>JADLZK010013348.1:0-1311552 GCA_015847255.1 Hyparrhenia diplandra
TAGCAAAACCTCCTACCAAACCTGGTTTTGGATGTAAATGACACATTTAAACAAGTTCAAGGACCTACTTACCTAGTTTCGAAGTATATGGACTTGGATGGGACGGTGGGACAAGTTCATGAGCCTACCGTGTATTATACTCTAATTAAAAAGGGGAGACCTTGTTCCATTAAAAAAAAAGGTTTTAGCATAGAACTTCAGATAAGGTTAAGCTTGGGTATATGGCTTGAAGGCCAGTGGCAATCGCCAGCCCCTTTTGCCAGCAGTCTCCTCTGATGTGTACATACATCGATAAGATTCCACTCTACCACACGCCTGCATCAACTAGAGGACAACTTCACAAGGCTCCAAGTGGTTACACTTAAGGAAATTACTACAAAAGTGTTTCTATATTTGAGAAAATTAGATCTGTATACGTTTCTAGCAATGCAAACCACCACAAATAAAAGGTCAGTGAGCACTGGACATTTTTTTTACTAACGTTTTGTAAGGTCCTAGATGGCTAGAGGGGGGGTGAATAACCTATAAAAATCTTCTACAAGCTCAAATTAACAAACCGATTAGTATAACAAATGGCGTAAATACGGTTTGCACAAGCTCTATTGTCTTGCAAGCCTTCTAGTGACAACTCTAGATATACTCTATGATCTCTATGTCACTCAAGAGCTATGTCACTACTCTAACTACTGAACAATCCTAAATATGATCCTTAGGCTAGCAAGAACAACTAAACAAGCAAAAGCTAGCTCTCTACACAAAGTAAACTATGAATGTAAAACAAGAGCGGTGATCTCGATATACCGACGTGTAGAGGCAATGAACCAATCACCAATGTCGAGGATGAACAATCAAACACAATATGATGATGAGCCAATCACCAAGATAAGAGACACGTCGATGTGTTGACCTCGGAGTTCACTTGTACACCGACAAGTTAGTCTCTGGTTGTGCCGACCAACACAAGGATGGTGCTTGAGCTAGGGCGGTGCACTTGCTAGCCCCAAGCCACCACTCACAAGTGAGGTACCCAAGACACGAGCAATGTATTACTTGCAACTTTGTCTTCCGATGAGGAATGCGTGATCCTCTTTACAATCACCGGAGGTGGCCAAGAACAATCACCTTTTCTTGCCAACGCCTCCACCGATTCACCAAGCCGGCTAGGAGCGGTGTCTCCAAGAGCAAAAGGAAACCAACCGGCTCACAACGATCCCCAAGTGCCACTAGATGCAAGAACTCGATGCAAATGCACTTGGATCTCCACAACTCTCAAGAATGAAGCTCACAATCAAGAATGAGAGTGGGAGGGCTTGTTGCTCATCTCTAGGAAGTTAGGAGTGATTCAAATGACCAAGAGAGAGAGCACAAGCCTGCCAAACAAGTATATATAGCCCCCATCACGAAATCCAACCGTTGGGGGCAACCGCCATCATTCGGCGCGGGCGGCCGGACGACCGACCGACCCGGACCCGCCAGCGGAAGGGCGTCCGGCCGACGAGTCCGGTCGAGCCGACAAAGCTGGCTGGGCGCCGCTGACCCCCGCCGCACGCGTCCGGCCGACGAAGTCCGGTCGCGACCGGATCCACCGACGGGACCGTCCGGTCAAAACCCATCGCCCCGGCCGCAGGGTCCCGGTCGGCTCGAGCCTGAAAATCCGTCGTTGTGTTGTCGTTCCTTCCGCTTTTGCTCCCAAACCAGCTTCCGTCACTTGATTCTTGTTGCCAACACGTCGAAGAACACCTCGAGCACTTGTGTTAGCATTTTGAAAATCATTTTTATCAAGCACGGAGTTAGCTCTCTAGGTTAGAATGCATGCATATGAATTTTGAACCTAGAGGCACCGGGAGGACCGATATGTACGATAAGTTTCCCCTCTTTATAGTACGACTTATCGATCCTAAATCACTCACACCCTCTATGGTGTCTTGAGTGCAAAATTAAAAGGCCCTATGGTTATACCTTTGCCTTGAGCCATTTCGATCCTCAAACTCCTCCAAGTTGGACACTTGATCATCTTTTGGATCACCTCGATCCATCCTCCATGATCACCATGCTCCAAGCTTGGCATGACCAATCTCCAATCCAGTCAAACACTTAGCATCGAGAGATTAGTCCTTAGGTGTCACTAATTATCCAAAACCAAACTAGAGATCTTCAATCTCCCCTTTTTGTTAATTGGTGACAACCCGCATAAAGGTTTTATGATTAGTGTTTTTGAACATATCATGGTTGTCCAAGCATTTTGCTTACAATCATAGGATTGGACAATCATCATAAGTTCAGTTTTGGTAGCATGAGCTCTCCCTACATGTATGCCAAGAGTTTGGAACTAAGCTTTGCATACATGTATGAATATTGAAATTGAGGGTGAGCTATGTTACCAAAATGATGCTTAAGGTGAAAGAAATGGACCTTTGAAGCGTGATACCAATCGAAGTTGCGCCATTTTCACCATAAAAGCATCAAAGGTAACTAGATTTTCATCAAAACTCAAAGTACCATGTGAGATCACATTATAAGCAAGGTACTTGAATTAAGAGCGGAATTTTAGAAAATCTAGCTAACTCCTATGCATGCTAGTTGATCAATCATCATTCAAAAATATTACTAGCATACACCACACAAGCATGTATATATGAAATTTAAATACATGTGCAATGAGCAAGTCACATGTTAGTGCACAATCAAATGCAACAATTTGTCTATGTGCTTGCTCCCCTACTTGTGTGAGCCACTTGAAAGATTTTGCTTCAAAAATATGTGGAATTTTTAATTTTCAAAAACCTTTCATGCACTAATCTTTCCCCTTTGTCGACAATTTCCACAAAAGGTATGACCATGTTGTATTATGGAGGAAAGAATAGTGCTCAAATTTGGTCAAATTTGGAATACTTGTCAAACATATATTTCGGTTTGAACCAAAGACAAGCTTCTTCACACCTCATGACAAGGGTTATCTTGCCTATGTTGAAGTATATGTGTGGAAAGATAGCCAAATTCAACACTTGAGATTGCAAGCCCATAAACATGTCATATGTCATCACTAGATCAAACAAGAATAAATAGCAATAGTGATGGCATACATACATTGAAATACTTTGATTTTCCTTGAATGCTTCCTAAGGCACAAGTTATATGTCTATATGTTCTAACAAGTCCTTAGATATCATGAATGACATGACAAACAAGTTCACCTTTGCTTTGCTTGATGAAGAGGCATGTCATACAAGTGGGGTGCATTCAACTCATGTTGGAGAAATCAAGAATGTTCAACTCATTTCTTAGCTTGCAAAACCTCTTCTCATCCAAAGGGCTTGGTAAAGATATCGGCAAGTTGATCTTCGGTGCCAATTGGATGAATAGCAATGTCGCCCTTTTTTGATGGTCTCTTATGAAGTGATGCCTTATGTCAATGTGCTTGGTTCTTGTATGTTGGACCGGGTTTTGTGTCATCTTGCAAGCACTTTCATTGTCACAATACAAAGGCACATGATGAAAATCAAATCCATAATCCTTCAAGGTTGATCTCATCCAAAGCAATTGTGCACAACAACTACCGGCACTAATGTATTCGGCCTCGGCGGTTGAAAGTGTCACACCGGTTTGCTTCTTTGATGACCATGATACTAGAGATCTTCCAAGGAATTGACAAGTGCCACTTGTGCTTCTTCTATCAACTTTGCATCCCGCATAGTCGGAGTCCGAATATCCAATAAGCTCAAAGTTTGACCCCTTGGGATACCATAGCCCAACATTTTGTGTGTGCTTCAAATACCTCAAGATTCTCTTGGATGCCATGAGATGACTCTCTCTAGGTGAGGATTGAAACCTTGCACACTTGCCAACACTAAACATCACATCGGGCCTAGAAGCGGTCACATAGAGTAAGCTTCCAATCAATGACCGATACAACTTTTGATCAACTATATTGCCGTATACATCATTGTCCAATGATCCACTAGTACCCATTGGTGTATTGATGCCCTTTGCATCTTGCAATCCAAACTTCTTGATCATGTCCCTTATATACTTGCCTTGACTAATCAATGTGCCATTCTTCATTTGCTTGATTTGTAGACCAAGGAACTATGTAAGTTCACCAAGCATAGACATTTCAAACTCTTTTGCCATCATTTTACCAAATTCTTCACAATAGTCTTGATTTGTTGATCCAAAGATGATATCATCAACATATATTTGCATGACAAACAAATCTTTGCCAATTTTCTTGGTGAAAAGGGTAGTGTCAACTTTTCCCATCTTGAAACCTTTCTTGAGTAGAAAGTCTCTCAACCTCTCATACCATGCTCTAGGTGCTTGCTTCAACCCATATAGTGCCTTGTTCAACTTGTACACATGGTTGGGATGATGATAATCTTCAAAACCGGGAGGTTGTTCAACATACACTAGCTCATTGATAAATCCATTGAGAAAACACTTTTGACATCCATTTGATATAGCTTGATGTTGTGGGCACATGCATAGGCTAATAGAATTCTAATTGCCTCTAATCTTATAACCGGAGCATATGTTTCACCAAAGTCAAGACCTTCTACTTGAGTGTAACCTTGTACAACAAGTCTTGCTTTGTTTCTCACAACAATGCTATCTTCATCTTGCTTGTTCTTGAAAACCCATTTGGTTCCAATGACATTGTAGTCTTTTGGCCTTTCTACCAATCCTCACACTTTATTTCTATCAAATTTATTGAGCTCCTCTTGCATTGCAATGACCCATTCTTCATCTTTCAAAGCATCATCAATCTTTTCCGGCTCTTCTTGTGACACAAAGAAAAATGCTCACAAAATGCCGCTAGTCTTGCTCTTGTTTGCACTCCACTTGCAATATCACCAACAATTTGATCTATTGGATGATCTCTAGCAACACTTGAGCTTTGGAGTATTGGAGCTTGATTGCTTGTGCTTGGTTGATCACTTGAAGTGTCATGAGATGATGTACTAGCTTGTTGATCTTGCAATTGAGCACCACTAGCTTGAGTTGGTTGCACTTCGTCTTTGTCATCATCATCAACTTGAGTTGGCCTAATATCACCAATGTCCATACCCTTCATGGCATCTACCAATTGAGTTTCACTAACATCATTGAGATTCTCATCTTCGTCTTGGGACCCATTGGTTTCATCAAATTCAACATCATGGACTTCTTCTAGTTGACCACTTGAGTTGTTCCACACTCTATATGCTTTGCTTGTAGTGGAATAACCAAGTAGGAACCCTTCATCACATCTCTTATCAAATTTACCAAGTCTTGTACCCTTCTTCAAAATATAGCATTTGCATCCAAATACTCTAAAGTATGCAATAGTTGGCTTTCTTCCATTCAATAGCTCATAAGGTGTCTTGTTCATCATGGGATGGCAATACAATCTATTGATGTAGTGGCATGCGGTGTTGATTGCTTCGGCCCAAAATGATTGACTCACATTGTATTCACTAAGCATAGACCTTGCCATTTCAATGAGAGTCCTATTCTTCCTTTCAACTAGGCCATTGGATTGTGGTGTGTACTTGGCCGAAAGTTGATGCATAATTCCATAATCATCACAAAGCTCATCAACTCTTGTGTTCTTGAACTCACTACCATTATCACTTCTCACTTTCTTGACTATGATATCAAACTCATTTTGCACCCTCTTGAGAAATGTCTTGAAGATTGAATATGTGTCACTCTTGTCATTTAGAAAGAACACCCAAGTGAATCTTGTGTAATCATTCACAATCACAAATCCATACTTGTTGCCACCAATGCTTGTATATGTGGTTGGTCCAAACAAATCAATGTGAATCAAGTCAAATGGCTTGCAAGTACTCATGAAGCTCTTCTTTGGATGTGTGTTGCCCACTTGCTTTCCGGCTTGACATGCACTACATAGCTTGTCCTTCTCAAAGTGAACATCTTTCAAGCCTCTCACAAGATCATGCTTCACTAGTTTGTTGAGTTGCTTCATGCCAACATGACCAAGCCTTCTATGCCATAACCAACCCATACTAGATTGAGAGATCAAGCATGTACTAATTTGTGTTTCACTAGCATCAAAATCCACAAGATAGAGATTCTCAAATCTAAACCCCTTGAAGATCAAGCTTGAATCTTTTGCATTTATCACTTCAACACCATCTTCACCAAATATGCACTTATAACCAAGATCACAAATTTGTGCCACCGAAAGCAAACTATATTTTAAGATATCAATTAGTGCCACATTTGAGATGCTCATATCATTGGTTATTGTAATCTTTTCAAGACCTTGTATCTTGCCACTTTTGCTATCACCAAATGTAATAGGCTTGCCATTTTCTTGACTTGAATCAATAGAAGTGAACTTTCTTGCATCACCGGTCATATGTTGAGTGCACCCACTATCAAGTATCCAATGCCTCCCTCTGGTCTTTTAATTCACCTACAAGCAAATCAATAATATTTAGGTACCCATCTTTGCTTGGGTCCTTGGAGGTTAGCAACCAAAGCCT
Organism: Hyparrhenia diplandra; assembly: GCA_015847255.1. Taxonomy (NCBI): domain Eukaryota; kingdom Viridiplantae; phylum Streptophyta; class Magnoliopsida; order Poales; family Poaceae; genus Hyparrhenia; species Hyparrhenia diplandra. The sequence goes on from JADLZK010013348.1 coordinate 6,492, forward strand.
TTAGCACCCAAATAGCCTTCTTCTTTGGGCCAACAATGGGTGTGCCAATAAACTTTGCCTTGACACATTTCTCACCCTTGGTAAGCAAATAACAAGAATCAAAATGTATGGAATGCACTTTGGTTGATTTCTTGTTGTTGTTCATTTTAGCATATTTTTGCTCTTGATGCCCCACTTGCTTGCATCTCTTGCAATAAGCACCATTGCTCTTCACAAAGCTAGGCTTTGGAGTAGCAAATGCCTTCTTGTCTTTCTTGGGGACATAACCTAAGCCTTCCTTGTTAAGGGAAAATCGTTGGCTACCCAAGCACTTTAGCAAGCGGGCATTCCCACCATATGCCTTACCTAAGGCATGGGTGAGCTCATCCACCTCTCTTTTGAGAGTCTCATTCTCAACTAACAATGATGAATCTAAAATTACTTCATCACTACTAGTAGAGGTAGAGTGGATTGATGTGGATGTGGAAGGAATGGATGGTTTTTCAACATCAACCAAGAATGGTTCATCTATGATGTCACATATTGAACCAACATCCTTTTTGATGATTAAGCTAGCCTTATCATTCTTCTCTAAGAGCAAGGCATGGGCTTTTTTGAAGCCTTGTATGAGCTAGCTCAAGTTCCCCATGGTCTTCCTTTAGACCCTCATGGGTAGCCTCTAGCTCACTAAAACTTTGTTCAAGAGTTTTTACACTCTTTTGCAAAGTTCTACATTCCTTGTCCTTAGCCTTAAGCATGATATGGGTTTGCTTAAGCATCTCAAGAAGATCTTCTTTAGTTGGTTCATATTCATCATCTTCATCATCACTATCATCATATTTTACTTCATTATCACTTAGTTCTTCATGCTCATGCAATGATACCTTAGTGGCCTTAGCCATGAAGCATGATGGAGATGAGCCGAAGAGAGATGGCTTCTTGTGTTGGCCAATTGCACTCATTGCCTTGGCCTTGTCTTCCTCTTCATCGGAGGAGCCATCACTATCCCAAGAACAAACAAAAGCACCAGCATTTGTCTTCTTGAATGTCATGGTCTTGCTCTTCTTGTTTGTCTTGCCACTCTTGTATGCCTTCATCTTGTCTTTTTCTTTCTTGATTGGGCATTCGGCAATGACATGATAAGGGCTATCACATTCAAAGCACTTTCTTGGCTCTTCATTTCCCTTGGATGAATCATTCCTTCTTCTTGAGCCTTGTCCCATCTTCTTGTTCTTCAAGACTTTGCTAAATTTTCTCACAAACATAGCAAATTCTTGATCAACCTCATCTAGATCAATCTCCTCATCAACTTCTTCTTGTGCCTTGGACTTGCCCTTAGCCTTAGATGAGGTGGTGGCGCCCTTGACTGCCACAACCTTCTTGTTCTTATCATCTTCCTTCTCATCCTCTTCTTTCATGCCATCGCATTGTTCATCGGTCAACACTTCACCAAGCAAATCACTAGGTGTCATGGTGTCCAATGCTCCTCTAAACAAGATCTTCCTCAACATCATGAACCGCTTGGGCAAGCACATCAAGAATTTATGCCCAAAGTCACGGTCCAAGGTCTTCACACCCAATGCCTTGAGATCATTCACAATCACTTGTAGCCTATGGAATGTGTTCGGTGTGCTCTCATCTTTCTTCATCTTGAAATTCTCAAACTCACTCTTGAGCACATACAATTTAGCACTTTTCACAACCTTTGTGCCCTCATAGGTCTCACATAGCTTCTCCCACACTTCACTTGCCTTCTCAAGATCCTTGATGCCTTCAAACACCTTGACATCCATGCCATTGTACAAAGCGTTCAATGCCATGGTGTTGCATTGCTTGTTTGTCTTATCGGTGGGAGTGAAGTTGGTAGGATCAAGGATGACAAAATCCTTCGGTCACATCCCATACTTGGTCATTGATTGATCCCAAGTATATTCTCATGGTTCTCTTCCAATAGTCAAAATTCTTGACCCCATCAAAGAACGGAGGCTTTCCCCCAACATGGTTGAACACAACACGAGCCATATTTCACACCGGAGGTTGTTAAGCCTTGTAAAAACGGTGACCACGGCTCGATACCACTTGTAAGGTCCTAGATGTCTAGAGGAGGGGGGTGAATAGCCTATAAAAATCTTCTACAAGCTCAAATTAACAAACCGATTAGTACAACACACTACTAGAAATGTGTTGATACATGACGGTTTCTCGGTGAGGGTTTTTGAAACTGTCATCGATTTTTGAATCTATGACGGTTCGAAATTAGGTGCTTGCTTATGACGATCATGATCGTCATCGCCTATTTAGTTGTTTGTGTAGTGGTCCATGACGGTTAAGACGAAACATCATAGAAACCTTGTAGGGTGACGTGGCCGTTGGTGAAACTGTGTAAATTTAGATTAGTTGTCTATTGTAATTTTTTTTTAAAAAAGATGTATTGTTTAGTTTACGTGTCTACTCTCTAGTCATAATTCTAGCATCCAAGGTAAAAAAAAAAAAACAGAAAAAAATTAAGCTTACATTGGGATCGAACAAAAACCAGAAAATTGAAAAGAAAAAGAAAAAAAAAAACGCGGGGGGCGGGGTATCGAACCTGAGACCTTTAATTCAAAAAGCAGGAAGCCAACCACCAGAACAAGCATGAGTACGTGCCAATTCGGAATTGTTAGCCTTATTTAAACTTTATGATTTGTTTACCAAAATGGAAAACTAGTGAAAACATTGGCGCAAGTTGGGATCGAACATGGGACCTTTGGTACAAAGGTCATAGCGGCCAACCCACCAGAACACGACTGCATTTGTGTCATTATAGGATTATTTTATGTTAATATTGGGATTGGAAAAAATAACAAAATAGAAAAAGTATTGTGGCATGTTGGGATCGAACCCAAAACCTACCAAGCGCGAAGACTACGTCATACCACCACACTAAGCCAGTTCTTGAGAAAGAATTGGCACATTACCTCTTTTTACCTACAAATAACCTGGATATTCCGTATTCGAAGTACACCCACTATTCCGCTCCGAATTTGAACGAGCGTTCGTGCGCCTGCGCGTCCCGCGTGGGCAGTTTAGTGGTCAGGGTTTCTGAAGGCCGTAGGTGAAACCGTACGTGGAGGGTGACATGGACGACGAGCAATTCATAGAAAAAAAAATGAAAAATTGTGGGAGCAATTGGGATTCAAACCTCGGTGCCACTGGTTTGAAACCGAGCAAGCTAACCACTACGACAAGCATGCATTTTTGTTTCGTTGTATTATTAGAGTTATTTAACACCTTATTATTTGTTACCAAAAGGAAATTAAATAGCAGAAACATTGTCGCATTTTGGCTTCGATCCTAGCACCTTTAGTGCAAAACAAAGCGGCGATACAAACGAAAAGAAAAGTCATTTTCTGTTACTATATGACTATTTTAATTTGAGATTCTTGAATTACATAAAAGAAGAAAATAGCATTGGTTTTATTAATGCAAACATTGGTTTTTAGGCCCGGCCTGCACTCCCTCCGCTTCCTCTTTGGGACGGCCCAGATTCACCTTCCCTCCCTCCCTCTGAATTCCATGGGCCAAAGCCCATCTCTGTCTGCAAGAGCCCAATCGCATACAGCCCACCAGCTTCTCTCTCAATTTGGTTTAAAATTTATAAATAGTGCTTCTCCCTCGTACAAACTTTAAATTTGATTACTGTTTTAAAAAAATTCTAAGGCTTGCAAATTACGTGTGAAGCAACCACCAAATTTGAGATATTTTTAAATTGGTTTGGTACTTTTTTCAGTTTAATTGAATTTCCGTGCGACTTTTTAGGGTAATTATACGTTGAACCGAGTCCACCCACCTAAAAGATCCGGAATGATGTCAAACTTTGTCACAAAGTCTCTTATGCCCTAAGAGACAAATATTTGTGGAGGTCGTTGCAGAATTTTAATATTTTCAATCTATAATTCACCATATTTTATCTCACGTAGCATGAAGAAAAATATAATAATAAAAATAACCATCAGAAAAATCTAAGATGATGTGTGGGATCATATTTTTGACTGTAGTATTTGTAAAAAAAAATTCAAGCCATTTCGACAAAGGAGGAGTGTACATGCTTCACAAAGGTGTTTGGAACCTTTCATCGAACCATGACTATACTATTAGGTTCTTAGGGATTCTATGGACAATGTGCATTTTAGTGTTATATTGGTCTCAAACTTTTTCTCATGCTTGCAAATACGCTGTGTGAAGCAACCACCAAGTTTGAGAATTTTCTAATTTGGTTTGGGTACTTTTTTCAGTTTAATTGAATTTACGTGCGGCTTCACCAAGTAATTATACGTTGAACTGAGTCCACCCGAAAAAAGATCCGAATGATGCCAAACTTTGTCACAAAGTATCTTGTGCTCTAAGAGACAAATATTTGTGGAGGTCGTTGTAGAATTCTAATGTTTTCAATATGTAGTTCACCATATTTTAACTCACGTAGCATAAAGAAAAATATAATAATAAAAATAATCATCAGAAAAATCTAAAATCATGTGTGGGACCATATTTTAGCTGTAGATGACTGTCAAAAAAAATTCAAATCATTTCGACATCGGAGGAGTGTACATGCTTCACAAAGGTGTTTGGAACCTTTCATCGAATCATGACTATACAATTAGGTTCTTGGGGATTCTACGGTCAATGTGCATTCTAGTGTTATATTGGTCTCAAACTTTTTCTTAGGCTTGCAAATACCTTGTGTGAAGTAGCCACCAAATTTTAGATTTTTTAAAATTGGTTTGGTATTTTTTCAGTTTAATTATAGTAAAAGCTTAAGCTTATTTAGGAATAAAATTGAAACTCAATTCGGGAACATGAAAAGCTCAAAGTGGACTGGTAGTAAAGAATCAGCCCACCTAGGGCCTTTTTTTGATCCAGGCACACGGCCTGCTTGATGCCCCTTCGAGGCGATGCTCATCTCCAGCGGACGAGAGCCATCGGATCGAAATGAACGGTCGCGATTCATATGTACAGAAGCACCTCTCCATATAAGCGAGACAAAACCCTAAACTCTCTTTCATTCTCTCCACTCTCTCCCATTACTCCGCCGCCACTTTCCAGCTTCACACATGGGAGAAAAACAACGCGGCGGCGGCGGCTTATACACGGAGGCGTTTGGTGGCTGCAACCCACGCAGGCATCGGCGGCGGCTGCCCCGGACGCCTGCTTGGCGATGGTGCCCAAGCTCGCGGGTCAAGGCGGCGACCGTTCGAGGCGCATGGCGCAGCGGCGGCGCTCATGTGCGCAATCTGTTGCGGCGGCCCGTGGCGGCCTTATGCCTGGCGACTGGGGCCTTGGCGTGCTCGTTGGTGGCCAAGGCCGCTGCACACGGTGGTGGCGTTGTCATGCCACGCGTGGAGAGGCCCTGATCCGCTTCGATTCGTTCAAGATCCAATCAAGGGCAGGGCGGAGGGTAGCTTTCTGGACTCGATCTACCTCGATCCGGTCAGGGCGGCGTCGAGAAGAGCGGTTCGACCTCGATCTGCCTCAATCTGGCAAAGGACCGTGCAGGTGATTTGTTCTGCTGTACTTTTACTCTGATCTATGTAGTTTCTAAAGCAGATCTTTGCTGAAACGATTTTATTCATATTGGTCATTGAAGAACATCGACATCAGCAAGCTTCTACCGGCACTCATGCTAACCCGCTGTTCGGCCTGCTTTGCAAGTTCATGAGTAAGTCATACACGTAACCTGTATGCTTTGCATTTTTCTTGAGTACAGATTGACATCAACAACTAATACCATCTATTGTGAAAGTGGTTGAATCGACAGGAGGGGGCTTTTGCTAGCAATGGATGCGCCACAATCTGCATCACCGGTTGCATGATACGGTAACCACTGCCCAGTCCTATTTGTTTGTTCTTATTTATTAGATTAGATTGGTCTCCCTTGTAAATAAGAGTTAGCTTCTTATTCAGGTCGCTCTTCTACTTTCGTTTATATTCACAATCATCGTATATTGTTAGATGCCTTAGATCTATTGTTAGATGACTTAGATCGTTGTGTCTGCATGTTTCTTAACTGGTGATCTGAATCTGTAACTCATCATCCTTAACTGCTGATTTTTCTCACTTATGTGCAGGAGGCAAGAACAGTGGAGAAGGCTATCGGAAGAATTGATGAACTTAGCTATTTTATGATTTTGGTATCCCCTTTGATTTTTTTATAATTTTGATAAGCTCCCACGTCAACTCGGTGTGTACTCATGCAAATTTGGTTCATCGGAATATGATAATGGATGATATTGTGTTGCGTGTATATTGATTATAATTATGTAATGAATATATATGTTGCTGGATGATCTGTAATGAATTCTCGGGGCTCGACTTTAAAACGCTAGCTGGGCTGGCCCATGTGAAAAATCTTTGGCCCAGCCCATTGTGCCGGCCAAGCCCATCTTATTTCTTAGTATTTGTAAACAAAAAGAAAAAAACAAGGTTCAGCCCATCAGGCCCATCGGCAAAGCGATGTGTGGCCATCTCTCGCCACATCAACAAGTTGATGTGGCCGTCCCTCGCCACATCGATGCCACCTCGCGATGCTTTGAGATGGCGGTGATGACATGGAACATATCCATGACGTCCACTTTCATCACTGAACAAGCTTCCGAGTCATATGAAAAACCTATCCTTGGCGATGGCAAATCGTCATCGATCTAGTGCGTCTATGGACGGAATTTTTGAGCAAAGATCAATTATGACGAGGATTACGTGATGAATTTTAGAGCCATCATGGATAACTATCTGTGACAATTTTTAGGGCATCCATGACCAATTCAACACGTCATGTATCAACACATTCTTAGTAGTGAACAAATGACGTAAATGCGGTTTGCACAAGCTCTATTGTCTTGCAAGCCTTCTAGTGACAACTCTAGATATACTCTATGATCTCTATATCACTCAAGAGCTATGTCACTACTCTAACTAGTGAACAATCCTAAATATGATCCTTAGGATAGCAAGAACAACTAAACAAGCAAAAGCTAGCTCTCTACACAAAGTAAACTAGGAATGTAAAAGAAGAGCGGTGATCTCGATATACCGACGTGTAGAGGCAATGAACCAATCACCAATGTCGAGGATGAACAATCAAACACAATATGATGATGAGCCAATCACCAAGATAAGAGACACGTCGATGTGTTGACCCGGAGTTCACTTGTACACCGACAAGTTAGTCTCTGGTTGTGCCGACCAACACAAGGATGGTGCTTGAGCTAGGCGGTGCACTTGCTAGCCCCAAGCCACCACTCACAAGTGAGGTACCCAAGACACGAGCAATGTATTACTTGTAACTTTGTCTTCCCGATGAGGAATGCGTGATCCTCTTTACAATCACCGGAGGTGGCCAAGAACAATCACCTTTTCTTGCCAACGCCTCCACCGATTCACCAAGCCGGCTAGGAGCGGTGTCTCCAAGAGCAAAAGGAAACCAACCGGCTCACAACGATCCCCAAGTGCCACTAGATGCAAGAACTCGATGCAAATGCACTTGGATCTCCACAACTCTCAAGAATGAAGCTCACGAGGGCTTGTTGCTCAGCTCTAGGAAGTTAGGAGTGATTCAAATGACCAAGAGAGAGAGGACAAGCCCGGCCAAACAAGTATATATAGCCCCCATCACGAAATCCAACCATTGGGGGCAACCGTCATTCCCGCGGGCCGACCGGATGCACCGACCGGACCCGCCAGAGGCCCGGTCGACGTGTCCGGTCAAAGCCGACAAGCCTGGCTAGCCCGCTGCTGACCCCCGCTGCACGCGCCCGGTCGGACGAGTCCGGTCGCGACCGGATCCTCCAAACCAGCGTCCGGTCGAGTCCTAAAAACAGACCGAAAAACATGCTCTCTGGACATCGACCGGATCCACCGACCGGACCGTCCGGTCAAAACCCATGCGTCCGGTCAAGCATCCGGTCGCAGGGTCCGGTCGGCTCTGAGCTGCGAAAATCCGTCGTTATGTTGTCGTTCCTTCGCCTTTGCTCCAAACCAGTTTCCGTCACTTGATTCTTGTTGCCAACACGTCGAAGAACACCTTGAACACTTGTGTTAGCATTTTGAAAATCATTTTTATCAAGCACGGAGTTAGCTCTCTAGGTTAGAATGCATGCATATGAATTTTGAACCTAGAGGCACTAGAGGACCGATATGTACGATAAGTTTCCCCTCTTTATAGTACGGCTTATCGATCCTAAATCACTCACACCCTCTATGGTGTCTTGAGTGCAAAATCAAAAGGCCCTATGGTTATACCTTTGCCTTGAGCCCTTTCGATCCTCAAACTCCTCCAAGTTGGACACTTGATCATCTTTTGGATCACCTCGATCCATCCTCCATGATCACTATGCTCCAAGCTTGGCATGACCAATCTCCAATCTAGTCAAACACTTAGCATCGAGAGATTAGTCCTTAGGTGTCACTAATTATCCAAAACCAAACTAGAGATCTTCACGTTTTAAATGGTGCCTATGGAAATTGTTTTCTTATAGCCAGTTATCATAAGTGGAAATGCCCATTTCTGATGGAGGTTGCCTAACCTGGACCTATCATTTTTGCACGTTCAGGGTATAGTCAAGTCAAAGAAAGATATATAGGGCTACGCATCCTCAGAATACATACAGTATATAGAGTATTTATATTTGAGTTTTTTTTACAATGATTGTTGAAAAATGGACGGCTCACGACGCCCGATCCGACGGCTAAAAAGACAGAAGAACCAAGAGGAACTAATTTTAGAGGTACCAGGAGAGCACTAAGTGCATATTAAATGGCGGGCCCATATGCACCAAGTGCATACTAAAATTGACCTAACAAAAATTAAAATAATTCTAATTTCGAAATTTATTTATTTAATTAAGGGTAGTATGGTAAATATATAATAGGAGTAATGTTTGGAGTACTATATGGATGATTGAATTACTATGGTCCTGCTCGTGTTTGGTTCATGGTTCAGTTCAGAAATCAGACCTTCAAGAAGAGATGTGGCAGGGCTGCGTGACTCGGCGTGACGCCCTGAATCCCTCATGGCCTGAGACGTTTACCGGAGGTCATGATGGCCGATCGGATTGCGGCGGAGCTCCAGTCGGGCTGCGCGGCCTTGACGAGGACGGCGGCGGCGGAGACATGCGGACACGACATGGACGTCCCCGACATGATGTTGTACTGCACCACGCGGTGGTCGCCGTCGAGCTTCCCTTCGTCGGTGACAACGCCTCGCTCCACGCCGCCAGGATGTTCAACCCCGGCGCCGTAATGTCCGGCTGCGTCGAGGGCAAATGGTAAAATTAGCGCGTAGTACTTGTGCTCTGGACCAAAGTTTGGCGTGTCATGTTTAGTACTTAGCGCTGCACGTATGGTACGTACGTGCCTTGAGAATGCTGGGCTCCAGGACGTTGGGCCCACGTGACGAGAACTGCGCCATCACCGGCGACGGCCGGGCATCCACGACGGTCCTAGCGGTCCGTCTGGAGGTGGAGTTGGTGTAGCTGAGGATGGTGTTGGCATCAGTCGCGGCCACCGCGGTACCCGGCAGGACGTGCGCGTTGACGGGGACCTCGGAGCCGGAGGCCGCTGGGTTGCCAAGCACGATGGCCGCGCCGGCCGCGCGCTTCACCTCCAGGCCCTTTTGCACCCGCAGCCCAGCGCTTCGCAGGCACGCGACGATCTTGCCTCTCGCACCTTGTCGCTGGACAGGGAGTTCGGCAGGCATTGGCTGCTTGCGTCGTGGAAGCATGTTAAAGTATTTAGCGGCGTGCAGCGCACCCAGGGCGAGATGCCGTCGTCCGCGAACCGGATCGCGACCGGAAGGCTTCGTGCTCCTGTTTGACGGGGCAAGGGAGAGGTGTGAGGCCAAGTCCAGTGGTGGGACCGTGGGAGACAAAATTACGGTACTAACCTTCCACTCAAAAATTAATTAGTATTAATTATTTGCTTAGGAACCGAGAGTAACTAGAAAGTACCCCCAACCACCGTAAAAGAGCTCTTTATATTTACATAGGTAAAATGAAAACAAGAAACTTAAATCTTGTTACCTTGTTTTTTTCCATTAGGTTGCCACCACCAACCTCTGCTTCATATCTCATTGACACTGGCCTCATTGTAGTTAGGGGAATATGCAACCTAGCACAGCGCATGCATGGTGTCCGGTTCTTGTGTCTAAATATGCTTGTAGTGACAATGCCAACTCCTGCGCTTTTTGTGTGGATATATCCTTTGCTTGGATGAACAGAAAAGTGGCACATGGTGCAAACTGCAAGTATAAAACATAACTACCAATTAAAATAGAGTAAGACAGTGCCAACTAAACTAGAGTAAGACAGTGCATTAGGTGATGCTCTCTCTGTGATGCTCACTGGGAACTGGTTACCCCAGTACTGTATGGTACCAACTATCTGCTTTCTTAAAAGCCGAAGCTTTGCCTCTTTTGTTTAAAAAAAAGAGTAAGACAAGGTATTCCCTCAAAATGAACGCCCGGGATTCTTTGCTCTTGGATGCAGGAAAGCATGATGCATGCTCATCAATTCTCAACCTGAGCCATCAAGTCCAAGAAAGATAGCGCTATGCAGCCTCACTTTGGAGTATTAAAAACGCAAAAGGAAAACAAGAAACTTAATTTTAGTTACCTTCGTTTCTCCATCAGGTTGCCAGCCCCAAGCTCCGCATCATAGAGCCTCATTTTTCTATCTTGCTTCGATTGAGAGGAAAACTGCACATGCAAACTGCCATCTAAAACATCATTACCACCTAAAATAGCACAATATCAGTTGTAAGACAAGGTAGTATTCCCTCAAAAAAAATAAATGTTCACATCTATCCCAATCTATGTTAATATGTTTGGACTAATCACCTGATGAAGCCAATTTTATGCCATCTGATCACAATAACTGAATGCAATGCAGATCGATTGTCATGTGCTCACGATTAAATTAGTTTCAGTTACCCTTTTCTTGCCTCTGGAGTATAGCACATTCATTCTCCACTGAGTTGTAACTAGACTCTTTAATTTGTCTTCTGTGTCACATCTCCACAAAAGGGGAATCGGTTCTTTGCTCTCGGATGCTGCAAAGCATTACTAGTTGGGACTGGCTCTCGCGTACACCCCCCCAGCGTCGTCCTCCCAGGCGACTCGGGGCACCCCAGCCGCCGCCGGGCGTCCCTCCCCTAGGCCGGCTCCTGGCCGCCGTCGCCCGGCGCCCCTAGCCTGCGGTGGCGGCGGCCCGCCGTGGGGAAGCCCAAAGCTCTTCTGCAGCAGACCATCTCCTCCTTCATTCCACCTCCCCTTCCTCTTTCTCCCTCGATGTGGAATAAAATTGCGGCAAGGATGGCCGATGGAGGTGCTTGGGCGCCAGATCGGGGCCTCTTGGGGCTGGATCCGGTGGCCAGCACCGCGGATCTGGTGCGTGGTGGGCGAGGCCTCTTTGGTACCGTTCGCCGGCGAGCATGGAAGTCCATGGGCACTTGCTGCTCGCCATGCTGCCGGTGTGGCTCCGGGTCCGCGCCGTCGGCGCTCGATCCGCGTTCTGGCGCCCGGAGGAGGAGCCCCAACGACTGCGGTGCTGCGTCTTCTACGAGCTGCGTGCGAATGTGGGACCCACGCTTTCCGTCCATGGCCGCCCGGTCATGGGCTGGGGGCTGGTGCGGCGGTGGTGGGGGCGCCGTGGCTGCTTGCAGCTTGCGGCATGGCCTCTAGCTTACCGCGTCTCCTACGAGTGCGGCGTCATCTGCAGCAACTTCAGGTTCTACAACCATGGTCTCCATCGACAATTCGTCAAATGGTTAGTGTCGTGGAGCAACTGCCGCCGCCCCCCGCTTGCTGGTCCCTGGTTTGTGAGGGGTTATAGTTCATGGGTTTGGGGACCTTGGGCGAAAAGCCATGCAGGACCTTGTCGTGCGATTGACGGCGACGCTCTCTAGCGCCGTTACCTCCTTGAAGGCGTCGATGTTGAAGGTTCCCAACCTATGGCTATATTTTGTCCCTCTCCTCCGGTGAAAACCTAGCTCTAGCTTTCTAGAGCCGGTGGTGGCGGCGTTGCCGACGTCGTGACCCTCTTGAGGGGCACCACCGTGGAGGATGGATTCCAGCTCCTGCCGTGCCCTAGTGTTCTCTCCGTTTACTCTCTTTTCGCCATGTTGTTGTCACCCCTTCTTGGGTGAGTTTGGCTCTAGTTGTTGGGTGTTGCTGATGTTTCGCGAGCGTCCTCCTCTGGCGTCTCGCTCCGTCGGCGCTCTTCTTGATGGTGCCTGAATATCAAATGCCGGGTGGTGTTTCCACCGCTGCCGCAATCCCCCTCAAGGATTCCTCCCCGTGGACGGCGTTGGATGATGGTACATGGGCCCGGATGTTTGGAGGATGTCATCATCAGTTCACAAGGAGGTCGTCGTGTCCGATGATCCTGGGCGTGTTTGTCGCCACTCTTAGTCCCCCTCTACTGCATGAAGTGGTCCTCAGATGGAGGGCGGCAGTGAAGCGGCGTAGCTACGAGGAGTGGTGGAGGGCACAATGGCCACGGTGAAAAGCGGCGAGTATGTTGATTGGGGCGCAAATCGGCGCTTCGGTGGGACGTCTTTCAGCTTGTGACTAGGCTTACCCTTGAGTCTGTTAAGTGTTGTTGTTGTCATCATCGTCATGGTGTCAAGTGTTGTACCTTGTTTCGGTGTATTAGCTCGCTCCCTCTCTCATGTAATGTTTTAGGCCACTGGCCTCTGTACTTAAACTGCTCGGTGCATGACACCGTCCATCACCGGCTTGCTCGGAATCAATGGAGAATTATTCAGGTGGGGTCCCTCAACCCCCGGTGATTGCCTCAAAAAAAAAAAACAAGCATTAGTGCCGGAACATAATTATCTAGTTCATCAATATGATGAAGTGAATGTCAATTGAACGACTACTTTCTCAGCTCTAAATCATAATTTAACTTGACTAAGTATTAGAAAATATATTAAAGTTTATACTTCAAATAAATTCTCCATCAACCAGGAAAAAAATTTCTAGAAAACACAAAAAGACTAACAAGGTTTCGATCTTCACTTAATCTAATCATAAGACAAGAGACTACAAAGATGTAGATTTGGCAATCACTCAACTAATAACCAATCGTTAATCTTGACTTAGATCACTTACGATTGCTCTCCAACTCACTAAGAATCTATAAGATATGCATAATCAATTTCCTCATTGAAGAGAGCTCATAAAGGATATTGAACACATATAAAAGAGGTCTAAGAGATTAGCTACTCATAAAGGATATTGAACACACAGAAACAACAACCGTGAAAATAACCCTTGTACCAGTATATAGGATATACTTTCGCCCGCTTCTAATCTTCTCCATTTACATAGACCTTGTAATTGAGGCGGCCATAGCCCCCGCTTCAGCCCGATCATGAAAGTAACCCTTGTACTAGTGTTCCCTACCTAAACAGAGCACTTGATCACATAGACTCAGCGGGAGTGATGCCTTATTGAGTGTGCTACAAGTACTACTGAAAATTGCCAACGCTTAATATTTTTTTTTTGGAAAATTTAGGTTCCTTGTTTCCTTGTTACATTTAACACTTGCCTTATCAGATATCTTGCAATGTACATTTCTAACATTTTTAGAATAAGGTTGGAACTAGATTGCAAAATCTTTTGCGCATTAGAAACTTGGAATTGGCACACAAGCTTCTAGGTGCACAGGTGAATTGGTCGTCATTACTATGTTTGTTGCTTTTTAAGTATTTACAAGATCAAGGTAATGATCTCTCATAGTTACTTGGATTAGTAAATTTATACAGAACCAATTTATCCTCTCACAGTCATCTTCATTATTTCTTAGAGATTTGTTTTGCGAAATATTTCATATGGCATTATGGGATTAAATGCAACAACTTTAGTATCTAACACACAGTACACAAATTTATAAGAAGTCATTACACAGCTCACATCCCAAATTGGAATCACAACATACAAATGTCCCATGTCTATACCCTCGCCATTAGGGAAAGAAACTGGGAATTTATTACAAGTTTTCTTACAGAACAATTACGCTGCCTGTATATATGACATATATATTCTGGTGACTTGGAGAAGGGTGTACCTCGTTAAGCACCAGGCTTTGGCATAAAAGGGCCTAGGCAATACATGAGAAGCAGAACATGCGTGATGAACTCCCCACCGGTGCTGAGATGCTCGTAGTGGAAAGTGGCCCCGCAACGAGGCGCCGTGTAGAAAAGCATCTCCAGCCACACCTCTGAGATGAGTTCCCAGCGGCCTGCTTCGTTGTCGATGTGAATCAGCTTCTGGGCCACTGCATAGGCACGAGGCAGCACTGGAGAGTAAATAGCTTCTTCCGTAATCTTCGGAAGTTCCTTTGTCCTACTCTTACTCGAGGTAGAAGCAGCATTCTTGTTGGCTGGTTCTTTATCTTTATTGGCTTGTTGCTGTTTTGCTTTCTCCATAGCTTCTTCCTTCATAGCTTGAAACATGACCATGACAGTTTCCTTCTTATCTTGGTGAACTTGGCGAAAGTATTCTTTGAGTTGTTCATGAGTTTTCTCATGTACAAGGCGTGAGTTGGTTGTAAGCATGACATCGCACTTGAACACCAGGTACATGATATAATGAGATATCTCTCTGCTCATCATGATCTTCTTCTTGATTTCATCAGGTTCAGTGCCAATCCTTTTGTCCTTTGAGAAATAGCAAATCTCTGTTGCGATGTGCCAGATGAGCACACTTGTTGGGAAATCAACTCTGCTGCTGAGGCTATTGTGCAGTGCGTCATAGCTTGACCTTTCAGTTTCTACTTCATGGTGGCTGCCTAACCAGTTCCCAAGTGCTCTCTCACCACGGAAGCTGGCGAAGTCCCACTCTTCTCTCCTGGTTTGCAGCAATAACTTGTCGAGGACGACCAACTTGAGATCGTCAGTAACAGGGGTGTGTGTTAAGTCAAAAAATTTAGCACACCATGCACCAATGGGTTTACAGTTAATGATCCATTTCTGTATGGATGGCATGCATCCATGGTTGTCCCCCACACTAATACTGTACCTCCTGGCCATGCTGTATTGTGCTAGCTCTTCGGACCACTGCTTTCTTCTAAGCCAACCTCGACGATGTCGAAGACAGCTTAAAAAACTCATGCGTAAACATTGAGTCACCGTTCCAGGACGAAATGGTTTTCTCACATAGGAGAGAATGGATGTGAAGGTAGGCAGCAGGTCCAGCGCTATGGCCCCAACCAACAATATATAGGACACAATGATGTCTGGTTTACTATAGTGACCCTCCTTCTGAGCAGATGCAAAGAGCACCAGGGCTGTCACGGTAAAAATACAATGGAAGAGGGTGTATGTCAAGATCACGGGGATGGTTTGCCACCGAAACTGTTCTCCAGAAGGGTGAAAAGCTAGATCACTTGTTAACAAACCAAGTGGTGTCTTAGTGTAGAGGAATAGGTAGGATTGTACCAGTCGTGCGGCCACATACTGGTAGGCTATGCAGCGGTTTGTCCTATCCTTAAAGTCCTTCAGCATGTCCGGTAGCCTGTCTGCAACCATGGTCATCTTCACATCGTCAACCGGACTATCCATTATCAAGATGTCATCCACAGTTGGACCATCCACACTTGAAATCAAATCAGATGAGCACCTGTCAGCATCGAACATCACTTCAAATCTTTCTTTAACATCATTGGAATATTCCCCTTCAAAAACATGATTGGAATACGGGTGATTTATAAACGCTTGTGCTAATTGTAGACGAGTTAACGTTCTTGACAAACTAGTTATCGATGCAAGCTTGAGAGACGTTGGACTGGCTATTAAAAGGCTGATGGTGCGCCCTGCATACTTGAGGAATCCTGAAAAGAACATGAGCACCATAGCAGCCCTGAGCCGGGCATCCGGCCAAGACGACTTGGACACCACGTAGCCGGCCACAGCTGTCTGGGTGACCAAGCCCAACAAATGCCTCGTCCACAGCTCATTGTCCTGCTTGGAGAAGGCTGTGATGGTGTCCTGCCCGCCCAGGTGGACCAGCACGAACGGCGCCCAGAACAGCAAGAGCTCGTGTCTCGGCACCTGCGCATGGACTGCGAGGTGGCCGAGCACGAAGATGGCCACCGTGTCGGCGGAGAGGTAGGCCAGCCACAGGACGTTGCTTAGCCAGCGTGATGCACTGCGCCTGCGAAAGTCCGCCGTGAGGAAGAGGAAGACTTGCAGGGAGAGGCTCAAGAGGATCAGGCAGTGGATCTCCCACTCGTCCCACGCCTCTTCCACATGCTCCAAGTTTAGGCTGAGGAAATCAATGCGAGACGGACGTGTTATTGACAAGGGAAAATTGGTTCTATAGCTTTTAAAGAACATTTTTGATGAATTCCATTCAATGACCAGGAACGCATAAAACACCAAGAACACATAAAACTGCCACCAAGAAAAAGCCAATGAGCATATGGGACATTTTCAGTAACGGTTTAGAAGGTGGCTAGCTATAAGAACTGATTTTTACAGACGATTGTTGTAAGCCCAAACAATTTCTTGATCCTCTCTCACGCCTCCTGTCACAGCCCAAAGGAGGCCGGCCCAAAAGGCCCCTTAGGGCATGCGCACGCAAGGCAGGAAGGCCAGCCGGCGCCGCCGCCGCCTTCCACCGTCATCACGTCATTAGCTTCGTCATTAAGCAATGAATATTTAGGGAATAAAATAGGAAATAGAATAAGAGATTTCTTAGATGCAAGTCTCCCCGGACTATTTAACTATAAATACAAGAGACTTCTAATCAGTTAAATCAATCGAGAAAAATTAAAGGGGTAACACCGAAAGCTCCTGTCTCCCGGGCCAGCTCTCTCGCCCTGCTGCCCAGCGCGCCCGCCACAACCCTAGCGTCGCCGCCGCCGCCGCCAACCGCCGCCACGCTGCCGCCCAAGCGCGCCCGGCGGTGTCGCCGCCTCCCCTCCTCAAGGCGGCTGTGACGGCGGGTATCCGGTGGCCGGGGCGATCCATCCACCACCACCGCCGTCAAGATCAGATGGCCACTCCGCTGCCATCCTACGGGGAGATGATCATGGAAGCCATCTACGTGCTGGGATCCGAGAACGCCACCGACAACGCTGCGATCTCCAACCACATCAAGGTGAAGTACGGCTCCATCCTCTCATCCCAGCACAGCGTCATCCTCGCGAGCAACCCTCGCACTCATGAAAGCCACCGGCGAGCTCGGCGACCTCCTCGATGGCGCCCTACCATGGGCGCCACCGGCGACAACGGTGCTCCCATGGGCGCCGCCGACGTCGTCCCCTCACGATCCACGAGAGGCTACAAGCAATGAGCACACCTACCCCAAGGACGCCCCGTTGTCGCTGCTCGGATCGGATCAGATCAGATCGGGAGGCCACCACCGACGTCCACCAGCTGCTCAACGAAAAGCCTACCCAACTAGGCCAACGTCACGGGCCTCCAACAACGGTCCGAGATAAGTTTCTATAACACCAGCAACATCGGGAACACCAACGTCACTATGGGCAACACAACGACCTCACCCGACGTCGACATCGACGTCGCCGACTCCGGCATCCGGGCGACATCGGCACCATAGACACCAACGGCGTCAACCCCTTCGCAGATCAGAACACCGCCCGCTACACAATCACCGGGAAAGTCCATCTCACCCGGCATGGAACAGCCACCTGTATCATCAACGCTGCAACAACATCGCCTGACGTCGCTCACCACAATGCCCTCGACATCAATGACACCTCCAAGTGCACAACCAATGGCAATGACGCCCCTCCCAGGGGGCGCCGCCATCGACCCCCGATGTCAACAGCTTGGACCACGCCATCCATGACAACGACATCAGCCCGCTACACCTGCTGGACGTCCCTTGAATTTCCACCACGAAGGCAAACGTCAACAAGTGAGCTGCGGATCCTATCGCGGCTTCAACATCATGTGCATCATCGGCTACCCCACTCTCGCCAGTTGACTTCCTAATGACACCGGTGCTAGCTACTGCGCAGAAGGCACCCCCATCATCACCACGACAACGGAACATCGGCCCTAACAAAGATATGAGGTATGCCGCTATGCACCTGACAATAGCGGTACTTCTCTGGTTCATCTGCATGCTAAGCCAGGCGCCACCGGAGGATTGATGTCTCTCTTGCGGCTTCAAGTTGCCAAGCAACAGCGACACTACCAGCAACCTCGATAGGGCGACAACATGATCGACTACATCTACGCCCTCGACACGGCGCCAGCCCCGTACGACTACATCGGCACTTTTGGGTTTGCCAACGGGCTCCAAGCTACACTACAGGAGACACTACTTCAGGAGGCGCCCCGCACGAAGGACAAAGCGATCCAACTCGCTCGTCGACTCGACATCCTTCTGCCTCATTCATCGCACGCCTCAGCAAAACACGACGAACACGACACCATCCCCGACTCAGCAACCACAGCAACAACGACTCGAGGGCCGATCCAGCAGGCTCCCTCGATCATCGACAACATCAACGCCCAGTACGACTATGCCCTCAGACCCGCCAACAGCCTCTGCAACAAGCTGTGGGTTGTGATGCACCAGGAGGCGCCCTGCATGTTGGGCACAACAATCAAACTCGACCCACAGTTTGACGCCCCCATCTCCTACGAGGTCTTCAACGAGCTTCGACTTGCGAGCTCCGCCGATGACGACATGAGGTACATGCCGCCCACACTGATTCCCTACCTTGTCAACCTCATCGCTACCCCAGAGGCCCTCTTCACGGTTCACCTCGCGACGCCAAACGACCAAGAACTCTACAACATCGCCCAGCAACATCAAGCTCCGGGGTGGAGCCGCGATTGGGATCTTTGCTCAAAGGCGATTGACGTCCACCTACCGACGTCCTCGCCTTTGACGCAAGGCTTCCCGGTGAGCATTGTGCTGATGGAGGAGCTAACATATAGCTTCTCACCATCGGTGCTGATCTTCTTCCTCGACAACCACCGCTACTATGCCACGACATTATCAACGGTGCTACGAGATGTTCTCCAACCAGGTGGGATCTCTCCGCAAACTCTTGCAGTTGGCTTTCACCCCTCAACATCCTCGCCATCGGTGCAAGCCTCACTGGCGAGCATCTTGCTCATGGAGGAGCACCATCATTACTTCCTGGAGGACGTCATGACCCTGCACTTCAACAACAAGCTACCTCCATCGGCGGCAAACGACCCCATCGACGACCATGGCCACTACCTCGACAACTCCCGATCTGCAAGAACACTCAAATGGTTGATGGCACCATCTATCAGAACATGCTACTTCAACCTTCCTGTCAATGCCGGCATATGAGCAACCGCAGCGCGAGGACGCGCTGCCTGGGGGGAAGGGGATAGATGTCACAGCCCAAAGGAGGCCGGCGAAAAAGGCCCCCTAGGGCATGCGCCGACGCAAGGCGGGGAAGGCCAGCCGGCCGCCGCCGCCGCCTTCCACCGTCATCACGTCATTAGCTTCTCGTCATTAAGCAATGGATATTTAGGGAATAAAATAGGAATAAAATAGGAAATAGAATAAGAGATTTCTTTAGATACAAGTCTCCCCGGAATATAAATACAAAGGGACTTGTAGTCAGTTGAATCAATCAGAAAAATTAAAGGGGTAACACCCGAAAGCTCCTGTCTCCCGGCTCTCTCGCCCTGCTGCCCGCGCGCTTGCCCTCCGCCCCAACCCTAGCGCTGCCGCCGCCAACCGCCGCCACGCCGCCGTCCAAGGCGCGCCCGGCCGGTGTCGCCCGCCGCCCCTCCTCAAGGCGGCTGTGACACCTCCACTTCCTGCTCCTATCTCAGGGATCCACTTCATGCTAGGTAGGTCCTTCTTCTTATTATTATCTAAAAAAAGGTCATTCTTGATCCTCTCTCTAACTGTCTGTAAGACGACTATAAAAATCATTTCCAAAAAAAAAAAAAAAATCATGGCATGAAAAAAGACCAACTGTCTGTGGAAATCGATTTCAGAGGAAAATGAACCGTTTCCATTGGCTGCAAGTGACTGCGAGTTAAATACAAAAAGCCATTTCTAAATGCAAGTAGCTTTTTTTCGCTGATGGCCATCACACCTCATAGAACATACATAGATGGCCTTAAATGGGAAAAACCAGACAAAATAAACATAAACTATGTATGTTACCTTTGTTTGTCCATCAGCTGGTTGCCACCGCCAATCTCTGCATCATATCTCAGTGGCCTCATTTTTCTATTGTATTCAAAGGAATAATTAGCAAAGCTAGCTCAGCGCGCATGGTGTCCGGGTTCTCTTCTCGTCTTTAAATAAGCTTGTAGAGATGGCGTGAGAATGCTAACTTTTGCGCTTTTTGGTGTGGATATATGCTTGCTTCGATGAAGAGGAAAGTTGCACATGCACTGCCATATATATATATATAATTCTACCAGGAAGAGTAGAATAATATCAGTTGTAAAAAAGACAAGGTAGTTCCATCAAAAGATAAATGTTTTTATGTATCCCAATCTATCTTAACATGCTAGGATTAATTAATCCCTGAAGCCACTCGTATGCAAATTATCATATTTTAATGCTTGCATTAGTTTCTTACGGGGAATATAATGTTGCTCAGCCTCAGCAGCACCCCTTTTTCCTTTTCTTGTCTCCAGGTTATAGCACACATTCTTCTCTATTGGATTGCACGTAACTAGACTCTTTGCTTTCTGTGTCGGACTGCTCCACAAAGGAGATCGAATCGGTTCTTTGCTCTGGGATGATGCAAAGCTTGCTGAATCGACATTACTAGCTCAGGCTTCGGTTCTTGTTTTCTGAATACCAACCTGTTATTTGGCTGTATGCTGTCACTCAAGACACTTTGGCTATGGCATATGGCCTCCCTTCGATTAATGTATATATATAAGCAGTAGTGACTGGGCATCATGGGCTTGTGTTGCTGAAGCGTGCATCATGGGCCGTGCGCCAGAACTTGCATGCTGTGGAGGACGGGAAGTGTTGGTGGTTTTGTTCGTGGTTTTGTCTTTTTCTTTTCTATTTATTGTGGCTGAATCTTTAAAAAAAAATATAGAAAAATCATAAAATAGAAAATCTAATTTTGTTACACTCCACATGAGTAGATCTACACAGTGAATATATAATATTATATACTTTTGTACAAAGTTTTTATTGTAGATTTAGATTATGATTTTCTATAATTAATTGGAATAATTCATAAGTACAATTTGTATGGTCCAATTGTGTTAATCTAATTATTGTATGCATGAACTATAGTAAAAATTCCATTCTCATTGGATTATGTATAGCTTAATTATATACTCCTTCCTAGTAATAGAGGTCGTTTAGGACACAATTGTGTATACCAAGGAATGATTAATTAGAGGTTATTTTTCCATGTCTACGCCTATTAAATACGGTCATGGGTGCCATCTACACAAAAAACGATGATAATTGGGATGGTTTTTGGTTGCTCGTGCGATTTTACATAGAATTTATTTACATGGCCCTCGCTGGTTGGGCGCGGGAGCCGGAGCGTTTGCATGGTGCTTGACTGGTTGGGCGCAGGAGCCTGAGCGACTTCCTGCGCCAGGACGACTAGTAATCTGAATACGGAGGGAGTATATATTTAGGTTTATAGTTTTTAATTCTAAGTAAATATGTAACTAATCTATACATGATCGAATGCGTATGAAATCATTTCCAGAGGCTCTAAGTGGTTTAAATGGGAAAAAGAAAAGCAAGGAACTTAAATCTTGTTACCTTCGTTATTTCCATCTGGTTGCCACCAATCACCTCCTCATCATATCTCACATGCCTCATTTTTCTATTCAGGGGAATAAGCAAGGTAGCGCACAGCGCGCATGGTGTCCGGTTCTTGTATTTAAATAAGCATGTAGAGATGGAGCGAGACAATGCTAACTTTTGCGCTTTTGGTGTGGATATGTGCTTTGCTTCGATGAAGAGGAAGGTTGCACATGCACCCAAACTGCCAAGAGGTAATGCCTTAGGAGCCATAGCTATTTGTTACATGTCAGAGACGTTTTTCTATATTAACCGTCTTTTTTATATACTGATCAGATATGGGTAGTGCCTTAGGAGCCGTCGCTATTTGTTACATATCAAATACGGTCTTTGGTTATTAACCGTCTCTTTATGTACTAACCAGAGATGGGTATTGCCTTAAGGAGCCATCGCTATTTGTTACACATGAGAGCGTTTTCTGGTTATCAACCATCTCTTTTATGTACTTATCAGAGACGGTGGTGCAGCCATCACTAGCATTGTCCACATCACAGACGTAAATTTACAGACGCTTGGTTTCAGCATCACTAAGTGACATCGTCGTCACTAATTTGCTTCTCTAGCGTAGTGAGCTATCATGGGATGGGATCAAAATATATCACAAATCAACAACCTCAAAAGAAATAAAAATCAAACATAGAAATTGAAGTCATCTCAAACTTGATTTGGTGGCACACATCAGAGCGTTTGGTGCCTGCAGTCGGTCTGGTCTGTGCAATTTGACTGTGAACAATTATTGGACTCAATACAACAATCTTAGTATATCCAACACCCAGTACACCAATTTAAAAGTCATTACACACTTCACACACCGAATCTAAAATCTGGAATCACAGAGAAATATTGTCCCATGGTTATTCCCTTGGTATCTACAAGCGAAAGAATCTGGGAGTTTATTACAAGTCTTCTTACAGAATAGTTTACTGCAGGCCGCTGATATATTACAGTGACATGGAGAAGGGTGTACCTCATTAAGCAGCAGGCTTTGGCATAAAAGGGCCTAGAAGCCGCATCAGAACGAGAACATGCGTGATGAACTCCCCACCAGTGTTGAGATGCTCGTAGTGGAATGTGGCCCCACAACGAGGCGCCGTGTAGAAAAGCATCTCCAACCACACCTCTGAGATGAGCTCCCAGCGACCAGCTTCATCATCGATGTGATTCAGCTCCTGGGCCACAGCATAGGCACGAGGCAGCACTGGAGAGTAAATCGCTTCTTCCGTACTCTTCAGAAGTTCCTGTGTCCTACTCTTACTAGAGGAAGCTTCTTCCTTGTTGGCTGGTTCTTCGTCCTTATTGCCTTGTTGATGTTTTGATTTCTTGGTAGCTTCTTCCTTCATAGCTTCAAACATGACCATGACAGTTTCCTTTTCATCTTGGTGAACCTCTCCAAAGTATTTTCTGAGTTGTTCATCAGTTTTCTCATGCACAAGGCGTGAGTTGGTTGTAAGCATGACATCACACTTGAACACCAGGTACATGATATAATGAGATAGCTCTCTGCTCATGATCTTCTTCTTGATTTCATCAGGTTCTGTGCCAATTGTTTTGTCCATTGAGAAGTAGCAAATCTCTGTTGCGATGTGCCAGATGAGCACTCTCGTTGGGAAATCAACTCTGCTGCTAAGGCCATTGTGTAGTGCATCATAGCCTGACCTTTCAGGTTCTTGAACTTGGTGGTTGCCCACCCACTTCCCAAGTGCTCTCTTACCACTGAAGCTGGCGAAGTCCCACTCTTCTCTCCTGGTTTGTAGCAATAACCTGTCGAGGACGACCAACTTGAGATCATCAGTAACAGGGGTGTGTGTTAAGTCAAAAAAGTTACCACACCATGCACCAATGGGTTTACAGTTAATGATCCATTTCTTTATGGATGGCATGCATCCATAGTTGTCCTCCACACCATTACTGTACCTCTTGGTCATGCTGTATTGTGCTAGCTCTTCGGACCACTGCTTTCTTGTAAGCCAACCTCGATAATACAAACAGCTCCAAAAACTCATACCTACACATTGAGCCACCGTTCCAGGACGAAATGGTTTTCTGGCAAAGGAGAGAATGGATGTGAAGGTAGGCAACAGATCAAGGACAATGGCGCCAACCAGTAATATATAGGACACAGTGATGTCTGGTTTACTATAGTGGTCCTCCTTCTGAGCAGATGCAAAGAGCAGCAGGGCAGTCACATTTGATATACAATGGAAGAGGGTGTATATCAGGATCACGAGGATGAATGTTAGGCACTGAAACTTAAAAGGCACTGAACTACTGGCTTCACCACTTGTTATATATCACACCAAGTGGTGTCTTAGTGTAGAGGAATAGGTAGGATTGTACCAGAATTGCGGCCACATACTGGTAGGCTATGCAACGTTCTGTCCTATCCTTAAAGTCCTTCAGCATGTCCGGTAGCTTGTCTGCGACCACGGTTATCATCACATCATTAACCGGACTATCCACTAACATGATGTCAGCCACCAACGGAGAGACATCAATTTCCTTGACAAATTCCCAGCACTTGTCAGCATCGAACATCACTTCAAACCTTTCTTTAACATGATCGGACGACCAGCGATTTGTGTCCTCTTGTGCTTGTTGCAGACGCCATAACTTAAATGACAATCTCTGTATGGATTCAACTTTGAGAATCGTTGGACTGGCTATGAAAAGGCAGATGGTGCGCCCGGCATACTTGACGAATCCACAGAGGAACATGATCACCATGGCAGCCCTGAGCCGGGCGTCCGGCCAAGATGACTTAGACACCACGTATGCCGCCACCGCTGTCTGAGTGACCAAGCCCAGCAGATGCCTCGTCCACAGCTCGTTGTCCTGCTTGGAGAAGGCGGTGATAGTGTCTTGCCCGCCAAGATGGACCAGCACGAATGCTGCCCAAAACAGCATCAGCTCGTGCTTCGGCCCCTGTGCGTGGACAGCGAGGTGGCCGAGCACGAAGATGGCCACCGTGTCGGCGGACAGGTAGGCCAGCCACAGGACGTTGCTCAGCAAGCGTGACGCACTGCGCCTCCGTAGGTCCGCCGTGAGGAAGAGGAAGACTTGCAGGGAGAGGCTCAAGAGGATCAGGCAGTGGATCTCCCACTGGTCCCACGCCTCTTCCGCATGCTCCAAGTCTAGGCTGAGGAAATCGATGCGAGACAGACAAGTGTTATTGACAAGGCAAAATTGGTTCTATAGCTTTGAAAGAACATTTTTTGAAGAATTCCATTCAATGACCTTGAAAACACTAAAAACACCAAGAACACATAAAATCGCCACCAATAAAAAGCCAATGAGGATGGGACATTTTCACTAACGCGATTTAGAAGGTGGCTAGCTAAAGGAACAGAATTTTGCAGGCGATAGTTGTAAGCCCAAGCAATTTCTTGATCCTCTCTCATGCCTCCACTTCCAGCTCCTTTCATGCCCCCAGTTCCTGCTAGGTAGCTCCTTCTTGATCCTATCCTAGCTTCACTCTTGGACATGCTAGCACCAGGATCCACGCCATCTCCATGGCACAGCCACCGCCGCATAGGCTCACACCTGGCCTTGACCTACCCCTGCCATCCTAGTGGAGGTGAGTTGAGGGCGGTCAATCAGCGGCGGACCTAGCTTTTGAGCATAGGGTGGTCGCCCCAAAAAAATTATTATACAATTCTGTGGCGCGATGCCAATCCGCGTTCGCGATGGCGAACTGCAGAATTGCCAAAGAACGATGGCGGCTGCGAGCGCCCGAGCTGAGTCTGGCGTCGAACTTCCACATGACTATCAATGTAGCTCCCCCACCCCCACCACCACCACTTGAAGTTTGCAGCTGAGCAAACCGCCACCAAGGAAAAGCCAATGAGCATGGGACACATTTTCACTAACTGTTTAGAAGGTTGTAAGCACAGACAATCTCTTTCATGAGGTCACCTAACATGACTATAAAAATCATTTCTAGAAAAAAAAAAATCGTAGCATGAAAAAAAATGGGCCAACTGTCTATGGAAATCGCTTGCAGAGGAAAATCGGCCAACTGTTCCGTTGGCTGCAAGTGACTTTGTGTTAAATACAAACAGCTCATTTCTAACATTTGGAATTCCAAAAAAATATGTCTGGTTGGATCATGCATGTTACCTTCGTTTCTCCATCAGATTGCCACCTGCAATCTCCGCATCATATCTCACTGGCCTCATTTTTCTATTATATTCAGGGGAATAATAAGCAAGCTTGCTCAGCGTGCATGGTTGCCGGGTGCTCTTCTCGTATTTAAATAAGCTTGCAGAGATGGCGTGAGAATGTTAACGTTTGCACTTTTGGTGTGTGGATATGTGCTTGCTTTGATGAAGAGGAAAGTAGCACATGCAAACTGCCAAGTAAAACAAAAGTAGAATAATAACAGTTGTATAACACAAGGTAATCATTTCCCAAAAAACTTTCCTCTTCATCAAAGCAAGTAAAACATAATTATACCAACAAAAAATAATAATATCAGTTAAGACACGGAAATTCCCTAAAAAAATAAATGTTTTCATGTATCCCAGTTCATCTAACATGTTTGGATTAATCCCCTGAAGCCAGTCATATATCTAAACTATCATATGTTAACGCTTCTTGCGCGTTATTAGTTGTTACAGGGAATATAATTTTGCTTAGCAGCACCCTTTTCTTGTCTAAAAAGTATAGCACATGCATTATTCTTTGCCTTCTGCGTTGGACTGCTCCACAAAGCGGAATCAAGTTCGTTGCTCTAGGATCCAGCAAAGGGTACGTGTTGGAGCCTAGCTAGATGGTTAGCCTCAAAGGAATATAGTCCAAGCCCAATCCCCTACACAGCCCAACATCTTTTCACATATTATGATCAGTTGATTAGGTCCCTTGTGGTGGAACCTACCTATCCGTGTTCAAGTTCTTAACTTAGCACGCGTGTGCTCGTATTTCTCTGGATTTATTGTAAGATTTTCTAGTTTTATGCTTTAAGTGGTAATCGCGTGCATGTACAACACAGACAGGGTGACCCAGCAGCAGCTCGCGTGCTGAGGCACTGGCAGCGGCGAGCGCATCCTGGGTGCCATGAGTGGCAAGTTCATCCACGGCGCGTTGGAGGTTGAAGATGAACCTGACAAGTAGGCCCCATGGGAAGTGCACATCTGGCTTCCATCCCCTGTGCCACCGTGTGATACCGCTCATGTTGGAGGCCACGCAAGCAAAACCGCCCAGCAAAACAGCCCTTGGGGGTGCATTAGACGGTTTTGCAAAGTTTAATGTGCTCGTTACACAGTTTTAAAGTTTGTGGTGTTGGCTAGACTTACCCCTATACTTCAGGGGGTTAAGTAGACTTTTTCCAAAGAGATGATGTATTCCTTGGCTTCTGAAATGAGATCCTTATGCTTGATGCCTCCACCATCCATCCTTAGTCAGATATCTGAAGATCTATGGCTACAGCGGATTGACATATCCAAGTTGGTTGTCTCGAGAACAGAGCACCCTAGAGAACTTGCAAATCTCGTGAGTTGTCTTTTGGTTAATCTGCGTATTCGCAACATTCTGATAAGTGTAGTCACTAGATTACTTGTCTATCGAAGGCTCTGGAAGCATTCTCTGTCGCAACCAAGTTTACCATCCATCAGTGGTGGAATTTTTTTTCTTTTCGAAACGAACTAGCAGGAGAGCTGCCCGCGCGCAATCGCCTAGAAAGGCACTGTACAAAGTCAGCGGCCTAGAACATTGGACTGTTACCAAGATGCAGCTGCTGCATTGAGGGGCGACACGGATCACTCCAGGACTGCGTACAGCTATCCGCACCTGGACACTACCTTCATTCCTGGGCCAGTCACTCACTATTTTTATCTGGCCTATAAAACAGGCCATTACCCCATGCCCTCACCACACGTTCCACAGCAGTCCAGTAGCTGCTAGTGCCAAGATCTGAAACGGCCTCTCCGCCAGATGCGGATTCAGTGACAGCGTAAGTCGGCTCGCATCATCCTAGGGACCATATGTGTTCAGCTAACAGCTACTGATGTGTGCAAAATCCTAGGGGACCATATATATGTGACTGCTGATATGTTCAGCTACAGAATCAGCGGCTTCCTCAAGTCCTCTTTTTGTTTTCATTGCGGTGGCAGGCGGAGGAGCCTGTTGGCGTCCGTACATGGCAGGGCCCGTCCAGCACTCCAGCGTAGTCGCATCGAGCAACGATGAGGTGGACGTACAAGTACGGCGGCGGGGCAGACGTTAGCACGACGAGCAGATGCGGCGGCGGCCCACAATGAGATGAGCGGTCGCGGCGATGGCCGGCAACGAGACAAGCAGACACCAAAGCCCTTTAACCCAACAAAGAAAGAAACGCAATGAGAGACAAATGATCGACTACACAATGGCTTTTTTTGAGCTTGTAAAAATCTATTAATTTCAGTCCAAATTTAATACTGAATCAATTCCGGAGAAGTCATGACGACACTAGCTCCGTCCAGAACAAGTATACATGCATGACATGAAGAACCGAAACCTGGCGTGTAGATCATTGTGTTGTGTTGCGTGGGAATACCAGAAGCAAGGCTGGAAATTCAAGATACCATCCACTGGTCCCGTCCATCCGCCTTACAGAGTGTGGCCAGCGCGCCCGTGTAGTTTGGGGACCAAACTTTTTCGTACAATTCTAGGGTGGGGGTCGGGGTGGGGCTGGTAGAGCGCTTTTCGAAAATGAACGCTCAGTGTAGTCGTACGTATATACTGTATATATTGAAGTTAGGAATGTGTATGAATAAATTGGCAAGCTAAGTAGGTAGGGTTAGCTATGACGCATACCTTCATCAATATATAGTTGAATTGATGGTATAGATAAAATCATGCATGTTGCAGTCAAGTGCCAAAACAAATGCATATTGTAATCTATATTGTGCACGAGACATGAGGCCCGCGTGGTAATGGATCATGGCTCTTATT
This sequence comes from Hyparrhenia diplandra, assembly GCA_015847255.1. Classification (NCBI taxonomy): domain Eukaryota; kingdom Viridiplantae; phylum Streptophyta; class Magnoliopsida; order Poales; family Poaceae; genus Hyparrhenia; species Hyparrhenia diplandra. Next base: position 35,197 of record JADLZK010013348.1, read on the forward strand.
CCTCGTCAGTGGCGGAGCTAGGATTTCAAGCTAGGGTGGTCCATCGTATAATTTTTTTTTTGTCGCTATAAACTTAACATGTCTATACATAAGTATATAAATTGCAAAACACATGTAGTTAAAATATTACGTTACCATATAATAGTTGAATAACAAAATGTCACTACTTCGCTTCTTGTTAGGCCTACGCCCTTTAATAGCCATGAAAGTGTTAATGATGTCTTCTTCATTCACTTGTAAGAAGATATCCTGCTCAATAAAAGTCATTAAACAATGATCCAAAAGGCTATCACCCATCTTATTCCTCAACTTATTCTTGATAAAGGTCATTCGAGAAAAAGAGGATGTCTTTTTCTTTGCTTCATAATTCTGAAATAAAGAGTCGACTGTATGAACTTATGATTTGTGAATAAATAAAATAATAATAAATGACTATAGGTATGCACATATTACAGATTAGTGAACGAGTGAACGTGAACACCGTTGATCGCCGCCGGGCGCTGGTCGCTGATCTGCTAAGACAAAGTCCTCACAGATGATCACTAGTGCAGGATGGACATCTATTCGGGTTCGAACCCCCTTTACTCCAGGTAATGCTACGGAATAGGGGTTGGGGAGTAAAGGGTTTGGACCCCGGAATAGAGGTGCACCTTTACTCCGGGTTGGAAACACCAACCGGGAGTAAAGTTCCTACCCGACCACGTGGCCAGCCGGGGAACCATTACTCCCGGTTGGTGCTTCCAACCCGGAGTAAAAGATTATTTTTTTTTTTTTTTTTGTTTTCTTTTCATTTTAATTCATAATTTATTTTGATTTCAAAATTGGTTTTCGATTACACATTTTGTGCTGCAAATAATATATGTATACACAACCAACACAACCAAATGTATTATTATGAAACTAAAGTACAACATATATATATACATACGGTTTGTGTCCATCTCCCTCTCTCTATATATATATGGAATCCATATATATATCTAAAAAAATTCCATCAAGTATACATATCTAAAAATACATCAAATACAGATTCATAGCCATGGTTGAAGCTAACACATTTGCACAAACGTTTGGCCAAATTCACTAATAAAAATCCAATACAACATCCATCATTCCTAAGGAAGATGGCACAAGCTCCTCCGTTAAGCTACAGGCTACCAGGTGATCCTCACGATAGTTGTGCTTCCCCTCCGATGGATCCTCGGCCAGCATGGAGGAATATGCAGCACAGCTTAGGGAGCGTCAAAAGAAAATCAGAGATTCAGTATAATACATCCTCGATCCATCGATTCATGAATATGCTGCTGCCACCTGCAATTATGTAATTAACATGGAGGGAGAAAACTTTAGATCTACAGAACTTCATTACACAAAAATAGAAACAAAGAAAAAATGGCAACACCGGACCATGGAGGGCCGCCGATGCCAGATGCAGCCGCTGACGCCGGGTCTCTCCGCTCCACCTGATATGCGCCCGACGGGGGGGGGGCGCGGCGTACGTCCGGAAGGGGCCGGCGCCGCGTGCCGGGAGGTGCTCCGCATCGGGGGAGGGCCACACGTCGGGGAGCGGCGGCCGGGCGTGTAGGGGGCCGGTGCGGGATGTCGGGTGGAGCGTCGGGACGCGCCTCGGGGGGAGAGCCGGGCGCCGTCGCGCGCGCCGGGGAGGACCGCAAGTCTGGGAATGGCGCCGCGTCGGGAGCGTTGGCCGCATCGGGCGAGGAGGGGCGGCAGCCTCGGCGAGATGCGCATGCGTTGGGGGAAGAAGGGGATGGGCGGGGTGGTAAATATAGCTGGACTTCTATTCCAGGTTTCTCTCACGAATATGTGGAGTAGAAGTTGTCTATTCCCGGCTCCCTCAGGAACCCCGAGTAAAGGTTTAGATCTTTACTCCTGGAGTGAAGGTGGGGAAAATTTTTGATTCCCACCATTCCTACACACAGTTTCGATTTATTTTTAAATTTTCTTTTTATTTAATGTCTAGTAAAAACAGTTGTGCAGTAAATTAAATAACAGGCATAAAATTTAAAAAAAACAATTAGTGTTGTTTTTGCTTTATTGAACACATGCAAATTATGTAACCTAAAATATTTTATTTTTTGTTTTCAATAGTTATGTAGATATTAGGGTTTATGTAACCTAAAACAATTAGGGTTTATTTTTTGTTTTCAAAAGTTTCCAAAAATGTCTAATATATAGAGTGTAGATATGAACTTGTTCAAACCTGGTCAAACGGAACACTAAATGACCTCGTTTTTAAAAACTTTTGAATACAAACGTGTTAGGACTTATCAAGATTCTATAATTTTTTTAAATTTCAAAATTTGAAAACATATTCACCGATGACGCTAAGGTTGGATTGAAAACATTAAAAATCCTCGAGGCCCTTTCTCGCAAAAATGGTGGCCGAAGGGTGTAAAAGAAATGTCAACAAAATATCTAATCCAGTCTGAAAATTCAACCCGGAGTAAAGTTTAGATTTACTCCGGGTTGGTGGGGTCACACAGGAGTAGACTACTACTCCCGGTTTAAATCGACAACCCTGGAGTAAAGGTCGGTTGGAGACTCCAACCTAGAGTAGAGGTCCCCTGGCGCGTATGGGTGGGCTGCGGTGGGGGGCTCTACTCCCAGTTGGAGACTCCAACATGGAGTAAAGCCCCCTTTACTCTAGGGCACAAAAAGTTCCGAGAGTAACCACGAAAATGGTCTCCGGAATAGAAGTCTGTTTTGTAGTAGTGTCTGCTAGGGATACTAGCCGCCGCGCGCTGGTTGGCCTGCTGCCTTGCTGATTGCCGCCGGGACTGGTTCCCTGCTGCCTCTCGCTGATCGCCGGCGGCCGGCGACGAGGTGGAACCCGCTGTCTATGATGGGAAAAGGAAGGCGACCCTCGGCGGATCTTACGGTGTATACGACAGAAAAGAATACGGAAGAGGATGAGAGGGTCCTCGGTGTCGGCGACTCGGCGGCCAGATGAAACGTCGTTCACGCGATATTTTTACATATTAGGCCTTGTGGCTTGGGTTGGGCTCAGGGTGGTCCGCGGCCCAACAGGACCACCCTGTAGCTCCGCCACTGTTCCTCGTTGACAATCCAACTGAGCCACTATTGTTAATTTGAAATTATATAATTTTATGGCTCAATTTTATTGAGCCCGATCCTTAAATTTGCTAGACTAAATTAGAGGGCTGTTACCCCTGGAGAGACCGAAAGCAAACATGCTGCTAACGGTCACTTGCATTGCGTAAGGGAGACCACACACGACGCAAAGTGCATAAAGCATTTTCTCAATAAATTGAAATATCAATGCTTGTGTGTTGGCAGCACATGCATGCATCAAGTGCATAGCCTAGGTGAACTATATGGAAAACTGACTGGTGTGCATCTGCTATCCACAATGAGACCCCTTTACATGCATGATTTATATCTACTAGTATACAATATATTTTATAGACAAGCAAGAAATCATATATATAGACATATATAGCAAGGAGAAATAATTAAACAAATTAATAGTTGATTCCTCAACATACAAAGACACACACATTGGATACCTAATACTAACTCAAAAGATCTTACGGCAGACAACACACATGGGACTCCTAATAACAATTCAATTCAAAAGACCATACTAATATGGCAAAAAATATAAATTAAACGACCCTGTCACGACTTTTATTTTATGTAGTTATTATTAGGGTAGTAACAGGTCGTTGTAATTTTCGACGGCGTCACGGGACATACATACATATAGGCATTAACCAACAATGTTAAACATGGGACTACGGCGGCGTCGTTATTGTAGAAGAGGAGGACGGACTGCCCTTTTTCTTCATGTTTATGAAGTAGAAGAGGAAGACAACGAAGATGACAATAGGGAAGAGCATGATGACCTTCCAGGATCTGCGGGTCTCACGAGAGCTACCTGCTGCGTAGGCTACCAGGAGGGCGAGCACGTCCATCACAACCGCTGTTTTCACCGGCTCAAGAGACAACCACGGGTTTAACATCATCCGTGAGAGCAGCAAGGCGATGACGATGATGGAGGCCATGAATGAAGTGGAGTTGCTGTAGAAGAACACATTGTACCTCCGCTTGTTGGTGTCGTAGAGGACCGGGTTGCCAGCCAAGTGTCCATGGCCGTCGTCCCTCCACATGCCGCCAGGTGGTTTCAGGCCCGTCAAGTAAGTCACGCTGGCAGCCAAGATCCCAACCAGCATCAGGTAGGAAGCCATTTCCGCCTCTTCGTCGTCATCCTGCTTGTTTGGGGATGGCGGCGGTTTTTGTGGATATCGGTAACGGCTGATTGCCACGCCGATGACAATGACGACACCTGCAGCGACCGATCCCAAGAAAATGGTGGAGGTTCGAAGATGTAGGGAGCTTCCAGCAGCGTAGGCACCCATGAGAGCAAACATGCCGGCCACCACGCAGACATACAGCGCGTAGCACCGTATGCCTGGCTTGTACAGGTTCTCGTTGAGGAGCAGGATGATGAGGGCCACCGACGCCATGAAGCTTGCCGCGTTGCAGTAGAAGAAGGCCATGTATCTCTTAGGGTACTTGTCCTGGAGGACCGGGAATCCCGCATGGTGGTGAAGCCTGACGTCGTCCTCCTCCCATAGGCCACCCGGCGGCGTCAGGCCGGCCTGGTAGGCGAGTGTCGCAGCCAAGATCGCAAGCAGCAGCAGCACCTCGCGCTTCCTCTCCAGGCTATCTTCATGGAGCTTCATTTTAGCATCGTCTTGGGCGCCGGGGCTACCGGTACTAGTGGTAGTAGTCTTGCTGCTGGGTTCCAGATCCAGTGTGCAGAAGGCGATGTGGATGACGACGTAGATGAGCATGCCGCCGGCGATGGCGATCGTGTAGACGGAGGTGCTGGTGTCCCTGCTGCTTCCGGCGGCGTAGGCACCGATGAGGCCAAAGAAGTCGAGGATCATGGCGGCCTCCAGCGCGTGGCCTCTCACAAGCTTCTCGCTCTGCAGCATGACGATGATGACCAGCGACGCCACGAAGGCGGCCGAGTTGAAGTAGAAGAAGACCTTGTACCGCCCCGGGTGCGTTGTCGACAGGATTGGGTCTCCCACATTGTGACCATCTCCACTGGATGCCCAGACGCCACCAGGTGGATCCAGTCCTGCTGTGTAAGCCACCGTCGCAGCAAGGGTGGCAAGCAACTGAATATATTCACGGGTGTGGATATTATACAGGTCTTCGCTCTTGCCGACGATCCAACTGTTTGTGATACCACAAAATAAGTAAAAATATCATATTTGATTTGACGAATATGGAGTACCTATATATATACTAGACTATATATGTACCTGAAGGGCCGGAGTTTACTGAAGTATTTGACGAGTTTTTTCATGGGGTCATGAAGAACATACTGGAGGAACATGAAGGCAACAACTGGGATACTTAGGGCAACAACAACGCCGGTGTGGGTGCCGTCCCTACAGCTCCCGGCAGCGTAGGGAGCCCCCAAGGCCAAAGAGCGCTAGGATGATGAAGCCATACAGCGTGCCCAACGCCAACCTTGGTCTGGTACTTCTCCAGCCGGGGTCCACGATGATCATGATGGCAAGCAGGGACGTGACGAAGGCGGCGGTGTTGCAGAAGAAAAAAGCCTTGTAGCGGTGGGGATGGAGGTGCTGCAGCACCGGGTCTCCGGCTGCGTGATGGCCCACCTCGGTGTTCCGCCAGAAGCCGCCGGGCGGGCTCATCCCGGCCACGTATGCGCTGGTCGCGCCGAAGATAGCAAGCACCAGAAGGATCTCGTGTGGTTCCTCTCCAGCTTATTGTTGGTGGTGGCGTGGTGAACTTTCAAGCGACTTACGACGAGTTGCTTTGCAAAGGCAAAGGCACCGTAGGCAGCGACGCTGGACACCAGCACGGAGGCGGAGATGGTGGTGAACTTGTCATGGCTGATCCCGGCGGCATAGGCCCCCATGAGGGCGAGCCCGTCAATGAGCATCACCGTCCACATGAGCAACAGGTACTTCTTGTTGCTCCCATCTTTCGGTAGCAAGAGGACTAGGAGGCCGAGCAGGAGCGACGCGGCGAAGGAGATGGCGTTGAAGTAGTAGAAGAGGATGTACCGCTGGTGGTTGGTCTCCCGGAGGATGGAGTCGCCGGCTACCGCCCCGCCGACGCATCATCCTCCAGCCAGAAACCCCCCCAGAAGGTTCAGCCCCCCCGCGTAGGTCACCGTCGCTACCAGGGTGGCCAGCAGCAGCAGGTACTTCTTCAGCTGGTACTCCGTCGATGTCGATGTCGATGTCGATGTCGATGCCGATGCCGATGCCGATGCCGATGTCGATGCCGATGAGGAAGGAACAGAACTGTCCATGAGTTCTAGCTAGCCTATTAATTGTTGGGGTGCTTTGCGTTGGAAGCTCTGAGCAGTGGTGACTCCCTTGGCCTCAGCTCTACGAATTTATAGATCTCAGCTGATGAGCTCTACACGTACACACCGGCTGTCATCTTCTTCGTCTGCGTGTGTCCCAACAATGGCATTGCTTGATCAAGTCATCTTAATTTTTACTTTATATATTCCCATGACATTCCAGGATCGACTTTGAGGAAATGTTTATGCCCTTTGCATCCGGTATTCTATCTGCCTCATACAAGTTACCATTTAGAGCACGTTAGGTTTCGGTCCCTCCTGTCTCGTGCACACTTCGTTGTAAGCAAAGCCTAAACAAATAGGAAAAGAGAAAATTATGTGTCATTATATGTGGTACTCTGCATATAGATAAGATGCACATGTATCCATCTCTATCCGTACGTGTTGAAGTGGATAGGTGTGGAATTTAAGCTAAATTCCACTCCAGCCCACACCACACATGGATTGAGATATTGATGTATAGGCATCCAAACCGGTCCTAATGGTTAACATATACCCTTTTTCATTCCAAATTATAAGTCGTTTTGACTTTTTTTGGACAATATGTTTAGACAGTCAACAAAATGGATGAAAAAAAGTCAAAATGGCTTATAATTTAAAACAGAAAAAAATATACGATAATGGTTCAACTATTAATTATTACAAATTAATGACTCTGTTTAATCACAAATTAATGAATCTGTTTAATCGCACACTTGCCATCATGTATGCATTGCGTGGATCTACAGCGTACGTGAACTATTTATATTGATTGATGATTGATGATGAAGGTATGTATGGAACACACAAGGCTGGTGTGCATCTGTTATCCTTACTTAACTTGCCAATTTATTGATACACATAACTTTGATCGATACGTGACTATACTGAGCGGTCTTTTTCTAAAGCTCCCCACCCAACGCAAAAGAAAGCTTCTTCCACAAACTATAGGTCGGCTGGGCCCAGTGGTATCTTAAATTTCCAGCCTTGCTTATGGTATTCCCACGCAACACAAGAAACTAAAAGACCTCTCAACACGGCAGGTTTCGGTTCCACAATGTCATATAACTAGAGGGATTTCCAGCGTTGCTGCAGTATGAAGTAGGGAATATAAATATAGAATCCATAATGTATCTTGCTAACGTGAATATCATATTTCTTGTGCTAGTGACCTTTATTTGTAAATGCCATTGTTTGAAAACCATCATGGATTAGAACAATCTGTGATGGCTTTAGACAGTCACAGATCAGCCCGAAGCCCAGCTAGCCCAACCCAAACCTTCGTGACAAACAATAACTGTCACAGATTGAATAGCCACATCAATGCGGATGGTGTCCTCACAACCAGTTGCCACGTGTTTAGCATAACATTTAGTGTAATAACAGTCGTCACAAGATACACCAATCATACAAATAGATAATCATTTATTCATATAATAATTAGTTGATGTACAGAATTCAACGTATACACACAAAGGGAAAAAAAATACAATATACATGATAGCAAAAATAGTAATAAACTTTAATGTACTTCATCCTTCGATCATGAGTTCCAATTATTTATCCTGCATAAAAATATAGAAAACCATGGTTAACTAATGGAGAACGTATTGCTATAACTTGAATGACTAAGGTTAACCGAAAGGGACATTACTCAAGACGAAACGTGCTTAGTTGTTGCGCTACCGAACTGCACTACTATTGTAGTGAACCAAGGTTTTAAACTAAGTTAAATTAAATGTGTTAAACTAAAATGATAGCTAAAACAACGTATTCAGATAACCAAGTTGCTGAAAGTAATGTGCTGCAATTTTGCAAATTTGAGAACAAAACCAAACTATATAGCTGATCACGGTCAAGAAAGTAGATAGCTACATCTGTCATTAAAAGAATACCTTCTATTGTTGATATGAAAATCAAGGCGGCCAGCTGCAGGAACACATTGCCACTCACTGCCGACGAACTACCCTGCTGCACAGAAACAATTTTAGAACAAAGCCAGGCACACACCTAGACAAGAAACTGAAGAGCTGTCGACAAAAAAAAAAAAAATCAAGAACTGTTGCGCTTTGCTGCTGCAACGTGCGATAGAATCAATTAGCACAACCAAGACAGGAGCATCAGCACAAGAGAAAATTGACAAACTGACCAAATCAATTCCAATTGGAGACAAATTTCAGCAAGAATCTGACCTGCTCATACATGATCCTGCTATTACTGAATGTTGAGATAATCTACCGCTTAACTGACCTGCTGCAAAGCATAGAGAAAAATGCAATATATGCAAGCAATTCGTTGCAGAAAAACTGATCTTTAGCCACTATCAATATTTGCTGAACAGAGAAGGGAGATGCAGCTATGCCATTGCTGGTTCTGAAATAGAAAAGAACAGAGACACCAAACATCACCACACATCAGTAGCCAAAGAACCAAAATATTCAGCATTGAAGTAATTAAAGTTGATGCTGCTGCTGCTGCTGCAAGAAAATGGCATTTCACAAAATGAAAACATTGCATGCCAAGCTACTGCTCCCAATCAAATTGCATAGTGCAAACCTGAAAATAAGAACACACTGCACTGCACTTGTTGTCCACTCGCTGCTGGAGAAACATTGAACTGACGATCTGAATAAAACGATAAAGCTGAATTGATGCTGCTGTGTATAGATACTCTAGTTGCTCTGTTAGAACCAAGAAGCAAATGTGGCTTAGCTTCTATCAAAGAAAACCAAGGAAGCTAACACACACAAGCTGCTGCACAAAGACAGGGACCAGAGAGGACTCGGTGAGCTCCTGCAGACAGAGCTGAACACAATAATTGTTTAGATCTAGGCCTTCGCCATCAAGAAAACAGCAAAGTTTTCCAATACGTTCATATACTAATGGTTACACAAACATACATTTCCCTTCTAAATGATGTACAAAGCTAGCTGATGCCTAAGTCTGCAGGGACCATACAAATCCTGTAGAAACGAAATAAATAAAAATAGCAGATCCATTTTTGGCTAACATCAGCTATTTGAATGCCAACATATAAATCATATACGCCCAAATTATAATAATCAGGGACTAAGACACCCAATTAGGGAGATGGATGATACTGACCCTGCAACCTGACGAACATGGCCAAACTGGGCTTCCTTCGCTGGAGGTCAAGAATGGCTTCCCGGGTTCGTCGATCAGATCAATCGAAGAGGAAGAGGAACATTATTACCGCTACTTGCGTCGTGCTTGCTGGAGCCTGGCCGTACCTTGAAGCCATAGGCGAGTAGAGGATTTTCGGTGACCGGCCGTATCCCGATGCCATTGGCGAGCAAGACACGGCAACGGGCGGTCGGAGAGACAAAGGAACCGCTCCTTCTTGGGCGGCGCTGGGCTGGCGAGCTCCCCGGCAGCGATCGGCGGGAGGTCCCGGGGATGAAGCGGGCCCACACGGCGTCGGAGTCGGTGGTGTCGCGGAAAGCGCGGGAGAGCGCGGCGGCGCGGCAGGCGCCCCGCGGCGTGGTGAGGGCCAGCGCCGTCGAGGAGGTCCACCGGCAGCGCGCGATCTCGCAGGTGCCCGTCGCCGACCCCATCAAATCACTTCTCCGCCGGATTTGGGAACTGATTCGTTTCTTGCTGCTACGCCTCTTCATCGTCAAGGGAACAGGCCGCCGATTTATGCGGGCGGCAGAGCATGGGAGGAGGCGGACGGTCGCCGAGGCCTGGAAGGGGAAGAGACCGCCTGGAGCCACCCACCGAGGAAGGGAAGAGGCCACCGTGGTTTGCTTGACGGACGGGATAACGAAAGAAATCAAGGGAAGGGAAGAGGCCGCTTCGGGAAGAGCAGTTATCGATGACCCCGGGAGTGCCACTGAACGGGCGGAATCGGGCCGGTCGCCGAGGGAGGGGAGAAGTCAGACGCAGGGGAACGGGAGGGGGAACAAAGACGACGGGACGGGTTCCTCGCGTTGGCTGGATTGTCCACCGAATTGAAATTTCAGTTACTACTCACATGAGCCAATCAAGACGCTGAGAATTCCTAAATAGACCCCCTAGTGGGAGATAGGCTTATTGGAGTTTTAGATATACTTGTTCCGAGTCGTGACGTTTTTCGAATTGATGCAGCATTAAATTTGGGCTATAGATTTTTTCCGCGCGATTACCGAATCAGTATTTGATCGGCGTGGTGTAGTCGATCATTCTTCTCAAAGCCGATGGTGGTTCGGGCTTTGTTTGTTTGCTGGACTTTGATCCCCGAGGTCATTAGTGGATTCCCATGCCCGACTTACCACGTGGCAAAGATTGAAAAGGTCCGAAAACAATGAACCTGAATGAAAAACACCCTCGAACGCTCCCGGCCGGGCGACTCGGGGGCTCCCTCGCCGCCGCTAGAGCGCCGCCCGGCCGCCTCTCCCGGCCGCCGTCGCCGCCCCCTGCCGCGGCGACGGCGGCAGCTGTGATCTCCCCACACAGCGGCGGCCGTCGCACCTCCCATCTTCCTCCCCCCTCCCGCCCCCTCCACCGCCAACCCCCTACTCGGCGATCTCCCGGCGAGGCGCTGGCCAGCGCGGCGGATCCGTGGTCCTGCAGGCGGATCCGGCGGTTCCACCTCTGGATTCGCGTCCTCCGGCTCCGGGCGGCGGCCTGGGCGCCCGGCGGCGTCTCCGGCTGGATCCCGGCCCCCTCCGGCCGGATCCCGGCCCCCCGTGGGCGGATTCGCGTCCTCCCCGGCTGGTGCCGGGCTCCCCCTGCCCTGGGCGACCGGCGGCCGGGGTGCGGCCTTGGCGCCGGCGGCAGTTGACCGGCCTTGTGGCGACGCTAGTCGGGCCACGCCCCCTCGGCGTCGGGGTTGCCGCGTGGGCGGCCTGGCGTGCGCGGGACGGCTGCCGTCGGTGGCGGCGTTCGCTCTTCTTCGTTCGTCTGCGTGTGGTGGCGGTGCCGCCGTGGTGGTGGGGCCGAGGTGGCCGTTCTTGGATACGCCCTTCGCAGGCAGTGAGGGCGTGCTTTCGCGGGCTCCGTGGTGGTGCTTTGCAAGCGTGGGGCGTCACCTCACCGGCGCGGACATTGCGAAGAAGGGTACATGAAGCTCTCGCTTGGTTCCGGGGTGAAAGCCCTGTCCAGCTCTGGACGAGCGATGTCGGCGCCTTGGCGTCGTGTCCCCCTTGGAGGCATCGCTTGGGAGCCTCGGTAAGCGAAGACGGTGGCGCAGCCGCGCCTTTGGCCTTCTTGGAGGCATCGTCGAGGAGCTTCAGATCGTCATGCAGGTTGGGGTCGAAAGGCCTTGGTGCTCTCTGTAGTGTTGTCGGCGTTCGCGGACGTCGATCCCCTTCTTGAAGGCAATGCTTGAGCACTACTGCAGTCCGCTTCGGCGTGGTCGTTCAGGTCGTCTTGCTCGTTCGGGTCGTCTTGCTGTACCTTTTTGAGCTTCACAGTTCTCCTCACTTGGGTATGTTCAGTTGGTGTTCGTTGTAGCCGTAGTCTGGGTCGTTTGTCGTTGGTTCGGGCGGATGCTTTGCCGCCGGTGTTCTTCTACGAGCTCGCGTTTCCGGAGTGCGCGTGCTTCCGAGGTCGCGGTCGTTATGAGCCTGTGTTTCCGGTTTGCTGCCGAGGTCACGGTCGTTACGAGCTGCGTTTCCGGTTTGAATGTGCCGCCGAGGTCGCGGTTGTCTTTGGCGGATGCTTTGCCGCCGTGGTGATCGTCGTATTTCCGGCAGATGCTTTGCTGCCGAGGTTGGTCTGGACGGATGCTTTGCCGTCGGAGTGCTAGCGGATGCTTTGCCGCTGCTTATCTATCATCTACGGTTCCGTTCACTACTAGCTACCTAGGTGTGGAGTTTTCTTTTGTATTAGGTCCAGCTAGCGGGGTTGTTAGGTGGAGGGTCCCTCGCCCCTCGTGTTTCTTGCTTTTCGTCTTTGTTTCCGGGTTTCGTTGGTAATCCTTGGATTACTTGTGAATCCTTTGTATCGTCTATGTGTAGGTCTATCGACCATTCTCTCTTCTTAATGAAAAACGGGCTATACCCCGGTCTCGAAAAAACTTACCACGTGGCCGCATGGAAGGAGCAACGGCGTGGCAGTTGGAGACAAAAGCAACTGATGGACTGATGTGAGGTCGTGGCCAGTAGGCTGATTTATGGCCCAAAGACAGTGTGTCCCACGAACGAAGGTACTGATGTCCCGGTGAGTCACCCCTCAAAATGGGCGTGGTTTGGTTCAACCCATCGTATGTATTCGAATGGGCCCACTCGTCTGACCCACATAACATCTTAGGATGTAGGAATCGAAAGCCACTTAACCAAAGATAAAGCTGTTGGACCCATCCATTTGTCTGATAATGGCGGGCGGTGGTCGAGCCATGCACCTCCTGTTCCCTCTCGAATCGAATTGCCTCGATTGCCGAGAGGCTGCCGACTAGTGAGGAGGACCTTAGGCCCTGTTTGCTTCCTCTAAGACTAAGGAATAGGGACTGTCCCATTTTGTCCTTAAATTAACAAACATAGGACTAAAAGAGAAACTAATAGACCTTATTCCACTAGTCTCTTAAGAAGGACTAATTGGAATTAATGGTCTCATTTAGTTCCTAGTCCTAAGAACCCAAACAGGCCCTTAGTCTAGAGGCCAAGGTTGATGTGGCCGGAGGCACACATGATGCAGTCATGATCTTGTAGATGGGGTACGCCTCATCCTGTGTGCGGCGAGCTTAGCGGTGTAGTGGTCGCATGGAGCCAGACATCTCCGACATGGCACTTGGCTAGACCTGGCGGTGAGCCTGGTGATCTTGGAGTGGACGCGGCTGGGGCTAGAGGATCTAGACTTCGGCGCCGGGAAGGCTACAATGCACTCACCAGCGAGATCCATCAAAGGTATTGATGTCCAGGCTATCTTCATAGACCTTGATTTCAGCTTCATGGAGCTTCTTAGCTTATCGTCTTCGTCTTGGTCTGTAGTACATAGTAGTCTTGTTGCTGGTTCCAGTGTGTGTTGGCATTTCTTAGCATCATCCCTAAGGATACATAATATCCGTTAAAGAAACGTCGGTGATAGATGGATTAGATATTGGGTGAGTCAATCCGCAAGCGCACGGATCTATCATCGTAGTATTTCACCCGGAAGTATTTGGGTATCGTTCATTTATATTTTCCCAAAAGAAGGCAGGTTTGTGTAAAGTCTAGCATAGTGATGATCATAGCCCACAATGTATTTATGAATAACCATGAGTCTATTACAGGGGTAAGTAAATGATATTTAGGATAGTGAGAACACACTTCGAGCTACTATAAATAACAAATAAGAAAAAGGATAAAGAGAAAATCTACTATGAGTAGGCAATTCTAATAACGCCGATGCAATGAACTCTAGTGACATATGTAGCACATGAATAATTATGGACTTAAGTTATGATGATGAAGAGATGCCCGCAGCTGGTGTGCCAGCAGATAAACACTTTCAGAACTCCAACTCAATATCCAAACATGGAGGAGTACTACAGACGGACAGGGCTGTCACCATCTGCCGCCTACCTCACTACCGTGGGATGCTGACATTTCTGATGGTTACTATATACACTGGACACCACGCCCACGACGTGTATAGCAAGCTATCTAACCCCAGGGGCTCAGGACCCTACGGATCGACAAGCAAGGACAAAGATGAACCCGAAGGTACACCCGACCATCACCCTAAGCCTAATTCTACAGTTAGTCATGTTAGTCATCACAATATATTAACTATATCCTAGTTCATATATTATGAATATAACATGAGGATAACTATACTCTAGTTTGTATGCATTGCGATATGAATAAAAGGACTTGAATAAAGAAAGGAACTTCATAGTAAATTACCAAAAGATCCTTTCAAGGAGACAAGCCCTCCTTGAAGCTCAACCTTGCTCAAATACTAAACTAAGAAGCAGAAGAGTGGAGAGGTAGAAGCTCTAGGTGTTGTGTTCTACTTTGAGAGGGGGGTTCTACCATCTATTTATACAAGGAGTAGGATGGTTCTGGCGACGTTTTGGCGCAAAACTCAAAAGGTCACCCTATGCAACCGCCAGTAGAGAACCCAGAGAGCCACCCATCCAAATTTGGGCGGGAACGGTGCTGGCCAGGGCGCGGGCGCACCACGCCTGGCTCCGTTTCCCCCAAAATTTTGACAGCGGGCTCTTGGGCCTTGGTGGATTGCGTCCCCGACGGTGCACCGGCCTGTTTTGGTCTGGTTTTGGCCTGCTTGTCCTCCCCTTGGTAAATGCACAGTCTTGCAGTCCTGAGCCAATGCTCGAACTCTTCCTTGAATATAATATATTGTCTACTACTCTAATCCTTGAAGAACTAGAGCTCTAATCTTCTAATCTCTGGAAACCCTAGTACCAATCTCTCTCTCTAATTGCAATGGATCTAATCTATGGATTGATGAATAATGAATTATGAATTCTAAGGTTTCAGGGATCAGCTCCGCCCTTGCTTATATAGTCTCCTAGGATGAAGTTCAGCCCTCGGACCAAACCGACTTCATTAGACAGCCAGGATCTACTCCATTGGTCGATTGTGGGAAGGTTTCAGAAGCAGGACTCGTGGATCCCTAGGGGGTGCCTCCCAGCCCCACCTGTGGGGTCTAGCTCCCGGCCTTCGCGAGCTTCTTTTCTTTCTTCATTTGGACCCTTGGAATTTATATTAATGCCCCGGATTCGGTCCTTTTCTTCTGTTTCTTATTTTCTCCTCTTTTTAGCTCTGTTTTTCGGTATTTTCTCGGATTCTTCCTGCAAAACAATGTATCCACCAAAACTCGTAGAAATCATTAGTAATAATAATGTTTATCTAACATTAGTCCCAGTATATATATACAAAATTGACCAATAACTACCATCAACAAGCTCCCCAGGCTTAACTTTTTGCTAGTCCCGTAGCAAGCAATCAAAGGTGCGAGCACAAGAATTCTACTCGGATACAAAATAATTTAACTTTCAAACTTACTCTTATCCTTTTTCAACCATGAGGCATTTCAGCATTCACACAAATCTTAGGTAATTGAAAGACAGAATGATCAAGTGAGCACTGTGTTTCAAATTCTTCCTTCAACTATCATACCCAGAGTTTTTTTAAGTTTTCCGGTATTGTCGACGAAGTTGTCCGGTAGGTTGAGACCAATCATGCACTATCCTTGTTTTCATCCACAACAGGAAGAAAACAAAAAGAGTTAGCCCTGCAAAGACTACAACTATCATTCATAGATGTGCAGCCGTGTCCGGACGGTGCTAGCCCAAACTGCTGCTCGCCCACGACGAGCCAACGCCTGCCCTCTCCAGCGCAGCCACATTTGACGCACCGCCCCAACATCTGTGGCGGGCGCGCGCAGCACGTGGGATCCGTGGCAGGCATGGAGCACGCATCATCACGGCATCCGCGGCCGTCGGGGAACAAGCAGTGGCGTGGGGCATCCGGGAGCCTGGAGCACGCATCATCCACGGCAGGCGCGGGAGGTGGCGCGGCGGACACAGCTAGGGTTTTCCAAACCGTCGTTGCCACTCGAGGTGCTGTGCCGGGCTGCTCCACCTCGACCTGGAGCACGAGCAAGCATATAGTTGTGAAGTTTCATTTTATCAGGGAGTGTGTGGAGCGTGGATAGATTGTTGTCAAGAAAGTTCACACTTTGGAGCAGAAAGCAGATGCACTGACAAAGCCTATGTCAGCTATCAAGCTTGGAATTATGAGGCATTTGCTCTGGGTCAGAGAGTTGGAGCTTGAGGATCATCAAGCTTAAGGGGTAGAATGTTGGTGTAAGCTTGATGATGGGTGTTCACAAGCTTAGTGAGGACAGTGGTGAAGCTGGTTAAGCAAGAACCGCTGTAGAATTTGAATGGTGACGTTGGCGGGAATGATTAGCCGAGGAGGCTGAGCGTGGTGACCACGGACGCTGGAGCACTCTGCCCTGAGCAGTTTGTTTTAGCCAACATGTATCTTGTTCTAATTTGAATTCTAATGTAACAAGCAGTTGCATTAGCTATTGGTATAAGTAGTGTGATGCAAGAGGAGCGTGTTAGCGCCTCAGTGAAGTTGTAACTTGCTTTGTATTCAAACTTGTGATCAGTGAAAAGGGGCACTGTCGACACCCTGTCGTCAGTTTCCAGTTGCAGTGTTCATCCTTGTTCTTGCGCAAATCTGATTTCTAGGCTTAGCTACTGCAAATCGAGTGTGATTGTTGATCCTAAACCTACAAGGACGGACCATATACTGCGGACATGAGACAAAATATATAGAGAAATGATATTTTTCGCTCAATTGTTTGTGACATATAGTATACGTACTGCCAATGAAATACAATTTACAGTATCAGAGAATGCACACTTATACATATCCACAATGACATCACATGTGGAATATAGTTTTGTGGAGAAACAAAAATTGTTCGAGGAAATTAAATAGGTCGATATATATCTTTGGTCCCCTCCTACTTGAGAAACAGGCAAGCTCGAGGCAACCAACACCAGCCCGCGTGCTCTTGGAAGAGATTACGGATTCTCAGTATTGCTTTGGGCCTGTACTTCTTCCTTTTTCTTGTCTACTGCTTCTTGTTTTTTCTTGTTGAAGGCGAAGAGGCACATGACGAAGCCCACTATTGGGACGAGCAGCACGATGACCTTCCAGGATGTGCACGCGTCGCGGGCGCTGCCTGCGGCGTAGGCTACCAGGAGGCCGACCATGCCCAGAAACATAGCCGTGTGCATAGGCCAGAGAGGAATGCGCGTGCCGAGCCATCGGCGGCGGTGGTCAAGCATCCGCAAGAGCAGCAGGGCCATGACGACAATTGAGGCCATGAAGGAAGTAGAGTTGCTGTAGAAGAAGGCGTTGTACCGTCGCTTGCTCATGTCGTAGAGGACCGGGTTGCCAGCGGAGTGCCCATCGCCGTCCTCCCTCCACAGGCCACCTGGCGGCTTCAGGCCCGTCAGGTAGGTGACGCTCGCGCCCAGTATTCCCACCAGCATCAGGTACTCCAGCATCTTGTTGGCTTTCTTCGGCTTCGCCTTTGGTTATTCCTCGTCGTCCTCCCTCGGTGCCGTTGCTTCATCGTCCCCGTATGAGTGCTGCTTGTTGTTTGCATGATAAAGTCTGATTGCCAGACAGACAAGAGCTACAACAACTGCAATGACCAGTGCTAAGGAAATGATGGAGGTCCTTAGGTGCAGGGAGCTCCCGGCAGCGTAAGCCGCCATGAGGCCGAACATGCCTGCTACCATGCAGACATACAGCGCGTAGCACCGTATGCCTGGCCTGTAAAGGTTTGGATTCAGGAGGAGGACGATGAGCGCCACGGAGGCCATGAAGCTTGCCGCGTTGCAGTAGAAGAACGCCTTGTAGCGGCGAGGGTACTTGTCCTGAAGGACCGGGAAGCCCGCGCGGTGCCCGGACCTGTCGTCGTCGTTCTCCCAGAAACCTCCAGGCGGGGTCAAGCCGGCCTGGTACGTGAGTGTCGCGGCCAGGATTGCAAGGAGCAGCAGCACGTCACGGTACTCGTCCAGCTCTTGGTGACCACCGCTGTGGTTGCGGTTGCCGTTGCCGTTGCCGTTGCCGTTGCCACTGGTCTCTGCTGCTGCGAAAAAGACAATGTGAATCACCACGTAGATGAGGACGGCTCCAGCCATGGCCACCGTGTAGATGGAGGTGCTCGTGTCCCTGCAGCTTCCGGCAGCGTATGCGCCGACGAGGGCAAACAAGTCCAGTATGATGGCCTTCTCCAGGACATGGAGTTTAAGCAGAGACTCCTTCTGCAGCATTGCCATGATCACCAGGGATGCCACGAATGCTGCCGAGTTGAAGTAGAAGAAGACCTCGAACCGCCCATGATGAGTGGTCAGGAGTACTGGGTCTCCTGCGCTGTGGCCAGCGCCGTTCTCGGACCACACGCCACCGGGTGGATCTACTCCTGCTTGGTAAGCAATGGTTGCCGCAAGAGTGGCGAGCAACTGAACGCATTCACGAGTTTTGTCCAGAAGACCATTGTCTCCATTTTTGTCGTCCCTACGATAAGCATTATGAGTCAATTAATAGTGATGATGAAGAAAAAAAAATGGCTCTTGATCACTAAGTACTTCAAAACTTTTTTTGTTGTAAAATATGAATGATGAGGCACCATATGTTATATACTCCCTCCACCCATGAAAAAATGCAACTATGGCATCCATGCTGGTGAAACTAGCTCACTTTGATGAAGTTTGCAGTAAATAGTATAACACTTATTTCTATAAATAACTATTAATAAAACACATATTCTATAACTAATCGAATGATACTTATTTTGTATCATGAATATTAGTATTTTTTTATATAAGTGTGACTTAATCCAAACCTTGAATGACACTCTTGCAGGGACAGAGGTAGTACAAATGAGAATAAATATTATTTTAATAACGTTCTAAGTTTGGATATAAATTTGAATATACAAATCAGCTTAAGTGAAGAAACAGGGAAAAATGGAAGTTTGTACGCCACCCTTGAATTTTGTTATGAATGTAGAATGGAAAATTTCAATAGCACAGTTATATCGGACTATAGCGGCTAAATTGTATATGAACACAAATATCTGCACTATGCCTCAATAGGCTATAGCAGCAGTTATAGCGAGCTATTTAAACTATGATATATATATGGGTGTATATGATATGCATACCTTCGGATGTCTTTCGTTATGTTGGTGTTGCCAACGTTTTTGTCGTCGGTAAGATTGTCTTTGTCGATAAGAATCTTGGGGACAATGATACAGGCAATAACTGGGACAACTAGGCAGACAACATAGATGGTGTGCTTACTGTCCCTGCAGCATCCAGCAGCGTAGGCGGCCCCAAGGCCCAAGAGCGCTGTGAGGATGCACGCGTACATGGCATAATACGGTACTTGGGTAGGGCCAAGGGTCCCCTTGATTTTGAGCCTGAACTTCTTGCGGTGGGACGATGAGCATGATGGCGAGCAGTGACGCGACGAAGGCAGTGGTGTTGCAGGCGAAGAAAACCCTGTAGCGCCGGGGATGGAGTGCCTGCAGCACCGGTCGCCGGGCGGTGTGGTAGCCCTCCTCGGTGCTCCGCCAGAAGCCGCCTGGCGGGTTGAGCCCGGCCACGTACGCGATGGTCGCCGCGAAGATGGCGAGCACCAGCAGGATTTCTTGCTCGCTGCCAGCTAGTGCCTCCTTGTCTGGTTCTGGTTCGTCACCATGGCGCGCTGCTGTGGACTCAAGACGCTCAAGATAACTGAACTTTACGAGGAAAACGCTCGAGAGGACGAGGGCCACGTAGGCGGAGGCGGCGGAGACCAGCACGGCGATACCGAAGACGGTGGTGAAGTTGTCGTGGCTGCTCCCGGCGGCGTAGGCGCCCACGAGACAGAGCAGGTCGAGCACCATCACCGTCTGCAGGAGCCGGAGCACGGGCCCCGAGGTGCCCTTGTGTAGGACGAGGAGGAGGAGGCCGACGACCAGCGACGCGGCGAAGGAGATGGCGTTGAAGCAGTAGAAGACGATGTAGCGCCGGTAGTTGGTGTCCCGGAGGATGGAGTCGCCGGCCACCTGCCCTCCCGGCGTGTCTTCCTGCCAGGAACCCCCGGGGAGGTTGAGCCCCGCCGCGTAGGTCACCGTCGCCACCAGGGTGGCTAGCAGCAGTAGGTAATTTTTCACATCCAACACCGTCGGCGTCGATTTTGTTGTAATGTTTCGGTCTTGTAGGCCTAGTACTTGTTCCCAGCACTTTGGTGGTTCATCGGAACCGGCCATTATTCTAGGGTTGCGGGTGCTTTGTTGAGGGACGATGAAGCTCTGCTATTTGGGTTAGTACGTGATGGTGCCAACCAATGGGCTGAGCTCTACGCATTTATAGAGGCCATCGAGCTGGAACAAACACATCTGCAGTGTATGTCACTGCGCCTGTGCAGCATACGCTCATGTATGGAGTCGTGTGTCCCAACAATGGCATCACTTGTTCAGGTCATCAACAGTATATATTCCCTTGCCATTTCAGCTAGGGGATCCACTTTAAAGCTTTTATGCCCATTGTATTCTGCAGTCTCATGCAAGTCACCAGTGCCAGCACGTTAGGTTTGGGTCCCTCATGTCTTGTGCACACTTTATTTTAAGCAAAGACGTAACAAATATTAAAGAGTAAGTGTTGTAATGTATGTATGGCAGCATGAGGCGAGGCGGTGGTGATGAGCCGCTGTCGGGTGAGTGAGGGAAGGCGCTTAGGCGTGGCAAGGATGAAGGTTTAAGGGCCGACTGTGGATGACGGATCCCACGGTAGGGGAGCCGCCAGAGTCGGGCAGGGAGGCGGATGCATGTGGAGTGACCAGCCCATTTGGGTTGGGTGCCGAGTGTTTTATTTCGGACACTCAGTAAAGACGGGCTTTGCCAAGTGTGAGTGCAAACGAAGGAGAAGTAGTCAAGAAAGATAACATGGAGAGTGTTTTGACCTGGAGACACTACAATTTTGTATTGTAAAGAACAAAAAATGGTTTCTTTTATTTGAACCATTTTGTTCTTGCCTAGACAACTTTTATTTGAACCATTTTGTTCTTGCCTAGACATTCTCTCGCCGATTTATTCATGCAAATGACTGAGCCGTCATTTTCTAAAGCTCCGCATCCTCACCAAAGAAAGAAAAAGCTTGTTTGCCACTCTGTAAGGTGGATGGACCCAAAGGTCGTATCTTTAATTTCCAGCCTTGCTTATGGTATTCCCACGCAACACCAGAAGATCTCTACACGTCAGGTTTCGGTTCCTGATGTCATCAATATATTTGTTCTGGACTTCTTGTGCATGACACTTCCTCGTCCTCAGCTCGAAAACGAGCTTGCCCCCAAGCTGGAACTCGGAAAACATCTCGTTTATCATTTACTTCTTCCCAAGTAACAAAAGAATCGAAGCTGGCACCTGAGAACCACAAACGAGTAGACTGAATCCAAATATTCCACTCCATGAACCTCCTGATCTAGCTAGGTCCAGTGGCATTGCCATGGTGTCTATCTCGACATCCACCGATGCAAGAATACGGCGTCTCAACCTAGACACATGGACAACTAGATGAATGCAGCACTGAGAAGGCAAGTCCAGCTTGTGCCCATCCAGCCCAACACGAGCCAGAATTTTGAAGGGGCCACAAAGTTTGTAACTCGATCTCGGTTTATCGAAGTCAGCAGGGGAAACCCAGCCTATTTTTTAATTTTTTTATAATGCAGACATGTTTAAATTCGCCCCCACGGAAATTCACTCCCATGGAACCAACTAAAGCTTCCATTTTATGATTTTTCTTTGAATTACTATGATTTTTTAAAACTGCTTTAGGGGATAATTTGACGCGTCCGATGAGGACCCCACGACGCGAGCGTCCGATGTGGTTTTCATCGTTCGGGAGCTCTCTAGACTCCCATCGGGCGCTTCAAGCAGTGCGTCCAATGCATAGGGGACCGAGGGTCTGATGAGGCATCTCAACGGCTAGCTCCCAACGGTTAGGAGCATCGGACGTGTCCGATATGATGGACGAGTGCGTCCGATGCTCATGCAACAACGACTATTTTGCCACTAACGGCTATCTTCTCCATGTAGCTTATAAATAGCCACCCCAACTGGCCATTTGGAAGGTGTGGAAGCAAGGAAACATATTTAGGGTGTTATTACACCATTTTAGTGGTCTCCACTTGCATAGTGCTTAGTGACATACTTGGTGATTAGTGTAGGTGCTTTTGCGAAGTGCTTAGGCTAGTTGGACCACCGCTTATGCACTTGTTCTAGGCTTAGGCTTAGTTGCTAGTGAGCTTTGCATACCTCTTGATCAAAGGTGCTTGCACGCACCGTGCTTGTACATCGGCAGGGCTTGTAGTCTTGCGAGATCACACCAACCGTGCTTGTGGTGTGGCCGCCTCTTGTACCAAGAGAACAAGGCCCACGCCGGTTCGGCTGGAAGCTTGATAGTGAAGACGCTGGGAGCATCTAGGAGAGGCTTTGGCTGGAAGGCACGTCGGAGACCCACTTGCGAGTGGGGAAGGTCCGAGTCTATTCACGGAGTGACCCGACCTGGAGCTTGGCCCTTACGAGGGCTCCAACGAGGACAAGGGAGAAGCTTACGCGCTTCTCGATACCTCGGTAAAAATACCGAAGGACGAGAGTTTGCATCTCTATCACATCTTTACCTTCCGTATTTACATTGTTGCCTTGGTTGTGTGCTTTCCTTTCCTAGCTTAGTTAATAGGCTAGTTGATAAGATTGGAACCTAGGTTGCATAACTCTTTTACGGTAGAGATAGCAACACACCTAGCAAAACTGTAGTTACATATATAAATAGTTTACATTCTTGCAACACGTTTTTACTAGGTGAAGTTAGAGGCCTTAGTTAGAAGTAGATTTTTAGAAGCCTAATTCACACTCCCCTCTTAGACGTCTCGATTCCTTACACACCTCAACCGGAGAAAAAACCCTAAATTACTATTACTAATTGGAGGCCTTAACGAATTTATGTTTCCACGTTAATTCTCACTTGCGCAATAGAAAAAGAGACAACAAATTCTCTGTTTAATACAAAACATGATCTATTTTATTTTTATGTAATATTACCCACCTCTACCATTATTATATACTTACTCTATTCCAAATTATAAGTTGTTTTGTCTTTTTTGTAATATCCATTTTACTCTATATCTAGATACAAAAATAAGTCTAGATATGTAGCAAAATAAACAATTAAAAAGTCAAAGCGACTTATAATTTGCAATAGAGGTAGTATGTAATAAATAAAAAGACAAATATGTTATTTTAACTATAACGTACCAAGAAAGAAGGAAAAAATAAATTTCCTTGCCACCGTCCATCAGTGCCGCTATTGTAACAAAAATAGCCTAATCTCTAGGTACCCAAACAAAAATTATGTTACGTGACTTCCATGGTCTCCAAAGTACTCTGAATAACTGAACGAATAATACAATGCAAGTGCCAAGATATTGTGACAAAATCAACTCTACATGTTGACTGTGTTCGACTAATGGCATAATAAACTGGTTGATTCCGGTTTATGACATAGTATTATGTAAGAAGAAACCAGCCGAACAAGTTAAGAGTATACTCCCTCCGTTTCATAAAACATGATGTTTTGGACAAGGTTTAAGTCAAACCTTAAGAATATAAATGGTGAATAAATCTTAAGTTGTTGAATTTAAAAATATAAAAATTATATGGATGTATTTGTCTTAAAAAAATACTTTCATAAAAATATACATAAATCACTTTTGGATAAATATTTTGATAAAAATAAGAAGTCAAAGTTGTGTTTTGAAGACCGCGCTCTTGTCCAAAACGTTAAGTTTTATGATCCGAATGGAGTAGCTGGATATGACTACGAGTATCTACTGAGTCTAGCTCGTGACAGAGCACGCGGATTGATGTCTTTGTACTATAGTATATACAATGGCTAATTGTTTTTTATTTCTTTATGACTCTTTTGCTCAACTCAAAGTGTGCACGAGACATGAGGGATCGAAACCTGCCGTGCTGCCAATCGTCACTTGCATGAAAGTGGTGCATCAAAAGCTACTAATAAGGGCATAAAACATAAAGTCGGTTATGGAATAATGACAAGCTGGGTATAAAGTCTAAAATAAGATGACTTGATCAAGTAATGCCATTATTGGGACACACGCATGCACACATGAGCGTAAGATGCTCTATATAAATGTGTCTACGTAGAGCTCAACCCATGGGTTGCACGTCACTCAAAAGCTTCACTTCGCTCCAATCCCAGCACCCACCAAAAGCACAATGCCGGGCGGCGATTTGGACCCGTCTAGAACTCATCAACCGATATCGCCAATGGAGTACTAGCTGAAGAAGTACCTTCTACTTCTGGCGACCCTGGTGGCGACGGTGACCTACGCGGGCGGGTCTCAACCCGCCGGGTGGTTCCTGGCTGGAGGGCGACACCGACACGTCGTCGGCAGGCGGCGGCGGACGGCGGCACTTGGCGGCGACTCTATCCTCCGGGAGACCAACTACATTCGCTACATCGTCTTCTCCTGCTTCAACGCCATCTCCTTCGCGGCGTCGCCGTCGTCAGCCTCCTCCTCCTCCTCCTGCACAGGGGCGACCAGGGCTGGCTGCTCAAGCTCACGCGGTCATGGTCGTCGACCTGCTCGGCCTCATGGGCGCCTACGCCGCCGGAGGCAGCCACGACAGATTCACCACGGTCTGCGCCGCCGCCTGGTCAGTGCCACCTTTGCCTGCATCATCTTCGCCGCCCCCGGCATGATATTTAAACCAGACAAGAAGTCGCCGCTGCCGACAACAACACCGACGGCGGCATCGCCGGCAACTAAGGAAAACCTGGACCACGAGCAATCCAAGCACGAGATCCTGCTGGTGCTCGCCATCTTCGTGGCCACCATCGCGTACGTGGCCGGGCTGAACCCACCGGGTGGCTTCTGGCGAGCACGCAGGAAGGCCACCACACCGCCGGCGACCCGTGCTGCAGGGCTTCCATCCGATCCGCTACAAGTTCTTCTTCTTCAGCAACACCGCCGCCTTCGTCACGTCCCTGCTGGCTATCACCTTCACCGCCCACGAGAAGGTGGACCTCAAGACTGTCAAGGTTCCGCTGTGTGCGCTCATCATCACGGCGATCTTGGGCCTCGGCGGCGCCTACGCCGCTGGGAGCTGCAGGGAGAGCAAGCACACCGGCTACGTTCTAGCCCTAATTGTCCCAGTTCTTGTCTGCATCTTCCTCCAATGGATTCTTGCCTTCAAGCTGCATCATCACTTCAGTTTTGGTAGCGGGTATGCAGTATTGATGTTTATCTTTGTTGCCAAGGGTAGTTTAATTAGTAGTTTATATTCGACTTAAAATTTCTTTTGGCAAACCTGCATTTCAAGATTCGAATGAACATCGTGATCTTCAACAATTAGAACTTGTTAACAATTCGAACTAGCCGCCTAAGAATTTTTAGATTACTAGGTCATTAACTAATAGTGCACCTACACTGGTTAAAACTAATCATGAGAGACATAAGAGAATCTCCAACTGACTGTTTATATATTCCTATTCTAATTTACAGGAATAGAGATTGTAGTGGAAAAATATCCTCCAACTGCCTCGTCAAGTTGATATCCAAAATATAGACATCTTCTATTCCAGATTTATCGCTAGCCAAAAAGATGACTTGTTGCTAACTAAAGATGGAGAGGGAGAGTGTCTCTTTAGATTATGCACAAGATATAGAAAAGTTGTTGGAGAGTACAAATATATAGTAAATGCTTTTTACTCTAGATTTCTCTCAAAATGATGATTCAGAGAGTAGATTTTAGAAAGGCTTTTGGAGATGCTCTAAGTGCATTGAAAGTTTGTGAACAAATTTATTTCAGAGCCTATTTTTTGTTCTTTAACTTTGTTCTGTTTCTAATACAATGATACTCTAAATCTCAATCCCATTACGATTAATTCAGCAATTATTATGTATATTGTTTCTTACTATATTCATAGTTTGCTCATAGTACTAGATCTTGTCATGCGTGTAATCAGTGTTTTTCATTCAGAAGTTGCAAATTAAGTCTAGTGACTTCATAAAACTAGATTTGGGATTTTACACAAAATAACTAATTATACCATTGTAATGACTACAAATATATATACCATTGTAATGACTTCAACATATTTAGATTTGTAAATATTTACACAATATTTGCACAAAATAAATAGCACATGTTACTCTGTTTTGCACCAAAAAAAAATAATTCAAAAGTTGCAAATTAAGTCTCATGACTTCAACAAACTAGAATTGAGATTCATTTTACATGTTCAAAATAAAATATATTTATACCATGTGCTATAACTAGTGGAAGTGCTTTAATTCTATCTAAAAACACAGGAGAAGTCCACCATTTTGGCAGTGGAATTAATTGTCGTGCATTCCTCATATTTTCAGATTTTTTTCATTAATGTTTGTCACCAAATAATAGCTATATGTATCATTCTTGCAGGTAGTGGAGAACAAATATATTGTTTTCCATCTACATTTTTCATTAATGTTTTTAGTTTTTATTAGGAATGCAAATTAAGTCTCATGACTTCAACAAACTAGATTTGAGATTCATCTTACATGTTCAAACTGAAGTTTTTATTTATACCATGTGTTGTAACTAGTGGAAGTGTTCTAATTCTAGCTAAAAGCATAGGAGAAGTCCACCATTTTGGTAGTGGAACTAATTGTCGTGCATTCCTCATATTTTCAGATTTCTTCATTAATGTTGTCACCAAATAATAGCTATATGTATCATTCTTCATTAATGTTTTTAGTTTTCATTAGTCATCTTCTTTTTTCATTAATGTTTTTAGTTTTCATTAGTCATCTACTATTTCTTAAATTTGTCTAGGTCAACGGGCAGTCGAGAGCAAAGTGATCTGGAGAATCCTCGTGAAGTCATTCAGTTGCTCGCCACTCACTCGCGGCGACTGTGGCTTACCAAGCTGGAGTGGATCCACCTGGCGGCGTGTGGGCTGACACCGGCAAGGGCCACATCGCCGAGACCCGATTCTCCCCGACGACGCATCCCGGCGGTACAGGGGTCTTCTTCTACTTCAACTCGGCAGCATTCGTGGCATCCCCTGGTCATCATGGTGATGCTCCGCAGCGAGCGCCTCATGAGAGGACACGCCCGGAGGCCGCCATGATACTGGACCTGTTTGGCCTCATAGGCGCGTACGCCGCCGGCGGCAGAGAGGACACACGAGCACCTCCATCTACACTCTCGCCATAGCCGGTGGCGCCCTTGTCTATGTGGTGATCCACATCGTGTTCTTCACACAAGGCGACCACCCCAGCAACAAGAACGGCGGCGGCGAGGAAGCTAAGAGGAAGGATCCGGATGTGATGGAGAAGAAGCGCGAGGTGCTACTGCTCCTCGCGATCTTGGCGGCAACCCCGACCTATCAGGCCGGCTTGACACCGCCGGGCGGCTTGTGGGGAGAACGACAAGTTCGGGCACGGCGCCGGCTTCCCGGTGCTCTGGACAAGTACCCTCGCCGCTACAAGGTGTTCTTCTCTGCAACGCCGGCGAGCTTCATGGCGTCGGTGGCGCTCATCGCCCTCCTCCTCAACAAAACCCCTGTATGAGCCGGGCATCAAGTGCTACGCGCTCTTTGTGCGCATGGTGGCCGGCATGTTCGGGCTCATCGGGCATCTGCTGCCGGAAGCTCCTGCATCTGGGAACCTCCATTGTTGACTGGCATTGGTCATTGCGGTTTTCGCAATCATAGTCTATGTGGCCATCTTCCGCCATGGTCAGCAAAACAAGGAGCTTCGAAAGGTCAAGCTCAAGCACCTGATGCTGGCCATGTAGCAGATGCATCGGGTACTTCAGACCAGGAAAAGAAGAAAGAACCAGCAGAGTTGGACATGATGATGGCCAAGTACTTGATGCTGGTAGGAATACTGGCTGCCAGCGTCACATACCTCACCGGCCTGAAACCACCGGGTGGCCTGTGGGAGGGAGGACGGCGCCGGCACGACGCCCGGCAACCCGGTGCTCTACGACGTCGACAAGCACCGGTACAATGTTTTCTTCTACAGCAACTCCACTTCCTTCATGGCTTCCATCACCGTCATCGCCCTCCTGCTTTCACGGATGATACTTGGAAGCAACAAGCCTCTTTGGCCCATGCACACGGCCATGCTGCTGGACATGATCGCCCTTCTGGCAGCCTACGCGGCAGGCAGTGCACGGGACTGGTGCACCTCCAAGGATGTCGCCCTGCTTCTCTTCCCTATACTGGCCTTCGTTTTGCTGCTCTTCTTCTGGAAGAAAGAGGGCAAAGAAACACAATCTGACGCCAACCAACAGAACCCCTAGTGCTACCTGCATTCGGCCCCTGCTGGTCAACATGGGCATGCTTATTTAACCACAATCTGCTGTTATTGTTTGTGAATATCGTTGGTTGCTTGTTTGATTTATTAAGCTTTCAAGTAAAGTCTTTAATTGTAGCATAAGTATCTATTTACTAATGAAATTCCAAGGTGTGTGCAGAGATTGTCGAGTTGCTTGCTCCCTTATGTATTCATTTGCTATACAAGAGAATAATATAATGGGCAAAAAGCATCTAATGATGCCGTTATGTGGAACCAAATTCTGCTTGGTTTGAGAAGGCATTGGCCCATTATACTGCTCGACCACAAGTGCACAGGAAAAACTGTCCTGAGACGGCTTTTCTAAGCTTGCCCCCGTTTTCTTCGGGTTGCAATGGTCTCTTTTGAATATGAAAAATTATTCTAATGGCCTCGTGGGACATGTCCAGTGTACCTTCATCTATGTATAGACGCGTCCCAATTCCACGTCAATGATTACAGTATCTGTTTTGTGCAGTTTTGGTTTGGTGCTAATCTAACCTAAAATCAATGACTTCATCAACGCTTGTTGTCATAATATTACTTATCCTATCATGACAATTTAGGAACTATGTTTTGCTCTGCTAGCCGCTAACAAAATATTTTTTAGATAATGGATTCATTAATCAGGACTCTATATTGATGAAGGATATACATAGCCAAATTCTGGTGCTCGCACCTTTTTCTAGGATTTTCCAGGATTTACCGGCACTTATGCATTAAGTGGTAAGCGACGTTCCCATCGACGACGAGGCGCCAGTGGTGACTTCGAGAATCTCCAGATCTGCCGGTGCTCGGTCCTTGAAGGTGCTCATAGGGGGTAGGGTTTTGCGTACGTGTATTCATAGGGGTGAGTGTGCATGCGTGTGGTGGCCGTCTGCGTTGTACCAGGTCATTCTCAAAAAAAAAAAAAATTCAACAAAGAGAAGAAACATAACGAAAAGAAAAAACTATGACCTTAACACATCCCTACTTCCCGACATCCTCTACTAAAATGACCAAAGTTGGCAAGTGGAAGTGATCGAGTCATCGCCGCCCCTGGTGCGCCATCACTGTGATGAACCAATGCCGGTACCATCTTCATCCGCTTCAAGTGAGGTGACACCAAGTGTCGCCAGTTAGCCCACCTTCATCCATCATGAACCAGTCAGAAATACCCAACTAGACATGAGTCAACAGGATCCACTTCTGCTTCGCCAAATTCCAAGGCCTTGATCGCCCATAGGTTAGCCGACATTACTGGGACCAAGGTCGTCACCTCTATTAGAGTCCTCTATCGCTGCCACTGACGATATCATCTTTCGCCTAGACTCTGACACCACTGCCATCCCTATGGCGACTACCGGTAGGATCTGTCTTTACTTGATCCACCTCCCCCTTGTCGAGATCAACAACTGCACTCAAGGTGCCACTACCACTAGGGTTGCCGCTATCGAGTTAGACGCACATCATAGAGGGGTCCCACATAGGCGGACATGCGCCAAACCCAAGATGTCGAAGAGGGAGGCAAGATCTGCCCTCCAACACAGTCAGACGGGAGAGATTCGTCTGGTTGTCTTAGCTTCAGTACACTGGGCAACTTGTCACGCCCCACTTTTAATGGGACTTTTAATCTCGCGTGTTGGCGCCGGGATCACGCTACCAATACGTTACCGAGTCACAGTAATGGAAATCAGTTATAGATAAACTATTCCGAGCATATATTGACATAGGATAGAAGGACTTACAGCGGTGTTGAAGACACCACTCTGGATTATATTGATCAGAGTAGCCAACTGTGAAGCAGTGGTTTATCTGTGACGGGTCTGCTAGGGTGCTAGACCGTCTAGGCACGACTCCATGATCCACAGGCAACTTGAGCGCGGATGGAATTTCTGGGCTTCTTTGTCTTTCTCCTAAACAATGTCTTGTAAACTTCTACGTCGTTGGTCTCCTACTTCGACAGCGACCTTACCTTCGGATATGCCGATATCCGTAAAAAAGAGGGGTGAGTACAAAGGTATTTAGAAGCAAGTCCAAACCGGGGGTGGTTTGGTATATTAAAGGTTTGGGCCCTAGCGAGTCTCTAAAAACTGCTCTCACTAGTTCCCGGGTTTATCTCATCTGGTCATCACCTTCACATTATCACAAACGTTAGTTATTTCTAATCATAGATGTTCTTTCCTAGCATTCGCCCATTCCAAGGACGTGGCTATTCGAATAGATTCAATAAAACTCTGCAGAGGTGTACAAATTTCCCCACACGATAGGCGCTGTCTACACCACAGCTAATGGTTCGACAGGCCCAACGAGATCCGTACCCGCTTGAGTGCTACTCTAGGTATATTGGTATAATCTTCACCACGACTTCTCAGGGGTTGGAAGGATAACACATCACCCTAAGGTGACGTACTACCCTAGACAATATGGTGATACCAAATCACCCGCGGCTTGACAGGTAATACCTTATTACCCAACCTATACTGTCAACACCACTCTCAATCTCAATTCATCAATATGTGCCTCTAGCACTGCGCCACTGCGCCCAAACACTTACGTGGAAGACCACTCAGCATCCACGCCAACCGGACCATGGGGCCACTCTCCCCATGTCTGCTCCTAATAGATCGTTTGCCTGCTCCGGCCACCTTGGATCCCAATTATACCTCAGCCCAACGGGGTGTGAATCAAGCCGTCCCATATACGGCGTGTGGCTGTACGAAATATCGCATAGGAAGAAGGTCTATGAACCGGTCCTTAGGGAGGCGAGTATCTCTCCGCAGGAATCCCCTCACGGCAATTCCCGTAGTAATCCATCTCACAATGGATTCCTATCACCCACCTCTTTTGTTGGTTAGGGTTCATTAAACGATCTTACGTTATACTTGATTACAACGTATGAGCGTAGATAACGTGGATGATTACGTCATCCGGCTTAGCTCCATAGCTCCGTTATCGGGCTCATACCACTATATACTAATCAGATTATCCTCGGTGATGCATCATATTTATCATCATCATTATCATCTCATTATATCATCATATTAAGGTCATGATTAGGGGGTAAGGACTTGCCTGGGATGTTCTTACGAATCGGCACGGTGTCGAACGCTCCTAGCTCTGCTTTGGACAGAAAGCTCCTAACAGTCGTCGAATCTACTTGCGACATGGCGATAAAACTAGCTTGTACTATAGCACACAAAACAAACATAGAACATTATGGTGGCAATGGGTTAGATGCATAGAGCTAGATTTTAGATGAATTATGGAAGTCGTTTCACGCGAAACGGAGTTAAATTGCATGAGATATGGATTTTACAATATTAATCCCTAATTAAATTATTAGGGTAATATTATAATATAATTTTATCATGTAATAATATTGGAACTAATTACATGATAAAATTCTATAAATCGAATAATGAATTTACAAATTTTCTGGGAATTTTTTCGACACGGGAAAGTATATTTATAAACACCTGTGTACAATTCTTTGGGTGTACATAGCAATTTCCTAAGTTCCTAAGTGTACACAGCTCTGCCTCTATGTGCTGTATACTGGCGTGTGGGTCCCGTTGGGTGCCACGTGGGTCCACGTGGACGCCACTGTGGCAGCCACGTAGGCTGCGTGTGTCAACGTATGGCTCCGGTGGCGGTAACGGCGTCGGGCGAGGGGGTGTAACGGAACGGCGACGTGGGCGCATTCCTGTTGGCTCCGCCCCGACGGCGTTACGTCGTGACGGCGTCGTCGCGAACGGCCCCCGTCCGTCGAGCACGGCGGCGGTGCTTCGCGAATCCCGCCGGAATGGCGTTGCCCTTGCTCGGCTCGCCGCAGAGGGTCCGTTCGACTCCTCTCGTCACCCGAACTGGTCGAGGTAGATGGTGGCGAAGGGGCGGCGTTCCCTCCATGGTGGCGGCGGGTGTGGCGGCTCACGGCGGCGGCGCTCCGGCAGGTGTGTGATCTTTGTTGACACAAAATTGCTCTCGTGTCGCACACACCGACAAGCCGAAAAGTAGCTAGCTTCAAACGGTGCCGGGCGTTGGAATCGGGGCGTGCCGGTCGGTTTGTCCTGAAACCGACAAGGGATGAAATTTGTTAGATTCAAAAGATGGAACGTGTGGGGTGAGACCGGACGGTTTCCATATATGCGCCCACTGAAGCCATTTACGGCGACATATAGCTATGAGAAGCTATCGCCAACGATTTTTATGGATCATTCGGTAAAACACGTGGGAGAAGGTAAATATGAACATAGTTGCGAATGACTATAAAGAAGACATGTTTGAACAAGTATCCAATCATTTATGTTGTAATAATTAAAGTTCATGTCGTTGATCGAACAAGCTTGATCAATACCAAAAATATAAAAAGAAAGGTAGATCATATAAATAAATTTAATCTAAATAATAAATGCATAGGCCTAATCTAACTAGTCTGCCGCGACGCCTAGCTTTCTTAAACCCGTCTAGCATAAACTCAATTAAGTCAATCCACCGCATGATACAACTTAATTAAAATCTACACCACTCCTAATAACTAGACTAATCCACCGCATGATACGGTCTAGTTATGAGAAGCTAAAAGCATTCATCACCCAAATAGATTTATAAACACTCACTACTCATTAAAAGCGTAACAGTATTCGGTAAGGTTACCGAATCGGGATCCATGAAGAAGGAACAAGCACGTAAACTAAATAAAACCTATCGATTAAACCGAATTTTTAGTCCACCGGATGACTAGCTCTAGAATAACCCAAAGACACGCATCCGCCCGACGGTACCCGATCCTGTCAAGGCCTATCTTCATCTAACGTACTTGAACCGCAACATGTGACAATCTAGATTGATATAAACTTCGGCTATCATGGATATATGATTTAAACATAAGATCTAAACATCATGACAGGATAAGGCATTGAAAGCATAGGATAGATCTATGATAATGTGAAGCCGAGCCAAAATCAATCTAGATTGGGCAATAAAAGTGTTGCAACTATATAAATAAACATAAAAGCATGCAAACACGCGCGTGGTAACTTAATGAATCTACTAGATCTTGCCAAATCTAATAGAGCCGATAACTATCCCTGTTCATGCTAAGTCATCAAGCAAGCACCAGCCGCACGGTTACTCCGTCGAGACAAACTAAAACACGAACAAAGACTTCCCGTCATCAAGTAGACGCCCGGCCGCACGGCCATCCCATCGAGATAAACGAGACTTCACGCTACTAAGCAAACGCCACCGCGACGGCCATTCCGTCGAAGTAAAAGGGGTTGTCGGGACTTACGGAGGTCGACGGATCGATGGTTCCTCTCGAAGAACTTCGGCGACCGCGACACAAGGACTTCGAAGTTGGCGCGGGGCGGTTGATTGTATTGATTGAAGCGATCCTTATTACAATGGCCGAGGGCTTATATTTATACCCTGGGTGACAATACGAGTCCTAATGACTTACGAAAATAATACATAGATTTTCCTTAAGATACAAGATTTCCTTAGGATGCAAGCTTGAGTCGCAAGTCTTCAAGAATCTTTGTCGGCGTGGACATCCTTCCCGAATCGGGAACCTTCTATTTGCTTTATTTACGGTTTTGCCCTTTGTATTGCCGACCGCACTCTTTCCCGAATCGACAGTTCGAATGCCGAATGTGGTTGCCGAATTGATCTCATCTCTCCCGGAATATTTCTATTATTAGCATCTTGCACGGCCCACAATAAATGCGAGATCTTTACCAAAATTTGGTGTTAACAGATACCGAGAGGGAGAACGGGCAAGGGAAGTAGGGGAAAAGATGCAGTAGGCCTCAGGCACTTATGCGGACTCACCGGTTGGGCCTCCTCGTGACGCGGTCGCCGGGAACGCCAAGACCTAACCACGGTGGTGGCGGCGGCCGATTTGGGGGCAGCTCGAATTTCTCGCCGGAGAAGAGAGGAGGGGGAAAGATGGGGCGAGCACCGGACGTTCCCAAGTTGGGCGGAGCTCGTGGTGGAGATGGTGTGGCCGATTGAGCTCCCGGAGGGGCCTATTTATAGGCTCACCACGCGGGGCGTCGCCGGCGGAATACCTCTCCACTGCCCAGATCTTTTCCGACCGCCGGCGGTGTGCGCGTGGACCTCTAGCTGGCTCCAGCTGCGCCGCGCCGTGCTGGCGTCTTCGTGCGCCTCGTGCTCGGTGAGCCGTCCGCCGTCCGTCACATCGTCTCAGTCGGCGATGGTCGTCGCCACGGCGACAAGGCTCTCCGCCATGGGTCGTCGACGCCGCTGTGCTAGTTGACGCGGACCGGCTGTGCGCATGGCGCTATCCGGGACAGCTGGCCGGGCGGTTAGTGAGGCAATCGTGTCTCCGTCGTCGTCACGATTCGGCGAGGCGAGCTTTGTGCCGACATCCGCTGTTGGCGTTGATTCTGGCCACTTGTTCCCATGGGCGGGTGGCGGGTGGCGCGCGGCTGGCTCCTCGAGGTGGAGACGGCAACTGGCGGCGTGAGTCGCCCCTCGGCAGCGCAGCTCGGTGCAGCGGGGAGCGGGGAGGGCCCGGCGGGGGTGTCCTCATGCGTGAGAAACAAGGGAAGGGGAGGAGGAAGACGATGGTGGGGTCCATCCGTCGGGCGGGCGAGGGAGGCCTTTGGTGTTGGGCGGCCCGGTCGGCCTCGCGAGAAGGAGAGGCGGGCGTGGGCTTCCTCGGGCCAGACGAAAAGAGAGGGAGAGATGGGGCGCCGCTGGGCCAGAGAAGGAAATGAGCCCACGAACCGTTTCCATCTCCTTTTTCCTTCTCTATTTTCTTATTTCTCTTTCTCCTCACTCTTATTATTCTTTCTCTTATTTCTCTTCCTTAATATTTTATGTGTGTCACCTATATTTATGTTATAGACAATTATAAAAGTACATGTATATTTCCATGATTTATATTCATGAAAATATTTATTGTACTCATATAACTATTCACTTATATAGGTGCACATCCTTTATTCCCCAAATTCTATCATTTCATGTGTAGTGTATATATATGTATTTTATAAATATTTTCCCAAGCACACTTATATTCTCCTAACTTATTTGTTGAGAATATTTATTAAGGATGCTTAGTAAAAATATTCATATATATTTTGGGTACACACATGCGTTGATATTTTATTCCCAGAGAAAGTTTGTAAATCATTCTCATGCAATGTTACACTTCCATAAATAAAATCTAGAACTTACCTTGCATCCTTGGTCACCATAAAGCTCAACAAGCAACAACCAAAGAGGATCCTAATTTCTAGATGGTGAGAGTTTGAATGCAGTTTTTGAAAAAACGGGGTTGCGGTTCGGGCGGAAAATAAATCAAGTTTTAGTTGTAATTATAAAAAGTTCAAATTTTTAGTGAATTTTAAAATGATGCAAGAACACGGGTGTTACACAACTCCACCACCCCTCCCTCAACATCTGCATCAGTGGAGTCATTGGTCTCCATGCAGAGGCGATGACAGTTATTGGTATTTATTAGGGCAAATTAAAATATAGAAATCCTGCAAGCACACCAATATACTATTGTAGTATTTTACCTAACGATTGCAAAAAGAGATTGATAAATAATTATCTATCAAGAAATCACTAAATAATTAAACACTTACTCATAACAGGGGTAAGTTTAAGATATTCATAATTTAAGTGTATAACAATTAAGATAGAGATACTCATAAATGTATTATAGCTAAACTAAGTTGTTTCTAAGTTATTGATGGGATTTATAATTTTTAGTTTTGAGGTTTCATTTGAGATCGTTAACATGCTCATATTAGTCATGTATCAGAGCTTGTCCTTTTAGGAAAAAAAATCATATCCTTCTATATGATTTTGAATAAATATTTTTTATATAGAAGGTGTAGCTCTAGATAAGATCTACATCTTTTATTTAAAATATTCTTTTTTTCTAACTTTGAATAAGAAATATATGATTTTTCTAAAAATACCCACGTACGCACTAATATGTTTTCTTAAATTTATTTCATTTTTAAGTATCTTAATCTTAACTAAAAAGTTGTTTATCTTATCGGTATAATTTTCAAATTAATATCCTGCCCAAACTTTATATTATTTTCTTGAGCACCATAGGAACCTGAAATATAAACAAAACTATAAAGTTATAATCTCACTAAGAGCTATATAAACTTTGATATAAAAAATATTTTTGTTTGACACCATACCAAAAGATATTATTTCTCGATCTAATGCTACAAGTGTTAGTATGCGATTATTATGCTGCCAGAAATTTTATATTATATTTTCGAGCATTGAAATGACCTGAAATGAAAAACTCAAAACTAGAAAGTTATTAATCTCATCTAGATATAAATTATGGCAAAACACTACTGTCGCACCAACAGGAGCGGTGTGACAAGGTTTTATGCACGAAAATCATCGTCAACGTCGCAGATTTTGCCACCCTAACACATGTTTTGTCACTCCAGGCATGTTGGCATATTACCAAAGTGTTAAAACGAAGAATCCAAACTAGGTGGGGCTATTTCTAAAATAAAAGTTAAAATAAAAGATTACATATTTTAAAAAGTACAAAAAAAGTCCCCAGCAAGTGACATGGCCAAATTATATCTATCGTCCCACAAGAGATGCACAGATCACATTTGCGCCGCGTGAAGGTGACGCTGCTCGGCCACCATTGGAGGCCGTTGCTGTATGTGGCGGCCTTTTCCATCCATCGTCTGAAAGCTTGTTACTTTCAATCTCCGAACTCCGATCCACTTCCCAGAGCGTCCTGTTCTTCCCGTCGTCACTCACTCCCACCTTCAGCTTCGACAACACGCAGGCACGCACGACGCAGCAGAGGGAGCTGAGTCGAGCTACTAGTGGCATTCGTGTCAGCAAGGGCCCCTCATGTCGTGTTTGGTGATAATCACTGTCATTAATCTTCATAATCTAGTGGCGTGGGCAAACAAAAAGGTAATAACCCGATGCTAATCACGTTACCCACTTACCCTACCACCGAATCGCATGGCTTTGTATGATTGTCCTCTTTCATAGGACCATATATACGTTCATATGCTTCTTTGCAAAAAGGTGCAAACATTTTGATTCGATCCCTTTACTTTCCTGACCTGAGATGCAACAATTTGCATCCCAAATAATTCTCCAGCATCCGATCGAGCTGACACTGATACTGACACACACTGGGATCCGATATATTCAGTGACCAGGCCACTATCTCAGTCGTCGTCCTCCCACCAGCGACAAGTCGAGAAAGCTAAGCCGCCATGGACACCAAGGAGCACCATGGCGCCGCCGGTGTCATCGCCGAGCCGCTGCTCCCCTCGTCCACCGTGGAGGTGGAGCCACCGCCTCCACGCCGGAACATGTTCGCTTTCGTCTGCGCCACGCTCGCCTCCATGACCACCATCCTCATGGGTTACAGTACGTGTCCACTAGCTCGTCACTGCAACATATATACTGTCGTCCCGTACGTGCTTCAACGTTCGTGAATCGTGACAATGGCGTCTGGCCGTGCTTTCTCCTCTTTCTTGTCCACCTGCATCCTGCAGATCTCGCGCTGATGAGCGGCGCGGAGCTGTTCATGCGCGACGACCTGGGCCTCACCGACGAGCAGGTGGGGGTGTTGTCCGGGTCCATGAACATGTTCATGCTGGCCTCCATCCTGGCCGCCGGCTGGACCGCGGACGCCATCGGCCGGCGCGGCACCGTGGTGCTCGCCAACGCGTTCCTCATGTCCGGCGCGCTCGCCATGTCGCTGGGCGGGAGCTTCCGCGCGCTTCGTCACCAGCGTCGGCGTCGGGTTCGCCTTCGTCGTGGCGCCGGTCTACGCCGCCGAGATCGCCCCTGCGTCGTCTCGGGGCCTCCTCTCCTCGCTCGTCGACTTCTTCATCACGGCCGGGATCCTCCTCAGCAACGTCTCCAACTACGCGCTCGCCGGCCTGCCGCTACGCCTCGGCTGGCGCGTCATGTTCGCGCTCGGCGTCCCGCCGCCGCTGCTCCTGGCCGCGGGCGTGCTCGCCATGCCGGAGTCGCCCCGGTGGCTCGCGATGCGTGGACGCGACGACGAGGGCGCGCGCCGTGCTGGAACGCACCTCCGACGTGCCGGCCGAGGCCCGCGACAGGCTCGAGGAGATCAGGCGCGCCATGGCGGCGGGGCAGGTGGGCGGCGGCGCCGGCGGGGTGTTGAACGAGCTGTTCGTGCGGCCGTCGCCGATGGTGCGACGGATCATCACCAACGTCCTCGTGCTCTACTCGTTCCAGCAGGCGTCCGGCATCGACGCCATCGTGCTGTACACCCCCGCTGGTGTTAAAGAAGGCTGGGATCTCGTCGACGAGCACCGTCCTTGCCGCCACCATCGCCGTCGGGCTTGTCAAGACGCTGTCCATCTTCGTGGCCACGTTCCTGTCCGACCGTCTCGGCCGCCGCCCGCTGCTGCTCGCCAGCGCCGCCGGCATGGCCGTGACGCTCACGTCGCTGGGGATCGCGCTGCTGTGCGCCGGCGCTGGCGAGACGACAACACCCGCGGCGGCGGCGGCGGCGTGTGCGTCGCGTCGGTGCTGGCGTTCGTCACCGCGTTCTCGATCGGACTTGGCCCGCTGGCGCCGACGTACAGCGCGGAGATCCTGCCGCTGCAGCTGCGCGCGCAGGGGATGAGCCTCGGCATCGCGGCGAACCGGGTCACGTGCAGCGTCATCAGCATGACGTTCATCTCGCTTGCCAACACCATCACCATGGCCGGGTGCTTCTTCCTGTACGCCAGCACGGCAGTGGCGGCGGCGGTGTTCGTATACGTCCGGCTGCCGGAGACCAAAGGCCGGAGCTTGGAGGACATTGGCGTTCTCTTCGCCAAGTGATTAGCATGGGAGTGTGTTGTAGTTGCACTTGCAGCGCAGCTGGTCATATTCATGTTTTGTCAATTTCATAGATCATATTGCAATCAACAATAGGCTTCAACATGCATGCTTTAAAATAATGGGAGTTGCTATATCTCTTACACAAGAAATTTGACCAAGATATCTTGCAACAACTTGGACCCTAGAATTATCATCCAACGGTGGGACTAGTTTGCACAGCAAAGCTAATTAATTAAGCAATTTGGGCGCACGCCAGTTTGTCGTAACGGGCCCAACTACAGTAACAGGTTTCGGATCTAACCCGTTAATCAGCTTACATTGTACAATATTTACAACAGTGCCACTGAACCCTCCTGCATGAAAGAAACTACACGCACGCACCCCACCGTTCCTTGTTTCCCCGATCAGATTTAATCCGGATACACAAGACATTCACAGAGAAGAAGATGAACAAGTAGAAGGGAAAAGAGGATCAATCAACTGGAAAGATATGTGTCCTTGTTTGTCTTCTGTTTGTTCACTGTTCATCCACATCTCCACGAGCCTTCTCTGAACATTGCCCATCATTCTTTTTCTCTGAACACAAACCTCATTGTATGATTCCAACACTGCCCATCATTCTTTTTCTCTGAACACAAACCCCATTGTATGATTCCACTTGTTTGCTTGTGTCCTTGTTTGTCCTCCTTGTATTTTTTTTTAAATTTGTAGTCATCTTCATGTTCAGGGCCATAATGTCCACTGTTCCTTGTTGTTATGCAATGTAGTATGAGCAGGAATCAAAATTTCATATACTAATCAATAAAATTGCAGTTAACTACATTTGCAATTTAGAGTGTTGCAATTTGCAATTAAATCCTACACAATTATACACAATTATGCTTTATACACAATTATGGCATACAATTTAGAGTGTTGCAAGAATGCAGTAGTTGCTAGTGCTTGATGCATGACTTTAACAGGGCACACTTTGCAGCTTACTTGACAGAGTACATATTAGCGGGGATGTTGTGAGAAGTCTTGGGTCACACCCACTTTGGCCTTCTGTTTGTGGCATTGTACAATCCACCACCAGCACAGACAGCCGCACAAGGGACAAAATACAAGAGAGCCATTCAGTCTCATCAAAAAGTTCAGCACATTAGAAAATGTAGCATTGTACAATCAACAACAGTTACTAGCACAAAGGACAAAGGACAAAATACAAGATAAAGACAGTGGGTAGATACAAGGGGCATGACAAGGGACTATACAGCACAATCAACAAAAAAATACAATAAAAAGTACAAGACAAGGGACAATCCAAACACAATTCGGAGGTCCCTGTGATGACTTCGCGTCTCGACCTCGAGGGCCTAACGGCCCACTCGGCCTCGAAGCGAAAGTGTTACTTTCAAAAGGCGCCTTCAGCGCAAGGTTTATATAGGGAATCAAGTGATGTCATTTTGTACTATGTGGTCTTGTATCGCAGGGTCCCTGTTTGTTTTTAAACAATTTGTTTTAATTACAAGGGACAAAACATCATACATAAACAAGGTTATAGAGTTGAGAATGTAATTTTGTACTTTGTTGTCTTGTATCGCAGGGTCCCTACTTGTTTTTAAATAATTTGTTTTTATTACAAGGGACAATACAGGAACAAAACATCGAGTGATGCTGCTGGCGAAATCCTAGCGCACAGAAAACTTTGAAACCAACATCAGAGTGATGCTGGCAACGTAAATGGGTGGCCAAGAACAATGGTGGCTGAGACCTGTCCAATGGTGTCACAATGTCGCCTGACCAAGGCACAAGAGGCAGCGACAGCGAGTGGGTTGTGATAAGGTGTAGAACCCCAGCTGTCGAACTCTGTTGCTCAACTTCTCTTAGAGAAACAACAGGCACCACACATGCCAAACCAAAGGCCACAGGGAAGCAACGACATGGCCTGGTGAGATTGGTATATGGGGGAACTCTAATAACTCTACTAAACAATATGCATTACCTATTTATATAGAATAGCGTGGCTAATAACTCTACCACTCCATTTGATTTGGATTTTAAATTTCACAAAAAGGAAGCTGCTAGCATATAACCTGACAACAATGAATATAATATGATGTCTCGTAGAGGTGAAACAAAGTAAGGCTGACAGCAATGAAGACAATGTGACTTCTACAGTGGAAGCTCTTGGTGACAGATCCAAGGTCTCAGTTTCACTGGGTTCTTTTTTTTACAAATGCTGAGAGTTGATTAAATACGATCTCATGATAGCAAAGAATAAGATTTTAACATAGTAGAACAATTTTACCACAGCGGACAAGAGACAAGGACAGACGACAAGATAAAGATTTTAACAAAGCAAACAATAGCTTTGCATGTCTGACATACCTCCTGCCGATCCATGTAGCCGGTGCAAGTGCCTCAGGAGAGCCAGGCGGATGCTTGAGTTTAATATGCGAGCCAAGGTGAGAAGGAGAAATCACCATGGCCACACTATGCACAGACACCATCACACCCCTAACATACTGCTTGGCCATTGCTGACATACTACTTGGTCATTGTAGCAGATAATGTCACACAATAATAAGGTTGTGAGAAAAGCATGAACCAAGAAGCAACAAAACAAATTGGAAAGCCTCATACCTGCAGGACATGTCATTTTAACTAATGATAGGGAGGTCCATTTCAAGGCCCACAAGCTCCACAAGCTTAAATCCATCCATGTCTGCCATGTCCTAGCACAAAGGACAAATATACATATGTTAACAATTTTAGTAATAGAGCACTTGGATGCAAGAGATTTCTCATTTCAGGGCTTAACTAATTGACTGCAGACTAACAAATATGAGGTAGAGGAGAAATCCTAGTACGAACCAACAGAAAGATGAGCTAAGTAGTCTTTCAATCGTGGTCAATAAAGCACAAGTATAATACCACAATAACATTGTGGCTAGTATAGCAGGTTGCTGGTTCAGACAAGAAAAAAACAACAATAAATGGCAAAAAAAGGTGGTGTCCTAGCATAAAAGACAAGATACAGATTTTAACAATTTAATCACAGCGGACAAGAGACAATTAAACTGTCCTGCACCAATCTCAAAGTTTAAACAAAACTAAGAAACTACAGAGTACCCAGTCTCCTAAATATCTGTGTCGTTCAATTGCAATAGCTTCAAATCAGAATTACTTATTTCACAAAGATAAAGATTTTAACAAAGCAAACAATAGCTTCAAATCAGAATTACAGGAAACCCAATTACAAAATTCCAAAAAACAAATTGCACATTTAAAATAGTGCAACTAGTATTTCCTGATAATGCAATTTTTACTTATTTCACAAGCATTTATGAATGTTGCAACCGTGAACTTTATGTGTGCAACAAAATCACCTGCATGATGTGACCACTTAATATGATGACTGTTACAATAATCCAATAGGCATGCTCAAATAATTTTGAAGAAATTATAAAAAGCACATAAATCAATATGCACCAGAAGCCCACAGACCTTACAGGAGTTTCTATAGACCCAAGGTGAGAACTTATGGTATGTTGAAAAAAGAAATCCAGCAGTCAATTGGTTATATTCAGGGGTAGGGGTAT
Organism: Hyparrhenia diplandra; assembly: GCA_015847255.1. Lineage (NCBI taxonomy): Eukaryota > Viridiplantae > Streptophyta > Magnoliopsida > Poales > Poaceae > Hyparrhenia > Hyparrhenia diplandra. Next base: position 77,859 of record JADLZK010013348.1, read on the forward strand.
ATCTCTGCCTGGCTTCTCATGAAGTACAGGGTACGGCTGCAAAAGCTCATGGTTCATGCATTCCACCAAGCCTAAGCGTGCACGCGCTTCTCTTCTAAAGCCCTATACCAATTCACAAGCTCATGTTTCAATAAACAAAGGTAGAACTGTTCTTGCAAAAAAAAAAGGTAGAACAGTTCAAAACTCAAATTTGTTATGCAGTCACAAACCTAGCAGTAAAAGGCATGATTGGGAACTTCTGGCTGATCTCACTGAAAATAAACCTTGACGCTTTCATCTTCAAGTGATAATTCTTGTCTACAGCCCTTTTGTAAATCGTGGTCTGCTTCTCATCCAATAACTTGGGCTGCCATGCATATTCAGCAAAAAAATGTAATCAAACAGGGAGAGAAAAAAAGGAGGACCATATGCAAATAACAGAAATTCTTACCTTCCCCTCCGCAGTACTGGTGACAATATCAATTGCATAGACTTCATTTTCTTCAAATAGCACCATCAAACTTTGTATCAGCATTGGAGACACTGAGCACAACTTTGTTACCATCAATCACAAATTGTTTAAGTTGATGGCTAAGAACACCTTTGTATAGCGATACAAGTTTGAATCATGATATCTATCTATAGCGATACATGCAACCTTTGTCCTAGAAATTTTTTCAATTTCATAGTTCAAATGTTTTCCCCAAAAAATACAACATCCATACCAAATTGTAAGTTGGTCTGGCTTTCTATATACAAAGCTTTTTACGCACCTTTTTTTTTTTGTTAGATAAGAATTGAATCTGGCTTCATCCCTTAGAACTAAGGGAAATCAGACCACTTATTATAGAAAGATTAAACTAACATAAAAAAACGTTCAACTTAAAACTCAATTCTAACATTATTTGGTCATTCGAAGGAAGCAAAGAAATGCATACTCGTCGTCGCTGCTTCAAGCTCCCGACACACTTGGTGAATATGTTCTTTTTGGTCATCACATAGATGTAGCTATGTCCAATATCCTAATCAGTACGTTCCTGTGAACAAGACCTGTAAAAAAGTTTTAGGCTTGCATTTTCCAAAAATAACACCTAGATAACATTATATCTAGATACATTGTAAAAGCTATTGTACCTTGAAAAGTCAGAACAGTCACAATTTTGTATCGAGTACAACTCTACCTTAGGACTAACTTGTGTGGAGCCGAGCCGTCAACTCTAGAAATGGTGTCCTAAAAAGGTGTTTTCATGTAATACTCCTTATATGCCCACGTATAGGAGCACATGGCAGAATCTAGAGAGAAAATTTCCGTTCACCAAAAAAAATTTTCACCTCTCTTTCTTCCGCCTTCAATAAGCCATACAACGTATTTTGTTAGCCGGACTCAGAAACATAAAAACGTGATACAGCCAAACTCCAATAAGCAATGACCGAACCCAAGCTTGTCAATCTTCGTGTCAGAACTGCCCCTGCCGCCATGCACATTTCCATCTCTGATGCCCGGACAATATATGATCTTCATAAATTTGGGAGTTGCTATATCTCTTTCACAAGAAAACTAACAAACTTTTCTTACAATCATCTGGAACCTTGGATTCCAATCCAAAGGGTGGGATCTGTGCTTGTACAAACTGCGAGTTCAACACATGAAATAAAACAGGCCTGCCTACAAAGAATGAGAGGGATCCAAAACCCGTTAACCAATATGGCTGTGTAGCTCGCCCCTTTTTATATATCTGTCTTTGTTGGGGCCACATTGCAGCCATCAAGTACCTTCCGAATCACACGAAATTACAGCTCTGCCACTACACCCTCTAGCAAGAAACAAACTCCACACAACCCCCGATGAAAACCCCTCGATCTAGAAGAAATTGAGTGCAAAAAAGGGTGAAACCCGGATCTAGAAGATGAACAAGAAGGGAAAAGAGGATGAAGGAACTAGCTAGGTCCATTGCACTTGAGTTCCTTGATTTTGTCTTTCCTTGTGCTTCTTTGTACTCTGTACGATCTGTACTCTATACGATGTGTCCAGGGCCATCTATGAACACTGCCCAGAGTTCCTTCTCTGAACACAACCCCATTGTATGATTCCACTTGGTTGCTTCTATCCTTGCTTGTCCTCCTTGTCCTTTGTCAGATCTGTAGTCATCTTCATGTTGAGGGCCATAACTGAACACAGATGCAAGATCTGTAGTCATCTTCATGTTGAGAGCCATAACTGAACACATCTGCAATGTAGGATCAGTAGGCAATCAAAAATTTCAGACACTCATCACTAAAATTGCAGTTAACTATATTTGCAGTTTAGACTATTACAATTTGCATTCAATTAGGCTTGTTGGCCTACACAATTAGGCTTGTTGTTCCTTTTGTTTTGCTTTGACAACAGATAGTACAATTACAGTTGGTTCTGGAGATGACTTGCTAAACTGAACAAAACACAAGCCTAATTCTTAGAGTTAGCAATACTCGCTAAACTGAACAAAGTGAGGTTAATAAGTCATGTCTTGCCTAGAGATGGCTTGCAACATTTGAACTGGTGAGTCTCAACATTTATAAGGTCAAGTATCCTAGCTGAAGGATTCTAACTTCATTGGTAGTGGTAGACCCTTGAAATGCAAGATAGAGCATTTTACGATCAACAACAGTGAGCCACAGACTTGTCCATGTCAGTCAAGACACCAGTGGACTCGACAACATAGTACTAACCACAATAACCATAGCGAATCTGTATCATCACAAACAAACATCATAGTTATTGACCTCATCACTAAAAGGCACCTAAGATGGGTGCATATGTAATCACTAAAATATTGGTCCCATAATTTTATCCTACAAATGGATGAGTTCACATGTAGCCAACAATCTCACCTTGCAAATGGATGGTTTCACATATAGGCAACAACAATACTGCATAGCTCCTCATTAGCGACTCGATCCATGCATGGGAAAAAAACCATAATCAGTGCATAGGAAAAAACAAGAGGAGCCACTTCAGATTCATACAAGTGACATCATTGTCTCAAACAATATGGTAGCACTCAAAAGCTATAGCACACTTGCACATTTATAAAGAACCTAATGCCAGATAGTTTGAAAACCATCTCCTCGTTTAGTTACTAATGACAGGGAGGTCCATTTCAAGGCTTTAAGCTCCAGAAGCTTAAAGCAAGCCATGTCTTTGTTGTCCTAGCATAGAATGTCTGTGACTGCTGGCACTGTCCTAGCACATATCATGGTGCTCAATAGCATATATAAGATAGGGCCATTCTTTAAGACTTACAACATCATAACACTTGAGCCCTCTTGGCCCCTACTGGTTGTGACTGCTGGCAGTTGGGGGCACACATGAACCACATCGCATTACCTCATGGTTCCTGAAAAGAAGGAAACAACACAAGTTTTTACAAAGGACAAGGAACAGATTTGAACAATTTTAACAAAGGAAACAAAAGAGGGTGTGTTGTCCTATCACAAATAACAAGATACAGATTTCAACAATTTAAGACAATGGACAAGGGACAACAAAGACATATTTCTTTCCTCCACAGCCTCGAGGGCCTACCGACCCTCTCGGCCTTAAAGCGAATGGCTTACATTCGCTAAGGTGCCTCCGACACTAATTTCTTATAGGGATTCCAGTAATGTCATTTAGTATAGTGTGTGCCATTCTGTCCTAAGAGAGGTAAATTAACACAATGGACAAGGGACAACAAACACGGTTCAGGGAAGATGTGTTCTAGAACAAATAAGAGTCATGACCTAGCACAAAGGACAAAATACAAGATAAAAAACAAGTGGGTAGGGAACAAAGATAAGCAATACAATACAATACAAGGCAAAATAGAAGGCACAATATAAGGGGCATGACAAAGGACTATACAACACAATCAACAAAAAAAAAATATAATATAAAGTACCAAGACAAGGAACAATCTAAACACAATTCGCAGGTCCCGATGATGACTTTCGCCTCGGCCTTGAGGGGCCTAACGCCCACTCAAGCCTCGAAGCGAAAAAGTGTTACTTTTCAAAAAGGCGCCTTCAGCGCAAGGTTTATATAGGGAATCAAGCGATGTCATTTTGTACTTTGTTGTTTTGTATCGCAGGTCCCCTCGCTTGTTTTAAACAATTTGTTTTATTACAAGGGAGAAAACATCAGACATAAACAAGGTTACAGAGTTAACAATTTTTTCTTTTTTGCGGGTCCACATCCAAGGAGTTCATGAAATGGAAGAACCAGATTCTTTAATGCAGAATGGTCTTGGAAGTGATGATAATGCCATCCAACTTACTCATTTGTCCGAGCTAACAGGCTACCACAGATTGTAACCAGGTTTGAAAATATTGAAACTAGTTTCCATTTGACAAATTTCATGTTATTGCCATTGAATGTTCAAAGAAACTAGTTAGGTCTTTGCTAATGAGTCCTAGCATAAATAAGAAGTTAGCACAAACAATCTTTTTTCTATGGAATGACAAGGTAAATAACACACTATAATTTTTTTTAAGTTTAGATGACCACCACTAATCTACCCTACCCATTGGCAGCGTACAATGTGATGATCTTCTTGTTACACATACAAATAATATCTACTTCAACCATTACTGTTACTCTATTGTACCTAGCTAATCATGTTGCTGTTGTAAACCGTATTTGTCCAGTTTCATCTCCTTTTATAACACTATTATTTTGGTTTTTAATAGTAAGCTAAAAGTCATGAAACATTCAAACAAACACCACAAACTGTTTAAAAGATTACAATTGTGCTTGTGACAAAACCACACAAGGCAACCACTAAAGAGCTAGACACTCTTAACTACCGGGTAGGAGGGCAGTCAAGGGTGCAAGCCCTCGAGCCCCCAGGCACAGACCACAAGCAACACTCCTCACCTGCTATGATCAAGCCAATTCCTCCTCAGTCCATTGTTCTACTCTAACACCATCCTTGTAGCTTCTCTATAATCTACTCTAACACCATTTCTCTATCATCCCAAATCGAAAAAAGAATTGGGTTTTAATTCTCAGCCACCAAAAATTACACATTACACCTACAAAAAATGTAGCTAATGAAACCTGCAGTTTTAGCATAAAATGTGTCCAATAATCGTCGAAAAAAACGGAAACACACTTCTCCATAAGTCCAAACTCTAGCTCATGAATAAGGAGTCTGCTCTAGTACAATTGAATTGTAGCATTACTTACAAAGGATACGACAAAGCTATTCGTAACCAAGATGTTATTTAGAACTAGGTGAACTAGAATTAAGAACCATTGTGTTTAGTATATCGCATCTTGCTTTTTCAGAACCAAGATACTATTCAGAACTAGGTAAACTAGGTGAACTAGAATTTAGAAGTAGATATTATTTATTCATCATCATGACTAGATATTGCACATATTTGACACTATAATTGCAGAAATTAAAGTATGCAATTTACTACTTATGTATGTGCAATAAAAGAAATGGATAATAACCAAAACTTTCTTGTACAGTGTAGGCAACAAGCACTTGAATAATGGTGACTGTGGTGACTTAAGACTTAACAAATAAATAGATGCACAAGGAAAAAAGGGCAATGCCCAAGCTATTCCGTTGCCACAGCTCACATAGCGAATTCAGTCACATGTGCACAACCATCGAGGCCACATAGATTGTGGTTGAGCTGTCTTTTGAGAATAATACAACAATGTCTAAGATGTTATGATATTTATGCACATTGACAGCTATAATGTTTTCACTAGCACAGATCACGTAAGGAACAAGTCAAACCTGGGGCTTTCTCAATTGTATCTATCAATCAAGGGTGCAACAGCTCCTGTACTTCTACACTTCCCGAAGAATAAAAAAAGAACAGTGGAACAGATGGAAAACTTAGACCACAAAGCGAGGACAAAGTAATGACCAATCAACTCATGCTCGATTTCGAGTAGCACTGGCAACTCAAACACCATCACATACAGCAATAGGATATATTCCTTTAAGTTATGTTTTTTAAGGAATTGATGGATGCATCATTTGATGAGAGAACCAAATCTATATAGATAAGTGTAGCCAACCGACTATCATACATTTGTGAAAGATCAAGATTATTACGTGCGTAAAGAAAAGCCTTTTATATATGCATTGAAGTGAAAACCTTATCAAACACACTAAGAGAGAGAGAGAGAGAGAAAGAGAGAGAGAGAGAGAGAGAGAGAGAGAGAGAGAGAGAGAGATATGAAGACCACAAATGAGATCATGGCATCAATTACCTTGGCATCTTTGAACATCAGTCCAATAACCGTGTTTAGCACTCTATTCAATATCCCATCACCAACACCCCATAACATGCCTATAAGTAGAGGAGCTACTGCACCAAGCACTCCAACAATTGGGTTGCAACAAAGACAACGATGAGTGCACCAAAAATAGCAGTGACAAGAACAGCTACACCATAACATTTAAAGAAACCAGACTTGTAAAAAGAAGCAACCCGAATAGGACTACACCCCTCGACAGCTAGTTCCAATCGACACTATGAATGTAGCCGAATTAAGTCCGCAGGTCAAATATCCAAAGAACCAATGCACCTTTGAAATGGTAGTCATGTTCCAACGGTCAGCTAAAACATGCAGAGGGATTTCTTTATTGATATAGAATGTGGGGTTTTAGGTTTTAGATAACTCGTAGAATAAGATATATGTAGCGATCGTTAGTGTGACTAGTCACTAATACACTTCAAGTCCTCAACAATTCCGGGCTATAATAGCCACATCGAGTCTTGGCACATGGAAACAGAAATATAGAGTACATCAAGAAATGGCATGAGGAATTTACAATATTCCTTAACATTTTGGCGGATGGGAGGATAAGATAGCTAATTCAAAAGTAGTCGGGAATTGTTAATTCACGTACAATTGCATCCGTAGGACCATAGATTGCCATAGCTCAACCAACTCCAGATATGCCAAGGATAGGCTCTACAATACTCTTTGTGAATACAACCCTTCAGTAAGAACCCACGTATTATCTTTAAAGAATAACATAGTAAGAAGGAGAGCAACAAACATTGTTGATAATAAAAAATTGGTTACTTACGAGATAAACGCATGTTCGAGAACTATATATGCCATAAGAGGGATAATAAGAAGAATCCTTTGGTCCTTGAGAGGGGCAATAATATACTTCAACATCACTCCAAATGAGGAGTGGACTGGATTATTATTTCCTTTCTCCTCTCTTTTGGACAGGAAACACATTAATTATGTTACAACCGAATGAACATGATATTACAAGGTTAAATTAATTATGTTCACACCCACAATTGCATATGCTGAGAACTACAATTGCAGTGCCCAATAGCTGCAATTTACTTTATTGGTGATTGCAATTGTGTAACCGAATGTTTTATTTGTCTGGTTCTCACCAACAACAGACATTATTAAATCCAACAAGGATGACTTGTTTATCAATATTAACAAAAATAGATGATAGACTATGACACAACCATTCAACTACTTATTAGCAAAGATAGATAAAAAAAAGGGCTGATCATTCAGAAGATTAACTACTAACTACAGAATTGAGGCAATAGCAATAGCTTGCTTATAGTTACAAGGACAAGCATTCAACTTTCAGTCAAGAACAGGTATTCTAAGATAAGGATAGCTGCACCAAGGGCATTTTTCTCATTCCACATATTTTTATATCTAGAAAGAAAGTAAGGTAGGCAATACCGCAGTAGGCACTAATATACATTATCTATAGTTTGATTTCTATATTCCTAAATTGTAATAAAATCCATAGGACGATAAAATCATATTCTATACTAGTTAGAACCCCGCGCTGTCGCGCTGGCTAGCAAGCTCTACCACATAAGTTCACTCATAAAAACAGCAGAATACATCTGAAGTTAGTATTGTTAAATACTGGCATCTTTGACATTTGTAATCACTTGGTACAATCTTGTCAACATAAAATACAACGTGGTTAAATACTTAAATGACAAATACAATCTGGTTATTCAGAACTAAAAAGACTTCCTTAATTCTTGCTCATGCTTACCCAATCTTCAATCCGTTTGGAGAGAAAAAAAAAACATCTGTGAAGCTGAAGGATTGTAGGAAGAATGGATAAGGCATAAAATAAATGTCAGTTATGAAACAATAAAAATTGAAATGGTAATAGGGGTGGCAAAACAATGCAACCTACAGTTTACTACTCACAGCAAAATGCAAGTTTTTTATTGACAATGTAATTGGAAATCTAAATAGATGCTTTGCTGCAGCTGGGTAAGCTCATATATTTAACTATTCTAGTCGAACTGTACGGAGCAGGACCCAAACAACTAAAAATGACAAATAGTGCATTGGTGGATAGGAAATGTGACGATGGGGTATACTTAGCACAACCAAAATTATCTAAAGAGCAGGATGATGGATACAATTTGTAAAGTAAATTTTATGCTTTACAAAAGCGCTCACTTGCCCGGCAAGGGATATAAAGGAAATGTTTTCAGGAGTATGAGCAACAAATAACAAATGCAAATCTGCAGAAGTCACAGTTGGTAACACTAAATTTGGAAAACAAATGATTAGGTACGTAGGTAGCGTATGATCAGGTAAAATTCAGACCTAAAGTTGTGCAACAGAGATCAAAGATGAAAGCATTAATGTTAGGAATATATATAAGCATCTCGAAGAGGAAACAAAACTCATATGTTTACAGAGAAGAGAAGGAACTGAATGCTCCTACTGGAAGAAGAAATGCACTAAGAAACATCGGCATATATAAATATATGAAGTGAGCTTCCAGGTTTACCTGAGCTTTGTAGCAAACTACACATAATCACATTCTGAATCAGTCATCCAAGACAATACAATATTCATCTTGTGAGCACACACATTAAGATGACCATAGGCCATGGTATCTGCAGCTGTACGATAATTACACTGAGAACATGTTATAGGACTGCATCAAGCTGAGTGTTCCTATCATTATTAGTCGGTATGAATATCTAGTTCGCAGAAAACCATCAAATTTGGCATGCACCTTGGTTATGTTGAAAGTAACAATCAGATGGTAAGTAAAAGGAGATGGCTATGTATGATATATTACCTGAAACAAACCGGTGTGCTGGATACCACTGAAAATGTTAGCATACACCACATTATGAGTTAGCTGTTTTCAATGAGCACATATAACCCTGCAGGTCACGTTTTGCACCCCTGCCCAAGAAATACATGTAAATAAATTAAATCAGGGTAGATGAAAGGGTCATATTAACCTAAACATGAGAGAAGAAAAAAAGAAACATTTGAATGAACCTGCAAACAAATGGTATTATCATGCTGTAAAACTTTTGAATGTTTAAATTGTTGTCTGAAATTTCAAGCAATTGTAATTTCTCTGCATCATAAATGGGCGTGCTGCTTATCAAAAGCTACATCAAATTTAGATGGCAGTGAATATTGTGCATGTTTTAGATGGCAATACCCATTAGCTTCATAAATTAATTTATCACCGAAAGGAGATGAGCTATATGCCTATTGTGTATACTTCAGACCCCAGTTCATAATGTCCAAACAAAAAATATCTTTTATGAGACTAATCTTGGAAGTTGTTTAATTTTTTCTCCTGTCAACGAAGAACAATAATTCACTTTATCACTGAAAGGATGAAACCAACTATCTCTGCGTATTGTGTACATTTCAGTTGGGAGTTCGTATTGCCCAACGGAATAATATCTTGTAAATCACAGAAGCAAAAATATTGTTGCACTAAAATTTGGTTTAAATTTTCATTCCACTTTTACCCATGCCTTTGGCAGGTGACACAAAAAATGAATGCTATCTCTACTAAAAATGAAGATCTGTAAATTCACACACAAAAAAAAATCGAAGCTATTAGTAGGTACAGATCTGAATACAAATAAGCAAAAAGCACAGGTTAGGGTTTGGGCGCTCTGGTCTTGTGCAGCAGGAAGGGAATAGAAGGGGTGGGCATACCTGGGGCGCTCTTGCCGAAGAAGGTTCTAGCGAGTACGGTGGCGTGGAGAGATGCCCCAACCTGTGCTCGTCGCAGGTGCTTGCACACGCGGCGGCGGAGACGCCGGACGGGACAGCAGTGGAGAAGCCGATGGGGATGCAAAAAGCAGGGCGAGCGCAGACAGATGCCCCAACCTGTGCTCGACGCAGGTGCGCACACACGTGGCGGTGGAGACGCGGACGCGGACAGCGGGGGAGGAGCCGATGGGGGAGACGATGGGATTTTACCCAGGCAGCGGTGGAACCGGGGGCAGGAGGGAGTAGCGGACGGAGGTTTCTGGAAGTAGCAGAGGTGGTGATGGTACGGCCGCTGGTGCGGAATCGGACGGGCCTACAAAAGGAGCGACGTGGTTCATGGAGGGAACAAAAAATGTTGTACTGGTTTAAGGTAGATGGTAGATGCACATATATTTTTCCTCGGTTGTCACTGCCTGAAAATAGAGAACACAAAGCACAGAGTTGCTGCCGCTGCCTAAAAACAAAGGACAAAATGGAATCCTGCATGCTTAAAAAAATTGCAGTAGCTAAGATGCATCCTAAACATGCTAGAAAAGTTATTGTTGCATCCCAGTTAAATTAGTTGAATACTCAGTCAAGAAAAATAAAAAACATAGCATTTTATGGCTAAAAGAGAACTGCCACTTTCTGGACAGATATGGACTCGAAAATTTTAAAGCAGCAAGTACATACTCAGATTAGCATACATACCAAATTTCATAATGTGTGGACAACTACAACAGGAGATATGAAAAAGACAAAAGTTACAACCCTAAACGAGCTAACTATGTAAAACGCTAACTCTAGTCAATCATCATCACATTGTAAGCCGATTGGTTTCCCTTCACTGTTTCACCGACTTGATAGGTCAACATAATCATGTTTAAGGAATTCGCTCAGTTGCATCTAACAAAAACTAACTTGTCTGATTGTTTCAAACAATGTAACAAACACAAAGACAACAACAAAAACTGACGAAATCCAGAGAACCAAAACCACAGTATTATTAAGCTGCAAGGCGTTGTTACCTCGAACTATAACTGAACCTTGAAGCTTCATCCATAAGCCTACTAGGTCAAAACCCAAGCATCAAGCAATCTCACGGCTCATCAAAGAGAAAACAAGTGGAACCCTATCTGAATTGCATTGAACCAAACTAGAATTTCCCCATCGCGTCCAAGGGATACAACTACTGACCAAAAAATTGAAGCAGCCAAAATAACGCCCACTACGATAGGAAACACTAGAACACGCTCCAACCCGATACCGCCACCAGGCTTCAAATCACAGGCACTAGCGCTGGCAGTAGGAGCAGCAGCGAGTAACAGAGCAGAAGTAACCAATCTCGCGGTGACCGACGGCAAGCCGCCGAGTGGGGCCAGGCCAATCCGCCATCGAAGGCAACAAGGGAGGGAGGGGAATGCGCACTGAGGTAGATGAGCGCGAGGGCGAGGGACCGGAGCGCCGTCGTAGTCGCGGAGGAAGGAGCGCGGCCGCCGTGGCCCGGCTCCGAAGCAGCGACGGCGGGCAGCAGCAGGGCATCCCGACCCCGGTGAGCCCGGCTGGCGGGGCAGGGGCGGGGCGCCGGAGCCTAGCGCAGCCTCCGGATAGGCGGGAGACGGACTCGGGAGTGGGGGGGGGGAGACAGAGAGAAGCGGATGGTCGAGCAGACGGGTAGGGCGGTGGTGTTAGCGGGTGCATTCTCGAACCCAATAAGAACAGACATCAAATGAAACGAACCTGATCGGAAGCTCATCCGACGGAGGTGGCGTCGAAAAGAGAGGAAAGCTCAAAAATCTTACGACAGACGTATAGGAAAAGTGCATAAATTAATCCTTCCTTTGTTACACCACGTAGTTTTTTTTTTTTTTTGACAAAAAGCAAATATATTAGATTAAAGCAGCGATCTTACACTTAGGCCCTTACAAAAGGAGCCAATTACAAGGAGGACCCTAAAACTAGATCCTGGGAGCACCGCCGGCGGGCAGGTCGCCGGTGAGTTGCATCATGAGCGTCGTCGCGACGCGGGTTGCAGTGGGGCGGTTGGGCCTCGCCGAGTTTAAGGCTTGAGGTGGATGAAGACGCCCGCCGAGAAGACTCGCCGCCGACGCACCCAAAGATGTAGTAGGTTCCGCGCCGGGCGGGTATGGAGTCGCCGCCTTCTTGAGCCGGTGGGAGGCTCGCTGCCTAGGCGGTGTCGTAGGATCTTGCAGGGACCCGCTGATTGAAGAGGCGCTGCTAGGTGGGCGACGGCAAGGGCGGAGGTGAATGGAGGGGTGGAGGAGGACGGAGGGTGGGGCGGTAGATCTCGATGGAGGTGGTGGGGAGGCGAGGTGGGGGGAGCGGAGGCGAGATCCACCGGAGATGGAGGGAGATTTACTTTATTTAAACTCAGCACGAAGGGGTCGGCGACGACGTCGAGCAGGCTGAGGAAAACCACAGCGACGGCGGCGGCGGCGACGACGAGGTTCGGGGAGGGCGCCCATACGGCCGACTACTACCGTGGAGCAAGGAACTATTAACTAGATCTACTAAAAACGAGGCGGGGGCCCCCCCCTACCCGCCACGGGCGAAGTCGAGCTCGCCGGAGCCGGGAGGGAGGGGGCCGGGAGGAGGCGGCGCTGGGAGCAGGAAGAAGGAGAGAAGGGAGAGCACGGCACCGCCTATCGGAGTCTCCAACAGGAGTTCAATTACACCACGTAGTTACTCAAGCAAGTTGTATTGCCCTTGGACTCCACTTCGTAGCTGCTTTCAGCGCCTAAATCGAACTGACAGAGCTCATGCGCGAGTAACTTTCTGGAAACCCCAAACAAGCATGTTTTTATCTGGCTAAATTTGGTCTAGCCTCTCTTCACTCCATCCATAACTATCTCAGTCGAAATCGACTATATTTCATCTGGTCCCCCAAATCTATACTGAATATATTCCAAATCTACAAGCAAGGACCAAACCGAGACCGAATCAAAAACTCCACATCGTCCAAATACAAACCCAAATCAAATTAACTCTACAACAACTTATAAATCAAATTAATTTGTTGTTTCTTCAACCAATCGACTTCCACAACAATCAACAAAAAATCAATTCCTTTGATTCGTTCTTCGTCTATACAAGAATTGATCGAAGACGAGATTGAAGACGAAATCAGAGAAAGAATCGAATCGACAAAATTAGATGGGCCACGCCTCCAGACCACCTAGAGTGGCTGCGCCGCCGCCTGCGCGCTCACCAGCTACGGTGCCCCAACACACCTTCACCCCCACCCCCGTGCTGCGGCGCCAGGTGTGCCTGCAATGGTGCGCTGGAGACATATTAGAACATATATCTTGCCTATGTTTATATGAGTTAATTAATGTGACGTGTATAACCACGGTGTGGAATCTAATTTTAAAACAAAAAATTGACATACGAGTTACAAAATTATACTTCTAGGTACTACAAAAGTTGACTCCAGCTAGGGTGCCCCAACGCACCTTCACCCCCACCCACGGCAAGGCCAGGTGTGCCTGCAATGGTGCGCTGGAGACATATTAGAACATATATCTCGCCTGTGTTTATATGAGTTAATTAATGTGACGTGTCTAACCACGGTGTGGAGTCTAATTTTAAAACAAAAAAATTGATATACGAGTTACAAAATTATATTTCTAGGTACTACAAAAGTTGACTCCAAGACATATTATTTCAGATAACGTGACCATTATATAAATCTTCAAATCGCAAGTCATCTATGTAACCATTCAGCAAGTTGTACGTCCCGGTACAACGCACAGGCATGTTTTGCTATTCAAGATAATAGGAGCACATATGTCGTTTAAGGTGTCCAATAATTTGATCACGAAATATAAGAGAGTCGTATTCTTTTTCGGAGGGCAGGGTCACGCTCATGGTGTGTCTTATCATGTGGTCACATCATCACCTTGATGACCATACAAATTAAATGTTACAAAAATCAATTCGTCGTTTCCGTGAGAAAGTGTATGAAATATTTAATATGCTTAAGTTTTGGGACTTGCGGAGTACTACTTGTTTTGTGACTTAAATAAAGACCGAGTATTATTATACGTAAAAAAAAAAAGACGCTGACTCTAGGTTGTATATATTTGGTACTCCCTCCGTCCTAAAATAATGCAACTATATCAAGTAAATACCATTACATTAATTATGAAAATGTATTTTATAATAAATTAATTTAAAGCTATAAATGTGAATTCTATTCCATATAAATTTGGTCAAAACGTGAAGCACTTTAAGAGCGATGAACCGTAAAGCAAATATAATAGAACAACAGTTACTATTAACTTACTCTATTGATCCATAGTATCCTGGGTGAACGAGGTCACACCCAATGAGATACAAGGTTGGAGGCTTGGACCCGATACTTCTGCCAAACTCTCTCCCTCACTTACTCCCCTAATCTACACTAAGTGTAACACCTGTAGATCGAATGTGGAATTTATTGCTCAACTTCTTGCATGGTGCTTCTGGTGGCTTCACCCCCATTTTATCGGTGCAGAGGACCCCCTAAGGCGGAATGAGATCCTCTGAACTCGGTCTCGACGACAGCTCTCGGCAAATCACTTACGCCGGACCGTTCACCGACATCGAACGGAGCAGCTAAGCCCGCACACTCCAGCTCGTTCGCATGTGTTGAGGCAAGCCCAATAACACGCCTGCTAAGCCCATGGACAGGGAAGTTGGCGGCGACGAATAATCGACCCCTCTCATTCCAGCGGCCGATGGAGGCGAGCAACTTGGGGTCGTCGCCGGTGCTAAACGCGAGGCGGCGTCGCAAGCGGTGGGGCCACGCCCCGGCGGAGGAGGACTCAAGCTCGACGCCCGGTCGTGCTCGAGCCGCTGCACGCCCGCACACCCACACACCACGCCACGCCATGCCTGTAAACCCGTGTTTTTGCATCATATAGAATTAAATGTGCCTGGTTTAAAAAAATTAAACTTTTTATAATTAACAACTAAAACCTGACTTAATTTATTTTCCACACAAACCGAACCCCGTTTTCTAAAATCCTGCATTTAAAATTCACCATATAGAATTATTTAGGATATATGTTTGATTGCTTGCTTGCATGATTGCTTGTTGAACTAGAATTTACTTTTGGCACTAAATAATAATTATCCCTTGTCGATCACCCACCAAATAATTTCCTTTGACCCCCTCCTTGAATATCAACCACAATATCTTCAATAAATCCTAATTTCCAAATTCCAATTTTAAATGTGCCTGGTTTATTTATTTTCTGGGAATTAAAGAAGTCATCCCATGTGTATACGTAAACATAATTGCCTAGCTATATATGATTGGATACAAATACATATTTAATTCATATAATAGCTATGCACATGTACAGATACGCATGAATAGATACATGTATATGTATATTACGTTACACATTGCAAAAGGGAAATAGAAAAAGAAAAAGGAAAATGGAAAGAGGGCATCAGGCTCAATCTCCTCCCCTCCCCTTCTTCGCCCAAGCGGCGCCGACCCTCTCGGGCCGGCCCAAAGACGGCTGTCCAGCCAACTAGGGTGAAGCCCAAAGAAGGCAGGAGCGCAGCGGGCCGCTGCCTTCCCCTCCGATGGGCCGACGTGGCCTTTGGCCACGCAGAGGAGCCCAAGGGCGCCCCCCCTCCTTCCTTCCTCTGAGCGGGCAACCGGCCAAGCCGGCACGGATGGCCCAACCGGCAAAGGCAAAGCGCAGTAGCAACAGCCCACCTTCCCTCCTCCTCTCTATGACCAGGGGGCCCCGCCTCTAAGTCCCATGTCCTACCTCGGTCTTCGACGACGGCAACACAAGGCGTCAAGACTCTTCCACCGGCGGCAAGTTGACCTTGCCGGGAAAAATCTCCGCGAACCGCCTTAGTACCTGTCGCCATCCGACACCCATCGCGACTTGACTTGTCACCGGTCACCGGTCAACCCGACCGACCGCAGTCCGCGTCACATCGATGAGCTAGAGCTCGGGCCATGGCCGCCGCAAAACCCGCCACGGTCGGAAAATATCCGAGCACCGCCACTTCGCCTTATAATTAGGGGCGACGAGCTCCCAGACCGGGCCACCCGAAGCCGAAGCGGGAGCATGCGCGAAGGAAGGAGCGCCGAGTCGATTTCTTGCCGTCGTTGAGGGCAGAGCCGCGCTCGCCGGCGATCTCCCGATCGTCTGCGCCTCTGCCGCCGCAGCCCCCGCAAGAATACCGGAGCTGCGCGCCCGCACCGCCCGGCCAAGCCGCCGACGCCAGCAGGCGCCGGACTCCCGCCGACGCCCCCGCACCGCTGGCGGGACCGTGTGTGTGTCCCCGGCCCGGGAGGCCTTCCCCCGCCGCTTCTGCCGGAGCGAAGCCGCCCGGGAATCGCACTCGGCGGAGGCCGACAAGGCGTCTGGGCTCGCCTCGATGTGTCACGGGACCTTGGCCGCCGGGCCTTCACTACCCATCTGCAGCCTACCCGCCTCGGCCACACGCCCGAACACCCGCCTCGCCGCCACGCTTGCCATCGCCGCCGCCGGGCCGGGGGGGGCAGCACCCACCTGGGAGCCGCCCTTCTTTGGCGGGAATGCCGCGGCTGCGCGCCGGCCTTCGGAGCCCAACGCATCGCGACCGCCCGCCGCCCGCCCCACCGCCAAGACGCTTGCCATCGAAACCACGCCGCCCGGCCATCTCCCCTTTCCCCTCTCCCTTCCCCGCTGCTCTCGGACGGTGAGCGGGCTTAACGGAGATGACCAACCATGCACGGTGGGCTTAACCCGTGACCGAAAGCACCCAATCCCTTCCCTATCCCCTTTCCACGAGGGCCCCACGTCATAGAAGTTTACCGCTTCCTCTCCCTCCGAGTGGACCGGGTCCACTGGCATATAGAGACAAGGAGAGAGTCCACGAGATCGCCTCACAGCATAGTGACCGACCGGTCCCCACCGCAGGCTGGACCCCACGCCGGCGCCCACAAATTTGCTACGCCGCACACGCGAGAAGACGTGACACGGAATGTAAAAATACATTTTCTAGCTTTTAGAAAATTCTTTAAAATTTGTAAATAAACTACATACACTCATGATCCTACTCATATATTTTCATCCCAATCCCATGATCCCAATCTCCGAATTAATTTCCTAATTTATATTCCATATTTCGCATTATATCAAAACTTTAGAAATTCATAACCTCCACCTCAACTCCAAATCACTCTGTTCTAATTTCATAATTCTTCTAAAAAATCATACCCTATTTAGTCATACCCTTGTTCCATTATTTGGTGCCCATTTAAATTCTAGTTATGTTGTGCTTTATATTTATAATTTAATCGTGCGCCATAGAATAATAAACCCTAGATTTACCCTTCTCTAACCATCACCTTGCACCGTATATTCAGATATGCATGTACACCCTCCCGTAATGAGTACTCGAATATACATGTGCATGGTTGTCCACATGCTAGATATACGTGGTAGGTTATCCGTATATATAAAATATAAAAAGAGCATATTAAGATATAAATAAATATACGTATATATACCTATCGATTATATTTACGCATGGCTAACCCTCGCTAACCTAGCCCATAAACTGGTGTATGTGTATTCCACAACACATACTCTAGTATGCGTGTTCCTACACACATAAAATATGCCCGATATATGGGTATACGTTTATGTGTGGCTAACCCTAGATTCACTACAAGAAATGTGTCATCTTATGACATTTATGCCATGACATATGATCAAAATGTCACTAAATCGACTAGTTTATGACATTTGTTTTGGAACCAGCTCTACTTAGTGACATTAGTTAATACACGTCATAAAAAAATGTCAAAATGGTAGTGGAATGGTATATTGTGATGACATTTGCCGTGTCATAACGATCAAATTACTATTATCATAAATCTATGACTAAGATGGTGAGTCATAAATTATTTTATTGATTTTTGGAAACCTTATAATACAAGGTGGCATATGGGTACATTTGGCAAGACGGGTCCAATTACCACCTTCTTGAGTGGGTCCCATATATTTTTCTATTTTTTCCTCATGTATCTAGACACCTATATTTTTATTTTTCTATATGTATTGAGCGCAGATGTTTTTTTTCATGTATTCAAATTTTAGTGCCATTTTTTTTAATATTTACAGGTGCTATTTGTGATTTGAATTTGACATGAACGTGTCAGCAGCTAGCTTCCACAAGTGGACCAAAGGAAACATTCTTTGATCTAAAGATTTGCTTTGCTAATTCAGATTTTCAATGCAAATGTGGTAGCTTTAATTGGACTTGCACCCCAAAAAAGAAAATGCAAAAAAAAAAAGCCTGTTTGGCCGCTATAGCTCGTTTCCTTTCTGTCGCGCTCAGCCCAGCCCATTTAGGCACCCTGGAATTTGCGAGGCCCACCAGTCAGTATCACCCCAAACCCTAGACGTATCTCGGCCACCATTCCACTACCATTTTGACATTAGTTAATACCCGATGCGTGGATCCAAGGTGGCCTGAGAAGCAGCTGCAAGATCCATGATGGTGGTGGTCGTGATCCCCTTCTCCCGTTGACAGCAGCGCTGGCGTTGGCAGATCACCTAGCGGTGGATCCAAGTGGGGATGCAAAGGATCTGTACCAGGCCACCCCTCCCCGGCAGGCAGCTTGACCGCCCTATGGCGGATCTGCGCGTGGCCACCTCTGCCCCTCCTCCCCTCCGGGGACGTCCTCGTTCTACCCTCCTGCGGCTTCCTCTTCTGTCCATCTGGTTGTGATGCCCCTCACCTCCTCTACTTTTGGTAGTAATATTGTTTGCATATACTGCTATGATGATAAAATGTTACTACCTGAATCCCTTTTTAATACTGCTATGGAGGCACAACGACAATAGCTCACGGCACAAGATTAGTTAACTAAATAAATTATACCATTATGGAATGTACTTCTGCATTCTTGTG
The DNA here is from genome assembly GCA_015847255.1 of Hyparrhenia diplandra. Lineage (NCBI taxonomy): Eukaryota > Viridiplantae > Streptophyta > Magnoliopsida > Poales > Poaceae > Hyparrhenia > Hyparrhenia diplandra. The sequence continues at coordinate 96,802 of JADLZK010013348.1, forward strand.
CTATGTAGCATACTCTTGCGCACACCACATCTAGTAGTAGCATTTATCGTTTATCATTTGTCAATAGTAATTCTAAATATTGTGCATTCACATAACAATCTTAGATGAAATCTGTTTTGTTTCAATAAGAATACAACACATGTGAATAAGCATTTTAGCACCTTTAATGTGTATTCCAGTGAGCATGTGAATTGAAAAATGTCTTACTGATAACTAGAATGTAGTCTATAACTGATGGATCTATATTGAACAGGGTACTAGCAACTTTATTGTCCTAAAATGCTTATCAGCAAAAAATTTGCTAGTAATCTCTGGAAACATTTTGATAATAATGTGAAACTATACCACACCCTGATTTGCTTCAATTTGTCCCTTTTTTGTGCTAGTGATTGGCTTCCTTAAATTCTTGTGTTGCAGCCGGCAGTGCTTGGGCCCTTTTTTCCTTACAGATAGTTCAGACTTAACAGATGGTTCTCTAGAACTCTTGTATGCCTGTTTCTGTCAGCACCACTCAATGAAATGGCTGACACAGAGGAGGCGGTAACCCAGTTACAGCAGCTGTCTCAGGGGAACTAACAGCATTGCTGTCTGAGTTCGATCTCATTCAATCTATCCTTTAGTTGCAATTTTCAGGATCAGGACTGTTAAACTGATGGATTAGTTAGCATCAACATAAAATTCCTCTGGCAGTAAAAAGAAAGGTCTCTCACTTGCAATGTTCTTACACCAAGTCAATCTCATTTTGCTTGATGGCACTATATGTAGGGTGTAGCCAAGTTCAGGAATGTTTCTTAGAAGTGTGGCCAGGATAAAATTATTTGTACAATCAAGAAAAGGATAGCAGATTGCACCTTCATATCTTTTATTTGATACCTTCATACCTACTATTCTGTGCAAACGTTCAGTCACTTGATTTAAGGTTTGGTTGGTGCAGCTTGGCACAGCTAACTCATACATTTGAGAAAAATTTGAATCTGTATTATACTATTATTTTAAACTCGAGCTATGTAGAACCTGTTGTTTTGAACAACTACACAGGACTAGTTGTGCACTTAATTGATAGTCTTTAGTGTTGTTCGAAGAATGCATGGTGCTGGTGTAGTGAACAAGAACTGAACATTTGCTGCACAAATAAACTGTTGTTTGATTTCTTCTAGCTTTATATATATGTGAAGTCCCTTTTTTGACTTTTTGTTTGCTTCAAAAATTGATGTTTGTTTCTGATGTGGTCTACAGGACATGGACAAATTCCAACAACGTAAGGTATTCACTCATGCTCCTAACACCAAGAAAAACTAGCTGCCAGCACATGTTCAACTATTAGTTTGGTGACTTAGGTCACTTGTGAGATTTCCATTTGTTTATTTTATTTGAGACAACTTTGTGACTAAGGTCACTTGTTGAACTATTAGTTTGGTGCTCGTGAAGAATGTAATAAATATGTTGATGTATGATGTGAACCAATTGGATTGTTTATGAATGGAATATATTGTTGGGCCTACATCTGTTAATTTGGATTGTTTGTGCTGATCTGTGGGGTATGTGATGGTATGGATCAAACCAAATCAATGGGCCATCCTACTTGACAAGGTCTAAGAACTTGTGACATAGAAGCATATGTCATAAGCGTTTATGACATCCACAATCAATGTCATAATGTTATGACAAGAACACTTAAATGTCACAAGTAGTCATTATAGACGCTCATCTTTTGACATTTGATTTTCGTCAACTTGGTGTCTTAAAAGGATTTTTTGTGACTTATTTTGCATGTATTATGACATATATCAAATGTCAAAAGATGCCACATTTCTTGTAGTGATTAGGTCTCTCACCCTGCTAACCCTAGGCACATGCATGTGCGTAGGTGTCGCTAACCCCCCGTGTGGACCTGTAGGATGTCTAACGAGTCACATCTTTTAGGTTCACATGATAGTGAATCTTGATAATGTGGTTCGGTCCTCCATCAGGCAACCGCACTTCGCTAACCCAGCCCGTAGGAACACCTAGATGGATGGATTCTGTCTACCCTGTCATACTTCAAACTAACATAATAATGATAGGAATAGATAACAATCTATCCATCCTTCCCTAGAGCTAACCCACGTAGGAAACGTTGTTTGCTTTATCTGTCATGCATGTGTTACATGTTTGTTTGCTTTCAATGTTTGTCGCCCATTGGAGATCGCACGACCACCCGACGGACCCGGGGAGCATCGCTACACCAAGCCACGAGGAGCCGAAGCACCGGGGACGAAGAACCTTGGATATACTCGTCGCCGAATAGAGGCAAGTCCTAATCTCCACCTTCTTCTTAATATGAACTTGATTATAACATAAGGAATAGTTGTAAGGCAAAAGGACTAGTTGGAAGATAAATGGACTAGATGTAAGGATACAACTTCATTTGCAATCCCAATAATTTGTGGTGGCCACACAACTTAATGGTATTGCAACGACTGTGGAGATTAAGTAATATGTAAGAAACATGAGTAATAACCTGACTTAACCAACAAAAGAGGTGGGTGGTGGTAATCTACAGAGAGGTGGATTACCACGTCAGGAATCACCGCGAGGGATTTCTACGGAGAGATACTTGCCTCCCTAAGGACCGGTTCAGAGGTCTTGCACGCCTGGTGAGATGTTACGTACAGCCACATGTCTGGATGGGGAGACTTGATCTCACACCCCGTTAGATTGAAGTATAATTCCTTACCTAGGAGGCCGGAAGTAGGCAAACGGTCTATCAGGAGCCGACGTGGGATTCTATGTGATCTTCCGCGGGTCCGGTTGGCGTGGATGCGGGTTCGTTTTCACATTAAGCCCTTGGATTTGTCGACGTGCACAAATGATTATGATTATGATTATGATAACGTAGTGTGCATTGAAGCTACGTTGGCGGGGATGACGACCTCCGTAGTGTGCATTGAAGCTACGTACAGGGTTGTATCTACCGTCAGGTACTACGTACAGGGATGGTAGCCTCCGTAGTGTGCATTGAAGCTACGTACAGGGTTACATCCTCCGTAGTACGTTCCAACCCCTGAGAAGCCGCGGTAGGAAATATATGGATATCTAGGGTAGCACCCAAGTGGGTACGGGATCTCGGTAGGCCTGTTGAAGTCATGACGATGGTAGAGACTACGCCTATCATGTGGGGAAATTTGTACACCTCTATAGAGTTTTTCTTCAATCTATTCGAATAGCCACGTCCTTGGAATAGGCAGATGCTGGGATGAGTTCACCTACGATTAGATACCACACGACTAAGATAATCTGGTATGTGATCTATTAATTTGGTTTAAGATAACTTATAACTAACCCGGGAACTAGTGAGAGTAGTTAAACTCTACTAGGGCCCAACCCATAATAATAACCTTCCACCCTTTGGTTGGGACTTGCTGAGTACGAAAGTACTCACCCCTTCTCTATTCTATTTTTATAGAAATGCAGCTGAAGGAGTACATCCAAGGAAGGAGCTACCGAAGACGAAGCAAAGACGGAACTACAAGGAGGACACTTGAAGATGGAGCCGATCACGAAAGGAGCTACATGAAGAAGAAGTTGCGATCGAAGTTATAGGAACGCGCTATAGGAAGAGTTTAGGGTTTGTCCGCACTCCAAGCTTGTCTGTAGGAATGGAGCCCCGATATAAGTTTGTCGCGTAGGATCTCTCGATAGGTTTATAATGTTAGGCCTATGGCCGAGTCATGTAAACCCGAACCCCTGTATCATGTTTTCCCATTAGCAATAAAAGTGTAGTTTTGATATCAATTCTGTGTTTAATTAGGCGTATTTGTGCGTGATCCTGACGCAAATACGTGTGATTAAGGATCCTCAGAAATGGGGTATGACAACGCCGCCCGTGCCCCAGCCGCCCGTGCAAACGCAGACGGCCAAGAAGAGCTGCCCCGGCCCGTGCTCCTGCAGCTCGTAGTACTGTGCCGGCCGCTGGGAGTCCCACATCTGGTCAGTAAGATTACACCCAGCGCCGCCATCTTTTCACCTACCAACAAATCGCTTCTCAATCTTGTTGTGACATACTTCGAAATGCAGGGATTGTGGAAAGCAGTTGTACTTATGTGAGCAGATTTCAACTCTAATTCATATATACCAGTAATCCTCGTCCAGGAGCTGTCCAGGAGCTTGACTAGCTGCAGCAAGTTTGCTATCCAGGAGGAGCTCTCTCAATCTCTAGTGCTCTACAGTCTGTATGCAGAGAATGTATAATGTGCAATGTGCAATTTGTGCAAGAGCTTGTAACCGTGAAATTTTCCTTTAGGACGCCATCAAGTGTGAGGTTTGTGGCAGGTGAAGGCTATGATTGTGTTCTAACATCAGATCAGTCACTTTATAATTTCCCTTCTCCCGGTCCAGTATAAGACCTATGCGGACTGGACAATCAGTTCTAGTTTCAGCTCTTGGACGTGTTTGACGAGATTTTTGTCAAATTAAAATCCATGTGCATGCATATATTTGTGTGTCACGCCAAGAGAATTTAAAAAAAAAGAAAATATACGCCGATATATGTATGTGTGTGTTTGCTACATACAACAAGCAAGGCATGTACATACAACAAGCTTGGTGCTGCGACGTATATATGCATATATATGTCTTGACATGCTAAGAAGCTAATATAGCTAGCTTTGACATACTACAAGGCCATGCACGTACGCATGCATACACTTTGACATGCAAGCAAAGAAGCTAGCATGTGTGGTCACGAGACGTATATATGCACTTGTATACGTGTACGTTCAGATAACCAGAATTTGTAAATACGCTGGTCTACGTCGTGTATATTCCTGAAATTCTACAACTTGCGGTATATACGACCAGCATGTACCAGATTTCCAGGCGACGCTACGTCTATCAGCTGCAAATCGTTGAGCCTAGATGTATAGGCGTATGTATATCTTGTTCAATTCAGATTAATCAATAGCCCTCCATCTTGCTGGGCCCGCATGTCATGGGCTGCATGGGAGAGGTGCTAATGATTGGTCTCGGTGTTAAATGGAATGCACAAGCGCCGTGTACACGTACGTCTACGCGGCCTAAATATCTCGGCTTCTAGAAACTTGATCAGGATAACTATCACGTGGGATAAGTACGTAGGGAGTTGGATTCCTGATATCTCGGCAAGCCACAACAAACTCCTGGCGGCGCGTGTGTGCATCAGAAGCCAGCCCCAACCCTAACCTTACTCCATAGAGACGGGGATGAGAACACATATCTACACGCCGTCAAGCTGCCAAGGAGGAGATCGAGATCGGCAGGCCGCAGGTACACCCAGGGGCGAAGCTAGAACAAATTAGAGGGGGTGCCCCGGCTCTTGAAGATATAAAAATTTAATCCAAAACCATGATGAAAATCTGTTTCTAATAGTAGTTTTTCGAATTTTTGTGGGTGCCTGGGCACCCACAGTTCTCTACCTAGCTCCGCCCCTGGGTACACCGCCGCCGCCCAGTATTCATCCACGACCAGCCATCGTCTGTGTCGCCGGAGGAACGTGGCCCCTAGCAAGCATGTTTCTGTGACCTCTATCTGATGCACAAGGGATCGATCGTAGCCGGCTGGTAGTCATCTACGGTTTGGACGCCTTCATCTGCAGCTGCTTGCCGGCCCGCGCAGCTGCATCTTCACCAATTGGACGTGCCACGAGGCTCGGCGCGGATCGGCCAGAGGCCGCCTGAGCAGGCGCAACTCGGTAGCGTTGTTTTCATCCCCAGCCCCATGTATGCCATGACGCTGAGGTGCAAGGAGATGCCGGCGGCCGGTCTACCAGCGCCATCTACTGGATGAGTGGCTGTCCACACGACGGCCACACCAAAGGAGTGCTACAGCCATGCAGCACCTATTCTCATCTACTCTATCATGCCATTAACTGGCCCGGCTCCGCACGGGAAGGCAGGCGTATGCGTGCCATCGGCCGGAGCATTTCGTGCATGGTGGTCGGACTTACCGCCATTTTGTCATCATCAAGGCCGTGACGGCTCAAAGTCATTGCCGTCCTCATCACCAGGCTGCGCGACTTATGCAGTGGCGAAGCTAGAGCATCAAGGACCCGAGTGCACACTTCATAAGCATAATAATAATCTCTGCTACACAGTGACAGCATACACAGTAGAATTACATAAAAGTAATGCATCACCTCCTAGAATTTGCAATTTTTCATTTTCTTGAAGCAATCCACTACGGCAGCATTGGTAACTTTCAACATTTTCTCTTTCTCCACATAACAAATGAGAGTGTTGCTCATGTACTCATCACCCATACTGTTGCGCAAATATGTTTTCACTTTCTTCATGCCCGAAAAGACCCCTCAACTTTTTTTTTTTTTTTTTTTTTTTTTTTTTTTTTGAAAACAAAGGGGGGGGGGAGTTTCCCCACCTAAAATTTTCATTACCGAGGCCTCACAGACACGGAGGCTAGTTCAAAGTATTACAAGAGAGCATATAAGCGCGCCAAGCATTCAACATGGGTACTAGCTCTGGCCGCAGCCGACTACGCCAGGTTACAAGATCATCACAAATTTTAGCAATTACAGAACGGGGTGTGGGAGTCTCATGCCTGAAGACCTTGCTGTTCCTTGCATCCCAAAGTCGCCAAAGAACTGTCTGTAGGATGAACGGCTAGAGTACAGCATCAACCACCGGTGGCATAGCTGCGTTCCAGACATCGACGTCGTCAAGCATTCCGATGTCGCGCGAGCCCAAGCGCAGCCCAGACTGCAGCGCTAGTAGGGCATCCAAAGAAGACGTGGTGTCTGTCTTCAGTTTGCTGGGAGCACCGCTCGCAACAAGCGTCATCTAGGATATGTTTGGAGTGCAGGTTTGTCCGGGTGCTAAGACGGTCCTTGAAATACAACCAGGCAAAAATCTTAACTTTGTTGGGCACGCGGGAGCCCCAAATCCTCTGGCCGTGCACGTCGATGTCACCAGTATCATGTAGAGCGCGATGCGCGTCCTTGAGGTGTATCGCCCCGTTAGCTTCATGACGCACTGATCCTGAGAGTCATCCAAAGTAATCACCTGCAGGCACCGAAGAAGAGCATCTAGCTGTGTGGCAGCAGCGTTAGTGAGCCTAGGTCGCAAGCGCAAATCAAAATTCGTTTGGAAAACATGCTAAACCGACACATTAGGCCTCAGGGTGTGAGAGAAAAGGGCGGGATAGGCAAGGGATAGCGGACCATCTGGCAACCAATCATCATGCCAGAAGGATGTAGATGCACCGTTATGCACGTGGACAGTTGTTAGGGAGCGGTAGGTTTGGAGCTCATCATTCACAATTCGCCAGATAAAGCCATCCCCCCCAGTACTTAGAGTGGCATTGTCGTCGTTCCCTTGGAGAATCCAGGCGACCCAAGGGGCGTCCGACTGTGCAAACAGCTTGTCAATGAACTTCATCAGAAGGCACCGGTTCTGCAGCTCTAAGTCTTTGACATCTAGGCCACCCTCAGATTTGCTAAGCTTCAGAGTCTCCCACGCAACTAGGCATTTGGAGCCGTGACACTTGTCTTCGCCTGTCCAAAAGAAGGCTCGTCGACGGCGATCAACAGCTTGAATTATGGTTTTAGGAATGGACATGGCTGCCATGAAATGAAGGGGAATAGAGGTGAGGACTGCTGTAGAGAGAATTAGCCTGCCAGCGCGGTTCAGGAGGGAAGCGCTCCAGCCGAGAGGTGTCGTCTACGAGGTAATCGAGGAAGGCGGTCGGCAACACCGATCTTGTAGGGGGACAAGGGAAGGCCGAGGTAGGTTTGAGGAAACGTGGAGGTGGTGGTGCCAAACAAGGAGGCGAGGTGTGCAGCTGTATCGACCGGCACGGCAACGGGCAGGAATGTGGTTTTATGATAGTTGATGGATAGCCCGGTTGCTTCTTCAAACAGTTGGAGGACATGCTTCAGTTGTTGTACAGCATCGCTTGTGGCGCGGATGAAAATGAGGGTGTCGTCAGCATATTGGAGTATGGGACAGGGGGTGCTGTCGAGCAAAGGATGCAGCAGGTTGGAGGCGATAGTTGGGTGATGGACAAGACGGCGAAGGACATCTGCTACAATGATAAAAAGGTAGGGAGAGAGGGGATCACCTTGACGCAAGCCGTTGCGGCACTGAATCCACCGCCCGGCTTACCATTGAGAAGGACAGCAGTTTTCCCAGTATTTAGGAGTGAGAGAATCCAGGTGCACCAATCTTCAGGGAACCCACGGTGCCTCAGGATGAGAATAAGGGACCCTCTCAACTGTAGCTGTGGCGACTGGCAATACAAGTACTAGCTTCAATAACCGATAAACCAAAGGATATGTAAGATGTTTCCTTGTGTCCACCATTTTTTTGAAAGCTCAGCAATGGTTTGTATGTTAAGAAATCTGTCATCTTGTCGCACATCATCAATATAAAGGAAAAGTTGAGATTCTAGATCTCCCAGTTGCACGGAATCAAAGTCACTTGGGTATAGCTTAGCTAGGCATATCAAACTATCCACGTTGAAATCATGAAATGAATTTCTTGGATTGAATGCAGCTGAACATACTAGCAATTGAGAGGTAGTCTCATTGAAGCGACTATCAAGCTTATGTAGCAACCAATCAAAGACTTCATTAAAAGAATCTACTTGAAAATGATGCTTGTTGGTAATTCCGGTTTTTTTCTTGGCCTAGCTGGATCAATGTAAGGCTCATCCATTTGTAGCTTGGAAATATCATGTTTATCACAAAATGCATACACGTCTCCAAGTGTTTTTATGGCTGACAAATCATGTGGACGTCGAGAAGGACGTCCATCGCGGGGGAGACGCCTAAGCCAGCTGGCAGCTGCCCGGCGTCTGCATCCTCGACACCGCTGCACAGGAAGGCAACGCAACCATCTACAACACCGGCTAGTTCGACGCCACGCCCACGATGAATGCCATGCCTTTCGTCGTCGGTGTCCATGGCAGGACGGTGCGTGTGGTCAACTCCACACCACGCGCCGGAGATGAGTGAGGCTGCGCCATCGTACATCTACTACGTCAACTATGCAGCGGGCTGCTTGTCGACATCTTCGTCTACACCAGCGACTTCGCCACACTGCAAAGGGGAGCTCAGGTCCATCTGCCGTCAGGCTGCTCAACACCAAGCACGTACTTGTTCACATCTGAGAGCAGGGAGCGCCGCCGGTCGCCGGTCGCCGGTCTTCTCTTCTTCTAAGCCCAGACGCACGGCTTCATCGAGGAAGGGCAAGGTATTCCTATCCAATAGGAGGAGATGGCATCTGTTGAAGTTAGCCTCACGTAGCGCAGCTACGCGTGCCCCGGCTGCGCCCAGCCACCACGCCGCCGCCGGCCACATCATCCACGAGCAGGCCATTGATGACGTCGGCCGAGCGATTGAATCGTGGACATTGAAAGGCAGCCGCGACCAGTGCACGGCAAGCTGATTACATCGTGCCGCCACAAGGATCAATAACAGATTGGCTGCACGCCGGCCTGCTGCTGTGCCGAGGAGCACAGCGCAAAGAGAACGATCGGCCGTCTGCGCATCGCCGCCGGCCAAGATCATTCGGCCCATCTACATTCGACATCGGCCAAGATCCATCCACGAGCAGGCCAGGGTGCAGCCATGGTGCATATGCTATCTACGTTTGGGATGCTTTCATAACGTCCGGCATAATTAGATCATAGGAAAGGGGCGGCCGTCGCCATGCGCCACCATCCAAGTGCTCCGAGCGGGTCAACAAGATCATCACCAGGAGGCAGCCATAGTCGATCTGCGCCACCGAGGGAGCACGAGAGATGCAGCACACCAACAGCGTTGCACCATGGAAGACAAGCGCGCCGGCCGGAGATGCAGCTCAGGCCTTAGGCAGCCTAGCTAGCGCCTCTCTGCATAGGGACGGCAGCGGCAGCGAGCGCCCCTCCTCGTCGACACGACGACGATGAGCGCCCCTCCTCATCGACACGACGGAGAGCCCCCTTCTGCATCGGAACGACGCCGGCCGTACGTTAGCGATGACGGCGCTGCGCAGGAGGAGACGCACGCCGAACATATGGGCGTGCATGCTAGTGCACATATCCGTGCCAGGCGTGTGTGTGCCCAAGCAGCTAGTACCAGTACAGCTATAAGTGCAAGGCAGCGCCATGCATTGCTTATCGTGTGCATACACGCAATGCTTCCACGCATACGTACCCAAGAAAAGGGCTTGGCTTCTCAGAGTCCATATTGAAGGGTGCCGGCTATGACCAATGGCGGCCACGTAATATTTAATTAATCTCTCTAGTCTCCTTTGTATTCTATCTTATAGGTAGGATCTGGAGAGGGAGACCATAGGTGTCATCAATCATATACTAGACTACGGCATCGACCCAGAGCACACACCTGCTCCATCTACTACACCAACTACGCGTCACTCCGACACCACGAGCCATTCGATATCGACGAGGCCGGTCTTCTACTTCGACTATCTCTACGACCAAGCTCCACGGCGTGCTACGACAACGTTACCGAGGAAGTCCAAGTCAATCTGATCTACACTGACCATGCAAGTGCTACTACCACTACAACAACATGTGCCGTTCGACACCGACGAGGAGAACGACACGGGCGGCGTGGCTAATGCTCTAGCCACGTTCTATCGCTCATGGACCGACGAGGCCATGGACACGCCGACGCCAACCTCACCTACACCAACACGCATGCATGGAGATGTGAAGCGAAGATCGAAGACGACGACAAACGCAGCTTAATCGGAGGTACTCTATGAGCTACTTCACAGGGGTAATTAACTGGGAGCTTTCCGAGGCCCCAGAAACTATGAAGACCACATCGCCCAAGTTAGATTGCCGCCAGCAGGCTACCTATGGAGCGCGCATTTGTATCGGGAACACATATTTGTATTTCCATTAAATATGAATAAAGTTTGTGTTCCTTCTATTTGTTTATTTTTTGTGTACTTTTAGTACACCGGCACGCCCACAAGATTTATTTTAACTTCGCATAGAAAGATCCTCCCCTTTTTGAGTGATTTTTTCTGTGTAAACAGGACGCTTTGTGAGATGATACCTTTTATCTGGCACTCTATGACCTTCATTTGCACAAACATATCTGCAAGATCTAACTTTTCTATCAGATTGTCTTTTGTTTGCATACTTTTTTCTAACCTCAAAGCCTTATTGACCTCCAAAGGTAACCCAAAACATCCAGGCATCTTGTATGGTATTGAACTCCATGCCAACTTGAGGTAACGAACCAGAAATCAAACTCTCCCTACAGCAACAAAAAAATGGTGCTAAACTATCAACTAAAATGGAGACTCTGTACTTGAGAGGAGCAAATAAAGAATCATGATTACACACCTATTTTCGGCCATCTGAAACATGCAGGGTTCGTTTGTACGCAGATAAAGTACTACCTTCAATCCATTTCAACACATGTAGGGACGCCAATGCTGATTAGATTAGAAAACTAAAGAAATGTAATCTTAGTACAGATGAAGATCTATATATAGTGCAGAATACTCCACCAAGTTATCGTATCAACGGCAGTAGCACAAGCAGTCGATGATCGCCGCCTCGGTCCTCCGCCTCCAGGCTCCGGCCCTAGAACCGTGCCAAAAGAAGCCGCGTCCGCGCCAAAACCGTGGGATGCCGCGCCAAAAGGAGGAACGCCGGCCGCTGCTTTTTACTCCAGATGGGCCGTGTTGTTGGGCCACCATACGTGTGGACTGAGGTATAGTATCTAGGCTAACTAGCTTCGTTGGATGGCAGCCGACGGCAGCGATCTTGTGATTGCCGACAGCGGTCGTGGAGGCCGAATTCAGAGGATCTGATTCCCCTAAGGCGGTACAATAAATGGGGATCCAACAGGCCCACCAGGATCGGCTAAATAAAACTGCTAGATCCCATAGGTATCGGTTGATCCTCTATATGCACCACCTCGGTGTTGGATGGTGGTGACAATTGCCTCCGTGGGGGTCGGTGGGAGAACCGCCACGAGTTTGAGGCGGTTTGGTGGGACCAAGGGGTCAACCAATCCCCTAGTTGGGCCAGGATCGGCCGAGCTAGGCATGGGCCTGCTTGGGCTCGCCTTGGTAGGTGGCCTCTCATATGGCTTTTGAACTGCAGCCCACGTATGGTTTCTGGTCTTGGGCCTGGTTTGAGTGATGTTGGCTCGCTTCTCCCTTATGTGTGTATGTGGTTAAGCCTAAGAGTTGTCATGTTGTTTAACTCACCACTTTGTCATTTTTGTTTTCATGTTTTTTCTTTGGTATAATTCACCTACATGCAAATATTGACCAACACATGTGGCATTTGATAGTTTAAAGACCTACCTCTATGTTGGTTATTAACTTTGGTTCTTTTATGCCGGATAGTTTATGGTGAAAACGATGTTTCCATCAACAAGGATGTCCTAGTTTTTTGTTTACTTGAGGGGATTGAGGGATGGGATGAAGATGCTTCTTGACACCATTAAATAGCAGTCATTTGTTGGTCCCACAAGTCATCCTTGTTTCTTTTCCCTCATCTTCTCTATACTTGCAAGTCATGGCCTCGCCCTAACTAAAGCCACCTAATGCCCCACCCACATGGGTCCCACCTCTCGCCCCTCCAATGTTGAACCTCGTGGCGCCGGAATTCACTAGTAACGAAATGATTTTGCGAAAGCACTTGCAAAATCTTTTTCCGTGGCGGGCACTTTTTTTTTGCCCGTCACGGAAAAGATCCCGCCACGCCCAGCTTTTTTTTTTACGCATTGGCGGTTTTTTTGCCCGTCCACGGAAAAGATTTTTTGCGTGGCGGGCACCTTAACACGCACGCCACGTAAAATAAAATCTTTTACGTGGCGGGCGAAGTTAAGGTGCCCGCCACGCATAAAATCTTTCCCGTGGCGGGCATCTTAAAAGGCCCGCCGCAGAGATGGAGAGGCCCAACAGCCCAAAACGTGGCCCGATTTTCGCCAAGCATATAAATACTTAGAGTTAGGGTTTGGCACTCAGAAACCATTCCCACCCTCACTCACTCCCTCTCTCTCCAAGCCGGCCGAGCTCTCCCCTCATTCCCCGTCGAACCCGCCCCCATCCCTTCCGCCCCACCCCCTCCTCTCCTCTTCCCCTCCATGCCGGCGGCTCCTCGACGGACGGGCGGCGCGAGGCGGGCAAGGCTCCATGGCGAGGCCGCGGGCGGCGGCGCCGAGGCCGGGCAAGGCTCCTCGGCGGGGATCCGGTGGCGGCGGCACTGGCGACCCCCGCGGCGGCGGCCTCCTCCTCCGCGGATCCGCGACCCCGACCTCCTCCTCCATGGATTCGCCGGCCCGACCTCCTCCCGTGGATCCCGGCGGCGGCGGCCTCCTCCTCCACGGATCGGCGGCGGCGGCCTCCTCCTCCTCCACGGATCCGGCGACCCCGACCTCCTCCTCCACGGATTCGCCCGGCCACGACCTCCTCCCCGTGGATCCAGCGGCGGCGGCCTCCTCCTCCCACGGATCCGCGACCCCGACCTCCTCCTCCACGGATTCGCCCGCCCACGACCTCCTCCCCCACCGATTCGGCGGCGGCGGCGGCCTCCCTCCACCCGGATTCGGCGGATCCCTAACCCTAGATGGGCTCGGCGGGCCCATGGATGGGCCCGCGGGCCTGTCCAGGGTTTTGCATTTTTTTTTATTTTTTCGAAATCTTTCAAATGGCGGGCATCCTAATGCGCCCGCCACGGTTCATCTATTAAACGTGACGGTCAAGTGGCCCGCCACGGATAAACCTTCGATTTACCGTGACCTTACATTTGGTGACGCGATATGCCCGCCACGGAAAACTCAGTGATGCGCCCGTCACCAAAAAAGATTTCGGTACTAGTGATTGCATTGTGTCGGCGCCGTTCACGGGCTGCCGCGCCCTAGAGTCATCTCATGCTGGTGCCACATCTTGCCTAAGCTGCCGCGCGTTCAGCTACCTCCTACCGGCATTGCATCTCGCCGGGAGCTACCTTACACGGAGCAGCCCCCGCCCCGGGCCGCACGGAATAATCCACCCCGACACCAGTTTGCTCTCCCCGAGGCCAAGCTCCTCGCTGTTTCGTGCTTCGTGGTTGATGCAAAGCAGGCGGCCATCAAGTCCAATGACCTTAGTAGCGCGGATGGGCGGGAGGGAGTTCGGGCTCGGCCGAAGCTCATGATCGGCATATGGCGGGCTAGCAAGTGGGGCATTAGGCCTTAAGAGAACATTGTGCGAGCAAAGGAAGGAGAAATGGATAATCGCATCATAGAGAGGATGATGAGGTGCTTATGCTTTTTGAGGAACCGAGCTACCCCCGCATCTACGCTAAAAAAATATCCCCAACGGAGGTAGACTCCATCCCCACAGCCTTGGAACCAAACACAAGTTGAAGAAGGATTGTCTCGCCCCATCTCACTTGGTCCCCGGAACCAAATGCGACCTAAGACACTAGAACTATGACCGCCACCTGCAGCGGGAGGGAGGAAGGGCATAGGTGGTCCCTATAAAACGCTTATCTTGTCTATAGATGGCCAATGGGCCAGCCCAACTCGGCATGGCACCGCACAGCCAGTGCACGGCCCGCAAAGGGTCGTGGGCAGACGCACGCACGCCCGTGCCTCTCCGTGCCTCATGCCCGGTGTCGCCCAAGCACGGCACTACGGGCCATAATCCATGCCGTGCCGCCCGCTAAGCATGCCATGGCCAATGTGCCGGTCCAGCACGAGGCCCATGATAGTGATGGGGAAGGGAGCAGCGCTGCCGCTGCCGGCTGGTCGGCCGCCGCATGCTTACACGCGGCTGCACGGGAGGGCGTGGAGCAGGCGGCCGCCATCGCCGTGGCTGCTGGGGGCGTGGAGGAGTGCCGGCCGGAGATGGAAGTGGGCCACCGCCGCCGGGCTAGCTTGCCCTTGGCACCGGATCGCGCGGCGCCAAGGGAGAGGGAGGGGGGGGGCCGGCCGCCGACACTACGAGGAGAGGAGAGGTCACGAGGGAAGGATTAATGTTTAAACATCGAGGTCGCGCTTCTAGAATAAATAAAGGAGGCATTCAAGATTGACCCACATTATTTACCGGCGATCGTAATCTTCATTTTCACAGCCCACTTTCACTGCTACAAAACTGGCGGTGATGGGGGTCCCCAACCGCGGGGTTGATGTTTAAGCAATAGTATGTTCTGAAGAGGCTCGATATTTTTTTAGATAATGAAAGAAGAGTTCTGGCTTCATACTTCTACAGGAAGAAGAAACAGTCCACATTATTACAAACACATCCAAAAGAAGAAAACGAGGTTCTAAATTATTGACCAATCCAAAAGATAAAAGGCCATCCTTGTGCTACAAAAACATCCTGGCTCTTGTCTCTAGAAGCCGAGATGCCTGCATAATCTGCTCCTTGCAGTCATCCAAGCGCTGCAACTGAGTTCAGAACCCTAGCCAATATGTTCCCCTAGAAAGAATATGCAAAATAGTTTTCGGACAAATGTCAAAAACTGAATCATTCCTTTGTGAGCCAAATTGCCCAGCAAATTGCTGCCACCCCCATCAGTATAGGCTATGGCCCAAATGCAAACAAGAAAACTAGCTAAACAACAATGATATAGAAGCGCCAGTGATGAACAATGGCTGCCGGCTGGCCCTACTTCGCGTAGTTGCTACATTTGAGGATCCGAAACCTGCCGTGTGCAGAGGTTTATTGATGATGCGTGGGAATACATACCTTAAGCAAGGCTGGAAAGATGCCTTGGCTCCACTTTACAGAGTGGAGAGTGCCTGTAGTTTGGGTAACAAGCTTTTTCTTCCGGGTCGGGATGGGGTGTGAGGAGCTTTAGAAAATGACAACTCAGTCATTGAAGTTATGCCTACGAAAAAATTGGCGAGTTAAGTAGGGATAGCAGATGCATGCACACCAGTACGTGTTCCATACCTTTAGTAATCGATTGACGTTATGGACACATGCATTTGTTACTATATTATAGATGAAGCATTAACCATTTATCTGGGTATGCTGCCAACACAGGCATTTAATTTGTTATATAGATGAACTATTAATAACCATTTATCTGGATGCAGGATATATACCATAGAGAATGACAGACGTAGGTACTACTCTTTATTTGCTTCCGCTTTATTTGCTCAAAAAACAAACGAAGTGTGCACGAGACATGTGGGATCGAAACCTGTCGTGCTGACATTGCTCACTTGCATGAGACTACCGAATCCAAAGGGGCATAAAACATATATATAAAGTCGATCGTGGAATGACAAGGGAATATATAAAGTCTAAAATAAGGTGACTTGATCAAGTAATGCCATATATTGGGACACACGCATGCAGGCATCAGCGCATGCAAGAGATGATGCGAGATCTCGACAGCTCTCTATATATATATATGCCACTCTCAAAGCTTCACTTCACAAATCCCAGCCCCAGCACCCAGCAGCAGAATGGCGTCGCGGGATCCGGAGACCCCTGAAACTGGGAAGAACAACCATTCTCCATCGCCAATGGAGTACCAGCTGAAGAAGTACCTGCTGCTGCTGGCCACCCTGGTGGCGACGGTGACCTACGCGGCGGGGCTCAACCCGCCGGGGGGTGCATGGCTGGAGGACGACACGTCCGGAGGGCACTGGCACTTGGCCGGCGACTCCATCCTCCGGAAGACTAACTACATGCGCTACATCGTCTTCTACTGCTTCAACGCCGTCTCCTTCGCGGCCTCTCTCATTGTCAGCCTCCTGCTCCTCCTCCTGCACCAGGGCGACCAGGGCTGGCTGCTCAAGCTCACGCGGGCGGTGATGATGGTCGACCTGATCGGCCTCATGGGGGCCTACGCCGCCGGAGGCAGCCATGACAAGTTCACCACCATTTGCGCCTCCTTCCTGGTCGGCGGCACCTCCGCCTACGTGATCTTCGTCGTCCCCATCTTTATATTTAAAAAGGCCCAGAACCATCGCAGGACGGCGGCCACCATGTTCCTGATCGCCACGAGCAATCCAAGCACGAGATCCTGTTGGTGCTCGCCATCTTCGTGGCCACCATCGCCTACGTGGCCGGGCTGAACCCACCCGGTGGCTTCTGGCGGAGCACCCAGGAAGGCCACCACACCGCCGGCGACCCGGTGCTGCAGGGCTTGCATCCAATCCGCTACAAGTTCTTTTTCTTCAGCAACACTGCCGCCTTCGTCGCATCCCTGCTGGCTATCACCGTCACCGCACTCTACGAGAAGTTCAACCTTAAGGCTGTTAAGTTTCCGCTGTATGGGCTCATCATCACAGCGATCTTGGGCCTTGGGGGCGCCTATGCCACAGGGAGCTGCAGGGACAGCAAGCACACCGCCTACGTTCTTGCCCTACTTGTCCCAGTTTTTGTCTGCATCCTTCTCCAACGTCTTGCCATCAAGCTCCATCATCACTTCAGTATTGGTACCGGGTATGCAGTATTGATCTTTATCTTTATCTTTGGCAAGCCTAGTTTACATTTGAAATTGAAATTTCCTTTGGCAAGCACGCATTACTAGATTCGAACATCTTGATCTTTAATAGTTCAAACTTGTTGATACATCTTTAACAAAAACTAGCCGCCCAAGAATTTGTAGATTACTAGATCATCACCAATAATGCTCATATAAGGCCGGGCTATAATCTTATATAGGAGATATATAAGTATTAGATGCTCGTGAATAAATTTAGAACATACAGCTAATCAAAATTGCTTATTTTTATTCTTTATCTTTGTTCAATTTCTAATACAACGGAACTCTGAAATCACAATCCCATTGCGATAAATTTAGCAATAACTATATTTTTCCATCTATATCCATAGGTTGCCTTTTGCATCGGAACTTCACTTGTATTGAATATTTGTTTAGTTCAAGGTTTAGCTTAAGTTAAGTCAGCTCTTTTTAAAAAATCATGTCCCATGAATTCATAAATCGAGATTTGGTATTTTAATCTTTGATCTTAATTCCTAAATCTTTTGATCCACAAGTGAAATTGAAGCAACATTGCTTATTGTTTTGTATTAAAAATTTCTTTTCATATTTTTATTAAAAATAAACTCTATATCATATACCATACTCTTAGTTATTAAAATGGCCTAAATAGTCTTTTTTAAGGTTGTAACGTAGGTTTTTCCTCTATTAAAGAATTATGTGTATAGTAGGTTTTTCCTTTAGGATAGAGTGCTTAGAATCAAACTATCAATGTAGACATTCTTTAATGTTTAAGTCAAAATTTCTAAATTTTATTTAAAGTAACAATATACATAATTTATTAGTGTAGATTAGTAAAATAATTTAAAATAAATTGTTGGTGCCATTGGGATGTGATTTGGAAAGGGGACATTTTTCATGATGGACAAACTATAAAATATATATTTGTCTCATGCATGTATGTATACTTGGTATGCATGGTAGCACACATCATATATTTTTACTTTAAGTTAGCATATTTTAATATATTAATACATTCGCATTGGTAGACGTGTGTAATTGGAAACAAATTTATAGGCACACTATTTGGTTATTTATTTTTCTCAGGATAACATAAGTTTTATATATATATATATATATATATATATATATATATATATATATATATATATATATATATATATATATATATATATATATATATTCTACACCCTAGGTGTAGAATACTGTACTACACCAAGCTCAATTTATACTCGACAGATTTCAGTATCGTTCATTAGTCGCGTTTCAGGATTATTCAAGATATCTGGGTGCAAGATCGATCGATACTTGAACACATTCAGATATTACTCAGTATTTTTTCTAGTCAATTTGGCTTTGCGGTGTAAAATAGTTATTCTACCGTTAAGGCGCACAATAGCGCTCTCTCTCTCTCTCTCTCTCTCTCTCTCTCTCTCTCTATATATATATATATATATATATATATATATATATATATATGCCCTCTCCATTTCAAATTATAAGGTATTTTTACTTTTCTAGACATATATTTTTTACTATGTATCTTGACATATAGCGTACTATTAGGTGCATAGCAAAAAGCTATTATCTAAAAAGCCAAAATGACTTACAACTTAGATTGGTCAGGGCATATATATGATGAGGTTGTACTGGCTTCGATTCTTGGACCCACTATTGCGTTAAGCTGTGCCCCTACAATTAGAAACTTATGAATAACTATGAGGCCCGCATTGAAATGTCAATCTTTACTCTCTCTCTCTCTCTCTCATTTGTAATACAGCACTCACATAGATACTTATTATATGTATCCTATTGCAACAAACTTTAATTATTAATTAATGCACATGATTTTCCATTCTATTAATAATTTTCCCCTCTACATCTCACTATCATGTGTGTTTGATATATATTTAGTTGAAACCATAGCATATGTTATTTGTTTGACATAGAAATACTTATTGTCGTAACTGCTTCTTGCATACAATATACGTATATAATCTGTGCATGCATAACATAAGTCTTTTTTTTTTTTTTCATATTAGCAGGTAAGTTAGACATAGTTTTAGGGTTCCTTTATATCACTTTTCATAATAGCACATGTGGGTAATTTATATGCAAAAATTACTTTCATACTATTTTTTGTAATGTTAACTTAGATGCACATTTTAGGGGTTCTTTTTTTTTTATAATGTGCCAGAAGTGAGTAAATTTATATGTACATTTAGATGGTTTTTCTTTAGATTATTTTCCTAATGGTCTAGGTGAAATTAGGGGTTGCTTTAGACTATTTTTTATAATGGTACAGGTGGGCAATTTTTGTATATATTTAGGGGTTACTTTATGCTATTTTTCATAATGGCACTGGTTAATAATTTAGTTGGAGATTAGGGAAGATGTTTATTATTTTTTTTATAATGGCCGAGGTGGGTAGTTTAGACATAGATTGGGAGGCTGTTATAGTATGGGTTATTAATTTAATAATGGCAAGGGTAGGTAGTTCTTTTAGAAAATAAAACAAAAACAATGACGATTATTATTGTAAGGATACTTGAAGTAGTCTACCGAATTAATTGCCGGGCGTTTCTAATTTGTTTAGAAAATTTTCCACTAATGTTTTGCCTCCAAGAAATAGTTATATATTATTCTAGACCGCAATTTAGTTATACATTATTTGTGCAATTTATTAGGGGCAGTGGAGAAGGTAATGGTCTGGAGAAGGCTCGTGAAGTCATTCAGTTGCTTGCCACTCTTGCGGCGACTGTTGCTTACCAAGCAGGAGTAGATCCACCTGGTGGCGTCTGGGCTGACAGCGGCGATGGCCACAGCGTCGGAGACCCAATCCTCCTGACGACGCATCCTGGGCGGTACAGGGTCTTCTTCTACTTCAACTCGGCGGCATTCGTGTCGTCCCTGGTCATCATGGTGATGCTGCAGAGCGAGCGCCTCGTGAGAGGGCACGCGCTGGAGGCAGCCATGATCCTGGACCTGTTTGGCCTCATAGGCGCGTATGCCGCCGGGAGCAGCAGGGACACGAGCACCTCCATCTACACGCTTGCCATCGCCGGCGGTGTCCTTGTCTATGTGGTGATTCACATTGTGTTTCTTCACACTAGACCACCACACCGATAGGACGACCGGCGGTGCAGGTGGTGAAGAAGAAAAGAAGGATTTGCTTGAGAAGAAGCGTGAGGTGCTGCTGCTCCTCGCGATCTTGGCCGCAACACTCACGTACCAAGCCGGCTTGACCCCGCCCTGTGGCTTGTGGGAGAATGACAAGTTTGGGCACCGCGCCGGCTTCCCGGTCCTCCTTGACAAGTACCCTCGTCGTTACAAGGCGTTCTTCTACTGCAACGCGGCAAGCTTCATGGCGTCCGTGGCGCTCATCGTCCTCCTCCTCAACGCAAACCTGTATCGGCTGGGCATCAAGTGCTACGCGCTCTTTTGTCTGCATGGTGGCCGGCATGTTCGGCCTCGTCGGTGCCTATGCTGCTGGAAGCTCTCTGCATCTGGGAACCTCCATTGTTGACTTAGCATTGGTTGTTGCTATTTTTGCAATTGTAGCCTATGTGACAATCATACGCCACCGGATTTCAAAGAAAGAAGAGGAAAAAAGAAGGAAGAAGAGAAAAAAACAGAAGGAAGAAGAGGAAAAAAAGAAGGAAGAAGGGAAAAAACAGAAGGAAGAAGAGGAAAAAAAAAAGAAGGAAGAAGAGGAAAAAAAGAAGGAAGAAGGGAAAAACAGAAGGAAGAAGAGGAAAAAAAGAAGGAAGAAGAGGAAAAAAAGAAGGAGTTGGACATGATGAAGTACCTAATGCTGGTAGGAATACTGGCTGCGAGCGTGACCTACCTGACGGGCCTGAAACCACCGGGTGGCCTGTGGAAGGAAGACGGCGCTGGGCACGACGCTGGCAACCCGGTCCTCTACGACGTCGACAATCATCGGTACAATGCTTTCTTCTACAGCAACTCCATTTCCTTCATGGCTTCCATCACCGTCATCGCCCTCCTGCTTTCGCGGATGATACTTGGAAGTGGAGGCAGTAGCAAGCCTCTTTGGCCCATGCACACCGCCATGCTGCTGGACATGCTCGCCCTCCTGGCAGCCTACGCGGCAGGCAGCGCTCGGGACTGGTGCACGTCCAAGGATGTCGCCCTGCTTCTCTTCCCTATACTGGGCTTCGCTTTGCTGCTCTTCTTCTGGAAGAGAGAACGACCACCATCTGACACCAACCAACAGAATACACGCCCCTAGTGCTACCTACACTATGGCCAACATGGACATGCTTAACCCTGATCTTTCTGCTATTATTGTTGTGAGTATCGTTTGCTGCTTGTTTGATTTAATAAGCTTTCTAGTAAGGTCTTTTTACCATACATTCTAATAAAGTTGGAAACTTGGAATCCATGGTGTGTGCAGAGATGTCGAGTTGTTTGCCCCCTTATGTATTCATTTGCTATATAAGAGAATAATATAATGAACAAAAAGGATCTACGTATGTCATTATGTGGAACCAAATTAACACATATCCAGTTGTCGATATAAATCATTAGGTAGCAAGTCGATATAAACATTGACATCCTGAATTCAAATATCTCAAGAGTAAACATTCGACAGTAAGTAGATATAAATCATGCATAACCATATAATGTATTTCAATGCAAGCTATCGAACACTTTTATTAACTTCAGCACTTGAGTCACACAAAAAAATAGTAACGGGGGCCCTTCATTCACCTAAATCGTTCCCAGCATCATTGGAGTTATTTTTTTTTACCACATTCAACGTTTTTTAGAAGGAAAAAAAAAAAAAAACTGCCCAGGCTGGTTTGAGAACGGCCTTGGCCGAATTTACTCTGCTCGACCACAAGTGCACAGGAAAACCGGCCAGCTGAGCCTATTTTGCTAGGCTTGCCCCGTTTTCTTTGTTTTGCAGTGGTCTCTTTTGGATATGAAAAATTCATCTAATGGCCTTGGGGGGTTTGTCCAGTGTACCTGCATCTATGATGTCATATTGCAAACGTGTCTCAATTCCAGTGATCAAGGTATCTCTTTTGTGCTGTTTTGGTTTGGTGCTAATTTAATCTAAAATCATTGGCTTCATGAACGCTTGTTGTCATAAGATTACTTATCCTATTGTCATACCCGTTTTTAAGGAACAAAAACGAATACAAAGATTATATATGTGCCTTGAGATCAATCACACATATGTAAGACAAATCACTGGAGTATCATATCCAAAGCTTATTACATAGCGTTTAATACCCATTACATGAATAAAAATAAAGTCTAACAAAGCGGAAGTAAAAATCTAGCACTCGGTGATGCTCCAAAATCCACAGGGATGCCAACTGGTTGACACCATGCCTAGAGATCGCCTTGAAACACATCATCTTCTCCATAGCATTTACCCATCCGGGATTTTCCAAATATTGAATGTAAAGCAAGCGTAAGTACATGTCGTACTCAACAAATATAACATGGGTGTATATGAGGCTCAAAAGGATAGACCTTTGGTTAAGCTGCATTTCGCTTTTAGTTGATCATAGTTTTAAGCATTAGCATCAAGAATTTCCCAACAACCCATAATCATATCATGAATCAAGTATGAATAACAAGTATATCAATAATGAATCATAAACAGGTCATAAACAATGATCATCTATTTTGTGAATGTCTCCAAGGCCGTTCATGACCGCTAACACGGCTGTTATAACAGTTTTTACTCTATGCGAGAGGTGTACACTTTCACTATGGGTTATGACTTCCAAAGGAGTAGGTTCGCGACTCCCTAAACAATGAAAATCATATAAAGCCTTTCAAAGGTTTGTCTAACATGTCAGGTACAAACCCCTATTTATCTCCTATCCGGTAACCCCAACAAATAGTTAGACAAGATCCTCTGATCAACTAGAGCCAGAGCCATATGACCCCCATAGTTGTACTATATGTCCCGGATGATCAGTTACAAAATAAGTCCTTACGGAGAGCTAAGAGCACCATAAATAAATAAAACACAAGCTCTTTCGCCCTATGATCAATATTACCAACAACATCATAAATCATAATACTTTGCATTGACCATTAAACAAGAACAATAGTTGGTGTATGTGGAGCACTAGCAAAATTACTACCCATATGCAAAAACCCAAGGTGTCAAGGTAAAAAGTAATCTACAACTAGGAAATCCTTAAAGGTTAACAAGGATGGCACATGCATAATGAAATTTAGTGATTAAGGTGAATAGGACAACAAGGATGATCCCATGTTATACTTGCCTTGGTTATAGAACTCCCGACGCTCTGGATTGCCAAGAAGCTCGTTCCGCAACGAACGACTCACCGTCTATATCAATCATCACGCTAAAGAACATTCAATCGTCCCACGCAATCATACACGAAGCAAGCAAAGTAGTATTAAGATAACAGTACACCATCAACAATAAAATAAATTTAAAATGCTTAAAAACACTAGTATACGTTGCTACGATCACCTAGGCGTCAAAGTCACCGAAATCGGAGCTAAAACGGCTAAGATATGAATTTTACAAGATTAACATTAATAAATTAATAAACCTAATATAATATCAAAATTTAAATGTTGTAAACCTGACTATCAGTACGATAAACATATAGATTATGAAATTACAAAACTAACGCAACTTGAACGGAGCTAATCGGATTTAAAATGCAAAAGATATAAAGGTTTGAACTGGATGGCAGAACTGTAAATACTGGAAACTTGATTTTTGAATTAAAATAAATAAAAATCTGATTTTAAACTGGCCAGGGACTGTGTGCTGTTAAAATCAAGAAAGGCAGGGACTCTTTAACAAAACTGCCGAAGAGTTATCTTCTAATCTGGAACATCAATACTAAATCGGACGGCTCATATTCATAAGAGAATAAGAGAGAGAGACTGCCGGCTGGAATCATGAATTCCGGCACGGTGGCACCATTGCCGGCGGCGAGGACTCGCCGGCGAGGACGGGAACAGAGCCTACAGAGCACCATTTGATGAACCGTCTGCACAGGAGGCAAGAGGAGACATCCGCGAACGCACCTAGGAAGGTTTCGCGGGCGAAAACTAGACGAAGACAGCAGGCGACTTGACAAGCGGATGTATGCAGTCTGCAAGGTTGGACGGCAACAATGGAATGAGTTCTGCAACAATGGATCAGTGGAACATGACCATGTTCTTGAGATGAAGATGAGACAGCTTGTTGCATTGGTTTCTCTGTTGTTGATCGATATTCTTGGGTGAAGAAAACAGAGGCAAGTGGTGAATGAAAGGAAGAGTTTGTTGCTTGCTTACTCTTCTTGTTGAGGCCGAGGAGGACTTGAGCTCCATGGGAGTGTGTGTGTTCTTGGTTATGTGAGCTCCACCCTGACCGAGCTTTACTTGCTTCAGCTGTTAAGTGCAATAGTGATGTGTGTGTACGAAGCAAACAGTGCAAGCTTATGTGGGCTTGTGACCTATGATCAGGAGGTCCCTGCTCTAACCTTGCTACATAACACTAGTGAATTAGGAGTAGTTAGGTTCAGTGCATTCTCAAGTTTTGGCCTTTCAGTTTAAGAGCTAACAAAATGCTGAAAGTATTAGGTAGAAAAACTCTATTGCTCAGCTCAAGAGCAGTTAGGTTCGAAACTTAAACAAGTGGCTACTCATTTGCTACTATTGTGGTTCAGACTCTCTTTAAAAGTTGAATTTATTGAACATCTTGTAAGGTCATCAGTAAACGCTATATGTCCTGGATATGGGACTAGTAGCTGGTGGTAAATTTTGTGTAGTAGAAAT
Source organism: Hyparrhenia diplandra (assembly GCA_015847255.1). Taxonomy (NCBI): domain Eukaryota; kingdom Viridiplantae; phylum Streptophyta; class Magnoliopsida; order Poales; family Poaceae; genus Hyparrhenia; species Hyparrhenia diplandra. Next base: position 122,011 of record JADLZK010013348.1, read on the forward strand.
CATGCTGAACTCTTGTTTTCATTCCCTGTGCTGCCGAATGCATGCTTTTTGTTTCCCTGTGACTTTGATCCTGGCCAGGAATGGCAGTACACCAGGATTCAGTGACCCAGCTGGTTTCACTTGATCCTGGTCAGGATGGAAAACAGGCCCGGCATCAATTCTGTGCTGCCGAACGAGCCCTTAAGGGAAAGAATCCCCAGGCTCGCGGGATTTGGCGTGCGGTGCCAGGTTCGAGTCGAACTCTGAACGAGCAGAGGAAGACGGCGTCGCTGGCTTGCGGCTTGCTCAAATTGGGCCAGCAAGGTGCAACGGCCCAGGAGGAAATGGCCAGCAGGCCACGCTGATGCCAACAGGCCACTCGGCCAGAAATAAAGAGAGGAGAGAGAGAGATAAAAGAAATCCCTTTTTCTTTTTAAATTAAAGCAGATTTCAAATAAACTTTTGCAATTGATTTTGAAATCAACTTCATTTTCAGCAAAACAAGACATCACAGAAATAAAAATGCAGCAGCATGAATGCACAAACATGTCTCTAGCCTTATGATGAGTTTTATTTTTATAAAATTTATTATTTCACTATATTCAATGCATCACAATAATTGCATAACTAAATCAATTTGACTATTTTAAAATTATGCAAATTTTCGGGTGTTACACCTATTGTGGCGATTTAGGAACTATGTTTTGCTCTGCTAGCCGCTTACAAAACATATTGAGCTATAGGGTAGATTGTTGTAGCATCCCGTGTGATCATGTCTCATCCACTTCTGTCCTGCTCTGTATATTGATGACCACATTATTTTCGTCATTAATCGGTCAGTTGCAATTTTTATGTTGTTTGTTTAGTACGTCCTTTTTTTTATTCTGTGTACTAATTTATGCTCGTCTCGATCTTCAGCCCTGCCAGGTTTTGTAAATTCATTAGCTTTGACTTCAGTTCTCGCAAAATCAGCAATTGTATACCCCCACTCCTTGGAACATGGGGTACATAAATTTGTGAGGTAGCAGTATCCATGTTGAGGTTTCAGTTTTGCCTTTGCTCGGTCCTTGCCTTCATTTTTTGTAAATTCATTAACTTGTAAACTGTTTAAATAGATACAATAACTAGGTCAAATGGTGAAAATTTCAAGTGCAAATGTGATCATCTTCTGTAGCTGGTTTGATTTGGGATATTCATGCTGGTTGCATTATTTAGTAATTCTAATATCTAACTGGTGAGTGTCAATTTTGCCATATTAGCAATGTTTGGACCTTACATTAGCAGACTTTGAAATCAGTGCCGGTTTATAATGCCCATTAGAGCCGTTTTTTGAACGGTACAATCAAAGCGGCAGTGTTGAGGGTGCACATCAGTACCGGTTTTAGAACCAACAGTGATGTGGTTTCCAGAAAACCAAAAAAACAGGCTGAAAAATAGGAATTTTTTAATACTGCGAGAGACCCCACCAGGATAAAACAGTGATGTGGTCACAAGTCGCGTGATTTTTCACGCGACAAATGCGCTTCGCGGCAATCGGTGCTCGAACCCACAACCTCCAAGTTTGCGTGTTAGCCCCCTAACCCCTCCACCTATATGACACTTGTCACTAGTAGAGAATCAACCTCTACTCTCGGCGGACTTTTTACGGGTTACTCCGGTATTTTTTGAGCGAGGGGAGTAAAGGGATCTTTGTCCCTACGGAGTAAAGTCCATATAACCTATTTGGCGGGGGAGGGGGACCCTTTACTCCCGGTTTGGAGACCTCAACCGGGGAGTAAAGGTTGACCTTTACTCGGCTGGAGCCACGAAGTCGGGAGTAAAGGTTTACTCCCGGTTGGAGTCTTTGGTAGGGTTTAAATCTTTCTCTTTTTTTGGCGTTACTCTAACAACGGCCTTTTTGCGAGAAAAGGACCCGACATTTTTTAATGTATCCACCGCCATCCTTAGCGTAATCAGCAATTACATTTTCAGCCCTCGAAATTGTACTCCGGTTTTTATCAGATTCAAATTTCGTTTTTCACTTATTGTGGCGGTAACCAACTGCATATATAAAATACCACCAACATTAGTCTAAAACCACCAAACACAATAGAAATAGGGATTTATACTAACCAATTCCATAGCTTTGGTGAGATTATGTGTTTTTCTTGAGGACTATTACGAGAAAAATACACAAATTGGGCCAATTATAAAGGAAAATATATAACAAAACATATATTCGAATTTGGCCCAAGAGCAAAACAAGAAAAAGATGAAGTGAAGTCCATCTATGGGCCAAAACCGACCAGAGCAACAACATGGGCGAGGTCCCAGGCTGAAAACAAAGGCACGCCCACGAAAAGCCGGTGGGCATCGGGGCTCGGGCTTGGCACGCGGCCGAGCTGGGCCTGCGTGGCGAGGTGGCCCCCGACCAATCGGGCCCCACTCTTTGCGTGTCGGTCACATTAAGGCGAGAACGTCGATGGAGCTGGTGTCTAGGTGCAATGTACCTCCAAACCGGCGTTCCATGGTGGGGGTTGCCACATTATGGAGGGAGAATATGCCATGGGAGATTCCTCATCCACCTCCTATAAATAGGAGAGCCTCCCTCCTCACTCAAAACACAAGAATTCAGCATACACAATAGAGAAGAGAGGGAGAGCAAGCCTCATTTCCACTAGCTTGAGGCAGATGAAGTGGTAGGCGCGGTGGTGGTGACCCTGTCCCGTCCCTTGTAATCCCCACATCTCGGGTGGTGCGCAGCATTTGCCGGTATCACTTGGCAGATCAGGTGCGCTCCGGTGCCCGAAGTGAGTTATAGTGACAAAGTTATCTTCGCTTAGGATCGCTACCATTAGAAAACCTCACTACCCAAGCTACTACGCATCTCATCTCTTAGGGAGAACTAGCTAAGAGACTTTTTTACACCCGTTCACGAGGAAAATATGATACCCTAAATACTTCCGGTGAAGTGCTACAACGGTATTTCAAAGGTAAACTGCGGACTTTTGTGCTTTAAGCTTAGAAACACCAACAAGCATTTCTAATTATCTCGAACCTAGTTCACCCGTGTATCTTGTCTTTCTTTTATAAAAAAAAAATCCCTTTTTCAATGGAGCAAAAATCTATCCAACATTTTGGTGCTCCAAAGGGCGAGTTCTTAGAGCCACCACAATCATCGAAGCCAATCCGCGACTTCTAGCTATGAACTCATACGGCTTTATAGCCATGGTTCGGGAACAAACCTTCTTGGGTTTTTATGATGAAAACCCATATAATCATTTACGAGAGTTTGAGCGACTACATTGCATGCGACAATCACAGGGCAAGTCACATGAAACGCCGGTGGAAGTTGTTCCCCTTTTCACTTGAGGAGAGGGCAAAACAATGAATGCGCCCATAATATAGGAAAGGTAAATGGAGATTGGGAAGAATTGAGGAACAATTTTTGTCTCGCATTCTTCCCTATATCTCGAATCGCTTCCTTGCGTAAGGAGATTCTCAACTTTCACCAAAAAGAGAAGGAAACAATAGGTGCAGCACTGGGGACAGATTTTTCAATCCTATCACGTACTAGCCGGACTTGTCTATGCCAAACCATGTGTTGTTACAACATTTTTGGTTAGGTCTTAGCAAGGAATCGCCCTCTGACTTCGATATTCTTTGTTGGAGGTTCTTTCAACCATAAAACCATAGCGGAAAAAAGAAGCTCTTTTAGATCATTTTCTAGAAAATACTCCTCCACTAGAACCCCTCGTGTAGAGCCCGAGCTAATCCATGAGGGAAGTCTCGTCGGCCAAGGCCGAACCAAAAATTCCCATCCGAGACCCTCCCGAACCCGGAGATTACAGAGGAAGGATTCCAACCTTTGGAATCTCAATACTTCGAGGACATGTTTCATGAAAATTATGGGAACACCTCGAAGTATTCATACCAAAAGAAGCCACCGTTTCGGTCACTCCTTTGGACCCATTAGATAAAAATCTCTTAGAGAAACGGTTGAGGAGTTGACCGCAATAATGAGTGGTGAGTGGATTGAAGAAGCAGAGCTTTCTTACGAAGAAATTCAGATCCTAACCCTTTCTTCAACCATTCAATGCAAAGTTAGAAGATCTTGGGAAAAAGTGCTTTACAATCCCACCGTAGGGGGCCAATTTCATGTCCAAATCTTATGCACTTGCCTATTTAGGGGAGCAACCCTTTTGTCCCCACCGAACAAAACCTTAAGGGTTGGTCAAGATCTAGCATAGAAAGTGCAGGGGTCCTTCATGGTATAAATCTACACCATGACAATGCCATTTTGGCCATTGACTTCTATGTTTTTTGACATTCGGGGAGTTTGACATCGATTGGGCATCCCCGGAAATATTCCTCTCGGACCCACAAAAAACAAGGGATTTGAGCGTAAAGCTAGGGGGACACCTTTTCCATCCAAGTCACTCGAGCCAAAAACTTCAGTGGCGTAACCTCTCCCTTATCCTAACCTACCATCGGAAGTCATGTCGGTTTTACCTTTTGACTTCGCTGAATTGTCAGTAGAAAAAGACACCAATTTCTTCATAGAAGAAAAGGGCGACTTAGGAGAGACCATAGAACTTCCCAAGGAGGAAGTCTTGACCACGACCTCCGGTTGAGCTTAAACCCCCGCGGTGGCCTACGCTATGTCTTCCTAAAGCGGTGACACTAGTGACAAGCTTAACGCATAGGAGACGACCCAACTCATCATTTGTTTTTAAAGAAACATAGGTTGGTTTCTGGATATTCCCTGCACGATCTCAACGGGATAAGCCCAACACTCCGTACCCATCGCATTCCTATTGATCTTCCCAGTACACCAACTCAAGAACCTTGATGAATGCTCAACAATGCGATGCGGGGAAGTCATGAAGAAGAAAGTCCTCAAACTTCTTCCACGTAGGGATTATTTATCCCGTTCCACATAGTGATTGGGTTAGTCCCGTCCGTGTGGTACCCAAAAAAGGAGGAATGACGGTCGTGGAAAACGGTAAGAATGAGTTAATCTCAAAATGAACCGTCATGGGATGGAGAATGTGTATTGACTATCGAAACTCAATGCGGTGACAAGGAAAGATCACTTTCCGCTCCCTTCATTGATGAAATGTTGGGCGGTTAGCGAAACACTCTTTCTTTTGTTTCCTCAATGGGTATTCGGGATATCATCAAATTCCCATCCATCGATGATCAAAGCAAGAGAACTTTCACCGCCCATATAGAACATATGCATATCGGCGAATGTCGTTTGGGTTGTGCAATGCACCCGCTTCGTTCCAATAGTGTATGATGTCTATTTTCTCGGACATGATTGAAGAAATCATGGAAGTTTTCATGGACGATTTCTCGGTCTATGGAACAACTTTTGATCATTGTCTTGAGAATTTAGACAAAATCTTGCAATGATGCCAAGAAAAGGACCTGGTACTTAATTGGGAAAAGTGCCATTTCATGGTCCGTGAGGGCATCGATCCTTGGGCACCTTGTGTGCGAAAGGGGGATTGAGGTAGACAATGCCAAAAGCGAGGCTATTGAACAAATACCACCCTCGTGAATGTGAAAGGAATTCGTAGCTTCCTAGGTCATTGTTGGCATTTGTTAAGTGCTAAAAGAATATGAAGGATTACGCAAGCGCCGAGTAACACCTACCATTGTAGCTTTTCTCTAGGATGAGTATTCTAGAGTATCTTATCCTGAGGGAAGCTTTGGCTAAAGAGTCTAATAAATCACAATCATGTACCCACTAACTTAGCAAACCACTAGACTATAGTGAGGGGGTAATTGTTAAAGGTTAAGTAATATCAAAACTTAAAATAATAAACTATCTAAGATGTCAAAGAATAATTAAACTAATCAAGAGGTCAAAGAGAGATCAAGGTTCCTATGCACTTCTCTATTACTAAGGTTCCATGATAGCAATTACACTACTGCACTTTGGAGCAACAGATCCCTTCCAACTCTCGAGAAAGACTGGGAAGAAGGTAGTTGGGAGAAGGCTGCCTAAAGCTCTCTGAAAACACCAACCCAAACGTGGTGGACTACAAAGGCCTTACAGATTTGTCACCCCCCGGGGCTACCACAACTATCCGTGGGATTGGGCAATCTCGGGTAACCTATAGCCTAGACACCAAGTCTACACTATAAATTACTACTCTAGCTACCTAGCATAACTAGAGCCCTCAATACGGCGGAGATCCCATGCAATAACATAACAACTATGCTTAACCAATTATATAAAGATCATAGATGTAAATAGAGAAGATAAATAAATGAAGCATAAATCTTCCAAAGATAAGATATGAAACATACCAATCTCTCAGAGACATCTCGAACCAGAGTATAGTTCAACTCTCCTTTAGTCTTGATTAGATCTAAGTTAGATCTAATCTACTTCTAATTACATGGCTAATCTATGACTAATCTACTTCTAATCTCTACTTCTAATTCACTAATCCTAGAGAGGTTATCCTTATATTGGGACACCTCTACAACTGAAACACTAATGATTAGAATGAGAATAGAATGAGTTAGAATGAGTTAGGGTTTCACCCTGGGGTTAGGGGTCTTCTTATATAGGCCTTGGCGATGAGCGATAGCCCTTGGATCAAAACCGACCTTGGCAACGGTGTAGATACAACCTCAAAGTCGGTTACAAACCGACCTACTGAAGATGAAATTTTGGATTGGGCAGCGTAGCCCGGCGGCCGGCCTAAATGGCACTTGGCGGCCGCCAAAGCCGTGAGTCTCCCTCTCGGCCTCCCGTTTGTTCGGTGTCCTCTGGTATCTTCTAGAGTGTTTTAGTCCATATTTTGGGTCAAGTTACTTCACGGTTAAGTCTTGTCATCGTATGAGATATATTTTACGGAACTTTCTCCATTCTTCTCTGCATTTATACATTAAGTCCCCGAAAATATATAAATCACCAAAGCTCGTGGAATTATGTTAGTAAATCCCCTAGTCTATGTTGATATTCATTTTACACCCTTATTTCATATTTAGTTGACTATTAATATTATGCTATAATAGGTGTCCTTGATCATCATGGGGTTTTATAGACATTTTATCAAAGATTTTTTCACAAGTGTCTAGACCCCTCACAAACCTGTTAGCTAAAGGCACACCTTTCAAATTCATGGATGAGTGTTTGAATGCTTTCCACACACTCAAGAAAGCACTCATCTCAGCACCAATCATCCAACCTCAGTTATTGGTTTTGCCCATTGAGATCACATGTGATGCTAGTGACTATGCTGTTGGTGCGGTCCTTGGCCAAACCAAAGACAAGAAGCATCACGTGATCACTCTTGCTAACAAAACACTAACGGGAGCTCAGCTTAACTACGCTTCTATAGAAAAAAGAGTTCTTGGTAGTTGTTTTTCTATTGAGAAGTTTAGATCTTACTTAGTGGGAGCAAAAGCGGTTGTTTACACTAATCATGATGCACTTAAAATCTTGCTCACTAAGAAAGATGCTAAACCTAGAATAATAAGATGGATCCTTCTACTCCAAGAATTTGACCATGAAATAAACAATAGAGAAGGAGTAGAAAACACTATTGCAAATCATTTGTCACATATGCAAGTCGCTAACCTGCGAGGAGTTGACAAGAAACAACTTGCTACGTGATGACATCTTTCTTTGGAAAGTGATGATTCTAACCCGTGGTAGCGAACATCGTGAAATTTCATACTCACGGGGTACATACCACCTGGGAGAACTAGAAGAAGTTACAAAGCTGAAAGCAGATGTCACTTGTGGATTGACCTATATCCGTACATGGTATTTCGGATGGCTCGTTGAGGAGATGCATACCAACGGTAGAAGGGAAGCAAGTCATAGAAAAATGCCATGCAACAAATGCACGGAGGTCGGTATGGAGTATTCGCACACAAGACAAAATCCGGCAAAGTGTGGATTCTTCGAGGCCGACGATGTACGAAGACACTAAAGAATTCATAAAAAGGTGTCGGACATTCCGGTTGCAAGGCAACATCCTTTGCTTTCGCAATGCAATGCCCTTGCACTACAACCTTCAAATTGAGATATTTGATGTTTGGGGCATTGACTTCATGGGACCATTCCCAAAGTCACATGGCAGCGAAGTACATCCTTGTGCCGTCGACCACATTATCGAGATGGGTGGAAGCCTTACCATGCAAAGCTGGCGATGCCAAACATGCCCGGCAGATGTTTAGGTCAGGAAGTGATCTTCCCTCGCGAGAACACCAAAGATGGTCATAGCGATGGAGGGTCTCACTTCACTAGAAAGCCCTTCCAGAACATTTTGAGGGATCTTGGAGCAAGGCACAACATAGGCACACCCTACCATCCTCAAACAAGCGGTGAAGCGAGACCTCAAATAAGCAGATCAAAAATATCCTGCGTAAGACAGGCAATAAGATGGGAAAAGACTGGAAAGACAAGCTACTGATGCACTTTGGGCATACGGGATAGCTTACAAAACTCCCATAGCATGTCACCATACCAGCTTCGTGTATGGAAAAAGTTGTCATTTACCGGTTGAGCTAGAGCATAGAGCTCCGGGCAATAAAGAGCTGGAACATGGATGCACTACTAGTCGGGCAGAAATAGGCAAAAGCAAATTTCTGATCTAGAAGAAAGAGAGAGAAGGCATACGAGTGCCAAACTTTATAAAGAAAGAGCCAAAAGATGGCACAATCACCGAATCAAGCTAAAAGAGTTCATGGAAGGAGACAAAGTTCTTCTATTCAATTCCAAGGTCAAGTTTTTGGTGAAGGAAACTTCAGAGTAAAAGGAAAGGACCGTACACCATCATCAACACGTCATCACATGGAGCAATTACAATTGAGGCGACAAAGGTAAGACTTTTAAGGTAAACGATCAATGATTAAAAGTTTTCCGGAGCCTTCATATAATCCTAAAGAAAAAATTAGATGTAATAAAATTAATTGATTTTAATAAATTTGCTAAAAGTAATTATAAAAATATATAAATAATAAATAAATAAATAAAAGTAGCCATATTACTAGGTTTATCAGTCTACACTTGCTTTTGTATTCCTTCTCTTTGTACAAAATAAAGGACAGGTATAAAAACAAGTGTGGGGAGAACACACACTTCTCTCACAAATCAAAGGTACGAAAAAATTTGACACAAATTACACTTTGATTTGTGCCATATATCTCCTCTCCATACATGCAAATAATGTCAAATCTGAACCAAATATGAAATGCTCCATCTCTAGTCTACCATTTGATATAATTTGCATACATTTTATTCCTCGTTAAAAGCCTATACTTTGTTGAGCAACTACTTGATAGAGGCCCCATTTTATCTAAATAATTGAACTTTGAGATATAGTATGATGACTTGAAACTTGCTCTCTCTTGCAATAAGACTTGGTTTTCTTTTGAAAAAATGCAAATATAAGCATGCTCTGGTTTGATTTAGAGAAAATTCCTACCAAAAGCCTAATACTTGACATGATCATCCACTATAGCTACTCTCTCTTGTATTGAGTTTTGTCAAGTTTTGAGATTTATGTTGAGAGAGTTTCATACTCCCAAGATCAAAATTCACGTATACCCACATATACATGCTAATTCTCACACGAGAATTGCGCACAACATGCACCATCCCATCCACCAAATAAACACTCCATCCATTTGTTATCATGATGATCTCTCTACACAAGTTTTTCTCATGCAAAAAAGAGAAGCGACAGGCTATAAAAAAGAAAAAGAGTATTATGCTAAAAAGCATAAAAGGACATGTGTCCAAAAGAAATAATGATGGCAAAATCAGATCCTATCCAAAAAAAAAGAAAAAGAAAAGAAAAGAAAAGAAAAAAGAGATAGCTTTGTCATTCCCTAAAAAGCATGCATTCAAAAAGAGAGAATCATGAATCAAAGGAGTGATAAAAAATACAAACATATATACTTTTCCACACACTTGCACTTTTTGATCTAAGAGTATGACGCTTCCCTCCAAGGATCCGGGACTTGACCCGACAAAATATGCAAGGTGAGTACGCATCTTTTTGCCATCCATCCAAAGAACTCGGATACAAAAGATAGGATGAGTGAGAGTGGCAAAAGCAAGAGATGCTTTGGTGAGGAAACAAACCACATATATGAGAGACTATTGTGAGAATCAACCAAGGAGCATTGCTTTCTTTCTCGCAAAAAATTCAAAACAAGCGAAGTGCGCGGAGCATGAGTAGAAGTAAGATGATAGAAATCCAAGCTATTCCGTTATTCAATTATCCAAGATAATTTGGTAGCCACCATGAATGCTCACAAAGCGGGTGAAGCCCATAATAATCTATATGCAGGTTAAACATCTTGGAGATTGAACAACCTTAGTCCTTCAAACCTTCACTTTCGTGGACAAGCAAAGGACTAAGTGTGGGGGAGCTTTGGCGGTAACCAACTGCATATAAAATACCGCCAACATTAGTCTAAAAACCACCAAACACAATAGAAATAGGGATTTATACTAACCAATTCCATAGCTTTGGTGAGATTATGTGTTTTGCAAGACTATTACGAAAAATACACAAATTAGGCCAATTATAAAGGAAAATATACAAAAAATATATATATTTGAATTTGGCCCAAGAGCAAAAAACAAGAAAAAGATGAAGTGAAGTCCATCTACGGTCCAAAACCGACCAGAGCAACCACATGGGCCGAGGTCCGACTGAAGCAAAGGCACGCCGCAAAGCCGGTGGCCATCGGGGCTCAAGCTTGGCGCGCCGAGCCGAACCGACCAAAGCGGGCCCACTCTTCGCAAGTCGGTCATATAAAGACAGAGAACGTCGGTGGAGCTGGTGTCTAGGTGCAATGTACCTCCAAACCGACGTTCCATGGTCGGTTGCCACATTATGGAGGGAGAATATGTCATGGGAGATTCCTCATCCTCCTCCTATAAATAGGAGAGCCTCCCTCCTCACTCAACACACAAGAATTCAGCATACACAAGAGAGAAGAGAGGGAGAGCAAGCCTCATTTCCACTAGCTTCTAGCTAGATTAGTATAGGGAGTGAATGAGGAAGGGTTGGAAGGAATCCCCAAGTGTCGGCTTCTTCTACATCTTGTACTAGGCATGCCTCGCGACATCGTGGATGGAGTGCCGGACCTGTAGGCTCCCTCTACACTTATACCTCTACGATCGTTCAACTATTTGGAGTAAGAACTTTCATTTTTATCTTTCGGTATTAAGGGCCTCGCCTGTCGGGTAACCCTTGAGCTCACACTATAGTAGTTAGTCATAGCATAGGCGTGGTGTCTAGGCTAGCGACTACCTTTCGTTTGCCCCACTCATCGGGACGGATGAGGTGGTAGGCGGTGGTGGTGATGTACCTGTCCGTCCCTTGTAATCCTCCATGTCTCGGGTGGTGAGCATTTGCCGGTATCACTGGCGGCAGACAGTGCACTCCGTGCCCGGAGTGAGTTATAGTGACAAAGTTATCTTCACTTAGGATCTCTACCGTTAGAAAACCTCACTACCCAAGCTACTCACAGCATCTCATCTCTTAGGGAGAACTAGCTAAGAGACTTTTTACACCTATTCCCCGAGGAAAATACGATACCGAATACTTCGGGTGATGTGCTACAATGGTATTTCCGTGCGCTTGGACTTTTTTTTTTCGCTCAAAAAAACACCAACACTTATTTACAGATTTGCCATCCGATTCAAATGCTTATATCTTTTGCGCTTTTAAATCTGATTCAATCCGTTCTAGATCCGTTAGATTCGTAGTTAAGTTTCCTACATGCTCATGCTATCTTTGTTATCACTTTTTGTAACTATTAAAATCGACGTTAGATTTAATTAATTTTAATAATTCTATGGTCCATGTGCATTTCAATGTTACATTGGTCTCAAACTTTTCTTAGGCTTGCAAATGCCCCTGTGTGAAGCAACAATCAAGTTTGAGATTTTTCAGAATTGGTTTGGTACTTTTTTCGGTTTAATTGAATTTCCACATGACTTCTCCCGGTAATTATACGTTGAGGCGAGTCCACCGAAAAGATCCAAAATGGTGCCAAACTTTCCCACAAGGTCTCTTGTGCCTTAGGAGACAAATTTTGTGGAGGTTGTTGTAGAATTCTAGCATTTTTGATCTATAATTCACCATATTTTGTCTCATGCAACACCGATAAAAATATAATAATAAAAATAATCATCGGAAAAACCAATGATCTTGTGTGGGACCATATTTTGGGTGTAGATAACTACCAAAAAAAAATTTCAAGCCATTTTGACATAGATGGGTGAACATGCTTCACAAAGGTATATAGAGCCTTTCATCGAACCGTGTCTATACACGTGGGTTCTTATGGATTTCTCGGTCCATGTGCTTTCTAGTGTCATATTGGTCTAAACTTTTTGGTATTGTGGGTCCTATCGACCGTACCAAGACACCAAGAATCCGGGTGCCGATAATACCACCGGCTATCTTTGCCGTCACCGATGGATAAAGTTGTCGAAGGTTGCGGCAATGTGCTCTTGACATTCACGGAGGTAAAGGGGAGACGACTCTAGGAGAAGTAGAGAAGACATTCATTGCATGGTGTAAATGCTACATTGTTATTCCTGGGATGCCGATGCCGGAGCTACCTCCTGAATTACCCCAACCTAGTCCAAAGCTTGGCTCTGCAGATGATCATTCTTCTCTGGACGGTGGTTACGATGGGGTACAAGACACGGTGGCATCCCCAGCATCTCCAAGGCAATCGCCACCGCCGCCACCACTACCTCCAGGGCCGCCACCACCGCCACTAGTGTCGGCCGCCTTCTCCTAGGCAAAGGCGCCCGCCACCGCCTCGAAGGAGGTCTCCAACGCCTCCTTCCATGACAAAGGCAACTAACATGAAGAGATTTGCCCAACAAACAAACAAGTCATCAGCCTTGCCGGCGAAGAAACCAAGGCTCATTCCCAAAAAAGTTGCCGGGAGAAATGAGAAGGAGGAATTATGCTATGCTTGGGTTAAAGCTTGACCCAAAGAAATTCTTCACAACAATGGACTGCAAATAAGAAGGCGGCGGCAGATCTTCGCCAAGCCGCACTTCTACTTACCTCCAAGGTAGCTAAGATAGAACGTGACCGCCGAGGACAAAAAGTGGAGGGAGGATCGTAAGCCCGGCGCTACTATCGACTTTGACCGCACTCTATTGAAGGAAGTTGACCCCAAAAGGAAAGCAAGGAAGAGTAAAAGTGTTCCACAACTCGGAGAAACATCATCGTGACCACTCCCCCCACTAGTTACTAATGAGTATGGTTCAAACATGGAGTACTTGAACTTTCCTGCTGGTGGAGAAGTTAACCGATGAGCTTTTTGTGTACTACGCTTCCATCGGCATGGACATGAGCAAAGTGGTCTTTGAAATGGCGTCGGCAATTGACAAATGGAGCAAATATGAGCACGACCAGAGTCTATGGAATCGACAAATATGATGCCCTGGGTACTCAAATGTATGCACTAAACAACTGGTACCTCGAGGCATGTCGTCATGGAGAGATAGGACTTAATGTCAGAATTAGCGACCAATGGGGAAGGTGTAACATCCCAGATGTTAAAAAGTAATTAAAATTTTAAATATGATCATTATCATGTGTGATTATCAAGTATCATGACAATAATGCATTTCATGTTTACATATTGCATGTATATGTTTCAAATACTGTGTTTTGTTTACTAATTAAGTTGGCTAAATAATTATTTTATTAATCCTAAATTCAAAATCCTACTTTCTAAACTATTTGGAATTTGGTGATGCTCCAAAAAGTAAATTTGTAGAACATAAAATTTTGAGCAACTTTTATGTTTGGAGATTTTGAAGTTGTTACACGAAATTTGGAGCAATTTTGGGAAAACAGAAGGAAGGGGATTGCTACAGTAACACGGACAACAGAGAGCAGAGGCACGCAGCTGCTTCATCAGCGCCGCCGTGGCCTTCTCGCCGCTTCCAGCGCCTGGACGTCCAGCTGCTTCGCGTCGGCCATGTCCCACAGCTCTTAACGCCTCGACGCTTCGCCCTCGTCGTTTTAACTCAACCAGAGCTGCCCGCCGTTCTTCTTCTTCTTTTCTTTTTTTCGCCATGGCCGGTAAGCTCGGTCGCCCGGCAAATTCGCCGCGCTCGTTGCACCTCCACTCGATAGCTCGCGTTGGCAGCATAGACACCTTCTTGCGCTTCGCGTGAGCTAGCTCGCGCAGCCTCGTATCGCCGGAGTCGGCCGTGCGTGCCGTTTTTTCCTCGCGGTCGTCCTCTGCGCCGCCGTGTCCGCTGTCGTCGACTGCAGCGTCGCTGGCTTCGTCTCCGCTTCGCCCAAGTAGCCGAGCATGTCACGGTGAGCACCCTAAACGTGTACAGGTCCTTTTCTGGGCCGATTAGGATCGGTAACGGCCGGTTTGCCGTTGCGCCGCCGCGTCGAAGCGCCGCCGTGCTCGGCGCCTGGCCGTCATGGCCGGCTGCCCGAGCTGCTTGGGCCAAACAGGTCGCCTTGGGCCGGCCTGCTAGCAGTTGGGCCGAGCCAGGCCACTTTGAGCCCGAAAGCGTTTTCTTTTAAATAAATGTTTATTCAATTTCTTTATTATGAATAGTGCCTGATTTTATGAATTTCATAACTAATTATTGGTGCATGCTAAATTCATGAAACTTTTTGTGTAGCTCGTATGTGATGGTGTTTACACATGGAAATTATGAGATGTTGAAAATCAATCGTTCTAGCATGAGTAAAAATTACATTCTTTAATTGAAAAATGTGTCTTCCATGATTTCCGATAATTAAAATAATTATCCAATGATCATGAAACATGTTGTGTATCTATTTTATTCTAGTTGATCTTTTGAATAATACATATATGATCTCTTAGTGATAAAATGATTGGTGAGTGTGTTGGTTATGCAAGATGGTTAGTGAATAGAATACCCACATATAAACTCCATGTGTATGTGTTGCTTTCGTGATAACCACGTGATGGAGTTGTTGTTCAAGTGATTATAGTACTTTATGAAACATAGCCTAGTTGTACCGTGAAGGAAAGTTGTGTTCAGCTTTTCGTAAGTTGTTTTAACTTCCTTTGTGCATTTGTATGCCTTTCATCATGCGTGGCATGCATTCCATCATGTTAAGCAATCCATCATTTATTACATGTAGTAAAGAGAAAGGTTGGAAGCTACAACCAAGCCTCCGTGATTCTTTGGTCTCACGTAATTAAGGCAAGTGCATGACGAATATTTGCTTCGCTTTACGCCTATTATTTGAGTTTTCTTGCTTTCCAATGTTCAAGTATTATATTTCTCGGGTTCAAGTTCAAGTTTCTTGTTCATGGTATTCAGTTTCAAGCTTTCATTTACATTCAATTCCAAAGTGCGGTTTATCAGGAGGTGCAATTTGGTTCTTATATTCAAGTGCTCGTGAGTAAGTGCTGGCCCCACTTGCTCGGCTTTACCGGTAAATGCTAAGGAGTATTCAAGTGCTGTCCGTTTCGCACGGAAACTACTATTTAATTGGAGTTCAAGAATTCATTCATGAGTTCTCATGAGTTGATTGTTCTTTCAATTCTGAATGTACTTGCCGAGTGTTTTCACTCACCCTTGTGTTCATTTGGTTTTAGGTGCTAAACCATCACGACTTGCATGGGAACCGAGAGTAGCACCATCATCACAAGTACTCACTTTTCGTTTACAAACGTGTAATCTTTTACATAGCGGCTGTAATGGGTTTGTTTTAGTCTTAGTGAATGTGTTGAGGGTAGCCCCGGTGGTGTTTCTAGTGGGGCGCTACAGAAGGGGCGATGACGTGATGCTCGTTGAATTTACTGAATTGCACCAACTATTCCACGGGACTCCCTCGACAAAACCATCATGAGCTGCTATTGTCTGTAAGTGATTCTTTCTCTGTTTTATTAATAAGTCACTATGTGCCTACATGTGTATGTGTCTAATATCATCCTCACTCTATATATATGTGTGTGTAGATTTATGATGCGAGAGTGCAGAATCGAAGGGCGTACTAATATTGGATTCATTGATCTGCATATCGTATAAAATAACCCTAAAAAATTAAATAGTTTGAAAGAGGAGACAGAGGTCAATATCAAGATGCTCCTCGAGATGCACCGCAACAAGAACATAATAATGTTCCCCTACAACTTCAGGTGAGTGTTCATAACATCGACGATCATGTGCTTTGTAATTAATTTTCTTTCTAGCTCGTGTGTGTGTGTGTGTGTATATATATATATATATATATAGGGTAAATTTTTCCTACACCCTAGGAGTAGTTACACCCTACATCTAACCAGGCTGCCCACGCGCGCATGTAGTTTTAGCGGGTCCGACTATTGAACCTATGAACTCGTGTACACAGTCCACCGTACGGCGCATGCAAATACGCTACATATACATCGGATTTTTTATTCAGTAATTATCTCTTCCATTAAATGTTACCCGTACGTATTTGTTATTAATTCAAACACCACGCATGTCTCTCTCTAGATTTAACTCCTGCCTATTTCTGGATCTCGCATGGATGACTGCGGCGGCGCCGCCCCCTCGTGGTGCCCGACGCACCCTCTCCTTCCCATATTCCGGTGGTGAATAACTCGGCATGGCCATCTTGGCTGCGGTGGCTCCCCAAGCGGCAACGCATGCTGCGCGCACGGCTGCCCAGACGGCGGCGCGTCCTCATGGCCGGCTACAACGGCGGCGCCTTCCGCGCCCCTCGCGGCACCGATGACGCCCTCCCCGCTCTCGGCTGCGGCATCCCCGGCCGGCCGACGTCCAGCTACGGGATGGAGCTCCCCGGTAGCATGTTGCGTTTTCATTTGTTTGGCTAAGTCTGCATCGCTTTCTTTTCTAGCTATGGCTTATTGAATGGATTCCGTCACAACAGAGATCCAACCTGCCTTGATCTATTTCTTTTTCTCTTTTTTTTGCGATGAGATCTATTTATTTTCTTCCTATGCCTGAACGGATTCCTCATTTTTTTATGTGGAATATATGATGGATTCAGATTCCACAAGCTTTTTAAGCATTGATTTTTTTTACCTCCAGTTTCAGATCGGATCACAGTTTCATATCAGATCAGAGATTCTGGTGCTCCATATATTTTCTCGATGAACGGGAGTACTAGTCAGGTACTAGAACACTATAATTTGCGGGTTCTGAACCGTATGATTTCTCTCATTGCTTTTTAGGTGTTACTGCTACAAGAATCGTCGGCACTCGCATTATGAATGTGCATGATGCTCTCGATACATTATTTAGAATTAGAGTATCACCTGCTACTTTTCGATTCGATAGAGTATCACTAGATACATGTTATGTATAGTGTACTTACTTTAAATATTATGTTCCAGCTTGTATCTACTCATACTACCCATGTATAAGTATGTACTAACAATACTTCTTTTTTAAATGTTATATGTACGTATACTTAATCCGGCCATGTATGCACCTGTACTATCTTAATTGTATGTATGCATACTCTATTCCAAAAAAGTATGTATAAGCACTCTTATAGTAAAAAGTATGTACAGATACCCCATTTCAAAACTTATATATACGTACTTTATTTAAAAATTATTTACATATTGTATGTATGCATACGATCTCTATTCCGAAAAGTACATACAAATACTTCCATTTAAAAGTATGTACACATACTTCCTTTCAAAAAAGTACATATACAAAGTTATCGGCGTTGATGTACGTATGTGTACATACTTCAAGTCTCAGCTGCGTATATATGTATACTTCCATATACTTTTGGTCCATTGGTATATGGATATACTCTAATCTAAATAAATAAGCCGACTATATCGTCGATGAGCTGCATTTCAAAATTTCCACTGGCTCCTGCATGCACGGGGCTGCATGCACATGCACCGCCAGCGGCATATTGAAAAAAGATAGAGTGGGTGTAGTTACTCCCGGGTGTATAAAAGTGCACCCTATATATATATATATATATATATATATGGTAAATTTTTTCTACACCCTAGGTGTAGTTATACCCATATGTATATCTCAAGATTTATGGTATATATGACCTAAGCGAAGTGCATGTGGATAAAGTATATGATCATACTAGACCATTTATGGTGGTATATACGTTAAGTATGCATTCATACTTTGAGTATATGGATATATTTTTTTATATACAATAGTAGTGGCATTTTATGTAATATATTAAAAAATATGGGTTCCATCAATTTTTTTTTCGTAGTAAGATCTAGAGTATCTTAATATGAGTATCTAAACATACTCAAACCAATAAACAAGTATGAACACATACACAATGTGGTTTTTTGAATATGGGTGTAACTACACCCGGGTGTATAGAAAGTGCACTATATATATATATATATATATATATATATATATATATATAGTAATGCTATTAGAAGCTTAGGGCTTCCAATATTTATGGAAAGCCCCAGCCAAACACCAGCCAGCGGGTGCAACCAAATCAAGAAGCCAACCTGATCAGCATGCGGTGGCACCTCACCAGCTGGCCCACCAACCCGATATATACCCTAATCCCGCTGCTGGTTTTCAAATTCATTTGAATCCCCATCGGACCCTCCCCACGGCGCCCCCTCCCAACCGGGCGCGCGGCCACTCCCACGAGAGGCGTCGCGACGCAAGGCGGGCGGTCTCTCGTCGTCGGTCGTCCCGATCCCTCCCCCACCACGGCCCACGGCAGGTCCGTGTCCCTCCCCACCACGCCCCCTCGCGGCAGGTCGGGAATCCCGGCGCTCCCGCCGCCACGGCCGGGGGCGGCACCTCCCTCCGCACCAGGCGCTTCGGGCGGCTCTACTCCCGGCGGTGGCCCTTGCTCCTCCCCACCAGGCCACGGGCATCACCCTCCCCAATCGGCGCAATTTGTCACAGCCCGCACGGCCTTCCTCCACGGCACCACGTCGCGACCCGCTTCTCTGCTCGGCAGCGGCGCTGCGTAGCTTGGCGCGGAAGGTCTCCCTCCCTCCTGGCGTCAGTGGTGGCGCTCCCTTCCCCTCACCGAGTGCAGCTGGCAATGGTTCTCAATTCGATGGATTCTCGACGGCGCTGTGGCCCCCTCCCGGTTGTCCCCATGGCAGCGACGATGACCTGGCTAGGCGAGTCCCCTCCCTTCCGCATGTGCTTCGAGTGGATGATGAGCAAGCAGATCCAAGGTGCATGCTATTTCCTCCTTGGCCCCATCCTATGTCCATTAAGATCCACCAGATTTTAATATTTGTGCCCCTTCTATTTGTTTCAAGATCCAGAGCACCCGGCGAAGCTGTGGCCTCGGCTTCTTCGGCGGAGGCTTCCAATGTCCCCGCGGGAGATGGAGCGCCGGCGAGGCTCGTCGTGCTATTGACCTGTGCCAGGGGGATCCGGTCGGCGGGTCTCGCGACGTTCGTCGACGCCCTCGTTGTTGGCCGACGCTGCGACGTCAACATGTCTGCCCCTGAATCGTACGTGCTGCAATCCGAAAACACAGGCGTCTTAATTTCCCTTTGCACTGCTCTCGTGATTGCAAAATATGTTTTGCTTCCATTGGATTTGTTCGGAGATTAAGGAGTCCCGATTTAGATTGCTGCCTGCCATATATATTAAATTATGTTACTCCCGATTTGGATTGCTGCCAGCCATATATAGTAATTATGTTGCCATTTGCCTGTGATTGTGGAACTGAACAGATTTGGGGCCCCTGTTTATTTGATTGAAGGGACAAAGCCAACCTGTGGCCACTCAATTACCATTCGTGAAACCATCACCGCTATATTCATGGATTTCACATGTGCTAAAGCTTTTGAGATATCAGGTCAGTGTCGTTCATTCAATTGTGCACAATTTGGTAATTGTTGCACAGGCACTTTTGTAATCCATTTATCCATGCCCTGGATACATTTCCAAGATGCGTACCCATATCGAGCTTTTTTTCAGGTAATGTGTATGTACTCATCAGCACACCTACATTTTCAAGAAGACCCGGTCTAGCAACGGCGGTGGTGTTGGACCCTCCCAAATCCTGCTCAAGGCTGCTCGGCTGGTTAATATGCTTGTTCGTGCTTCTATTGAAGGCCACATCACAACTTGATGTGCATGTTCGTGGCTTCTTGTAGCACTCTGCTCTACTCTAGCACGGTGAGCAGCAAGTAGGATGTGGATTTTTTATGCTTCATTACTCTGGTCTTTTGGTCCAGTATGCACGTATGATGAATTTGTCTATGGATCTTGCTAGCCCTCTTGCACACATAATTTTTACGCATAGTGATATTATGTTCTTAGACCTAGTCAGAATTTTCTATGATCGATGGATGAGCAGCACCCCGCACAGGAAAGGCTGTTACTTTCATGGTTCCAACACTGATGGATTTTTGTGTCCAAAATGTTGATTAATTTATTTGTTCCCCATGTGTTTTGAGAGTTTCAAACTTAATTTGGATGCATAGAAGTAGAAATTGACATATTAATCTTTGAATGCATACAAATTGAAATCTGATTTTTTTGAATGCATATAATGTGAATGAAATTGAGACCTTAATTTGGACCTCAGAACTATCTTGTTTTGATAGGTTCTAGTTTCAGACTATTGACTAGGAACAATAACCATCTGAACTCTGGATTCTTTGATTTGATCTTATTGCAGTCAGAGAAGCATGACCCTAGTGGCAAGGTTGAACCCAAGTTTCGTAAGGGGAAGGAGGCTGGGTATATTGATTGCGTTTAGAGGCATGTCCGTTTCCGCTTTTTTTTTTATCCTTCTTGAACCACAGTTTATATGCCAAGGATTTTTATGGTTTGATTTGATTTAGTTACAGCCTTGCAGGAAGTTGGGGTTGCGGCAAATGAAGAGCTAGCAATGCAAGCAAGCATGATATAATATGCCTGAAGATTATGTGGGTGCAACCCTTGTACTTGGGGGGTGATGGCTGGTACTTTAATAAGGAGGGTGCTCAGGTACAACTTGAAATGTTGAATGAGCACACGGCACTTAATCCATGTCTATTTATGCATATTTGTAAGTACTTGTACTGTTGGAACTACAGATCATCGTTAAGATTGCAGCTGGAAATGGAGTTCTCAAGATCATTGTTGTTCATTGGCCTCATGGAAGACGATATAAGCACGTCATCCCCGCAGCTCCTGGATGAGGCCTACAGATCATTTAACGAAGCTACATGTTGCAACTCTCTCTCTCTTGAGGTAAATTAAATTATTGCACAGCATGGCTAATTTCTTGACTTTGCATGAACTGAGATTCAGCCTTATTTTATCCATTCTATTTACTTTACATTTAGTTTAGCCTTGTAAATTGGCGGTTTCCAGGAAATGAAGAGGTACCAGCGTATGAAAGCATAATTTCTATGCACTTGATTTTGAATTTTTATGCAATGAAATAGAAATGTTTATTTTGGATGCATAACCATTATGCCTTGCAATCACAGTTGTAGTTCAGTTATACGCTGTGCTCATATAGAATATCTTGAAACTTTTGAGTCACCAAAAAAATTGTCTTTGCAACACTCACTAATATGACAATTTTATATGGTTCAACTTACTGATTAAACACATTTTTATATTGCTAAATGAACTCGTTTTTTTAATTGTGATGAAACATCATTATATACAATATACCATTCACTGATCCCAAATGCAATTTGTGTTTTTTAAATCTCATGTAGCTTCGTTAAATGATCTGTAGGCCTCATCCAGGGAGCTGCGGGATGACGTGCTTATATCGTCTTCCATGAGGCCAATGAACAAAGAATACTCCCTGAAGCAATTGAGAAGCTGCGTCCGGCTATATCTTAGCTCACTCACCCCTGCCCCCCCACCAGTGGCAGCTAGTTTTTTTCTTGTTTGATTCACCCTTTTTGGAGATAGTTGCGTGTCAGAGCGAAGCTACACCAGGACACTTAGTATTCTAATGGTGCCTTTTTTTTTTTGGGGTAACATGTATATTGGATGACATGTATGCATAACCAGATCAACTTCTAAACCACTGATACGTTGTGATAACTTGTATATTTTGCTCCATACCCTACTGATAGGTTGTGGGAACTTCTGAACAACTGATAGCTTTTGCTGTTACTGATATTCCAAAATGACTATGTTTCTGATGTAATGGTTTCAAATGTTTGGCCAAGTAAAATGTTCCTACTTATCAATGTGTTATTTAGTTTTGATTTCAAGTTTTTTTTACCATCAAAGACTTAATTAAAAAATCAACTAAAATAACAAAGGAATAAAACAAATATGGGAAACAGCTCACTCTCTCCCCACTTTATAAGTAGCCGCCCTTTCCAATCTATTTTTCCTTCTCAATATATTTTCTTCTTTGTTTTCCTCCAAACAAAAACACGTTACTACTACAATAATTCTGAGTGAAAGGTACGCATTATGGCAGACCATATTATTTTCGCCCCTGACATGAAAGGAACACATACATTTAACATATATACATAGAATCGAACACACATGCATGGATCGTGCCATCTCAGATCATTTTTATAGGACATTTAACATATATACATAGAATGGAACACCCATGCACGCATTATAGATAGATATAAGTATGAGTACAAGGATCAGAACATGATAGGTGTTTCAAGAGACGGTAGCTTTGTTCTTCGACCCTGCAGGTCTTCCTCTTTTCTTTGGGAGAACGCTCTGTTGCCTGGGGGCTATCATTGAAGGATAAGCCATCTTCACCACCGCCTTGGACCTCCTTGATACCCTCATCACCTCTGCTGCAGTGGTTCTTTTGAGCCAGG
The DNA here is from genome assembly GCA_015847255.1 of Hyparrhenia diplandra. Lineage (NCBI taxonomy): Eukaryota > Viridiplantae > Streptophyta > Magnoliopsida > Poales > Poaceae > Hyparrhenia > Hyparrhenia diplandra. The sequence continues at coordinate 144,745 of JADLZK010013348.1, forward strand.
TGGACGGCCTCTCTTCTTTCCAGCAAGGTTGGCCAGCTTCAAGGGATTCGCTTCAACTTGTAAGCAAGTGGATGAGTTGTGGCCATCTGTAATGTGGCAGATTTTGCACTTCCTGTTCTTCTTCTTGGCCCCTTAGCACCAAGCTTCAATTCCCTGAGTTCTGCTTGATCTTTTGGCCCTACCCTTTGGCTTTGCTTTATCTGGACGGTCCAGACTAATGCCTGCACCGACCATTGTCTGCAAGATTTTGCCAAACCATAAATTAATATCAGGTACACACATACAAATAAAAAGGATTTTTCTAAACCAATAAAACTAGGAATAATTTTGTGCACAGTCCTGTTTGCCAGGGGGCAGTGAAACAAAGGTTTGCATACAAATAGCATGGATGATATTCCAATATTTTATGCAAATGGTGATGACCAAGATCAACTTGGCCGAAATGGCATACAGAACAATGGCCAAACGTCTGGAACCATACAGAGGCAGTTATATAAACATTTTACCTCCACTGAGCAGCCAAACATCATCCATTTGTGCCTCACGTGCACGGGCTGCTTTCCTGGAAACATAACATGAAGAAACTACACAAGTTAGAACAGCCAAGTGCAATTGAATATAAATAGTAGGAGATACAACATGTTAACCCACCACATCTACACGGTTGATGTTTAAGAACATTATAACAGATTGCATTTCAAGTATTGGATATAGCAACATTCAGATACAACAGGGGGTTACTATGTATATAAATAATATTCCAGTTCGTGCATCATCTCAACTATAATATTTCACATTGTAACATTCACCAGCAACTAGAGTTATTTGAACACACGACATAGAAAATAGTACCAGAAACTTATATGTTCTTTATGTCCAGACGGGTCAGCGGTACATTCTCTGGTCCATCATGCACTTGTGCCATCATGTCCATGACACAATGGCTAGGTACACGGCTGTCTTGCATCGATCCAATCCACTCTCGGTAGGTTGGGTCAAGCGCCTTGTTGCAGTGGAAATGTTTGCCGGCAGATGGGGATGGAAGGAAGTCATGGTTGTGGTTCAGATTGGCCACATCAATAATCACGCACACAAGCTTCTTGTCCTGACCATAAACCTTCCGGAGCTTCAACCCAGCCAAACAACCGGTCCTTTTGGTAGTCTTCTTACGGACACGCACGCCATCTTCTTTATGAAACTTGCACTTCCCCTCCCTTACACAGTTCAGCCACTTGCAGGCTTTCTTCTCACGGTATTTCTTGATTCCAAAGCCTACAACCTCAGCATAATGTCCATAAAACTGGAAAGCATCATCGATTGTAAGGAACCGCATGCCCACCTTTGGCACAATAGCATTATCGATGTCGACAGCCTGCAAATAAATTGTGTGCATATAAGCTAGTTGACATTCGGCTGTGTAACAATGAAATAATAAATTTAATTGGGGGAATCCACTAGTAAATTGTTCATGGGAATATCGTTAAAAGCGTTCACCATAAGCTATATGTAACTTGTATATAATTTGCACAGCTAGAAACAGAGGCTGTACATGCCATACAAAATCCAGTGTGACAATGAAACAGCAAAAGGGAATCAGTCATATCATAAAAGTTTCGACCATCAGCTATAAAATCATGTATACGATTGCTCAGTGAGAAACAAGGAACGAGATATTCCCATGCTATCACACGTCCATGCCATATAAAATCTGACTGTCCCTATCGTAAAAAAATCAGTATTATCACAAACACACGCTGAACATATAAACCTTTTGGGCCTGATTATGAAACTGACATACAATCTACAGAATATAAACAATACTTGCTGGACACCAGTTCCTAGAATTATTGTTGCACGCTCTAGCAGGTTTTCCGCATATTATGTCAGGCGCTGATGCAAAAAGTCTAAATTACGCCGCCTTTTGGGACAATCAGGCACATCCAACTAGAAATTGGAGCATCCACACGCATGAAACACATTATAGTATGTGTACACAGCTCAACAACAGAGTTGTTTACCAGACAAAACAGAGAGAGATTATCAATTTAGAACATGGAAAAAATAACCCTTCTCCACAATACAGGCAGGCATTGACAAGTGAATCTTACTGGGAGCAAAACTAATTCGAATCCAAGTAAAAAAAAACATAGTTTTTGCCCAATATGAATTATGAATAGCAAGGAAGAGGGCTGCGTATGACTTACATGGGTGAAAAGTGCAGAATCAGCTGGAGTATCCATGGCCTGGGGGCCGGCTGCTGGGACATCTCGCGGCCAGAGGCATCCTTGCACACCCCGTACCGCATCTCCATCCACGGTTAGATCTCCTGGAGTACGAAGACCAGGATCGGGCGTGATGTAGACCGGCGTGGTGTTGGGCTGCGCTCCACCTGCTACGACGCCGACTGGCTCCAGGGCGTTGGAAGCCGGAGGCAGGGGCTTGCTCGTCGCCACCGAAGGCTCCAGGCCGACCGAGGGAAGCGGCAGCGGCAGGCGACGGAAGCCGGAGGCAGGGGCTTCCTCGCCGCCACCAGCCGCGGTACCGCCTGACCGAGGGGGAGGAAGGCCCCGGCCCGCCGCCGCCATGTGTATGGACGGCCCGAGACGAGGAAGCAGGCGCCATTTACCCCCACACAGACACACGCTCAGATGTACGTATACATCAAACGGGTCGAGGGACTGGGCTTTTATATTGTGTACAGGCCCACGACAAATTAAGCCATGTCGTCACCAAGCCCAGATCGTTTTCGAACGCCCAGATGTATATAATACATGGAGATGCTGCGTACAACTAACCAACGTGTCGTGCATTGTATATAAAATGAACAACTCTATATGATGCCGGTTCTTCGATTATATACATATATACATCACGGAGGCTAATGATTCATGTCCCCACGCACTCCAGAGATGACGTGAATACACCAAAACGGCCCCCCCACCAGCCCAGCTGGTGTGTACTCGCTTGTGCAACAAAAAAGCTGGAACGGAGAGCGTGGGGATGCTGGGCCGGCTTCTGGGGTCGGGTTGGCCGCCTGGCCGGGGCTTCCTTATGGCCAAAGCAAGCCCTGGGCTCCCAATATCCCAACCCTATATATATATATATATATATATGCCTCGCAAAGCCAGCCAAGGCATCCCGAAGAGGAGCCATCCATCGAGCCGATAGGCTTCCTGTCCGCAGCCCCCGGTCAAATCTCCAGTCGCTGCGGCAGTTCATGGTGTTTCCCGGTCGCCCCCGCGTCCCCGGCGTTTTCTAGAATGCGGGGGGCGAAACCGAGGTCGCGGCGCTCAGCACAAGCTGCGTCGGATTCGCGCCGAGGCGGACCTCTCTAGCAACCTGTACGCCTACCCGTCCTCGGCTGCAGCGACGCAGCCGGTCGAGGAAGCAGCGCGCCTCCGCCTCAACATCCGCTATCCGCTAGGACGCTGACGGACCACCCAGACTCCTCGCTCCTCGTCCCCGTGGTCCTCGCCGTCGCGCGCCGTGAAGGCCGTCGCAGGTCACCTGTAAAGTCATTTTGCAACGTTTTGGCTTGTGGTGGGCCTTGACAGGCTCAATATATATTCAATTGCATAAATTGAATCGTTCCTGGAATTAACCACGGTTGTTTGAAGTCTAAGCCTGCACTCTCTATAGCTAGTCTGAGGCCCGTGATTTTACTTTCTCTTTGCAGTGTCTCCCTTGTTTTTATCCCTGAAAGTTACAAATGTTGACCTTTGTTTTGTTGGAACTGGATGTTGTACCTTTTATGTATCACCAGTTCGAGTCACTCTCAATTTTGAAAAATAAAAAGAGTAATCACTAAAATTATTTTGTGTTTGAATGTACTATTTGAATTCATACTATTCCTGTGAAAGAACTCTGAACGATGCTGGGGAAGTCCACCTTCCCATTTGTCACTATTTCGTTCTGAATATTCTGCCTTTGTGCGGATAGTGCTATTAAATTCAGATTGAGACAGTATCTGGATGGTTCATTTAGCTAAGCTTTATGAGTGATTACTTACAATTTGTGTGCATATAAGCATTTGATGGTTAAACTAGATAATTATCAAAACGATGTGAAAAGTCACCTCTGTATAACTTTTTCCCGATAGTAGACAAAATTGATTAATCTGATAGCATCTTCTGATGAACTTGTCCAAACAATGGTGTAGTGTCTATTTCGTTACCATGAGTTTGCTGATCAAAAAACAAAAACTCTAGTTTCTAGTTAATTAAGAAGGTAGATGAACATATATGTAAAAGGAATACACTGCATCCTTTTCCAAAATAAGAAATTCTATGAAGCACCACATCAGCATATATTCACTAGGAAACCACAGCCATATAATGTGCACCAAAAACGGACCCCAAAAAAGAGGTAGAAGAGATAAGGTGAAACTAACCTGCCACATAATCGATGCCTTTACATAGAGAAAACTGCTACGGACATAAAGCAATCCAAATGTGAAAAGGAAAGCCAAAACATCTTATATAATGTGGAATGGAGGGAGTATTATTCAGAGGGTGCTGTGGGAGTGGGACTATGCCTAAATGAGGAAGTAACAGTACTATACTTCATTGAGATGTCTTGTTATAGCAGTATGCAATACATATAGCACACTCATAGTTGGAGTAGCAAACCATCTTACTTATTGCTTAGAATGAGGAAACTGTAGACAACAGAACAGCATTGTCTATAAGATGACATGTGCTTATAGCTGTGCTCCTTTTTTTATTACTTTTTAGTTGAAATCTGATGCTAACTAAATTCTCAGCAGATAAGTTGCCTTCTGTTTTGCTATTTTCTGAGCACATAATTAACTGACTCTGCCTTTCTGTCTATAGGTCCTCAATGCTTTGTTCAACCTTTGCAAGATTAATAAAAGAAGACAGGAACAAGCAGCTGAAAATGGAATCATCCCTCACTTGATGAATTTTGTAATGTCAGACTCACCTCTGAGGCAATATGCCCTGCCTTTGCTGTGTGATATGGCTCATGCTTCTCGCAACTCTAGAGAGCAGTTGAGGGTTCATGGAGGATTAGATATGTACTTAAATCTGTTGGAGGATGAGCATGGGCATGCACGGCATTAGATTCTATTGCTGTTTGTTTGGCTCATGACAATGATCACAGAAAAGTAGAACAGGCACTTTTGAAAAAAGAGGCCATTTAGAAATTAGTGAAGTCCTTCCAAGACTGCCTAGAACAGTATTTTGTCCATACATTGGATGCTTTCTTGAAGATAATCATGTAAGAGTATCAATGCTTATTTCTTGATTAGTTGCAATCATGCTACAAATTACTGACCTTTACATTGTACACATGTTTTTGGCAGGAAATCTTGTAGGCTAAATATAGCAATGGCTACCAATGGTTTGACAACGTTGCTCATTGCAAGACTTGACCATCGAGAAGCTATTGCCCGCTTGACTCTGCTGAAACTATTGCAAGACTTGACCAATGGCTTGTTAATTTTCCATTAGTGCTACTAGATTTGCATGTTAATTAGGAGGAAATTTATTTAGATAGTAGGGAAGTATGTTCAGTTCAGGCTACATTAATCTTGACATAGCAAATTTTCAGAAGTAGACACTTAGGAGGAAATGTGTTTTTAAAATATGCCTTAGCAGTTTACTGTGTGATTTGTGCAGAGTTTAGAACAAGCCATATTTTTGGGACGTCCCGCATGATATTGGGCCGAATTCAAAAGCGACAGGAACGAATACAACAGGACAGGTATTTGGATGATGAATTGAGAGTGGATGATAATGGTTTAAAGTTTGAAAGTTCATATTAATATTGTGATAATGTTGCTAAAACACAGGAAACATGTAGGCAATGTGGCAGTGAGGATGATGTGTGCGGGAATAGAAATGGTACAGAGGTAATTGAATTCTATTTGCAAAATTGAACAAGGTGGCATTGTGACCATATCAATGGTGGTAAATGGATATTATTTTTTTTCTAAAGCAGGAAATCTAGCAAACAAGTAATGCACTTGTCACAATACATAATCCATGTCATGACCATGTGAACAGAGCAGCAATAGAGGTAAATTCAAAATGCATGAATCTTTTAGGAAATTGGAGTGTATATGATAGTTGTAGGTGTCAAATCTTAACTAACAATGGATAAATGAATATTGTACTGCAGGCGGTGGAAAAAGGAACATTGGATGAGAGAGAGAATCGGGAGTCCAGTGTTCTGAACACTATAGGAGCACACAATGTGAGAAAATTTCTGAAGTCGGTATATAATTAACTATTTATGGTTGAGCAAATTGATATGAACATAACATGTTTGTTTTCCTACTTTGTTGCCCCTCATTGACTCTGCCTTCCTCTGCATTTGAGTGATTAGTGAGTATTTTCCAGAACTGAGATGCCTCCTTTTGTTAGAAATGCATCATAGAATTGTCAAATTCTTACTTCATGTGTGCTTCAGGCTACTAGATTACTGCTGCTTGTGTTTTGATTGTGGACCTATCCAGTACTTGCCAATATGTATGTTGAAGACTTGGTCTTATGTACAGATGGGCATATAACAAGGATTTCAATGGATCGACCACCTCGAGCAAAGGCAAAGGGACGTAGCAAGACATCATCAGAAAAGAATGAAGTCACTCTTGGAGCAAAGGCGAGAAGAAGAGAAACAGAAAATGCAGCATTTGTAGAATGTATTCAACACATAACTCAGTGGCATGCCCAACGTTGCAAAAGAATAAAGACCGCCTTGAAGCAATGAAGAATAAAAAGAGGGGCAGACCTGCAGGAGCAAAGAACAAGCAAAATAAATCTGTGCAAAGGAAATGATAGGGACATGCAAGAGGAAAGGCCGATGGAAAGGAAGAGAAGGCTGTTGGTCATTCTTACACAAATTCATAGCAGTTCAAAGGACGAAGATGAATGTGCTGACAATGAAAATGTTGATAAAGATGACCCATTTTGAAACTACACAATTACAAATAGAGTACAAGGCATAAATAATATATGCACTGTTTAGTCCGCTAATTGTGGTTAGGAAAGGAATTTGTGGTTTAGACATTGTAATAATGGATTCAATTTTCCAGAAAAAAAGATATTACAGACTTTACAGTCCAGATAGATGTGACAAAACATGATGACAAAAAACATTTTAACAATTAGTATTGCCTGGAAGACTTGATTGAATTTTCAACGGAAAAATATTAATTCTTCGATGAAATGCCACTGACATTAGCCCAGCCGTGTACACGTCCATTCATATCTTTGGACAAGAGGTTATAATCCTATGATAATTTGTTAAAAACTGTGCTATTAAGAACCATCATGACATAAACAATACACGGCTATCGTCATCAGATGGACATATCTATTACAATGAGATGACAGACAGAATCAATTTCTCATAATCTTTACATTTCCTTGCTCAGGGCATCCTCGTTAAATATATTTAACATAGTCTGTACTAACCTTTATTTCCTTTCTGAACCTTACAAACAATGCAGCTGGACAATAGCTGGAACTGTACATGTCACACTTAGTTTTCTAGTTAAAGACCAAATCAGCAACTAACTCAAGTTTAGGAAGTACATAGTTAAAGTTACACATCATTCATACAAATTATGAGCTGACAGAAACTAATATAAGAGACTGCACTAAAGCAACAACACTTAGACCTCCTGGTAGAGCAGAATAGGGGCACAGCGTAACTCATCCAGTGTCCATCATAGAGCTCGATGTCCACCTTGGTTATAGTCCCACAGATACATGTTGCACTCTATCGGTAGCAGTAGCATCTGGCAGCGCGACACTATTACTGACGCCGACACCGTCGCGACCTTTTGTTGGCTGCAAAAATGCAGTGCTGATGTCCAGCTCTTCAGCTTCCTATTGCTGCCCAAGGGCGATCGATTCATCAATACTTGACCCTGTTGCGTGCGAACAGATGAGCAAGAAATAATCAACAAATGCTAACAAATACTCATCTGTGTGGATAGAATGGATCTCATTGATCATGGAACTAATAATGTACATGAATGAAAAGTGATCAGTTTCCTGTTAGTATTTTTCATAAGCTAAAATCCAGTTCAGTTTTAGGGTTAAGAAAAATTATTTATGCTTGTTCATAAAAAAATTGCAAGAACGAGATCTATTCTTGACCTCTTATTGTAAACAGTCAATAAAAAAGATAGATAACAAGAAAAAAAACAAAGCATAATGTAGGCAAACGAGATGATCATGAGATATATGTGCAGTAGGGGTTTAGGTGATAAAAAATCCATGAATCACAATTCATATCCTTCAAGCTTCTAGTATAAGAAAAGAGAGAGAGAGAGAGAGCACATCATCATGTATCATATAGACAAATTGTGATGCCCAAATCATAACTCCCATCATCTCATGGTGCTGCTTGATATTTGGCAACTTAATGGAATTCAGCAATTGATGGAAACTATAAGGATAGTTGCTCCACACAATTATTCATGACTACAACCATATCAATTTCTAAAAGCTAGCATGAGCTGAAATACTAGTATAGGAAAGGAGGTTACAGATAGAAGAGACATGATTTGTTTTGCAATAAGAAATATCAAACCCATTCTGGCACATAGCTAAATGCAACAAGGCATTATCTGAATAAATTTTATATCACCTAATGTCAGCCAATTTGATTCAAATACGCATCCAGTCCAACTATTAAACCTATCCAGCTCATGACAAAACATGAATGAACTAGTAAGACCCAGCAGCATACATCATCATTGTGAGCCTCACGCTACAACTGCAGCAAGCACTACAAGGTCATGATGTCCAGAAAGCACTACAAGCACAACTAAAGAAGCACTGAGGCCAGTCAAACAAACATGGCTAAGCATGGCAGGTGCCAATGTGAACAAACATGCTTCCATGATCAGCTCTTTGTGATATCATTAGTATTTCCAAAATGGTGATGACATAGTTAATCTGAAGCATGTGAACTAGCATGTGAACTGATCTGGTCTGAAGCGGAGAAATTGCCAACAAAATCATAATAATGTATGCTGATACTACAAAGCTACTTGTGAACTGATCTAGTCTGGAGCACACAAAATTTATCTTGCTGACTTAAATGTACAGACTACGACAAGAAATTCTATATGGACACTTTAAGATATATAAGAATTTGGCAAAATGAGAACCACCATGTAAATGCAGACTAATAGAGAGCAGCACACACCTTCCATTCGAGGATACTCACAAACTCACCCATTGCAACGCCCGCCATGGTATCCAGCAACCAACGAGCTGTGAGAGAAAACCAGGGCTGAGAGAAGAGGCCCCCATCACTGCCTTCATCAGCGCCGAGAAAAGCTGTGCCCATCTGTGAGGTGAACCTGCTACCGAGAGACATGGTGACGCGCGCGCCGACGTTCGTGGCCTAGAAAGAGGCGAGGATTGAAACATAAATATTAATACCAGTTGTATCCGGAAGGAGGTAAAAAGGGATCGAGCTAGGGAGGAAAGGGCACACCTTGTCGACCTGCCGCTCCTCATCCCGATCGGGGCTAGCGAGGGTGTGGTGGTTCGCCTCCTACCCGGAGCCGACGAGATCCGAGGGGTGTCGGTCTCCGGCCTGCTGCCAACCGGATCTGCGCTGCCCGCAGGCCCAATGCCGAGATCAACGCACGCCATGGACGAGATCCAGTACAGCCATCGCTACCATCGCTGCTTTGCTTTGCGCTGGACGACGAGGCCGCCAACCCATTGAGAAGGAGCTGCCGGGCGGCGCAGGCAAAGCCACGCCGGCCGACGAGGCGCCATCCGCCGCAGACTGGAGGAGGACCGCGCCGCCGAAACCTACTGCGTCGGGGAGAAGGAAGCCGCACGCCGTCAATGAGGACCATCACGCCGGAGGCGACGTCGGCGTGAAATCGGGGAAGGGCGACGGCGACCTTCTCGCTCCCGCGGGTCCAAAAGCGGACGCGACGCCTGATGGTACGGGAGCTCCGGAGAGCCATGTATAGGAGATGCATGGAACCGCCGGGAGGTGGGAAGGTGGGGGTGGGGGGTGAGGAGGGCGCCGGCGGTTGCCGAGCTGTTGAGAACGGCGGGCGGTCAACATGCGAGTGGACAGGGAGGGGAAAAGCCGATGGCGGCTCGGGCCTGCCCACGGACAGAAAGGGGAGGACCGGCTCGGAGCGGAGCGAGTTCGGCTCATTGGTACTGAATTCATTTGGACCCCGGGTTCCATATATATAAATACTATATATATATATATATATATGTTTTTCTCTGCCTAGTTAAATAATGAGTGTTATGCCTGCGTATGCGTACATGCAAAGTGGCCACTGGATACTGATTTATACCGAGCCGCAAAAAAGTTTTATCACTGTCTTTGACTCGCTGAGATGGGAGCAAGAAAAGTACCAAGATATGCTCGATATAATCCAGGGGTAATTGCAGTCCCTTCGACAATTTTATATACACACGATATTTCAGTCACTTTGCATATGCAATAATTAATGGTCTAAGTATTTTTTATTTTATTGGGCAGTGTTTGGGCAAAAATGATTCAGAAACACAATATGACCCATTGCAAACCGCAACAGGGAGTACACCTATACCAAGTAAGTACTATATAGTTACCTTAGTTCAATTCCTATGCTGCTTCATTTATATAATGAATTACTCTTTTTTCTCATAAAGTGGGGTCCACGGCCGCCACAGGGGACCAATCTCTGTGGATTATATCTCCATCAGGGTGAATAGATCAACTTCAAAACAGGAAGAAAGAGTACGTATATACATCACAACTCATTTGTTATTAACGTTGATATTTATATAAGTAATCATATATATATATATATATAGAAAATCTTTTTCTACTCCCCTGGGAGTAGTTACTCCCACCTACAATTACACGTACTCAGCCTCCCGCAACCTGGTGCCGGCCTACCGCGCCTACCGGTGTTCATTAGCGGATGAATCTCACGAACCCGATAGGCTGTACACCGTGCATGCCCATCCCTTATACATCGGGTATACCACTAAATTATTAATAAATAAATAATTATCCATCCGTTTAAAATAGGTACGACTCCCTGTCGATCTCATCAGTACGACCTCCGTTTCAACTCGTGATTCAACTATAATCCCGAGATTATTGCTCTGTTCAACAAACCAAGCCTCCATTTTCATCTTGCCGCTGACGGTGCAGACCCTTCGCACCCTCTGTTTCTTCGCTGCTTCTCTTGCCGTTCTCCATGTAAACAAGTGTGGTCGCCGGCATCATCGTCTGCTGCAGGAATCTGTCGCTGCCGTCAAGTGTGGTCGCCGGCGTCATCGTCTGCTGAAGGAATCCATCGTTGCTGTCGTCATCTGGATGAGGTAATCAGTCGATCACCTAGTATTCGTTGCCGGCGCCGATGATAGGGTTTGCTGGCGCAGTATACGCCATGACTTGGGCCATGGCTGGCCGAAGCCGCGGCTGGCCGAGCACATCTCGGCGCGCGATGGCCGTGTACTGGGACGGCCATACTTGCATTTGGTTGGCGATCGATGTGTCATGTGTGCTTCGTACTGCTGCTAGCTAGGCGTTCGGTACTCCTTGCTGCATGCATGTTCTTTTCACAGATTAGAGAACCATCGGTTCTGTAATCATTGCTGCATGCATATGTTCTTTTGACAGATTAGAGAACCATCTGTTATATACTCCTTGCTGCATGTTCCTTCTTTTCGCAAATTAGAGAACCATCTAAAATTTTCTATAATATTCTAAGAGTATCGTTGGATACTTCTTCCATGTTTTTTTTCAGCTGATACTTTTTTTTGACAATGTTAAGATCATTGTTGAGTAATTGTTCAGATCATTGTTGAGTCGACAACGAATAGGGTATGAGTCCTTAACTCTTCTGAAATCTGAATTCAATTAGGATTACCGATTGCAATGTCATCTGTGATGTCCACCGTACCAGTGTTGCTTGTTTCCATCTCCGGTCACTAATCCTTCTTGTTGTGAGCGATTTATTAATTCCAATTTGATATCCATGCAGATTTCAGATCCGGATAGGAAGCTCTTGATTCCATTGAACTTGTCGCTGTCGCACTACTACTTAAATCAAATCATCTTATCTTGAAGCGTTATCTCCATGTGTCTGGTGACGGCGGCATTCTTGGATATATAGAAGAGTATATATGTTTAGATATTTTTTCTGGAGAAGTGTATGTCTAGATACTTTGTCAGAGTTGAGTATGTTTAGATACTTTCTGAGAGAAGAGTATTTTTAGATACTTAGTCACACAATAGTATCCGCGGATATCTCAAATTAAGGTATCATTTGATGCTTCCTTCAATGTGTATCACTGTATATGTTTTCAGATTATAGTATCGGCAATACATATATTTTATACTTCAAGTATGAATACATACGTGAACGTATGCACATATACTATGGTCGTGTGGTTAAGTATGCACATATACTGCAGAAATTTGGCGTATGTATGAACATTTACTTTATTTTTCAAAATAGTATGTACACATACACCATGCAAAAAGTATGTATAAATACTCTTGTAAAAGGTATGCATATATACTAAAAAAAAAGTACCCGTATGTATGAACATATACTTTATTTTTCAAAATAGTATGTACACATACACCATGCAAAAAGTATGTATAAATACTCGTATATACTAAAAAGTACCCTGCCTACGTGTAAATAACAAACCCACCGAGAGGCCGGTCGCCCAGATCCGTTGTTCACGGACATTTTCTGGCTGCCGGCAGAATTTTTAATCTACGTATAGACATCCGGTTCAAATACAGCCGGCCGCCGTACACCCACCGCTCACGGACTAACGGGTCGCGATTGTCAAACCGCTAACAAGTGTGTACGACGCCGGACGCCAGGTTCCCGCGTATACTCTCGGTGGGGAGTAACTACTCCCGGGAGTAGAAAAACCTATATATATATATATATAGGGCTGCGCAAAAGTAGTACCCAGGGTAGTGATTATTAAACAGTACCCGAGCCCCTCGCCAGGCCGCCCCGCGCGCCAGCTTGAGCGCCAGCCAACGCATCCCAACAGCGCTCCCAACCATTCCCACGTCGTCTCCCGGATGATTTTTTTTTTTCCTCGGCTGAATTTTTTCCTTTTGGTCGTGGCCGCTTTTTTTTTCTTTCTCCGTCACGTGTGCTAGTGGTTGAGTCCGATGGTTTTCTTGCTCCCGATTTTTTTTTTTCTTTTTCCGTCTCATGGACTACTGGTTACAACCGTTTTTTTTCTTTCTTGCGTTTGATTTTTTTCTTGCTGCCGATTTTCTTTTTTTTTACCATGAGAAGTGCTGGTTGGTTTTAGTTTTGGGTCTGATGGCTTAGATTGGTGAACGTCAAAGAATTGACACTTGTTGCTGTTTTTTTTTTTTCTTCAGTTTTCTTTTAGCCTGCTAGATTTATGGATGAGTGCACGTCCAAGAAAACTTTACATTCCAACGACTGAAACCATAATCCTTTTGTTTTCGCCAGAAATCAAGAAGGATTGCTTCACCGGTCAAGCAGAACTTTAATGATTAATGAACAGAGTATGCCATGCATACAGATTAGCATATCATATAAAGGAAACAACAGGTGCAGTTTCCAAATGAATGTTTTGGGCTACGTATAATTTGGACATAAGAAATTGTGGATCAGAAACAAGACATCACGGACAGCAACTCCAGCTCCACCACCAGAGCAGCGTCAGCCGCGGCGCTGCTGCCTCTGGCGAGATGCCGAGAGGTGGTTGCAGTTTTCCCACTATGTCTCTCATCGATGGCCGCCGCGTCGGGTCAGCGTCGCTGCACTCTTGGATCACCTCGCAGACGGCCTCCAGCTCGTTATCCTTGTGCTCCTTCAGTGACGCGTCCACCAGATTGTTGTAGTTCTTGTCTTTCAGATGCTCAGAAGCCTGTGGTGATGAGAAAGAACATTAGAAGTGCAACCCTGCATAATTTGAAGAGCTGAGATTGGAAAACTCATACCAAGCTGCATATGGGTTTATGAACATCTGGATCAGGAACCCTCCTGGATATGATCTCGATCATAAGTGCGCCCAAGCATTAGACATTGCTTGGGAGATCCGGAGGAGCTTCGAAACGGTTGCTGCTGTCCTCCTTTCCAGCCTTTGCTTTGGCAGCAAGTTCGTTCCATACACCAACATCTGCAATCTGCACCAGCAGAACACATTACACTATATTAGCTCAAGAAAATAGCCATATACATTATGTTAAAAAAAGGCATACACAGGTTAATTGAGCAAAAAAAGTCTGTGCCAGTTCCTTCACCGGTATTTATATTTGTTACTGAAAGTAGCATAGCTAGCTGAAGCTTGTACCTTGGCAGCATAATCATCTAAAATGAAGGTTGTGTCAAACCGCACATCGTGTATCGAGACAGGTGGATTGAGCTCATGGTGCATGTATTGAAGGCAGTATGCAATGCCCATGATGACTCTCATATTCGCAGCCCAGTCCAGATGCTCAAATTCTTTGACTACAAAAAAACAGTGCATTCAAGTTGCAGGGAACACATATGCATATGAATTAGGAGGTTATGCGCAAGTAAAATCACTTACCATGAAGATGCTGTGAGAGACTGCCATGTGGAGCGAACTCAAACACCATCATTCTTGTGAAAGGCTCATTTTCTAGGAAATAGCCAAGGAGATTGATAAAGTTCTTGTGGTTGACCCTTAACAATGTATCTATCTACATGGAGGGGGGTTATCGACGAAGAATTAGTATTGAAAGATCTTCTATTCTCAGGTACTTTGTGTCAAGAACAAGATGTTGCTAGTCATAAACCATTTTCTTGAAGCATGTTTCCGCACTCCTGGACCAGTCTTTGATCGATGATATGACAGTGGAGACAACACCAATCTCAACTCCACCTGATAACATGCCCTTGAATACAGTACAGGTAGGAAAAGTATCGGTGATATTGCTAAAATCCTCACAAGCAGCTTCAAGCTCAAGTCTGTTCAGTTTTTGGGCACCTGAATTTAAGAAACAGAAATGCATTAAAGCAACTGGATGCTCAGACATAATTATGAGTGGGATATAAAAGTATAACTAGAACCACAATAGAACTCCTGAACTGGCCATGTCTTAACCCACCAAGAAAACCTGAGTCTCAACAACCAAAGCCTCATGCAGAATGTCACTCTTTTCCAACTTTGCATGCATTCACTTCCCAAGTACAAAATTAAAAAGAATAATAACAATGTTTTCACCTGTTACGAGGGCCTACTGAATAGGGCCACTTAGCCCTGTTTTCAAGGGGCTACTGATGCACACCCTCGCTTCCGCAAAACCAAAATTATCAAAACTACCAGACCAATGAGCAATATTACAGCTGGAATTGTGATAATATATGCCCACTTGCTACACTTTCTACCAGTCCTCTGTACATCGTTGGACTGGGCCACTTCCGTAGACAGCTGCTGAACTGCAGTAGCATCAATATCTTCGGGAAGCAAAGGTGCCAAAGCGTGGCCATATATGCCCGGAAATGCAGGGAATGAGCCACTTCCTAGAGAAATCACATCTCTGAATTTCTTTTGGGTTTTTCTGGATCAGATAAATTAGCATCATTTCCCAAAAAAAGCAGGCAGGCTGTTAGTTTCACTAAGAAGCATGCGGCGCATGGCACTTGCAAATGACTGCAAATTCTTCATGACATGTGCCTCACTGAAATCTGAAAGATGTGCAAGGATACAAATGTTAAATGCAGTGTATATAGCATAAAAGCACAAGGGCTGATTTTGCAGCATGAAAAATGCAAAATTACTTGGTACATTGGTGACACTGAGAGATATCAATCCTTGAAGTCCGACTTGTACAGCAAGACCTTTAAAGAGGTGAAATATTTAGAAACAAAGACTAGGAATGTTGGAAGCTAAAATGGAGCACAGACAGAAGTAGCACCGAATATATTCCCTTACCAGCACCCTAGTTTTCAGCTCAAGCATCCTGCCTGATCATCAGCTGTCACTTGGACGCCTTCTTGGAACTGATTATCATGAAGGGATTTGAAACATAAGAGTCCTTCATTATACCAAGGAATGAACAGAACGGAGAACAGAGGGAAATAAGAAGCCTTACAGTTGTTTGAGCAGTGGCATAGCCCCTAGTTCTTCTGGAATTGTTCCATACAACTTGTTGCTGCTCAAATCTAGCACTTCTAGAGCAGACAACCCTCCAAATTCTCTGGGGATTCTCCCGCGAAAGTTGTTCTTTGGAAGTAATCTAGACAAAATAAGGAATAATAAAATATCATCCCACACAAGTATTTCTGGTACATAATACATTACACTAGAGCCAAGAAATTACTGGACTGTGGAGATGAGTGTAGAAACCAACTCACAAGAATTTCAGGCCTTGAAGGCTCCCTATCTCAGGTGCGAGAGTTCCAGCCAATTCTCGGCCTGTTAAGTTCCTGTATGCAAAAACAAAATAAGAAACCAATGTACATGATTTGTGTAAAAAGTCAAGATACAAATAAAACAATAGCAGCAAATCAAATTGGCACAACAGCTTTTGAAAAGATCATGCTAATTACAAGAAAGAAACAATATAAATTAGTTCTTTCCTAATCCTGATGTCCTCTTAATGGACAGTTGTAGCAAACTATTAAGATTGGACCTACAAAAATCATCAATAAGCTGTAGTGAACTATTAAAATGGAAGGTTGTTCATGGCGTCAATTTGTATGGAAATAAAGGAAAACCACACTTACAGAAACTCTACTTTACCGTCAAAGCATCGCACGCCGGACCAGCTGCATGGGCTCCTGTCCATGGGATCCCAATCCTGGGAGGCACAGATTATATGACCCATTTATTCATCATACACAGATTATCCGTGTGGACATATATGCTTACTAAATCATCATTGCAATATGTATAGCTTGTATGGCACAAATGCACCTAAATGAAACAATCACATGGTCATGGGGAGAAGATATACCAAATTTGCAATTATTATGCTACACAATTTACCTATACCTAGAACTAGAAAGGTAAAAAAAGATGTTTTTAAGTGACATAGCTGCACATCGAATTTGGGGAAAATTACATGAGAACGTAACTAACTAGCACTTGATTTAATTAAGGCATGTAAAGGGAGGACAGGACGAAAAGCACTGCTGCGGCAGGGGAAATAAAAACAAACAAGAAGGAACTGAATATGTAGATCAGAAGGAGATGCAATGTATGGATCGAACGAGATTGCAATAATTAATAACTAAATAAACATAAAGAGAGATCAAGCTAAAGAATCTTAATTTCTGCTCGTGCTTGGCAGGGGTCAATGGGTCAAGGCCGGGCGACAAAGGGAACAGAAGAGCCGACGGTTTTCGGGAGGCGAGGCTGCGGATAGGCCAGAGCGCGCAGAAGGCTGTCGGACACCACACATCGAGGAGGCTGTAACGCCGCGTCGCCGGAGGATGGGAGGGAAGGGCGACTTGACCGGATCTGCCTGCAGGGTTGTCGCCTTCCGGTCCGGAAGGGGCGGGGCCGCACCGCTGGTCGGGAAAGGGCGAGGCGGCGCGCACCGGGTCGAGGAAGGGATGAGCCACGACGCCGCTGGATGTGGAAGGGACGGGCAGCCGCCGGTACGGTGCCTCCGCCTCACCGCTAACGGGCGGCCGAGAACGCCCAGCCCGAACGGAGCACGACGCTGCCGAGGCGCACGGGCGCGCCATCGCAGCAAAGCCGGGCCGTATGAAGAGGGGTCGGATCGGGCGGTGTCGGCGGGGCGCCGGGGGGTGTGAAAGAAGTGACCAAGCGGCTGGGTCGAGGAAAATGGAAACCGCAGAGAAGTCGTGGGTGGTGGGAGCATCCGAGTGGCCTAGCGGCTCGAGCTCGTGGGAACCGACGGTCCGCTCGGGGTCCGAGAGGAAGCGATGGGAACCGGCGCGGGGCCGCGGGAACGGTCGCTCGGGCTCGGTGGCGTGGGCTCGGGTAGTGAATATTAAACACTATCCGAGGGTAATATATAGAATACCTATATATATATATATATATATATATATATATATATATATATATATATATATATATATATATATATATATATATATATATATATATATATATATATATATATATATATATTGTTAACTGTCACTAACGACATATTTTTACCGTCAACATTGTACCAAAAAGGGATGAAACTATATATTATTACACACATATACCTTTACTATTGGTATATTTCCACTTATATTGGAGAAATAATTGTTTTGCAGAATTTATATGAAAACAAGTGGAAAATGTACCAAAAAGACGCCTTCCTGGAAAGCGTCCTTCATCACATCAAGCAACCCAAGGAAGATAAGCCCAACACGACGCATACGGATCGACAACCGACACGGGGCCACTTTTAGGCCCAACACCGCACACCCGCCGAGGCCCAAGCCAAGCCGAGCCCGGCCTAGGCCGGGTGCACCGGCCGGCGGTTGCGCCCGGGCTGGCGCCGGTCCAACCTAGTTTTGGCGTGGCGGTGCATTAGCGCCGGGGAGGGACGCTGCGCTTTGGTCGGTTGGCGGATTCGGTGAGCTGGGACGCCGGGGGAGGACGGGATCAAGAATATTCCTAGCATCTTTAAAGCATATCCCCTCTGCTCTCCACTATATAAAGGGACTCTCTCCCCTCATTCTACACACCTCAAAGAGAGCCTCTCTCTCTTCTTCTTCTTCTTCTTCTTCTTCTTCTTCTTCTTCTTCTTCTTCTTTCTTCTTTCTTCTTCTTCTTAGTAGGTTAGTATGTGGAGCTAGGCAACCACCAAGGAGGGCTTGGCTCCTTGGAAGATGGATTCGGTATGAATATATTTATGGTATTCTTCCAAAGCCTTGCTCTTATCTTATCATGGTTGTGCATTAGAATTAGAGTATAGACTCTTGACATAATCATGACATATAAACTAGTCTATAGTCTCTATGTTGTGGTACCGTCATACAAGACTTTATGCCTAACGGTTCGTGCAATATATTTGAGTAAAGTTAGGGTTGTCTTTGAGGTGGTGGTTCGTCATTCCTTCGGGTTTGCTCATGTTCTAGTCCGTCCATCTGTAGGGTGGGGTCCATGGGGACATGAGTAGTTTCCTTGTATGGGGGCATGGTGCACGGATCTTGGGGAGCCTTCAAATATGACGGCATGTCACGATTGTTGAGGGGTAGGCAGCGGTAGTGACAGCCTTGTCCGTCCTTTGTAATCCCCCACCACGCGTGTATCGTTGTGTAGGAGTTCGCAAATGCCTTGGTGGGTACCAAACTACCTGGTGGGGTCTCCCCGTCCATCTCATTCTCAGCTCTGATCCCCTATTTACGTGTCTTGCATGATTATCAGCGGCTCGTGCGCCTATGATTAGAATATGTATGCTCCACTTAGGAACTTTCTTTCTTAGTTCTTCTACCTTTATCCTTGAGTTTGGTTTGAGTGAGTGTGTCAAGTTATCCAAATACCCATTCCTTATGTCCCAATTATAAGCATTGGTCTATTATGCACTCATGTTATCTTATTCATGTCTCTCTTAGATACTTTTACACCATGCCTTCCTTTGGAAAAATATAAATAACGATACCTTGAATATCTCCGGGTGAAATGCTATAACGGTATTTCCGTGCGCTTGCGGACTTGTTCTGTAAACGTTGCAGAATACCACCCGGCGTTCGTGGCAACGTTGTTGGAAATACCAATTCTGGTGATGACATTGTGGAACGCCAACAAGCATTTCTAGCGTCATTTTTGAAGATGGATTCTAAATCCATCTTTGGTGATTGCGCTTAGAAAATGCAACAAGCATTTTCGGCAATTGTTGCCGGGGAAGGCATTGGTTAAAGGAATCTACTAGACATGCTCATGATAATATGCATGTGTAGTGACCATTGTTCATAATTGGTTTATCTAAAAAATATATTATAAATAAAAAGCAAGAACATGTTATCAAGTTAGTATGCACCTTCGGGTATTCTTGTCGCTAACCATTTCAGGTGGAGACTAAGAAGAACAAAGGGCGTGCAATGCTTGAAAACATGAGGGCTACATCAACTAGAAACTTTGACGCTCTTGGGTGAGGGAACGCACTCAAAAGGAGACCTTGACCTTGCATACTTGACTTTTTCACAAAAGTCCAAGTGTGGGAGGGAGGAAGGTGATTGTACCAAGTTCCACACACAAAGAGGGTCACTCAAAAAAAGGAAGAAATAAAAAAAGGAGAGTCCAAGAAAAAAAAAAAAGAAAAAGAAAAAAGGAGAGATGAATAAGAGATGATGTTAGCCTCCCCTTGCTAAAAAAAAAAAAAAGAAAAAGAATTGAAAAAAAAGAGATAGAAAAAATATATAATAATAATAATGGGAGAAGAGAGGAGCAGGTTGGTCCTACATGGTCCAGATAAACATCAAGGTGCCACTTGACTCCACCCAGCATTGCTCATATAAGCAAGAAGGGGTCTTCCTCTCCAAGGCCATTGTCGCTAGCACCAAGGCTTATGGTTCACACACATTCTTTGTGTGTGACTAAGCGTTGTTGCCGACCTGAGTGAGTTTGGTATGCCTCCCTCTGCTCCAGTGAGAGAAAGTCACAACCAAACTGTGGTCATCATGCCACCAATGCAGCAATTCTGAACTATTTATCCTCAAGCAGTCGGTCAAGTACACTCAGGTACGCAAAGATCCAATAAAAAAAGAAAAGGAAAGGAGGAGCCTCCTCCTTTATACCTTTGCTAACACTAAGACCCAAGGTCCATATACACTACCTGTGTGTATGACCTAAAGCCTTGTGGCCCGCTTTGAGATGAATCATCAAGCGACCATTGCGGAAGTTCTAACGTTCTTACCCTCATACGCGGTCGGTACATACACACTCGGGTATGCGAAGGTAATATTTCACCAATTCTTTTTACTCATATTTATCTCCATATAAAAAAAAAATCATGCCTATGATGGAGATAAAACAAGGCTAGACTTACATTGCATTTTTTATCTTAGCCTTGCTTGAGTATAAAAAGTTTGGTGAATTATAGTAATAAAAATAATAATAATAAAAAATGATGAAGATCTTATGACCTTCCTAGAATGATAAAATTTCAATAAAAATTTTGAAAACCAACTAGCTCAAATTGCTACATCTTGCACATGATTACCAATAAGGTAATCACGAGTGAAGGTAAGTGCACTCGTGATCTACCATATTCTAACCATGCAAGAGAAAGTCGAAGCACGGGGTACAAATTCTAATCATTTGGCTTTGAGCTAGCTTGGGGAAGGATGATAACAAGGTAATGTGAATCTTTCATGCTCATCATTTTCATTACCTTCAAAATAATAATAATAATAATAAATATATAATAGATAAATAAAAAATTTAAAAAAACTATAATTGTCTTGTTCACCTTTCAAAATCTTCACCTCCATTGGATGAATCTTGTTATCATTTCATGCTTCCACTCCCTATGCTTTTATGTTTTGGTTTGAAAGCTTTGGTCATACATATGGTGATCATACTTCCATAGGCTTTTCGAATTAAGCATGGTGCTTAGGTCAAAAAGTCTACCATAATCAAATTAGACATGGCGTCGAGAGTTTGATTATTGAACCAAGGCTACTAGTGTAGAATTTGGTCGACCATATGGACTAACCCCCCGCAGGAATCAATCAAACTTCAAAAGGGTAAGTCCTTGAGATGACAATAGAGAACAAAAAAACTTATTTGGTGAACCCAAAAAAATAATAAATAAATAAATAAATATGTATATATATAAAATGAAAATAAATAAATAAACCTTTCAAACCCCAAGCATAATTGTCCTGTTATTTCACTATCATCACAAGACAAGCTTGGGGGAGTCTCCAAGCACGCTCAAAGGGGACCACTAATCACGAATTAGGCCACAACGTGCACATGCTAGCACAATCCTAGGTAAGTCGAAGCTAGCTTAGTGGAGGACTCCCACAAAAGGTAACTTATATCTCACATTCCATTCAGTCATTTTCTTATCTTATAAGAATGATGAGATATAATAAAAAAAAAGAGGGGAAGAGAAGAGGAGAGGAGATTTATTCCACTCCATTTTATATGTGTTGTAAATGTTTAGTTCTACCCCTGTTGAAATAATGAATAGTTGCTCTGTCTTATATTTAATTTATGCCTATGTTATAACTTAGCTTTCCCCAAGATTTGAGTTTGTTGGCTAAAAATGTCTCATCCTAAAAACTTGATTTTAGTGGGTTGCATATGCTTGCTCTAGTCTAAGTTGTTCTTTGGATATGATATAGTGCCATGGACCTTGCTATGACTTTGTTCCAAGTGAGACTTAACATCCGAAGATTTATTTTCAAAATACAAAAATCTTAAAGTTCCTCGATGATCTATAATTCCTACCGAAGCCATATGACATATTCTCCACAGATACAAAACCTTAGTCGTATGTTACTTGTATTCATGTTGAGCTTTGTCAAATTATTGTGACTGTGTTGAGATTCTTTTCATACACCCATGACCAAGATTCACGTACACCCATAAATAAAATGCTAACTCTTACACCGAGAGTTACACACAACATGCTTTCTCCATAAACCAAAAACTCTACTCCTACACTGGGAGTAGACAAAAAAAAAAATATATGATAGGAAAAATACTCCATGCTCTACAAGATAACGATCTCTCTCAATATCGGGTCAAAGAGACATGACTATGCAATAGTATGAAATATATATATATATATATATATATATATATATATATATATATATATATATATATATATATATATATATATATATATATATATATATATATATATATATATATATATATTTGGACACATGAAGGTCCAAGAAAAAAAAATATAGGGGCACATGAAGGTCCCAAGGTATTGAGAAAAAGATGAGCACATGAAGGCTCATAAAATAAATGATGACAGCCATGTCTCAAAATCTAGAGAGATCATATCCACAAAAGGACTATAGTATAGATTTGGGGTTATTCCACCCCACACACTTGCACAATCTTGATCAAGGTATATGACTAGTCTCTCCATGTGGTCCAGTTTTTGACACGAGCAACATTACATGATGCAAGTATGACTTCTTTTATCCCTACCTAAAGATCCACAAAAAGCCTTATTAGATGGTAGGACAAAGAAAGGCAAAGTCAAAAAGCCTTTGGTGAGGAACATATGCACATTGAGCGGCCGAGTGTATCATTTGAGGAACTTATCTTTATTTTGCAAAATATTTAAAACCTCGGAAAGATAGTTGATCAAAAGAATGAAAGATAAGTAAGCCTCAGTAAATCTGTTCTATCCTCCAACCGCCCAAGATTTGGAAAATACTTGGTGGTCAAGAATGCTGACTTATTCAAATTATGGAAGAAAACTTTGTTTAAAAAGCGGCATATTTGAAATATAATCGGCATAGAAGCAACTCGAGATCAACAACCAAGTCCTTATCATTTCTCGAGGGCGAGCAAAGGGTAAGCTTGGGGGGAGTTTGTTGACGGTCACTAACGACATATTTTTGCCGTCAACATTCTACCAAAAAAGGGATGAAACTATACATTATTACACACATATACCTTTACTATTGAGACATTTCCACTTGTATTGGAGAAATGATTGTTTTTTGGATTTTATATGAAAACAAGTAGAAAATGTACCAAAAGGCCTTTTTCGGAAAGCGTACTTCATCACATCAAGCAACCCAAGGAAGACAAGCCTAACACGACACATACTTGGACCGACAACCGACACCAGGGCCACTTTTCGGGCCCAACACCGCACACCCACCGAGGCCCGGGCCCGGCCGAGGCCCGACCTAGGCCGGGCGCACCGGCCGGCGGCGGCGCGCCGGGCCCGGCACCGGTCCGGCCCTAGTTTTGGCGTGGCGGTGCATTAACTACCGGGGAGGGCGGTGCGCTTGGGCGGTTGCGGATTCGGTGAACACGGACGCCGAGGGAAGGGCGGGATCAAGAATATTCCTAGCATCCTTGAAGCATATCCCTCTCCTCTCCAGCGTATAAAGGGACTCTCTTCCCCCTCATTCTACACACCTCACAAGAGAGCCTCTCTCCCTCCTTATATGCGGGCATGGTGCCCGAATGCCATGGAGCCTTCGAATATGACGGCATGCCACGGTTGAGGGGGTAGGCGGTAGGGTAGTGATAGCCTTGTCCGTCATTGTAATCCCCCACGTGTGTATCGTTGTGTAGGAGTTTGTAAATGCCTTGGTGGGTGGCAGACTACCTGGTGGGGTCTCCCCATCCATCTCATTCTCAGCTCTGATCCCCTATTTACATGTCTTGCATGATTATTAACTGGTTCTGTGCACAACTATGATTAGAATATGTATGCTCCACTTAGGAACTTTCTTTTTCAGTTCTTCTACCTTTATCCTTGAGTTTGGCTTGAGTGAGTGTGTCAAGTTATCCAAATACCCATTCCTTATATCCCTGTTATATGCATTGGTCTATTATGCGAGTCATGTTATCTTATTCATGTCTCTCTTAGATACTTTTACACCATGCCTTCCTTTGGAAAAATATAAATAACGATACCAGAATATCTCGGGTGAAATGCTACGACGGTATTTCCGTGTGCTTGCCGACTTGTTACAGAGCGTTGCGAGAATACCACCCGGATTACGTGGCAACGCTTTGGAATATACCAATTCCGGTGATGACATTGTGGAACGCCAACAAGCATTTCTAGCGTCGTTTCTTGAAGATGGATTCTAAATCCATCTTTGGTGATTGCGCTTAGAAAATGCAATATATATATATATATATATATATATATATATATATATATATATATATATAGAGAGAGAGAGAGAGAAAGAGAGAGAAGAACACCATCTACAAGCACCGCAAGAAAGCATTGTAGGATTTATTAATACCCAGGTCTTAGCGTCCCAAGGCGAGTTCTACTACAACCTTGATGACAAATGGGTGCCAATGCAGTAGTGATAACACCTTTATTACATGTCGGGACATGAAATATTTGTGTACATTAATTATATATGTGTAATATATGTGTACATTAATTATATATGTGTAACATATGTGTAATACATGTTGTGTACTTTAATTATTAGTTAATTATGTAATTTGAAACCAAAACAAACCATGAATTGAAATGAAATCAAAAAAAAAAAAAAAAGAACCACATGCACGCCGGGGACCTTTACTCTGGTTGGTATTTCCAACCGAGAGAAAAGGTGGAGTTCTACTCCCTGGAGAACCTTTACTCCCCAACCCGTACTCCCGGTTGCATAACCAGGAGTAAAGGGGCTTTCAAGCCAGGAGTAAAAGTCGTTCGTGTACTAGTGTGTGTTCATTTTGGATATCGTCCTCCCATTTTATGTCAATCTAGTTTTGAAATGAGTATTTATGATCGAAACGAATTCAAATGAAAAAAAAGTTACGAACTATAAAGTTTTATAACTTTTCGAGATCTATAACTTTCATCCCGATCGTTTCTCCATCCGAGGTCATTTGAAGAATTTGAATTTTTAGATGTGAGGAAATTTAAGCGTAATTTTTTTTAGATAGATGATTTCAAATGCAAAAGTTGTCAACTATAAAGTTGCACAACTTTTTGAGATTTACAACTTTTGTTTTGGGCATTTCTCCATTTGAGATCATTTGAAAAATTCAAATTTTAAATTTTATAAATTAAACATATTTTTCGTTGGATAGAAATTTTAAATGAAAAAGTTGTCAACTACAAAGTTGCATAACTTTTCAATATCTGGAATTTTTGTTTTGGTCGCTTCTCCATTAGAGATTCTTAACTACCATTTAATATTCACTTATGAGTATAGAACATATGGATTCATTTGGTATTAAGTTTTATGAAATCTTACGAACCAAATAGAGCGACATCATAATGACTTCAAATAAAAAAGTTGTGAGCTATAAAGTTGTATAACTTTTTGAGATCTATAATTTTTGTTTTGGTCGTTTTTTCCATCTAAGATCTTAACTACTACTATACATACTTGTGACTATAAAGCATATGGACACCTTTGGTATTAACTATTTGGATATCCAAAAATCTCAAATTAAAAAAGTTTGAATTATAAAGTTATAGATCTCGTCGAATACTACAACTTTGGTATAAAGTTCGTCTTCATCGAACATCATATGAGAAAGTTATAACTTTTTTTGCAGCATATCTTTGTCGGTTCAAGCCATGAACCGGCATTGATAGTATCGATGTATCGGTTTTAGCTAAAAACCAACAAGTATGCCCTAATTAAAGCGCCGTTCTTGGCTAAAACCAGTGATGATATTAACCGGTAGTGATGACCCAAATATTAGTGTCGGTTGGTCCTATCACTGCCGGTTTTAGCAAAAAAGGGTAATGATGGGTCGGGAGGCATTATCACTGCTGGTTTTTAAGAAACCGGTAGAGATGGGGCGGCACTGAAAGTCAGTTCTATAGTAGTATTATACACACTAGTTTGCTAAATTGTTATGCTTATTTGAGCAATTTATAAGTTGCAGGACCAATATGCATTGTTGACGACCATATGGTCTATTATAAATCGTCAACTTAGTGCATAAACATGATCAACTTTAGTACTATTATGGATTTTAACTGACAATCTCCATGAGTTTTGGTAAATTTCTATTTTTCGTAGGAATATCTAGAATAAGATGGAAAGGGGAGGATTAAAGCGCAAATAAAATGAAATTTAGTCGAGGGCTAATATACATCAGAAGACTCTAGAAGATACGAGAATCAACCCAGAGGAAGGCAGAGCCCACCTCTGACCAGGTGGGGCCGACCGGCCTAGTAGGTGGGGCCGGCCGGCCTGCTCTCCTCTCTCCACGTGTCCAGCTTCTGGAAGCTTTCTCCACTGACTCTCTAGATTGCATCTACACCATTCAGCAAGGTCGGTTTGATCCGAGGGCTATGATTCATCCCTCAAGGCAATATAAGCAAGGGCAGACCCCCCTGAAACCATAGAATTCAGAAGAATTCATTATTAGAAGTCAAGAAGAGATTAGAAACTAGGGTTCTAGAGATTAGAGAACTAGAGAGCTCTATTTCTTCAAGTTCATAGTTTAGACAATCATTGGAGATTTAGTAGTATGTATTTGAATTCTCATTATGACTTTGCTTTATTTTATTATATTGCTCTTTATTATGTTCTTAGTATATTCTAGTTTGATATTTGATATAGTTCTAGTTAATGATGATTATATGCATATGTTCGTGGACAACTTAGTTTTGTCCTCGATGAAGCTAAGCCGTACACATTTTATGTAAGCATGGTGCTTAGATATAATTTACTTGTGAATGCCATCTATATACCGAGGCGTGTGGTAAATCGCAGGGTGATGTGACCCTATTGAGTCCTTTGTAGTCCTCCCTTTGTGTATAGAAAATGGTAGAGTGTGGTCACGTCGAAGGGGCAAGATCTTGTACATTGAAACCTTCTTAGTTCATGTTCTATATGCTATATAATTCTGATTTAACTATGCTATAGATGAGAGTATTTTATCTGCTTATGCTTAGACTTAATGATTAGTAATAATTTAGAGGTCTTTTGCTCATAGAATTGTTATGATTATTTTTACTACATTAGTTGAGTCTCTATATTTTCTATCTCTGGAATACCTTTATTATTTTATATTTATCATTTATCTTGACTCACCCCCTGCTAAAGCATTGGAATGACTGATTTATCATAAGTAAGCTATAGTTATAACTATTTATGAGTCATATTAATGTTTGTCTCACGTCTTTCCTTGGGGAAAAATAAATAATGATACTTGGAATACTCTGGGTGAGATGCTACAATGGTATATAGTTAATTATCTATGCGCTGCGGATATCAATTTATGCATATGTTTATATTCTTTTTAATTGTTAAAGCAAGTGATGAGTTAATTTATACCAACAACATTTCTTAGTGTAGTTGTTGTTTATTAATTCCACTAAGAAATGTCAACAAGCATTTCGGCACCGTTGCCGTAGAAGGAAGAGTAAATATGGCTCTAGAAAATAAATACTTATAGATAAATCATAACCTTTGCTTTAGCGAGGCTTACCCTTGTTTTGTCTTTGTTTGTGTATTTTTATACGAGGGGTAAGTATATACAAGACTAGTTGTGGATCATCAATTTCTCATCAATCAAGATCAATCGGAATTAAAAAGAAGAAGCTTAGAAGTCGGGTTTGTGAAGCAATGGCCAATCTTGACAAGACTTTTTGCGTGAATTCTCTACTCTAGGCACTGAGAATATTCGCGTTGGACCAACACTCAATATCAATAATGAAGAGTTTGAGCTCAAGCCAAGCCTCATCAACTTGATTCAAGCTATCACATTCAGTGGAAAGATACATGAAGATGCCACTACTCATTTGCAGAATTTTCTAGAGATTTGTAGCACCATCGTCATCAAGAACATTGCTCAAGATGTCATACTACTTCGTTTGTTTTCGTTCTCACTAGAGGGAAGAGTGAAGCGGTGGTTCTATACAAATAAAGATCAATTCACAACATGGGCGAACTATTACGAAGCTTTCCTAGAAAAGTTTTTTTCAAGCAAGTGATATAAGAACTCATGCGGGGAGATATCACGGTTTGTAACCATCGTACCATACAATGTGCACGAAACCTTCTCAAATTTTTATCACAGCCTACACATACGATATCACGACAACTCGACAAGTTTCAAGATTTTCGGACTTCGTTTGCTTTTTATAGAATTTAAAAACAATTCACCCGCAAGTAAATGATCATGTTTCGTGAACAAGATGTCGGGTCTATCCCACGGATGAGGTCTCACATTAGACTCAATAGCACGAGTATCATTTTTCCATTCATTATTTTGCATTATTCGAATGACTTGGGTTCAAATTTGACTTATGAAAAGTTCAATTAAAAGAGAAAAATTAATGAAATATAGTAAAAAGTTCGAGAAATATTTCAAATTTGGACATAGAGTACCAAGTACTGTAGCAAGACTACAGAAAAAGTTTGGATGCAAAAATCCAAAAAATTACTACAAAAAACTTGTTAATCTGTGACGCTCAATCCGTGACGATGCCTGAAATCCATCATAGATAACCGTCACGGATGTGCCTGCGTGATGGTTGTTCAGATATATCGTGACGGTTATCCGTGACGGTTTCCAGGCATCGCCGAGGGGGATTGAGCGTCATAGATTAAATCGGTTTGCCGAAGTGTCAAATGATGACACTCGAAACCGCTATCTCTTTGCCGAAATCTTCGGCCATGCGGCACACAAGTGAGCCTGCTCTTTGCTGAGTGCTAGGGTCCTGGCACTTTGGCAAAGGTTCAATTTTTTTCCCTACCCCAATCCGTGAAAACATAGCGGCGAATTAAAAAAAAAAAAAATCTTTGCCGAGTGCCGTGATCTGGCACTCGGCAAAGCTGAAACCCTAATGCTTTCTCGAGTGCCGGATCTCGGGCACTCGGCAAAGGCTGCCTGAACAGGAGAAAAAATGTGTTTTCTCTAAAAAAACTGGATTTACCTTTACCGAGTGCGGATCCGGCGAGCACTCGGCAAACCTGTTCCGTTTCTAAAA
This sequence comes from Hyparrhenia diplandra, assembly GCA_015847255.1. Lineage (NCBI taxonomy): Eukaryota > Viridiplantae > Streptophyta > Magnoliopsida > Poales > Poaceae > Hyparrhenia > Hyparrhenia diplandra. The sequence goes on from JADLZK010013348.1 coordinate 174,295, forward strand.
ACACCAAGTCGCGGCCCACTGTCTCTCTCACCCGGCCCGTATCTCTCTCTCACCCTCTCGCCCGTCCGTCATCACCGCCACCATCGGACCGCCGCCCGCTCGCCCCCGCCGTCTTTGTTGACACTTGTTATCATATAAATTTATTAATCAAATAAACATGAGAAAGAGGTATAAAACATAATAACAACCTAGAATAGGGTGTCACTAACATATTTCCACCCGTTTTGGTAAAGTTGTGATTTGCGGGGACTTAACGAGCTTGGCCGAGAAATGGCGTGGCATACGACCGACGTAACGCAACGCAATCCAACTCGAAACAAGTCTAGAAGGCTTCGGATTACTCGGCGTGGACGAAACTTGACACCGAAGAAAACATCATCTAGAAGACTCCGGAAGCCACGGCGCATCGCGGGCCCCGAGTGGGACCCACTGCGGGCCGATCGCCCAATAATCGGGCCGATCGGCTGGCTTGGCCGCCAAGTCAGCCCTGTCTCGGAACCTTCCTCCACCGCCTCTAAGACGCAATCTAAACCGGTCGTTTGATGTCGGTTTGATCCGAGGGCGTCGTTAAGCACGAAGATTAGTACCACATTGCTCTGCTGAAGCCTGAAGAGACATAAGAAGACCCATATATATAGACCCCTAGGCCCCCCTGTCTCAATCAACTGGATCTGAAGCCTCAAGTCATCATCAAGAAGAAGACCAAGTTGAAGCCAAGGCAGGAGAAGAGGAGGCGCCACCAAGAGATAGGATAGCTAATTCATCGCTCTAGATCTAGAGCCTAGTTTAGATAGAAAGTCAGAGTTTAGAGAAGAGAGAGCGTCTGCTCCGGTTCTAGATCTGTAAGTCACCATGGATCAATATTATTATTGTTTTCCTACAACTTTATGCTATTCCATTACTATGCATGCAATTAGTCTATTTTTACTTTATTCTAGTCATAGCATATTTGATATATTCATTATTCATGATAATTCAACGCGCTTATTCGTAGAGCTCCTAGTGTATTACTCGAGTATGCTAGGTAGTAGAAAGTATGTAAGCATGGTGCTTAGATATAATTTACTTGCGGATTCACCTTATATGCCGGGTCGTGTGGTAGATCGTAGTGGTGACAAAGACTATTGAGTCCTTTGCAATCCATCCCGTATGTAAGACTAGTCGATAATGGTTCTTGGGATTATCTTGTTTTAGTTCCTGATTTTCTTAAGTAATCTTCGGGGTGCACATTCTTATCTATGGTTTTGATATATATATGATCTTATGCTATGCCATTTAAAACCATTTAGTAGATTCTTTATATGCTACCTAAGAACTGTCCCTTTGTCTTAAATCCAATCCTAATCTAACTAGGAATTAATCTTATGCTATACTCACCACGTGTGTGCCTCCTTCTGTCTCATTTACCTTATTACTATTTATTATTGGCTTACCTTGTTTAAAGTATATGCTAACTACTACAAAATCCCATTAGTATTCTATCACTTGTCTTTAATCATTTGAAGCGCCTATCATATCTTCCTCGTGGATTCGATATTTAAAACCCTTCGGGTGAAATGCTCTTTGGACATCCGTGCGCTTGCGGATCTATTTTTCTCGTAAGTTAACAAATACCAACAAGCATTTTTAAAGGCGCCGTTCTTGCGGGGAAGATTTTGATAGCTATTCTTTTGATCATTGATAGATGAATATTAAGTGTGGATTTTGCTACTTAGCACCTCTGCTTAAACAGTAATTACCCGTGTATTGTCTATTAGTCTATCTTATGCGGGGTAATTGATTAAAACTTTCGAAGCGACCCACGTTGGGAGAATCCGGTGTACCTGAACTTCATGAACCATCAACATTGGAACCCTGCCCCAAGTCGTCGTCACAAGAATTCGAATCACATCTTCAAGTGACGGATAAAGAAAGCGCGCACAACTCACAAATTCTATTTGTGAGTGAAGGTAAGTATGATCGAACGTGAGACGGTCTTGCTCATGGACTTTAAACTTTTGAGTAGTTATCCTTTTAAATTTCCCATAGCATGTTTACTTTCATCCATGCATCTGTTCATGTTGACCCCATAGTAAAACCATTGCATGTTTAAATTCCTCGCCTTTATATACTAATTGCAAAAAAAAAAAAAAGAAATTAAAAATATTAGTCTCACCATGATCATACCCCTTCATCTCTATAATACTTTTATGCTACCTCTGTTTGCTATAGTATGCTTAAGTTTTGAAGTATCTTCATACACCTTAGACATGATGCTTAGTTTAATTTGTTTTCATGGCTCAAGTTAAACATGGTGTTTAGTTTGATTCCGAAACCGCAAGGTGTGTTGATTTTGTTTCTAAAGGCTTTTAAATTAAACGTGGTGTTTAGATTAAATTGCCTTCTTAAATTGAGTTGGACATTATGTCTAGGTTGATTTTTGGACTAATAGTATACTTTAGTAGATTCTGGTTATCTTTGTTAGACTAACCCCTGCAGAAAATTATCAAATCCAACTGAAAAGAAATTAGCTTTACGCAAGGTATGTGACGAATTCCAACAACTCTCAAGCAAAAGAAGACTCAACTCACTCCTTATGAAAGGACGAACTGTAAGTGCCTAAATACTCAATTTATCTTTTTTCGCAAGTTACCTTTGCCTTAGCCACGCTTTAGTGCAGCCGCTTCAAAAAAAAAAATATAATAATAATAAAAACAAAAACAAATATATATAATCGTGCTAAGTTTTTAAAGAACCATCATTATGTTAGCACGAATAAATCATATGGACAATAACCCTTTTTTCAATATCATTCTTTGCCCTTCGGGTATATGTCCACTAATCATTTGCAGGAAAGAATCCACGTTCATGGACCTACCTCACTACCACTTCCACTACAAAACAGAGGAGTACCAAGCCGGGAGGCCGATGAGAAGCGGGATCAACGTCAACCTACATCATCTTGTCAAAGACTTGCTTGCTCAAAGCACCTACACAAGAAATACACCGGTAGGAACGCACTCCAATCAATGACGGACCGGTACAAAGAGAAGTCACAATAATGCCCCGAGACCATGGAGAACAAGGTTGTCACCAATGAGGTTTCTCCCTTGATCATCAAGACAACCGATTGTGCTACACACCATCAAGAATACTCCACACCACGTCGTTAGAGGACAAAGCTAATCAAGGAGAGACTCCAAGTTTACATCTCAAATGAGCATCCTTTCGTCAACCGAAGTAAAGGAAGATGAAGAAGAATTGACAAAGGAAGATCAATCGGGCTGTCGGCATCCTCATCCCTTGGGCGATTAAAAAAAAAAAAAAAAAAGAAGAAGAGAAAAAAATGGATTGATGCAAGGGAGAGGACGAACACAATAAGATTCCATCAAGACCGACAAGTCAAGGAGAACAGTCAAAAGCGACTTTAAGCGCCGAGTGACACAGAGTTTGAGCTTGGGGGAGGAAGACCAATTCCACTAGAAGATGATCCGATAAGGCTCTCCCTCCTCTCAGACTCCCACCGTTCTGACACAGAAAAATGAAGGGAAGATGATATGAGGGAAAAGAGGACAAGACGCTCAACTACCACACATGCCACGAGAGAACCACCATAAGGTGTTACGATGTTGCCATGATTCTACAATAAAGGTAACATCTTAAGGTAAGTGTCCTAATCGATAAAGCTTCACTCTAATCATGGCATGCTTACTAAGGAGTTAAATATGTTAGCTCACAACCTCACTTAGATTAATCTGAATAGCTCAACATGTTAGCTCTTAGTTGTTCTTACCCCTGTCTCTCTAGTTTTATTTTCTCTACCCTTTAGTTTGCTATGTTATAAATGCCACATTCATATCCGTAGTCTGATCTTATCACCTTTGTCACAAATAAATGAAACACATTATGCTACCATGGTTATATGTGCTCAAGGTTAGAGTAGAATGAATATAATTTTGGTTCTGTTGGTGTTTTTCCACCAGCAGAGCCCATGCACTTGATCTCTACCTTGACTTTGTGAGCAGGACATACTTTGCGCCAATTATGGAGGAGTTGCCACTTCTCCAAATCTCTACTAGTTAATGTCCTGCCTACAACATGCACAATAAGCAAGGAACATGGGTGATGCCATCCTCGGGATCACAATCCTAAGAGACGCAACTTCAAGATCGACGAAGCACTCAATAAGCAAGCCTAAAGAAGAACAAAGACGCGGAGAAATCACAAGTTGGATCAGAGTGGCCGGACAAGGGAGACATTAAGAAGATTTGAGAAAAGTCCACCCGGCTCCACCAACCAAGCACGCCGAACCGACCACTCGGAAAGGTCTCCACCGAAGAAACAAGCTTGGAGGAAGAAAGAAGACACGCCTACCAAGGGAGACAACAAGAGTACACCTTCGGAAGACCTATCACCACCAGCGTCACGGGATCAAACACCGTCGGCTACCTCATCTACGCTACTCATCGAGATCATTGAAGGCACCGCACCGGACACGACATCCCGACGAGATTCCATAGATGACAAAGACGCCACGAGAGTAAGTACTTGAAACTCCCGCCGAGGTAACTTCGGTATTTATCTCGCATATTCAATTTTCGCATAGCATATTTCAATTAGCATGTTTCCTTTAAGCATTTTTAAAAAAAAAAAACCTGCATTAGAAAATCATAAAATTATGTTTGCTACATTTGCATTAGTTTGCCTTAAAAGCCCCATGCAAGCACCCCTTGCTGTGGCGGCATAAAAATAAAAATACAAAAACATGTGAGCACATGAAGGCTCACCACATAATCCTAGAATTTGTTCCTTCGGTATGTATGCGAAATTAATATTTGCGGGGAGAACATTTAAGGAAAACCCGAGAGATGAACAAGTTCCAAGGGCGAATAAAAAGACTACTTCAAGATCCAAATTTTGGGGAGAGCACCCTCTCGTTATCACGATAAGTATTATTATCCTATCTATTTCAAATATTAGCTAGTTAGTATATTTGCTTAGAGTTAATGAGTCTTAAATAAAAGTATTAGTGTTAAGAGTCCAATAAATGTTAGATCTTCTTGAGTTAGCTCTCTTTCTTTAATTATGATCTTGATGATATATGCTAAGGAAATGATGAATAGTTGCTCCGCCATAATTCTTCTTAAAGTACTTACATTTCGGACTTAGATTCTCCTAGAGCTTTAAATGCTTAATTTGCTCTAAACCCAACACACTGTGGGAAGCACATACCTAATCCGAGTCTTAGCGTTGAAGGATAAAAATACATGAAAAAGTTGAGTACATTTTATCATATTCCTAGAGATACCGATTCCTGGTTTTTATCTTTGAAAATTATAAAACATTACATGATGAGATCCTTAGTTATGACCTTTAAGAGTCTATCATCCGCATCAAGATCATCCCACTCCACCAAATACGCCGCTTCTAACCCGAAGTCACGCATCCCCATCAAGCCGCTAGCCATAATTATAAAAATAAATTCTAGCAATTTTGGATATGTCTCTCTCAACGTTTTTATTAGATTACGGGCTACATTCGAAAAAAAAAAAAGAGAGAGAAAGAAAAGAAAGAAAAATAAATATTTAGAAAGAAAAGTGAGACGAGAGGAGAGTAAAGGACAAGTGTCATACTAGGCGAGAAGGGCCTACCTCCTAATAATAATATTTAGAGATGAATAATGGACACATGTCCGAGGGTGAGTAGGGCCCACATCTCTAAGGAGAGAGAAAAATGGACACAAGTCCGAGGCAAAGCCCACCTCTCCAAGAATGGACAGCCCAGGTCTTAGCAATTTTTAGAAAGAGAGATGTAGTCCAAGATGCTTGAGAAAAAAAAAATATATACTAGAAAAGGCTAAAGGCTATTTACTACCTTTCATCCTCATCCACTTCACCACTATCATCCCACTATGTATGTTCCACCACATGTAACTCCACTAAATACCATCTACTTAAGAGGGTCATACATAGGATCTCGGAATTTCTTTTGAAAAATATTACAAAACCCCGGGATGATAGTTGATCAAAGAGTTTGAGACATGGCACTTAACTTGATTGTTTTATCTTGCTTATGATTCATGAAAAGGCTACGCCCCATGGTAAACAGGTATGAGAGAGCAATCTGGTTAAGAGAAGAATTTATTTCGATAAAACCGGCGCTTGAGGAGGTATGAAAGCGTAGTAGCAACTCGATCCTACTATAGCATATAGCTTTGCTAGGGACTAGCAAAGGGTAAGCTTGGGGAGTTTGTTGACACTTGTTATCATATAAATTTATTAATCAAATAAACATGAGAAAGAGGTATAAAACATAATAACAACCTAGAATAGGGTGTCACTAACATATTTCCACCCGTTTTGGTAAAGTTGTGATTTGTAGGGACTTAATGTAAAAAAAAGCGGTAAATGACGTGGCATACGACCGACGTAACGCATAGCGCCAATCCAACTCCGAAACAAGTCTAGAAGGCTTCGGATTACTCCCGACGTGGACGAAACTTGACACCGAAGAAAACATCATCTAGAAGACTCCGGAAGCCCACGACGCATCGCGAGGCCCGGGAAGTGGGACCCACTGCGGGCCCGATCGACAATAATCGGGCCGATATTTGGCTTGGCCGCCAAGTCAGCCCCGTCTCGGAACCTTCCTCCACCGCCTCTAAGACGCAATCTAAACCGGTCGTTTGATGTCGGTTTGATCCGAGGGGCGTCGTTAAGCTTAAGATTAGTACCACATTGCTGTGAAGGCGAAGAGACATAAGAAGACCCATATATATAGACCCTAGGCCCCCTGTCTCAATCAATCGGATTCAAGCCTCAAGTCATCATCAAGAAGAAGACCAAGTTGAAGCCAAGGCAGAGAAGAGGAGGCGCCACCAAGAGATAGGATAGCTAATTCATCGCTCTAGATCTAGAGCCTAGTTTAGATAGAAAGTCGAGTTTAGAGAAGAGAGAGTCGCTCCGGTTCTAGATCCGTAAGTCACCATGGATCAATATTATTATTGTTTTCCTACAACTTTATGCTATTCCATTACTATGCATGCAATTAGTCTATTTTTACTTTATTCTAGTCATAGCATATTTGATATATTCATTATTCATGATAATTCAACGCGCTTATTAGTAGAGCTCCTAGTGTATTACCTCGAGTATGCTAGGTAGTAGAAAGTATGTAAGCATGGTGCTTAGATATAATTTACTTACTTGGATTCACCTTATATGCTTAGGGTCGTGTGGTAGATCGTAGTGGTGACGGCACTATTGAGTCCTTTGCAATCCATCCCCCGTATGTAAGACTAGTCGATAATGGTTCTTGGGATTATCTTGTTTTTAGTTCTGATTTTCTTAAGTAATCTTGAGGTGCACATTCTTATCTATGGTTTTGATATATATATGATCTTATGCTATGCACGTTTTAAAACCATTTAGTAGATTCTTTATATGCTACCTAAGAACTGTCCCTTTGTCTTAAATCCAATCCTAATCTAACTAGGAATTAATCTTATGCTATACTCACCACGTGTGTGCCCCTCACTTTGTCTCATTTACCTTATTACTATTTATTATTGGCTTACCTTGTTTTAAAGTATATGCTAACTACTACAAAATCCCATTAGTATTCTATCCTTTGTCTTTAATCATTTGAGCGCCTATCATATCTTCCTCGTGGATTCGATATTTAAAACCCTTCCGGTGAAATGCTCCTTTGGACATCCGTGCGCTTTGCGGATCTATTTTCTGTAAGTTAACAAATACCAACACGTGCCCACAAGATCTCGCTTGCTTGCCCCAGTCACCCCCAATCAGCGTGCCGCCCCGCCCGCCGTGCTCGCTAAGCGTGTCGCGCGCCTTCCCAATGCCGGTGCACCACCAATGCCCGCACCACGCCCGGCGTGCCCCACGCCACGCCGCCACCCGTCCGGCCACCCCGGATCCCGCAGCCTACCGCCCCCCCCGCGCAAGACGCGCCGCCTTTCCCGGTAGGGCTGCCCCTACCCTCCCCACCACCACCTCCTCCCAACGTAACCACACGCCCGTGCCGCCGGGATTTCCTCCCACGCCTCCACCAAAACCACCGCCGGCGGCTTCTCGGCGTCACCACCAAGACGTCCTTGATTACCACAGCCAAGTCCGCCACACCGGCACCACCGCCCGATCCTCCCGGCCAACCCCAAAGCACCGACGCCCCCTGCCCCTACACCATAGGTGAGTAGTAGAGATAGCTTGATGGTGGTATGTTTTAATAGCGGTGGAGTTTGGTAGAATAGTAGTAGTAGGTGGTTGTGGTGGTGGTGGTTGTAGTAGAAGAGTAGAGTGGCGGTGATGGTAGTGGTGGTAGTAGTTGTAGTAGTAGAAGAGTAGAGTGGCGCGGTGGTGGTGGATGAATGTGACTTGGCAATGATATGTTGAATTGAATGCATATGCATATGTGGTTGTTGGCCATCGTGCGTACATTTTATTGTAGGTTTTGGAAACCTCACCGTGCGGGGAAGGTTACGCCGAAAGTTTCAACTAAGCCCTATGTTCTTTTTTTGTAGGAGAAGAGCCCGTCGGGGCCGAGGCGGAGTACCTCGGCGACCACAATCATCTTCCTCGGCTGCGCTGGGTCCCGCCTACACACTGCGTCGCCTTGCCACAATACCAATCCGCCATGGCCACGCTAACCGACTCCGCGCCACCCTAGGTATAAATAACACCTCTTTTCGGTCTCATGGTGGTAGATCGCGTAAGCGAGTTAGCGTCTCGTTTGAAAAGAGATACAATTTGGAGGTATGCAGATCTTTGCATATGAACGACCGTGTCTGTTTCGGATTGTCCACATTGTTTGGATAGTCCACGGATCGCGTAGATGGGATAGTTTCCATCTTTCGCCGGTCTGCGAAGACAGGTTTCGGCATCACCACCTGTTATTCTCGGATACACACTCTCCCCGGCGGGGCGTGTATGCGGAGAACAGCGGGAGGTGCTTTGCCAAGTACATCTCGATAGGAAGCGAGCATGGAAACTAATCTCATCTACGCATCTCTGGCGAAGTGGGATTAGGACCTATCCTCACCTATTAGACGGTAGGAACACCATGTAGATGCAATTGATGATTACATTACTCAGCGACACATATGCTAAAGGATGGAGGACCGTCGATTGGATGTACATGGGCGAAGAAGTCAAAGTGAATTCACCAATGAATGGATGAACAACACCCGGTGCTTTCTTGGACCGTGCATTTGACAATTTTTGAAGGATATTGTCTAGTTTTGTGTCCCTACCGCAAATGTCAAAGCGAGGAGGAGGCAAAACAAGGTGGACATGGGTAAACATCTTCTCAAGCATGGATTTACTCCGGACTATACCGCGTGGGTCCATGTTGACACCTCTTATGATATACTTTTTATATGTCAACAAGACATGAAATAAGGGCATAAAATGAACAAACACCTAGTTTAGAGGTTTATCTTGATAAGTTCCACGAGTTTTGGTGAATTATATATTTTCGGGGGACTTAACAGGATAAATGCGGATAAGAACGGTAAAAAGCTTAAGAGTTTGCATCCCATACGATGACAAGACTTGACCGTGAGGCAACTCAACCCAAAAAGTGGACTAAAACATTCTAGAAGACACCCGAGGAAGACACCGGGAGGAAGGAGATGTCGTTTGTGACCGGGAGGACCTGGCGATCGCCGGCCAAAGGGTGGGTCCACTGTCGGCCTCTCCTTTCTATGGCGGTTTACCACCCGACATTGAGGTTGTATCTATACCGTTGTTGAAGGTCGGGTTTGATCCAATGGTCATCGTTCATCGCCAAGGCCTATATAAGCAAGACCTCTACCGCTAGGGTTAAACCCTAATACACATGAATTCGAGTTCTAATTCGGTTGTAACTCATTATCGACCAAGTCGGTAGTAGAAGAGAGTATCTCCACGAGAGATTAGGGTTAGCTACTTGTCTAGTTCTAGTTCATCTAGTTCTAGTTCGTCTAGTTGATTAGCAAGTCGATTCAAGTAGAGCGGGTGTGCCTACAGGAGTTCTAGATCTTCAAGTCAATGGCACGGATATTATCTTGTATCTATGACTTTGCTCTATTATAATATTATGTGTTGCTTTGCTATGTTCTTACTTTATTCTAATAGTATATTTGATATAGTCATGGTTCATGATAGATTCATGTATCTATTAGTAGAGCGCCTAATTCAATTCTCGAGTGGGTTAGGTGGTAGAAATATTTATGTAAGCGTGGTGCTTATATATGATTTACTGCGAGTGCACCTTATATTCGGGGACGTGTGGTAGATCGCGGGAGTGGTGGTCTGTTGAGTCCTGTTGAGTCCACCCTCCGTCTATAAGCCAAGTGGATAATGATTATGGGGAATATCTTGTTTTCGCTCTTGATTTTCCTTGATAGTCTTAGGATACATGATCTAGAGTTTATTATGCTATATATGATAATGTATGCCTTAGAGTAGATGTATTGACTTAGTAGATTCAATGCTACATAAGAATTCTGTCTCTTAAAGTAGTCCAATGTTAAGTCTAACTTTAGTAGTCTATTCCTATCTCTGTGTGTGATGCCTCTGCCTTCATTTATCACTATCATATTCTTATTATTATTGGCTTACCCCTGCCAAAGTTAGCACTAGTGATAGATTCTCTCATAAGTATGCCACCTATCAATAGTATATCGCCCAACTCCATTTTCCTCCCCGTGGTAGAATATAAATGACAAACTGGATTACTCCCGGTGAAATGCTATAAGTAGTATTTTTATCAGGCGCTTGTGGATAGATCCTTTTTATAATTATTTCTTAGAGATTGCAAACAACACATTACAAATATCATTTATGCATTTCCTAGCATTGCTTTGGGGATGACAACCTAGCTTATGGTAGTGCTAAGAGATGAAACCACACCGAGTGCTCCTTGCGGCATATGGCCTTAGGTGAGATTAACTCCACCTATCGTTATAGTGATGTTAGGAATACCAACAGTCCACCATGGTGAAGCCCACCGTATGAGAGAGGAGGTGGTGAGACCACGCCTCGAGGCTTGTGATGCCGATGCGGGGTAGCGGACATGTTAGATGATGTTCACCAAAGCACGAGTTCGTTGAAGCCCGTGATAAGGAGGAGATGGGGCGGATGCAGTCGTTCTACGACATGATGGACTCGGCACGTAAAACCCCTTCATGATAAGGACAAGATGGAATGCAAAAACAAATTAAAAAACGATTTTTGGGTCACTTTGCCGAGTGCAACACTTTCGGCAAAGGACCCTTTGTCGAGTGCAATGGTGGCGACACTCACCAAAGTTTGGGAAAATGGAGCTGGAAAAAACAATTTCCCAGCTTTGCCGAAAGTGCCAAGACCATGGCACTTGGTAAAAACTGTAAAAGATTTGCCGAGTGTCATGGCAAGGACACCCGACAACCACTACAAGAAATTGGGCCTTCTATGACAATTTTCATATGACAAAGCCCCTTTTAGTCATAGAAACGATGCGTTTGTGACAATTTTTCAATGGATGACAAGTGTTTATGACTGAGTTGTGCGTTAGTCATAAACAAATGTCACCACGTGCATTTCCCAATCTTTGTGACAATAGCTCATGACAAAAGTGATCAAATGTAATGTCATTAATTGAAAAACATATTAAAAAACACCTTGCCAAAGCCTTAGATGGATGGGACCCACATGTCACCTAGATGTGCACGGGTGGTATCCACATGTTAGTTAAATGTTATCCGTAAAACATTTATCACCCCTATTATAATTAGAAAACTAATCTTGTGTTTGGATTTGCATGAACTTATTTTTAAGACAAACTCTAAAATATGAAGTAAAAAGATGCTTGAACCCATCACTGTCAGTTAGATGTATACTAATTGAACGGGAGGTGGTATTTACGTGTTAGTTAAATATTAACCAACAGACGTTTATAGCCTCAGTTTTGATAAAAATAAAAAACTTATCCTGTGTTCGGATTTGCATGGAAAAAATTTTAGAAAAACTCAAAAAATATCAAGCAAAAGATATATACTTAAGTGTTGTATATAATTGTTTGTATATAGACTTGACAATTTGTTTCCTAAATGAAGTTTTAATTAACAAAAAAACAGCAAATAATGCCATGAGGTTCGAACTTCAGACCAGGACAGAATGGTGCAAAACTAAGATGTACCACTGCGCTACGTAATACTTTGTTGAAGATATCGCTGCTTTGGGCTTATATATAAATATATATGCTTACACTAATGTTGATGAAAACCGGCCCAAAAGACCAGCACAGCCCAGCAGCGTACGATTCGCTCAAGTGGAGGCTGACCCAGACGTGCAGATTAGCGAGCCCAGCAGAAATCAGTGTTTGTTGGTCCATTAGAAATCACAAAAGACGCCATGGGCACTTAATTCACTATTTCATTAAATGTAAAAATGTTGCCTTTAACTAAAATAATTGAATGTATCGTTTTTCGACAGGAAAATTGTTTTCACATCATATTTATATCTAAAACTTTTCATGAGTGGCCTTAGTTCAACATATAATTACGGTGAAGTTGTACGAGAAATTCAATTAAAGTGAAAAAAATACTTTTGTGAAGCATGTTTAGTCCGCCTATGTCGAAATGACTTGAAATTTTTTGGTAGTCATATACATTCAAAATATGGTCCCACACAAGATCTTAGGTTTTTTTGATAATTATTTTTATTATTATATTTTTATCTGTTGTTGTGTGAGATAAAATATTGTGAATTATAAATCGAAAAACACTAGAATTCTCGGTGACCTTCACGTAAATTTGTCTCCTAAGGCACAAGAGACCTCATAGCAAAGTCTCGGCACCATTCGATTTTTTTTTTTTTTGGGAGTGGACTCGGTTCAACTATAACTATCGGGTGAAGTCGCACTCCGAAATTAATTTAAACTAAAAAAAGTATCAAACCAATTCAAAAAAATTTCAAACTTCGTGGTTGCTTCACACATGGCATTTACAAGCCCGAGAAAAAGTTTAAGACCAAAACGACACTAGAAGGCACATGCAACCGCATAATCCGTAAGAACCCATGTGTATAAACACGATTCAATGAAAGGCTCCATATAACGTTATGAAGCATCTTGGTCCGCCTATGTTGAAACGGCTTGAAATTTTTTTTTAGTCACGCATTACACCCAAAATATGGTCCCACTCAAGATATTAGGTTTTTTTCGATGATTATTTTTGTTATTATATTTTTATCGTGTTGTGTGCAACAAAATATGGTGAATTATCAATAAAAATACTAGAATTCTGCGGCAAACTCCATAGAAATTTATCACCTAAGGCACAAGAGAACTTGTAGCAAAAGTTTGACACCATTCCCGATCTTTTTAGGGGTGGCCTTAGTTCAACGTATAATTATCGTGTAAAGTCACTTAGAAATTTGATTAATCTAAAAATTACCAAACCAATTCAGAAAAATCTCAAACTTTGTGGTTGCTTGACATATGACATGTGCAAGCTTGAGAAAAAAGTTTGAGACCAATACCACACTAGAAAGCACATGTACCACAAAATCCGTAAGAACCCACGCCAGCGTAGGACACTCTTGATGAAAGGCTCCATATAGTGTTGTGAAGCATGTTCGGTCGCCTATGTTCAAATGGCTTGAAATTTTTTTAGGTAGTCATTTACGCCCAAAATATGGTTCCACACAAGATTTTAGGTTTTTTTTTGATAATTATTTTTATCATTATATTTTTATCGGTTTGTGAGATAAAATATTGTAATTTATAGATCGAAAACATGACTCGTCTGTTTCGATGTCGTAAAGCTGCAGAAACTTTTTCTCAAGCTTATGCATGCTACAGGACGATGAAAAGCTAAGTTTTAGAGTTTCTAAAGATGCTTTGTTATTTTTTATTTAAATGAATTTACGCTCTATATGATGCTATAATCTTCTCCCTACGATTCACGCAACAAAAAAGAGGGGGGGGGCGTGGCCCGTCGCTTCCTTTTCGGCCGTCCGTCGGGCGCGTGGATGGCCAAGATCGATGCCAGTGCCGGCGATTTTGCAAAAAGTCCTCGAATTTATACGAAATCCAACCCGCAAAGGTACCGACCTCTCACGAGAAATTTTCTCGAGCAAGCCCTCGAGTTTTTGAAAAAATCGACCTACAACCCTAGGCCGGCCTCCCTCCCCACTCGGGCTGCTTGGGCCTTAATGGGCCAAATTCGACCCAACTTAGCTGTTTTCCCTTATCCATTCTTTTTTTTTTTTTAAAAAAATTTAGTAACACTTCAAAATTGCATAGTAAATCAAAGAAAAATCGTAAAATGGAAAATTAATTTGTTTCTAAATTTTCATGAACAAATTTATGCAAAGTGGATCCAAAATAGAACATATTTTAATCAAAAGTTTTTTTGTTGTACAGACTATTCCTATTATTTTAATGGGTACATATGAAAACCAAATAAAAAATATAGAATACAAAATCCAGGTTATTGAAACTCCTTTCGATAAGATATCATCACACTACTTAATAAATACTTTTAGCCTCTTTCCTCAAAAAAATGTTATAGTTCATTTCAATGATAAATGTAAAAATATAACATGGCGGCGATTATAATCGACGCATAGCTAACCATCATACTTATCCAATCACCCTAACTCTCAATGAAAAATAAAATAAAATAAATATTACCATTTCAAACCCCCAAAACAACATATAAATAAAATAATGCCATCACAATGACAAACTCTCCAAAATATACAATAAGTACAACAATTGCTACAAACCATGACACATATATATAAAAATATCTTATCGAACCACATTACTCTTATACAATTATTTTAACTACACATATAGAACAAAAGCCTACATAGTTAAGCGAAACCATTTCACAACAAATAATAACTTTCAAAGAAAAATATCACAGTCCCATTGGCCATAAGCGCAACGCCGCGACCATTTCTAGTTGTAGGTTGAAAGTGAGACATGCCACCCAAAAATTTCGTAATTTTTGAAACTCATGGCGCCCAAAAATTGGGCCCAAATGTTGTGGAAACCCGCCAACCCGGTTCCAACCGTATAAGACTACCCGCACTCATGGTTCTCTATTTGCTTTCTCTATACATCCCAAGAATCAAGATTCTCTCTACAACACTCTCTCCCAAGACTCATCCCTACTTTTATATCTCTACTCTATACTAACTATCATCGGTTGGGGTCCACTTATAATTTTATCTAATTATATCCATGTGACATCTAGTTTTGAAGGATTAATTGAAACAAATTCAATGATGTAATGTCGGAATTTAATTTGAACTTATGGTTTGTGAGTTATAACATTTTTTAGTTAGGATATCAGTGGGGCCCGCAGTTGTTGCTCTCATATCTCTCTCCTTTCTCTCCTGCTGTGCATGTCGTGGGGCCAGCGGCCAGCTTACCGGAGGCACGGGAAAGCCCCAAACTTCCAGAAATTTTGCTCGTAGCGTGTTGCTTGCACTACCCCGCTGCGGGCTTTTCTTACCTGTAAACGCTGATATGGCATTTACAGATGCATTTAGAGAGTCCCGTGCGGACAGTCTAAAAGACTTCTTGAAAACCCTAAGCCCACTCCACTCCACTCTCCCAGCCGCCGCCGTCTCTCAAAAAAAAAAAAAAAAACAGAGCACCAGCGCAGCCGACGGACGCGGGACGGGAAAGCAGCTCCGGAGGCCCGCCCCGCTCGACGCGGCGCTCCGGAGGCCCGCCCCCGCTCGACGCGGCGCTCCGGCGACCCGCCCCAGGTCGACGTGCCGCACCGGCGGCCTGCCCCCTCGACGCGCCGCACCGGCGGCCCGCCCCTCCTCGACGCGCCGCACCGGCGGCCCGCCCTTCCTCGACGCGCCACGCCGGCCCCCCCACCACCCCCGACGCGGCGCACCGACACCCCGTCCCTGCTCGTCGCGCCGCCCCGGCTCACGGTGTCTGCACGTCGCGCTGCCCCGGCCCTGCACGTCGCGCCGCCCCGGCACCCCGTCCCTGCTCGTCGCGCTCCCAGGCTCACCGTCCCATCTCGACGCCGACGCGCCACCTCGCCTCCCGTCCCCGCTCGACGCGCAGTCCCGTCCAGCACCCAGCCGCGGGCGCCGAGGTGGGGCCTTCCTGTTGCTCGCCGGCAGCGCCGTCGCCCCGTCCAGCAGTCTGAAGGTTTGCATCCTGAATCTCATTTTCGGTTACCTCTGAACTGATTACTGAAGTAGGTTTAGTATGGATGCAGATCTCGTGATGCATCCGGTGGATGGGTTCTTTGGTGACGACGACAACGTCTTCGACTTGCAGGCCATCAGCATAGGCGCGTTGACACCCCTAAAGTGAGCCATATCCTCTCTATTTCTAGTGTGCTTCCATACATTGTCAAGGTGAATTGCTTGTCTGTTGTATCAGGCCATGCCTTATGGACGGGTGGTGCTGTTTGTTACTATGGAACTGAAACAATGATTGTTGAAGCAGGTAACGTACTGCTTCTAGTACATGAACTGTGACTGCTTCACCTGTGCGTTTGGCTTGCTGCTTGAATGCTGCACATGTTTGAACGTGACAAATGCTCCACACATTTAAAATGTTATCTTCCTGAATCCAACTAATTGTATTCGATCTTTAACATTTGACTGCCTATGCAATAGTATACTTCTGAAACAAGCTAAGATATATTGCTAAAAAGATGGACCATCAGTTATCTTACAAGAGCTTCATTTCATTTCCATCAAATGTTAATATTGCCATATGCAAATTTGAACCTGTATTTTATCTTAAGTCTGAAGTAATAGCCTATTCTGATTGTTGTACTGAACCTGTAATTGCTTACTGCTCTGAACAGGAGGCTTACTGAACCTATAATTGCTTACTGCTCTGAACAGAAGGCTTACTGCAGTTAACCTGTCTATGTATTTACAATTTGTTTGATATCAGATACCAGAGACTAGAGAATATGTACATTGAAATGGCATGGTTTAGCACACTTTGTTATTTCACCAAAAGGTGCAGACCTGGTTATAGGTGGTTATTGTCGTAGAAGGTATAATCATACATATAAATTGCAGCACAAAGAAAATAGTGTAGCACACTTGTAGCATTTGCTCCCTTCTCTGATTTCTCTGTTAGCTTGTTTATTCGATGCAACTATAGATGTATGTTTGCGGTTGCTTACTACTAGCTCATATTGGCTATCCAGGTTCTCTCTTTATGTGACCATCCATCTCCTGGACAGAAGTAAAGCTCATGCTTTGTACAGGTACATACAAGAATTCAATATTAGATAAGCACAAGTAAATCAGTGCCAAATTAGTCATTATGCAGTCTAGATGTTGCCTTGTCTTAATTTCCCAAATCGAATGGCTAGTAACCTGATTATTTGTTGCACTGCAGTTCCATTATTTTGCACTACAGTTTCATTTGCCCCCCATTCTTACTTGATTATTAGTCACATTTGCAATCATTCTTTTCTGAAACTTGTAACTAAGGACTGAAGTCTCTACCGTTGGTTGAATAATAAAGCTGTGACCTGAAACTATAGCTCTATTGGTAGTTACTCCTGAAACTTTTGGTAGTTCATCACTTCTAAAATTTTTGCTTATTGTAACAAATGCAGGAACATGAGCCCGTGGGTGTGGAACATTCCTATAAGTGATGGATCATGTGTTGGAACCTGTATGTGAAATGATGGAAGATCGCTGCAAGTTTCATTAGTAGTGGTATTGGAAGGGATCCAACAATTAGGTGCAGGTGTTTTACAAAGGAAGTGATGTTACTAGAATATAATGTACAATTGTTTCTATAGTTTTGGTCATTAGTGGAATGTGACGATGTGTAATTATATATTTGATATATGTTAATTTAGTATATATATTGAAATTGGCTTTCCGATGATGCTAAATGGCTATACTGGGCTTTAATGGCTGTAATGAATAATGGGCTAATTGGGCCAGATTTGTTTTTTGTGACAATTCATTTTTATCATGGTACCCATGCCACATCATGTGCCACGTCATATCATTGGACACTAGTCAACATCCTATCTATTACCTTATGACAAATATAGTGACTAATATAGTTGTCATTACCTAGTGACAACTTTGTAATTGTCACCCAGAATAATGACAATTGGATCTATTAGTCACGAAAGGATTGTGACAGGGATTCAATGACAACAACTATATTGTCACCGGTGTCATAGAAGGGGCACAATGACAAGAAAATGGCTCTAATTGTCACAATCAGTTTGTCAAAGAAAGCCTAATCTCTTGTAATGAACTTAAATTTTTTTAAAAAATAAAATTGGCCTTTCGAGTGCCACGCCTAGGGTACTTCCGGCAAAGAATTTTCAAAAAAAAAAATTACACTTTGCCGAAAGTGCCATGGCCGGCGGCACTCGGCAAAAGATTTTTCCAAAAAATAAATAAACTTTTCTTGGGTGCCACGCGTCTGGAAGCACTTCGGCAAAAGAATTTTCCAAAAAAATATTCAAACTTGCGGCGAGTGCAGTGGTCACAACTTTCGGCAAAGATTTTTCCAAAAATTAAATAAGGCACTCAACAAAGTTGCCGTTAACAGAGCCTGCACCATGATGGCACCTTTTCTTTGCCGGGTGCCCGAAGAAAGGCACTCGGCAAAGAGCCCTTTTGCGGTAAAAATTTGCTTTGAGTGCCCTTTGCCAAGTGCAATTAGGGCTTTGCCGGTGCCCGCGGCACTCGCAAACGCCCTGTCTCCAGTATGCCAGCACCTTCACCATCGGAGTGTGTTGTAGTTACAGCGCAACTGGTCATATTCATGTTTTATCAATTTCATAGATCATATTCCAATCAATAGGCTTAAACATGCATGCTTTAAAATAATTGATAACTTTTACATAAGATAAGATACTGATGATTGTGATGCGATTGCGGCTGGCAAAAAGGGCTTCCACTAGTGAAAGGAAATTTCAGAGAAGTGTCGTTCAAAACTTTTTAAATTTTATTTTGGATTTGGAATTGTTATAGGATTAGAAATAAAAAGATTGCACGGACTGAGCATAGCTCCGTTTTCTTTGATAACAGTGCAGCTGTGGAAAAGAGAGACACGTTCATTTGTATGTTTACCTTGAAGTATGTAAGGATTTGATGGGATCTCATACAGAAATAAGAATGAGGTGGGAAAAAACAGAATGTGAGATCCAATCACTTGGATTCTAGAATCCAACTATCTACCACAAACCTAATATTTAGAGATTTTTACTATGCAAAGACAACAGTCACTACTTGCATAGTTTGTTTTACATGTTGCCATATCTTTGTCCTAAGTCGAACACTATCTTTGACTATCTATCTCAAAGTAATCCTTATAGATTCACTATATGTGAATTATATATTAAAGCGTTTTTCGTGGTGAATCTAAAAATATAAATCTTATGTTATGAATCTATGTACTCTTTTGAAATCGATAGTCAAAGATATAAATGTTTGACCTAAGACAAAGCTAATTTGATATGTAAAAAATGGGGGAGTATCAAATGTAAACACTCTTCACTTTTTTCTTATCTAAAATCAAGATTCTGCTTTCACTATATAGAATTCATGTTCTCTCAAACAATTTCTAAATAGAGGTAATACAATTGTTATGACCGGCGTGCCATATCAGAGGAAAAGCCGCCAGTGAACTCGGAGGTCCTGCACCTCCGCCAGCGAACTCGGAGGTCCTGCACCTCCGCCGGACTAAAGGCCCAGCTTAGCATAATTGGCCCAGCTTAGCATAATTGGCAATTATTATTATTTCCTTTTATTTGAGAAAAGGGTATAAACACCTTGTAACAAACTGAGATGAGATTAAGCAAGAGCAATCTATCTGCTCGGCTTCCCTCTAGAAGCCGCGCAGGCCCTAGCCGCCGCCTGTCTTTCTTCTTCGCGCGATCACGGCGCCTCGCCGCCGTTCTTAGCGTTTCAAACCCCAACCTGCCATCACTCATACCTACAACCTTCGATCTACCAAGAAGAGGACGTCCGTTCCTATCAACAACAAATATCATTTTCAAGTTAGTATGGGACCTCCACAATGTATAGTACAAGTAACGTCTATATAGACTTCCTATAGTTGTGTTCCTTTAAAAAAAACATATATCAACCATGGTAAAAAAAAAAAAAAAAAAAAAACCTATGATCACCAACCACTATCGTTGGCAAGATGGCTAGCGTTGAGGGAGCTCATGGTCAAGATGTGTGGACTTGGAGAAGATGGCCAGTGAGGCAGGCAAATATGATAATTTCAGTTGGCGGAATGCAAGCAGGGGAAGGTGGGGGAGCCGACTTCACTTGGCGAGCAAGTATGGTTCCATGGTTAGTCGCCAGAATCAATAGAGGAAGAGGAGGATGCAGTGAACAGGTGGGAGACGTTGGCAAGTTTCATGTGGGTGCACATATGGAATTGGTAGGGAACCAACACAAGAGAAAAGTATGATCTCTATGGAGAGTCCTTTGGAATGGGGCCGAGAGGGATGATTTGAGGTCCTTCTTACTTTTGAGGGTTTGAGTAGCGACCTTGCTAAATCTGGCTTCAAAGTTAGGTTTAAGGTCCTGAGTAGAGCCTCTACTAGAGCTTATTTAATGACATACTTAAAAGACAATGTATTTATATTTTTGTCGGTTATCGAAACAAGCATGCCGACCGTTGAAATTAGTAATGTGCATGCTTGTATGCTTCTAGAAGGTTGTGGAGATTTGAAGAGAGGAGATATTTGCCCTATAACTAGAATTATCTTAATAACAAATGAAGAGGAAGATACTTTCTTGTCACATGGTAAAATATTGTACAGAGTATTTTAAAACTAGATACTTTTGACAAAAATGTCTAGATACTACATAAATATGAGAAAATTTTTAGAGACGAGATATTTTTTTTCTAGGTAAGACTATAGATATGGGTGTCCTTAAAACCCTAGGGGCTATATGTAACACTGTAAATAAGATGATGCCACTATAAGAGAAAATATCAGACATTTGAAGAATGACGTAGAGTAAATGATGGTATGATATAGCCATTAGTAAATAATTGTGAGTCATACTTTTATAAAGTTCTAATAAATAAAAATTTTGAAATTTCTTCCAAAAAGTTGGTGAATAGATTGGGAACAAATTACTCTAATTATGTCCTAGTCCATTATATATATCCCACTCCATTGCCATCTTCTTTAATTAGTCTATTATGTACCGATTTTTTTAATTTTGTGAATCAGTTAACATACACAAATACTTGAGATGGATTAAAGTAGCTCATATACTCAGGTAAATTGTTAGTCATCACCGATCATTATTACCTAGTAAAATGGCACTCACATGTTGCTATGTTAGGGTCATTGTTGGCACCCTCCTCTCCTCTGATTTGTGGGGTGAATGCTAATTTGTTTGTGTAAAAGTCTGTGGTGTGGGTGTCCCGCAGGCATGCGTTTTCATGTGAAAAGGTGGTATTGATGGCATATCCATCCAAAACTACAGAACGTGAATCAATGCTCTGGTAGGGGTGTGCAGGTCTTTTTGACACCGCCTTGTTTCCCGCGGTCGGCCTCCCGACGACAGATAAATCGGGACAGAGGGAGTAGTCCTCAAATCGACCGATTTGTTTTTGTTCTTCATTTTGCAAACCATACAAATAGCACTGTAATTGTGCATATAATCAGTAAATCATCAACGATAGCAATATTACGTAAAAAAATATGTGCAGGCTGGACTTGCCTCAGCTGCTCAACAACTCGACTTGACACCGGACAACTCAAAGAGACAATGATCCAGGCTCAGGGCACCTCACTTGTAGTATGGAGCAGGGCATGCGAGTAGCCCGCTACGGCGCCGCCCCACCCTCGCTGCCCGCCCGCCCGCATGGCACCCGCGCTGCGTACGCGCCTTGCCCCGCGGAGCCGTGCCGATTCACTGACGCCAACAGGGACACAGGGTCTAGGGTTGGGGATTCACACGGGAGGAGACCGTGCCGATTTCTGCGCTAAAGAGATGTCGTGGTGCAGTCGTGGAGAGCCAGCTAATCACTCGGATGGGCCTCATGGGCTGGCTGGACTGCCGGGCTGCAAGAAGGGAATAAGGTGTGTTTTTGACACATTGAGCTAAAATAGCGAAGATCACGGAAAAACACCATTATACCATTATAAATCCGCCCATGGATGATATCCATCACACTTCTAGGAAGCACGGTGATTCGATGTGTCTTGGAGGCGTTACAGTGAGCCACGCCTCGTCCCTCGACTCTGCAGGGCTAGTTCGTCGGCAGCAGCGGAGGGAAGATGATGGCGATGGAGATGATGGGTGACGGAAGGCATGGGGTCCGAGTGGGTGCCTCTGTGTAAGTAAGAAATGGATCTGTTGGGCGACTTGTTATGCGGCAAGGCGTTGCGTGATTGTCGGACCGATTTTAGGGATGGATGCGGATAGATCGTGAGCGTTCATGAGAGCCCGGATGGCCACCTATCGACGTGAAAAACTATGATATTTTAGGGATGGATGGGGATTGATCGTCAGTGTACAAGAGAGCCCAGAGGACTATCTACCGGAATGCCGGTTGACGAGGACTTTTGAGATAGAGACTTCTGGTTCTGGTCCATGTATCTAAACAACACTTGTTAAACTTTGGTCACCTAAACTATTGTCTAACTAAATTTTAGTCTACCTAAACTTTAGTTTTAAGTGATCCAAATAGACACTGTAAATGCACGGATGCACTAACATTCTTTGAACTTTATACCCTTGGTTGGTGTTAACAGAAAGTTGGCCTCTGTAGCACGTACGTAGCACCTTTACCTCGACAGCACCCATGTTAGTTTCAAATGATACCGGCCGGACAAGGTTTTTTTTTTAAAAAAAGCTACCGGACAAACCAATGCAACTAGAATAACGACCAATCCATTTGCTCGCGTTTCTCCGCGCTGGCACGGACAGAGCACACCCCACACCCCTGCCTCACTTGGCGAAGAGCACCTCCATGTCCTGCAGGCTCCAGCCCCTCGTCTCCAGCAGCCGCATGTACAAACACAAACGCAGCCGCCGCCACGCCAGCGTACAGCAATAAGCACCCAGGCATGGTGACGGCGCCGGCGAGCGAGATGAACGTCTTGCATGCTGACCGCGGCACACACCACTACTACAAAAGCCAACTAAGGGAGCGCCTGGCATTTATATTAGGGGCGGCTCGTGTACCAGCCGCCCCCTCTGTTGTTATCGGGCGGTTCAATCACCGGCCGCCCTTATCGGGTCCACAATAGGGCGGCTCTATATTGAGGCGCCCCTACGCGGTTGCTTAATTTTAAAATGAGGCACTAAAAATTAAAATTTAAGTAAACGACCTCGGACGGAAAAACTTCCTAAATATGAAATGTAGATCTCGAAAAGTTATGAAACTTTGTAGTTGATCACTTTTTAGTTCGAAATCATTTAGTCATGCAAAAGTCGTGTTCAAATGTCTCAAATTTGAAATTCAAATTTCGTAAGCGACCTCGGACGGAAAAACTTCCTAAAGATGAAATGTAGATCTCGAAAAGTTATGAAACTTTGTAGTTGACCACTTTTTAGTTCGAAATCATCTAGTCATGCAAAAGCTGTGTTCAAATGTCTCAAATTTAAAATTCAAATTCTCAGAACGACCTCGGACGGAAAAACTTCCTAAATATGAAATGTAGATCTCGAAAAGTTATGAAACTTTGTAGTTGACCACTTTTAGTTTGAACCGTTTAGCCTCAAATAGTCAATTTACACTCGGATTTGTATAATATATGAGGACTTGAAATGAGATATGGACACATACAAGTGTGTAGCGCAGCTGGTGGGGGAGGGTCGCAGACCCAGCTCGAGGTCGCTGGGAATCTTTGGCTGGCCGGTGGGTCCCACCCCGATTAAAAAAAAATCTTTTGTTATTTTTTTTTTTTTGAATTTTGAAACCGAGAAATCGAGATTCACATTAGGGCGGCTCCTCGATATGTTCACATTAGGGCGGCCGAGACAACCGCCCTAAATGTGGATGAACATTAGGCGCTTGTTTAGGGCGGCTGGGAAAACCACCCTAGAGTCCATCACCGCCCCTAATGTTGCTCAATGTAGTAGTGCACCCGTCGCCGGACCGCCGTGCCCAAAGTGCCCAGCGCGTGCGCAGCGGCGGCGGCAGACACCCGGGCTGCTTGGCCGGAACTAGTGGGCGAACCCGACGGAGAACGCGACAACGAAGACACGGACGCGGTGCGGTGTGAAATTTTTGCATTTAGCCCTTTTTAAAATTATTTTTACAAATAACCCCCCCGATACATTTTTTGGAAGTAGACCACTTGCTCGTATTAGGACATGACGCCGAGGTATGGGGCTCGGCGTGGTGTCGAGAGACGCCGAGGTGTTGCCACATCGGCGACACGACCCGGCCACGGTAGCCATCGATTGCGCCAAGCCGCGGACCGGCGGGCGGCGTGGGGCGACTCAACGCCGAGGTCCGGGCACTTAAGGCGCGCGCTTGTCCGTTGCCACCGGGCCCACGAAGGTCAGCGTTGGATCATTTAATGCGGAGACCGTGACCTCGGCGTGGCCGACTTCCGCCGCCGAGGTCCGCACACATAAAGCCCGCATGGCCCCCTTCTTCATCCTCTCCCTTCTCCATTCTATTCGGCCTAGGTGCTTTGTCTCTCTCTCTCTCTCACCCCTCCCTCCGCCCCACCGAACCCTAGGCGAGGATTGGCACACTAGGGGCACCGATCTGGGCGAGGACCGTTCCCCGAGGTAATGCATGTTCCCCTCCTCCAATTTGTCTAGGATAGATTAGTTGCATTGCCTCCATACTTATAGAACCCAAGGTATTTTGGTTTGGTATGGTTGTTCATGTAATTGTGAAATGTATGGTTTAATTTGATCTGTGGGATGCTATTTATGATTGAGTAGTCAAGTTATGATTGGCTTCAATGGAAGTTGGTCATTTGGCACTAGGGTTTCTTGATATCGGTGTGTTTTCGACTTAGTAGCACTGTGGTAGCTGTTGTTTAGGGTCTCATTTGGCATTAGGGTTCCCTGTTAATGTTAGGGGTTAGCAGTGTTTCGATTGTAATGCTTTGGCAACTATAGTTTCAAATGTTATTGATTTATGAGATCATGATATATGACTACATTTGTTGTGTGATGGCTGTTGTTGGTATCTGTTAAGTGCAATTAGAATATGAAGGATTTTGCAAGCGCCGTAACAACACCATTGTAGTTTCTAAGAGTATTCTAGAGTATTGTATCCACAGGGAAGCTTTGGTTAAAGAATCTAATAATTCATAATCATGTATCTAATAACTTAATAAACCAACTAGACTAAAGTGAGGGGGGTAAATGATTCATATAAATAAGACTATGAATAATAATGCATAAAAAGAAATCTATAAATAATAAGTAGTTTAGTTAAGCGAGAGGATAATGGGAGAGATCAAGGTTCCTAATATACTTCTATATTACTTTGGTTCTATGATAACTAAAGCATGGATAAATATAGCAATCACACAAAAGCACTTTTGGAGTAGCAAAGTACCTTTCCAACTCGATAAAGACTGGGGAGGGGTAATGGGGGAAGGTCGCCTAAAGCTCTATGAAACACCAATCCTAACGTGGTGGATTGCAACGCCCGACACCAATTTTGTCACCTGCAGGGCTACCACAACTAACCGAAATATTAGGCGCAACCTTACGTAACCCGTAATCTAGACACCATGTCTACACTATGGATTACTACTCTAATCACAATTAATAACTAGAGCACTCAATACAAGCAAAGATCCCATGCAATGGCATAATAACTATACTAACCAATCACATTAAAGGCATGAAAGTAAATAGGGAAGATAAATATATTAAAGTATAAGTCTTGCAAAGAAAAGATATAAAGACATACTAACTCTGAAGACTCCTCTAGAACCTGAGCGCAGACTCTGCTTTTCCCTAACTCTCAACTAGATCTAATCTACTACATTGAATGTGTCTAGATCTAATTCTATAACATTGAGAGAGAGGTTATCCTTACATTGGGACACCTTTACAATCAATCCTGATTGAGAGATAATGAATTAGGGTTTTTAGGGAGGAGGTGCGCCTCTACTTATATAGGCCGATTGGAATGAATCGTAGTCGCCGGATCAAACCGACCTTATTGGACAAGATAGATGCAATCTCATAGGTCGGTGGAGGAAGCTTCCACAAGAAGGTGGCATTTGATGAAATTTGAGGGTCGGCCACCTTGGCTCTATGCAAGGTGGGCCCCACATTCAGCGTGGCATCCTCTGGTGTCTTCTAGAGTCTACTAGTGTATGTTAGCTTGTGAAATTCATATCTTCCAATTCCAAACTCTAAATGTGGCAAATGCTAGGTCTGCTTTCGATCGTCTCGACAAGCTCTTCGCAATGGTGCACTCCAAATCATCATTTGAGATACTTTTATTTGGTGAAAAATTAATAAATCTTACAAAACAAGTGAGAACACCAAAACTCGTGGAACTTGTTAGAATCAAACCCTAGACTCTAGTGAAATCATCCTTTCATATCATTTTTCATGTTTATTTAACTATGAAATGTTGACGTTATCTACCGCCAACAGGTGTAGATGGATAAATTAGTGAGGTTTAATCATGGAGGACGTGTTGTTAGGACAAGAGATGATACTGTGGAATTTGAGGACATGTCTGAGAAATTGCTGATTTTTTTCTAAGTCACCCTCTTTAATCAAGTTAGTGGACCATGTGAAACATTGGTTAGGTTGGACCGATGGAGACGTGCATGTTCAGTTTGAAGGGGTGATATATGTTGGGTCATCTAAGGGTCCATGGATCAAGAGGTTGCTCAAAATTACAAGGGAGTCCGAATGGAATGGTTACAAGGCAAATTATGTTGGCCTCTGAAGTGCTATCTTTAGATTTGGTGGTAAGTAAGGAGTATGGCATATAGGAATCACGAACATTGAAGCTTGCCCATTATACCACCCTCGCATAGAGAGTAGTCCTTCATTAGAAGAAGAAATAGTTCTTACACAACCAACCTATGGCGGTATTCAAGGGTTAGGGTGGGCCGAGGGAGATGAAGGTTGTTGTGAGGGCGATGGAGATGATCATGAGAACTTGGGCGCCGATGGTGATGACAATCATAATATTGATGATGATGATGATGATGATGATGATGACTCTTATGAAGTTGGTGACGGAGAAGAAGGTTTGGACGATGCTGGCGGACAGAACTCTATTGATGATGATCTTAGTGACAAAAATGATCTTAGTGGTGAGGACGACTTTGGCGATGCCAGGGCTATGAACTGGTTTGATGTGGATGTAGCTGGAGATGATGAAACTTTTGTAGATGAGATAGCTGAAGACTCTGACGACGATCGCCCTATTCGTTGTCTTGATGCTATGGAAATAGAGACATTGTCCAGGGTTTTCTCTGGGAGGGATCCACTAGTTGCAGATTTTGAGGACCTTAGCCATGGCCAGAGGGTAGTAGCTGATGGAGGGCCTAGTGATACAATAGTCCCTGATGTTAGTGGTTGCCATATCATAAGGAAGGGCATATTGTTTGCTACCATGGATGACTTGAAATCATGGTTGCAAGAGTACTCAATGTGCACAACCATCCTTATAGGTTCATCAATTCCTACAAGGAAAAGAGGTACACTGTGGCTTGTGAAGAACAACACCGTGGGTGGAGAGTATGCACTAGGAAGATGAAGGCAGGCAAATGGAAGATTACCTTAGTGAAGCAACCCATGTTCTGCCCTTCACGCGAGAGGCGAGGACAACCATTTGCGACTCAATTCTAGGTTCATTGCAGGCGAGTTATGCCCCGTGGTGAAGCATCCGCCAACCATTACTATATCCGTGGTGAACGCTAGTGCCGGTAGAATGGAGGAGGGAGAAAGAAGGCCTTAAGTGCCCGGACCTCGGCGGCCTTAAGTGCCCAGACCTCGGCGTTGAGTCGGGTTGTGCCGAGGTCTGTGACTCAGCGTTAACTGAGCCTGCGCTGAGGTCTTGTCCCACGCTGCTAGGCTGGGCCAAGCGGGCCACGCGCCCATCTATGCTAATAGCTCGGCATTGAATCAGGCAGCGTCGACTGACACCGTGCCGACCCTTGTGGACCCACGCACCATGGTGGATGCCGCCTAGGGGACGGCGATGACATGGCAAGACCACGCGTCACGTCGTCATGTTCGACGATGTCGAGCCACATAACTTCGCCGTGTCCTAACACACCGAGCAAATGGTCTATTTCAGGAAAATGTTTCGTCGGGGCCTATTTGTAAAAAATGTTTTTAAAAAGGGCCCAAATGCAAAAAAATCCATGACGCAAGCGCCGGCGCCGCCAAGCCGAGAAGCAACGCAGCCCGAGGGGACGCCATCACGATGGCTGCGCCACTACTACACAATATCTTTTCCGTGGTGCTTTTTTTTGTTTACCGTGGCGGTTTTCGTAACCGCCACGAACGGAAGGCCACGGTTAATCGATCGATTAACCATGGCGGTTTCCTCGACCGCCCAAAACCGTCATGGTTAATATTAACCATGACGGTTTTCATAAAAACCGCCATGGTTAATCTAAAAAAATAAAAAAGAGAAAGCCCAGATCCAGACATAGACGGGCCTGGATCTAGGCTCGCGCCGCCACAGCTAGGGTTTCGAGCCACACAGCCATAGCTAGGGTTTCGCGCCCAACCCGCCCCACGCCGGCCCGGATCCACGCCCGCGCCGCCCAAGCCCCGCCACCATCATGGACGGATCCGGAGGCCTAGACGCGGATCAGGCCTCTCCGCCGGTGGATCCGGGCTCTCCTCACCAAATCCTTGCCTCGCTTCGGGAAGGAGCTCCGACGACACGGTGAAGGGATGGGGAGGGAGAGCCGCCACGGGAGGATGTGTCGTCTTCGCCGCGCTGGCTGCGACCGCAGCGCCCGTGCCACCACCACCTCACCGTGGGCCGAGCACGCTACCACCATGCGCCCAAGGCCGCCTTCATGGGTAGAGCACGCCGTGGCCGCCTCCACGGCGTGTGCCGTGGGCCGGGAGGGAAGGGAGGGGCACGCGGCCGTGGCCGAGGTGAGAGAGTGAGGGAGGAGGGTGTGGTCGGGAGGGAGGGATGAGGGAGCGAGGGGATGTCGACGCAGAGGGAGAAGTGCGGACGTCGCACGCAGAGCGAGGGGAGGGGTTTTGGCGGCTGAGATGCTAAGGGAGTGAGGGGATGAGGGAGTGAGGGGCCGAGGAGGAAACCTAGGTGTGCATTTTATACTTAGCTGCATCGGGGCCTCCTCGGGCCTTTTTGGGCCTCGGCCTTTTTCCCTGGCGGGCGAGATAAGGAAGACCGCCACGGTTAATAGATTTGTGTGGCGGTCTTCATAACCGCCACGATTAATGAAAAAATCGCCATGGTTAATCGATTAACCATGGTGATTTTATGCCCCGCGGGCTGGCTTGTTTCGGGCCTCGATTAACCGTGGCGTTTTTTCAAAAACCACTACGTTAATAGATCCCTAAATGCCTTGTAGAAGATTTTTGTAGTAGTGCACCGCTCGTGTTAGCCAAGGAGCGGGTGCCGGCCGAGGCGGTCGGAGAGGAGCGTCGCCACAACGATGGACAAAGATCTTGACCTCCCACGGGCGATGGTGGCGCCAAGGACCCGGCTAGCCGTTGGACGACGGCCCGATGCCGAGCTTCATGGAAGAACTGCAGCCCGACGACACGCCCGGTGGCTCGGGCGACTAGCTCAATCCATGTGCCGTTGTCATCTCTCGATCCTGGCGGCACACCGGGCGGCGCAACGGGGCGACGGCGAAGCTTGATCTCCTCCAGCGAAGGTCGGTCTCGGCCAAGGTTGTACGAGGTGCACGACAAAGACGCGACGCGTGCAGGCGTAAGCGCCCAAGATCGTGAACCACCGTGGGGACTTAGGCATGGCCAGGCCCCGCAGCGTTAAGAGCACCGGCAGAAGACACACTCGGCCGCATACATGACGCGCCGCCGAGATGCGGCGGTAGGTCGGCGAAGGTGTAGTTCGACACGTTGCCCAAAAAGGATGCCGACGTTCATAAAGATCTCGCACGACGCCACAAGCGAGCACGCCCATCAATGGAGAAACTAAGAAAGCTTCAAATCATGGCGGCGAATACGACATCAAGCAATGAGGCCCGGATGTCGCGGGTGGATGCCGGCCGAGATCTCGGCCTTATACACGGGCGCGACGACGAGGGAGAGGCCGACGCCGACGCCGGGGTGACGAAGTGGGCGGCCATGAGCGAGCATAGGTGCGGCCGAGCGACATGGAGAGCACCTTCGACAAAGAGGAAGGAGTTGGCAACAGAGGGCGCCGAGTGGCTAAAGAAGTTGGCCGCCAATCCCGGCGGCGCAGGATGGGAACGAACATGTACGGGTTCATGCACCCGTCGGCCAAGACCTCGGTCACGGTCGGCGAGGCCCGTGTCCTCCCCGATGAACACTCCGTGCCACTCATCACCGCGAGATCTCGCAAGGGCGAACATTAATTGGGGGTGTTTGGTTCTCGTGGTGCTATCGGGCTATCTGCCGGCAAAACCGGAAAACCAAACTATATACCTCCCGAACCGTGGTCCCACACATTTTTTTTCCACTTTTACCGCACCCATGGCAACTCTACCCCATACTTTATATCAACCACCACCGTGGGTCCCACATGTCGCATTCTTATCTCTTCCTCGTTCCTCTCGCGCATCCGCTCGTTCGCCGCAGCCGCCCTCGTCCCCCCCGGGCGGCGGCTTCCAGCCCGTGGAGTCGCCGTCGTCGGCGGCGCCCAGAGGAGGTGCACACCGCTGTCGTCGTCGCCGCCCGCCAGAGAAGGCCTCTCTATCCGTGCTAGCCGCTCGCCGCTCTCCGTGAGAAGGCTGGTCTCCTCTTCCCCGCCACAGGCTGCGTTGGTGTTGGCCGCCGCCATCCCGCGAGGAGGAGAGCCGCTGTCTTCATCCCCCGCCCAGGCCATCAAGCCGTTTCCCGTTGCCCGACCCGCTAGGAGAAGGTCGTTGTTCTCTCCCCGCCCTAGGTTTAGGGTTATTTGTTCGATGCACCCTTTTTTTAGAAGCATGCTGTTGTTGTATGCAAATTACATATGTATGTGTCCAATTTCGTTGGAGCAAAAAAAAAGTATGTGTCCAATTTCAGATTGCAATTTATTCTTTGGTATACCTATTGCTAATTTACAGCCATAGTAAGTGTTCATGTCAAATGTATGTTACCTACAAACCGACTTTGATTGATGGTTACCGTTTTTCAAAGAAAGGCATGGATTGTTACTCATCCTCCCGCTCTAAGACGGTGGATGATGGAGGAGGAAGACGACGACATGTCCGATGATGATTATGAATTGGAGTTGGCCACCTGTAAGTGCAATCAAGCTCTAAGTGGGTTTTTGGCGTTGATGACCACCTCCAATTAGGGAACTAATGAGATTTATGAAGATGACATGCGAGGGATTAAAATGTGGAGTTGATGTACAGTCCAAAGGCACCAAATAAGCTAGATGGTGGTGTTTTAGGATCAAGGCGTTTAAATTATTTCATATTTTTAATCTAGAGTTTAGGAAATGCCGTACTATTAAGAGGGATCCTAGGATTCCGGCACTGTGGACCAAGTGCTCTAAACATCAAATCGGACACAAAACACAACTCCAAACCCGACCGGACCCGGCTTTTCTACATGCGATTCACTCATTTCTTTGTCGGGTTGGCTTGGCGAGTGCCGCGCAATGGTGCGGCGATCTTTGCGCCCTTTCCACGCGGTGCCGCGTGTCGTCGCGGCAAAGGTGCCACACTTAAATCCTACCGTTGGGTCCGGTGGGGTATAAATACCCATTCTACCCCTCCCACAACGGTTACCTGGCTCACTCTTCTTCTTCCTCGCGATAACAGCAGCCCGGCTCTCACCTTTTGCTCTCTCTCTCTCACCTCCATTGAAGTTCCTTGAGCTCCCCACTCAATCTCTCACTTCCCACCAGGGATTTTTTTGAGGGAAAAGGCAGCAAACTTCGATTGGAGGCCCGGATCTACTACTTCCCCTACTCAAAAGAGTATTTGGTTCACGTTTGGCGGGAACCCTAGGGTTCTTTACTCTTGGAGCTTGCTCCTAGACGGCTAGGCGTCGCCCTTGAGCTTGCCCCCTTCGTGTGGCAGCCTTGGGAGGTTTGTAACCTCACCACAACAGCAATATATTACCCCACATCTCTAGGGTTAACTCCTAGACTTGTGAAGCGAGGAAAAAGCAAGCCGGTGGGCAAGCTAAGCCTTGTGTGGCAACCTCAACAACGTGGGCGTAACCCGGCATTGTGGCGCGAACCACGGGTCAAATCCTTGTGTCTCTCGTGTTCTTTACATTCATGCATATATTGTCTTGTGAGATAGGGCTTCGACCCGATCTACCTTATTGCAGGGTTTCTGCCACCTTTGGCTATATTTCTGTGAAGTATTTGTGTGCAGGAACAAGTGTGAATCATAAGCTTCACTCACATAGCTCTGATTCACGCTGTGGTCACCTCTGTCGGGTGACTTCGCGGCGGTGCCGCCGAGGGGGCGCGGCGATTGCCGCGCCCATCGCTCGGCTTCCGGCCTCGGTTTTGGTTATTCTGTCTGCATGCATCGGGTTTACGCGGCGGTGTCGCGTATACGCTGTAGTGCAGCGCGCCTTTCTATACTGACAGTGCGCCAAAGTTTTAACAGGTCGGTTTTAGGGGGTAAGCCTATTCACCCCCCCCCCCCTCTAGGCTTTCCATCAGATCCTACAAGTGGTATCAAAGCTTGGATACCTCGTATACGCTTCACGCGCGTGAGGTATGGACGCCGGAGGGATCGAACAAAGGAGGCAAGACCACCGTCCCCGTGGAGGAGGTGGAAGCCAGCAGCAGCGAGCTTTCTCTTACTACAGCCGGCGAGAGCACCATCAAGGGTGATGCTACCGATCCCGAGAGAAAAGCCGCAAGACAAGAGAGAAGAAACGCTAGAAGGCAAGAGCGAGAAAAGAAAAGACTAGAAGAACAAGCTAGCGTGAAGCTTGCTGAAAAGCTTCAAAGAAAAGATCAAAGAAAGATGATTCATGAGGCAAGAACTGCTAGGAGGGCAGCAAGGGAAAAGAAAAGACAAGAAGAGGAAGCGGAGTCAAGTGAGCTATCAAGTAGCTCGAAGATGGAGATGATGACATCTCTTACAACAAGAACAAGAAGAAGAAAGAAAAGAAGAAGGATGAGTGCGGCGTCAACAACAACAAGTTCGCCGCCATATCCTTTAACTACTCTTCTTATTTGACTAACCGCGATAAGAAGTCTTTTATCAATGTGCCGCGGGAAAGTTGCCCCGTTTCGATGGGACCAACTATGCCAAGTGGAAGCACTTGATGAGAGCCTATCTTAGCGCCCTTCACCCCGGTCTTTGAGAGGTTGTGTGCAAGTGGATTTCAGCCACCGGGTGAACCCCAAGGAACCAACAAATGAAGAGCTAGCAGCTGCCCACATCAATGGTCAAGCCACAAGCATCCTCCTAAGTGCTCTAGAAGGCAATGAGTACAATAGGGTGATGAATGTCAATGAAGCAAAGAAGATTTGGGACACTCTAGTACTTGCACATGAAGGTGTAGACAAAGTGAGAAAAGCCAAGATTGACTTGCTAAAGGCCAAGCTCAACCGGTTCGTGATTCTTGATGGAGAAGGGGCCCAAGAAATGTTTGATCGGTTGATGGTACTAGTTGGCAAGATTAGAGGATTTGGAGATGAGGATCTAGATGACCACACCATTGTCAAGATTATGCTTGAGGCATACACACCTAGAAATGACATAGTGGTCACCTTGATTCGTTATAAGAAGAGGTTTGAGCACTTCACTCCAAATGATGTGCTTGGTAGGCTGCTCACCTATGACATGCAAAGAGAGGAGGCAAATGAAAGAAGAAAGCTTGGGGGGAGTTGCAAGCAAAGCTTGAGGGGGTCAAGATCAAGGATGTGGCTCTCAAGGCAACCAAGACAAGCAAGCCAAGCTCCTCCAACAAGGTCAAGGGCAGCAAGCAAGCATCTACAAGCCAAGACAAAGAAATAAAGAAGATGCAAGAAAATATTGATGCAACCTCTTCCTCAAGTGATGACGAAGATGATGGGGCTGATTACAAGAAGATCGATGATATGGCCCTATTCATGAAGAAATATGGGAAGGGGATGAAAGCAAATGGCTACAAGATGGTGCAACGAAGGTTCCCAAACAAGAAAAAAAAAGGACATGCTTCAAGCTGTGGCAGCACCGAGCATTTTGTTGCCGATTGTCCTTATGAAAACAAGAACAACAATTACAAGAAGGACAATGGCAAAGACAAAAAGCAAGACTACAAGAGAAAGGGAAGGAACATGGGTGAAGCTCACATCGGCCATGAGTGGGACTCAACTAAAGAGACAAGTGAAGAGAAAGTTCATGTTGCAACATTTGCTATGCAAGAGACCTCTACACCCAAGCTCTTCAACAACATGACCGATGATGAGGAAGATGACAATGACTCCACTCATGTTTGTCTTATGGCCAAGCATGGGAAGGTAAAATCCACACCCAAGCCTTCTCCCTCTCTTAGTGATGAATCAGTGAAAGCTCTAGTGAAGATGAATCTAGTGATGATGAAGAATATGTTAGACTCACCAAGAACCTAGATCCCAAAACTAGAGGCTTTCTTGCTCAACTAATGGCGGATTTAGAGAGTACCCAAAGCGGAGTTAGCAACTAGAGATGGTCAACTTGATAGACTTGAAAAGCTCTATGTTGATAACAAGGATGCTCTTGTAGCTAAGAGAAGTGAGGTGGCTTCCTTGCAAAAGAGCCTAGCTAATGAGCAAGGAAACCATGCTCTTACTAAGAAGGCTATGGTCACCCTTAATGTGAAATATTGTGACTTGCAAGACAAGCACAAAAAGCTTGAAAATGAACATAGCATTCTTAGTGAGAGCAACTCACATCTCCTAGCCACAAAGGATACCTCTACTCCCTCCACTAGTCAAGGTTGTGGTAAATGCAATAATGTTGATATGAATGCTTATGCCACTAACCTTGTCAACATGAAAACAATGGAGAAAGAGATCACTAGGCTCTTTGCTATGGTAAGAAAAAGAAGGTGAAACCAGCAAGGCAACAAAGTGAGCAACAAGGTTGAGGCTCCAAAGAAGCCCAACTACATTGATGGGAGGAATCCAAGAATCAAGGATGGACTTGGACACAAGCATGAAAACAAAACCAATGGTCGAAAAGTCGATCAATGGTATTGAATGTGTCAAATTCTTGAGCAAAGGCACGGTAGGTACGAGAGAGACCTGCATTGAGCATTGGACACAAGCCAACCCGAGCTGCACCGACGACCGCCACACGCGGCGGTCCGAGGAGGACGGGGCGCGTGCCGCGCCCCCCAAGAAAAGGGAAGGTCACCTACTGCGCCTCGGCTCAGAATAGACCCAAGAAGATGGTCCAAAAGCCTGTGAAGAAGGTCCGTAAGTCGAGAGAATCTTGTGCAGGCTGTTCCAAGAGGCCACTCCTATCAATCAAGGGCAAAAGCAAACAAGTTTGACTCCAATCCTTGCTTTGAAGTGAAGGCAAACAGCAAGTGGGAGGTGTTTGCAAAGTACTTGGGCGTGAAAAGAAACTTTATTGCAACACCTCTAAATGGGTTCTCAAAGTTCTTGTGACTAAGGTAAAAGGTCCCAAGAATCTTAGGGGACCCAAACTTGTGAACTAAACTTGTTTTGCAGGCATACTCCTCCGGTGGGTCAAGTTGGGTGTTTGACGGTGGGCTGTACAAATCACATGACCGGAGAAAGGAGTATGTTCTCATCATGTTCCCAAACCAATGACGACAGGAACAACATAAGGTTTGGAAATGATGATGTGAGAAGTGTGATCGGTCTTGGTAACGTTGCTATCACAACCCGAGCATAATATTTGGATGTTTTGCATGTTGATTCGTTGGGATACAACTTGTTGTCGGTCTCACAATTGTGTGAGAAAGGCTACAATTGTCTCTTTACGGATGTTGGTGTGGAAGTCTTTCACGGGAAGGATTCCTCTGTTGTCTTTCTGAGGCAAACTCAAGAACAAGCTTTACTTAGTTGACTTCAACAAAAGTGAAGCTAAGCTTGATACCGTCTAATGGCAAAATCTAGCATGGGTTTGGTTATGGCATCGCCGGCTAGCACATGTTGGCATGAGGAACTTGGCCAAACTGCAGAGAAAGACAACCACATCATTGGACTAACAAATGTTGATTTTGACAAAGACAGGATATGTGGACCTTGCCAAGCCGGAAAGCAAGTAGGTGCACCTCACCTACCAAAGAGCGTGATGACCACTACTCAACCATTGGAGTTGATACACATGGATCTCTTTGGACCGGTGGCCTACCTTAGCATCGGGGGTAACAAATATGGACTTGTTATTGTTGATGATTACTCCCGCTTCACTTGGGTTTTCTTTGTCTTTGATAAGTGCCAGGTACAGGAGAAGGTGAAAACCTTCATCAAGAGGGCACAAAGAGAATTTGGGCTACTTGTCAAGAAAGTAAGAAGTGACAATGGCACGAATTCAAGAACATTCAAGTTGAAGAGTTTCTTGATGAAGAGGGCATCAAGCATGAGTTTTCAATTTGCATATACCCCTCAACAAAATGGTGTAGTAGAGAGGAAGAACCGTACACTCATAGAGATGGCAAGGACTATACTTGATGAGTACAAGACTTCGGACATCTTTTGGTGTGAAGCCATCAACACAGCTTTTCATGCCATCAATCGCCTCTACTTACACAAGAAACTCAAGAAGACTTCATATGAGCTCTTAACCGGTAACAAGCCTAAGGTGTCATACTTTAGGGTGTTTGGGTGCAAGTGTTTCATTCTGAACAAAAGGCCCCGAACCTCTAAGTTTGCACCTAAAGTTGATGAAGGTTTTCTTCTTGGTTATGGGTCAAATGAGCATGCCTATCATGTTTTCAACCAAACCACCAGTAGGGTTGAAATCACTATAGATGTGACATTTGATGAATCTAATGGCTCTCAAGTAGAGCAAGTTGATCAAAATGTTGTAGGAAAGGAGGATCCACCTTGTGAGGCAATCAAGCAATTGGCTATCGGTGACATAAGGCCTCAAGAAGATCAAGCTAATGAAGAGGAGGATCCACCGGTTGTTCTTTGCACAAGATTCGCCGACGTACTCAATGACCAAGTGCAGCACACACCTGCCGGAAGTGTCGGCAAAGAAGCGGTGCCGCACGCAGCGGCGGTGCCGCGCCACCTACCTCGGCGGCGATCGATCCACCCGCATCACTGTTCAACCACTTGATCTTGCTCCAATTCTTGAAGGCGATGATGAATATGATGAAGATCAAGAAGAACATGCGAAGGCGTTGATCACCACGACTACGACAAAGCGATTCAACGGGATCACCCGTTGACAACATCCTTGGAAGTCTCCGAAAGGGAGTTACTACTCGATCACATCTAGGCGCTTTTGTCAACATTTCTCTTTTGTTTCATCTTTGGAACCCAGAAAGTAGATGATGCTCTCAAGGATCCGGATTGGGTGTTGGCCATGCAAGAAGAGCTCAACAACTTCAAGAGAAATGAAGTTTGGGAGTTGGTGGAAAGACCCAAGACCAACATCATTGGTACCAAGTGGGTCTTCGCAACAAGCAAGATGAAGATGGGTTGGTGACAAGAAACAAGGCAAGATTGGTTACTCAAGGCTTCACTCAAGTAGAGGGCTTGGACTTTGATGAAACCTATGCACCGGTGGCAAGACTAGAAGCAATTCGCATTCTTCTAGCCTTTCTTTGCCCATCATGACTTCAAGTCTGTATCAAATGGATGTCAAGAGTGCATTCCTCAATGGGCCGCTACAAGAGGAGGTGTATGTTGAGCAGCCACCCGGTTTTGAAGACCCCAAGTTTCCCAACCACGTCTACAAGCTCCGTAAGGCGCTCTATGGGCTTAAGCAAGCACCTAGAGCATGGTATGAATGCCTTAAGAATTTCTTGCTTAAATAAGGCTTTGAAATAGGCAAAGCTGATCCTACTCTCTTCACTCATAAAGTTAGCAATGATATCTTTGTATGCCAAATATATGTCGATGACATAATATTTGGTAGCACTAACAATATGTATGTTGAGCAATTTAGTAGGACAATGACCAAGAGATTTGAGATGTCCATGATGGGTGAGTGAAGTACTTCCTCGGGTTTCAAGTCAAGCAAATGGAGGAAGGGACATTCATTTGCCAAACCAAGTACACCCATGACATGCTAAAGAAGTTTGATATGGCTAAGGCAAAGCCAATCAAAACTCCAATGCCAAGCAATGGACATCTTGATCTTGATGATGAGGGTCCAGCCGTGGACATGAAGGTATATCGCTCCATGATTGGATCTTTGCTTTACCTTTGTGCATCTAGGCCGGACATAATGCTTAGTGTATGTATGTGTGCTCGTTTTCAAGCCAATCCAAAGGAATGTCACAATGTGGCTGTTAAGAGAATCTTGAGATACTTAGTTCTCACTCCTAACCTTGGCTTATGGTATCCCAAGGGTTCCAAGTTCAATCTACTTGGCTATTCAGATTCGACTATGCCGGTTGCAAAGTAGATCGAAAAAGCACTTCGGGGGACATGTCAATTCCTTGGGACGGTCCTTAGTGTCTTGGAGCTCTAAGAAACAAAATTGTGTAGCCCTTTCCACCGCCGAGGCCGAGTATGTTGCAGCCGGTGCATGC
Organism: Hyparrhenia diplandra; assembly: GCA_015847255.1. Classification (NCBI taxonomy): domain Eukaryota; kingdom Viridiplantae; phylum Streptophyta; class Magnoliopsida; order Poales; family Poaceae; genus Hyparrhenia; species Hyparrhenia diplandra. The sequence continues at coordinate 213,036 of JADLZK010013348.1, forward strand.
TGTGCTCAACTACTTTGGATGAAGCAAACCTTAAAAGATTACGGATGTCATTTCACAAAGATACCTCTTCTTTGTGACAACGAGAGTGCCATCAAACTCGCAAATAACCCGGTAGCACACTCTAGAACAAAACACATAGACATCCGTCATCACTTCTTGAGAGACCACGAACTCAAAGGAGATATCACAATTCGCCATGTGAGCACCGAGAAAAGCAACTAGCCGATATCTTCACCAAGCCTCTCGATGAGTCAAGGTTTTGTGCTTTGCGTAGTGAGCTAAACATTCTCGATTCTCGTAACTTGGTTTGAATTCCAGCACACATGCAATCTGTTTGAGACACTAGATCGACATAGGAAAAGTTTGTGAAAACTTTCATATTGTGTTTCAAAAGGATTTCAAATTCTAATCAAAATTCAATGCCATTGTTCTCATCTTGATGATCGTCACGGCAATGAATTTTGGTGTCTCGTGATCAAGTTTGAGGAGAAATAAGTCAAAGTGGCAATATATATGTAGGACTGCGGGCTGGAGGCGGCGGTGCCACGTGTCAGCGGCGGTGCCGCGCGGCCGCGGCGGTGCAGCGCCCTAGTTTTTCGACACTGATTCGGTCAGAACCGTTATCGGGCCAAAATCTTTCCTCTTTCCTTTTCTACCCCTGGCCCGGCCAGGTTCCTCTCATTCTCTCCTCACCCGACTCTCCCTCGCGCCCGCTCTCTCTGCCTTGAAGGAAGAAGCGCCGCCGCTGGCAGCGCCTGCGCCAGCTCATTTGCTGCGTAGCGCAGTGTGCAGCGCCGCCACCCCGCCGACCCTCTTCCTCGTCCCCGGCCCGGCATTTTGCTCCCTCTCCTCCGAGCAGCTTCTCCTCTTTTCTCTCAATCAACGAGGTAACCTAACCTAGCCTCGAAGTTCTTGCCCCGATCTATGCAATGTGGAACAATTTTTCATGGATTTTGGTTTCTAAGTGTTGTATGAGCTCTAGGGAAGTAGTTTTGATGATTGGAATCGACCAATTTCACACTTCCATGACTTAGGTGATTTAGGGGGAGGGCACGGCAACACCGTCCCCAAATAGAACATATTTGTTCTTAGTCGCTTCCAACAGCAAATATCCCTCAAATTGCTTACTTCATTGAGATATGAAATCGATTGACTCCAAACATTGGAGAAATTTCACTTTAGTTCATACTCATCTTCATGAATCCATGAACAATATGCCTTTGCATCTATGAATTTGTCTCTGAAATTGTGACAATAAAGTAGTATGTGCTGAATGGATGTTTTAGAAGGTTTATCAAACTGAATATTGATGTTTCTGAGCAAGGGGGAGCGGCAGTGCCGCGTGCATCACGGCAGTGCCGTGCATGCGTGGCAGTGCCATGCCTCCTGCACGGTAGTGCCCAGCGCGACCCTAGGATTTCACCCTCGACAGCTTGCTCAAATCATCAATTTTCAGTTTCCTAACCCTTTTCTTACATATGTTTGGCCATGTTCATCAATGTCACTCACGTTTCTTATCAAATTCCAACTTTTGCATAGATGGATCCTGGAGGTGATCCCCATGGCAAGAGAAAGATGAGAGTCAAGGTTGTGGAGAAGAGAGGCCGTGGGCGAAAAAGAATCACGAGCAGGCGGGTGGCGGTGGCGGTCACCGGTCATTTGGACTCACCGAGGAGGAGGCGAAAGAGCGATGCGGGTACACCATTGTGCCACCGGAGATCAAGGCACCCCCCGAGCACTGTCTGTTTATGATAGCAGCTACATGCAGCAAGTTGATGGTGTATTTGAGATGGCAGCCCCTGTCAATGATCCACCTATTCCGGTAGTGAGCTACTTCAAGAAGCGAGAGAAGTGGCGGATGCTAGAGCATACAATGTGTATACTGATGATGAGCGCATCGATGGCATAGATGAGAGGTTTTGGGCAGCATTCCACTCAAACTTCTACATGACTGTCCTCTTCCACTCCACCAAGAGCAAGATCACCACGATGCACTATATTGATTTTGAGAGGATGGCTGATAAGGAGGAGGATGTCTTCAATGAAGCTATTGAGGCTTGTGACAGATTTGAGCGATGGACATCATGTCCTTCAAGCATGATTGGAATGAAGAGATCCTCGATCGAGTTCCATGCCACTTATCTTTGGGGAGACGGTCGAGACACCATTCTTTGGATGACCGACGCGGGAGGCACTACAGGGGTTGACTTTGTTACCTTTTGTCGATCTTGGGCTTTGGGGCTGATCACAGGCGGTACCACAAGACATTCATGAGATTGACCCCATTGAAGCCAAGGCCATCAAGGATTCTTTGGGCAGATCCAAAGCTCTTTGGGAAAAAAAGGAAGGGGTTGAAGGACTTCTTCTATGTGATGAACAACCCTTGTAGATGCACCATTGATCCCAAGGATGGGGCAGCCTCTGATGTGAATGGATATGCTAGGAATGTTCTTGCTCACTTCAGGAATGATGAAACTTTCAATGTTGGAAAGTTCATTTGGAGGCAGCTAGCTAATGCCATGGATGATGCTAGGAGGAATCGTCATATGCTCCTTACCTCATGTTCATGATTGAGAGGGTCACGGGGAATATCTATCCCAAGGATTTGCTTCCATACGAGTCTACAACATTGAGAAGACCCATGGTTTAGAGGGAGGGAAGACTAGTGGCGGATCCTTTGCGGGGAGGCACCTCGGTGGTAGAGAGGACTTAGAGCGACCCTCGAAGTTCTAGGCCCGGGAGGCACGGTGGCTCTCGATCCAAGATCAAGAAGTGGATCAAGGCCATATTTGGGCACTGCTCTTATGCATCTCAGCAGACTTATGAGATGCGCAGGGAGGTGAGACAGGCTTTCAAGAGTGTTAGGGAGAAGCAAGGACTCCTAGTTCCTCCTTCTATCCCTAGACCACCTCAGTATGACCTTCCGAGTTGTCGGCTACCGGCTCAGATTAGGACTTGTCGGACTGCACGGCTCGTTCTCTCGGCAGATCCCAGCTCGCCGCTCTACTCGTCGCTCTGCGCAGACTAGTGCAATCATTTCTGAGGAGGACGAGGACACAGCTTCCAGTCGCGAGGACACTAGTGAGGAGTGACTCCGCTTCTTTTCTTCTCTTTTCTATGATCTTTTTGGTGCTTGACGCCAAAGGGGGAGAAAATTAGAAGAAATGAGGGGGGTCAAACTTCAAACTTTTTCGACGCCCTGGAGTTGGTTCGAGGATGATGCAGCAGCTGATCTTCAGAGTTTAGATCCCTTGAGAGTAGCTTGTTAGGTGTGAGTTTGAGAGAAACTCTATTTTATGTAATAATGCCACCTATGACTTGTTATTTCTCAGAGTTGGTCTTTGGATGCTTAAACTCGGTTTATATAATCTCTGCCTGTTTAGCTTATTTAATCCTGTCATATATGTTGTGGATGCTTTTCTATCATGCATCGACGACGATAGGCGCGCGATGCCGCACTCGGGCGCTGGCAGTGCCGCGCACACGTCTTGAGCACAGACAATCTTGTTGTGCTCTGATCAGTTTCTGTCGTCATATGCATCACGGATATAATTTTATGACACCCTGTTGAGCACCCCATAGCAACCATGGATGTAGGGGGAGGCCTTGCACACTTTCTAAATGTGTGACTTGACTTTTATGTCAAAATGAGAATTCAAATCTCACTCACACATTTAGGGGGAGGCCTCACTACACCTAAATATGTGAAATTGACCTTTTATGTCAAAATTGAGAATTCAAAACTCACTCACATATTTAGGGGAGGTTCCTACATCCTTGGTCTTCGAAATCTAAGTTTGACTTTACATCTTATGTAAGCTCTAATTTGGTTGTCATCAATCACCAAAAGGGGGAGATTGTAAGTGCAATCAAGCTCTAAGTGGGTTTTGGCGTTGATGACCACCGAATTAGGGGAACTAATGAGATTTCTGAAGATGACATGCGAGGGGATTAAAATGTGGAGTTGATGTACAGGTCCAAAGGCACCAAATAAGCTAGATGGTGGTGTTTAGGATCAAAGGCGTTTAAATTATTTCATATTTTGAATCTTGAGTTTAGGAAATGCCGTACTATTAAGAGGGATCTAGGATTCTGGGTACACAATGGACCAAGTGCTCTAAACATCAAATCGGACACAAAACACAACTCCAAACGACCCGACCAGCTTTTCTACAGCGATTCACTCTTTTCTTTGTCGGGTTGGCGCGGCGGTGCAGCGCAATGGTGCGGCGATGCCGCGCCCACGCGGCGATGCAGCGTGTCGATCTTGGCGATGCCACACTTAAATCGCGGCGGTGCCGGCGTGTCGATCTTGGCGGTGCCACGCTTAAATCCTACCGTTGGGTCCGTGGGGTATAAATACCCATTCTACCCCTCCCACAACGGTTTGGCTCACTCTTCTTCTTCCTCGCGACGAAACAGCCCGGCTCTCACCTTTTGCTCTCTCTCTCACCTCCATTGAAGTTCCTTGAGCTCCCCACTCAATCTCTCACTTCCCACCGAGGGATTTTTGAGGGAAAAGGCAGCAAACCGATTGGAGGCCGGATCTACTACTTCCCCACTCAAAAGAGCATTTGGTTCACGTTTGGAACCCTAGGGTTCTTTACTCTTGGAGCTTGCTCCTAGGCGGCTAGGCGTCGCCCTTGAGCTTGCCCCCCGTGTGGCGGCCTTGGGAGGTTTGTAACCTCACTACAACAGACAATACATTACCCCACATCTCTAGGGTTAACTCCTAGACTTGTGAGCGAGGGAAAAAGCAAGCCGGTGGGCAAGCTAAGCCTTGTGTGGCAACCTCAACAACGTGGACGTAACCCGGCACTGTGTGGGCGCGAACCACAGGTCAAATCCTTGTGTCTCTCGTGTTCTTTACATTCTTGCATATATTGTCTTGTGAGATAGGGCTTCGACCCGATCTACCTTGTTGCGGGGTTTTACGCCACCTTTGGCTATATTTACGTGAAGTATTTGTGTGCGGGAACAAGTGTGAATCATAAGCTTCACTCACATTGCTCTCAGATTCCATTTGTGGTCACCTCTGTCGGGTGACTTCGCTTGGCGGTGCCGCTCGAGGGGGCAGCGGCGATGCAGCGCCCATCAACCTCGGCAACCCGATCCAGTCTCGGTTTCGGTTATTCTCACGTCTCATGCTGTCGGGTTTACAGCGGCGGTGCCGTGCCTATCTGTGGCGATGCGGCGCCTTCTATCTTGGCGGTGCGCCAAAGTTTTTAACAGGTCGATTTTAGGGGGTAAGCCTATTCACCCCCCCCCTCTAGGCTTTCCATCGGATCCTACACCACCTACATGACCATGGTCGAATCGAGAGTTCTAGCATACGTCGTCGATCTAATGCGCCACCAAAGGTAATTCGGCCAGGGACCTTCCTTCCGGTCATAGGAGGATCAAAGCCGACTACTTTGGTGCAAATCACATTTTACAATGACAAGCGAGTTCCGTCGAAGGTATTGCTCTGTACATTTGCAATATAGATCGCTCACTATCCTATGGTAGCTCATACCTTAAGCGTTATTGCGAGGTTCGGGATGCGTCGGCCTCTATTCAAAAGCGCATTAAAAAGCGATTAAAAATCATGATAGCTATTTCAAAAAGAAGTTTGATGCGGTTGGCAAGGAAGGACTATCGGCTCTTCGGAAGTGTGTTGCGGCTATCGCATTCGCATATGGTGTCCCGATGGATGCCATTGACGCAGTACGTCGCGTCTTGGTGAGTCAAGCGCTTTCGAAAATCTTTGAAACATTTCTGTCGGGCTGTCGTCGAGGTTTTCGGCGAATATTACCTTAGGGCACCCAATTCTGCCGATGTAGCTAGGCTTCTTCAAGAGGGTGAGGATCGTGGGTGGCCGGGGAAGTTATAGCATTGCGCATGCAGCGGGAGTGGAGAAATTGCCCAACAGCTTGGAAGGGCCAGTTCACGGGTAGAGGGAAGTATCCAACAATGATCTTAGAGGCGGTTGCATCGCATGATCTACACATTTGGCATGCTTACTTCGGCATGCCTGGTAGTAACAATGACATTGACGTCCTTCATAGATCCCCGGTATTCTCGGCTTACCTAAGGGGTCGTTCACCCCCGTATCGTTTCAAGTCAATGGAAGGACGTATAACATGGGGTACTACCTTGCCGATGGGATTTACCCCCGAAAGTGGGCGGGCTTTGTTAAGACCGTTCGTCACCCCATGGACGTCAAGACCCAACACTTTGCCACCCAACGGGAAAGTGAACGCAAAGGAGATTGAGCATGCATTTGGTGTCCTGCAATCTCGGTTTTTGCGGTGATCCGAGGACCTGCATATGGTTGGGACCGTAGGCAGCTGAACGATATCATGATGACTTGCATTATTTTGCATAACATGATCGTGGAGGATGAGCAACACAATGCTGGTGATACCGATTTTCATGATATCGGAGATGTAGCAGTTCCATACAGCAACAATCCGGACCGTGAAGCATTTGTTGCCGCACACCATAGGCTTCATGACCAAAACACACATAATCGGCTACAATTGGGTCTCATCGAAAGCACCAGTGGATGAGGCGGGGATCTCAGCAGCAGTAGACGGATCAGGTTTGACATACTCCAATTTTTTTAATCAACTAATCAAATTATTGTTTTGTTTGCTCATGATACTTTTGCACAGGTCTGTGAGATTCAACCATCTAAAGATTGGCCTTCGCTGCGGCCCAGTTTAGGTTCACGTTCATCGACACCTCATCCAAGTTGAAGGCCTAATTTTGTTATGGTGCTGCAGTGTAGAGACCAAGTCTCATTTGTCAAACCATGGATCTGTAATACTCTAGTTACCTTGCCGCATACTAAGTCTTGTAGCACCATGTGTAATATACCATGTCTGGTATATTTGTTTTCTTTTCGCACCATGTGTAACTTGGTCAAGTTGTTCTGGAGCAGATCCTCTTATGTAAAAGATGCTTTGTGCATGACATTCAAGTATGGACGTGTGTTTATTTGGTAAATTATCTGACTTTCAGTGAAACATGTGAACTCATATATTTTTGTCGATTGTGAACTCATACATAGAAAAGCTCCCTGTTTGGAAACGAGGTTCAACCCCCTCCGATCAGATTAGATGATTACCTGCACGTCAAATGACATTGAAAACTGAGAACAGAGAACAAACTGAAATCTAACTATATGCACGTCACCTAAGAAAAAAAAACATCTAACTAGTCAAATGACATTGATCTCGGTCTTCAAAACTCAATTACTGCAAATAGTTAGCAGATACATAACAAATCTTAGTTATTTATTTATGTAACTGTCTGATGACAGTGGACAATCAGTGTGGCAATAACATCACTTTGTCAAGCATGCATTAATTGAGCACAGCAGCCATTTTTCATAAAATGCCTCAGCCTAGGCACATATGCATGAGCAATAAAATATGTCATACAAGACAGCAACATGCTTGCATCCAAGTAGTTCTGAAACAAGTTAGCACAAGATGCAAACAAAAGGTTGCCAAAGCCAGAGCAACCAACAGCTTCCACCACATCACCAGAAATCCATGGCTTCTCCAAGTCAATCACTCTGTGAAAAGCATCAGATTTTCTCCTAATTGAAGTCCTAACATCTGAATTCAGGTCCACAATTTCGGACTTGCGTTTACTGCAATTGGTGGAAACTGAAATTATTGTTCCAGTTACACAACACATGGACAAATTATTGTTCCAGTTACACAAGGCAATTGTTCTCAGCCTACAATACACAACACATGGACTACATAATTGTTCCAATTACACAAGGCGATTGATCTCAGCCTACAATACACAACACATGGACAAATTATTGTTCCAATTACACATTCTGACTACACAAGGCCATTGTTCTGATGACAAACAAAATACATTCAGACTACATATGGATAAAATGTGGCTGGTTGCCTCTCCAATCTGTGTTCTTCAGGGTGCTTGGCTACTTCGGCGTCTTGCTGCAATCTTCTCCAGTATTTCTTCCTGACGAGTCTGGTAGTACAGCCGCAATGATGGTTTGCATGCATCAAGATCAATGTTCAGGATCCTTTCATCTTCTTTCTCTTCTTCTTTGCGCCTTTTATTCTCTTCCTTCTCACGCATGAGCTGAATCTTCTCCTTCTCAATCTGTACCAATGATTCATTGTGTCTTCGCAATTCATCAAAACGCCTCTCATTGATGGAGGCAAGCTGTTGGAAACGTTCATTTTTACGCGCAGCTTCCTCTTGCAACATCGTAATTCTTTGCAACGAAAGATCTTGCAATTTCGCTGCGTACTCCGAAGACGACGCTGAACCGGCATCGGAATTTGCTTTCTTCTTCGCGGCTTTAGCTGAATCCCTGCCCATAGGCCTCCTCGCTTGAGCTCCGGATCGAACAGGGCTAGAATGCCTGTCAGCATTGTCAGGCCCTTGGGTACTTTCGTCCACAAATCCTTCACCTTGGGCAGCTGTTGTAATATCTCTCAAATTTGGATCCTGCCATTTGGGCTCATCCTTCATAAGCTCCCAACAATGGAGCAAACCAAACTTCCGTTTGAGGACAGAAGCAAAGTTAGCTACTGCATGAGTGGTCTGCAACAGAAATAAATGTGTTAGCATAGACTCATACATACAAACTGAATTTGAACTTTAGAAATAAATGTGTTAGCATAGACTCTGTAGAAAATGCATACCTTACAAGCATCGGACATCCCGCTAGGATTCTCTCGAGTGCACTCTGCATGGGAACGATGCAAACAGGCCTACTTCAGACTTGATTATGTCCCACCGGCTCTGTAGAGACCTCACAGTCCTCTCTGGGTCGGTTCCTCTCCTCAAGTTGTACCGATCTAGGATCCTCTCCCACATGCGATCTCTTTTTTGTCCAGTACTTCTAATTGGGTCATAGCTTATTTCAAGCCATGACTTCACAAGGTTTACATCCTCGTCTGCATTGAAGTTACCCAACTTTGTCCTGGTGCCTGATCTTTTGCCTTTTGTTTTACCTATGCAAGCTGTAGGGGCAGCCACTTCTTGCACATCTTCCTCATAGTTATGGTTAGATCCTTCAGGTATTCCATTCGGCTGAAAACCTTCTGGAGCATAGCCATTTGGATTCGTCATTGGAACACTGGGTCGAATGGGTTGGAAACCTTGGGGAAACCAGCCTTGTGAAGGACCTTGGTAGCCATACATGAATGGGTTCCAGCCTTGCTGGTAGCCACCTTTGTTGGCACCAGGAAAAACCCCCTGCGATTGTGATCCATCACCAAGATTGGAGTGCCCAGGGTCCATCCTGAAAGCAGATGCACAGGCATGAGGGCTGCTACAAACGATCTGAAGTGGAGTAATCTACACAAACAGCTGCAGCACCCTCCCAAGCCAATGATAATATGAAAAAGTACATTTACTAACCAGCCGCAAAGAGAAGTAAAATTGGCATATCCAAAAAAGTTTAAGGAAATAGTGCATAGAACTAATTTTGTTTCTAGATTATCATTCTAGCATGCTATCAAAATTCCAAAGTTCGACAATTAATATGGTTAAATTATTAAGCTTGACTGCAGATATTAAATTCCAAAGCTACTAGAAATAGCGGAAACCCAAATTGTTAAGCTAATTCAAATAGATCCAACAATCAGAATAAAGGATACATTTTTTTTTCCTCCAAACAGTTATGGACAAGTTTAATATTATAAGGAACCATGTTTGAAATACAACACAGATACATTTTAGGAACTTCATGAGGCAACATGTTTCTTTAGCAAAAGTCTTTTGACCTGACTGCTCACCAACATCTAAAATCAATGAAATAATTAATTTCCCTAACTCTTGAACCATCATGCAGTTTCCCCAACTCACCATTGAGGCATTGATGCTAGGTCTTTAGCTAATCTCAATCAAATCAGAGTGAGTGAATGAAATTAGGATCTCTGATAATTCAGAGATAGCTGCTTTTGAACTAAGCCGACCAGCTTGTATCCGAGGCACATGACATAGGACATTGAAACAGATATAATGTATGAACTTTCCAAACTTTGGACTATCAACATATATATTCATAAATGTGTGAATATGACGATTGGCCACCAATGGTGCTCTGGGGTTGCGAGGTGCACACACCTGAGTTGGGCAGGACACCGTCTGGAGCGCGCGGTGGAGCTCTCCTCAGATGATGTCGCTGCCTGGACTGACGAACCTCCCGCAGCCGCTTGTGCAGAAGGCTAGCTTCTGCTCTCAGCTCCAACTCCAAGGTCCCCCGATGTAGGGGAGCACGTTCCTTGTCCAGGACGTCCCCCTGCTCCGGCACCACCAAAGGCGGTCTCGTCACCGCGCTGGCCTTCCTCCACTCCGACGACCGACGCGCCCCAACCGGGACCTGGGAGCTTCGGGCTGATGTGCAGGCGACAGATCCGGCCACAGCAGCCGCCTTCCGCCTCCGGCCGGCCTGTCGCGACGGCCCGACACGTCTAGCCGATCCGGCCGGACGGACGGTGCCGCGCCGCCCTACGGAGGCGACTCCGCCGCGGGGACGCAGCCCATGCCGGACGCCCGCCAGATCTCCCTCGACGCAGCGTATTCCAGCAGCCGGGGCACAGGGGGAGTCCGGCGGCGGACGTGCACGACGCCGGCGCGGGGTGGGGGCGAGGGTGCGTCGACGGGGGCGGAAGGGATTTGGGCGGGGCCGTTGCGTTGACGCAACAAGAGGTGGGCCAGCTGCGTTTCCCGTTCGATCTGGAGGCCGCTGGGTATACAGTTCGGAGGGCCGGGACGGATGAAATAAAGTACAGCGGTGCAGGCTGTTTCACGGTAAATAAGTCCTCCAGTACACCGTAACGGATGGGAGAAAGTATCCGGTGTAGATAGTATCAGATGTTTGGATACGGGCGAGAATGTGGACCAAAAAAAAAAATAGGCTGAAATTTTGTCCCTTTATCATTAGGGATAGATTAAAATAAGATCCCAGAAAAAGAATTACACCTAAAATGAGACGTACCACCGAGAAGGAAATACAGCTTATTTGTGTAAACTATTTGATTATTACTATTTGATTGTGCCAAATTACAGTGAAATAAAATCTTACTACTAGTACGAAAACAACATTTAGAGATCAATTCTGTAATTTACTACTTGATTTGGGTAAACTGTTTGATTATTACTATTACTACTTGATAAAGAATATCAAATAGTGATCCGGTTTCCTATTACTACTTGATAAAAAATCTTCAATGGTGATCTGGTTTCCTAAATTTTGGGAAATAATAATTTTATATTTTAATTATTACTCCATAAAGAGTCATTCCACGTATGCATTTACGGTTCTGAGAACTGCAGACGCGCCGGACTTACACGGCACATTCGTGGGCTCTTAACCACCACATTTCGCTTTACGATTGGGGATGTCAGCTTGATGTCTTCCTACTATCTAATCCTTTTGTTACATATAATTTTTTGACACCATGAGGAACAATAAAAAAAGTCTTGACGTGATTAAGAAAAACTAACCAGGCACACACGTAAAGGCAACAACCATAAGTATTTACTACTGGCTTCTTAGGCCTGGTTTGGTTCCCTTTGGTCGTCCCATCGGATGTTGGGACATATGCACGGAGTATTAAGTATAGACAAAAAATAACTAATTAGATAGATTGCGACTATTTTGCGAGACAAATTTTTTTAAGCCTAGTTAGTCTATAATTTGACAGTGTGGTGCTACAAAGTAAACATGTGCTAATGATAGATTAATTATGCTTAATAAATTCGTCTCGTGGTTTACTGTTGGAATCTATAATTTGTTTTTTATTAGTGTCCCAACAATCCATACGATACCCCATATGACACCTCCTAGACTTTACTCCCTCCCTTGTATTGCTTCACTGGTACTCTGGACAAAGCCGGGAAGCTTCTGGCGATGTGCAAGAATTACTACTTGCCATAAGCCGTGAAGCAAGAGGACACAGAGAAAAGATCTTCTTGACTTCTGACATTGTGCAGATGACAAGACTTGCATGTGCTTCGTAATGATAGCTCCCCACGGGTGTGTTTAGATCCCGAAAATTGGCACGGTTTCGAACTGAAAAGCACTGTAGCATTTTCGTTTGTTTGTGGTAAATATTATCCTACCATGGGGTAACTAGGCTCAAAAGATTCGTCTCGCAATGTACATCTAAACTGTACAATTAGTTATTTTGTTTACCTACATTTCATACTCCATGCATGCATCTTGTGGTACATTTCAACTTGCAGGCGGGGCGGGTCGTGGATCGTCCACCAGCCGCAAGGCTATCCACCAAACTATTAAGCGGGCTATGCGCACTACACCACAACACTTAATCAGCAACGGACTGCAGTTGTTAAAACTTTTAATTAGCGTTGGACGGTGGGTTGCTAAAAGTTTGTCTCAGACTGCCAGTGGCTAAAGCCGAATATGGCGTTGGATTGTCCGTTGCTAAAACTATTCTGCTTTTACGTTGGAGGGTCAGTTGCTATACAGGAATAAAGAGTGGGATGGTCCGTGGCTAAAGAAATTTTGCATTCCGCACGATGTATTTTGGCCTTCCGGTGGTTATTTTGGCCCAAGAACACCCTAAACCCTAAGGGTTTGTTTGGTTTGCCTTCCAGGTCTAGCCTGGCTATCCCAGCGTAACCAGGATAGGTTTAGCCTGACCCAAAGGAGAATGGAGTCAGTTGTTTGGTTTGCATGTATTATGTTAGCCTGGCTAGGCCGTGGTGTGTGTTTGGTTGCTGCATGATTTTGGTATGGTCACGTCTTCCATGGTTCGGTCACTTTACCCCTACTCGGGCATTTCATCGAACATGTCGCGGGCGGGCAAACTCCATGGGCTTGCACGAAGCCGTTCTTGAGCGTGCACGCCATCCCCGTCAGCTCCGGCTCAGTCGCCGCTCCGCCACCACAAGCACCGTCCGGCCGCGCACGGCCTCGGCCTGGCCGTGCGGCGGAGGTATCGGTCGCACCGATACCTCGGCCAGCGCCTCTTGGGGCGCGCGCCGGGGAGGGCGGCGGCGCTTCTTCTTCTTTCCCTCGTCCCCTCGGGAGCGCGGCGTGGTGGCCCGGCCCGAGCATGTCGAGCTCGAGGGAGGAGTGTGGCGGCGGCGTGGAGTGGGCCCACGAAGGAAAAGCGACCCGTCCGGCATGGGCGCGGGGGACTAGCCGGCGGCAAGGCCGACCATGGCCGGCGGCCGGATCGGCTTGCCGGCGGCGCCACTGGTACCTCCCGCGCGCCGCGGCTGGTGCCTCCGCCGCCCGCGCCGCTGCTGCTGCGACGCGCAGCCGGCCAGCGCCACGGTGCCTCCGCCGCCCGCGCCTGCTTTGCGCTGCAGCCGGCAGCGGCCGACAGGTGGGCGCGTCGCCCCGGGCAGCGTGGCGCTTCGGCTCTCCCTCATCGCCGGACTTCATCGTCGTGCGGCGGGTTGACTCTGGCGAGATCCGGCGCGCCTCGGCAAAGCGGGGACGCGGCAACCATGGGGATGCAAAGCACCACATCACCGGCGGGAGGAGTGCCGGGGAGTGCGGAGGGAGGAGGAGCGAGAGGAGGGTGCCGGGGAGGGGTGAGGCGGCCGGCGTGGGAAGAGTAGCACGCACCGTCGCGACGAGGGGGAGGTGACCGCGACGCACTTTTGCGCAAGCCTTAAAGCAAGTTTGCATCCCGGATGCGTGGGGAAAGCCAACTTGGCCTTCTCCACGGGCCTTTCGGAGCAGTACGGCAGCCCCTCCACTCCCCCCAGCGGCTCGGCCGGAATTTATAACCAAAGTGTTACGCGGCGGCCTCAACCTGAACAAAGATTTTTAGGCCAACCAAACAAACCCTAAGTTTCCCCACGCAGACCCACCCAATGCCACAGCCGCACACAGCCATTTGACATGCCGCCGCCGCCTCCACTCCTGTTCCCGCACGCACCACCGCCTCCGCCTGCCTACTCCGCCACCTGCCGCCGCTGGCCACCGGCCGCCCCCTTTCTCCACGCTGCCTGTTCCGCCTCGATGGTGCACACGGCGTCGCCCCAGACGAGCCAATTCGTTTGGTCGCCTCCTGATCCGCGGCGATGGGCTTCTCGGCCGGGACGCAGAGCCGTAGGGCGCGAGATGGTGGCCAAGGTTCCTGTGCCCTCTCTCCCACGACCAGATCCGGAGGCGGCACCTCTTTATCCTCACCGGCGGTCGCCTCTGCGAGCTCCAGCAGCAGCGCCCTCCTCGACTTGTCAGCCACGGCGACGGCTTCCTACGGCGGCATCCACGGCAGCATCTTCTCCAACGGACGACACACAGGGCGGATCCAGCATCGCCGTGATGGATTGGCTCATGGACGGTGAGGGTGGCACCTGCTGAGCGGATCCCTGTTCGTGTTCTGTAAAAAAAAACCGGTTGGTGCTGGTAATTGGTGCAGGCTTTCCTTCCCTTTTGTTTCCTCCCCTTGGAATGCGTTGATTATTGTGTTTGATCCTCAACCAATGAAATTCGTAGCAGTGGTGAACAGCTGTTGCTGATGGACTTTAATCAGCCCACAGCTGCTGCTAGGTTATGATAAATTGTATAAAGGAGTTGAGGTGCTAGCTGATTTTGAGAATCTTGCAAATTCTAGGGATGCAAATTCATTTGCTTGTTTGTCTCTTCTCTCCCGTATTAACCCTGTCCCCCACTAGCTCCATGATTAGATCTGAAGAAGCTTTGCATGTATGTACTCGCATCATGGTTGCCTACCGTTTTGGTATGTAGTGATTTATTTGTAGTGGTTGGTAACCTGCAGTCACTCATTTCTAATACTCTGTTTTGATTAGTCATTGGTTTGAGTAGCTTATTTGTGAAAACATCTTAGAATTTGCTCTGAACATGGACACTTAAATCATGTTGTACATGTCAAGTGCAATTTATTCTGCAACATGACGGTGAGATTCTTGGCTGCAGCCAGTGTGCTAGTACATCCATATAATTATGCAGTAATTATTTCAGCAGTGATCGCGACCTGCATACATTCTTTCAGCAGTAATTCTTTCAGCTAGGTGCAGCTTTTTAATTCGTTTATTTACAAAGAGGGGTCTCTACACTCTAGAGCATGGTATTCTGTCATCACTCATCACATTACCTTCTTTTGCACTCCACAGGAGTTAATTGCTCTATGTGAAGTACTAGAGCTTATTCAAGAGGATGAGCTAGAATTATCTAGGCAGAAGCAGCCTGATACTATGGCAAATAGGAGAGCACAGAAGGTGAGACTGAAATAATTTCCCTTTAAAGTCTTAAGGTATCAGTCAGCAGTTTCTAATCTGTAATTAGAGCACAGTATTATGGGACATGGTTCTCTTGTTGTGTTGAACCTATTATCCACACGCTGATTATAATCGTAAGCTGTCTAAGGTGGGTTGGTTTCATGTAGTTCACCATTTATGTTTATTGTTTCTTTTCCTAGGTTGCCCGGTTCAAATGTCAAAGGTTGCAGAAACAAAGTGTTGACGCTCTTGAGAGCAGCATAGTGGCTTGATTTATGAATTTCATCAAAATCTTGGCGAATAAGTGGACATTGTCTGTTCTGTAGTTTCCTCAGACTTCTATCAGTTCAGACATCAGTTTTGTAGTTTATTCCTGATTTTTTCTGTCGTAGTTCAAAATCTATGATCTGAAAATTCAGTTCTAAAAAATAATTTATGGAAAGTGTATACCAAAGTAAATTTGCCGAATAGTAGAAAAAATTAATTTGTCTTGACAAAGATGTATATTAACCAATTCTTGAACATTCTTGTGTATCACTAGGTAGGAAGTAATAATGTTTTCTCTTATTTTCAGATCTTCTGTACCATAAGAGGAGGCTCCATCTCCTCGCTCTGTGTTTTGTTGGCTGTAATGCACCAAGCAAATTAAATAGTGAAGGATGGAACTAGTCCAACTGTAATGCAGCAGGTAAATTAAATAGTGAAGGATGGAACCACTCCAACTTTTGTTTGCCTATGAACAACTAACTTAGCTAGATTACTCATTTTATCACTTTTTTCAGGAACTTCTAACTGCTGCTAGACAACAGCATGTCAACAGCAATGTGCACCCAAACAATCCAATTTGAGGTTTTGCCGAAGATTGCTGCAGTGGACAGAGTGCTATGTTAAGCTAGGTACTGGGGTACGCCCTTTTAGTAATCTGGAATTCCACATAGATATTTTAACTACTGCAGTTGCATGTGGGAGACATAACATCGCAGAATTAGCTTGTTAGAAATTGTGAGCACTATGCATAGATGTTGCTCTGTTTTTAACCATTCCTGTCTCAAAAGCATTCTGATACTTCCTTGGAGACTACAAACTTATCTTGCTCTGTTTTATTGGTACAGACAGCATCTGCCAGATGTAATAAAAAAAGCAATTTCTAGGATATGCTCCTCGATTCACAAGTTGTGTGCATAATTAGTCTGCAAAAGACATCTACACTTGTGTGCTGTACTATGTTACACCTACTGCAGTTGCCCTTAAACAAGTATGTAAATAATAGGTTTCATGCCATACAAGTGGAAAAGTCAAAAATTTTGGACTCCTAACAAAGAATATGGCCGGTGGCACTCTAGAGGATATCTGTGCTCATGCGTTTCTGGCCAGGATAAGTAAAACATTTGGCATGGTACTTTTTTTTTTATGGTGTTAAGAGCTACACGTTCAACACTTAAGTAACAACTATTACAAGAATAATATAGGTAGACTGTGAAAACGAATTATTGTGGACTGTTCATTAAGTATTTAGAATATTACAAGAATATAGGTAGACTGTGAGCTATCTATGCTTGTGGATTGTTCATTAAGTATCCCAGAAAACTTAATGCATATATTTATATTCCGTCATTGGTATACAGCATGGCTGTGAGTTGTGAGTTACAAAACCCATGAGAAGGCTCATGTGTAATAGGACATGTACCTATCCTATGCAAATTGAAATTACCATGTGTTAGTTAATAGAATGCATATTATTACTTCACAGTATAAGTCTATCCAGGTTTATCTTAAGTCAAAGATTTATAAACATACATATTCATTCTTCCTAGAATTTACCATGTCTAGGTGATGGCTTGGACAATTCAGCAAGGTGATTCTTTTGTTGCAGTTTGTGGAGTAAAGAGACAGGGTGATTGCTTTAGAGTACAACCTGGTGGGTCTTGTTTTTTTCAGACTGGTGGTTCTTGTTTTTTTAGACTCCAGCTTGATGGTGCTAGGTTCTATTATTTTTTGGACGAAAAAACCTGATGGTGCTAGCTTTTGATCAATGTTTGATCGCATTTAGTTGATGGCTTTTGAACAATAGGGAAACAATGTTTGATGCCTATATGGCTTGTATGTTGGTTTGATGTTAACATGCTAGTGACATAATTACATATGTACTCATTTGATATTTGAGAGTATGAATGATGTGGTCATTTGTATATGTCATCCAAAATCTGTACAATATAAGTTCAATATTGTATTGGTCCTGTTTGATTTTTTTGTACAAATTTAGTTGAGCTCGATGGACTGTCGGTTGCTATAAATTCAATATTGCGATGGACCATCCGTTGCTAAATGCTCTAACTGATTGTCCGTTGCTAAAGTTTTGCCATCGAAGCGGTTCGTGGCTAAAAGAGGGTCCGTGGCTGTATATATTTAACCACGGCTTCATTAGCATCTGTAGAGGTCCGTTGCTATATCTTTTAGTCACGGTCGAAAGTCGTTAATACCCTCCTATAGCAACGGACCGAAAGTCGATTAAGGGTTGTGGTGTAGTGGCGGATGTTGGGAATATGCCTAGAGCTAATCATAAAGATGATTAGTATTCCTTCATATGTATCCATGATATATTATGTGTTCATGAATATCCATTAAAGACAACTTGTATTGATCAAAGCAATTATGTGAATTGTTTGTGAAACTCTTTTACTTGTTTGGTTATTCAATAATTGTCCTCGATCGGAGTTCATGTGAGAACACACATGAATATTAGATCAAAGACACGTATTAGTTGATGACTATGTTTCACAAGTCATAGACATGGAGATGTCAAACTAATAGTGTGGGCACATGTATGACATGGGGCCGGATTGACCCGACATGAGATGTTATTATTATCTCTTTATACATCATGTACGTTATGTCCTTAGACCTCGTGATTGTCGTATGTACTCAAGATGTGAAACGACCTACTTAGGGACTATCAAACGTTACTCCGAATTGGGTAGCTATAAAGGTGGTCTTCGGGTTTGTCGAGGAAACATCTTTGTGAGACATAGTCAATCAAGATGGAATTGCCCCTCTCCATGAGAGAGATATAATCGGACCACTCGATTGATTGGATCAAGAAATGCATGGCCGTGCTTGGGTTAAGTGTTAACCCACGAGGTGGACCAAATATCGTGTGGCAAGGGAATGACGAGTATATGGTTTGTGGTGGTTCGCCCGATATGATCATTGCGCACACATGGGAGTTGGCACGTCTTGCTAGAGGCCATTTGTCAACTATTGGCCGAGTAGGTGTACTTTCGGGCCATGTCTATGTGTGCGTGAGCCCATAGGGTCGCACGCTTAAGGGGAAGAAGGCCTAATTCGGATTTGATCCAATTAGGCGAGGACTTAGGGTTACTAATGGGCCTCCGGCTGAGGAACTGTTAGCGACGCCTATATATATGAGAGGTGGGCACCGGTGTGGTGACCTAATCGGCCACGCCACTTTAGCGGCCGCCGCGCACGCCCTCGCCTCTTGCATCTCGCGGACCTAGCGGTCCGGGCGCATCGCTTCCTCCCCATGCGTGTGGGATACCTCGGAGGTCTTTGCATCCGGAGCACAAGGGACGAACCGCCACGAGGAGGGCGGACGTGACGGACGATCACGCAAGCGCACGGCACCGCTGGCTGCGACGCGTACATACGTCGAGGGTCGACTTCCGCCGCACCGCGGCGTCTGAGTGGTAATCCGTGATCTATAACTAGCGGTAGATCCTTGGTTTATGGGTAGAAAATTTTCGTTTTCGCCAGCTGGCGAAGCGATCCCATATTTCTTCGGTGGTATCGGAGCCGATCTTTGTGTTGTTATAGATTCGGATGTGGGCATATGGTGATATGCGTGGTTGTAGATGAGTCTCGATCTCGGTTCGTGATCTTGCCGCGACCGGTCTTGTTCGATCTACTCCTACCGGTCGGAATTCCACCATCGGAGTTAAGTGATACATGTAAACCCAGGTCAAGGCGAGTTTGAGATCAATAAGATTGATCGAATCGAAACCTAGGTCATGGCTCGGTCGGGCGCATGTGATGCGAAGTTGCGGTGGTGGTAGATTTGATTTTACACCGATCGTCGCCCGAGTTTGACCAGCCATAACTTTTGATCCGTAAATCGGATTGAGACGAACTCTAAACGAAAATCGTTGAGAACAAAAAGTTACATCCAACCGTCACAACTTCGCCTCGCTTTCGACGAAATTAGAATTGCGAAAATCAGCTTACAAAATAATGTTTTCGGCCCGTCAAATTTTAGACGTCGAATCGGTTAATACTGTTTTTGTAGGATTATGTGACCGGTATGGCCTCTATATGTATGAGATGCATGTATGTATGTAATTATTCCATGACTTGCATGTCGTGAGGATGACAATATGGCCGGAGCCACTTATATATTGTCTCATTAATGTAATGGCTGCGTGCCAACTTGTGATGAACGCGATAATGTAATTGTTATTTTTTCTCGCGCTAGTATAGACTAGTCTTGGCGGATTCATCTTTGGAGGATGGCATACATGGATCATGGAGATGAAGATTATCATGATGAATAGTCCATTGGAGATGGAGATCCCCAAAGTGATATAAGGCCATACCAAGTCTGGCTCGTTTAATGTCGTTCTTATCGTGTTCTACTTTCACGCTGCGCGACTATGTTTTTGTCTACATACGATAGTGAAGTAGAACGATCCCGGCAATGTTTTAAGTTTCGATGCTCCCCCAAACCTCGCCTTTGCCACAAGCCTTGTACAATGGGTGGTGGGTCTATAAAATTAGGGTGCCACGGTTTTCCTTGACTAGACAAAGGTTCAGATCGGATACTTATCGCGGAAGGTTTGGTTACTTGAACAAGATCATCCTAACGGTTAGGGATCTTGGAGCATGGCAAAGTTGGCGTGAGCATAGAGATGCTGCCCAACAACAAGAGTCATATGTGATATGATTAGCAAAGAGTTGCTTACCGATCTACCATGTCTTCTAGCGGTGATGCTAAAGCTCACTAGTTGACGTGTTAGTTGTGGGTCTTGAATCACTAAGTTTCAATTGAGGGATATTGATTTTAGTGGGAGTACATTCAATTAAATGTTAATATGTTTTTACTCTATCTTGGATACATTGTCATAGTATTTTGCATTATTTTCGTTGTAGATAAATGGGCCTAACAATCAACCATTTACTTTGGCGTTCGGTTCTTGAGAAAGATAAGTTGAATGGAACAAATTATGCGGATTGGATCCGCGAACCTCGAGAATTGTTCTCGTGGCTGAGAAAAAGGAAGATGTTCTAGACAACCCCTTACCGTAAGAGCCGGCCGATAATGCTCCTATGGCTGAGAAAACGCTTACAAGAAAGCATGTGATGCCGATCTTGAAGTGAGTTGCCTTATGCTTGCTAGCATGGAACCCGACCGCAGATGCAGTTCGATAACAATCATGCAACAGACGATATGATCGTGGCGCTTTTGAGGATATGTTCCAAACTCAAGCTAGAACCGAAAGGTTCAATGTCTCAAAGGCTCTTGTTGAGAGCAAGCTAGCGGCGCAGCTAGGTTGGACCACATGTAATCAAAATGGTTGGTTACACTCGGAGATTGGAGAAGCTAGGCTTCCCAATAGGCCAAGAGTTGGCTACTCGATTTCATTCTTGCATCTCTGCCGCCTAGCTATGGGAACTTCATCTCGATCTACCATATGCATGGGGCGGAGAAAGGCTTGACCGAATTGTGTGGTATGCTTAAGGCAGAGAGGTCGACATCAAGAAAGGTGCCGGCAAAGAGCCATGTGATGGCGGTCCAAAACAAGCCTAATTTTAAGAAAAGGGGCAATCCTTATTGGAAGAAAAAGAAGGAAAAGGCTAAAGGTGAGACCTCCAAGCCAAAGCCATCCGAGCCCAAAGGCTGGACCAAGCTGGCGATAGTGAGTGCTTTCATTGTCATAAAACGGGTCCTTTGAAAAAAAACCGCAAGGAGTACTTAGCATCCAAGAAGGATAGCGGTGGTAAAGGTACTCCGCCGCTTGTACACTTGTTTATGTTACGCAGACATATTCCTCACGATTCTTATATTAATTCTTGGGTATTTGATACCGGATCGGTTGCTCATATTTGCAATAACGATGCGGGGAATGATAAGAAGTAGAAGCGTTGGAAAGGGAGAAGTTGACTTCGCGTGGGCAATAATGCAAGAGTTCTTTGCTTCCGGCGGCCGGACGATGCAACTCCACCTCCCGTCCGATTTATTTTGGAATTGAATAATTGTTATTTTGTTCCTAGCTTAAGTCGAAAACATTGTGTCACCTTCATGTTTGATGAAGGATGGTTATTCTTTTAAGAGTGAAAACAATGGTTGTGTAATCTCTAAAGATGGCATGTTTGTGGCTTCGCATCCATTGTGAATGGGTTATTTATTTTAAATCTTGATGATGCACCCGCTGTAATATAACCGCTAAAAGGCCTTGGCTTAATGAGTTAAGTCCTACCTATATGTGGCATTGTCGTTTGGGTCATATAAGTGAAAATCGCATGAAGAGGCTCCATTCGATGGGCTTCTAACTTCGTTTGATTTTGAATCATACGAGACATGTGAGGCTTGCCTTCTAGGCAAAATGACCAAGGTCCCTTTCACGTGTTTTTCCCGAGAGGGCGCGCAGACTTGTTGGAACTTGTACATACCGATGTATGCGGACCAATGAGTACGACGCCTAGAGGCGGATTCCAATACTTCATTACTTTCATCGATGATTTTAGTAGATATGGCTATGTCTACTTAATGAAGCATAAGTCCGAGACTTTTGAAAAGTTCAAAGAGTTTCGCAATGAAGTAGAGAATCAACGTGGCAAGAAAATCAAGGCCTTGCGACCGATCGTGGAGGTGAATATTTGAGTCACGAATTTAGCAATCATCTAAAGAGTTGCGGAATTGTTCCACGACTTACGCCGCTGGAACACCTCGAGAAACGGTGTGTCCGGCGGCGTAATCGGACTTTGTTGGACATGGTTCGGTCTATGATGAGCGGTCGGACCTACCTTTATCGTTTTGGGGATACGCTCTAAAAAACCGCTTTCACATTAAATAGGGTGCCATCTAAGTCCGTAGTTAAGACACCATATGAGATGTGGGTGGTAAGAGTCCCGCTTTTGTCTTTTCTAAAGATTTGGGGTTGTGAAGTTTATGTCAAACGACTTCAATCGGATAAAAACACCCAAGTCGGACAAGTGTTTTTAGGTGGGATACCCAAAGGAAACTTTGGGGTATTACTTTTACAACCGATCGAGAGGGCAAAGTGTTTGTTGCTCGAAACGGTGTTTTCTTAGAGAAAGAGTTTCTCAAAAGAGACAAGAGTGGACAAAGGGTGTATCTTGAAGAAGTTCGGGATGAGCCAATAGGTCAAGACTCGAAAGTGATGCTAGTGTAGCGAACAAGTTGAGATAAATGTGGCAAAGGTAACACCGCCACTACCACGAAGATCGGCTAGACTCCGTGAGTTGCATGGGGATGTGTTATTGTTAGGCGATGACTAACCTATGACATATGCGGAAGCTATGATGGACCCAGATTCGAGAAATGGCAAAGTGCCATGAGATCCGAGATAGATTCCATGGGAGCCAATCAAGTTTGGAACTTGGTTGACCCGCCGATGGGGTTAGACCCATTGAGTGCAAATGGATCTATAAAAAGAAAAGAGATATGGACGGAAATGTTCACGTCTATAAAGCACGACTTGTCGCATAAAGGGTTTTCGGCAGGTTCAAGGAGTTGACTACGACGAGACATTCTCGCCAAGAGCGATGCTTAAATCTATCCGGATCATTCTAGCAATTCTTTGCTCATTTCGATTATGAGATATGGCGGATGGATGTTAAAAACAACCTTTCTAAATGGAAATTTGGAAGAGGACGTGTATATGATACAGCCCGAAGGTTTTGTTGATCCTAAGAATGCTAGAAAAATATGCAAGCTTAAGAAATCCATTTATGGGTTGAAGCAAGCATCTCGGAGTTGGAACATTCGTTTTGATGAAGAGGTCAAAGCTCTTGGCTTTCGTCGAATGAAGAAGAACCTTGTGTATACAAGAAGGAAAGTGGGAGCTATTTGTTGTGTTTCTAATCTTGTATGTAGATGACATATGTTGATTGGGAATGACATTCCAATGTTGCAATCCGTGAAGACTTCACCGAATAATATATATTTTCTATGAAGGATTTGGGAGAAGCATCATATATTTTGGGCATAAAGATCTATAGAGATAGATCAAAGAGGCTAATAGGATTATGCCAAGACACGTACATTGACAAGGTGTTGAAACGGTTCAACATGGAAGCAGTCCAAGAAAGGGTTCTGCCTATGTCACATGGTATGCGTTTTAGCAAGAAGCGGCGTCCTTCGATGGCGATGAGCGAGAGCGCATGAGTAAGGTTCCATACGCCTCGGTAGCTTGGTTCCATCATGTATGCCATGATATGTACACGCCCGAGATATCTCATATGCTCTAAGTGTTTGCGGCGGTACCAAGCCGATCCGGTGAGAGTCCTTTGGACACTTGTTAAAAATATTCTTAAGTACTTAAGAAGGACTAAAGATATGTTCCTAATCTATGGAGGTGAGGAGGAGCTCGTTGTAAATTGTTACACCGATGCTAGCTTCCAAACCGACACAGATGATTCACAATCTCAATCGGGATATTTGTTCACAATAAATGGTGGTCTTTGTTAGTTGGAAAAGTTCCAAGCGGGAGACGGTGACCCGATTCTCTGGCGGAAGCCGAGTACATTGCGCCTTCTCGAAGCCGCAAAGGAAGGTGTTTGGATGAGGAAGTTTCTCATTGAACTTGGTGTGTTTCCAAATGCAAGCGGCCCATTGAACCTTCATTGTGACAATAGTGGCGCGATTGGGTAACGGGCTAAGGAGCCGAGGGATCACCATAAGAACAAACACGTCTTTGTGGAAATTTCACCTCATTCGAGAGTTCATCAAACGTGGTGAAATCAAGATATGCAAGATACATACGGATTTGAATGTTGCGAATCCTTTGACAAAGGCTCTTCCACGGCCTAAGCATGAGGCACACATGAGAGATATGGGTATTAGATATCTTAAAGATTAACTCTAGTGCAAGTGGGAGATTGTTGGGAATATGCCCTAGAGCTAATCATAAAGATGATTAGTATTCCTTCATATGTATCCATGATATATTATGTGTTCATGAATATCCATTAAAGACAACTTGTATTGATCGGCAATTATGTGAATTGTTTGTGAAACTCTTTTACTTGTTTGGTTATTCAATAATTGTCCTCGATCGGAGTTCATGTGAGAACACACATGAATATTAGATCGCACACGTATTAGTTGATGACTATGTTTCACAAGTCATAGACATGGAGATGTCAAACTAATAGTGTGGGCACATGTATGACTTGGAAATTTGGATTGACCCGACATGAGATGTTATTATTATCTCTTTATACATCATGTACGTTATGTCCTTAGACACGTGATTGTCGTATGTACTCAAGATGTGAAACGACCTACTTAGGGACTATCAAACGTTACTCCGTAATTGGGTAGCTATAAAGGTGGTCTTCGGGTTTGTCGTGAAACATGCCGCGTGAGACATAGTCAATCAAGATGGAATTGCCCCTCTCCATGAGAGAGATATAACCGACCACTCGATTGATTGGATCAAGAAATGCATGGCCGTGCTTGGGTTAAGTGTTAACCCACGAGGTGGACCAAATATCGTGTGGCAAGGGAATGACGAGTATATGGTTTGTGGTGGTTCGTCGATATGATCATTGCGTACACATGGGAGTTGGCACGTCTTGCTAGAGGCGCTGTCAACTATTGGCCGAGTAGGTGTACTCGGGCCATGTCTATGTGTGCGTGAGCCCATAGGGTCGCACGCAAGGGAAGAAGGCCTAATTCGGATTTGATCCAATTGGCGAGGACTTAGGGTTACTAATGGGCCTCGGCTCGGGAGCTTATTAGCGACGCCTATATATATGAGAGGTGGGGCGCGGGTCGTGACCTAATCGGCCACGCCACTTTGCGTACCGCCGCCGCCCACGCCCCGCCTCTTGCATCTCGCGGACCTAGCAGTCCGGAGGCGCATCGCTTCCTCCCCCATGCGTGTGGGATACCTCGGAGGTGCTGCATCCGGAGCACAAGGACGAACCGCACGAGGAGGGACGGACGTGACGGACGATCACGCGAATCGCAGACGGCACCGCTGCGACGCTGCATATCTACGTCGAGGGTCGACGCTTCCGCTGCACCTGCGCGTCTAGTGGTAATCCCGTGATCTATAACTAGCAGTAGATCCTTGGTTTATGGGTAGAAAATTTTCGTTTTCTGGCTGGCGTAGCGATCCCATATTCCTTCAGCGGACGTCCGCCGGCCGCAAAGCTATATAGCGAACGACCGGTGAGATTAGCGGACAAACATATGAAACCCGCTAACGCCCGCAAGCACATATGCAGTTAGCTCACTAATCATGTCAACCGGCTGATGCTGTTCTTGCCGGAGCACCATGGTCTTCCTCCGCATGAAGCTGAGTTGGCCACGGCCGGCCTGGACGCTTTGGACTGTTGCTGCACCTGCACGTCACATCTTCTTCTTTTGATTGCTGATTAGCCTGCTAAGCCTGCTAGGATTAAGCACACGTCTGCAACTTATCTTGCGGGTCTCAACTGACTTTCTGCTAAGCCTGCTAGGATTAAGCAGGAACCTGCAAGGCCTGCAACCTGCTTCATCCGGCCGCTGGGACAGGAGCTCCGCACGCCTCGGGGCCTCGGCTGGCTGCTGGCCTGCTCCAGCAGCTTACTGCGCAGCGCAATGCCCACATCGCTCTGCATCGCTTCCTCTAGCTGCTTGTTGCCTCACCGGCTCCGGCGGCCGCGTGTCTCCTTCCTGCTCCGGTCACATGCCTGGCCGGCTGGCCACAAGCACCGCATGGCCTCGCTCTCGCTGCGTGCACACTCAACGTCGTCGCCGTGCAGCCGAGACAGGAGCAGCGAGCCCCACACGGTAGCGTCCGGCGCCATCGCCCGGATCGCGTCCTCGGCCTTCCGGAGTTCCAAGGTGATACCTTGGCCAAACCATGCGAACCTAAGCTGCACCGAACACCTCGAGAGCGTCCTTTGGAAGGCCGCGCGACAGGACAGGACCAGCGCCGCACGGGCATGGCCGATCCACTGCGTGACGGATTCGCAGCGCCATGTGCCGAAATGGCGACCGCGACAGCGTCTGACTCCGCGATCGACCGGTGGGGAGTAATCATGTGCATCGGGCCGGCCGGGCACGGCACGCCCGGTCGCACGGGCCTGTTTGGCCCACGGGCCACCGGGCCGCGCCGAAGCAGTCCACCGCGCCCGGGGGTCGGCCCAGGCACGCACGTGGGCCAACTTCGGGCCGTGCCAGCCCGTTTTAGCCCGAGCCCAACAGGCCACCAGGCCGCCCGAGTACGGCATACAGAAAAACATCGTTTCAGCTCAAATTTTTCTCGAAATTTTCAAACTGCTCATATATATAGCAGATTCACTAGATTTTCACAATGCATAACACAGATTATGCACATATATAACAGTCACATAGACAAGCACACAGAAACATGTAAGGTAAAGGAAACTTGAGCTGTGAGTGCAATGCCGCCTCATTAAAACCTTTCTGGGTAAAACTCACACCTCGTGAGATAAAACCCCAGAAAGGAAAAGAGTACGGCTTCACAGCTCAAGTTTCATCCATTTAATAAGAGTTCAATAGTATTTAAGTTATTACAAAATAGAGAGATGCAGAGCTCTCAAAATCAAGTTTCAACTCTCAACTCTCAGCTCTCAGCCTTGCCTCACACTCTCAACAGAAAGAACTACCAACAGCAGCAAGCCAGCAACTCATCATCTCCACCAGTCAAGCAAATAAGTAGTTCCACTTCCATCTACACTAGTCAATTTGATATGTCACAAACAGAACAGTTATTCCATCTACACCAGTCTAGGAGACAAGTAGTGGTTTGATGGCAACTTACCAGATGGCATCAAGTGGAACCAACAACAGCAGTTTCATCTCCAGAAGGGGTACCATCTTCATCAAACCAGTTGTTCTCGTAGTACTCTTCCAAGCCCTTGTCCTCTGCTACATGCTGTGCTCTTTCCAGACCCAACTCCTAGTCCTTGACCAAGATCAGTTGCTCGATGGTTTTTGAAGTCATTGCTCGTCGACGTTCCTCAATGATCCTGCCAGATAGACTAAAACAAGAGTCCGAAGAGGTAGTTGAAACAAGAACAGCAATAATATCTTTAGCCATAAGAGAAAGAACTGGATAGGTTAGTTTATGCTCATGCCACCAGTTTCGGGATATCAAAATCATCATCATATGCAACAACATTGTCCTTTATCAAGGTAAACAAAGTGAGTTTAGAGATACCAAGTGGCATATGAGGTGAAACATTTGAAGTACCGTAAGAGGATGAGTCTCCTCCAAATATTCTGCCCCATGCCCGCTTCCTCTTAATTGGTCAATCCGGATGGATGGGTGGTCCTTGATGGTCTAGCTGCACCAAACTTAGTTTCATACTTGTCATACGGTTTATGCAACCCAATTTTAACCTCATCAAAGTAATTGTTGGAACTAGTTTTGGCAAAAGGTGCAAGCAAGTCAAGTACTTTCTGTAAACCTCTTAGTTTAGCTCTTGGATCCAGAACAAATGCAAAAGAGTATAGCAGTGGTACACTCTTCCAAAGATTTTAAGAAACTTAGCCTTCATTGGCTTGATAACATCGAAAGATGACTATCTTTTTTCATGCTCTTGCAAATGTTGTGCAATCTCAATCATGTGATGCCATACTAAAGGACTAGTGGGGTAATAAACACTAGACGTAACACATGTTGATTCATAAAAAAGTTGAAGGAACTTGTATACCTTATTACAGAGATACCAATATATCTTTGTCCATTTATAAGCGGGTAGCCAATGTTAGAATTGATGAACACAATAAACACACTTTTATATGGGCAGATGTATAAGCATAAGAAAGGTAGAGTTCCATCTAACATCCATGTCCAAATTAAACTTCCTAGGCTTCATTCCTTGAGCTTGACAATAGTTTTTGAATTGTGCAATGCGATGATTAGATGAATTCAAAAAGACAATAGCAGTTCTAAGAACCTCAAGCAAAGGTGCAATCCTTTTCAAGCCAGATTTCACAATCAAATTAAGGATATGGCAAGCACAGCGCTGATGCACAACATAGTATTGCTTTTATGTTATGATCTAATGGATCAACATCAAAACCCAAGTAACCATCATGCAAAGGTGTCAAAATAGTCATAGCAGTAGTATTAGCAGAAGCATTATCAAGGGTAACAGAGATAACTTTATCTAGCAGCCCCAGATCTCTAAGAACATCAACAATCTTATCCGCAATGTTAGCACCACCGTGATTGGCCTCCATTAGTTTAAAACCAATAATGATTTTTCTCATTTCCCAATCAGCGTAAAACATAGTGAGCCACAACAGTTACGTAATCCTCCTTAGCATTGCCAGACCATATATCAGATGTCAAACAAACAGAAGACACACCAGCCATAAGAACATTTTTAACATGCAACAGTTTCTCATTGTAAAGCTTAGAGAGATCTCTAGATGTGGTAAATCTAGACACCCTCTTGTATCTAGGATTATGAGCACGCTGAATGTAATCATCCCAAGCGACATTATCGCAGAATGAAATAGGAAGATCCAATCTAGCAATCAATCGGCAAAAGCTCTTCCCTAGCAACAATGGGATTGTACTCCCGTTCCTATATGATCCATCGGGGTTTAAAGCAAGTCTAGTTTGAACCATATTAGCACGATCGGCCTTAGCAATTGCATGATTTGTTATGCCTAATCAAATGTCCAAGTGCCATTATTAGAGTTACCGGATAAACGAGATTTGCACCGCTTGCAAACAAAGAATTACCTTTTCCTCACCATCAACTTTTTCTTTAATTTCATCAAAGAAAGCCCACACACAAAGACGATGCCTACCGGTCTTGGCGTAGAAGATGCCACGCTTGCTACATTTTGGGGGTAGCGTGAAGGGGCGAGAATGTAATCATCAACCCGACACGGCGCAAAGAGAACATCATCATCTCCCATTCCAATGTCGCCCCGGTCGCCGGGGATCCGCCCAAGCTCACGGAGCTCGCCGTTGATGGTCATGCCGACATACTCATCGTCCTTTGGCCATGTCCGGCCGCACCTCGTCTTTCTCTCGGCCCATTCCTCAACGACGAGTGCGGCACCGATTGATCACCGGCGACCTGCATTAGAGGAAGCTAGGGTTAGGATCATCGGAACCACCGAACCGTATGATAGGGGAGAGAGCTTGGGAAGCCGGAGTACACCCAGATGCCGGAGACCGGCCGGAGAGGGGTGGACAAGGAGCAAGGACACAGGCGGGGCGGCCGCGAGAGCAACGAGCAAGACCAGATCCCAGACCGGACAGGGGTAGAGGAAAGTTTGAGAGGGGAAAAACCGGCGGTCTACCTCTCGCCGGAGACGGGTTGATCTTTACCCGACCTCGTCCTCGTCGGCATCATGGATCCGGAGCATCGCGCGGGGGAGGGGAGGGGATTAGGGTTTGGCGGTGAGTGGATGCGGGGAAGGCAAGACGGGGAGATCCGCGCCGGGGCCGCGGTGTCCTCGGGGGACGGGGAGGGTCCATCGGTCGCCATCGACTTCGTCGGTGTCGGGCGGCGGTGATTAGGGTTGGGCGCCGCCACCGCCCGGCCTACCACTGGGGTGGGATGGGGGCGATTGGGGGCGGAGGTGCCCTCCAACGGCCTCAAGGCCAATTCCAGCCCCCACGGGCCTCCCTTTAGAAACCGGGCCGTGCCGGCTGGCCCGTGTGCCTTGGGGTCGGCCCAGCACGGTTGTAACACCCGGTGTTATGAATAATTAAAACAGGCCATGTCATCATATGCATTGCAAAGCACTCATGTTTAGGCAATATTGAATTTTTGCATTCACTAAAATAAGTTTAAATAAATAGAGATTGTTTGTGCTCTAGGGTTTAGTGTGACTTTATTTTGAATATATGTTTTTGATTATAATTATGCCTATGAGTGATAGAGTTTATAGTTATATTATGTGGAGTTAAAGTTTCTTTAAAATTAATTTGAAAATGGATTTGAAAACCCTAATCTAGTAACCCTCTTTTGCCCCCCTTTTCTCCAGTTTCAAAATTATGCAAAATTTGGGGATGGTTCCAAAAGCAAAAGTGTAGATCTTTTCAAGATGCACAATTTTGGTTTTGGAGTTTTTCAAGTTTCTATATAATTTTAAAAAGTAATTTTGAATCCCAAACAAACCCCAAAGTTGCCCCAAATTCAAATTTCAAAATGGAGGCCGAATTTGAAAATGGTTAAAAAAAGGAAAATTGTAGATCTTGAAAAATGGAGCAACTTTGCTTTTTATAGATTTTCAACTTCTATTCAATATTTGAAAGTAATTTGCAAAATTAGAAGTTAGGTTTTCTTCGCTACAAGTATTTGGGGAGGGAAAAAGATCTCCAACGAGATCTTTTCCAACCGCCGTGGCCTTCTACCGGCTTCTAGTCGCGCCCCATGACGCCACCTCAACTTCGGATTTTATTTGGAAGTCGACGTGCCACTTGATCACTTTCGGTTGCCCGGCCCTATAAAGTCTTGCATGGCGGCGCCGTCTTCTTTTTCTTCTTTCTTTTCCCGCCATCGCCGCCGTCGTCTCTCCGCCGCACCATGCCGCCGTCGTCAACCTCCAATCCACCTTTTTGGCCACACCACTAGCTTCGCAATCTCCCCACGCACCTCCCGAGCCCGGCCAAGAACCCTTTTTCCTCGGGCCGGAATCGACCACATGGCGCGCCTTCTTCCCTCGCCGCCGGCAATGCGCGGCCGCGAGCTCCGTCGCCGTGTTCGAACTAGCTCCGGTGAGCCTTGGCTTGCACTTCTTCACGATTTTGCCCGCCTTGTTGTCCCGATGATGATGCGCCGACCGTTTTCTCGGCCGGTCTCTAGGTGCGCTAGGAACGTCGTTTTGTTGCCCACCGGATCACGCCGCCGCCACCATAGTCACCGCCGTTCATCGAGCTCCGCTCCGTGTCCGGTCCAACCAGTGTGAGCATCATGCTCATGGTGAGCCGCCACCCACGACCATGTCCTTTAATTCCTTGTTTCCGCACCAGAAGTTGCCGAAACGCTTGTCGCCCGCGAGTTCGCCATGTCCGTCTTGCCAAGGCGATACCGCGTCTTTCGGGTAGAGCCGGTTTAGTTTCGATTAGTGGAGGGGGTTTTGGTCGCCTATGTGCGGTGCGTCCGTTGGTGTGCTTGTCATCGCCGGTGAGCCCTCAGAGGGCGGTTTCCGCCGTCGTGCAGCGCCGCCAAAGCCGCCACGCCGTCGGCAAGGTCGCCGTCGAGCTCGGGGAAGGGGGGGTAGGGGAACCGGCGTGTTCGCGGTGTCGAAAGTAGAGCACGTAGGTGTAGACCTCGCGTCGTCGGAGACCCTCGTCGCCGAAGTTCTCACCTGGTCAAAGTCCGGTGGGCATCGGTCGGGCATGGGCGCACTGTGCCTCACGCCGGGCCCCGCCTGTCGTCGCTGAGAGAAGAGAGAGGGAAATCTGTTTTTCCTTTTATTTCAAGTTGATGAATAGTACTGATTCTTGTTTGATTTTTAGAAAAATAAATATATCTTCAAAAATTATGAAAATTTTTGAGTAGCCTTTTCATGATATCTAGTTTTCTATAAAAAATTTGAAACTCGAATTTTGAGTACTTTTTGCATAAGTTAAAATTAGCTCTTTAATTTGAAAAATGAACTTCCATGAATTTTAGAAAATAAAATATATGTCCTTTTGTCATGAAAATTATTTTTCCACTCGTTTTATGGCATTATCTATGTGTACAAAAATTTTGAGCCCGTTTAGAGATAGTTAATTTATATGTTATTTTATGCTTTATTAATTTAAATGTTAAATGAGTTACTTAGTGTTTAATGACTTAGACTTTGTGTGATTTGGGATTGTTTGTGAATTTTTGGATCATACCATATCAAATGGTCCTTGAGAACTCCTTTAGTAATGTTAGTAGTTCAACAAGTTGGTTTTGTTGGCTTGCAACTTTATCGTGAAGGAAAGTTGTACTCAAGTTGTTATTATTTCATGCACCCTCAAGCATCATGTTGAAGCATACATTATTTCGTGTAGTGAACGACAACGAGAGTGTTAAAGTTGAGCAAGTTTTCGAGGAGGTTAATTATCCATTGGAAGGGGGTTTTGATATCCGTGGTATTTCGAAGAACCCGACCATCCCCACAATGAAGGCAAGCCTCGGATACATTTAAACCTTTCCTTGTATTTTATAAAGTTTATTACACTTATGTTATGATATGTTGCATTAAGTAATTAGGAGTTGAGTGATGACCTAATTGCCGCTTTATCATCCTTAATTATTTCAATACCGCCCTTGATAACTTTGTTTTATTTAAAATGCCAAGTTATGCTTAGCCATGCTTAATTAGTTTAGCTTTTTCATAAAAATATTTTATATGAAGATTTTGGCATATCTTATGGATAATGAGAAGTAGTGATGAATATGAGACCGGACGGGATTAGGTTGAAAAGCCGGCGGGATACCTAGCCGTGCTTATTCCGTCGTGGTCGGTTAAGGACCGTCCGTTGTTTGGCCCCTCGTAAGGCCGAGACTTTGTAGTAATCGCCCACACACTCCAGTAAGCCCGATCTTGGGGATATGTCAAATCGTGAACGGCAACCACGCGACCGGGAGTGGAGAGATGGCGGAGCAAAGCGGTACCACACCGGGCCAAAGGCTAGCGGTGGTGGAGTCGCGGTGTTCTCGGGTGGCGCAGCCTCGCCCCGTTCCCATTTTAACCGAGTAAGGGTTGACATATGCAAGTTTAAGTTCTACATATGTCGCGGTGGTAAGGAATCCCCACCGGGTTTAATCGATTCGAACCGCCGTTGCTCCTCGGAGAAGGAGACTCGGTCTTCCGCCCTGCATCGTAGTTAACTGATGGAACATGGATATGATGAAAGAAAGATGGAATGATTAAGAAGTGCTTGATTTAGTGTAGGATCACTCGGATTCTATTAATAACAAAGATGGTTTAGATGTTGTTAAAATACTGAAAGTAAGGATTCACTATTAGTAAGCTTTTCTGCAAAAGAGTTCTTGATTCTTGCTAAAGCGTTTCCTTAAATCCCTAAAGCCAGCATTCCCGAAGTCTTCTCCTCTTTCCTTGTCGGGTAAGTCTTGTTGAGTACTCCGCACTCAGTGGTTCTTTGACCCTTGTTGCGGGAGAAGGTCACGAAAGGTGTGTTTTCGATCCCCTTTGTATGACGTTGTTCCGTGGAGGAGGATGAGTAGTGGATGAAACCCGTGGGGGGGGTTTGTAGTTGTATATTTATATAATGTTACTAATGCTACTCCAAAGTACTATAATGGTTTGTAATAATGCCACTTAAGTTTATTTAGTTTGAACAAATGGTTTGTAAAATTATGGTTATGTAATCCTTCTCGCTCTTTACTCGATGTATATTATATAGACTGTTCTATAATACCGCAACGACTTGTTAATGAGATCCTCGTTCGAAAGATTAATAGTACTTTTAAGTTATTAGGTACACGCGCATAGTAATCGAGAGGTCTTTGAGACGATGATAAATGCATGTGGGACCTGTAATTTAGAAGGTATCGTTATTAACGCCCACACCGAAGCATCGGGCCGCCCGGCACGTTGCTTTCGGCCGCCGCGTTCCGCGTGCGACCGAAAAACCGTGCTCCGTGCCGGGCCACCGCGGCCCCGTGCTTTTTGCTCGAGGATTAGTGGGGAGGATGACGTGCAGCATCATGGATGGATGCGGTTCTTGCGGTTCTTGCGGCCTCCCTCTTTTTGGCCAATGGCTTCCGCGGGTTTTGAACACTAGGCCACAAAGCAATTGCGGCTAGGCCGCAATAGCCGCGGGGTTTAAAGTTTTGCGGGCGACCTCGCGGATTGGCGGTAAGAGCCCGCCCCACCCGCAAGTTGAGGTACATTTAATAATTCGATGTGACGGAATTTTAGAATTTCAAGCCAAATTCGGGTGATCTAAACACACCCAACCAAATGGTAGTAGCAAAAAATCAACTGCAAAACGGACCTAATGTTTGCGGTCGCGGAGTGAAACGACCTGGGATCTTACGGTCACGGACCCAGCGCTCTGCAAGTCCAGGATACCCCGCGCTGCTGGCGCGTCAAATAGTAATTTTTCTTTCCAACAATCGTAACTGTAGCGCGTCAGACGTCTACCCCACCAATCATGCGACCGTAATTTTTCTTTCCGCGATCGCATGGCTGCACCAGGGTGTGATGCCGCAAACCGTAAAAAGCGCTGCCGTCAATGCTGTTTAGCCGGACACTATCAACCAAAATCAGTTGGCTTATCGATCATAAAAGATGCAGCAGCTGGAGACGTGATGCTTCTTGAACCATAAAAGTGGTCTGATAAAGATATTTTTGTCTGTAGTTTTTCATCTAAGACCGTAATTCCCTAGCTTATAATTTGTCCTTTTCAATACCACTTGAACGTAAATATATTTGTTTCTGAATTCTACCCTTAAAAACTAGCAATTTAGGTACAGTTCGAACTGTAGTAAACCGGAACACGCGGTACTAATTTAGCAGTATTCTCCGAACCGTGAATTTTAGTAGTAAATCAAGTAGTACTGAACACTTTTGAATCCAAGCTAAACCAGAACATGCGGTAGTAGTACTGACACGAAAATCTGGACAAAAAATAAAAAATATTCAAGAATATATGAACATGGTTCAAACATGTACAAAAAAATTCATCGACAGGGAGGACCGTGGTAGAAGGGACCGCGCTGCTAGAGTTGGTGATTTTTTGGGGGCGACCGGCTATGGGCCCGCCGCCGCTGGTGAAGGGGAGAGGGCGTGACCGGTGGTTGGGAAGGCGTCGCGCCACGCTAATGGTGATGGGGCACCGCCGCCGGTGGAGTCGAGGATGGGAGGGGCATTGCCTCGGTGGAGACAAGGATGGGAGGGAGCGCCACCGGATCCACAAGGCGCCGCGGGAGGTGGCGCCACACTGTTCCACAAGGCCGGTGGAGGTGGCACCACCGAGGGGAGGGCCGAGACACCGCCGACCATAGGGGGAGGGCTGATACGCCGCCGGGGCTCTTAGCCGATTGACATGAGAGAAGAGAGAGAGAGAGAGAAATGAGGATAATTAGGGTTAGGAGCAATATTTACGTAAGGTAAAATGAAAACAAATTTAGTAATTTACACTTATAGTGATCACCGAATTCTCCTAATTTTTCCTTTCTAAGTAATATATGTCTTATATATAAATCTTTTTTAGTAATTCTGGTTCCATGATGACAACGAAAATTATGATTAAATTCAACTATAGTAATTCAATGACATCAATATGGTAAATTCAATCGTTGTAACACGATGTCACAATTGTGGTAATTTCAACTGCGGTAACTGGATGACACTATTATGATAATTTCAATTGTGGTAGATTACTTAAATTTTGTCAATTTGGATGGATTGAATGAGATGGTGGTAACTCAGTGATACAATTTTGGTAAATTCAATTTTGGTAACCGGATAGTGCATTTATGGTAAATTAAACTACGATAATTTTGATGATTCCATATTGTGGTAAATTCAAATGCCATAACTCGATGGCGCCATTGTGGTAATTTCACTTTACTATACATGAATGGAAATTCCATAGATTCAAAACCGCCAAGTAAAATATGGGAACATCGTGATACAAAATTATAGTAACTCTACCGTAATTATAATATCAAACCACTTAAATTCTCGTAACTATTTTAAAATTCATCTTAACACTATGGTTTCTCGTAATCGTACTGTGTATGCGATAGTTTTACATGTATATAGGTATATACACGTGCACTTGCGCATGTGTAGATTAGTTCAAATATTCTCGAAACAACCACTAATATATATCTCTCTCAAAAATATTGTGAGCTGTGTTTTCTATCACCCACCGCAAGTGCTGACATACGAACAGAGTGGACCATACTTTCCTGACTACGGAGTACGGCAGTACCAGCAGCACTCATCAGAGGCGCTCAAGATGTCACCAGCGGCCAATTATTGGACAAGCAAAATGAGCAAAATGACTGCCCCATTTTGGTTATAATAAATGCTCTCTTCGTCCCTTTTTATCTAGGGTGCGCGTGCTGCAAGTTTTAACTCGATTTATATAAAATACATGCAACATTTGTATCTCCAAATGAATTTATTAAAAAACTAGATTTATAGATATTTCTAATGATACTAATTATGTATTATAAATATTAATATTTTTTTAATATATATTTAATTGAAGTTGGTTTTTGGAAGCCTTGAACGACAAATATTTAGGGACGGAGGGAGTATATCTTCTGTGTTTGGTTTCAAGTTGGAAACAATTATATTTTCTAAATTATTTATCTAATCAACGATCCGTTTTCACCATTATGTTTCTCTCGATTAAATCTACAAGTTAAGACCTATATGACTATATTCTAGAGTTCAAAAAAAAAAAAATAGTGACATGTAGGCGAAAATAATCTGCTAATCAAATATTATTCTAAAAATATCATGTGTAAAAACTAAAAAACACGATTAGCTTTGTCGGGTCCTGAAAGTGACGTGAGGAGAGGGAGGCCAGAGAAACGTGAGAGGTGACAGGTGAGACGTTTGGCTGCTGCTGTGGTTGTTGTGTCGGGAGAGAGATGAGCGCACAGACCTCTGACTGGCGGGCGATTCGAAAAATCGTACCACTGTTTTCGCAGAAACCAGCCCGCACCCACGTTCCCATGCAGAGTGGGCCGCGCCTCCTTCGAACGCCACGCGCCCGCCCGCGGTTTCATGGAAACCAGCTGCCGCTGCCTCACCATGCTCGGTTTTCACTAGGAAGAGAGACCTAGGTCAGCGCCAGCTTGCCAGAGACAGAGAGGGGAGAGCAAAAAAAAAAAAACCAAGTGCTTCTCATGCAAAAACGCCAGGACCTGTTTCCGATTCATATTCGTTTCGAATTCATTCATCTCAAAAAAGAAACCCGCTTGCCATTGCATTTTTGTATGAATACTACTACTACTATTTCAATACGAATATTTTTAGTTTCTGAGAAGTACTCGTCTTATAAGCCGGCATAAAAATCATTTATGTCAACTAAATTTGTCCATCTCTATTTAAATGCACTAAAATTATTTGCTTGCATATGAATGGACAGTTAGCAACATACTTCCTTTGTCCCACTATTAAAGTCGTTTTAGACTTCAATGCCATGCAACCAACTTTATTTGGAGGTGGACGTTGCTATGACCAGACCCCATCCGCTGGCTAGTGAACCTGGACACTCGGCAGCCTCTCGAAAATGTCTTTAATTGTGGTATAGAGGGAGTAAATGCTATCAGTTTATGTAAAAAATCAGTAATCTAATGTTGAAATCCGTTTGCTAATCAAATATTATTGTGAAGAAATATCATGGGAAAACGGAAAACACCTAGATTTGTGTGCGTGCCATGCTTGTTCAAAGGCACGTGAGGGGGAGATGTGAGAGAAATGTGAGGGAGGGGATGATATAGAAGGGGTTGGTAGCTCGTGACTTCCCGTAAGCTGACTGCAATGTAGATGTGGTTTGACATTTTGCAAAGCACACAAGCTTCTACCGGCCGAATGTGGTCCGGTGTTCCGAAAAAGGACCAAACGCGTCTTAGCCTTGTGCTCCATTCGCCGCAAATAGTAGTTCCAATCCACCCGTTCATCACGTCACTTGTCACCAATCCGAGGCATGGGTAGCTATCACCCCGAGGGGGTAGCGAGCTACCACCCATGATAGAAATTTCACATGTGTGTGCAACTATAATGCCATGTTCTACCATATGTACTATATCAAATAAATATATATACATTAGGATAAATATTTATTTTAACACCTTATGAAACAAGGAAAAATGTTCACTTAACAAACGATGTAGCAATACCAGTTTTAAAATAGTCGCTTTGAGGCGTTGTAGACCACATGCCGTGGTCATCATCAGACAGCGGCGGATGGGGGGCACAGAAGCGGGCGCAGTGAAGAGCATACTAGGTGCATAAACACATGCATGGCGCGCGTTGAACGTTGAGCTGCACTGGTCCAACACGAGCAATTATTTTGTCATGTGCAGTGCTCAATTATTGGTACTCTCATGTCCCTTTCAAGGCATATAATTTGCCAGCTACTTAGTACACTATCGATCTCACTGCTGCTAGTGATCACAATCACAACACGACCTTGTACTAAGTATCCAAAGAGGCAAACACTATACAAGTCGTTGGTGCCGACGAGAAACCAAGCCGAGGAGCTGCGCCGCCGCGCGCCATGGCACAGGCTGCTGTCGGCAGCGCCGATGGCACAGAGGCGCCGCTCCTTCCCTCGTCCGTGGCGGGGACGCCGCCACCGCCAGCAGGTGCACCGCGCTGGAACTGGTTCGCCTTCGTCTGCGCGACGCTCGCCTCCGTGACCACCATGCTACATGGCTACAGTACGAGTGCGCTCGTCGCATGCTGCTTCATTCTCTGATCCATGGCCGCGCCATCCATCCATGGAGATGTTAATATATACTCCATGCAGACCTGACGCTGATGAGCGGCGCGGAGCAGTTCATGCGGGAGGACGTGGGGCTCACCGACGACGAGATCGAGGTTCTGTCGGGGTCCATGAACGTCTTCATGCTCGCGTCCATCCTCGCCGCCGGGTGGGTGGCCGACAAGCTGGGCCGCCGCCGCACCCCTCGTGCTCGCCAACGCCTTCCTCATGGCCGGCGCGCTCGCCATGTCGGTGGGCGACAGCTTCGCCGCGCTCATGGCGGCGCGCTTCGTCACCGCCGTCGGCTCCGGCTTCGCCCGCGTCATCGGCCCCGTGTACAACGCCGAGATATCGCCGGCATCCACGCGTGGCATCCTCTCATCCATGCTTGACGTCTGCATCGTGCTTGTTGATTAAAAAAAGCTTGCTTTCGTCGTCTTTAATTAATGAAAAGACGTTCATCAACGTGCAGATGTTCATCAACGTCGGCATCCTGCTCAGCTACGTGTCCAACTACGCGTTCTCCGGCCTGCCGGTGCACCTCGGGTGGCGCGTCATGTTCGGGATCGGCGTGATCCCGCCCGTGTTCATCGCTGCCGGGGTGCTCTTCATCATGCCGGAGTCACCACGGTGGCTCGTGATGCGGGGCCGCCACGGCGACGCGCGCGCGGTGCTCCTGCGCACGTCGGACGCCCCGGCCGACGCCGACCTCCGGCTCGGGGAGATCAAGCGAGCCCTCGCCGACGCCGATCCACCACTACCCGCTGCCGCACGCCGCGGCGGCGGTGCCAGTCTCTGGAAGCAGCTCCTCGTCAGGCCATCTACAAGCGTGCGGCGGATCCTCACGTGCGTTCTCGGGCTGCAGTTCTTCCTGATGGCGTGCGGCGTCGACGCCATCCTCCTCTACAGCCCGCTGGTTTTCAAGGCGGTGGGCATGGTGTCTAACTCCGCCGTCCTCGGCGCCACCGTGGCCATCGGTGCGGTTAAGACGTGCTTCATCCTCGTGGGCATGCTCTTCACCGACTGCCTCGGCCGGCGCCCGCTCCTCCTCGCCAGCACCGCGGGCGTCGCCGCCACCGCCACCGCCCTCGCCGTCACGCTATACGTGGGTACGACCACGACGTCGCCGTCTTCGCCGGCCACCGCCGCGGCGTGCCTCGCGTCGGTGCTGGCCGTCATGGCCACGTACTCCATCGGCTACGGGTCGGTGGTGTCGGCGTACAGCGCGGAGGTCTTGCCTCTGCGGCTCCGCGCACAGGCCTCGAGCCTGGCCATGGCGGTGAACAAGCTCACGGGAGCGGTGGTGAGCATGACGTTCATCTCGCTCGCCGACTGGATCACCATGCCCGGGTGCTTCTTCCTCTACGCTGCAGTGACGGCGGCTGCGTTTGTGTTTGTGTACACGCGGCTGCCAGAGACCAAGGGCCGGAGCTTGGAGGACATGGAACTGCTCTTCGACGAATGAGGGCCGCCACATATAGTTTGCTATTTCGATCTGTGCGTTAGATCATTAGTAGTAATGATAGTTTCATCTTGATATCCATCTGCATTTGATAAATATAGCGATGGTGGGTTGTGATTAAGGATGGAAACGGAACGGAAATATCCCGAACCGAACCGCATCATTTTCTGTATTTAATCCGATCGAATCTATTTTACTGTTTTGGCTTTCGTTTTCGTATTTCAAATGTGAAAGTGGAAAACGGTTGAGGAGTTTTTCGACCGAAGTTCGACCGTTTTCTACTCTTCTACTTTGAATTCAGAATATCCCGAATTCAAAATTTGATTTAAAGCGAATTTGGTTGTCGATCATTACTATCCAAGAAACTAGGCAAAGGCAAGTGTGGAGCAATCGATGCCCATGGACCGCATTATATAGGCAACTCACCCCGTCGCGCTCCCTCGAGTCGCAGAGGTGGGACTAATCACCTCGCATGGCCTTTGCATGGCTGCATCTAGCTTCATGCAATATTTGTTCTTGCGTTGCATGGGACTGGGCGGACCAAAAGACAGAGAGAGCTAGATGGGGCCGGCCTTGTTGCTATCCTTTATAGTCTAGTACCGATGGCATCTCGAATTTTCCTCTTCTTTCTTTTTTTTTTTCTCTTGTGAAAGAAACCAAATTGATAAGTCCGCTCTCTTGCTTTTTCGAAATTTGCCACAATGGCACTTGTTAATTGTTAAGCATTCCGGGTCGGTATTCGTATTGAATTTTTGTATACCGACCATGTTCGCATATAATTTATTTCGAATTGGCTTGTTTTCGAAATTCTCGATATTTTCGTAAGTTTGCGTTTGTTTTCATGTCCGGCTTTACCGTTTTAGCTTTAGTTTTCGTATTCAAATGTAAAAGTAGAAAACGGTTGAGGAGTTTTTCGAATCGAAGTTCGACCGTTTTTATCCTAAGTTGTGATATACATGCTTCTACAAGTTTGAATCATGATATATATCCATCTATCATGCTACCTTTAATTTTTCCTATGAAAAAAAACAATTTCATAGTTTAAATGTTCACCCATAAAGAATACAACATCCATACCAAATTGTATGTTGTTCTCGTTTTTCTAAATACATAGCTTTTACTCCCTCCGGCCCTAGTATACAAGGCGTAACCACCTCTAGTTCAAAGGCCAAAAACATATTTAATTCTCTCTCTCAACACCGATTACTATCAGTATTAATGTGTGAGAGAGCACATCTTATATTATCAGCATGAACAAAAAGTGGTTACGCCTTTATATATCGGGACGGAGGGAGTACTACACATCCTTTTTCTTAGATAAGAGTTGAATCCGGCTTCATCCCTTCGAACTAAGGGAATCAGACCACTTATTATAGAAAGATTAAACTACCATAAAGCACGTTCAACTTAAAACTCAATTGTAACACTATTTGGTCATCGAAAGCAAGTAAAGAAATGCATAGTCACAATCGCCTCCGCTTCTAGCTCCTAGCACACTTGGTGAATATTTTCT
Source organism: Hyparrhenia diplandra (assembly GCA_015847255.1). NCBI lineage: Eukaryota > Viridiplantae > Streptophyta > Magnoliopsida > Poales > Poaceae > Hyparrhenia > Hyparrhenia diplandra. The sequence goes on from JADLZK010013348.1 coordinate 254,869, forward strand.
TTGTTGTCATCACACAGATGTAGTTCAATGTCGTAACCAGTGCGTTCTCCTGAACAAGACCTATAAAAAAAATTTAGGCTTGCATTTTGCAAAAATAACACAAGGATATATATTATATCTATACATTATATCTAGATACATAATAAAAACTATATATCTTGAAAAGTCATAACAAGTTATAATTGCAACACGGAGAAACAACAAAAAAAAGCGCGTACGAACAGCTCCAGCCATGGCCCATCACCTCCGAGCTCGGAGGGGAGAAGGGAAAGACCCCGTGAGCTCATGAAACCCTAGCCACTGCCGCGTCCCTCAGATCCAAAGGAGGAGGACGAGGAGGAGGAGGGCTCAGATCCGGAGGAGGAGGAAGAGAAGGAGGAGGAGGGCTCAGATCCACAGAAGGACCGACCTACCTCGTCGAAGCCACTGCCGTCATCTTCGTCTCCGGTGGGGGGAGCGGGGGCTGGGTCGCTGGGGAGCGCGGGGTTGCATGGAGCTCGCGGAGGAGGGAATGAGGGAGGGAGCACGGGCGAGCGGGGCGCGGTAGTGAGCTTGCGCGCAGGCGCGGGAGCCAGTGTGGGGATGAGGGAGCGAACGGCAGAATGGGGATGAGGATGAGGTAGCGCGGAGAGGGAACGGATGAGGACGACTTGGTCGGTTGAGTCGTTCCATGTGCAGCGAGTCCGTCCGGATGGGACGGACGCCCGCTCTGTATCCTTACCGTTTCTATATATATATATACACTTCTAACGCACGGCAAAGGAAAGACACTGATTATTAGTACTGCATGACTACTGTTAACTCTAGATTGTGTATATTTGTTGGTACCCTCCTACTATGATATGACGCACCAGTAAAAGCATCTTCGCCACGGCAGTCGGCAGCTAGACCTCGTGGTAGTAGTAATCAGTCTGTCATTTTCACAATGTAATTAATAGGCGTGCAGAATCGGTTAATACTGAGATAGTGGCAGCCTGACATTCTCGTGCACGGCCGGATCTCACTTCTCTAGCTACATCAATCATGAATGCGGTCCGCATCGATCTGTGTCGCAGTACGTCAAAATAAAGGTAGTTAATTCACTACTACAAAAGCCCACTAAGAGAGCGCCGATATTTATATTAGGGGGACGGCTCATACTTTGAGCCGCCCACTCGTTGACACATTAGGGCGGTTACGTTACAAGTCCGCCCCTAATGTACCCTGACACATTAGGGGCGGTTATATATCAGCCACCCCTAATGTAACTCGATATCAGGGGCGGTTATATATCGCCCACCCCTAATGTAATCTAAAATCAGGGGCGGTTATATACAGCCACTCCTAATGTAACTTGGTCAAACGCAGCACTAAATGACCTAAAATCGAAAAACTTTGAATACAAAAATTTGTATATATAGAGTGTAGATTTTGAGGAGCTACACAAAGTCGGTGTTCGTGACTTTTGAAAATGAGAACATCTAGGGCTCCAAAAGGCGTCTTTAGTTTGAATTGGAAAAGTCAAACTTGGTCAAACGAAGCACTAAATGACCTTAAATCGAAAAACTTTGAATACAAACGTGTTAGAGCTCATCGAGATCAACATTAGTTATATTGGTCATTTTGGCTTTTGAGAAAGTGTTAGTAAACACTAGTCACAAAATCTTGAATCACACTTGTAGTTTATGAAACCTTAAGAGAGATGTGTCCAAGTGTGAAGAACGTCTATCAAAACTTTGTCGAACGCAAAAATGACCTACATATGCATTGTAGATCTCGACGAGGTGAGTCGAATTGGTATTCATGACTTTTAAATTCTCAGCAATTTAGGGCCCGGAAAACGAAAAACTCTAAAAAAACATTTGAAATTCAAAATTTGAGCGGTTCAAAATCTTTTGAATCCAAAAAAGTTGTATATATAGAGTGTAGATCACTACTACAAGATTGATTTTGCGTGTTGTTTGGATTTTATTTTCCGTGGCGAGCATTTGAGAAACCGCCACGAAAAATAGGTGACTGGCACCTCCGCGCGAGAGAAAAACCGCCCACGGTTAATCGATTAACCGTGGCGGTTTTTATAAAATAACCGCCACGGTTAATCCTTTATTAACCGTGGCGGTTTTTTGCAATGTCCGCCACCATTAATATGTGAGAAAGCACACATGTGAACTCATATGAAGCCGAGTGGGGCACGCATGTCGATCCGCGAAGAAAGCACAAATGTGCTTCTCCACGTCGGCGATCCGATGCAATGTTCCGATGACCAATCATATTGCTTGAATCAAAAGCCACAGATATGACCAAAGCCCATGTGCTTTCTAGTCGAAAATAAATGCTCACAAAGAAGGACGGTGACCATTCATCTCTCGTCTATCTCTCGTCCATCACCGTGACCCATCATCTCTCGTCTATCTCCCTCAAGTAGCGACCACGGCAAGGGCGGGGGCACGCACCGACGGAAGCGTGATGTGAGCTTGGAGACTGGCGGCGGCGGCGGCATGAGGTGGCCTCGACCGGGGCGGTGGTGGCGGCGGCGCGCGAGCGGGACCTCGACCGGCGGCGGCGGTAGCGGCAAGCATGGACCTCGACCCAGCGGCGAAGCGCAGCAGCATAGCGGGCGACGCTGGCGGCGAACCGACGCGGCGGGAGAACTGCGGCGGCCGGATTCCGGTGGCAGCGTGGCGGCGGCTGCAGCGGTGAAGCTGCTGGGCTTTCCGGCGAAAGCCGCAGCTGCGTTCGGCTGCGGGATGGCGGCTCTTAGTGGTCAGCGACTTTGGAGCGGCGGTACAGGTGGCGACAACTTGGCCGGATGTGGATCGGGGTCACGGGCCATATCCATAGCGGCGTCGGGATCCGGCGGCAGGTTGGCCGGCGCGGCTACAAGAAGAACCCGACCGGCGCGGCTACCCGGCACGGCGACAAGATTCAAACCCTATCGGGCGGGGGCGACCGGGCCCGTTAGGTTTCGCATCGTTTTTTTTTCTTTTTATTTTTTTTTTTTATTTACCATGGCGGTCATTGGTTAAGACCGCCACGGTAATCCTATTAACCGTGGCGGGCATTGTTAAATAATCGCCACGCGGTTATCGATTTTTCCGTGGCGGGCATTGAAACCGCCACGGTTAATCGCTCGATTAACCGTGACCCTAGCCGCGTGGCGGTTTTAATGTCCGCCACTTTAAAATCAAAAAATCCGTCCGCGGAAAATCATTTACGTAGTAGTGGATCTTGAGGAGCTACACAAAGTCGGTGTTCGTGACTTTTGAAAATGAGAACATTTAGGGCTCTAAAAGGCGTCTTTAGTTTGAATTGGAAAAGTCAAACTTGGTCAAACTTGGTCAAACGAAGCACCAAATGACCTTAAATCAAAAAAACTTTGAATACAAACGTGTTAGAGCTCATCGAGATCAACATTAGTTATATGGGCCATTTTGGCTTTTGAGAAAGTTTTAGTAAACACTAGTCACAAAATCTTGAATCACACTTGTAGTTTATGCAACCTTAAGAGAGATGTGTCCAGTGTGAAGAACGCCTATCAACACTTTGTCGAACGCAAAAAAATGACCTACATATGCATTGTAGATCTCGATGAGGTGAGTCGAATTGGTATTCATGACTTTTGGATTCTAAGCCATATAGGGCCCCTAAAAACCGAAAATTCTCCAAAATTTTTGAAATTCAAAATTTTAGCGGTGCAAAATCTGTCGAATCTCCAAAATCTATTTAAGCAATATTTGAAACTCACACAATTGCCCTTCAATAATAGAAAATAATTTAAAAAATAAAAGGAAAAAGAATTCGTGTGTTAATATATATATTATATTATTTCGTTGAGAATTCATGTTTTTATTTAAAAAATAAAAGGAAAAAAGGAATTCACGATTTCCATTCGGCCCAAAATCAGAACCCAGAAAGCCCATCTAGGCCCGATAACAAGCTCCTAATATATAATGCAGTACACAAACCCTAACCAACTTCATTTCTTCCCTTCATTCTTTCCCCACGCCTCCCTCCCCACCCATCCCGGCCCGCCTCCCTCCCCACCCCATCCCGCCGGCACCTGCCTCCCTCCCCACCCCATCCCGCCGGCACCCGCCCCCTCTCCCCACCACATCGTCGGCGGCCGGATCCCTCCCCACCACATCGTCGGCGGCCGACTCCCTCCCCATCCTGGCGGCGCGGCGGCCCGGAGCGGCAAAACGGCGGAGCAGTGGCGCGGCGCAGCGGATCTCGGGCCATGAGCACGGCGGCTCCCTCCCCAGCGTGGCGGCGCGGCGGATCTCGCGGCCATGAGCGCGGCGGCACCGGAGCAGGGCAGCGGCGCCGGCCCGGAGCAGCGGAGCGGCGACGGCCGCCGGATCTCGACCCCGGCGGCCCCCGCCCCCAGCCCGCCGCTGCAACTCCGTCCGTCGCCGCTGTGCCGGCCCCGCAGCGCCTCCCTCCCAGCGTCCGAGGCAGCTCCTCCTCGACCTCGCCATCCTCGCTGCCTGACGCGGGGCGGACGCGCTCTGCTCGCTCGGGAATGAGCTTCGAATTGGTGAACGAGCTTCGAAGGGGAAGCATTCTCTCGGGGAAGGAGGAAGAGGACCTGCCCGTCGCCTCCGAGCTCTCTCTCGGTTTCTTCTCTGTCATCCCCGCTCTCTAATCTCTCTATCTCTTACAGATTTGCTGCCAGGAGAGGCGCACTTGGCATAGGTTTGACGAAATCCCTCATCCCATCCAGGTCTCCCTCTTCCTCCTCGGGGGCGGAGTTCCACTGCTATTCTCCCAGATGGTGCCCAGTTTGGCAACAAAAGCATGCAGGTTTGGGTGCACCTGGCAGCTGTTCGACGAAATGCTTAGATGGGGAATGCTTCCCTGTTTGGTCATGCACAACACTCTTCCTGATGCATGCTGGTACCAGACCTGTAAGACTCGAAAAACTATGACCACCATTTGTTTGTTGAATTATGTGACTGATTCCAATTAATTTGGTGTATGCTGTCATTCCAAGCTTTTCTTTGTGCTATGCAAATGGATTGTTTAACTGTGCAAACAAGAAGAACAAGCTGTTGTTGCAGTACCCTAAATGAGGCAGCTCAAACTGGTTAGTGCCACTGAACTGAAAAATAAAAAGATGCCTTCTCTGGACTGAAGTAGTTCTTTTCCGTAATTTGTGGAGAACAAACCATATGTCATATGAATTTTTCCAGTTTCCATATAAATTTGTCATATAAATTTGCCATTTAAATTTGTCTCAACCCAACAACTCCCTATAATTTTTCCTGGTTTGTTTGGATGCCGATTTATTTATACATGGTCTGACTAAATATTATTTATTTTTTTGTTGCAAAAAAAATCATGTATGCATACTGGCTTGTGGTGATGTTGACCTGTATTTCAGATTAACTTCAGTTTCACTTGTGTATTGTAAACAATTCTTGATCTAAATATCATTGTCTGTGGAAGAAGTACATTTGCATTCTGATAAGTCATTACATGTTTATGTGGTCAATCATGGGTAGACTGCAGATACAGGCATTGGGTTAACGATAGCAATTTCCTGTAGAAATGTACTACTGTTTTTTGTGGCTTAATGCAATTGGTGCTACTGTTTTTCACACTTCAGCCAAATTAAGTTGTGAAAGTTGATCATATTGTTTTAACATGAAAAGATTACAACAGTATCAGGTATTACCAATGAGTGTGGGTTACTTGTTGACATGCCTAAAGGTATTTATTTAGAAAATGATGTTGTTGCTGTCCTATGCTTTTTAATGCTCACTTTTCAAGTTCCTGTATGCGCTTTTGGTATTCTGTATATAGCTTGGAGTGAACTATCGCTACAGTATATATATGCCTAATTGATGTTGTTTGAAAGTCTACAATTTTGTCAAATCTAATTGTTACCCAGCCTACTTAGACTGATCTCTAACTGCTCTCATTGTTCATAATTGTTAAAAGGAAAAAGAAGAAGCAACTTAGCTTACTTAGACTGAATTGTTTATAATCTTTGAATCTTATCGGTGTCCTTGTGGTATCAGTTGTATTTTAATCTCTTATTAAATCATTGGGCAGCATGTCAGCATCAAGGTACTTGATGCCGTCTAACTTTTGTTCTTGTTTTACTTTCAGGAAAGTCCAAGGTACTTGATGCCGTCTACATGTGCTGACTGCAGTGGTGGAGGAATCCTGCTGGTGTTTTATATAGGACTAGATAGTTAATAAACATCATAATCTATTTGTTATAACTTGATGACATTATTTATGTGACTATTGATATATGTGTGACAATTGATATACGTGGACTTGTGTACTGCTTGTGAATTATATATATATAATTATATATTCTAAATTTTTTTTTTTTTTTTTTGCGAAATTCAACAGTAGGGGCGGTTTTGGAGTAAACTGCCCCTACAGTTAGAGAGTTTAGGGGCGGTTTAAAATGAGATGAACCGCTCCTGCTATGTCCCTATTAGGAGCGGCTCAAACAGGAGCCGCCCCCGATGTGTTCACATTGGGCGGCCGAGTATTAACCGTCCCCTAATGTGGAACCACATTAGGAAGCGTTTTTTTTAGGGGCTGCTAGGAAAACCGCCCAGAGTTCATCACCAGCCGCCCCTAAAGTTCCTCATTGTAGTAGTGATTCATACTACTGCTATCATGAAAAGATGCAATTCTGATTAAGTGTTTGGTTAGGACAGTGCCAATATGATATATGGCAAATAATTTGATGTGGCAAATAATTTAACGAGGACAGAGAAGAAAGCAATGGAGAAACGATTTCTCCCCAAGAAATCTGAGAAGAGTGCAGGTACCAAATCAGAAAAAATCCCCCAAAATCTCCACCGATCTAGGACCTCATCCAGCGGATGCTTAGTGGTTGGCAAATTATGTGTCTCGAATGGGACACGTGAAGAAAATATCAATACTCACATCACACTACTACATGACTGACAGCTTTTTGCACAAAAAAATCATAACTTTTTCATATGAGATCGGATGAAGATAACCTTTACATTAAAATTTTAGAATTTAATGATATGTAAAACTTTATAGCTCAACGTTCAGCCTCAAGTGCTTATGCAGCTAGTACGCTCTTCACTACGGCCACTCCGATCCTTCGCCGCCATCTGCTCTCTGATGTTGACCATAGGCATGCAAAGCGACTATTTTAAAACTGGTGTGACTTGATGCGGAGCGAAATAAAACTAGTGAGTTCGATGTCTTGATGCTTATGGCATGGGGAATGGAGCGAGATATCGAGTGACGAGGGGCACGATTGGAGACCGTGCGAGATATCGAGATGTCTTGATGCTTATTTTTCTCATCGGCGGTGCTGCCCCCGCCCCTAGCTTCTGTCCCCGCTGGCACTCCTCCTCCACTGCCTCCTCCCTCGCGCATCCACCAAAGTCTTCCTCCCCACCACCCGCGGTGGCCTCTTTCTTCTCCTAACCCCACCGCTGCCATTGTCATGGGTACTCCCGTCTCGACAGACCTCGCTCGGCCGTCTCCTCCGCCACTCACTCCGACGGCGTCACCGTCGCCTCCGCCTCACCGTCATCTCTCCGGTCCCCACCGTCCGACCTATCAGCCTCTTCTAATCTTTTTTCTATGTCCACCGGCGATGGGGAAGAAGAGAGGAAGAATTGGAGCGAGAGGGCGCTGGTCACACGACACAGATGCACGAGGAGTCGCGTATTTGAGTTTGCGATGGGAAAAACCCAGTGAAAGGAACGGCTGCGCCAATACTAATTGTCCCACCTGATTAAAGGGCAAAGCGATTTAATTTGTCCATACGATATATAGGACACAACAGGTTGCTACGATCTACTCCTTCGGTCGCTACGAGATAGCTGCTTTTGGGTTGACCAAAGTTCAGGTTCAGAATTTGTTTGGGAGTATCCGATTCCTAAGTTTGTAAGCAGTCGAGTTGCCGGCAACCCGTGCTCCCGCACAGCCAAGTTAAAAAAAAAAAAAAAATTGAGCTTCCACCACCTGCTTTGTCAGACCCACCAGATAAGGTAATTAAAAGGACTAGTCCACCAACCCGTGCTCCCGCACAGCTCTTTCTAGATATTGTCATGCTTAGACCTGCATCTTTCTTCACGCAACAATGTATACCACAACTCTTATATTCCTTAATAATAGCATTTGCTATTATTAAATATTCAAAAATAGGATGCTACATGTACCTCAAAGGGGATCTATCTTGTGAAATATTTCTAATAGTCTATGTTTTGCATTAAAATTTACAAATTGTCAAATAATTAAATAGTTTGTCATTTCATGGACACAAAGATAATATTGTTGAAATTGGTTTGATTTTTTTTCTTCAAATATTTCCTATGTTTTTGCAGGCATCTTGTAGCAGTTTTTATGACTGAGTAACAAATTCTAGTAATATGTATGTAGTTAGATAATCATCTAGCCTAAAAGATTGAACATATTGTCATTATATTATTCAGAAGTATCCATGTATATATTATGTGTATTTTGTAGCGTTTCTTCTTTTGCCTTGCTGACTTAATAACTTGTATAGAGTTGAATGCTCACTGTCCTCCTTGTTCTGCTTTTTTTGTAATTAATAATGGTAAAGATGATCAAGGGCAACCAAAACTTGTTAACTGAAATACATTTTTAGAAGATATTTCTATCTTCTTGTCTTTTGTTTCATTTCCTTGCCTTTTATTTGTTCTGCAACTCATCCTCCTCTTAGTTTTTGTGTTGTTTGTGTCTTTTTTTTCCATCAAACTAATCATTGGTTTCTTCTGTGCTTTCATATTCCTAGTAGAATTTCAAATTATATCATGTAAAATACATATATTGATCAATTTTCTAGTCAGTGAATGTTAGAATGGTAAAAAATATCTCATGATTAGTTTTTGTAATAATGTCCTCATTCTCTTCATCTAACTCTGCTTCTATTTTACATATTCTTTTTTCCCTATGTTCATTATCTTTTATCCAGTATGTTCTCCAAGTATAGTGATTACATTTATTTTTGTCTTCCGTTTCATTGGTTGGTTCTCCTACAATAATCGAAAGCTTATCTATTATTGAATACAATTTTAATAAAAAAGAAAGATGAAATTTTGTTAGTTAGATTACATGTGTAGCTAGAAATTTTGTCTTCACAACTTTTTTTGTTGTTCCTTCTTGATTGGACTTTTTTTCTTTTAATTTTTCTTCATCATTTTGCCTAAACTTTATTCTTGATGCATCTCCATTTCTGAAGTGTTGGCACATTTTATCTAAAATGATTAAAACATTTTTAGTGGTAAGGTTAGGGTAAGGTTAGATATAATACAATTGTTTTTTTGCCTATGTAGCCGAACTATTTATCTTCTTCATAGCTTTGATGTATTTTTCTTTTTTGTCTGAGGAGGGCCTAATGTTATCAAATCTTACCACATGTTAAAATATAATTGACTACTTCTTAAAATAGTAAACTTGCTAATTGTGTAAGCCCTATAATATTGGAATGTAGGTCAATAGTTATGTTTATGGAGTACCTGCTTTTTTTTTTTTTTTTCAGATTAGGGTACTGACTTTTTGCAGATTGCCCTTAGACTTTTTCTGGCTTGTCTACATTTACTCTTGTTGCCGGATGAAGAATTGTCATTATCATAGACATATTCTCTTTCCTATAGAAAAATTTAAGTGTCATTTAAAATGTTAATTCTAAAAAAAGTAATAATTCAGAATACATGTTTGTTCATTGGTCAGTAGACCATGCAGAAGGAATAGTACTTTTTACACATAGTGTAAATGCACATTGAGATGTAGATGATTACCTCTATTTGATATTTAGTTGCCAATGACCTCATATTATTTCTTCTATTGATTTTTCTTTGGTATAAGTGTCTTCAATGTCTGACTATTGTCCACTGTTGGGATTTGGGAGTTATTATGTAGTCTTTTGAGCAGTCTTGTTCCTTTAGTTAAAGTTTCAATTAAAACGTAGCTCAGTCTTGTTTGTTCTATGCAGTATACAGTTAGCAAAAATAAAGGATGCCATAATTAAAAAGTTATTACTAAGGATCAAGAAGTGTTACCTTGTTGTCATTTTCCCTGTGGGTCACTGAATTGTTTTTCTCTTTTAGGAAAAATAATCTAGAAACTGTATAATTAGGTCTAAAACTTGCCAAGTTGTAGTCAGCCAATTTGATCTAGAAAATCATTGTTTTGTCTACATATTTTTTGGACCTTAATTTTTACTTCTTTACATTATTTTTTATTAGAAATTCAACCACAAATACAAATTAATAAGTCACTTACCGTGGTTTAGCTCCAGCTTTGTACATTTACTGCAACAACAGTGATCAATTTATTTTTTAAGTTGCTTCTTACAATCATCACTACATGAGAAGAAGTACCATCCAAATGTTGTACTTGTTGCTTGCACAGTATATAGCATTCATTTATGCAAGTTTTTCATAATTAGTGCGTATTGGTCAAACTGATGCATACCTGATTTGATTCTTCAAACAAAATCAAATTTAGCTGTTCTAAAAGTTCTTCTATTGTAATGCATTGATTTGGCTCTCCGCCGTTCCTTTTAGTTGGTCATCAGTATGTATCTCTTTGATAAGATTACCTTTGGAATATTTTTGCATACAAAGAATTATGTAAAAATTGGAAACATGGTGCGTATATTAAAATATAAATAACAATATGAATTTTTCTGTACTGTTTTGTGCATTTGTAGTTTCATGGTCTAATTGTTCTAGGTAGATACGCATATGGAGGTGGTGGAAATCTTACTATTACTAATTGGAGGCTCCAACGAAGCCCCCACGTTAATTCTCACGGACACACTATAAAAAAAGATAAATACTAGAAATTCTCACGTTAATTAGAAACATCCGGCCATTAAATCCATAGGCTCTAGCGATCTCTAAACATTAGATCTATTTTATTTTTAGAAAATTACCCACCTCTGCCATTATTATATAGACAAAGAAGAAAGAAAAGATGATAAATATATTATTTTTAAATCTACATATACTAAGAAAGGAAAAGAAAAGATAATAAATATATTATTTTCTCTACCAGACACTACTGGAAACTGAAAAATCCCTGTTGGTGGAAGACTCACTGACAGGAAAATTGTATATTTTTTGTCGGGAACATGAATCCCGATAGAAAAATAGAGTAACCGACATACTAAACATGTTTTCCCTATCGGTTTTCAAGCTACCGACGGAAAAATGTGTTTTAAAGAGCGCTGAAGAACGAAAAGCGTAGCCAACTTGGGCCTGGGCTGCGTTGGCCTTTCAGCCGGCCCAAGAGAGGGCAGGATATGCCGTGGACGTATAAAAGCGGCGCCCCCAAACCCTAGCACTGCACTGTCTCTCTTCCTCTGCCCGTCGCCGCCTCCTCCTGTTCGTGAGACCACGACGGCGGGCGTTCCAGTTCTCGGCTCGCTCGCCCCACGACGGCGCGACCCTCAACTAGCGGCGCCTCCTCCAGTCGCTATGCAGCGACGCCCACCCCGCTGGCCCCAAGTGGTGGCGTGCAAGTTGAGGGCGCCGACGGCGGCGGATCTGACTCCGTCGGCCCGCGGCCCCATGCAGCGGTGCCCCCGGTCAGAGCAGTGACGAGCAAATTTGGAGCGGGATCCGGCTACGTCGCGGCCCCAAGCAGCAGCGGCGTCCCCGCCCCCGGATCTAACTCCGACGACGACAGATCAGGCACCCTCACCTCGTCTCCACCTCGTTTTGGGTGCTGCGGCGTCGGATCCGGCGTGTTCCCCGAGGAATGCTGCGCCTGTTCGTCCAGCAGCGCCGGCTTGCTGCAGGTTCTAAATCTCATCTCTCCCAAGATCTCATATCTCCACTTTTTGTAGTATGATGTTGAGATATGTATGCATGTATCCACACAGAAACCAGCGGAAAACCTCCCGATTTTGTAGTATTATGAAATATATATCTGTATATCTCCACAGAAACCAGCCAAAACAAGATCCGTCCCTTTTGAACTAAAAAACAATATAGCTGATACATTAATGCAATGCAAACACAGTTGCAGCACGAATGTATGTGTTTTCGTTTATACTCTCATAATTTATTCACGCTCTGCTCGCCCCATGTCTCAAATGCAACGCGCCCAGAGAAACCTCACCAGGAAACTTGGTCTTTTGCATGATGAACTTGAGCCGGTGGAAAATGCATTGCAGGACTACATTGCCGTGTTCAATGGCCCCTTACCAGCGGACATCATCGCCACGCTGACGGAGCTGTTCAACCTAGGCGACGAAGGGGACATCGACGCCGACGACGCGCTGATCCGCATAGTCGGCGAAGGGATCGGGGACCTCCAGGAGGCGGCCATCCAAGTTGCAGTGGCCATTTGTTTCATTAATGTGTCAAGACCCTATGTTTCAGAGTCTTCGTTTGTATCGTCGTGTTGAACCTTCGTCGGTTGGCGTCGTTGCCTGTGCTGCAACACTATGTCAGAGTTTATGTCTGTCTCGTCATGATGAACCTTCGTCGGTCGCCGTTGTCGCCTGCGAGGCAACTGTTTATGTATTCGTGTGGAATCGACGAGCTTCGTTCTCGCCGAGCACCTGTTTAAGCTATCAGATTTGGCTTTACGTGATTAAGCAAGGGGTGCTTCCAGGTCTGCCCCCAGCGTTGTCGTGTGTACCCAATGATGCATGGCTGGCAGTCGGCCACCTTTGTTTTCTTCAGTACATCAGCTTCGAGTACTTGCAGTTTCCTATATGAATACACAAAGCATTGATCTCCCCTCCTGGAATGTCCGAGGGCTAAATCAACAAGCCAGAAGAGACACGGTACATCAGCTGCTAGCCGCGACATCTTGCAATATAGCATGCCTCCAAGAATCCAAGCTCTCCCAGCTATGCCAACACGATGCTTCATACCTTGGTGGCTACCGCTTGCACCAATTTGCTTATAAACCAGCGTCAGGCCCATCCCAAACTCGAGGTGGCATGACAAATTTTATTCAACTTTTGTTCCTTCCACTAGCTATAATATGAGCCTAACCCTCAGTCTACATATGAAGAAGACCAAGGCCAAGCTTGTAGCTAACTAAAACATAAGTTAGGGCTCCAAGGAATAGGTCCATTCAGGAAGAAAGACAACATTATCATTAATGTAACCTTTTTCAGCAATGCTGCAAAAACTCAAGAAAAAAAGAGACTAAGTTGTGGCGGGGGGTCAGCATTGATTTTTCTATTAAAAAACTGCAACATCCAAACTTGAAGTTCCATGACAACACACTCCTTATTCTTTTTTCTAGAACAATACGCCAATGGGTACACATATTTAATTCCTCGGAGTCCATGTAAAAAGATTTTGGCTTTCCCTATACACGAGTTGAATCTCGGCGCAAAGAAGACCGAGAATATTGGGCTGGTAAGCTTAAATGCTAGGACTAGGCACCCATTTTTGGCTGCAAAAATCTAATATGGCTAAAAAAATTTCAAAAAGAATACCTTCAATTGACACCTGATCGAAGTGAGGGGGGAAACTCTTCATGGCTTCCTTAATTATTCTTTTTATTTACCAAGGAATGGCATGAATCTACATAATTTGTGTCATGGGAGCTCGTATCGATGTTATAATATATTCCTTATGTTTATATATGACATGCAGTGGCAAAGCTACGTTATGTCGTAGGGGTCGGCCGACCCCGACGGCTTTGCCGCTGCCTCTGGTATTCTATGAATTTTAGCCACTGTTGACCCCGGCAAAAAAAATTCCTGACCCCGGCGGCCCAAGATCCCAGCGCTCCACAACGAAATTCCACCTCTTCCAACGGCCTCCTTTGCACCAATCGAATTCTTTCATTCTCTGACAGCTAGCCTCTCATCCGACGATCCAACTCCGCCTCTTGCCATTGCCCCTTCGAACTTTCGTCTTCTTTATCGGACGCATTGACACGTCGTGCATAGGGAACTTGGACGAGCTGAGGTGGTAATGCAAATCCCAAATTATTACTTTTTGTATACGATGATCAAATCTGCGCTCCCTAGATTTAACTAATTTGATGTGAGTAGTGAGGTCTTAGGGGCTTTCTCTTTTTCTGGCATACATCTACGTCAATGTCAATTTGATTGGTTCACTAAATATGGTTGCGAGTATTGTGAAAATGTGAATTCGAGTTTGATGACGCTTCAAATTTTAGAGTTCGATGGACGCGACTGAGTCTTTGTTTGGATCAATTAAACTTTTTATTAGCTAGGTGATTAACAAATGTTCAAAATAGGTCAAGCACCTCTCCCTGCACGCCCTTCCCGCGTCGGCCGGCATGCCCTGACGGCCGAGTACCTTGGCCTATCGCCCCCTCTCCGCCTACACTGTGGCGGAGCACCCGCGACGGCAATTCGGGCTTTTCATCCTCATTGGGTTCTAAGTAGGCAATCTGAAGCTGCATGAAGCCATAATTTTGGCTCCACCCTCATCTATCCTTTGTCTTACCACGTTTTAAGGGGCTTCTAGCGTGCCATTTCATTTTATCTCATTTGGCGGAAAATGGCTCAAAACAACTTTGAACCTAGTGGAGAAGCCCCGCCAAACATGATGCTTCGACCCGGTGGCAGTTTATCCCTAGCTTCGCCCCCTGATGACATGTGAGTGCGAGCTATCACTACAGGCGGTCCTTCGCCGGCCGTGGCGGTAGCCTGGCGGCCGAAAACGGTCGGGCGAGGCTTCGCCGACCGTGGTGGTCGAAGGACGGTCGGGCAATTATTGGTCGGCATAGGCGATTCGGTGCCGACCGTCCAAAATACCACCTGTCGCCCGCCGACCACCAAAAAACGACGGTCGGCGAAGAAAAGTTGCCGTTAACGGCGCCCGGTGGGACGGCCGTTACGCCCGTCTTCGCCGACCGCCTTGTCGGGCGGTCGGCGAAAGGTATTTTTCATTTTTCCTCTTTGCCCGACCGTTCGCCTAGGTGGGCGGTCGGCAAGAAAGGTGTTTTTTATTTTTTTAACAATTTCTTCGCCCGACCACCGCCCATATAGATGCTCGCGGAATTTTTTTTTTTTTTTTTTGCAAAAACCGCCGACCGCCCAACACATGGTGCTCGGCGAAGGTTCCATCTTCGCCGACCGCCGTGGCAATAGCTGTCGGCGTGGCTGGAATGTGACCGAGCCTGGCCATTTTCCTTCCCGGCCGCCCGACCGCTATTGCAAAAGCGGTCGGCGAAGGCTCTTCGCCGAGCACCGGGCCGGCGAAGCCCTAAAAAAATGTTATTTTTTTTTGTTTTCGCTTTCCCCTTGACAAACTAACACATGTATAATATATATCTCATCCATTCAATCACAGAACATATATATATCGCATTGCACACATCCGGCACATGAAACACAACGATATATCACATAAAACAAGTTGCACAAGTCTACATCGAGTCTCACAAGTCGAACATCATGTCCACAAGTCCGACATCAAGTTTACAAGAGAAACAAGTCCACAAATGATCCAGAGAAGTCGCGGGGAGTCTCACAAGTTCATTCACCGGGCGAGAAGGGTGGGAAAGATGGAACTTGATGGTTCGGGGACGGGAAGCCTTGCTCAACACCGAGCACCTGCAAAGGGGCTGATTCGACCCCGCCCGATCCTGGAGTGGAAGCCTTGCGCAAAGAAGACAATGTTGCGGTGTTAGACATGATTATTTGAAACGAAAAATCGAAACTCTTTGCTATCATACTCACAGGAGTACCCGTAAGCGCCTGAGTGCAAATGTGGAACGACGGACCTAGGAGCCCGTGTGGCGAGACTCAATCCACTGTCGTGGCAAGGAACCTAGTAAGTTCCTCGAACTTGGCCGCCATTGCCGCCTTTGGCCTCCACCTCTGACGGCGCCTCCTTTCCTACGCTAGTTCGCTGGGCTAGTCCGCCGGGCCTCCACCTCAAGGGCACCAAAACGGCCCTGTGCCACGCTTGCTCGGGGCCGTATCGGCGGGTCGTGTCCGCCCCCGTGCTCGGACGTCGGAGAGTCTCATGCGGAAGCTGTCGATGATGCGGTCGGCGACGCCCAACCTCCCGTGCTTCTTGCCTCCAAAAGTGGCCATGACGATGTCCGTATCAATGTCATGGGCGCCGGATCGTAGTCCTCCCCATATTTCTGCCGAGTCGCCGCCGTGTACTCAACGATCCGTTGGCCCACACTGGAGTTGCTGTACGCCTCTGCCGGGTCGTTGACGTCATAGGAAACATCAGAGGCGGCCCTCTTCTTGTGCGCCATGCGAAGGCACGCCAGTCGGTGCGTGTCTTGCCACGGATGTGTCTTCACCGTGAGAAACAAAGGAAGAGGATTAGTGAGATGTGAGAAACAAAGGAAGAGAAACAAATAAGATTGAGCTTAACAAAAGAAAAGCGCTTACCCATAATTCTTTGTACTCCCCCAACGCTCCGACCGCCTTTGGTGGTGTGATGGACCTTGCATCACCAAACGCGTTTTTTCCCGGGCATCGTCGTGCACCTTTTGCCACTCCTCCGTGAACCACTTGTCCACGATCGATCCCAGCAATCCCCATGACCGCGGCGTAACCAAGTCAGCTTCATCTACACGTCATGAAAAATGTCGATTAGAAGATCACATTAACTATCTCAAAACAAGCACCGCGTAGTGTTGTTCATGTACCTCCAAGAACTGTTCGCGGGTCAACATCATAGTCCTTGCATCCTCCTTTGATACTTTCTGACCCAGCACCGTTGCATAGTAGTTTATGATGGCCTGGTGCTTTGCATCCGAAAGCATATCGGTGACGCGCGTTTTTGCGAGGCGTTCTCAAGCACCCCTTGGCTCGCTCCTCTGTCCTTCCTCGCATTTGAAGAAGTTCTTGCATACAAATACAATATCAAATTCATGGTTTCAAGAATGCGATGTATTGAGAAAAGGCTTTGTCTTGCGAGGTCGAGTTACCCAAAACTGCTGTGAGCACCCGCTCACGCCTTGTGGGTGTAGTCCGAGTCTTCTCCTTGGTAGTAGGGTGGCCAGCAGGCGGCCGGCCCTCATATGCCGTGGTGCGTGGCGACGCCGGGGTAGTGCTGCCGCGACCGGCAACCCGATGATGCCGGCGGGCTTGCGTGAGTCACCGCCCGACACAGCGATCCAGCTCCCTGCATAATGAAGACACGATATTAGTTTTTCGAAGTAGGCATAATGAAGACATGAAGTAGGCATAATGAAGACAATGAGGTACGCATCTAAATCTACTTACCTTGTCCCTTGGGGGCGAATCACAGGGCGGTTGTGATGGAGCGGAGCCTGAGGGAGTCGTGAGGGGGCCTCGCAAGTAGACCTTCGCAGCCCTTGCTGCCGAGTCCGGAATCCCCACCGGAGGGGTTGGAGCCACCAGACGCGTCCTCCCCGCCGTCGGTGACGTCGGCATCGGGGCGTCGTCGCCCCCGCCCGTTGGGTCCTCGCTGGCCACCCTTCGGCGTCGTCGCCACCAGCTCCTCCTCGTCGTCCTCCTCCTCCACCTCGAGCCTGGGCGTGGGAGCCGGAGGCCTCCCCTGACACGAGGAGGCCGCCCTGTGAACTCTCCTTTGCTCCGTCACCCAGCCTTGTCTTCGCCCGGTTGTAAATCTCGGTCAAGGCACGGACGACCTCTCGGGGTCGTCGACCTCCGCGACCTCCACGACCTCCACGACCTCCTGCCATCTTTGTCCGATCACCTGTAATCAAAACATAAACAAGGCATAATTAGATTTACATGCATTGTAATCAAAATATAAATAAATAAGACATAATTACAAAGTAAAAACAAAATAACATAGTATTACATGTATTAGAAGTAATCGGGATCATCGTCCCATTTGGAGCGTTTCTCCGCTTCGTCATCGGCTGTCAACATTGTCAAAATCACTAAGAGAATCTGAACTAGGATTGTTGCCTTCATTGACCGTGCTCAATCTGTCTAGCATAGCTATGTCCTTCAAGTCGAACACCTCAACGCCGTCGTTGTCATCCTCGACGTTTCATCGTCTACTTCCATTCCTATATCTCCAAATAGGTCTATCACAAAACCTCCCTGGCAGACCCTCTTCTTGATAGAACTCTCCCTCATATGTGATTGGGTTGATCAAGTTATAATCTTCATCATTTGGGACGGGTAGTTTACCATGCGGCGCTACCTTCTGCACAACCTCCAAACCCTTAAGATAATCTTTGTTTTGGCAGGCATATGGCAGGTAATAAACCTGCACGGCCTGTTGAGCCACAATGTATATATCGGATCGTGGATACGGAATCGGTCGAACCGACTAGCCCAATTGCTTTGGCGTACATTTAGTACATTCGTGGTCGAACCAATGACATTTGAATATCACGCGGGTTTAAGATGCGGGCGCCATAAAATGAAAGCTTCGTATATTTCTTCGACTCGCCATGGTACTCGTTCCCATTATTATCGATCGTTAGCACGCCATTTGTTTGTGGTATTATCGACCGTTATTGACTCGTTCCTTGCATCTTGGGCACGGGAACTTTCCATGAACACACCGACTGAGAACAACCCATACGCGGGGAAGTCATGAATTGAGTGCTGGTACCAAACATGCATTTTGAACACTGTCTTCGTAGCTCGGTCGTATGTCCATACGCCTTCATCCCAAGCCTTGATCAATTCATCGATCACAGGCTCTATAAGCACACCCATCTTATTCCCCGGGTGGCCCGGAATTATAAGCGACAAGAATATGGTGTCCCGTTGAAAGGCGACACCGGGGAGATTCGGGGGATAACGAATACGGGCCAACAAGTGTATGGGGGGCGTACTCATTCCATAGGGATTGAACCCATGGCATTTGCCGAGGCGACACGCATTCTGGCGCCTCCATTGCTTTCTCGGGATGTTTTCCATCAAAGTATTGCCATGCTTCACCATCGATGGATGTATCATCTTTATGGAGTGTATCGCTTGCCATTTTTGTGCCACGTCATCGTTTAGCGGATTCCTCGGTCATGTATTGTCGTTGAATCCTTCGGTACAAACGGTAGGTACCGTAGAATTTTTTGGCGACTTTTCTACGCTTCATCGACCATCTCGGTTGGGACCTCTTCGTACCTAGAGGCTTTGCACTTTGGACGATTGCTTTGCATCGGCGTGCTCTTTCCTAAATAGGACACACCCATTCTCGCAAGCATGTATGCGCTCATACGGCATCTTAAGTGCCGTAAAGAGTTTTTGGGAGTCATACATGCTCGATGGTAGGTTATGGCCCTTTGGAAGTAGGGTGCCAACAATGGACAACACCCTATCGAAGCACCTTTCGTGATGTTCAATTCGGACTTCAGCCCTAATAAGCGACAAATGCCATCCGATTGCGAAACCGTTGTGTTCTCATGAAGGGGTTTTTCGCCCGAGTCCAACATTTCATAGAAATTCTTTGCCTCCTTCTCCATCGCCTCCCTTGTCACGTGCTTCGTTGAAAAGTCCTTGGTGGACATCATCTAACATATCTACAACCCCGGCATCACCATCACAATCGTCGAGGCGTGCTCTCACCTCCTCCTCTCTCATACGTTGTGCTTCACCATGGTATACCCATACGGTATAGTTCTTGGTGAATCCAACATCTAGAAGATGACGTTGCATATCCTTTCGCCGACTCTTCTCGTGTTGTCACATTTTCTTGAGGGACACCAAACTAGCAAATGACCACGAGCACGGCGTTACCCCATACCATTTCCAAGAACTCATTTGTCTTGTCCATCCATTCTTCGTCAAAATCACGCTTACTTCTCCAACCGTCGTACATCCACCGGCGGTCGTCCATCCTTTAGCAACCACGAATTCCAACCATGAGTTCGATCTACATGGCGAACCTACTCTCTAATAGGCCAGGATAGGTCCTAATCCCACCCGCGGATGCGTAGACGGGTCAGTTTCCATGCTCCGATCCGACCGAGACAGAATTCCGGCAGCACCTCCCCGCTGTTCTCCTGATACACGTCCTGGAAGGGAGAGTGTGTATCCGGAGAACGGTGGAGAGGTGATGCCGAAACTCTGTCGCCGACCGGAACGGAACATGGAAACTGACCCATCTACGTATCCGTGGGCTGTCCAAAAAACGTGGACAATCCGAAACAGATACGGTCGTAGATATGCAAAGAAATGCATACCTCCAACCGTATCTCTTTCGGGACGGAGACGCCTAACTAGGTTACGCGACATACGACCATGCGATCTGGGCGGGGATATTCATACCTAGGGTGGCGGGGTGAGGCGGCATCTTGCCGCACACCCCAACGCAGAAGGAAGAAGATCGGGGACGCCGAGGTACTTGACGGGCTCTTTTTCGTGAAAGGAAAAATATGAGAAAAATTAGAAATTTTGGTAAGAACCTCCCTACACGGGCGGCTTTTTCGATACCTAAAAAAACATGGCACGATGGCCAACATCCACATATCCATATGGCCAACATCCACATATTCATATGGCGGCGGCACGACGACGGATCACGAAAGCACGGACACGAGCGGGCGGCACGAGGGGCGGCGTCGACCCCGAAAGGCCGACAACCACATATGCGTACACATTCAACTACTATATCCACTAACATATCCATATCCATATCCAAATTTCCACGTATCAACTACTACCACTACCTTTGTGCGGTCGGTGGTCGAGGGAGCACGTGGCGGACGGGGGTCGAGGGGAGGGCGGCGCGGGACGGTATGGCGAGGACCCTCCTCCTCCCTTCCTTCCTCCTCCTTCTCCCTTTCTTCTCCTCCCTTCCTTCCTCCTCCTCCTCCCTTCCTTCCTCCTCCTCCTCCCCTTCCTCCCTCTCCCTTTCTCCTCCTCCTTCTGGCCGCGGTGTGGTGGTGGTGGCAGCGGGGTTGGGGGCGGCGTGGTGGTGGCGGCGTGGTGGTGCGGGGGGGCGGCGTGGTGGTGGCGGTGGGGTGGGGCTGGGCTGGGGCGGAGGGAGGTGGTTGGGGCGGCGGGCGGCGGCTACCTTGGCCTTGTGGCCGCCCGGCGGCGACGGCAGCCCAGCCGGTGGGGCCGGCGGTGGAGGAGGCGCGGGCGAGGGGGGCGGGGCGGGGCGGGGCGGGGAGCGGCGGTGGGGCCGGGCGGTGGGGGGAGGCGGTGGAGGCGGGGAGCGGCGGCCGGGGCGCCGGCCCGGCGACGGGCGGGCGGGCCCGGGCGGGCGCTGGTGTGTGTGTTGCGTTGCGTCGCGTGTGTGTGTGTGGATAAGGTGACGGTGGTGAGTGGAGGTGAGGGTTGGTAAGGGGTGGGTCTTTGCCGACCGCCCGATCCGGTGGTCGACAACGTTTTCGTCTTTTTTTTTGAAAACGACGCGCCATTGATTTCAAAAAAAAAAAGCGCCAATAACTTTGCCGACCGCTCCGATCCGGCGGTCGGCGGAAGTTTTCTCTTTTTTAACCCGACCGGGCGGGAGCTGCGGGCCCATTCTTTGCCGGCCGCCCACGATTACGGCGGTCGGCGAAGAACCCATCGCCGAGGGCACTTTGGCGCTCTCGGCAAATTTTTTTTTTTGGATTTTTACTTCAAAAATTTTTACGTGGCTTACATAGAGTGTTTACAAGTACATGTCAAAAATTGGGACATTTTCCGCCACGTTTTACTATTTTTAATACTTTTCTTCTTTTACTCGAATTTTTTTTTCCCACCTAAAATTTGAACTGCGGGTCCTTAGAAAAATGGAGTTATGTGATTGGAAAAATGATATTCTTGTTTGTTAGTATATTTTGAGCCCTCATCTATGGACACGTGAGAAAATCAAAAGATCTTGTCTTGTGAGACATTCCGATTACCGTCTTGTAGCGAATCATTTTAAAATTCTAAAAAAAGGAAAACGAAGTCGGAAATTCATGAAATTTGACGAGGCATCGTTATATTGCATGTTTAAGCTGTGGAAAAAAAAAAAATTTGAAAAGGTTTCATGCAAGTTTGCATCCCGGTTTGCTGAAACCTAGACATCTCAACTAGAGTTTTACGTTATCACATGCTAGAGATGTCTTGGTAAGCGCCACCCGAGATGCAAACATCCGCTAAATCGACTCAAACTTTTTTTCATAGTGTACACATGTGATATAAGGACAACTTCGTCAAGTTTCATGATTTTTCAACTCCGTTTGAATTTTATAGAATTTTTAAAACGATCGAATCTCCGCAAGTGAGTTGGCGTGTTTCGCGCACAAGATATTTGAATTTCGGTGTCCGGCCATGGATGAAGACTCAATATAGACTCACAATCAAGTTTATCATTTTTGAATCATTTAGACCCATTATTCGAATCACTTGCAGTTCAAATTTTAGTTTTCGAAAAGAAATTCAAATATAACATGAAAACTCATAAAATATAGTAAAAAGTTTTAAAAAAATCCCAAACTTGAACAATGAACTCAATGTAGTGTAGCTAAGGCACGAGAAAAAGTTGTGATGGTAAATTCAAAAAAAATTTATACTTCGCCGAAAGCAGCGACAAAGGTGCTTTCGGCGAAAGCTTTCGCCGACCGCCGCGTGTGCGGCGGTCGGCGAAGATTTCTTCGCCGATCTCGATTTCGGGCGGTCGGCGAAGAGCTTACCCTCGGCGTTTTTGCCGCCCGCGTGGCTATGTTGGCAGCGTTTTTAATTTTTTTTTAAAAAACTTCGCCCGACCACCCGTTGTGCGGAAGCGGTCGGCGAAGGTCAACCCTCGGAAATTTTTTTGGCGTGCCCGCGTGGCTGTCGCGGGCAGCGGTTTTATAATTTTTTAAAAAAGCCGCCCGACCGCCCGGACGGAGGGCGGTCGGCGAAGGTGTCGATCTTCGCCGACCACCGGACGGTGGGCGGTCGGCGATGTCTTGCGAAAAACCGTTACGGTGGCGTCGGAAACGGCGGCGGGTTTTCTTCGCCGACCGCCCGGCGGTCGGCGAAGAAGGCGCTTTGCCAAGCGTTGCTCTTCGCCGACCGCCAAATTTTCAGGTGGTCGGTGAAAGCGCAGATACGGTCGGCGGCGACCCAGTTTCCGTAGTGTATGTTGGTTCTAATGTTTTGAGCTACGCCTAGTAAACCGTCATGTTAGTAATGAAATTCTTATTATTTTTAGATTTAACACTTCAGACCATGTTGTTTGTCACATGCTACACATAGAAGAAAAATTGCAATCCATTGGTTTAAGCTAGGAGCCAGAATATCACTCCAGGTGTGTTTGTTCTCTCTATAAAACTGTAGAATGGCGGTGGCCGGTTGGTACTCCAATCTTGGGATTTACCTTTTTGATTTAACTAGTCCAAATCAAAGTATTATTTTAGAGGGTGTGTTTTCCATCTGTAAGGAGGATCGCATCTTTTGGTAACACCATCCTATTGTGGGATTTCGGACATTCTCTCCATTTCATGCGTGCCTACACTACATCGATCGGCAGGTGATGACATGGCCAAATATTGTCCCACAAGAGATGTGCACAGATCACATGTGCGCGGTATCGCCTTTTTCATCCACAGTCTGATCAGAGCAGCTTATATCTTTCACTATCTCCGATCCGGTTCCTCGTGCGTCGTGTTCTTCCCGTCGTCACTGCCCAACCTTCAGCTTCCACAACACGATCTGCCTCAGTCGAGAGCTAGTGGCATTCATGTCACCATGGGGCACCTCATGTCATGTTAGGTGATACTAATCACCGTCACTAATTCTCCTAAGCTAATGGCGTGGGCAAACAAAAGGTAACCCGGTGCTATGCTAATCACGTTACCCTACCACCGAATCCCATGGAATTTGTCTGATTGTCCTCTTTCATAGGACCATGTTCATATGCTTCTTTGCAAAAAGGTGCAAACACTTTGAAAATTCGATCCCTTTATAGTTCCGTGATGCAACAATCTGCATCTCAAATAATTCTCCAGCATGCATCCGAGCTGACACTGACACACACTGGTATCCGATATATTCAGTGACCAGGCCACTATCTCAGTCGGCCTCTCAACATCACCAGCGACAAGTCAAGAAACCCAAGCCATGGACACCAAGGAGCACCATGGCGACGCGGATGTCATCGCCGAGCCGCTGCTCCCCTCGTCCACTGTGGAGGTGGAGCCAGCGCCGCCACGCCGGAACATGTACGCCTTCGCCTGCGCCATGCTTGCGTCCATGAACACCATCCTCATGGGCTACAGTACGTACGCCGTACCACTCAACCATCTCGTAGTAGCAATGTAGAAGCCGTGCTTTAATGTGTGCTACTGTGCTCTAATTTGTGTGCTCGCATGCAGATCTGGCCCTGATGAGCGGCGCGCAGCTGTTCATCCGGGAGGACCTGGGCCTCTCGGATGCACAGATCGAGGTGCTGGCGGGCTCCATCAACGTGTTCATGCTCGTGTCCATCCTCGCCGCCGGCTGGGCGGCCGACCTCCTCGGCCGCCGCGGCACGCTCGTGCTGGCCAACGTCTTCCTCATGGCCGGCGCGCTCGCAATGTCGCTCGGCGGCAGCTACACCGCGCTCATGGCTGCGCGCTGCATCACCAGCGTCGGCTCCGGGTTCTCCATCGTTGTCACCAGGGTTTACAGCGCCGAGATATCGCCGGCGTCCATGCGCGGCTTCCTCTCGTCCTTTCTCGACGTATGCGCCCGTCCATGGAGCAAACGTTCTTGTTGATGGTTTCGTCCTAAACTTCATGTGGTTGCTCTGCTCATGCAGATGTTCATCAGCCTCGGTTTACTTCTGAGCTACGTGTCCAACTACGCCTTCGCCGGCTTTCCGGTGCACCTTGGTTGGCGAATCATGTACGGCGTCGGCGTGCTTCCGCCAGTGCTGCTCGCCGTGGGCGTGCTCGCCATGCCAGAGTCGCCGCGGTGGCTCGCGATGCGCGGGAGGGACGCCGACGCGCGCGCGGTGCTCGTCCGCACCTCGGACACCACGGCGGAGGCCGACCTGCGTCTCCAGGAGATCAAGCAGGCCGTCATGGAGCCACAGGTTATTAGTGCCAGCGACGGAGGCACCAACGTCTGGATGGAGGTCCTGGTCCGGCCGTCGGCAAGCGTGCGCCGGATCCTCATCTGCGTGCTCGGCGTCCAATTCTTCCAGCAAGCATCAGGCATCGATGCCATCGTGCTCTACAGCCCGCTGGTGTTCCGCAAGGCTGGCATGTCGTCCAACAAGGCCGTCCTGGGCGCCACCGTGGCCGTCGGCGTCGTCAAGATGTGCTTCGTCCTGGTGGCCACGCTCTTCTTCTCGGACCGCCTGGGCCGACGGCCGCTCCTCATGGCGAGCACGGCGGGCGTGGCCGCGTCAATGCGTTGCTGGGCGTGGTGCTCCGCGTCAGCGCGACGGTGGTGTCGTCCGCGAGCATGGCGGCAAGCGTCGTGTCGGTGCTGGCTTTCATGGCGGCGTTCTCGGTCGGGTTAGGCCCGTTGGCCGGCGCGTACAGCGCCGAGATCATGCCGCTGCGCCTGCGCGCTCAGGGCACCAGCCTCGGCATGGCGGTGAACCGGCTCACGTGCGCCCTGGTCACCATGACGTTCATCTCGCTGGCTGATGCGATCACCATGCCGGGGTGCTTCTTCCTGTACGCAGGCGTGGGGGCGGCCGCATGCGTGTTCGTGTATGCGCGGATGCCGGAGACCAAGGGACGGAGCCTCGAGGACATGGACGTGCTCTTCGCCAAATGATTATCGATCGATAGCACGACGATGATGGCTTTTTATTTTGAGGAGTTCTTTTTTGACAAAGAAAACAAAACATATTTAATTAGCAGCAAACCACTCGCATCAGAGTGCAAAGGGTGTCACCTACTACACCTATATATAGAACCCTCATTAAAGAGTTCTCTCAATATGCAACAATACCACCTGAGGAGCCACACTAAGACCATGACATCCTAGGGCAGACCTTACTATTTAAACTAACTAAAAAATATTATAACTCATAAACAAAAAAACAAATTAAATTCGATTACAGCATTGAATTTCTTTTTAATAAATCCTTTCAATCAAGATCTCATATGGATATATTTCGATAAAATTACAGGTGAGCCTCACCGATGATAGATGGTATAGAGTAAAGTAAAAAAAGAGAGAGAGAATGAAAAAAAAAGTGATAAAAAAGAAAGAAAAAGAAGAAAAAAGAGTCATAATAATATTCTAACTTATAGATTTCTCCTTCATACCCGCGGCAACACGCGGGAATCAAATCTAGTTTACATATATAGCGAGCCCAAATCATTGGTCACCTGCTAGCATGGCGTACATTTGAGCAAGTAGCTTTGAAACGGTAAAGCTAACTCTCACTCTACTTGAGTTGTTCCACACTCTATATGCTTTGCTTGTGGTGGAATAACCAAGTAGGAACCCTTCATCACACCTTTTGTCAAACTTGTCAAGTCTTGCACCCTTCTTCAATATGTAGCATTTGCACCCAAATACTCTAAAGTATGCAATGGTTGGCTTTCTTCCATTCAATAGCTCATAAGGTGTCTTGTTCATCATGGGATGGCAATACAATCTATTGATGTAATGGCATGCGGTGTTGATTGCTTCGGCCCAAAATGATTGACTCACATTGTACTCACTAAGCATTGATCTTGCCATCTCAATGAGAGTCCTATTCTTCCTCTCAACTAGGCCATTTGATTGTGGTGTATATTTGGCCGAAAGTTGATGCATGATCCCATAGTCATCACATAGCTCATCAACTCTTGTGTTCTTGAACTCACTTCCATTGTCACTTCTCACTTTCTTCACTATGATATCAAATTCATTGTGCACCCTCTTGAGAAATGTCTTGAACAATGAATACACATCACTCTTGTCATTGAGAAAGAACACCCAAGTGAATCTTGTATAGTCATCTACAATCACAAATCCATACTTGTTGCCACCAATGCTTACGTATGCGGTTGGGCCAAACAAGTCAATATGGATCAAGTCGAATGCCTTGCAAGTACTCATGAAGCTCTTCTTTGGATGAGTGTTGGCAACTTGCTTGCCGGCTTGACATGCACTACATAGTTTGTCCTTGTCAAAGTGAACATCCTTCAAGCCTCTCACTAGATCATGTGTCACTAACTTGTTGAGTTGCTTCATGCCAACATGACCAAGTCTTCTATGCCATAGCCAACCCATGCTAGATTGAGATATTAAGCATGTACTAATTTGAGTCTCTCACTAGCACCAAAATCCACAAGGTAGAGGTTGTCAAATCTTATTCCCTTGAAGATCAAGCTTGAATCTTTTGTATTCACTATCTCAACACTATCTTCACCAAAGATGCACTTGTAGCCAAGATCACAAATTTGTGCCACCGAGAAAGCAAATTGTACTTCAAGATATCAACTAGTGCCACATTTGATAAGGTCAACTCATTGGTTATTGCTATCTTGCCAATGCCTTGTATCTTGCCACTCTTGCTATCACCAAATATAATAGGCTTGCCATTCTCTTGAGTTGAATCAATGATGTTGAACTTCCTTGCATCACGGTCATATGTTGAGTGCACCCACTATCAAGAATCCAATGATTACCCCCAATCTTGTAATTCACCTACAAGGAAATCAATAAGATTTAGGTACCCATTTGCCTTTGGGTCCTTAGAGGTTAGCAACCAAAGCCTTTGGTACCCAAATTGTCTTCTTCTTTGGGCCAACAATGGGTGTACCAATGAACCTTGCCTTGACACCCTTCTCACCCTTGGTAAGCAAATAACAAGAATCAAAAAATATGGAATGCACTTTGATTGATTTCTTGTTCATGTTCATTTTAGCACATTTTATCTCTTGATGCCCCACTTGCTTGCATCTATTGCAATAGGTCCCATTGCTCTTCACAAAGCTAGGCTTTGGAGTAGCAAAGGCCTTCTTGCCTTTCTTGGGGACATAGCCTAAGCCTTCCTTGTTAAGGGAAAACCGTTGGCTACCCAAGCACTTTAGCAAGCGGGCATCCCCACCATATGCCTTCCTCAAGGAGTGGGTGAGCTCATCCACCTCTCTTTTGAGAGTCTCATTCTCAACCTTTAGTGATGAATCTAAAATTACTCCATCACTAATAGTAGAGCTTGAGTGGGTTGATGTGGATGTGGAAGGAATAGATGGTTCTTCAACATCAACCACAAGGGTTTCATCTATGATGTCACATGTTGAACCAACATCCTTCTTGATGATTGAGCAAGCTCTATCATTCTTTTCTAAGAGCAAGGCATGGGCTTTCTTAAGCCTTGTGTGAGCTAGCTCCAATTCCCCATGGTCTTCCTTTAGACCCTCATGGGTGGCCTCTAGCTCCCTAAAGTCTTGCTCAAGAGTTTTTACACTCTTTTGCAAAGCTTTACATTCCTTGTCCTTAGTCTTAAGCATGATATG
The DNA here is from genome assembly GCA_015847255.1 of Hyparrhenia diplandra. NCBI lineage: Eukaryota > Viridiplantae > Streptophyta > Magnoliopsida > Poales > Poaceae > Hyparrhenia > Hyparrhenia diplandra. The sequence goes on from JADLZK010013348.1 coordinate 283,102, forward strand.
AGTTTGCTTAAGCATCTCTAAAAGATCATCTCTAGTGGGTTCATCATCATCATCATCATCACTATCACTATCATATTTTACTTCATTATCACTTAGTTCATCATGCTCATGCAATGATACCTTAGTGGCCTTAGCCATGAAGCATGAAGGTGATGAGCCGAAGCGGGATGATGTCTTGTGTTGGCCAATTGCACTCATGGCCTTGGGCTTCTCTTCCTCTTCATCGGATGAACCATCACTATCCCAAGAGCAAACAAATGCACCATTATTTGTCTTCTTGAATGTCATTGATTTGCTCTTCTTGTTGGTCTTGCCACCCTTGTTTGCCTTGTGCATCTCTTTCTCTTTCTTGATTGGGCAATCGGCAAGGATGTGATATGGACTATCACACTCAAAGCATTTTCTTGGCTCTTCATTGCTCTTGGATGAGTCATTTCTTCTTCTAGAGCCTTGGCCAAACTTCTTGCCCTTCAAGACCTTGTTGAAGTTCCTCACAAACATAGCAAACTCTTGATCTATCTCATCAAGATTGACTTCCTCATCATTTTCTTCTTGAGCCTTGGACTTGCCCTTGGCCTTGGATGAGGTGGTGGCGGCCTTGAATGCCACAACCATCTTGTTCTTGTCATCCTCCTTCTCCACTTCATCTTCCATGCCATCAACTTGCTCATCGGTTAGCACTTCACCAAGCAAGTCATTAGGTGTCATTGTGTCCAATGCACCTCTAAAGAGAATCTTCCTTAGCATGGCAAATCTCTTGGGCAAGCACATTAGGAATTTGTGCCCAAAGTCACGATCTAGGGTCTTCACACCCAATGCCTTGAGATCATTCACAATCACTTGGAGCCTATGAAATGTCTCCGGAATGGTCTCATCCTTCTTCATCTTGAAATTCTCAAATTCACTTTTGAGAACATACAACTTGGCACTCTTCACCACTTTTGTGCCCTCATAAGTCTCACACAACTTTTCCCACACTTCACTTGCCTTCTCAAGATCCTTGATGCCCTCAAATACCTTGACATCCATACCATTGTACAATGTGTTCAACGCCATGGTGTTGCATTGCTTGTTTGACTTGTCGGTGGGAGTGAGGTTGGTTGGATCAAGGATGACATAATCCTTTTCGGTGACCTCCCATACTTGGTCATTGATTGATCCCAAGTACATTCTCATGCATCTCTTCCAATAATCAAAATTCTTGACCCCATCAAAGAAAGGAGGCTTCCCCCAACATGGTTGAACACGACATTAGCCATACTATCGCACCAAGGTTGTTAAGCCTTCAAATATGGTGACCACGGCTCCAATACCACTTGAAAGGTCCTAGATGGCTAGAGGGGGGGTGAATAGCCTATAAAAATTTTCTACAAGCTCAACTAAACAAACCGATTAGTATAAAACACGGCGTAAAGCGGTTTACACTAGCTCTAATGGTCTTGCAAGCCTCTAGTGACAATTCTAAATATCAACTATGATCTCTATGTCACACAAGAGCTATGTCACTACTCTAACTAGTGAACAAGCCTAATATGATCCTTAGGCTAGCAAGAACAACTACACAAAGCAAGTGCTAGCTCTCTACTCAAGGTAAACTTGGAAAGTAAATGCAAGAGTAAGAGCGATATACCACTTTCGTAGAGGATGTCAACCAATCACCGGGAACAATATGAACTATCAATCACATGAAGGTGATGATCCACAAGTCGAGGCAATGAACAAGCCGATTTGTTCACCGGAGTTCACTTGTACAGCTGACAAGCTAGTCTCGGTTGTGCCGACCAACACAAGGATGGTGTTTGAGCTAGGCGGTGCCCTTGCTAGCCTCAACACACCACTCAACAAGTGTGGTACCCAAAGCACGAGCAATGTATTCCTTGCACTTTGTCTTCCCGGCGAGGAGTGCGTAATCCTCTCACAAATCAACAGGAGGTGGCCAAGAAACAATCACCTCTTCTTGCCAACAACTCCACCAATCCACCAAGCCGGCTAGGAGCGGTGCCTCCAAGAGAAACAGGAAATCCACCGTCTCACAGCGATCCCCAAGTGCCTCTAGATGCAAGAACTTCGATGCAATGCACTAGGATCAACTCTTCTCTCAAGAATGAAGCTCAAATCAAGAATGAGAGAGGAGGGAGGCTTGCTTGCTTGCTCAACGATGTTAGGAGTGATTCAAAATGACCAAGAGAGAGCAAGTGGCAGCCAAGGTGGTATAAATAGGCCACACCACGAAATGTAGTGGAAAGGGTGGAAAACACACTTTTCGCGGCCCGAGCCTTAGCGACCGGACTCACCCGGTGAGTCCGGTCGGTGGGTCCGGTCACAACCGACTTTAAGCGAACCGACCTGCTGACCCCCTGCCTCCGTGCGTCCGATCGGCGCATCCGATCGATGCGTCTCGGTCAGCACCGGATGCTTCCGCCCGATGCGCGTGCGGTCACCCGTCGGCGGCGAGCGAAAACATGCTCTGCCCGAGCGCATCCACCGGAGGCGTCGGTCAAATCGTCGCGCGGTCGGCGCTTCCGGTCGGTGCGTCCGGTCCAGCACTGAGCTGCGAATTTTTCGTCGTTTTTACGTCAGCCTTTGCCGACATGCTATCCACCAAGTGTACCAACTTGAGAACAAGGACTAGCATGTTTTTTACCACCACGATGCATCTGGCGCAATAGAAAATAGGCGTTTCATTTTCTCAAAGCGCCGAATCCGCCTCGCAAGCTCGGCGGGAGGGTGAGCGGTACCCAAACCCATCTCAACCCCGCAACTATCACCGCCCCCGCCAAATGTGCCAACACCACCACTTGTACATCACCATGTGCTCGTGTGTTAGCATTTTCACAAACAATTTCGAAGGTCGGGTTAGCTCTCTAGGTTAGAATGCATGCAAATGATTTTGAACCTAGAGGCACATGAGACCGATATATGTGCGATAGTTTTTCCCTCTTTATAGTACGGCTTATCGATCCTATAATCACCCACACTCTCTATAGTGTCTTGGGTGTGAAATCAAAAGCCCTATGGTTATACCTTTGCCTTGGGACCTTTGATCTCCGAAAACTCCACCGAGTTGCATGCTCGACCATCTTTTGGATCACCTCGATCCATCCTCCATGATCACCATGCACCAACTCCGGCACGACCAATCTCCAATCTAATCAAACACTTAGCATCGAGAGATTAGTCCTTAGGTGTCACTAATTAGCCAAAACCAAACTAGAGATCTTCACGCGTCCCGGCCACCTGCCACCTTGCCACGGCCTGTCTGCCTTCCCACCACACCCGCTTGGCTGGTCGTTGATTTTCCTGTCAAAAAATTCAAAAACTAAACCACCCCTATAGTTCATGTTGCCGCCAAAAAAATTTCAAAACCTGTTGGTACTGAGCCTATTATTCACTTTCACATGTTCAATCAGCGGCTTAAGCCACTCACAAAGATGTTGGTACTGAGGATGTGTCCCTATATCGTACTCTTTGTCATGGTATAGGCCTTTGGCGCTTATAGTCTGGCCCAACATGAAGTTGTAAAGGTTGCCGACAAGTTCTAATAGGTTGTCATCTTTGTATGGGTCAGTTTTGATTCATATATATTTTTCACTACCCAATGAGCATATATAAAGACATAAATATAGTGAGCATATGTAAATATAGTGAGCATTTACAAAGACAAGAGCATATAAAGACAGTGAGCATATACAAAGACATTCTTTCCATTTCATGCACGCTTACACGACATCGATTGGCATGTGACAACATGGACAAATATCATCCCACAAGAGTTGTGCACAGATGACATGTACGCGGTATCACCTTTTTCATCCATCGTCTGATTAGCAGGTTATATTTTTCACTACCTCCGTTCCGGTTTCCCATGCGTCGTGTTTTTTCCATTGTCACTGCCCCACCTTCAGCTTTCCACTAGTACATGATGGGGCTATAATCCCTGTTGGAAAACCCACTTTAGTCCCAGTTTGCTAACTGGGATTGCCCATTCAGACTAAAGGTCCCTGTTTGACCAACTAACTAAGACAAAAGGCCCCCCCTACAAAAGTTGTTGTTGTTGCCGTTGGTTAGAGAACTTTACTCCCGATTGGAGCCACCAATCGGGACTAATACATTCTTTAGTTCCACGATCAAAAATAGTCGGGACTAAAGCTCTGTATCGAAAGTTTGTTCTCTAGGGGTGTCCATAATACGCAGAGAAAGCACCCAGGAAAGTAGCCTCGATCTGCCTCAGTCGAGGTAGTGGCATTCATGTCACCATGGGCCCCTCATGTCGTGTTAGGTGATAATCACTGTCATTAATTCTCCTAAGCTAATGGCGTGTGGGCAAACAAAAAGCTAGGTAACCCGGTGCTATGCTAATCGCGTTACCCTAGCACCGAATCCCATGGCTTTGTCTGATTGTCCTCTTTCATAGGACCATATGTGATATGTTCATATGCTTCTTTGCAAAAGGTGCAAACACTTTGAAAATTCGATCCCCTTTATACTTCCCTGATGCAACAATTTGCATCTCAAATAATTCAGTGACCAGGCCACTATCTCAGTCGTCCGGCCTCTCACCAGCGACAAGTCGAGAAATCCAAGCCATGGACACCAAGGAGCACCAAGGCGCCGCCGATGTCATCGCCGAGCCGCTCCTCCCCTCGTCCACCGTGGAGGTGGCGCCACCGCTGCCGCGCCGGAACATGTTCGCCTTCGTCTGCGCCACGCTCGCGTCCATGACCACCATCCTCATGGGCTACAGTAGGTGTCCAGTCGTCACTGCTACATACTCGATCTCATCTCGTACGTGCTTCATCATGCATCCTCACCTGCTGCAGATCTCGCGCTCATGAGCGGCGCGGAGCTGTTCATGCGCGACGACCTGGGTCTCACCGACGAGCAGGTGGAGGTCCTATCCGGGTCCATGAACATGTTCATGCTGGCCTCGATCCTGGCCGCGGGCTGGACCGCAGACGCCATCGGCCGGCGCGGCACCGTGGTGCTCGCCAACGCGTTCCTCATGTCCGGCGCGCTCGCCATGTCGCTCGGCGGCAGCTTCGCCACGCTGATGGCGGCGCGCTTCGTCACCAGTGTGGGCGTCGGGTTCGCCGTCGTCGTGGCCCCGGTCTACGCGGCGGAGATCGCCCCTGCCTCCTCGCGGGGACTCCTCTCCTCCCTCGTCGACGTCTTCATCACGGCCGGGATCCTCCTCAGCTATGTCTCCAACTACGCGCTCGCCGGCCTGCCGCTGCGCCTCGGTTGGCGCGTCATGTTCGCTCTCGGCGTCCCGCCGCCGCTGCTCCTGGCCGCGGGCGTGCTCGTCATGCCGGAGTCGCCCCGGTGGCTCGCGATGCGCGGGCGCGATGACGAGGCGAGCGTCGTGCTGGAACGCACCTCCGATGCGCCGGCCGAGGCCCGGGACAGGCTCGAGGAGATCAGGCGCGCCGTGGCCGCGGGGCAGGTGGGCGGCGGCGCAGGCGGTGTGTTGAGGGAGCTGTTCGTGCGGCCATCGCCGATGGTGCGACGGATCATCACCAACGTCCTCGTGCTCTACTCGTTCCAGCAGGCGTCCGGCATCGACGCTATCGTGCTGTACACGCCGCTGGTGTTAAAGAAGGCGGGGATCTCGTCGACGAGCACCGTCCTCGCCGCCACCATCGCCGTCGGGCTGGTCAAGACGCTGTCCATCTTCGTGGCCACGTTCCTGTCCGACCGCCTCGGCCGCCGCCCGCTGCTGCTCGCCAGCGCCGCCGGCATGGCCGTCACGCTCACGTCCCTGGGGATCGCGCTGCTGTGCGCCGGCGCCGGCGAGACGACAACACCGACATCACCCGCGGTGGCGGCGGCGTGCGTCGCGTCGGTGCTGGCATTCGTCACCGCGTTCTCGATTGGACTTGGCCCGCTGGCGCCGACGTACAGCGCGGAGATCCTGCCGCTGCAGCTGCGCGCGCGCGGGGATGAGCCTCGGCATCGCGGTGAACCGGGTCACGTGCAGCGTCATCAGCATGACGTTCATCTCGCTTGCCAACACCATCACCATGGCCGGGTGCTTCTTCCTGTACGCCAGCACCGCCGTGGCGGCCGCGGTGTTCGTCTACGTCCGGCTGCCGGAGACGAAAGGCCGGAGCTTGGAGGATATTGGCGTTCTCTTCGTCAAGTGATGATTAGCATCGGAGTGTGTTGTAGTTGCAGCGCAGCTGGTCATATTCATGTTTGTCAATTTCATAGATCATATTCCAATCAACGATAGGCTTCAACATGCATGCTTTAAAATAATTGATAACTTTTACGTAAGATAAGATAGTTATGATTGTGATGTGATTGCAGCTGGCAAGAAGGGCTTCCACTAGTGAAAGGAAATTTCAGAGGAGTGTTCGTTGTTCAAAACTTTTTAGATCTTATTTTGGATTTGGAATTGTTATTATAGGATAAGAAATAAAAATGATTTGCACGGACTGATCAGAGCTCCGTTTTCTTTAATAATAACAGTGCAGCAGTTGAAAAGAGACATACATGGATGCACTCTAACATTCTTTGAACTTTAGAGTTGTAATGCCGATAAAGTTCAGATCTGGAGCCTAAATCTTGTGCACACGTAGACGTAGCACCTTTACCTCGACAGCAGCCATGTTGTCCATTGTAGTATTAGTCACTAACATGGCATGCATTTTCGACAACTACCGGACAAAACAATGCAACCAGAACTTGTTCGTGTTTCTCCACGCCACCACGGACAGAGGTACCATGCCTCAGTTGGCGAAGAGCACCTCCATGTCCTCCAGGCTCCGGCCCCTGGTCTCCGGCAGCCGCATGTACACAAACACAAACGCAGCCCGCCGCCACGACGGCGTACAGCAAGAAGCACCCAGGCATGGTGACGGCGCCGGCGAGAGATCGATGAACGTCATGCTGACCGCGGCGCATACCAGTCGCCCGACCGCCGTGCCCATGCTGGTGCCCCGCGCGCGGAGCCGCTGCAGCAGGACCTCCGCGTCGTACGTCGGGACCAGCGGGCCGAACCCGACGGAGAACGCGTCGACAAAGCCAGCACGGAAGCGTTGCACGCCGCCGGCGTCGCGCCGAGCCAGAGCGACGAGGCCAGGGACGCCATCGCCACGGCCACGCCGCTCATGCTGGCCAGCAGAAGCAGGCGCCGGCCGAGGCGGTCGGAGAGGAGCGTCGCCACGAGGATGGAAACCGTCTTCACCGCTCCGACTGCGACGGTGGCGCCCAGCACCGCGCGGTCCGACGACATGCCGGCGCGCTTGAACACCAGCGGGCTGTACAGCACGACGGCCTCGACGCTTCCTGGAAGAACTGCAGCCCGACGACGCAGACGAGGATTCGTCGCCACGGCCGCCGGTGGCCGCACGAGCAGCTCCGTGCACGTGCCGTTGTCATCGTCGTCTCTGGATCCTGGCACGGCGGCGCGCTTGATCTCCTCGAGGCGGAGGTCGGCCTCGGCCGGGTGTCCGAGGTCCGCGACAGCACGGCGCGTGCGTGCGCGTACCGCCCGCACATCGCGAGCCACCGTGGCGATTCTGGCATGGCCAGCACCCCGGCGGCGACGAGCACCGGTGGCAGCACTCTGGCAGCGTACATGACGCGTCAGCTGAGGTGCGGCGGCAGGTTGGCGAAAGTGTAGTTCGACACGTCGCGAGAAGGATGCCGGCGTTGATAAAGATCTGCACGACGCCTATACTTTTCCATGCGGCCCGTGGCCCGGCGGCCCGCCCGAAGCCGGTGTTTTGGCCCGGTCGAGCACGGCCCGGCCGATGGCAACGGGCCGGGCTGGCCCGCACGAGGAGGGCGGGCGGGCTTGGGCCGACCCCGGGCACGGTGGCGCGGCACGGCCCGGCCCATCAAAATAGGGGAAGGCCCGGTGAGGCCCGGTGTCAAATATACTAGTGATAATATTGTACATGTTTGGTATATTAGTAACGATATTTTCATATTTTGTTTAATATTATACATATATTGGTGAGGCCAGGTGAATTTTAAATTGTGGTACGTGTCATTTTGTGTTGTGCTTTTCATATGTTTGATGGAATCGTGTAAAAAAAAAAGGTCATGTTTGAGTGTTTTCAAATATCGGCCCGTGGGCGGCGCGGCGACGTTTTTCCCCACGGGCCGACCCGGCCCGATCGGCGCGATTTTTGGCCCGTGGGGCGGGCCGGGGCGACCCCGAGCCACGAAGCCCACGAGAGGCACGGCCCGTGAGGCACGGTGGCCCGTGGCGGCACAGGCCTGGCCAGCCGGGGGCATGGCACGACGCCCGCCCGGCCCGTTGGAAATCTATAACGACGCCGCAAGCGAGCACGTCATCACGTCCATCAATGGAGAAACTAACGAACCGCCGAAATCATGGGCGAGAATACTGACATCAAGCAAGGAGGGCAGGGACGCCACGGTGGGCGCCCGGCGATATCGTCTCGGCGTTATGTGGGGGGCGGCGGCGAGAGGGAGAGGCCGACGCACTACTACACAATTGATTTTACACAAAGCATTTAGAATTGATTTTCCGTGGTGGTTTTTGAAAAACCGCCACGGTTATATATCACGATTAACCGTGGCGGTTATTTTATATTAACCGTGGTTATAATAACCGCCACGGTAAATCGATTTTCGTGGCGGTTTTTATAAAAAACCACCACGATTAATGAGGCCGAGTTTCAACCCCTTTGCACATCTCGCGGCCCATTTAGCCCAACAAAAACGGTGGGCGTATATAACCTAAGGAGTGAAACCCTAACCCATTATTTTCCACCCACAGCCGCACTCACCAGTCCCCTCTCTCTCTCTCTCTCCCTCTTCTCTCTCCACCACCTCCCTCCCTTCTCTCCCCACACTTCACGCCGCCGCCGGTCCTCTCCCACCCGACGCGGCCTCCTTCCTCCCTCCCCATTCTTCACCCGACGCGGCTCGAAGTGAAGCGGGCTGGCGAATCGGGTGGTGCTGAGGCGGCGGCGGTGGAAGCGGCGGCCACAGGCGGATCAGCGCGGCGCCTCCACCCAGCGGCGACCCCGGATCCGCCGGCGCCGAACTCCCAGCGGCGGCCGGGTGGTCTTTGGCGGCGGCGGTGGCGGATTCGGGCGGATCTGCTTGTCGGTCGGGCGCTGAATCCAGCGATCCGCTGTCGGCGGCGCGGGATCCGGCGGCGCCCTCCTCCGGCGGCGTGCGGTATGGCAACGATCCCTGCGGCGGCGGCCCTGGCGGCGGCGGTGGCCTGGCGGCGGCTTTTCTTTTTACGTATCATTGCGGTGACGGTTTTTGGGGGCCTAAAAACCGCCCGCGGAAAATCAACCCATTTTCGGTGACCCTAGCTTCACGGAAAATCTAAAAAAACCGCCACGGAAAATCGGAATAGTAGTAGTGACGCCGACGCTGGTGACGGCGAGCTGCCATGAGGGCGGTAGGTGCGGCCGAAGCGACATGGGAAGCGCCCGGCGACGAGGAAAGCATTGGCGAGGAGGAGCGCGCCGCGGCGGCCCAGCAGGTCGGCCGCCCACCCGGCGGCGAGGATGGGCGCGAGCATGTACAGGTTCATGGAGCCCGTGAGCACCTCGGTCTGCGCGTCGGTCAGGCCCAGGTCCGCCCGGATGAAGAGCTCCGCGCTACTCATCACCGCGAGATCAGCAGGCATGCACACAACAGATGCATCGGCTGCGGCTTGTGAGCTAGAGGTTGAAGACGCTGGGGAGGAGAGTAGGACGAGCTAGGGACGAACTGTAGCCGTCGACTCCGGGCGTGGGATCAGCAGTGGCGCGGTGTGGCCGTCGTCGCTGCCACTGTGAGACATGGCTGATCTCGCTGCCACTGTGAGACATGGCTGATCTCGCTGCCACTGTGAGACATGGCTGATCTGTGTCGCCGGAAAGAGAGTGGGAGAAGCAAGCAGAACGCTCTGTTGTTGTCAGGGGCGGCGGAGGGACCAGGAGAATTTGGTTCTCCATCCATGGTGTGGTGCGTGGTGCTTGGCCACGTGGCAGCTTGTTTGTGCTGAAATTTAAGAACTTTTACAAAAATTGCAAAACGGGCTGAAAGGCTGATAGGTAGGGCCCTTAGCCCAGCTAGGCTTGGCCCGAACTTGGACATCCTGGTCCTAACACAGCTTTGCATTGGAAAAAAAAAAACCCATTTAACCTTTGTCAGGAAAAGGAAGAAGGGAATCACTGTAGCTGGTAAGCCAACGGCGGGGACTAGCAGAGCGGTGGCCGAGCGAGTGGCTGATTGCTATGGGCTCTGGGGGCCTTGGTCCGGTAATCCTAGAAATCGGCCTGTGAGTCGATAATTTGGCCGAGGCTCTAGGCACATTTGAACGTTTCTCTGAACGTATTATATATAAATGCCGAATCGTTTCTCTGAAGAACGATCCAACACCTGAATCCGTATTCTGTTCTCATTCAGTTACTCAATTCTGTTAGGAGTCCTATACCCTATGCTTTCCTCCACCACTGTCCTTTACTTTAATACTACATTTGTTCATGCAAATCTGAAAGTATATATACACTTTATCATTGAACTAGCAATTAATTCTCTATAGACCATATAATTGGACTAGAATTAGTTTTCCTACATATTCAAATACAAAATTACACAATTACTATTTAATAAAAAAGCAAAATAACAGAATACTACTCTCTCAGCCCCATAATATTTATCGTTTTAGCTCTAGGCACAGGGATTATGAAAAAAAAATATGGTGCACAAAAAAATGAGAAAAATTGTTAAGATAGATATACTGAAAAAGGAGAAATTATTAGGAGTAAGAATAATAAATAATTTAGGACAACCCTACAAGGACAGCAACTGAAGGAGTAGATTGTAGCAACCTTTAGTCTCATATGGACAAATCAAATCGTGCTGTCCTTTGATCAGGTGGACAAATTAAGGTCCCCTATGGAACATAATGTTTCCTGTTTTCCGCGTTTTTCCTGTAAACATAAACTAATTCCTGTTAAAATTCTGTACAAATCCTGTGTTTCAAAGGGCCTTAAATCGTATTGGCGATCGAACTCACCAGTTTTATTTGGTTCCACATCAAGTCACACCTGTTTTAAAATAGTCCCTTTGCAGGTGTTGTAGATCACATGCCCGTGGTCAACATCAGGGAGCGGATGGCACTACAGGAGCGGGCGCAATGAAGATCATACATACTCGGTGCATAAACCCATGGCGCGCGCTGAACGCTGAGCTGCACTGGTCCAACACCCACAGTTATTTTGTCACGTGCTCACTGCTGGTATTTTCTCATGTCCCTTTCAGGGCATATAATTTGCCAACTACTTGTTAATATATCTTTAAGATTATCTAGACATAGATCCGTGGGTAAAACTTTCACTGATCATGGTAAACAATCTGGATCCAAAGGGAGAGAGAGGGCAACGGGTGGCAAACCGTCGGTGTTGAGGGTGACTGCATCCGCGGTCACCAGTGGCAGTGAGTGCCTTCCTTGCGGTGGCGAGGGCGTTGGCGGCGGTGGCGGGTGTGGTGCAGATCCGGTGACGGAGCTTCCCATCGCTGGCTGCACTCCACGATCGGATAGGGCATCTCATTTGATGTGTCGGTGGTGTGCGGCTCCGGGCAACGTCGTGACTCGAGCCGCCCCCGCCAGCCATATAGGGTTGGGCGCCCGATCGGGCGCAGATCAAAGGCCCACCGGTGGAGATCAACTCTAACACTACTTAGTACTCTATATGACAACATGACCTTGTACTAAACAAGTACCCAAACAGGAAAACACTATACAAGTCGCCAGTGCCGACGACGGGAAACCAAGCTTAGGATCGAGACTACGCCGCCGCATGCCATGGCACGAACTCTTGTCGGCGGCGCCAATATGGCACTGAGGCCCCGCACCTTCCCTCGTCGGTGGCGGGGATGCGACCTTGCCAGCCAAGTGCACCGCGCCAGAATTGGTTCCCCTTCGTCTGCGCCACGCTTTGCCCGCGCGTCACCACCAAGCTACATGGCTACGATGCAAAGCGTTGCCCAAGTGACTACCATCAATGGCGACATTTAACATGCATGCAGGGAGAGAGAAGCTTCCGAACCGTGCGTGCTTTGTTGCAGACCCGACATCGATGAGCGGCGGTCTTTGTTCATGCGGGGAGGACGTGGTGTTCGAATGTGATCTCGGCTAATCCCAAGATAATGACAAGATTAATTAACTATTAAGTCATTGGTCCACCAGTCATATATATGCATCAAATCAGATCTGCCGTGATCGGGCGGCAACCCTAAGATCGCTTAGGGTTCGGCCCCTAGCCCTTGTTGGCGGTCTTTATTGCACATTTTATACCGCCTATAAGAGTATATAATTCACAAAAACAATATAGATAGGGGATTTGACCTAACCAATTCCACAAGTTTTGGTGAGTTCCTTGTTTTGCAGGACAAGTGTGAAAACATATAGGTAAAGGGCCCAAAGTTAAGGAAAATATACAAGATAGACCAAGCCCCAAGTGGTCCAATGCGAGCAAGGAGAAAGGAGGAGATAAGGACAATAAACATTCACAAATATGCCAAGCAAGATGAAAAGCGCACTCAAAGAAAGACGCCAAGGGAAAGGAAGAAGCAAGAAGACCAACTCTGCAAACAATCTGGCCCGTGCACCACTATAGGCCCACTCTACCGAAGCCCAGACGCGCGACAGAAGAAGAGGGAGGCCGGGAGCCGAGGCCCTTGGGCTGGTCGGCCTAATGCGGCGGCCGGTCCCGAAAAGTGGCGCGAGTTCCCGCCCTTTCTATGGCGGTTTCGTGCGACGATCACGCGGCGGTTGCATGCGGGGCAACTTTCGTTTGGCGCCAAAATTAGCCGGAAACCGACCTCCTCCCTCCTATAAATAAAGGGGCACCCCCCTCTAAAGACACCACAAAGGAGTCTCTCATTCTCACTTTCCAAGATGTAGTTGTAGTACTAGCTAGAGTGTGGAGATAGGGAGAGTTGCAATGTTCCAGAAGAGCCCTCGGAGGTCCGGAGAATTCTTCTCCCGGTCCTTCTGTAAGACTCTGATTCTTTCAATATATATTTATCTTCCCTTTTTACTGAATTGCCCTTCATGACTATCTAGTTATACTTAGATGTTTAGCTATGTATGGTTAGTATAGTATTTACATTTTGGCATGGATCTCCGTTCGACCGAAGATTCTAGTTTTCACGTGAAACTAGTTTCGTAGTCGCTAGCGTAGACGCGGTGCGGGCTAGAGTTTACCTGAGATTGCGCCCAACGCTACGGAATAGTTGTGGTAGCCCCGGGGGTGACAGCTCCAACCAGGACTTTGTAGTCCACCACGTACGTGTTGGTGTTTTCGTAGAGCTTTTGGCTGCCTGACCCCGATTACCGTTTCCCAGTCTTTTTGAGAATTGGAAAGGAACAGCTGCTCCGAAGTGCCATGGTGTGATTGCTATGTTTAACCCTCTACTTAGTTATTCCCCTTGGTATGAACTAGAATAGAACCACAGTAATAGAGAAGAACATAGGAACCTTGACCTTTCCCGTTGACCTCCAAGCTCTGCTTGTCTGCTCTGTTATCTTATGTTGGAGTTCTCCTGTGTGTATCATTTGTCTAAAGCTCCGATCTTATCCTTACCCCGCATTAATCTAGCCGGTATACTAGTTAGCAAATACATGATGGATAATTATCAACTTATTTAACCATTGCTTCCCTGAGGAGAAATACGATACCCTGGAATACTCTTGGGTGAAAGCTACAACGGCATTCGTGCGCTTGCGGATTTATCTGTTTGCGTTAACAAATGCCAACACCCACAATGCACTATATAAGAGGAGGTGCCCCTGGCGTCTCCACTATTGGTATTTGTTATGCCCACAAAATGATCAAAGAGAAACAATCCGCAAGCGCACGGATACCGATGTAGCACTTCACCTGGGAAGAGGGTTTTAAATATCGTATCCACAGGGAGAATGGTGAGAGAGTGGCTGAGGCTATAGCTAGATCCCTGAGCAGCTAACAAGGGCTGAGAGGATATAGAGGTAAGGGAGATAACTATGGTTGTCTAGTTCTTACACGCTTGCAAGCTATGTTGATATTGTTCTTATGGGGACATTATTCATAAGAAAAGACACTAGCAAAGAGTACGATCCTAAGCAAAAGGCCCTGCTAGTCCTATCCAATGGGAGGTGGGCTACAGAGAATTAATGAGGCAGGAGGTCACCCCCGTTAGTTACCACCGATCCGGAAGGTAGGGTGCATCCACGAGCTATCTAGTCTAAGCACCACGCTTACATTAGGGGTAGCAACTTCAACTCAAGAGCGACAGGAATTGAAGTACTCTAATAAAAACAGATCGCAAAACCTTAAGAACAATAAGAATAATGTTACTTACTCATAAGAAGTTGATCCTTTGTAGAGTCTCAGAAGCAAGCTCCAATGGAACTTGATCCCGGAGGTACAAGCCGAAGAGGAGACACCGACAGGCCCGGCGCTTCCCCCAACTTCTCCTTCCACCCTCTCTCTAGTCTCTAAACAAGACTAGTTCTAATCTCTCTTGGAGACTACAAAACTAATCTCTCGAACTTGATTACTAACTCTTCAACTCGATCTAGAGCTTCTAGTTCTAGTTCTAGAACTAAAAGAAGACCTAGGGCTTCTCTTGTTGGTGCAGGTTGAAAGATGAATAATGAATTCATACTGCCTCTGGGGTCGGGGTCTTGCTTATATAGGGGTCTTGGAGTAACCATGGCCCGTGGATCAAACCGACCTTGGTCAATGGCTTAGATGTAATCTTGAAGGCGGTGGAGAACTGACCTACCGGCCCCGAGGTCGACAGTGTGGGGCGGGGCTCATTGCAGCCCCCCGAGAGCATGGCCATGCTCGCCTCGCCAGGTGGCCCCAAGCATCGAGGGCTTGGCTTTTGGTGCCTTCTAGATCCTTCTTTCATAGGTGCCAAGTTGGAATATGCTTCAGATACGTATTCTTTGAATATGCTTTGCCCTTTTCTTGTTTAATCCCTAAAAATACATAGAATCACCAAAACTCATGAAAATTGCCAGTTTAAACCCTAATTCTATGTTTTGTGACCATTTCATCATCCGTAGAGGGTTTCCAAACCCTCGGTGGTGATCCATCTTCATCTACACCACCACCGATGACACCGCATCACCACCAGAGGCACTCGATGGCAACAGCCAATGCTAGCCTAGCACTAATCTTCTCGATTTTTCGGTATTTTTCGCATTAGATGAGTAGTGGTCTTATGATAGACTAAGTTTAAGATCCCGTGTACATGTGTTACATGTTTTATGCTAAGATTAAATTCTACAATTGGTATCGAGCTCTAGGTCGATCTATCATGACCCTATTAAGTGCTAGATCATGTTTTATGCCTCTGTCATGTTAGATTAGTTTTCAACTAAGTCAGATTAGATGCAAATTACTTCTTTTGTTAAGATTCATTAAATGCGTGATGCAAGTCCATGTTACTAAGTGCCGAATTAGATTCATTTTTGAATAAGATTAGACCTCAATTAGATCTGAACTAAGTTTAATTTCATGATTATCCTAAGTGATTAGGGTTAGGGTTTCACCGTTAATCGCAATTAGTCTCGGTTTACCCTAAATATCGAAATTAGTAATTTTTTTTCCGTGCCTTTTGATCACCGAGTAAGCATTAAGAAGGAGGTGATTGGGCAAAAACCCGAGCAAAGTCCCAAAAATCCCCAAATCAGGAACCCTAACCCTAACCCTAAAATTCAGCTTTTGAGATTGAGATCAAGATTGAGAAGGGCCACACTAGATTAAAGTGGTTCGTACTTGTTGCTTTCAAGCCGGGTCGCCACTAGAGAACCGTGGCGCCTAGTGCGTGGCGCAAGGCTTGTACCGGCGCCCTAGGCCGGTGCCACCGCTGGGCCACACCAGCACTAGGGCCCGCGTGCGCGTGGCTCGGGCCACTCATGCATGTGTGGTTCAGATATCGGCACCTTGGTCGGATCGCCACCCCGTCGGCATAAGGGGCGCCCGCCGGTGGCCATCTGTTACCACTTGGCGTGCACTAGAGGGGCGCCACCACCACACTCGGGGGCGGCCAACCACCGCCGCCGCCCGTTGCATAAGATGAGGCCGCCGCGGGCTTGAAGCACCCGGCGGGACCAGCTAGATGGAGACGCGCGCCGGCCATTGCCGCGACGCGCTACCCAGCCACCGGCCGGTCTGGGCCGTTGACGGTCACCAACGACATATTTTTAACGTCAACATTCTACCAATAAAGGGGTGAAACTATACCTTACTACACACATATACATTTATTATTGACATAATTCCACTTGTAGTGCCAAATAATGTTTTTGCGAGGATTTATATAAAAACCAAGTGGAAAATGCACCAAAAGGCGCCTCCCGAAAGCGCATTCACGAGAACATCAAACCCAAGGGAGAAAAGTCCATAAAATATCAATATCCAAGCACAAGCCCAAGAGGTCGAGGCACGAGTCCAATATGAAATGATAAACGGACCGCAGGACATGGGTTCAAAGTTTTGGGTATAACTTTCTCATACGAAATCGGATTTCAGCGAGCGAATACTCAAACGAAGCTAACTCCGAGGCCCACGTGCTCATGCAAAGTTTCAGCCCAAACGGATGAAATATTGGTGCGAAGAGCGCAAAGGGTGCGCGCGCACCCATCCGAGGCTAAATCGGCCCATCTTCGCCCTGGCGGCCCATCTCGACACGAAAAGTTTGGTGGCGGTGTTTGCTTGCCCTTAAAACGGTGCGGGATTAGTACCAAATGGCTTAGCTAAGAGAGGATCCCATGGTGAAGGTCCTATAAATAGATGGGCACTCCCTCACTTGTAACACACACCTCACAATGTAGCCTCTCTCCTTCTTCTTCTTCTTCTTCTTCTTCTTCTTCTTCTTCTTCTTCTTCTCCCTTTCTTCTTCTTCTTCTTCTTCTACTTCTTCTTCCTCCTCCTAGTAGGATGTGGAGCTAGGCAAAGCTACCAAGGAGGGCTTGGCTCCTTGGAAGATGGATTCAGGGAATAAATCTTTCTATGGTATTCTTCCAAAGCCTTGCTCTTATCTTATCTTGGTTGTGCATTAGGACTAGAGTCTTCATGTTATTTCTATACCTCGTGATTTATCCTATGATCTAACATGTTGTTCTTGACATGATCATGACACATGAACTAGTCTATAGTTTCTATGTTGTGATATCGTCATATAGAACTTTATGCTTAAACCATTCATGCAATATAATTGGGTAGTGTCGGGATTGTCTTTGAATGGCGGTTCGTTTGTGTCCTTCGGGGCTTGCTCGTGTCCTATTCCATCCATCCGTAGGGTGGGGGCCATGGGGGACGTGAGTAGTGTCCTAGTATCGGGCGTGGTGTCCGGATGCCGGTATCCTTCGAATATGAGTGCATGCCACGGTTGAGGGGTAGGCGGCTTGGTCGTGACAAGCCTTGACCGTCCCTTGAAATCCCCCCCACGTTCATGTGTCTTTGTAGGAGTTCAGTAAATGCCTTCCTTCGGGCGGATGCTCGGGAGGTCTCCCCGTCCATTTCATTCTCGCCTCCGACCTCCCGCTCATGCGTGTTGCCCGACTATCAAGCGGTTCTATGCACAGCCATGACTAGAATCTGTATGCTCCACTTAGGACTTTCTTTATTCCTTATTTATCTTTATCCTTGAGATTGGCTTGAGTGAGTGTGTCAAGTTATCCCTTTCTTGTTCCCTTATATGCACATTATGAGCATTGGTCCATTACATAGTCATGTTATCCTGTTCATGTCTCTATTAGATCCTTTTCCACCATGCCTTCCTTTGGGAAAATATAAATAACGATACCCTGAATACTTCCGGGTGAAATGCTACAATGATAGATCCGTGCGCTTGCGGATGAATATCTTAATTGGCAAGATCTATCACCGTTGATGTACCTAGTGTTATCACCGACACGGTGGTTTCACTTAGGAATGTCAATGGCGCATTTCTGGCGCCATTATTAGAGATGGGTTCTAAACCTGTTTCTAGTGATTGCGCTTAAGAAATGCAACACCGCCACGCCATGCCGTGCTCCTCCGCCCTCTCTCTGTTGGCTATAACGGGTGAAGAAGGGGAGAGGGAGTGAGAATGACCGAGTGAGCTAGGGTTTTTACCCAATTTATATGAACTCAGATCACCCGTGGCCGTCGATTAAGATGAATGGCTCAGATTGCTCAACATTAGGGTTTGCTAAGCGGTCCGCTATTGGGCCTCAAGGGGAGAGGCCGTGCGGGGGCTTAGCAGGCCGCACGTGCCGTAGGTGCCCTATGGAACAGCGGCTTTGCTCGGCCGGTTTCGCATAAGGGACAAAAATTAAGTCTTATTTTTTTTTTTTAGAATTTAAGTTTCTTTTGTTATTTTACATTAGCGCATTATTTAAGCCTTTTAATTAAGTTTTGAGTTAGTTAATGTTAATTTCCATCAGTTGTGAGTTTATTTTCTATTCATATAAACTTGCTCGCTGAGATAAATCTTAAGATCCGCCTGTACTTTTAAGATGGTCTCGATTAAATGGAACCAACGAGAAGTTTGATTGGAGATTTTGCTCATAATTAATTTTGACCAACGTTGATTTAATTATGAGTTATTTTCTTAAGCATGATTTTATTTCGACCAACGTTGACTTAATTTCATGCTTTTCGATTTACATCTTTTTAAATGCGGTATTAAGCGAGATATTTTGATATAATTTTTTAGTGAGCAATGTTGCGGGCCTCATTAGCAACATCGAACCCCTCAATGGCACCAATTTTCTTGCATGGAAGGATAAGGTGTTAGTCGTGCTCGGGCCCTCGAGAACGACCACGCACTACGTGAGGATAAAACTGTTGCTCGATGCAAATGCATCTAATGATGTCCTAAGAACCTACAACTCTAATCTTGAGAAGTGGGAAGAGAGCAATAGGATGGTGGTATGATCATGAAAGCCACGATGTCTCCCCGCCATAAAGGGAGCAATCCCTCATAAGAAAGAAAGTGGTGAGGAGCTTACTTTCGCTAAGGAGTTCTTTGCCTCTGTTGAGGAAAATTTTAAGAGCTCATCTAAGACTTATGCCAGCACTCTTATCATGAAAATGTGTACCTCACGCTATGATGGGAAAGGTGGAATTAGGGAACATATTATGAGCATGTGTGACATGGCTGCTAAGCTTAAGGTACTTGGTATGTCCATTTTCGAGGGCTTTTTTTTTTTTGCATTTCATCATGACTTTCACTTTGCTAGCTCACTACACCCCGTTTAAAACAAGTTACAATACTTAGAAGGGAAGTGAGCATTTCTGAACTCATCAGCTATTGTGTTTAGGAGGAACAAAGGCAGAGATCGAGAAAAAGAAAGATACAACTAACCTTGTTGCTTTAGGCAAGGGTAAGAATATAGCCGAGTCTAGTGGGAGGAAGCGACCTAAGAAGAAGTTCAAGCCAAATAAAAACAATGATGATGATGATGATGATGATGATGATGATGATGATGATGATGATAATAATAATAATAATAATAATAATAATTCGACAAGAACAATGGTAAGAATTTTGGGAATAATAATGGTAAGAATCATGCTCGAATAATGACCCTAATGCTTGTCATTTTTGTGGCTCGCCTAAGCATTTCGTAAGTATTGTCCGGACTTCAAGGAATGATGTGGTAAGAATGGTAAGGATTTTGTCTCATTTGTTGATGAGTCTTTTTTTAGCAAATTATTCCCCTAATACTTGGTGGATTGACTCGGTGCCACTTGTGCACATTTTCAATTCATTACGGGTGTTCGATGCGATGAGAACTATAAGAAAGGGGAGCGAAGTCTTAGAGTCGTCGATGGACATGAAGTTGAAGTCAAAGGCGTTGGGACCTTCTCCTTAGAATTAGCTAGTGGCTTCATTCTTGACTTGATGATGTGCTATTTGTTCCTAGTCTTAAGAGGAACCTTATTTCAGTTTTAGCATTAGATACTTCATGGTAAATTAATGAGTTTGGCAATAATAAATGCATCATTAAGTTTAATTATATTCCAATTTTTGTCGCTCCTCTTGTTGATAAGCTTAATAAGATATCACGATTACGTAATGAATGTGTGCGATAAGTCAAATAAGTGCAAAGCGTGATAATGAGACCTCGTCGAATTATGGCCTTGTCATTTGGGCCACATTTCGAAGGGGAGAATGGAACGTCTCATTAAAGAAGAGATACACCAACCATTAGATTTTTTAGACTCGAACAAAGGCACCAACTGCATTAAGGGAAATTTGCTAAGACAATTAAGAAAGGATCTACTAGAAGTACGGGTCTATTAGAAATAATTCACACTGATATATGTGGACCCTTCCTAGTAACGTCAGTGGATGGTTTTGATTCATTCATTACATTCACAAATGACTTCTCCCGCTATGGACATATTTACCCCATACACAATCGATCTGAATCACTAGAAAAATTTAGGATATATAAGGCTGAAGTGGAAAATTAGCATAATGTTAAGATCAAAGTTGTAAGATCAGATCGAGGTGGTGAATATTATGGGAGACATGCTCCATTTGCCAGAATGGTAGGACCTTTTGCTAAGTTCCTTGAGGAGAATGGCATAATTGCCCAATATTTAATGCCCGCGAACCTGAGCAAAATGGAGTGGCAGAGTGTCGCAATCGTACTCTTATGGACATGGTGCGTAGCATGCTCAATTTGTTCTAACTTGCCAGTAAGTTTATGGATGGAAGTATTAAAGACAGCAGCGCACATCCTAAATAAAGTTCCTAGTAAGTTAGTACCCAAGACACCTTATGAGTTGTGGACTGGGAGAAAGCCTACACTAAATTATCTCCGTGTGTGGGGTTGTGTCGCTCAAGCTAAGTTATTTAATCCTCAGTTAAAGAATTCTTTATTGGATACCCTGACAATTCTAAGGGATATCATTTTCACTGTCCTGATCGCCGTTGAGACCAGGCAGGCTGTGTTCCTAGAGGATGCAGAAATCGGTGGGAGCTCGCAAAGGCATGAGGTTAATCTTGAAGAGATGCGGGCTGAATTACGTGTACCTATGACTCAAGATACAACTCCAATAATACATGATTTTGTGCGAGAAGTTAGTGCACCTCCGCCCCAGGCTACTAGCATTGAAATTCCTGTTGAGAACTCAAATGTGCAAATTAATGAGCCACAACAGGAAGAGCCAATAGTTGAGAATGAGATTGAGGCACATGAACAGCCTCAGCCTCAACCATTTGTGATCCCTAATGAACCTGTAAGAAGATCACAGCAAGACAGGAGATCTGCTATCCCAGATTACTATGAGACTTATCTAAGTGAAGATATGTATGATGTTGGGAAAGTAGATGATCCAGTCTCTTTTAAAGAGACAATAGGCGATAAGAATTCAGATGAGTGGATGGAGGCTATGCAAGATGAGCTTAAGTCTATGAGCACAAACAAAGTTTATGAATTAGTGGAAATTCTGATGGAGTCAAACCAGTAGGTTATAAATGGGTCTACAAGACTAGCGTGATTCCAAAGGGAAAATGAGAGGTTTAAGGCTAGGCTCGTAGCCAAAGGTTTTTACAATTAGAAGGGGTTGATTATAACAAAACTTTTTCCCTGTCTCAAAGAAAGATTCATTCAGAATAGTTATGGCTCTTGTAGCTCATTATGATTTAGAGCTACATTAGATGGATGTTAAGACTACATTCCTAAATGGTGATTTGGATAAGACTATTTTCATGGCACTTAGGAGGGTTTTGTTGTGAAAGGTAAGGAGCACATGGTGTGCAAATTAAAGAAATCCATTTATGGGCTTAAGCAAGCGTCACGACAATGGTACCTAAAATTTGATGCGTCATTAAGAAATTCGGGTTCATTGAGAATCGAGAGGATAATTGTATCTACATTAAGATAAAAGGTGGACGATTCGTTATCCTAGTACTCTATGTTGATGACATTCTATTAGCAAGTAATGATAAGAATATGTTACATGAGACAAAGAATTTCTTGTCATCTAATTTTGACATGAAAGATCTCGGTGAAGCCTCTTATGTTCTTGGCATTGAGATAAACCAAGATAGGACCAAAGGAGTATTAGGATTATCACAGAAAGCATACATTGAGAAAATGCTTGCAAGGTACAATATGGATCGGTGTGCTACCACACCTGTACCGTTTGCTAAGGGTGATAAATTTGGTGATTACTAATGTCCTAAGAATCAGTTAGAATTAGATGAGATGAGAGATAAACCATATGCTTTTGTTGTCGGAAGCCTTATGTATGCACAAGTTTGTATGCATCCAGACTTGGCATACGTAACCGGGATGCTTGGCAGATATCAGAAAAATCCAGGCTTGTTCCACTGGAATGGTGTTAAGAAAGCTTTACGTTATTGTCAACGCACCAAAGATTTAATGCTCACATATCGGAGGTCAGATTCTCTTGAAATTGTGGGTTATTCAGATGCCGATCTAGGACGGTGTGTGAATAATAGGAGGTCCACAACAGGCTATATTTTCACCCTTGCTAGAGGAGCAATTTCCTAGAAAAGCACTAAGCAAAGTATAGCAACATCATCGATGATGCAAGCTGAAGTTATTGCTTGTTATGAGGCAACATGCCAGGCTGTTTGGCTTAAAAATTTTGTCCTGGGCCTAAGAATTATCGACAGCATTTCAAAACCTCTTACTATGTACTACAACAATCAGTCCGCGGTACCATTTTCCGGTAACAACAAACCAACTGATGGGTCAAAACATTTAGACCTAAAGTATTATGTTGTGAAGAATAGAACCCAGGATCAGACTATTAAAGTTGAGCATATAAGTACTAAGATGATGCTCGTGGATCCGCTTCCTAAGGGCTTACCACATAACGTATACAAACAACATGCAGTAAGCATGGGTTTAGTGGAGAGCCTCTGAGACTGGGTAATAGGGCCATGTACTCCCAAATAATTAAGCGTTCTATCAAGGTATTATAGTGAACTATGGGTAATGGGGTCCAGCGGTGATTATTGCTACTGACGACGCATTGGTCTAGTCTTGCTGTAGTACTGAGTGTGAACATAAGAGTAAGTCGAACATTAGTCGCATAAATGCATTAGCCGTTCGATCAAGTGGGAGAATGTTGGAATGTGATCTCAGCTAATCCTGAGGTAATGACGAGATTAATTGAGTGTTAAGTCATTGATCCACCTATCATATATATCCAACAAATCAGATCTGCTGTGATCGGCGGCAACCCTAAGATCGTTTAGGGTTTGGCCCCCTGGCCCACAACGCACTATATAAGAGGAGGCGCCCCTGGCGTCTCCACCCATCCATTTTCCATGTGAGTCAAATCACTAACCGATCACTCAGGCGCTGGAGGGTTTAGGAAGGTTCGTTTCCCGTCCAAGCCTATGCCGGTAGCGTCCATAAGGCTACCGCTACCCGACACATCAAGTTCATCATCCATAGAGGGTTTCCAAACCCTCAGCTGGTGATCTATCTTCATCTACACCACCACCGATGACTGCATCACCACCAGAGGCGCTGATGGTGACTGCCAATGCTGGTCTAGCACTAATCTTCTCAGTACTCAGTATTTCCGCATTAGATGAGTAGTGGTCTTGTGATAGACTAAGTTCAAGATCCTGTGTACATGTATTACAAGTTTTATGCTAAGATTAAATTCTACACGTGGGGCTCACCGATGCCGAGGTTGAGGTGCTTTCGGGGTCCATGAACGTCTTCATGCTCGCGTCCATCCTCACTGCCGGCTGGGTGGCCGACCACCTTGGCCGCTGCTGCACCCTCGTGCCCGCCAACGCCTTCCTCATGGCCGGTGCGCTCGCCATGTCGCTCGTCACTAGCTTCGCCGCGCTCAGGGCGGCGCGTTTCGTCACCAGCGTCGGAGCCGGGTTCGCCCGCATCATCGCCCCCGTGTACAATGCCGAGATATCACCGGCGTCCACGCGTGGCGTCCTCTCATGCATGCTAGACGTACGTATGCACATCTTGGATACATTCCAAGTTCGCTTTCGTCATCTTTAATGACGAAGAATTTCATCGATGTGCAGATATTTATCAACGTCGGCATCCTGCTCAGCTAGGTGTCCAACTACGCGTTCGTTGGCCTGTCAGTGCACCTCAGAACTCAGGTGGCGTATCATGTACGTCATCGCCGAGATCCCGCATGTGTTCATCGCCGCCCGATTGTGTTGTTTATGCCGGAGTCGCCGCGGTGGCTCGCGCGGAAGGGGGCAACACGGCGACGCGGCGGCGGTGCTCCTGCACACGTCGGACACCCTGGAGGACTCAACCTCCGGCTCGAGGAGATCAAGCGAGCCATCGCTGACACTGAGCCACCAGCCTCTGCTGCACGCCATGGTGCCATGGTGGTGGCCGTGTCGGGAGACAGCTCTTCGTGCGGCCATCCACGAGCGTGCGGCGGATCCTCGCGTGCGTCCTCGGGCTGCAGTTCTTCATAATGGCATGCGGCGTCGGCGCCAGCCTCCTCTACAGCCTGCTGGTTTTCAAAGGCGTCGGCATGGTGTCCGACTCCGCCGTCCCCGGCACCACCATGGCCATCGGAGCCGTCAAGATGTGCTCATCCTCGTGGGCATGCTCTTCACCGACCGCCTCGGCTGGCGGTAGCTCCTCCCTCGCCAGCACCGCTGGCGTCGCCGCTGCCGCAGCTGCCCTAGCCGTGGCGCCATGCGTGGCGGCATCAGCACGACGTCGCCAGCGGCGCCGCGGCATGCGGGCGTCTGTGCTGGCCGTCGTGGCCACGTGCGGGTGCGGTCGATGGTGTCGGCGTACAGCGCGGAGGTCTTGCCTCTACGGGTCCGTGCACAGGGCTCAAGCCTCGCCATGGCGGTGAACAAGCTCACGGGCGCGGTGGTGAGCATGACTTTCATCTATGCTGCGGTGGCGGCGGCGTTTGTGTTTGTGTACATGTGGCCGCCCGGAGACCAAAGGCCGAGCTTGGAGGACATGGAACTGCTCTTCAACAAATGAGGGCAGCCACATATAGTTTCCTATTGAGAAATGCTATCATGTAACGGTTGTTTCTGGCTCTCCGGCAACCGATTTTTTTTTTAAGCGTTGGATTTGGCACACAATGCGTCTTGGGCCGTCGATCTCGCTTTGTTGTCTTCCTCGTTGGCAATGTGTGTACCACTCCGTGTGTGCGTGACATGTGGGGTACGCTTGTCGGCGCCACCGTTTCCCCTTTTCCCATTCCCCATTCTCATTTTAGTATCGTCCTCCTCCAGGCGACCCTCGGAGACTCATCGTTCCTCGTCTCGGCGCCGGCGATTTCTAGGGTTTGGCGAGCTAAGTTTTTTCTGCTCCCTTCATGTGTTTGTATCCATATCGTTGCTAGGGTTCACGTTAGTCGGTGGTTTTGCGTGCTGTTTATGTCTTCATTTATTCAGAATGTGTGAATTTATCGGTGGTTCGATGTCTTGTTCATCTAGGCTTTGTGGCGGGGTTTTGATCCATCGGTGTTTGTGGATCCGTGCCGCCGTGGTCTGGTGATGTTGCTTGTTGATTTGGCATGATTTTCTCTAAGCGCAGATGTGGCTCTGTCTAATTTTTTGTTTTGCAGATGCGCCTTGGTGAATTGGGGTTTGTTCCCTAGGTTTTGATTTATCGTGGATGCGTGATCAGTGCGGCAGTGTTCTGCTGATGCGCCTTGTACATCTGGCGTTTGTTATCATGGTTTTGCTCCATCGCGGTTGCGGCGTTGTGTCGTCCTGTTTTTGTGGATGGGCATTGCGCAAGCTAAAATTTGTCGTAGTTGTTTTTGATCCAGCGTGGATCGTGGTCTGTGTAGCCTTGTTGTTGGCCTTTCTCGATTTTGGGGTGGAAAGTTGGGAACCTGTATAGGTATAGGAGACGAAGTGAATGGTGAGCTTTTTTGCTTCAAGTTGGGAGCCTGCTGCATGCCATTGTTATTACTAATTTTAGGAGTTGTTCCTGGTTGATGGCAGTTGCATGTGTGCCTGTTTATGCCTCTGAATCTGTAAGCACTAGCTCAGTTTGTTCAGATGCCTAGTCGAGGTAGAGAAATGCTATTACTAGAACTAATTGTCATTTCGCATCAACAGAGAACTATCTTTAGAAAATATAATTGTAGTTCTTCACTACTTCATGAACAACATATGAATGGTCGAATGATGTTTCACTAACTGGCTTTAGCACTGGTGTGGATGACTGGACCTGTGGTAGTCAAGAACAGTCCTTTCAGAGTAGTTGGGATGCTTTGATTTAGGATCTCCTTTAATTTTCCTTATAATGCAAAGGTACCGACACAAAGTGATATCCCATTCCAGTTTTCGATTCTTTTCAGATAATTTCACTATGGAATTCAAACTTCTCTCTCGCTTGTGATATATTGCGGAATTGTTATGGAGCCTTTGCTTTGTTTGCCTTTGGACGATACTTGGTCGCTTGCCTTGGTAAAACTGCATAGTATCTGCATCAGCATGTTGTAATCTTTTTCGTTCTCTCCAGAGGTTGTACTCTTGTGATGATCAGCTACATATTTACTCTCCCACTCTGTCAGGTTTGTGTCAGTTGCACTAATTTATTGTTACATTATGCTTCAGGTGGGGAACGACAAGTGTTCCGTTTGCTTTAGAACAGAGGAACGGACGAGCTGATCAGTGAGCAGTTGATAGGAGTCAAGACACACAAGCTAATAACTGAAGCAGAGTGTACTATTGTAATATATCAGCTGCTACTTTTTGTTTGTCATGGTTTGTAATAATACATATTAGTTCTCCATGTTTTGTTTTCTTCCTGTATATGGATATATATGTTTGCTGATGATGCCGAAGTGAGTCCAATAGTCCACCAGATCATTGGCTGAGTCCAATAGTCCACCAGATCATGGATATATTACTCCTCTACTTTTCCTTATGCTTACTTTTTTTTTTTCATATGCTTCCCTTGTTTCAGGATCAAGACAGTGAGGCATGGAGTTATAGGTGGAGAGAAGTTATTTTTAATTTTGACAGGTGACATTTCTTGACAACTCAAGTAATATTGAAATGAAAATTTGCTTCTCTATGTCGTTCCTGTATAGTAGGAATTCCTGCATGTAGGAGAGTGATTGTGAATTTGTGTTCGCTTTTGTAATTTTGACTTTTTCTATAGGAATATTTCCAATATTTGATTTTCTGTCTTATTTTCTTTTTGTATCTCTGCCTTCCATAGAATTAATCTGATAATATTTGTTTGTTTCAATTTTTGTTTGATAATTTATTCAGTTCTTATTGATTTGTTCGCATCTATCTTACTCACAAGCAGCTGCTCAGTTCGAGGTTCAGTCCGACGTAGAGGCTGAGGCGTTGTTTGTTGTCAAAGATCTGCTTGAATCTCTGTTCTGCAGTGTGGCTGTTCACTTGGTAGCCATCTCCTTGAAGGATTCTAGAGTGTGCCTGTTCACTTGATCATTACAGCTTCTACAACCATATTGCCAGGCATCTTCTTCAAGGTAAAACTGTACAGTACTATAATTTGGAAATAGTTGTGTTTTATTGTCCTGTTTAATTGAAATATTGCTCTTTAAAATTCTCTTATAGATTTGGTGTGTAAATACTACCACGGACTGATGCAAATGTTTGGCAACTAGATCTGCATGCAAGCTTTTATAGCATTTACAATCTTCTATGGGAGTATTTACAGTTATGTGTGCATTGTAACCTTAGTGGAATATTGGTGTAAATTTTTTAAATTTTGGTTTGTAATTCTGACTTGTTATATTTGAATCTTTTGAATATTTGATTTTCTGTCATAATTTCATGTTGTATATCTGCCTTCCATAGAAAACATTTGAAATTTTGTTATTTGAAGAAATTTGTGTCTACCATCTGTCTAGTATGTATAATATTTTTATCTGCTATCTGCCTTCAATAGAAAGCATTTGGAAATTTGTTTTCTGAAGAAATTTGTGTCTGCCATCTCTCTAGTATTTATAATAATTTTATCTGCTATCTGACTTCCATAGAAAGCATTTGGAAATTTATTTTCTGAAGAAATTTGTTTTGGTCAGTCCTGAATTGGCATAGTGCTTTGTTCTTTTCCTTCATTTTGTGTTAATTTTTGGTTTCTGTATTTTCTATATTTTTTATGAAACTTTGCCACTTAAAAATTGTGAATGACATTGTGTAGCTTGCCTGGAAGTATCAATTTTAATATGTCGGTTCTTTTGCAAGTCAGCTACATTGTCATTCTGTTGTATCTTTGATTAGTCTTAGCTGCCTCCTAGTTTTGTGGCTCCCTTGCTTTCCTTCTTAGGTTATCAGTGAAGAACAGTTCAGGAAGGGATATGCACTTGGGTTTTTTTTGTACATGAGTTGGTTTGGCTCTCTTTCGCATGGTTGGGTTCCTTTTTTGTGATGACTGTGTATCTCAAAGAAATGATATGTTAATATGCTTTCTTCTTTCTTATATGATCTTCATCTGCCATTCTATCTTAGTTTTGTCCATGTCAAAAATGAATGTATTATCTGTCGATGTAAATCTTTTTTTTTCTTCTTGGTTTCTCACCCTGCACGTTCATTTGATCTACATAGTAGATTTGTAGATCTTCAACAAATAGGTGTATGGATTGCTTTAGAACACAGTTCTGTTTTGTTTATATAGTATTTACAGTCTCAGTTTATTTACACTGATTTGTTCATTGTAACACTGATTTGTTCATTGTAAATTTAGTTTTAGAGTGTTGTAATTTTTTGTAATTTATAATTTATTCTGTTTTTATTGATTTGTTTGCATTTTGCTTATTCGCAGGCAGATGCTCAGTTTGTGGTTGAGTCCGAGGTATTGGCTGAGTTGTTTGTTGTTGTCGAAGATCAGGTTCGATCTCTATGTTGGAGTGTGGCTGTTCACTTGCTAGGCATCTCCTTGGTTTCTGGAGTGTGGTTGTTCAGTTGATCATTACAGCTTCTGCAACCAGATTGTTAAGTATCTTCTTCAAGGTAAAACTGTCTTCTTTTATCATTTCAGGATAGTTGCATTTTCTTGTCCTGTCTAATTGTAAGATTGCCCTTTAAAATTGTCTTGCAGATTCGATGTGTAAATACTACCTCGGATTCATGCAAACTAGATCTATATGCAAGCTTTTATATCATTTACGATCTCCTATGGGTGTATTTACAGTTGTGTGCATTCTAAATTTAGTGGAATTTTTGGTGTAATTTTTTTTAATATGCTATGTAATTCTGATTTGTTATATTTGAATTTTTGAATATTTGATTTTCTATAATAATTTCATGTTGTATGTCTGCATTCCATAGAAAGCATATGTAAATATTTGTTTTCTGAATTTTTTTCTATATATTATTTAGTTTGGATCATCAGAATGTGATTATTTGCATATAATCTGGTTGTTTATTATTGACCATCTGATTGTGATCTGATGGTTATGAAATCTGGATGTTTTTTTTGTTTCCAAACATTCAGATTGTGATTGCATGCAGATTTGGTTGTTTTACATTATCAAAACGACCGGTTGTTTTTTAGGGTCAAAACAACCGGTTGCTATATAGACAGACCTATTTCGATCTGTCCGTTAGATCATTAATAGTAACGGCAGCCACATATAGTTTGCTATTTCGATCTGTCAATAGTAATGATAGTTTGATCTTGATATCCATCTGCATTTGATAAATATATATATATATAGCCAGATGGTGGGTTGTGATAGAGAGCACATGCTTCTACACGTTTGAATCATGATATCTATCTATAGCGATACATGCAACCTTTGTCCTAGAAAATTTTTTTCAATTTCATAGTTCAAAATGTTTTTCCCGAAAAAATACAACATCCATACCAAATTGTAAGTTGGTCTGGCTTTCTATATACAAAGCTTTTACGCACCTTTTTTTTTGTTAGATAAGAATTGAATCTGGCTTCATCCCTTAGAACTAAGGAAATCAGACCACTTATTATAGAAAGATTAAACTAACATAAAAAAACGTTCAACTTAAAACTCAATTCTAACATTATTTGGTCATTCGAAGGAAGCAAAGAAATGCATACCCTCGTCGCTGCTTCAAGCTCCCGACACACTTGGTGAATATGTTCTTTTTGTCATCACATAGATGTAGCTATGTCCAATATCCTAATCAGTACGTTCCTGTGAACAAGACCTGTAAAAAAGTTTTAGGCTTGCATTTTGCAAAAATAACACCTAGATAACATTATATCTAGATACATTGTAAAAAGCTATGTACCTCTTGAAAAGTCATAACAGTCACAATTTTGTATCGAGTACAGCTCTACCTTAGGACTAACTTGTGTGGAGCCGAGACGTCAACTCTAGAAATGGTGTCCTAAAAAGGTGTTTTCATGTAATACTCCTTATATGCGTGTCGACATAGAGTGCATGCCCACGTATAGGAGCACATGGCAGAATCTAGAGAGAAAATTTCCGTTCACCAAAAAAATTTCACCTCTCTTTCTTCCGCCTTCAATAAGCCATACAACGTATTTTGTTAGCCGGACTCAGAAATATAAAAAACGTGATACAGCCAAACTCCAATAAGCAATGACCGAACCCAAGCTTGTCAATCTTCGTGTCAGAACTGCTCCTGCCGCCATGCACATTACCATCTCTGATGCCCGGACAATATATGATCTTCATAAATTAATCCTTCCTTTGTTACACCACGATTTTTTTTTGACGAAAAGCAAATATATTAGATTAAAGCAGCGATCTTACACTTAGGCCCTTAGAAAAGGAGCCAATTACAAGGAGGACCCTAAAACTAGATCCTGGAGCACCGCCGGCGGGCAGGTCGCCGGTGAGCTGCATCATGGCGCCGCCGACACGCAGCGGTTGCAGTGGTGCGGTTGGGCCTCGCCGGCGAAGGCTTGAGGTGGATGAAGACGCCGTCGAGAAGACCTTCGTCGCCGACGACCCAAAAGATGTAGTAGGTTCTGGCGCCGGCGGGTATGGAGTCGCCGTCTTCAGAGCCGGGTGGGAGGCTCGCTGCCTAGGCGGTGTCGTAGGATCTTGCAGGACCCGCTGATTGAAGAGGCGCTGCTCGGTGGGCGACGGCGAGGGCGGAGGTGAATGGAGGGGTGGGAGGAGGACGGAGGGTGGGGCGGCAGATCTCGATGGAGGTGGTGGGGAGGCGAGGTGGGGAGCGGAGGCGAGATCCACCGGAGATGGAGGGAGATTTACTTTATTTAAACTCACCACGAAGGGGTCGGCGACGACGTCCCGAGGAGGCCGAGGAAAACCACAGCGACGACGGCGGCGGCGACGCCCAGGTTCGGGAGGGCGCCACACGGCCGACTACTACTGTGAGCAAGGAACTATTAACTAGATCTACTAAAAACGAGGGCGGGGGCCCCCCCCCCCGCTCTGAGTCGATTTCGCCCGGAGCTGGGAGGGAGGGGGCCGGGAGGAGGCGGCGCTGGGAGTAGGAAGAAGGAGAGAAGGGAGAGCACGGCACCGCCTATCGGAGTCTCCAACAGGAGTTCAATTATACCATGTAGTTACTCAAGCAAGTTGTATTGCCCTTGGACTCCACTTCGTAGCTGCTTTCAGCGCCTAAATCGAACTGACAGAGCCCATGCGCGAGTAACTTTCTGGAAACCCGAAACAACCATGTTTTTGTCTGGCTAAATTTGGTCTAGCCTCTCTTCACTCCGTCCATAACTATCTCAGTCGAAATCGACTATATTTCATCTGGTCCCCCAAATCTATACTGAATATATTCCAAATCTACAAGCAAGGACCAAACCGAGACCGAATCAAAAACTCCACATCGTCCAAATCCAAACCCAAATCAAATTAACTCTACAACAACTTATAAATCAAATTAATTTGTTGTTTCTCCAACCGATCGACTTCCACAACAATCAACAAAAATCAATTCCTTTGATTCGTTCTTCGTCTATACAAGAATTGATCGAAGAGCGAGATTGAAGACGAAATCAGAGAAAGAATCGAATCGACAAAATTAGATGGGTCACGTCTCGGACCACCGGAGTGGCCGCGCGCCCGCCTGTGCGCTCACCAGCTAGGGTGCCCCAACACACCTTCACCCCCACCCCCGGTGCGCGTGCGGCCAGGTGTGCCTGCAATGGTGCGCGGAGACATATTAGAACATATATCTTGCCTGTGTTTATATGAGTTAATTAATGTGACGTGTATAACCACGGTGTGGAGTCTAATTTTAAAACAAAAAATTGACATACGAGTTACAAAATTATATTTCTAGGTACTACAAAAGTTGACTCCATCTAGGGTGCCCCAACGCACCTTCACCCCCCCACCCACGGCCACAAGGCCAGGTGTGCCTGCAATGGTCTTGCGGAGACATATTAGAACATATATCTCGCCTGTGTTTGTATGAGTTAATTAATGTGACGTGTCTAACTACGGTGTGGAGTCTAATTTTAAAACAAAAAATTGATATATGAGTTACAAAATTATATTTCTAGGTACTACAAAAGTTGACTCCAAGACATATTATTTCAGATAACGTGACCATTATATAAATCTTCAAATCGCAAGTCATCTATGTAACCATTCAGCAAGTTGTATGCGTCCCCGTGCAACGCACATGCATGTTTTGCTATTGAAGATAATAGGAGCACATATGTCGTTTAAGGTGTCCAATAATTTGATCACGAAATATAAGAGAGTCGTATTCTTTTCGGAGGGCAGGGTCACGCTCATGGTGTGTCTTATCATGTGGTCACATCATCACCTTGATGACCATACAAATTAAATGTTACAAAATCAATTCGTCGTTTCCGTGAGAAAGTGTATGAAATATTTAATATGCTTAAGTTTTGGGACTTGCGGAGTACTACTTGTTTTATGACTTAAATAAAGACCGAGTATTATTATACGTAAAGAAAAAAACGCTGACTCTAGGTTGTATATATTTGGTACTCCCTCCGTCCTAAAATAATGCAACTATATCAAGTAAATACCATTACATTAATTATGAAAATGTATTTTATAATAAATTAATTTAAAGCTATAAATGTGAATTCTATTACATATAAATTTGGTCAAAACGTGAAGCACTTTAAGAGCGATGAACCGTAAAGCAAATATAATAGAACAACAGTTACTATTAACTTACTCTATTGATCCATAGTATCCTGGGTGAACGAGGTCACACCCAATGAGATACAATGTTGGAGGCTTGGACCCGATACTTCTGCCAAACTCTCTCCCAATCTTACTCCCCTAATCTACACTAGGTGTAACACCTCTAGATCGAATGTGGAATTTATTGCTCAACTTCTTGCGTGGTGCTTTTGGTGGCTTCACCCCCATTTTATCGGTGCGGAGGACCCCCTAAGGCGGAATGAGATCCTCTGAATTCGGTCTTGACGACAACTCTCGGCAGTCACTCGATCGCGGCCGTTCACCGACATCGAACGGAGCAGCTAAGCCCAGACACTCCAGCTCGTTCGCATGTGTTGAGGCAAGCCCAATAACACGCCTGCTAAGCCCATGGACAGGGAAGGCTGGCGGCAACGAATCGACCCTCTCGTTCAGCGGCGATGGAGGCGAGCAACTTGGGGTCGTCGCCGGTGCTGAACGCGGAGGCGGCGTCGCAAGCGGTGGGGCCACGCCGGCGGAGGAGGGGCTCAAGCCGACGCTGGTCGTGTTTTCGAGCCGCTGCACGCCCGCACTCCACACACCACGCCACGCCACGCCTGTAACACCCGTGTTTTTGCATCATTTTGAAAATCACTAAAAAAATTAAATTTTTTATAATTAACAACTAAAACCTGACTTAATTTATTTTCGGCGCAAAAACAGGAACCCGTTTTCCAAAATCCTGCATTTAAAATTCACCATATATAATTATTTAGGATATATGTTTGATTGCTTGCTTGCATGATTGCTTGTTGAACTAGAATTTACTTTGGCACTAAATAATAATTATCCCTTGTCGATCACCCACCAAATAATTTCCTTTGACCCCCTCCTTGAATATCAACCACAATATCTTCAATAAATCCTAATTTCCAAATTCCACTTTAAATGTGCCTGGTTTATTTATTTTCTGGGAATTAAAGAAGTCATCCCATGTGTATACGTAAACATAAATGCCTAGCTATATATGATTGGATACAAATACATATTTAATTCATATAATAGCTATGCACATGTACAGATACGCATGAATAGATACATGTATATGTATATTACGTTACACATTGCAAAAGGGAAATAGAAAAAAGAAAAAGGAAAATGGAAAGAGGGCATCAGGCTCAATCTCCTCCCCTCCCCTCCTTCGGCCCAAGCGGCGCCTGACCCCTCTCGGGCCGGCCCAACACGGCTGTCCGGCCAACTAGGGTGAAGCCCAAAGAAGGCAGGAGCGCAGCGGGCCGCTGCCTTCCCCCTCCGCATGGGCCGACGTGGCCTTTGGCCCAGCAGGAGCAGTCCGGGCGCCCCCCTCCTTCCTTCCTCTCGCCCGTGTGAGCGGGCAAGCGGCTTAAGCCGGCCGGATGGCCCAACCAGCAAGGCAGCAGCAGTAGCAACAGCCCACCTTCCCACTCCTCCTCTCTATGACGCGGGGGGCCCCGCCTCTAAGTCCCATCTCCTACTTCAGTCTTTCGACACACGGGCAACACAAGGTCGAAGACTCCTCCACACCCGGGCAAGTTGACCTTGCTTGGGGAAAATCTCCGGCGAACCGCCTTTAGTACCTGCCGCATCCGCGACACCCATCGACTTGCCATTGTGCCAGGTCACCGGTCCTTGTTGTTTAGACCGACCCCGCATCCCGTCACATCGACCGAGTTGGAGCTCGCCATGGTCGGGCCGCAAAAAATCGCCACGGTCGGAAAATATCCCGCCGGCAATCGCGACCGGGCTCGCCTATAATTAGGGCGACGGGCTCCCCGCATTCGCCACCGGGAAGCCGGCGGGAGCATGCGCGAAGGAAGGAGTAGCCGTCGCCGATTTCCGCCGCCGTTGAGGGAGAGCGCGCTCGTCCGGCCGTCTCCCGATAGTCTGCGCCCCTCTAGCTCGCCGCTAGCCCCGTAGCACTGAGGCTGCTACGACCCGCCCAAAGATACGCATTTTCGTGAGCCCGGCCGGGACTCCCGCCGACGCTACTGCACCGCCGGCCGGAACTGGTGTCCCGACGGGCGCGCGCCCGCCCGCTACGGCTCGGCATGGCCGCCCGAGGTCGCAGCTCGCCGGAGGCCGACCCGCTGCCCGGAGCTCGCCGATGTGTCCCCGGGACCGCGAGTCGCCGGCACACTACCCACCGACTGCCCGCCTCGGCCCGCCACGCCCGAACACCGCCTGCCGCCGCCGCTTGCCCGCTACAAACGGCGCCACGGGAGGACAGCACCATCGGGAGCCGCCCTTGCCGGGCGGGAATGCCGCGGCACGTGCGCGCCGCCGGGAGCCCAATGCACCGCACCGCGTCCGCCGCCCACCGCCGCACCGCTGCCATCGAAACTCCACGCCGGCCATCTCCCCTTTCCCCTCCCTTCCTCTCGTTGCTCGGAGCGTGGTGGCTAACGGAGATGACCAACGATGCACGGTGGGCGAACCCGTGACCGAGCACCCAATCCCTTCCCTCTCCCTTTCCACGAGGGCCCCACCTATCATAGAAGCAACCGCTTCCTTCCCTCTCGAGTGGACCGGGGTCCACCGGAATATAGAGACAAGGAGAGAGTCCACGAGATCGTTTCACAAAGATAGTGACCGAGCCCGGTCCCCACCGCAGGCTGGACCCACGCGGGCCGCTTCACAAATTTGCTACGCGCACACGAGAAGACGCATACACGGAATGTAAAAATACATTTTCCAACTTTTTAGAAAATTTTAAAATTTGTAAATAAACTACGTACACTCATGATCCTACTCATATATTTTCATCCCAATCCCATGATCCCAATCTCCAGAATTAATTTCCTAATTTATATTCCATATTTCCGCATTACATTAAAACTTTAGAAATTCATAACCTCCACCTCAACTCCAAATCACTCCGTTCTAATTCCATAATTCTTCTAAAATCATACCCTATTTAGTCATACCCTTGTTCCATTATTTGGTGCTCATTTAAATTCTAGTTATGTTGTGCTTTTATATTTATAATTTAATACCGTAGAATACATAAACCCTAGATTTACCCTCTTTCTAACCATCACCTTGCACCGTATATTCAGATATGCGTACACCCTCCCGTACATGAGTACTGAATATACATGTGCATGGTTGTCCACATGCTAGATATACGGTAGGTTATCCGTATATAAAATATAAACGAGCATATTAAAATATAAATAAATATACGTATATATACCTATATCGATTATATTTACGCATGGCTAACCCTGCTAACCTAGCCCTTAAACTGGTGTATGTGTATTCCACAACACATACTCTAGTATGCGTGTTCCTACACACATAAAATATGCCCATATATGGGTATACGTTTATGTGTGGCTAACCCTAGATTCACTACAAGAAATGTGTCATCTTATGACATTTATGCCATGACATATGATCAAAAAAATGTCACTAAATCGACTAGTTTATGACATTTGCTTTGGAACCAGACTCTACTTAGTGACATTAGTTAATACACGTCATAAAAAATGTCAAAATGGTAGTGGAATGGTATGTTGTGATGACATTTGCCGTGTCATAACGATCAAATTACTATTATCATAAATCTATGACTAAGATGGTGAGTCATAAATTATTTTATTGATTTTTGGAAACCTTATAATACAAGGTGGCATATGGGTACATTTGGCAAGACGGGTCCCATTACCACCTTCTTGAGTGGGTCCCATATATTTTTCTATTTTTTTCCTCATGTATCTAGACATCTATATTTTTATTTTTCTATATGTATTGAGCCGCAGATGTTTTTTTCTCATGTATTCAAATTTTTAGTGCCATTTTTTTTAATATTTACAGGTGCTATTTGTGATTTGAATTCTGACATGAACGTGTCAGCAGCTAGCTTCCACAAGTGGACCAAAGGAAACATTCTTTGATCTAAAGATTAGCTTTTGCTAATTCAGATTTTCAATGCAAATGTGGTAGCTTTAATTGGAATTGCACCCTAAAAAGAAAATGCAAAAAAAAAAAGCCTGTTTGGCCGCTATAGCTCGTTTCCTTTCTGGCGCGCTCAGCCCAGCCCATTTAGGCACCCTGGAATTTGCGAGGCCCACCAGTCAGTATCACCCCAAACCCTAGACGTATCTCGGCCGCCATTCCACTACCATTTTGACATTAGTTAATACCCGACGCGTGGATCCAAGGTGGCCTGAGAAGCAGCTGCAAGATCCATGATGGTGGTGGAGGTGGTCCCCTTCTCCCGTCGACAGCAGCGCTGGCGTTGGCAGATCACCTAGCGGTGGATCCAAGTGGGGATGCGAAGGATCTGTACCAGGCCACCCCTCCCCGGCAGGCAGCTTGACCGCCCCTATGGCGGATCTGCGCGCGGCCACCTCTGCCCCGTCCTCCCTCCGGGACGTCCTCGTTCTACCCTCCTGCGGCTTCCTCTTCTGTCCATCTGGTTGTGATGCCCCTCACCTCCTCTACTTTTTGGTAGTAATATTGTTTGCATATACTGCTATGATGATAAAATGTTACTACCTGAATCCTTTTTTAATACTGCTGTGGAGGCACAACGACAATAGCTCACGGCACAAGATTAGTTAACTAAATAAATTATACCATTATGGAATGGTCTATCAATTCATTGGGTGTGTGAGTAGGAGATTCTGAACGTACTTCTGCATTCTTGTGCTATGTAGCATACTCTTGCGCACACCATATCTAGTAGTAGCATTTATCGTTTATCATTTGTCAATAGTAATTCTAAATATTGTGTATTCACATAACAGTCTTAGATGAAATCTGTTTTGTTTCAATAAGAATACAACACATGTGAATAAGCATTTTAGCACCTTTAATGTGTATTCCAGTGAGCATGTGAATTGAAAAAATGTCTTACTGATACCTAGAATGTAGTCTATAACTGATGGATCTATATTGAACAGGGTACTAGCAACTTTATTGTCCTAAAATGCTTATCTGCAAAAAATTTGCTAGTAATCTCTGGAAACATTTTGATAATAATGTGAAACTATACCACAGCCTGATTTGCTTCAAGTTGTCCCTTTTTTTGTGCTAGTGATTGGCTTCCTTAAATTCATGTGTTGCAGCCGGCAGTGCTTGGGCCCTTTTTTTCCTTACAGATAGTTCAGACTTAACAGATGTTTCTCTAGAACTCTTGTATGCCTGTTTCTGTCAGCACCACTCGATGAAATGGCTGACACAGAGGAGGCGGTAACCCAGTTACAGCAGCTGTCTCAGGGGAACTAACAGCGTTGCTGTCTGAGTTCGATCTCATTCAATCTATCCTTTAGTTGCAATTTTCAGGATCAGGACTGTTAAACTGATGGATTAGTTAGCATCAACATAAAATTCCTCTGGCAGTAAAAAGAAAGGTCTCTCACTTGCAATGTTCTTACACCAAGTCAATCTCATTTTGCTTGATGGAACTATATGCAGGGTGTAGCCAAGTTCAGGAATGTTTCTTAGAAGTGTGGCCAGGATAAAATTATTTGTACAATCAAGAAAAGGATAGCAGATTGCACCTTCATATCTTTTATTTGATACCTACATACCTACTATTCTGTGCAAACGTTCAGTCACTTGATTTAAGGTTTGGTTGGTGCAGCTTGGCACAGCTAACTCATACATTTGAGAAAAATTTGAATCTGTATTATACTATTATTTTAAACTCGAGCTATGTAGAACCTGTTGTTTTGAACAACTACACAGGACTAGTTGTGCACTTAATTGATAGTCTTTAGTGTTGTTCGAAGAATGCATGGTGCTGGTGTAGTGAACAAGAACTGAACATTTGCTGCACAAATAAACTGTTGTTTGATTTCTTCTAGCTTTATATATATGTGAAGTCCCTTTTTGACTTTTTGTTTTGCTTCAAAAATTGATGTTTGTTTCTGATGTGGTCTACAGGACATGGACAAATTCCAACAACCTAAGGTATTCACTCATGCTCCTAACACCAAGAAAAACTAGCTGCCAGCACATGTTCAACTATTAGTTTTGGTGACTAAGGTCACTTGTGAGATTTCCATTTGTTTATTTTATTTGAGACAACTTTGTGACTAAGGTCACTTGTTGAACTATTAGTTTGGTGCTCGTGATGAATGTAATAAATATGTTGATGTATGATGTGAACCAATTGGATTGTTTATGAATGGAATATATTGTTGGGCCTACATCTGTTAATTTGGATTGTTTGCGCTGATCTGTGGGGTATGTGATGGTATGGATCAAACCAAATCAATGGGCCATCCTACTTGACAAGGTCTAAGAACTTGTGACATAGAAGCATATGTCATAAGCGTTTATGACATCCACAATCAATGTCATAATGTTATGACAAGAACACTTAAATGTCACAAGTAGTCATTATAGACGCTCATCTTTTGACATTTGATTTTCGTCAACTTTGTGTCTTAAAAGGTTATTTGTGACTTATTTTGCATGTATTATGGCATATATCAAATGTCAAAAGATGCCACATTTCTTGTAGTGATTAGGTCTCTCACCCTGCTAACCCTAGGCACATGCATGTGCGTAGGTGTCGCTAACCCCGTGTGGACCTGTATGAAGTCTAACTGAGTCACATCTTTTAGGTTCACATGATAGTGAATCCTGATAATGTGGTCTGGTCCTCCATCAGGCAACCGCACTTCGCTAACCCAGCCCGTAGGAGGAACACCTAGATGGATGGATTTCTGTCTACCCCGGCATACTTCAAACTAACATAATAATGATAGGAATAGATAACAATCTATCCATCCTTCCCTAGAGCTAACCCACGTAGGAAACGTTGTTTGCTTTATCTGTCATGCATGTGTTACATGTTTGTTTGCTTTCAATGTTTGTCGCCACTGGAGATCGCACGACCACCCGACGGACCCAGGAGCATCGCTACACCAAGCCACAGGGAGCCGAAGCACCGGGACCAAGAACCTTGGATATACTCGTCGTCGAATAGAGGCAAGTCCTAATCTCCACCTTCTTCTTAATATGAACTTGATTATAACATAAGGAGGAATAGTTGTAAGGCAAAAAAGGACTAGTTGGAAGATAAATGGACTAGATGTAAGGATACAACTCGCCTGCAATCCCAATAATTTGTGGTGGCCACACAACTTAATGGTATTGCAACGACTGTGGAGATTAAGTAATATATAAGAAACACGAGTAATAACCTGACTTAACCAACAAAAGAGGTGGGTGGTGGTAATCTACAGAGAGGTGGATTACCACGTCAGGAATCACCGCGAGGGATTTCTGCGGAGAGATACTTGCCTCCCTAAGGACCGGTTCGTAGGTCTTGCACGCCTGGTGAGATGTTACGTATAGCCACATGTCTGGATGGGGAGACTTGATCTCACACCCCGTTAGATTGAAGTATAATTCCTTACCTAGGAGGCCGGAAGTAGGCAAACGGTCTCGGGATCCGACGTGGGATTCTATGTGATCTTTCCGTGGTCTGGTTGGCGTGGATGTGGGTTCGCTTCCACATTAAGCCCTTGGATTTGTCGACGTGCACAAATGATTATGATTATGATTATGATTATGATAACGTAGTGTGCATTGAAGCTACGTTGGCGGGGATGACGACCTCCGTAGTGTGCATTGAAGCTACGTACAGGGTTGTATCTGCCGTCAGGTACTACGTACAGGGATGGTAGCCTCCGTAGTGTGCATTGAAGCTACGCATGGGGGTTACATCCTCGTAGTAGCACGTTCCAACCCCTGAGAAGCCGCGGTAGGAATTATATGGATATCTAGGGTAGCACCCAAGTGGGTACGGGATCTCGGTAGGCCTGTTGAAGCCATGACGATGGTAGAGACTACGCCTATCATGGGGAAATTTGTACACCTCTATAGAGTTTTTATGAATCTATTCGAATAGCCACGCCCTTGGAATAGGCAGATGCTGGGATGAGTTCACCTACGATTAGATACCACACGACTAAGATAATCTAGTATGTGATCTATTAATTTGGTTTAAGATAACTTATAACTAACCTGGGAACTAGTGAGTGTAGTTAAACTCTACTAGGGCCCAACCTATAATAATAACCTTCCACATTTTGGTTGGGACTTGCTGAGTACGAAAGTATTCACCCCTCCTCTATTCTATTTTATAGAAATGCAGCTGAAGGAGTACATCCAAGGAAGGAGCTACCGAAGACGAAGCAAAGACGGAACTACAAGGAGGACACTTGGAGATGGAGCCGATCACGAAGGAGCTACATGAAGAAGTTGCGATCGAAAGTTATAGGAACGCCGCTATAGGAAGAGTTTAGGTTTTGTCCGCACTCCAAGCTTGTCTGTAGGAATGGAGCCCCCGATATAAGTTTGTCGTGTAGGATCTCCGATAGGTTTATAATGTTAGGCCTATGGCCGAGTCATGTAAACCCGAACCCCTGTATCATGTTTTCCCATTAGCAATAAAAGTGTAGTTTTGATATCAATTCTGTGTTTAATTAGGCGTATTTGTGCGTGATCCTAGCGCAAATACGTGTGATTAAGGATCCTCAGAAATGGGGGTATGACAACGCCGCCCGTGCCCCCGCCGCCCGTGCAAACGCAGACGGCCAAGAAGAGCTGCCCCGGCCCGTATGCAGAGAATGTATAATGTGGAATGTGCAATTTGTGCAAGAGCTTGTAACTGTGAAATTTTCCTTTGGGACGCCATCAAGTGTGAGGTTTGTGGCAGGTGAAGGCTATGATTGTGTTCTAAAATCAGATCAGTCACTTTATAATTTCCCTTCTCCCGGTCCAGTATAAGACCTATGCGGACTGGAGAATCGGTTCTAGTTTCAGCTCTTGGACGTGTTTGACGAGATTTTTGTCAAATTAAAATCCATGTGCATACATATATTTGTGTGTCACGCCAAGAGAATTAAAAAAAAAAAGAAAATATACGCCGATATATGTATGTGTGTGTTTGTTACATACAACAAGCAAGGCAGAGAAGCTAAGAAGTTAATAAGGCTTCGTGCTGCGACGTATATGCATATATATGTCTTGACATGCTAAGAAGCTAATATAACTAGCTTTGACATACTACAAGGCCATGCACGTACGCATGCATACACTTCGACATGCAAGCAAAGAAGCTAGCATGTGCGGTCACGAGACGTATATATGCACTTGTATACGTGTACGTTCAGATAACCAGAATTTGTAAATACGCTGGTCTACGTCGTGTATATTCCTGAAATTCTACAACTTGCGGTATATACGACCAGCATGTACCAGATTTCCAGGCGACGCTACGTCTATCAGCTGCAAATCGTTGAGCCTAGATGTATAGGCGTATGTATATCTTGTTCAATTCAGATTAATCAATAGCCCTCCATCTTGCTGGGCCCGCATGTCATGGGCTGCATGGGAGAGGTGCTAATGATTGGTCTCGGTGTTAAATGGAACGCACAAGCGCCGTGTACACGTACGTCTACGCGGCCTAAATATCTCGGCTTCTAGAAACTTGATCAGGATAACTATCACGTGGGATAAGTACGTAGGGAGTTGGATTCCTGATATCTCGGCAAGCCACAACAAACTCCTGGCGGCGCGTGTGTGCATATCAGAAGCCAGCCCTAACCCTAACCTCTGCCTATATAAAAGAGCCCCTGGACTCCATAGAGACGGGGATGAGAACACATATCTACACGCCGTCAAGCTGCCAAGGAGGAGATCGAGATCGGCAGGCCGCAGGTACACCGCCGCCGCCCAGTATTCATCCACGACCAGCCATCGTCTGTGTCGCCGGAGGAACGTGGCCCCTAGCAAGCATGTTTCTGTGACCTCCATCTGATGCACAAGGGATCGATCGTAGCCGGCTGGTAGTCATCTACGGTTTGGACGCCTTCATCTGCAGCTGCTTGCCGGCCGCGCAGCTGCATCTTCACCAATTGGACGTGCCACGAGGCTCGGCGGGGATCGGCCAGAGGCCGCCTGAGCAGGCGCAACTCGGTAGCGTTGGTTTCATCCCCAGCCCCATGTATGCCATGACGCTGAGGTGCAGGGAGATGCCGGCGGCCGGTCTACCAGCGCCATCTACTGGATGAGTGGCTGTCACACGACGGCCACACCAAAGGAGTGCTACAGCCATGCAGCACCTATTCTCATCTACTCTATCATGCCATTAACTGGCCCGGCTCCGCACGGGAAGGCAGGCGTATGCGTGCCATCGGCCGGAGCATTTCGTGCATGGTGGTCGGACTTACCGCCATTTTGTCATCATCAAGGCCGTGACGGCTCAAAGTCATTGCCGTCCTCATCACCAGGCTGCGACTTATGCAGTGGCGAAGCTAGAGCATCAAGGACCCGAGTGCACACTTCATAAGCATAATAATAATCTCTGCTACACAGTGACAGCATACACAGTAGAATTACATAAAAAGTAATGCATCACCTCCTAGAATTTGCGATTTTTCATTTTTTGAAGCGATCCACTACGGCAGCATTAGTAACTTTCAACATTTTCTCTTTCTCCACATAACAAATGAGAGTGTTGCTCATGTACTCATCACCCAAACTGTTGCGCAAATATGTTTTCACTTTCTTCATGCCTGAAAAGACCCTCTCAACTGTAGCTGTGGTGACTGGCAATACAAGTACTAGCTTTAATAACCGATAAACCAAAGGATAGGTAAGATGTTTCCTTGTGTCCACCATTTTTTGGAAAGCTCAGCAATGGTTTGTATGTTAAGAAATCTGTCATCTTGTCGCACATCATCAATATAAAGGAAAAGTTAAGATTCTAGATCTCCCAGTTGCACGGAATCAAAGTCACTTGGGTATAGCTTAGCTAGGCTTATCAAACTATCCACGTTGAAATCATGAAATGAATTTCTTGGAT
Source organism: Hyparrhenia diplandra (assembly GCA_015847255.1). NCBI lineage: Eukaryota > Viridiplantae > Streptophyta > Magnoliopsida > Poales > Poaceae > Hyparrhenia > Hyparrhenia diplandra. The sequence continues at coordinate 327,001 of JADLZK010013348.1, forward strand.
TGAATGCAGCTGAACATACTAGCAATTGAGAGGTAGTCTCATTGAGGCGACTATCAAGCTTATGTAGCAACCAATCAAAGACTTCATTAAAAGAATCTACTTGAAAATGATGTTTGTTGGTAATTCCGGTTTTTTTTTTTTCTTGGCCTAGCTGGATCAATGTAAGGCTCATCCATTTGTAGCTTGGAAATATCATGTTTATCACAAAATGCATACACGTCTCCAAGTGTTTTTATGGCTGACAAATCATGTGGACGTCGAGAAGGACGTCCATCGCGGGGAGACGCCTAAGCCAGCGGGCAGCTGTCCGGCGTCTGCATCCTCGACACCGCTGCACGGGAAGGCAACGCAACCATCTACAACACCGGCTAGTTCGACGCCACGCCCACGATGAATGCCATGCCTTTCGTCGTCGGTGTCCCATGGCAGGACGGTGCGTGTGGTCAACTCCACACCACGCGCCGGAGATGAGTGAGGCTGCGCCATCGTACATCTACTACGTCAACTATGCAGCGGGCTGCTTGTCGACATCTTCGTCTACACCGGCGACTTCGCCACACTGCAAAGGGGAACTCAGGTCCATCTGCCGTCAGGCTGCTGAACACCAAGCACGTACTTGTTCACATCTGAGAGCAGGGAGCGCCGCCGGTCGCCGGTCTTCTCTTCTTCTAAGCCCAGACGCACGGCTTCATCGAGGAAGGGCAAGGTATTCCCATCCAATAGGAGGAGATGGCATCTGTTGAAGTTAGCCTCACGCAGGGGAGCATAGCGCAGCTACGCGTGCCCGCCCAGCCACCACGCCGCCGCCGGCCACATCATCCACGAGCAGGCCATTGATGACGTCGGCCGAGCGATTGAATCGTGGACATTGAAAGGCAGCCGCGACCAGTGCACGGCAAGCTGATTACATCGTGCCGCCACAGGATCAATAACAGATTGGCTGCACGCCGGCCTGCTGCTGTGCCGAGGAGCACAGCGCAAAGAGGACGATCGGCCGTCTGCGCGTCGCCGCCGGCCAAGATCATTCGGCCCATCTACATTCGACATCGGCCAAGATCCATCCACGAGCAGGCCAGGGTGCAGCCATGGTGCATATGCTATCTACGTTTGGGATGCTTTCATGTGCCGTTGCTTGCCTGCAGCGCAGCTCCATCTTCACCAAGTAGGCGCCATGATGGCTGCCGGGGATTGCATCCGGCTAATAACGTCCGGCATAATTAGATCATAGGAAAGGGGCGGCCGTCGCCATGCGCCACCATCCAAGTGCTCCGAGCGGGTCAACAAGATCATCACCAGGAGGCAGCCGCCACCGAGGGAGCACGAGAGATGCAGCCTTCTTGCACACCAACAGCGTTGCACCATGGAAGACAAGCGCGCCGGAGATGCAGCTCAGGCCTTAGGCAGCCTAGCTAGCGCCTCTCTGCATAGGGACGGCAGCGGCAGCGAGCGCCCCTCCTCGTCGACACGACGGCGATGAGCGCCCCTCCTCATCGACACGACGGAGAGCCCCCTTCTGCATCGGAACGACGCCGGCCGTACGGCAGCGATGACGGCGCTGAGCAGGAGGAGACGCACGCCGGACATATGGCGCGTGCATGCTGGTGCACATATCCGTGCCAGGCGTGTGTGTGCCCAAGCAGCTAGTACCAGTACAGCTAGCGTAGCACAAGCTAAGTGCAAGGCAGCGCCATGCATTGCTTATCGTGTGCATACACGCAATGCTTCCACGCATACGTACCCAAGAAAAGGGCTTGGCTTCTCAGAGTCCATATTGAAGGGTGCCGGCTATGACCAATGGCGGCGATGTAATATTTAATTAATCCCTCTAGTCTCCTTTGTATTCTATCTTATAGGTAGGATATGGAGAGGGAGACCATAGGTGTCATCAATACTAGACTACGGCATCGACCCAGAGCACACACCTGCTCCATCTACTACACCAACTACGCGTCACTCCGACACCACGAGCCATTGGATATCGACGAGGCCGGTCTTCTACTTCGACTATCTCTACGACCAAGCTCCACGGCGTGCTACGACAACGTTGCCGAGGAAGTCCAAGTCAATCTGATCTACACCGACCATGCAAATGCTACTACCACTACAACAACATGTGCCGTTCGACACCGACGAGGCGAACGACACGGGCGGCGTGGCTAATGCTCTAGCCACGTTCTACCAGCTCATGGACCGACGAGGCCATGGACACGCCGACGCCAACCTCACCTACACCAACACACATGCATGGAGACGTGAAGCGAAGATCGACAGCGGCGACGACCGCAGTTTTAATCGGAGGTACTCTATGAGCTACTTCACAGGGGTAATTAACTGGGAGCTTTCCGAGGCCCCAGAAACTATGAAGACCACATCGCCCAAGTTAGATTGCCGCCAGCAGGCTACCTATGGAGCGCGCATTTGCATCGGGAACACATATTTGTATTTCCATTAAATATGAATAAAGTCTGTGTTCCTTCTATTTGTTTATTTTTGTGTACTTTAGTACTGGCACGCCAGCGCATTTATTTTAACCGCATAGAAAGATCCTCCCCTTTTTGAGTGAATTTTTCTGTGTAAACAGGACGCTTTGTGAGATGATCCCTTTTATCGGCACTCTATGACCTTCATTTGCACAAACATATCGCAAGATCTAACTTTTCCATCAGATTGTCTTTTGTTTGCATACTTTTTCTAACCTCAAAGCCTTATTGACCTCAAAGGTAACCCAAAACATCCAGGCATCTTGTATGGTATTGAACTCCATGCCAACTTGAGGTAACGAACCAGAAGTCAAACTCTCCCTACAGCAACAAAAAAATGGTGCTAAACTATCAACTAAAATGGAGACTCTGTACTTGAGAGGAGCAAATAAAGAATCATGATTACACACCTATTTTCGGCCATCTGAAACATGCAGGGTTCGTTTGTACGCAGATAAAGTACTACCTTCAATCCATTTCAACACATGTAGGGACGCCAATGCTGATTAGATTAGAAAACTGAAGAAATGTAATCTTAGTACAGATGAAGATCTATATATAGTGCAGAATACTCCACCAAGTTATCGTATCAACGGCAGTAGCACGAGCAGTCGATGATCGCCGCCTCGGTCCTCCGCCTACAGGCTCCGGCCCTAGAACCGTGCCAAAAGAAGCCGCGTCCGTGCCAAAACCGTGAGATGCCGCGCCAAAAGGAGGAACGCCGGCCGCTGCTTTTTACTCCAGATGGGCCGTGTTGTTGGGCCACCACACGTGTGGACTGAGGTATAGTGTCTGGGCTAAACTAGCCGTTGGATGGCAGCCCGACGGCAGCGATCTTGTGACTGCCGACAGCGGTCGTGGAGGCCGAATTCAGAGGATCTGATTCCCTAAGGCGGTACAATAAATGGGGATCCAACAGGCCCACCGGGGATCGGCTAAATAAAACTGCCAGATCCCATAGGTATCGGTTGATCCCTCTATATGCACCACCTCGGTGTTGGATGGTGGTGACAATTGCCTCCAGGCGTCGGTGGGAGAACCGCCACAGAGTTTGAGGCGGTTTGGTGGGACCAAGGGGTCAACCAATCCCCCTAGTTGGGCCAGGATCGGCCGAGCTAGGCATGGGCCTGCTTGGGCTCTGCCTTGGTAGGTGGCCTCTCATATGGCTTTCAACTGCAGCCCACGTATGGTTTCTGGTCTTGGGGCTGGTTTGAGTGATGTTGGCTCGCTTCTCCCTTATGTGTGTATGTGGTTAAGCCTAAGAGTTGTCATGTTGTTTAACTCGCCACTTTGTCATTTTTGTTTTCATGTGTTTTTTTTTTTTTGTATAATTCACCTACATGCAAATATTGACCAACACATGTGGCATTTGATAGTTTAAAGACCTACCTCTATGTTGGTTATTAACTTTGGTTCTTTTATGCCGGATAGTTTATGGTGAAAACGATGTTTCCATCAACAAGGATGTCCTAGTTTTTTGTTTACTTGAGGGGATTGAGTGATGGGATGAAGATGCTTCTTGACACCATTAAATAGCAGTCATTTGTTGGTCCCACAAGTCATCCTTGTTTCTTTTCCCTCATCTTCTCTATACTTGCAAGTCATGGCCTCACCCTAACTAAAGCCACCTAATGCCCCACCCACATGGGTCCCACCTCTGCCCCCCTCCAACGTTGAACCTCGTGCGCCGGAATTGCATTGTGTCGGCGCCGTTCGCCGGAGCTGCCGCGCCCTAGAGTCATCTCATGCTGGTGCCACATCTTGCCTAAGCTGCCGCGCGTTCAGCTACCTCCTACTGGCATTGCATCTCGCTGGAGCTACCTTACACCGGAGCAGCCCCTGCCCCGCTGGCACTGGAATAATCCACCCCGACACCAGTTTGCTCTCCCTGAGGCCAAGCTCGCTTGCTCGTGCGCCTGCGGTTGATGTAGCAGGGCGGCCATCAAGGCCAATGACCTTAGTAGCGGCGGATGGCTAGGATGGAGTTCGGGGTCAGCGAGCTCTGCGATCAGCATATGGCGGGGCTAGCAAGTGGGGCATTAAGCCTTAAGAGAACATTGTGCGAGCAAAGGAAGGAGAAATGGATAATCGCATCATAGAGAGGATGATGAGGTGCTTATGCTTTTTTGAGGAACCGAGCTGCCCCGCATCTACGCAAAATATTCCCAACGGAGGTAGACTCCATCCCACAGCCTTGGAACCAAAAGCGAAGTTGAAGAAGGATTGTCTCGTCCCATCTCACTTGGTCCCCGGAACCAAATGCGACCTAAGACACTAGAACTATGACCGTCACCTGCAGCGGGGTGGGAGGAAGGGCAGAGGTGGTCCCTATAAAACGCTTATCTTGTCTATAGATGGCCAATGGGCCAGCCCAACTCAGCATGGCACCGGCACAGCCCAGGCACGGCCCGCAAGGGGGGTCGGGCCAGCATGGCACGCCGTGCCTCTCAGGGCCTCATGCCCGGTGTCGGCCCAAGCACGGCACTACGGGCCATAATCCATGCCGTGCCGGCCCGCTAAGTATGCCATGGCCAATGTGCCGGTCCAGCACGAGGCCCATGGCGGTGATGGGGAAGGGAGCAGCGTCGCCGCCGTCGCGCTCGAAGTCGGCTGCCGCATGCGGACGCGGCTGCACGGGGGGCGTGGAGCAGGCGGCCACCATCGCTCGTGGCTGCTGGGGGCGTGGAGGAGTGCCGGCTGGAGATGGAAGTGGCCGCCGCCTGCCGGCTAGCTTGCCCTTCGCACTGGATCTGGCGTCGCTCAAGGAGAGGGAGGGGCAGGGGGCGTCGGCCGTCGACACTACGAGGAGAGGAGAGGTCACGAGGGAAGGATTAATGTTTAAACATCGAGGTCGCGCTTCTAGAATAAATAAAGGTGGCATTCAAGATTGACCCACATTATTTACCGGCGATCGTAATCTTCATTTTCACAGCCCACTTTCACTGCTACAAAACTGACGGTGATGGGGGTCCCCAACCGGCGGTGTTGATGTTTAAGCAATAGTATGTTCTGGAAGAGGCTCGATATTTTTTTTTTTTTGAGTAAAATACAAGAATAGGCCATTAACTTGTGTTGTTGTCTCACTTTGGGCCATCAACTTTAAAAGTGCATTTTTTGGTCCAAACTCTTCGCTTGTGCTGCATTATTAGGCCAAAGCCCGTCTGGTCAAGTGTTTCCGCCTACGTGGACATGCCACGGTGGCATCCTAACTAGCTAGCCCCAGGCTTTTTACAAATTCCCCCTTCCTCCCCCCTCTCTCTCGTTCTCACTTACAGGCGATGCCCGACGTCAGGAACAGCGCCCAGCGTTGACCGCTGCGCCCGCCGACGTTGACCGGCGAAAACTTCGCCGGGCGGCGCGGCTTGCACCCATGAACTCCCCTCGACACTATGCACAACACGGCAACCTTTTCCCCCTACTACCGAGCACAACAGCAGCCTCGTCGGCGGCCATGGCGGACACGGTGGCGCCGTGAGGGGCGGAGACGCTCACGGAGCTCTCCCCGGCGAAAACGAGCACCCCAACACCTTCAAGCACACCCAGGCGACCAAGACCCCTCACTCAATCGAACCTAAACGAGGCCTCTCACGGACGCGGCTTCCGCGGCGGCGGAGCGGCAGAGCCGAGCTCGCCGGTGACCCGCGTTCCGGCCACTATGGCACGGCAACGGTCCAACCGAGGGCATGAGCATGACCAGGAGCTCACCACGACTACATTGCTCGCACTGGTTAAGACGAGGATGAGGCGGAGGTGGGCTACCAGCGATGACAGCGACGATGGCGGCAAGCTCCGGCGATGACAACGGCGTTCCGGTGGGACGGAGCTCCGGCTGTTGAAACCGTCGAGAGCACGAGCATCAGGACATGAAGGAAAAACTAAAACACAAGACGGCCCGTCACGAAGCTCACTAGAACAAGCGGCCGACGGTGAGATGACTTGCGGTGGCGCTCCGCCGGCAACAAGGAAGAAGGTGTTGCGCTGGGCGATTTCGGTGGGATTGGGTGGCGCGAGCAGGTGAAGGAGACACGCAAGGAAACTGCGAAGCTGGTGGCACGGTCAATTTGGTGGATTGGAGCTCGACGACGACGGCACAACGCGGCGGAGCAGAAGGACATCGGCGGCGACGGATAAGGAAGAAGAGGAAAGACGACAGTGTTGGGCTTCATACGGTGGTCATGGAATACGCGGGCGACACGCAGGAGCTTCACTCGACAGCACACACGCAGGAGCTTCACTCGACAGTGCACAAGCAGGAGGTGGCGTCCGATGCGCCTGGAAGGCCGTCCAAGGGTGGCGGCGGCAAGCAGCTGCGTAGCAGCTCTGTTGGGGTAAGGATTTGGCATGTACACGTAGGCAGAAACACTTGACCAGACGGGCTTTGGCCTAATAATGCAGCACAAGAGAAGATTTTGGATAAAAAAATGCACTTTTGAAGTTGATGGCCCAAAGTGAGACAACATCACAAGTTAATGGCCTATTCTTGCATTTTACTCTTTTTTTTTAGATAATGAAAGAAGAGTTCTGGCTTCATACTTCTACAGGAAGAAGAAACAGTCCACATTATTACAAACACATCCAAAAGAAGAAAAACGAGGTTCTAAATTATTGACCAATCCAAAAGATAAAAGGCCATCCTTGTGCTAAAAAAACATCCTGGCTCTTGTCTCTAGAAGCCGAGATGCCTGCATAATCTGCTCCTTGCAGTCATCCAAGCGCTGCAACTGAGTTCAGAACCCTAGCCAATATGTTCCCCTAGAAAGAATATGCAAAATAGTTTTCGGACAAATGTCAAAAACTGAATCATTCCTTTGTGAGCCAAATTGCCCAGCAAATTGCTGCCACCCCCATCAGTATAGGCTATGGCCCAAGTGCAAACAAGAAAACTAGCTAAACAACAATGATATAGAAGCGCCAGTGATGAACAATGGCTGCCGGCTGGCCCTACTTCGCGTAGTTGCTACACTTGAGGATCCGAAACCTGCCGTGTGCAGAGGTTTATTGATGATGCGTGGGAATACATACCTTAAGCAAGGCTGGAAAGATACCTTGGCTCCACTTTTTACAGAGTGGAGAGTGCCTGTAGTTTGGGTAACAAGCTTTTTTCTTCCGGGTCGGGATGGGGGGTGTGAGGAGCTTTAGAAAATGACAACTCAGTCATTGAAGTTATGCCTACGAAAAAAATTGGCGAGTTAAGTAGGGATAGCAGATGCATGCACACCAGTACGTGTTCCATACCTTTAGTAATCGATTGACGTTATGGACACATGCATTTGTTACTATATTATAGATGAAGCATTAACCATTTATCTGGGTATATATGCTGTGTAGGATACCATACAAAAAAATAACAGTGAAGTTAAGCTTTAGAAAAATGACCACTCACTCAGTGAAGTTATGCTTATGAATAAATCGGTAAGTTAAAGTTGGAATATATATAATAGCATATGCACACCAGTCGCTCTATACCTTAACAATTCACGCTTTGCACCCATGCTGCCAACACAGGCATTTAATTTGTTATATAGATGAACTATTAATAACCATTTATCTGGATGCAGGATATATACCATAGAGAATGACAGACGTACGTACTACTCTTTATTTGCTTCCGCTTTATTTGCTCAAAAAAACAAACGAAGTGTGCACGAGACATGTGGGATCGAAACCTGTCGTGCTGACATTGCTCACTTGCATGAGACTACCGAATCCAAAGGGGCATAAAACATATATATAAAGTCGATCGTGGAATGACAAGGGAATATATAAAGTCTAAAAATAAGGTGACTTGATCAAGTAATGCCATTATTGGGACACACGCATGCAGGCATCAGCGCATGCAAGAGATGATGCGAGATCTCGACAGCTCTCTCTCTCTCTATATATATATGCCACTCTCAAAGCTTCACTTCACAAATCCCAGCCAGTGGCGAAGCTACGTTCAAGCGACGGGGTCGGACGACCCCGACGAATTTGTTGCGGCGCTTGTACCAGCGATTTTTTTGCAGGCTTAGACCCCACTAAAAAATACGTACGACCCCGGCAGGCGTCGCCATTGGTGATGCATCAACGAGCAGCAGGCTCTAATCTCCTTGGCAGCCCAGCCCATTACGTAGCAATTGGTCTCTAATCTCCTTTGCAGCCCATCTCTCGAGAGAGAATGCCAAACGTTGGCTTCTATCTTGCCTCCGATCCGCTACGACCTGGCTGCGTGACCTCCGGCCATTCAGTTTTCATCTTGACGCGTAGGCACCGACGGTAGTTCCTTCGACCACACAAATTCCAGGTTCCAGTGGCCGCCGGCAATTAGCTCCGCCTCCGTGGCATCCGTTCTAAAATAATCAAGGTGCTCATCGGCTGGAGTGCTGGACGAGCGACGAGGTACACCAAATTAATCCCTAAATTTGCAATCGGTAATAGCCTAATATAGGGTTTTTTTTTCCAGTTATACTATTCAATCTCAGAAAGCAGATAGATAGAAGTAGAACGTGCTCTTTCGTTTAGTGATTCCTGATCCAGTTATACAATTCTATCTGAAGTCTGAACCCAGATTCTAGCAAGTGAGCAAGATGCCAGGTATTTTTACATTGACAATATGCGGCAGATGAAAGATTTGCCGACTTGAACACTATTTCTGAGCTTGCTAGGTTGATGGTGAGCACTAAAAAACATTTGGCTTTTCCTTTGGTTTATCGGTTTATCGACTTGAACACTATTTTTGAGCATGCTAGGTTGATTGTAATCGTAGAGGACAACTGTAAAACTATAAGAGGTAACTACCCTTGTAAAACCTTGTTTTGTTACAATACAATATGCATTGCTATATTATGGAACTGATATTATATGCTTTATTATCAAAAAAAACTTATATTACGCATGGTCGTGGCTGCCAATTTTTTTAAGTTGTGTGAGTGCCGACCCCGCGCCAATTTTTCTGGCTTCGCCGCTGATCCCAGCCCCAGCACCCAGCAGCAGAATGGCGTCGCGGGATCCGGAGACCCCTGAAACTGGGAAGAACAACCATTCTCCATCGCCAATGGAGTACCAGCTGAAGAAGTACCTGCTGCTGCTGGGTGCGCCATTTTTTACAAATATTAAATTCTAATTAGAAATTTTTTAATTTTATATTCAATATTGATTTCAAGTTTGATTATATGCATTTTGTTCAGCTAAAAAAATCAAATATGATAATATATACTAACAATTAATACCTTTCAGAAGTTTTTTATAAATACTTTTAAAGTCTCATGTACCGGTTTAGTCTCTCAGTAATCTAATGGCGTAAATCTAAAAATTGATTCAATATTAACTAATGAATAAATAGCTTAATTGGCTCAGAGTCCAATGGTAGGGACGGTCCAGTGGGGACGCTACCCACCAGAAGTTCAAATCTCGGTGCTCGCATCTTTTCTTGGGATTTTCCCGGGATTTACCGGCGTTGTGCATTAAGTGGTAGCGACGTTCCGTCGTCGGCGACGCGCCTATGGTGACTTCGAGAATCTCCAGATCCGTCGGCTGCCCAGTCCTTCTGGGAGGTGCTCATAGGGGTAGGGTTTGCGCACGTGTGTTCATAGGGGTGAGTGTGCGTGCGTGTTGTGAGTGTCTGCGTTGTACTGTGTAATTCTCAAAAACTAATGAATAAATAAGTAAACTACATAGTTGATTCATGATTAACAACTTAATTGACAAAAAAATTGGTTGGAAGAAAATTTGAACTATTTGATTTGTTTAATACGTTGTCATTTGTAATTTTGGACTACAGGTGCGCCATTTTGCCAAGGTAGTACGCTAAATTGAGCATTTACACAAATTTTTTGAACTAATATGCACCCACCTATAAAAATTGTTGTCCTACATTGATTATTTTAAGGATGAAAACGGTCGAACTCGGTCGAAAAACGGACTTACGAAATAGAAAACAAAATCGGTTTTGTCCAAACATTTCTATATTTTAGCAATTAAAGAGTATAAAAATAATTGAAAATGGTGGTGAAACCAATTGAAACTGACAATTTTTTTATGTCTAAAAACGGAACAAAATGTCGAAAAACGAAACCGGTCGGTTCGGAATATTTCTGTTCTGCTTTCATCCTTAATTATTTTACATGATTTTAGACCAATTTGCACCCATTTGACAAGTTATTGTAATAAATTGAGCACTTTACAACTTGTTGGACCAATCGGCACCCACTTGACAAGTTATTATAGTAAATCGAGCATATTACAAGTTGTTGTACCAATCTGCACCCACTTAAAAAAGTTGTTGTATGGTGGGTGCAATTTACTCTTTAATTTGTTATATAGATGAACTATTAATAACCATTTATCTGGATGCAGGATATATACCATAGAGAATGACAGACGTACGTAGTACTCTTTATTTGCTCAAAAAACAAACGAAGTGTGCACGAGACATGTGGGATCGAAACCTGTCGTGCTAACATTGCTCACTTGCATGAGACTACCGAATCCAAAGGGGCATAAAACATATATATAAAGTCGATCGTGGAATGACAAGGGAATATATAAAGTCCAAAATAAGGTGACTTGATCAAGTAATGCCATTATTGGGACACACGCATGCAGGCATCAGCGCATGCAAGAGATGATGCGAGATCTCGACAGCTCTCTCTCTATATATATATGCCACTCTCAAAGCTTCACTTCACAAATCCAAGCACCATCTTCACAAAATAAGGTGACTTGATCAAGTAATCCGCCTACGTGATTTTCGTCGTCCCCATCTTTATATTTAAAAAAGGCCCAGAACCATCGCACGACGGCGGCCACCATGTTCCTGATGGCCACGAGCAATCCAAGCACGAGATCCTGTTGGTGCTCGCCATCTTCGTGGCCACCATCGCCTACGTGGCCGGGCTGAACCCACCCGGTGGCTTCTGGCGGAGCACCCAGGAAGGCCACCACACCGCCGGCGACCCGGTGCTGCAGGGCTTGCATCCAATCCGCTACAAGTTCTTTTCTTCAGCAACACTGCCGCCTTCGTCGCATCCCTGCTGGCTATCACCGTCACCGCACTCTACGAGAAGTTCAACCTTAAGGCTGTTAAGTTTCCGCTGTATGGGCTCATCATCACAGCGATCTTGGGCCTGGGGGCGCCTACGCCACTGGGAGCTGCAGGGACAGCAAGCACACCGCCTACGTTCTTGCCCTACTTGTCCCAGTTTTTGTCTGCATCTTTCTCCAACGTCTTGCCATCACGCTCCATCATCACTTCAGTTTTGGTACCGGGTATGCAGTATTGATCTTTATCTTTATCTTTGGCAAGCCTAGTTTACATTTGAAATTGAAATTTCTTTGGCAAGCACGCATTACTAGATTCGAACATCTTGATCTTTAATAGTTCAAACTTGTTGATACATCTTTAACAAAAAACTAGCCGCCCAAGAATTTGTAGATTACTAGATCATCACCAATAATGCTCATATAAGGCCGGGCTATAATCTTATATAGGAGATATATAAGTATTAGATGCTCGTGAATAAATTTAGAACATACAGCTAATCAAAATTGCTTATTTTTATTCTTTATCTTTGTTCAATTTCTAATACAACGGAACTCTGAAATCACAATCCCATTGCGATAAATTTAGCAATAACTATATTTTTCCATCTATATCCATAGGTTGCCTTTTGCATCGGAACTTCACTTGTATTGAATATTTGTTTAGTTCAAGGTTTAGCTTAAGTTAAGTCAGCTCTTTTTAAAAATCATGTCCCGTGAATTCATAAATCGAGATTTGGCATTTTAATCTTTGATCTTAATTCCTAAATCTTTTGATCCACAAGTGAAATTGAAGCAACATTGCTTATTGTTTTGTATTAAAAAAATTTCTTTTCATATTTTTATTAAAAATAAACTCTAGATCATATACCATACTCTTAGTTATTAAAATGGCCTAAATAGTCTTTTAAGGTTGTAACGTACGTTTTTCCTCTATTATTAAAGAATTATGTGTATAGTAGGTTTTTCCTTTAGGATAGAGTGCTTAGAATCAAACTATCAATGTAGACATTCTTTAATGTTTAAGTCAAAATTTCTAAATTTTATTTAAAGTAACAATATACATAATTTATTAGTGTAGATTAGTAAAATAATTTAAAATAAATTGTTGGTGCCATTGGGATGTGATTTGGAAAGGGGACATTTTTCATGATGGACAAACTATAAAATATATATTTGTCTCATGCATGTATGTATACTTGGTATGCATGGTAGCACACATCATATATTTTTACTTTAAGTTAGCATATTTTTAATATATTAATACATTCGCATTGGTTGACGTGTGTAATTGGAAACAAATTTATAGGCACACTATTTGGTTATTTATTTTTCTCAGGATAACATAAGTTATATATATATATATATATATATATATATATATATATATATATATTCTACACCCTAGGTGTAGAATACTGTACTACACCAAGCTGTTATACTGACAGATTTCAGTATCGTTCATTAGTCGCGTTTTCGGGATTATTCAAGTATCTGGGTGCAAGATCTTGACCGATCTTGAACACATTCAAGATACTCAAGTATTTTTCTAGTCAATTTGGCTTTGTGTGTAAAATAGTTATTCTACCGTTAAGGCGTATAATAGCGTCTCTCTCTCTCTCTCTCTCTCTCTCTCTCTCTCTATATATATATATATATATATATATATATATATATATATATATATATATATATATATATATATATATATATATATATATATATATATATATATATATATGCCCTCTCCATTTCAAATTATAAGGTATTTTTACTTTTCTAGACATTTTTTTTTACTATGTATCTTGACATATAGCGTACTATTAGGTGCATAGCAAAAGCTATTATCTAAAAAAGCCAAAATGACTTACAACTTAGATTGGACAGGGCATATATATGATGAGGTTGTACTGGCTTCGATTCTTGGACCCACTATTGCGTTAAGCTGTGCCCCTACAATTAGAAACTTATGAATAACTATGAGGCCCGCATTGAAATGTCAATCTTTACTCTCTCTCTCTCTCTCTCATTTGTAATACAGCACTCACATAGATACTTATTATATGTATCCTATTGCAACAAACTTTAATTATTAATTAATGCACATGATTTTCCATTCTATTAATAATTTCCCTCTACATCTCACTATCATGTGTGTTTGATATATATTTAGTTGAAACCATAGCATATGTTATTTGTTTGACATAGAAATACTTATTGTCGTAACTGCTTCTTGCATACAATATACGTATATAATCTGTGCATGCATAACATAAGTCTTTTTTTTTTTTCATATTAGCAGGTAAGTTAGACATAGTTTTAGGTTCCTTTTATATCACTTTTCATAATAGCACATGTGGGTAATTTATATGCAAAATTACTTTCATACTATTTTTTTGTAATGTTAACTTAGATGCACATTTTAAGGGGGTTCTTTTTTATAATGTGCCGGAAGTGAGTAAATTTATATGTACATTTAGATGGTTTTTCTTTAGATTATTTTCCTAATGGTCTAGGTGAAATTAGGGGTTGCTTTAGACTATTTTTTTTATAATGGTACAGGTGGGCAATTTTTGTATATATTTAGGGGTTACTTTATGCTATTTTTCATAATGGCACTGGTTAATAATTTAGTTGGAGATTAGGGAAGATGTTTATTATTTTTATAATGGCCGAGGTGGGTAGTTTAGACATAGATTGGGAGGCTGTTATAGTATGGGTTATTAATTTAATAATGGCAAGGGTAGGTAGTTCTTTTAGAAAATAAAACAAAAACAATGACGATTATTATTGTAAGGATACTTGAAGTAGTCTACCGAATTAATTGCCGGGCGTTTCTAATTTGTTTAGAAAATTTTCCACTAATGTTTTGCCTCCAAGAAATAGTTATATATTATTCTAGACCGCAATTTAGTTATACATTATTTGTGCAATTTATTAGGGGCAGTGGAGAAGGTAATGGTCTGGAGAAGGCTCGTGAAGTCATTCAGTTGCTTGCCACTCTTGCGGCGACTGTTGCTTACCAAGCAGGAGTAGATCCACCTGGTGGCGTCTGGGCTGACAGCGGCGATGGCCACAGCGTCGGAGACCCAATCCTCCTGACGACGCATCCTGGGCGGTACAGGGTCTTCTTCTACTTCAACTCGGCGGCATTCGTGTCGTCCCTGGTCATCATGGTGATGCTGCAGAGCGAGCGCCTTGTGAGAGGGCACGCGCTGGAGGCCGCCATGATACTGGACCTCTTTGGCCTCATAGGCGCATACGCCGCCGGCAGCAGCAGGGACACGAGCACCTCCATCTACACGCTCGCCATCACCGGTGGCGTCCTTTGTCTATGTGGTGATCCACGTCGTGTTCTTCCACCACCCCAGTAACAAGAAGGGCGGTGACGAGAAGGAGGAGGATGTGATGGAGAAGAAGCGCGAGGTGCTGCTGCTCCTCGCGATCTTGGCGGCAACCCTGACCTATCAGGCTGGCTTGACGCCGCCTGGCGGCTTGTGGGAGAATAACAAGTTTGGGCACGGCGCCGGCTTCCCGGTGCTCCTAGACAAGTACCCTCGCCGCTACAAGGTGTTCTTCTACTGCAACACGGCGAGCTTCACGGCGTCCGTGGCGCTCATCGTCCTCCTCCTCAACAAAACCCTGTATGTGCCGGGCATCAAGTGCTACGCGCTCTTTGTCTGCATGGTGGCCGGCATGTTCGGGCTCATCGGTGCATACGCTGCCGGAAGCTCCCTGCATCTGGGAACCTCCATTGTTGACCTGGCATTGGTCATTGCGGTTTTCGCAATCGTAGTATATGTGGCCATCATCCGCCATCGTCAGCAAAACAGTGAGCGCCCGAAAGGTCAAGTTGAAGTACCTCAAGCTGGCCAAGTAGCAAATGCTGGTAGGAGTACTGGCCAAGTACCTAATCCCCCAACTTCAAACCAGGAAGCAGTAGAGTTGGACATGATGATGGCCAAGTACCTGATGCTGGTAGGAATACTGGCTGCCAGCGTCACATACCTCACCGGCCTGAAACCACCGGGTGGTCTGTGGAGGAGGATGGCGCCGGGCACGATGCCGGCAACCCGGTGCTCTACGACATCGACAAGCACCGGTACAATGTTTTCTTCTACAGCAACTCCACTTCCTTCATGGCTTCCATCACCGTCATTGCCCTCCTGCTTTCACGGATGATACTTGGAAGCAACAAGCCTCTTTGGCCCATGCACACGGCCATGCTGCTGGACATGCTCGCCCTCCTGGGAGCCTACGCGGCAGGCAGTGCTCGGGACTGGTCCACGTCCAAGGATGTCGCCCTGCTTCTCTTCCCTATACTGGGCTTCGTTTTGCTGCTCTTCTTCTGGAAGAAACAACCACATCCTACCCAACCTGGACATGCATAATTAACACACAGATCTATCTGCTGTAATTGCTGTGAATCGATTGCTGTTGGTTTGATTTAATAAGCTTTCTAATAATGTTTCTTTAGCATACTTTCTAATAAAGTTGGAATCCAAGGTGTGTACAGAGATGTTGAGTTCGATAGATACTTTGTGTATCATTGCTATATAAGAGAATATATATACTGAACAAAAGGTGTAGCTCTCCACATTAAAGCTAATCTTTCATTTAGAAAAAATATCTTTATCTGATATCTTACTATTACTAATTGCAGGCTATTGGAGGCTCCACGTTAATTCTCACTAGAAGCATTGAGAAAAAAGATAAATGCTAAAAATTCTCATGTTAATCGAAGCATCTGGCCATCGAATCCAAAGTGTGTAGGCACCGATGACCATTAGATCTATTTTAGCATCTAGAAAATTACCCACCTCTACCATTATATTATCGATTAAAAAATTGAAAATTAAAAAAATAGACAAATATCTCTTTTTTTAGTCAAAAACCAAATCCATCAACTGAGTACGTCAATGGTGTTAATTTGATAAGGTTCATTGGTCACGAGAAACAATAGCCATTGGATCAGTTAATGAAAATAACTTCAGAAATTAATCCAAGTGTTTTACGTGTGTTACCAGAACTCATCTAATCTAGGTGAAACTACGCATCGAAAAGAAGGTAATATTAGTTGCACGCCCTAAAAAAACTAGGGTTTCAAAGCAAGCGCTCGGTTGCCGCCGGGCGGCAGCGGTCTTCCTTGCCTCCGATGGCCCTTTGGGCTGCGCGAGGTGGAGGAGACGCTGCCTCTCCCGGTCGGTGGTGGTAGTCCTAGTAAGTTTAGGTTTTGGTGTCCGATGACGGCGTCGAGGCGGCGGCAGCGGCGTCTTCATGGAATAAGGTCCTCTTGTGCTTCTCCCCGCCTCGGGGGTCTGCGCTCCAGCACCGTTGATGAGCACGTGGAGGTGGAGTCTGACTTCGTCGGCTCGTCTACAAGAGTCGGTCGGCGGTGGCTTTTCGTCTCGTGGTGAGAAGGGGTCGTCGACCTTGTGTTTCAGGATGCGGAGGATCTTTGCGGGCGTTGTGGAAGATAGGAGGATGGATCAAGCTTGTAGCGGCCAGCGGTGGTCGTCAACGGCGAGCTTGCATCCAAGGTCGACGGAGCTCGGGCGTGAACCTGACCTATGGGCGTTCGGTAACAACTTCGCCGTGCGAGCATTTGAGCGTCTACGGTGGTCTACATCAAAGCCACTGTGCAGTGGAGCTTCTTTTGGCCATGGGTTCGACTGCAGCATCTGGAGTCGATGTTCTTCGGCGTCCAGTTTCTGGTTTTGCATGTTGGTTTGGACGGTTGTCCTCCTTATCTTTTACGGTGTTCCTATATTTGTACTCTTCTTTCTTAATTAATATATAGGTACATTTTATCAAAAAAAAAAGACTCATCTAATCTAACCCATCGGCTTCTTCTCATGTCCAATTACTACCTATCCCTACCCCCGATCCCTGATAGCTACCGCAGCCTTCCTTGGTCGACACATGCGGCCTTCCTCGCCGCCCAATCCCAAGCTCACACCACACCTCGCGTCATTATCCTGCCTCAACCATCGTCCTAATTCCGACACCAATGGTTACATACAAGGATGTGGGTGTGAGGGTGTCAGGGCCGAGATGGAGCGATCTTTGGCTAGAGGTGACGTGGAGATGAAGGAGCTGCCCGCGAGGTGCTCGGCATAGGGTGGTGTGCCTCGAATGCTAGACATCAGGTTGATATGATGTATAGCGCACTAGTAGAGAGCGGACCTTTAGTCAAAAGTCCATTTTGGGCTTTAGCCTCGGAAATTTTGGTGCCGGGACAAGAAGGGTCTTTTGTCTGGCTCGTGGCTACAAGCGGGACAAAAGGTCCCTGGCCCAACGGTCCACGGCGCCGGGCTTTTTGGTGCAGGGGACCTTTTGTCCCCTGTTCTAGCCAAGAACCGGGACAAAAGGTCAAAATTTTGTCTGGGCTGAGCCACCACCGGGACTAGACCTTTTGTCCCGAGGCGTAGCCAAGACCGGGACAAAATGTCCACATTTTGTCCACATTTTGTCGGTTTGTGGCTAAGCCCGGGACAAAAGTCCTCGCCCTTATATACTTTCCCCTTCCTCCTCCTCGCGAGCCCGAGCTGTTCTTGCTGCTGCTGCTGTTCTTGCTGTTCATGGCTGAGATTTGACGCTCTCCATCATCTTTGTTGACTTCTCCATCGAATCATCCCTCCTCCATCAATTTTTCAGCTGAAAAGGTTACTATCTTCATTCTCTCACATCTCATTCTCTCATCTTCCTCCTCTATTATATATTGTAGATTTTTTTTTTTTTTTACTTTTACATATTTGAAGTCAAAATCTCTTGATAGTTACATATATTTGGATGGTCGAAGGTTAATGTAGTTCATCAAAACTAGTATGCACCTTTCATTGTTAGTATCCATAGCAAATTTCATGGTTTAGAGTTATATAAATTAGTTACATAATATGTTATATAAATTAATTAGTTATATAATTTGTTATATAATTAGGTAAATTAGGTAGTTGTTATAATGTGGTAAATTGTATATGTAAATTGTTATTTCAATTCTAATTGATATGTAAATTGTATATAATGTGGTAAATTAGGTAGTTTTAATAATTAGGTAGTTTTAATAATTGATATGTAAATTGTATATAATGTGTTATAAAATAGTTTTAATAATTATCATTTGTATGGAGAATGAATATATACAGAGAGTAGGTGTCAAATTCATTAGTAGTGTTGGAGCAACCAATTTCGATATTTGATTACATGTGTAGGCAACCATGACATGGTATGTAGTGCATGTTGGTCGCGTGCACGGGATCTAACAAACCTGGAATGAGTGCCATGCTCGGGTCCATCGCTACCGGGTAATTGTTACAAAAAAATACAACACTGAAGCTGAAGCTTTGCTTTTTTTGGTTTTTTCATCTTTTCTTTTCATCAAAGAGTTGGTAGCCTACAATGGTGAAAATATTGAAAATAACAATGACCAAGAGCTGGCAATGGAGATTGAAGAGATTCCGGCCCCTTGAGAATAAAGAGATGCCGGCCCCGCAGATTGAAGAGATGCCACATGTAAAGAAGTCATTCTTAGGAGCATTGCTCCTTGGCCTATGAAAGATGTTATGTTTTTAATTTATCACCATATATGGTCATTGCTTTGCTTCTTCGGTGTAGGTTGTAGATGTAAGCTGGGTGGCGTAGGCTGTCTAATTAAAGTTGGTGGAGTTTAATGTTGTATTTTTAGACATTAATTATGTAATAATTCCAATGGCACATTCAGTATAGTGTTGTATTGGTCTTAAACTTTTTGATGAGCTCATTTTTTGGTACGTGCATGTAATGCAGATGGACCGGCATTGGATGTACAACGCTGATCGCCGCTCCCAAGAGTTTATTTCAGGCGTGCATTCTTTCATAAGTGTGGCGGAGGCAAACAAGCGGGATGGTTTCATGCGCTGCCCATGTGGCCTATGCAAGAATCGAGGGAATTTCCCAGCTCAAGGACTATCCATTCACACTTGTTTAAGTCGGATTTCATTCCAAACAATATTTGTTGGACCAAGCACGGAAAGCGGTGTTGTAATGGAAGAAGGTGAAAAGAACAAGAACAATTTGATGATGATGACATTATTGCCGAATATTTGCCTTACATGACTTTGCAATGGGGAAGTTGGAGAATATATAGGGAAAAGCACAAGATGAGCCCGCCGATGATCTTGGTGACGCTATTCGGGAAGCACAGAAAGAATGTGATAGTAAAAAAGAGAAGATCAAGTTCGAGCGCATGCTAGAGGACCACAAGAAGTTGTTGTACCCAAATTGTGATGCGGCGCAGAAAAAGTTGGGTACCACACTAGAGTTGCTACAATGGAAGGCAAAGAATGGTGTATCTGACAAGGGCTTCGAGGAGTTACTATCTATCCAAAAGAAGATGCTTCCGAAGGACAATAAATTGCCCACCAATACATACGAAGCAAAATAGATTGTTTGCCCTTTGGGTTTGCAAATGAAGAAGATACATGCATGTCCTAATGACTGCTTCCTCTACTACGGCGAGGAGAATGAGAAGTTGGATGCATGCCCGGTATGTCATGCATCGCATTATAAGATCAGGCGGGGTGACCCAGGTGATGTTGAGGGCGAACATCCTATGAAGAAAATCCCTGCCAAGGTTATGTGGTATGCTCCTATAATACCATGCCTGAAACGTTTGTTCAAAAACAAGGACCATGCAAAGATGATGTGATGGCACAAAGAAGACCGTAAGGTGGACAACATGTTGAGACACCCTACCGATGAGTCCCGGTGGAGAGAAATTAACAGAGAATTCCCAGACTTTGTAGAGAACGCAAGAAACATAAGGTTTGCTTTGAGTACGGATGGCTTGAATCCTTTCGGTGAGCAGAGCACTGACCATAGCACTTGGCCTGTTACTCTATGTATATACAACCTCCCTCCTTGGGTATGCATGAAGAGGAAGTTCCTTATGATGCCGATCCTCATCTCGGGACCCAAGCAACCTGGCAACGACATCGATGTGTACCTACGGCCACTATTCGACGAACTTCTACTTTTGTGGAGTAAACCAGGTGTATGTGTGTGGGATGAGCACAAGCAGGAACACTTTGACTTGCGTGCATTATTGTTTGTAACAATTAATGATTGGCCTGCGCTAAGTAATATCTCAGGACAGTCAAACAAGGGTTATAATGCATGCACACACTGTTTCGATGATTGTAGAGGTGAATTCTTGAAAAATTGTTGAAAGGTCGTGTACCTTGGCTATCGTCGATTTCTTCCTAAGACTCATGCATTGAGAAAGAAAGGCAAGCATTGAAAGGGTGGGGCAAACCACCGTACCAAGCCCAGCAACCAAACTGGTGAGGATGTACTCGACATGGTGAAGGACGTGAAAGTAGTATTCGAAAAGGGTCCTGGCAGCGAACCTGTTCCGAACGACAATCAAGGTCATGCGCCCATGTGGAAGAAGAAGTCAATATTTTGGGAGCTTCCCTATTGGTAAGTCCTAGAGGTCCGCAGCGCAATCGACGTGATGCCCCTAACAAAGAATGTTTGTGTCAACCTGCTAGGATTCATGGGTGTGTATGGGAAGCCTAAGGACACACTGGAAGCAAGAGAGGACCTTCACAAATGTAAAGAACGAGACAACCTTCATCTAGAGGATACAGATGATGGACACTAGTACTTAAGTCCTGCTAGCTACACTATTAGCAAAGAGGAGAAGGAAAGCTCCTTTGAGTGCCTAACTAGCATTAAGGTACCATCTGGATTCTCCTCGAATATAAAGGGTATAATAAATGTGCCAAAGAAGAAGTTCCAGAACTTGAAGTCCCATGACTGCCACATGCTGATGACACAACTGCTTCCCTATGCATTAAGAGTAATTCTACCTCCAAATGTACGTCTAGCCACCGTGAAGCTACGTGCATTCCTTAATGCAATTTCTCAGAAAGCAATCAATCCACTGGATCTAGCTCAACTATTGAATGATGTGGTTCAGTGCCTTGTCAGCTTTGAGTTGGTGTTTCCTCCATCCTTCTTCAATATTATGACACACCACCTAGTTTACCTAGTCAAGGAGATTGCTATCCTTGGTCCTGTGTTCCTACACAACATGTTCCCCTTTGAGAGGTTCATAGCCTTGGGGTACGGTACCGAGGAGGTCATTGAGTTCTGTGTTGACTATATTCCTGACCTCAACCCGATTGGTCTTCTTGAATCATGGCACGAGGGGAGGCTAAGCGGAAAGGGGACACTAGGGAAGGAAACAAATATCCTTATACAAGACAAATTTTGACAAAGCACACTACACGGTCCTGCAAAACTCATCCTTGGCACCGTATATCGAGGAACACAAGCAGAGCTTAAAATTGGAGTTTCCTGAAAGGGTTGACACTTGGATTATGCATGAGCACACGCAAACTTTTAGCATTTGGTTGCGAAAAAAATGTCAGGGTGATAATAGTATTCCAGAGCAACTGTATATGCTGGCTATACAACCATCGTGGCATGTCCTCACATACAAAGGGTATGAGATAAATGGGAACACATTTTACACAGTAGCCCAAGATAAAAGGAGCACCAACCAAAATAGTGGTGTTCGCATAGATGCCACAGACCCGAATGAGACAAAGCTGACATATTATGGCCGCATAGAGGAGATATGGGAACTAGACTATGGACCTAATTTTAAGGTCCCTTTGTTCAAGTGCCAATGGGTGAGGGTGGCTGGAGGCGGGGTAAAAGTCGACAACGAGTATGGGATGACAACAGTGGACCTCAACAATATTGGCTACAAAGATGAACCATTCGTCCTCGCCAAGGATGTGAATCAGGTGTTCTATGTCAACGACATGTCTACAAAACCAAAGAAAGGAAAAAACGACAAGGACCAAATCAATGTTCAGCCTAAGCGCCACATAGTCCTTTCAGGAAAAAGGAACATCGTGGGAATTGAGGACAGATCGGACATGTCAAAGGACTATGAGAAGGAAGACCGAATTGTGCCCTTTATAGTGAACAAAGATCCAAGCCTCTTGCTGAATGCTGAGGACACTCCATGGAAACGAAGCGATCATAACCAAGGGACATACGTCAAGAAGAAGTTCATTGCTGTGCCTGCGTGATGTATTGATGTTTAATAATTGTGAGCCTTTGGGTCCTTTTTATCTATGTTGGTCAATTTGAATTTCTATGTTCTTTGGGGATTTTCAAACTTTTATATGTAATAATGGTAAGCCTTTGTCACATATATACCAAGTTTAAGATCCACAGATTTGTGACTAGACTTTTCTAACACCTTTGTATTCAAAAGTTCTTCAACCGAGGTCGTTTAGTGGGTTGTCACATATATACCAAGTTTAAGATCCACAGATTTGTGACTAGACTTTTCTAACACCTTTGTATTCAAAAGTTCTTCAACCGAGGTCGTTTAGTGGGTCGTTTGGACAAAGTTTGACCAAGTCAAATTTCTTTTTTTAGACAATCCACGGATTTTCTTGTTTGAGAATAGATGATGAACAACCAAAATTTTAACGTTAAAATGATGCAAAAACAAATTTTCTGTCGAAAACCAATACCTTTAATAATTTTAATTAGAGACTACATTTTTGCATTAATGATTTAGTGAATAGTTAGTTATATTATGTTCAATATTTGTAACAAAATCCAAAATAATTTAGGTTAAACATTTTTCATGTGTGCAGTAAAGGAAAAGTAACTCTAACTTATTTTAAAAAAAATTATGCCCAACAATACAATTTTCTAGATAAATAACAAGGTTTTAGCAATTAAATAAAAAAGAAATGTATAAAAAAAAAGGGCTCCTTGAAACTAGCGTAAAAGTGAAAATGTAGGGCCCTTTTAGTCCAGGTGTAGCCAAGGCCGGGACTAAAGGGGCCAAAATTTTCACCTGACATAAAACAACCTTTTGTCTCGGGTCGTGGCTAGGCCCGGGACAAAAAGGTACCTTTTTGTCCCGGGCGATGATAAGGGACAAAGGTCGGGACCTTTGTCCACGGGCTTATCACCCACTGGGACAAAGGGCCCTTTTTGTCCCGGTTCTATTCTTCCAGGGACAAAAAGTACCCGACCCATAAAAAGGCCCATTTGCCTTCTCTTCTTCTTCCCCATCGCACTTCACCTCCTTTCTTCATCGATCTCCGCTGCACCGCCGACTCCGCCCCTTCGCTCCACGCACCCGGCGCCGCCATCCTGCGCCATGCACCGGGCGCCGCCCGGACTTCGCCCGCATCCTCCATCCCTCTCAATGCCCGAGATCGACACGGCGTCTTCTCTCCCTGGCGCTTGCCGAGCTCCCGCCCGCCTGCACTAACGCCGATGGCCTGCGCTCCATCCTCCTATGCCGTCTTCCTCGTCCCCCGGTGCCGTCTTCCTCCCCGATCGATGTCGTCCCCTCCTCCCACGGGCGCCGTCGAGCTCCACCGCATGCTGCACCGCCGCGGGGCCCAGGCTCCATCCTCCCTACGCCGTCTTTCTTGTCCCCCGGCGCCGTCTTCCTCCCTCGATCGACGCCGCATCCTCCTCCCATGGGTGCCGTCGAGCTCCGCCGCACCGCGCCAGCTACCTCCGCCTCGCCCGGCTTCTTCTCGATGGTTTCTTCCGGTGTCTTTCTTCCCACCCTATTTTCCTCTGTGTTGCCATTGATGCCCGTGATGATAATTTTGCTGCTGATGATGCCTGTGATGGTCCATAGAGTATATGCCACTGCCTGTGTGATGCAAATTTTATATGAAGCTGAGCAAATTATGCCACTGCCTTACCCTTACTGTCTAGAATTGCTTATGTTTTTTTTTTCAACTGAGCATATGTCTGTGATGCCTACTTAACCTATTTGACGGTGATCCTTGATCCTTGTCCACCATGTGCCAATGACCTAGTGCTATTCACTGTCCACCATATACTACTTCACTTGATTTTGACTTGAGCTTTTACTACTGGGCTCTTCCTACTTGAACTGTTTACTACTTCACTTGATATACTACTACTACTCTGTGATATACTACTTGAGCATATGTTTACTACTCTTACTACTTGGCTCTCCCTTCCTCTCTACTCTACTATTGTGGCATATGCAATGATGAAATTTTTAACCTTTTAAAACAAGAGCTAAGGCAGTGGCATATGCAATGATGTAAACCTTTTAAAGGCGAGGCGTGGCAATGATGATCAAATCCCCTCCCTAATTTAAGCTTCTAAACTAGGATGGCTTGTGTACCCTATACAAGCAACCAGTTTAGAAGCAATGCGATGACACGGGGGCAAATCTGAGCCAACTTTTCTTTCCACAATTATGCAATTTTTTATTTCGCAATTATGTACCTTTCTTATATGTATGTAAATTCAAAAAAGTTAATGAAAAAAAGGATGATTATTATGTAGCTTTCTTATATGTATTATGTACTTTTTCTTTACATATTATGCACCAAATTCAAAATGTTAATGAAAAAGCGTATTTAGATCAATCTCGACTACCTCCTCCTCCTCGACTATGTTTAGGGTTTACGCATTTAGATCAATCTCGACTACCTCCTCCTCTCCGATCGATGCTCAACTACCACCTCCTCGCCTTTAGTAATTAAATGATTTTGACTTTTCCATGATTGTGCCTTGTAATAAGTCACGATGGCCGATGAGAGAGAAACGGAAGAAGAATTGATGAGTATTATCCACGGCGGTGACCAACAAGCCGACCCCCACTCCTTCGTGTAGTCAACAATAGGGTGACCAATAGGCCAACCCCCACTCCTTTGCCGGGAGTGAATACCTAGCTCTTGATCAACAAGGGGGAACAAAAAGTTGGTGACGATAATGCTGGCGAGGTACTAAAAAAACAATGATGATTTTGACTTTGTAAATAATTTTGACTTTGGAAATGATTACTCAATCTTTTGTGTGTGTGTCTATGTACTTGTGTAGCCCTCTCGGATCGAATACAATTGGCGAGTGTGAGGCCCCGAGGAAGCCGATTGAGGGCTGCTTCATAATTGAAGAGTTCGACATGGGTACAGGCAAACCGGAAGGAGAGCATGCCGGCAAATTTGTGCACCAGATGGGGTACCATGTAAGGGATAAGATCCCGATCAATATCCATGAATGGAAGAAAAAGCGCAGCGCTCCTGAGATTAGTTATGTCTCTGATGTTGACAAGGACAACATCTGGAACGCTCTTAAGCTACAGTTCACGCTCCAAATAGAAAGGTATAGAGATGTTGTCGATCCTGAAGTGTTGGAGCAACGGGTTAAAGATTGGGCTATGAGAAAGATGGCCAAACTATTCTAGTCTTGGAAGAAACAACTGTTTAACAAATACATCAAGAAGAACAAGACGCTGGATTGGGACCAAGAACGTGGTCCGATCAAGAAGGCAAGGCCATTTTGGGACGACTTTGTAGCTTACAAGCTATCTGAAGAGTCGGAGGAAAGGATCAATCAGAACAAAGAGAATGCCGCAAAGAAGAGATACCACCACCGCATGGGATCAGGTGGATACGAGACCCTGAAAACCAAGAGTGAAAAAATGGAAGCTGACCTTATGGCCAAGAATATCATTCGTAAACACTCCATTGGTCCGGCGCATTAAGGCGGTACTTTGGTGTCGGGGGAACCTTGGACCTAGAGACCGGGAAGCTCGCTCGCAACGAAAAACTCCAGGAGGCAATAGATAGATTGACATTTATTCAAAGTGCTAAAGACAGTGGTTTGTTCAGGCCCAACAGAGAGAAGAATGAACTGACATATACCATTGGGACTGCTGAGCACGGTGGCCGCACGAGAGGAAAAGGCGTCGTTTCTTGGAAGCATGGTTTCCCTGAGGACATAAGTACATATAAAAGCCGCCAGAGAAAGAAGGATTAGATTGCAGAGAAGTTTGGTGTGTTGGAGAGCGAAGTTCTTTCAACAAAGCAAGTGCTTTGCTATAGTCACCTGCAGCAAGAAAAGGTGATGGAAGAGAGAATACAAGAGGAAGTAAGAAGACAGGTGCAAATAGCATTGAGTGCCGAAGAAGGGAGCATCGTTGGGGCTCGAGTCAACATGAGCCCCCCAGGATAGTTGGAAAGCAGTTGTGCTTCCACAGAGCTGGCAACGATTCAAGATGACGCAACGCAGCACTTCCCCATGGATGATGTCACGAAACCTTTCACATCATGTGAGCTGCACATTCCACAGGGGGATGCCACAGTCATGGTGGCTACAGGTGTTGTTAATCCTATCGACCGCACCATTAAGTCGCCAAGAATCCATAACACACGAATAGTACCTGGCTATGCTGCCGTATCGGTGGATAGAGTTCATAAGGAAATATAGAGACCTGCCTCTTGATTTTGATTTTGAAAGGAGGTAACGAGGAGAGGACTCTAGGAGAAGCAGAGAAGGCATTCATTCAATGGCGCAAGCGCTACATCATCATTCCACCGCCTCGGCCTCAAGTACCTCAACAAAGGTGCGGATGAAAGTGAACGAAACAATTTGTTAAATAATTTTCTTTAATTTGTCTAGTTAAATAACAATTTAATTTAATTATGCCGCTTGTTTTTTTTACTCATATAGGAGAGACTCCCCCAACCAAAGACCCATACTACAATCCCCGGGACATCATAGTCCTGCTCCGGGCAACGATTATGGTTCGGGGGATCACACGGCTCCCTCACCTCCCCCCTGGCAAAGCCTCCATCTCCAAGGCGGTCTCCCTCACCTCCTCCCAAGACAAAGACACCATCTTCAAGGCGGTCACCGGTGCGAAGTTGCCTCGCCTCCTCCCAAGGCAAAGACACCATCTCCAAGGCGGTCTCCAGCGCAAGTTGCCTCGCCTCCCCCCAAGGCAAAGACACCATCTCCAATGCGAGCTCCAGAGCGATCTCCCTAGCCGCCCCCAAAGGCTAAGCCAGCACCTACCAAGAAGAGAATCGCCTCGCAACCTCCAATTTCATCAGCACAAAAGGCGAAGGCGATCAAGAAAACAACCTCCGATTTCTTCGAATCCATCAAAACCAAGTCGGAGATCTTTGTACTTCATGCCGCCACATGAACTAAGGAAGAAGGTGGAGGAAGAAACCAAAAAGAAGCGGGAAGATGCTAGGCTCAAGCCACAACAACGATCGGACTATGACCGCAGTCTGCAGAAGGCAATTAATAAGAAGAAAGTAGGGAAAGGTGTTCCACAACTAGGGCAGCAACAAAAACAATCAATCCCTGGTCTTGTTGTTCGTCACGAATTTGGTTCAAACGACAAGTTGATGGCAATCCTTAGTTCTATGGGGTTGCCAACTGGTCAAGATTTGGATATGGGAGAGCCTGCTCCGGTAGTTGGGATGATATAAGGCGCAGTACGAGTATGGCAGGAGTCTATACAATCTTGACAAATACAAGAAAATGGGTACACGAATGTATGAGCTAAACGAATGGTACCTCGACGCGTGTAAACGTAACGAGACCTTCATTGTGGTCAAAGTTCGGGATGAACATTGGGGCCGTGGCGATGACATGATCCACATTAATTTTCAAGAACTACACCAACTATGCCACATGACCTCGCTCGACAAATCTCTCATCAGCTGCTTTTGTCTGTAAGTGATTAATTCTATCACTTAATTAGGTCTCTACATAATTAAGTACATTAATTTATGTGTGTTTATTATTCTCTCACTGTATATGAGATGGTAGAGCTAAGAAAGAGAGAGTGTGCTAGAATTGGTTTCATTGATCCATATATAGTATACAAAACCACCGTG
Organism: Hyparrhenia diplandra; assembly: GCA_015847255.1. Lineage (NCBI taxonomy): Eukaryota > Viridiplantae > Streptophyta > Magnoliopsida > Poales > Poaceae > Hyparrhenia > Hyparrhenia diplandra. The sequence continues at coordinate 355,211 of JADLZK010013348.1, forward strand.
AACCAGACAACATGGCTAGAGGATACGCGGGCCAATATCAGAAACTTCTTAGAGAGACAACGGGACAAGAGAGCTATACTCTTCCCCTACAACTTCAAGTGAGTGTTGATAATATCGACGATCATGTGCGACTCTATATTTTTCTTTATACCTAGTTAATTAATGAGTGTAATGCTTACACATGCAGCGATCACTGGATATTGATGGACATCGATCTGGAGCACGGTAATCTGACCGTCTTCGACTCGCTACATAAACCAAAAGCAGATTACCAAGAAATGATTGATATGATCCAGAGGTAATTGCAGTCTCTCTAGCACAACTATATATATATGTTTTTTCTCTATACATGCAATATGAATGGTCCAAATATTTTAATTTTTGTTGGGCAGTGCTTGGGCGAGCATCGTGCAAGAACATCATATCCGAGATCGCAAAACGCCACTGTATTTTGTCACTCACAAAGTAAGTAGTATATTCCTATCTTATTTTAATTTCCCAATGATGCTTCCTTATATATCAATTTACTGGATCGGATGACAAATCTTTTACTCGTGTAGTTCTGTCCGCGGCAGCCATTAGGGACCAACCTCTGTGGATACTACACCTGCAATTTCTTGCAAATATGCTCATGGAGAAGCAAACTAGAGATGAAAAAAGTACGTGTATATATACATCACAATTTATCATTATTCTTGATATATATGTTGATATATACTAGTACCTTTTCTATTACTCGAATTGAAGAATGAATGGTTGAGGGATAATACCATATCGATGGAACAGTTAGTAGCCATTCAATGAGTGGTCGCGGGTGGGCGTCGGTAACCGCGGGTTGCCGCCCCTCGCTTTCATTGTATTACAAAAACTTCTTTCTGCTTAATGAAAAACGCGCTTCGGCGTGATCTCAAAAAAAAAAAAAAAAAAAAAAAAAGTAGCCATTCAAGAGACTATAGCAGGATTTCTTCTTGATCAAGTCTTGAAGCCCGGCAGCGAGTTCTACAGTGTCCCCAATGCCGAGCTCTAAATATGTACTCGACACACAACAATATATATGTATATATTGTATACTTTATATACATGTTAATCTACTTTAGTTTCATATTTTATTTGTGTTAATTGCATACATTGATCGAACTCAGATTCAAAACTAATGCGCTAAAAAGGTAGCGTAGAATCGTGATTCAAAACCTAATTCAAAAACCTAATTTGAAACCAATTTGAATAATGAATTGAAATGCAATCAAAAAAAAAAAAAAAGGACCTGCCTGGCAGGCACCTTTTTTGTCGGCTCAGATACGCCCCTGGACAAAAGGTCGCATCTTTGTCCCGGTCGTAATACATTTTGTCGGGAGCTCGCTCCCGGTTCTAGAACGGGGACTAAAGGGGCTTTAGCACCGGGACTAAATCCCGCTCCAGTACTAGTGGCGGCCAGTGATTTCGTGAATGAAGTTTTTGGTGCTCAAATTGGGTTTTATGTATATAAGCGCATTCCATGACATGCAGAGAACATTGCCTGTTCTGATTACTTCTCATGGACACATAGGGAGTTTGTACTGAAACAATCTGCCTTTTCGCTCAGATTTCATTCATATGAACAAAGCCGTTCTACGTTGCTGCATATCTAGAGTTTGGAGTGTTAGTATAAATCATTGCATGGGTATTTGACACATGGTTTTGTTGTAGAAACAAGTTGTTCTGAGGTGGTTACCAGCAAGATATATGTTGTAGATGTGGGCAAAGAGTGCCGGTTCATGTGGCTTCCTGGGTGCATCCATGTCTGTAGATTATTGCATAGAGGCATCCCGGGAGGCCTGGAGGGATCAATTTCCATGATTTGCCTCTCGGAGTTGATTATCTTCAATCTTCATCCAAGACAGCTTCCTTTATTTATTTGTCAAAGTCCTTGCTTTCTACATGGAAATTCAGATGCCTTTTTTTTTGTGACTGGAAATTCAGATGCTTGATCTGAAGGTTGCATCACTATGCATCGCGATCGATCTAACGTCGACCTCTAAGATGGGCAATGGTGCAAATTGCAAGGTTAGATTGACTAAGAAAAATCATGCAGTCCATGGAAATTTTTCTGTTGTCCTTTGCCTCTCAGTAAATTAGTTTTTTTATATAAATAACATATTCTGTTGATGCCCTATGCTTATTTTTCGTATTACAGGCAATATTCGATGCAAACCTGATGTAAGTAGAAAGATTAGAGCTTGGACCTAGGATATATAATGGTTCATTTGCAATGAGTGTACGAGGCCTGGTCATTAAGGTAATGCATCCATGTATCTCTAAAAAAAAAAATGTAACTAAAGTATTCAATTTTCTACATTTTGTGGGAAAAGAAAAAAAGGCACAACCCATGAGTTATTCGTAAGTAAATACAATCACTTAGAAGTTAAACAACCTACCAAGAAAGTGCTCCACTGATGGGTCACCTAACAAATATTCCATTACAGTCCTAGAAAAAAGATTGCAGGCAGAACATCTCGAATAATAATTTCCCTATCCAACCACTGAAATCCTTTATGTGCATATGTAATAAAAATCACTGTCCAATAGTTTCTCTAACAACATACTATATTTAGTAATATCCTACATCTTCCTTTCTATACATTCAATTTGGGGTGAGTGACATATTGTCCACCCTTTTACGTTATTTTGAGATTGGGGAATCTTGGAGAATAAAAATATTTAAGGGGAAACTTTTATGAGGATGCCCCTATGGTGGTTAATTTTAATTTAGAAGGGCCCTTGGATGTGAGATCTAATAATCCTATTTTATTTGTGGATTAAAATTAGAACAACATGAATTAGTTAAACCACTTTACCAATTTTCACAAAAAAAAAATATGTCGTTATTGTGTTATTTACCTGTATGGGGATGTGGGGGATTAAATTTAGGACGAAATTTGGATATAACAATCCTATTTTAGTACTGGCTCCAAATTACAACATGGATAGAGTAGTAACATCACATTATAAAATTCCGTAAAAAGATATGGCTATTATTGTGTTATTTTCTTTTATGAGATTATGAAGGGACATGGTATGACATTGGACACTAGATTTTTAAAAAAAAATAATAGTAACAATTTGTTGCAAAATTATTATTTTACCACATGCACATGACCAATCCAAATATCTGGTCATAGAGGAACTCTAAGAGACTCTTTATATTTTCTAATTTATAGGGTTGGAGATTTTGGTGACAAAATTTGCCTCCAAGAACCTCTTTTAATTGGATCTCCAAATATAGACATTCTTTATTCTACATTTATCTCTAGCCAAAGATGGAGAAAACAGGATGACTATCTAAGAGTGCTCACAAGATTAGAAAAGTTGTTGCATGGCATAGAGATAATGAATATTCAAATAATGATCTACAGAGTAAATTTTAGAATATCTATTTGAAATGCTTTTATATTGTAGTCCAAGATAAAATACTTTGGACGCTTTCGATATCTTGGGTGTTTTATATCCGTGAAGTGTGACATGTTTCTACAAAAAAAGTGATCAACTCAAGTGGGCTTAATGATGTTTGTACTGCTTTTGGACATTCATGCTTGAGCAAAGTCATCAAACTGTAAGTCAACAATTTAGATTTCCTTTTAGATCTATATATGTCTTGATTTGCATGGTTTGTACAATGCTAAAAATTTGCATGTCGTTCTTATGATTATCATATATTTTCATAATTCAAAAGATATAACAAACCTAATCACATAGTTTGTGAGCACTCTCTGGGAACAAATGTACACATACGTGTGTACTTATCTTTTTCATAATTAAAATGTACTTAACCTTTACTAGAGCTAGAGAGAGAATAAGGTTTTACTAATTGAGGGGCTTATTTATATAGTTTCCATATGTAGCCACACCATTGTAAATAGTCTATGACCAAATTTTCGTAGAAGCCTGTTCATAACCTATCAAGTAATGAATCAAATGCCTTCACAGAAAAAAAAAAATAAAGGAATTAAAATTACGTATCTTCTTGATATTAGCACCGCTGCCCCATCCTATAGTACTTAAGAGTGTAATTTATGACGAAAAATTCTTATTTGTAGGAAATACAAAAGGAGATTTCATTATAGATATTATAAGCACAAGAGTTTCAAGTTTATTTGAGATAAAAATTATAGGAATTAATAATATTATAATAAAAAATTTAAATTAAATAATTAGATTCATTATGTCATATAAGGTGTGGGCTGCAACAAGAGTCATTATGGTTTAGGCTAAGCTGCTATGATCTCAACTAAATGGATATTAAAGTTACACGGCGGTGACAAGCAAAGACTATGTATATGTAGATTAAAAAACATTTATTTAAAGACAAGTTTATCACAATTATATAGGGACTAGAGTATTTCCTATTGTATTAGAGAAAAAACAAAGAAAACACTAACTAATCTTGATTCTAACCGTGCGGGAGCACGGGTTGATGGACTAGTATATCAAATAAGAAATACATATATATGATTTTTCTCAAATGGCAAGATTCTGGTATATGCCACTAATAAGTTCCTGAAAAATTATATTATTTTTTAAGTATCTTAACTCTCCAAAATGAAAAAAACCTCAAAACTAAAAAGTTGATGTCATCGTTTGACACCACATAAGAAAGATATAATTTGCGTGAGGCGATAAGCCCCTGTACACGTTTGTAGCTGAAACTTTATATTGTTTTCTCAAGCATCTTAATGACTTCAAATATAAAAACTCAAAACTATAAAGTTGTAGACCTCATTGAGACCAACAACTTTATTATAAAAAGTATCTTTTATTGGACACCATACAAGAAAGATATTATTTTTAATGCGATAAGCGCTAGTATAGGGTTATTATGATGGTGAAATTTGTATTATTTTTTCGAGCATTTAAATGGACTCAAATAAAAAACTCTGAACTTAAAATTTGTTAATACCGTCAAGATACAATTTTCATGTAAAAATCATCTTCATCCAACATCATACAAACAATATAGTTTTTTCTAAGGTTGAGTCTTGTCACGCCATGACAAAAGAATACTGCCACGCCAACGAGAGAGTTGTGACAAGGTTTTCCATACGAAAATTGCCGTCCGACGTGATAGATCTCGCCTCACCAAAGCATGTGGTGCGACAACGTAATTTTTTCAGGCCAGACACGTTCTACCAAAAGAGTTAAAATATAATTAAGTTAAAAAGGATTAATAAATGTAAAAAAAAAAACGGCGGGTGGTATGGCCAAATATCGTCCAATAAAAGAGAGATGCATAGATGACATCTGCGCCATGTGAAGGTGACGCTGCTCGGGCACCATTAGAGGCCGCCAACGCTGTATAGCCTTTTTCCATCCATCGTCTGCAAGGTTATATATCTTTCACTGTCTCTCCGGTCCGCTTCTTCTTCCCGGAGCGTCGTGCTCTTCCATTCCCGTCCTCACTCACTCCCCACCTTCAGCTTCGACAACACGCAGGCATGCACGACGCAGCAGAGCGAGCTGAGCTGAGTCGAGCTAGTGGCCGGCATTCATGTCAGCAAGGGCCCCTCATTGTCGTACGTGTTAGGGTGATAATCACTGTCATTAATTCTCATAAGCTAGTGGCGTGGGCAAACATGCAAAAAAGGTAACCCAGTGCTAATCACGTTACCCTACCACCGAATCGCAATGGCTTGTCTGATTGTCCTCTTTCATAGGACCACATGTTCATATCCTTCTTTGCAAGGTGCAAACACTTTGCTTATTCGATCCCCTTTATACTTTCCTGATGCAACAATTTGCATCTCAAATAATTCTCCAGCATGCATCCGAGCTGACACTGACACTGACACACACTGGTATCCGATATATTCAGTGACCAGGCCACTATCTCAGTCGGCCTCTCACCATCACCAGCGACAAGTCAAGAAACCCAAGCCATGGACACCAAGGAACACCATGGCGCCGCGGATGCCATCGCCGAGCTGCTGCTTCCCTCGTCCACCGTGGAGGTGGAGCCAGCCCCGCCACGCCGGAACATGTTCGCCTTCGTCTGCGCCACGCTCGCCTCCATGACCACAATCCTCATGGGCTACAGTACGTGTCCACTCGTCACTGCTACATACATACTCTCGTCTCGTACGTGCTTCATCATATGCATCGTCACCTGCTGCAGATCTCGCGCTGATGAGCGGCGCGGAGCTGTTCATGCGCGACGACCTGGGTCTGAACGACGAGCAGGTGGAGGTCCTATCCGGGTCCATGAACATGTTCATGCTGGCCTCCATCCTGGCCGCCGGCTGGACCGCGGACGCCATCGGCCGGCGCGGCACCGTGGTGCTCGCCAACGCGTTCCTAATGTCCGGCGCGCTCGCCATGTCGCTCGGCGGCAGCTTCGCCACGCTGATGGCAGCGCGGTTCGTCACCAGCGTGGGCGTCGGGTTCGCCGTCGTCGTGGCCCCGGTGTACGCGGCCGAGATCGCCCCTGCCTCCTCGCGGGGACTCCTCTCCTCCCTCGTCGACGTCTTCATCACGGCAGGGATCCTCCTCAGCTACGTCTCCAACTACGCGCTGGCCGGCCTGCCGCTGCGCCTCGGCTGGCGCGTCATGTTCGCGCTCGGCGTCCCGCCGCCGCTGCTCCTGGCCGCGGGCGTGCTCGTGATGCCGGAGTCGCCACGGTGGCTCGCCATGCGCGGGCGCGACGACGAGGCGCGCGTCGTGCTCGAGCGCACCTCCGACGCGCCGGCCGAGGCCCGGGACCGGCTCGAGGAGATCAGGCGCGCCGTGGCCGCCGGACAGGTGGGCGGCGGCGCAGGCGGTGTGTTGAGGGAGCTGTTCGTGCGGCCGTCGCCGATGGTGCGACGGATCATCACCAACGTCCTCGTGCTCTACTCGTTCCAGCAGGCGTCCGGCATCGACGCCATCGTGCTCTACACCCCCGCTGGTGTTAAAGAAAGCCGGGATCTCGTCGACGAGCACCGTCCTCGCCGCCACCATCGCCGTCGGGCTGGTCAAGACGCTGTCCATCTTCGTGGCCACGTTCCTGTCCGACCGCCTCGGCCGCCGCCCGCTGCTGCTCGCCAGCGCCGCCGGCATGGCAATCACGCTCACGTCGCTGGGGATGGCGCTGCTGTGCGCCGGCGCCGGCGAGACGACATCACCCGCGGCGGCGGCGACGTGCGTCGCGTCGGTGCTGGCGTTCGTCACCGCGTTCTCGATTGGACTTGGCCCGCTGGCGCCAACGTACAGCGCGGAGATCCTGCCGCTGCAGCTGCGCGCGCTGGGGATGAGCCTCGGCATCGCGGCGAACCGGGTCACGTGCAGCGTCATCAGCATGACGTTCATCTCGCTTGCCAACACCATCACCATGGCCGGGTGCTTCTTCCTGTACGCCAGCACCGCCGTGGCGGCGGCGGTGTTCATCTACGTCCGGCTGCCGGAGACCAAAGGCCGGAGCTTGGAGGACATAGGCGTTCTCTTCGCCAAGTGATTAGCATCGGGTGTGTTGTAGTTGCAGCGCAGCTGGTCATATTCATGTTTTGTCAATTTCATTGATCATATTCCAATCAACAATAGGCTTCAATATGCGTGCTTTAAAATAATTGATAACTTTTACATAAGATAGGATACTTATGATTGTGATGTGATTGCAGCCGGCAAAAAGGACTTCCACTAGTGAAAGGAAATATCAGAGAAGTATTGTTCAAAACTTTTAAAATTTATTTTGGATTTAGAATTGTTATAGGATTGTAAATAAAAAAGGATTGCACGGACTGAGCATGGCCCCCTTTTCTTTAATATATAACATATAACTGTGCAGCACTTGAAAAGAGAGTCACGTTGCGAATTTGCTTGTAGTCCAATGGTATGACGGTCCAGTGGGACGCTACCCACCAGGGTTCAAATCCTGGTGCTCGCATCTTTTCTTGGCATTTTTCCGGGATTTTCCGGCGTTATGCTTTAAGTGGTAAGCGGCGTTCCGTCGGCGACGGCGCCAATTGTGACTTCAAGAATCTCCAGACCGCCGCGTGCTCGGTCATTCGGAGGTGCTCATAGGGGTAGGGTTTGTGTACGTGTGTTCGTAGGGGTGAGTGTGCGTGCGTGTTGTGAGCGTCTGCGTTGTACTGTGTCATTCTCAAAAAAAAAGGGAGAGTCACGTTCATTTGTTTGTTTAAGGATTTGTTTGGATCTCATCAGAGAAAGAGGAATGAGGTGTGGAAAAGCAGAATGAGATCCAATGACTTGGATTCTAAATCCAACTATCTATCACAAATCTTCTATTTCAAGATTTTACAAAGACAATAATCACTACACGTGAAAAATAGTGTCAAACTCTCCTCACTTTATACCAGCTTGATGCGTTAAGTGGTAAGGGACATCCCCGTCGACAACGAGGGCGCAAATGGTGACTTGGGAATCTCATGTTGTGTTGGGAGCTCAGTCCTTCCGGAGGTGCTCATAGAGGTCGAACTGCGTATGTGTGTTCAGAGGGTCAGGGTCAATGTGCGTGAGTGTTGTGATTAGTGTCTGCGTTTTCATTGTAATTTTTTTTAAAAAAAATCAAGACTCTAGATTCACTGTATAAAATTAAGATTCTAGCTATGAGAACGAGAACCAATGTGGCTCTCTAAATAGAGGTCGGTTATCATTTTACCCCCGCAAAGTAACATCTATTAGAATTCCTCATAGCTGAGTCCCCTTTTTTAAAAAAAGAAAAAAGTAGCATCCGTGGTAAAAAGAAAGAAAAACTATGTCAGCATGTGCAAAACTAAAATAGGATTTGGGTTTATCTGACAGCGCGAAAAACTTTTGTATGAGCGGGGGGATGGGAGCGGGTGTATAACTTGGCTGGTGTAACAAAAAGTTAAGGTTGTAATGCCGATAAAGATTACCACATCTCTAAGATATTAGCCAAATTGTTTTTCTAAAGTAAATTTAATCTTAGATGTTGTTATACTCGATCTAGAGTTAAAGACCTGTTTGGTTTCCAGGCGACCATGGATTAGGTCATCAGGAATTAATTTTTAGTCTCATTTATTGCTTAAATTACCAAACATAAGGACTATCAACTAATTTTTAGTCTAATTTAACCTCTATTTCAATAAACTCTTGGGAGGGATTAGAGATTAATTATTAGTCCTATTCAGTCCCTACTCTGTCGAACCAAACACCCCCTAAATCCTTGGCACGTACTACATTTACCTTGACAGCACCCATGTTAGCCACTTAGGTCAGTCTCAATGGGAGCGTTTCATGCACATTAAATAAGGTGTCACATCAATAGAAATACACTTTTGCATGAAACTGTGATGAGAGAGCGAGAAGAGAAACGTTTTAACATGCTAAAACTCTCGAACGTCGTTTCTTAGGTGTTGAAAACAATGTGAAATACTCGTTGAGATAGAAATAGTGTTTCACCATAGATTAACGCCAGGAAAAATGAGAGGGAAGAGAGAGGCCACAGAACTCGTGAGCTTATGAAACTTTTTAGGTCTTGCAAAATGGGAGGCGAAACTTTTACGTCTGCCCTTAGTCACTACTCACTAGTCAGTACCTTCGTCGTTACATGGCATGCACTTTTGAAAGCTATCGCCTATCGGACAAAACAATGCAACACGAACAACCAATGCATTGTTCGTGTTTCTCCATGCTACCACGGACAGAGCACACCCCTGCCTCACTTGGCGAAGAGCACCTCCATGTCCTCCAAGCTCCGGCCCCTGGTCTCCGGCAACCGCACGTACACAGACACAAACGCAGCCGCCGCCCGCCTGCGTACAGCAAGAAGCACCCAGGCATGGTGACAGCGCCGGCGAGCGAGACGAAAGTCATGCTGACCGCCGAGCACACCAGCCTCCCGACCGCGGTGCTCAAACTCGTGCCCCCGCGCGCGTAGCCGCAGTGGCAGGACCTCGGCGCCGTACGCCGGGACCAGCGGGCCGAACCCGACGGAGAACGCGACGACGAAGGCCAGCACGGACGCGAGGCATGCCGCCGGCGTCGCGCCGAGCCAGAGCGACGCGGCTAGGGACGCCATCGCCACGGACACGCCGCCCGTGCTGGCCAGCAGAAGCGGGCGCCGGCCGAGGCAGTCGGAAAGCAGCGTCGCCACGAGGATGGAGATCGTCTTGACCGCTCCCACGGCGATGGTGGCGCCCAGCACGGCGCGGTCCGATGACATGCCGGCGCGTTTGAAGACGAGGGGCTGTACCCGACGCTTCCTGGAAGAACTGCAGCCCGACGACGCAGACGAGGATTCGTCGCACTGCCGCCGGTGGACGCACGAGCAGCTCCGTCCACGTGCCGTTGTCGTCGTCGTCGTCCCTGGATCGTGTCACGGCGGCAGCGGCGCGCTTGATCTCCTCGAGGCGGAGGTCAGCCTCGGCCGGGGTGTCCGAGGTGCGCGAGCACGGCGCGTGCGTTCGCGTAGCGCCCACGCATCGCGAGCCACCGTGGCGACTCTGGCATGGCCAGCACCCCCGCGGCGACGAGCACCGGTGGCAGCACTCCGGCGGCGTACATGACGCGCCAGCCGAGGTGCAGCGGCAGGTCGGCGAAGGCGTAGTTCGACATGTAGCCGAGAAGGATGCCAACGTTGATAAAGATCTGCACAGGATGCCACGAGCAGACCACGTCGCCACGTCCATCAATGGACAAAGTAACAAAGCTTCTAAATCATGGGCACAGAATACTGACATCAAGCAAGGAGGACTGGACGCCGCGGGTGGACGCCGGCGAGATCTCGGCGTTATAAACAGGGACGACGACGAGGGAGAGGCCGACGCCGACGCTGGTGACGAAGCGAGCAGCCATGAGCGCGGCGTAGGTGTGGCCGAGCGACATGTAGAGCGCCCCGGCAACGAGGAAGGCGTTGGCGAGGAGGGCGCGCCGCGGCGGCCCAGAAGGTCGGCCGCCCACCCGGCTGCGAGGATGGGCGGGAGCATGTACAGGTTCATGGAGCCTGTCAGCACCTCGGTCTGTGCGTCGGTCAGGCCCAGGTCCTCCCGGATGAATAGCTCCGCGCCACTCATCACCGCGAGATCTGCATGCATGCACAGAACAGATGCATCGGCTGCTTATGATGAGCTAGAGGTTGAAGACGATGGGGAGGATAGTAGGACGAGCTAGGGACGCACTGTAGCCCATGAGGACGGTGGTCATGGAGGCGAGCGTGGCGCAGGCGAAAGGGTACAGGTTCCACTTCGACCACCGGCTCCGTGGCACTGCCGACGACTCCGGCGGGCATGGGGTCAGCAGCGGCGCGGCGTGGCCGTCGTCCTCGCTGCCACTCTGAGACATGGCTGATCTGTGTCGCCGGCCGGCAAGAGTAGGAAAAGCAAGGTTGTTGTTGTCAGGGGTGGCGCAGGGACCACGAGAATTTGGTTCTCCATCCATGGTGCTTGCTTCCATCACATAAGTGAGCGGCAGGTGCATGGCCACGTGGTAGCATGTATTGTTTGTGCTCAAACCGAAAAAACGAACATTTGCTCCTTGTGCAAAGTTGCAAAACGGGCTGATAGTTATTCCCATAGCCTAGCTAGTCTTGGCCCAAACTCTGAAATCCTGATCCCTTAGCCCTTAGGTCTTAGGTCTTGGCCCGGTAATTGGAAAAGGCAGGCGAGTGGCTAATTGCAATGGGCTCTTAGGACTTGGCCCGGTAATCCTAGAAATCGGTGGCCTGTCAGTCGACAATTTGGCCAAGGGCATATAAAATGCCGAAGGAAGAACCATCGAACATCTGTCAGAGGAGATTTGTACACCAGTTTGCGTCTGAACGGTGCGGAGATAGTTGCCGGTGTTGTGGACTGCAGGAATGCAAATTGTGCTCAATTTCCCCTCCAACGTGGGTCGACGTCAACGTCCAGCTTCGGTTTGCAATCGGAGGAACTTGGGCGCGTCGCCGGCCGATGCTTCTTCAACGGTGAATACGTCTCGACCTTCAGGGTTGGACAACCATTGTGGCTCATTAAAGCTATCAAGCGATGGATGTCCTCCTGATCTGGGTTCCCGGCGCCGGCGAAGGAAGTCGGTGGTGTCGAACGGAGCATATGGTGGTCACGCTCTTTCTTGTGATTTTGTGTTTGTTTAGGGGGCTTCCTCTACAGAGCCATGGAAGTTACAAAACGAGTGGAGGAATGCAGGGAGAGGGGAGGGCGCGGCTCACCAGAAGCCGCTGCCATCACCCTACTCTCTGATCCCAATGGCATGGCGGCCTCAGAGGTCACACACAGAGAGGAAGGGGAGGGAGTTTGCACTTGCCAAAAGCCGCTATCATCGGAGGGGAGGGAGGGGCTGCGGCACATGAGCAAGAGCGAGAGAGATAAGGAGCCTGGAGGAAGAGAGAGCGAGGAGAGCGAGAGAAAAGTGAAAGCATAGGGACAGGTGTGGGGATGGACGGGATGGAGCAGTCGAGTTGTCGAGTCCTTTTTGTGATGCCCTAACCACAGCATTACCATTTAGAATTTGATATGGATGTTGGATTCTTTATGGGACAACATTTGAACTGTGATTTTTACTGTAGGTAGCATGATAGTTATATAAGCATATCGTGATTCATCTTGTAGGAGCATGTACTCTCTATCAAAACCCAACATCGCTATATTTATGAAATTGATTGTTGGATATCAAGATCAAAGTATCATTGCTATTAACGATCTAATGGACACATCAAAATAGCAAACTATATGGGTCTGCAGCGGTCACTTGTGGAAGAGCACTTCCATGTCCTCTAAGCTCCGGCCCTTGGTCTCCGGCAGCCGTGTGTACACAAACACAAACGCGGCCGCTGTCGTCACAGCATAAAGGAAGAAGCACCCGGGCATGGTGATCCCATCGGCGAGCGAGATGAATGTCATGCACACCACCCCGCAGGTGAGCCTGTTCACGGCCACGCCCAGGCTGGAGCCCTGCGCACGCAGCCGAAGCGGCAAGACCTCGGCGGTGTACGCCGACACCACCGACCCGTACCCGACGGAGAAGGTGGCCACGACGGCCAGCACCGACGCTAGGCACGCCGCGGCCGTCCCTGGTGATGACGACGACGTGCACTTGCCTACGTACAGCGTCACGGCGAGGGCGGTCGTGGCCGTGGCGACGCCCGCGGTGCTGGCGAGGAGGAGCGGGCGCCGGCCGAGGCGGTCCGTGAAGAGCATGCCCACGAGGATGAAGCACGTTTTCACCGCTCCGATGGCCACGGTGGCGCCGAGGATCGCGGAGTTGGATGCCATGCCGACCGCCTTGAAAACCAGCGGGCTGTAGAGGGAGGATTGCGTCGACGCCGGATGCCTGCACGAAGAAGTGCAGCCCGAAGACGCACACGAGGATCCGCCGCACATTCGTCGACGGCCGCAAGAACAGCTCCTTCCAGACGCTGACGCCGCCACCGTGGGGTGCGGCAGCTGACGGCGACGTTTCGGCGTCAATGACGACGGCTCGCTTGATCTCCTCGAGCCGGAGGTCGGCGTCTTCTTGGGTGTCCGATGTGCGAAGGAGCACCGCGCGCGCGTCGCCGTGGCATCCCCACATCACGAGCCACCGCGGCGACTCCGGCATAAACAGCACCCCGGCGGCGATGAACACGGGTGGGATCACGCCGATCCCGAACATGACACGCCACCCGTGGTGCACCGGCAGGTCGGCGAACGCGTAGTTGGACACGTAGCTGAGCAAGATGCCGACGTTCATAAATATCTGCACGTACAGAGTGAAATCGCTATACACCTTGATTCTGAATCTCGCTAGGCCAGCCCAGAATGTGGATGATCGATTCATCGACGTATCCAAAATGCATACGTACGTCAAGCATGGATGAGAGGACGCCTCGCGTCGACGCCGGCGATATCTCGGCGTTGTAGACGGGGGCGACGACGCGGGCGAACCCGGCACCGAGGCTGGTGACGAATCGCGCCGCCATGAGCGCGGCGAAACTGCTGCCGAGCGACATGGCGAGCGCGCCGGCCATGAAGAAGGCGTTGGCGAGCACGAGGGTGCGACGGCGGCCGAGCTGGTCGGACACCCAGCCGGCGGCGAGGACGGACGCGAGCATGAAGACGTTAATGGACCCCGCCAGAACCTCGACCTCGGCGTCGGTAAGCCCGACGTCCTCACGCATGAACAGCTCCGCGCCGCTCATCAACGTCAGGTCTGCAACAAGCTTGTCTCTCCGTGACGGAAAATATCTCTCGATCCATACATGATAGTAGTCAATTGGGCAACGTACGTACGGTAGCCATGTAGCATGGTGGTCATGGAGGCGAGCGTGGCGCAGACGAAGGCGAACATGTTCCGACGTGGTGGGGCTGGCTCCACCTCCACGGTGGACGATGAGGGGAGCAGCGGCAGCTCGGCGATGGCATCCGCGGCGCCATGGTGCTCCTCGGTGTCCATGGCTTGGGCTTCTTGACGTGATTGTCGCTGGTGAGAGAACGACTGAGATAGTAGCGCGCCCGGTCACTGAATATGAGTTTTTTTACGATGGTTGTCAAAAAATGGATGGCCCATGACGTCCGATTCGACGACTAAAAAACTGAGAAAGAAACCAATTTTAGAGATACCGAGAGGGCACTGAGTGCGTGATTAAATAGTGAGCCTATATGCACCAGGTGCAGTGGACCCCACCGCCGGGCTGGTCATCCCCAACCTCCGGCCATCCCTTTCCTCCGTCTTCCTCGGTCAGCGCCGCTACATCGTGTTCCACTCCATCTCTCATCTCGCTCGCTAGCTACATCGTGCTCGCCTGGTTCCTATGCGAGTGCGATGATGACGGGCAGTCCCGTGGTGGGACATAATTACTCTATTAACCTTCCACTCAAAAAGTAATTAATAATAATTAATTGCTTAGGAACCGAGAGAGGAACTAGAAACTACACCCAACCACCGTAAAATATACCAGATCCCACCGTGTTTCAGTATCGATCAGTGTCAGCCCGATCCGATGCTGGAGACTATTTGAGATGCAAGTTGTTGCATCAGGAAAGTAAAAAAAGGGGATCGAATAGTCAAAGTGTTTGCACCTTGCAAACAAGGATATGAACATATATATATATAATATATAGTCGTATGAAAGAGGAAAATCAGAGAAAGGCATTCGATTCGGTGGTAGGGTAACGTGATTCAGATAAAGCTATTTGCTTAGGAGAATTAATGACAGATTATCACCTAACACAACATGAGGGGGCCATGATTATCAAAGTGTTTTTGGACCACTACGAACGTGGCCAATTGCCCAGAGCAACTCTAGCACTGCTAACTAATGTCTGTTTCGCTTAAGGGTGACTCCATTTTGGTCACTTTTAGTCACCTAAATTTTAAACAGGGGTAACTTTTTAGTCAAGGGTGACTAGAAAGTCAGGGGTACCGCAGCTTATAATGAGTAAAGTGACTTTTAAGTCCCTAGTTCTATCTCTCTCTCCTTTATCTTCTTTAGTGCCTTTTTAGCCCCTCTATCCAAAGGGTTTGGGGAAAGTTTAATCACTGACTAAGGGCACTCCCAACCCAGACTCTATCATAGAGTCTAAGCTTATTTATTACCTTCATATTTATTGCATTTTGATGATGTGGCGCTGACGTGGCAGCATATTTATGGGACAAAACTAAGACTTTAAGTCTTATTTAGACTCCAAGTCCATAATACCCGAGGTAATAAAATAAATGATCTTAGACTCGTGATAGAGTCTGGGTTGGGAGTGCCCTAATATATCCAAACACCCTCTAAAACACACTATTTTGACTCGCTTCAGTCGTGGCACGCTAGCCATGGCAGTCAATAATCTGGGGGCCGAGGCGGGCTTGCAGGCGAGCCAGATTCTATATCCGAAGTCGTTGTAGTAGGAATCCATCTCCCCATCGCACCGATTTGGCTCGCCCGCTGACCGAGCTTTGGGGAAGAAGGGTTGGGCGTCGGGGAGAAGGAAGAAGAGGGCTCCATACCTGCGCGTGCGTCATGTCGGTCTTTGGCGTTCGTCACACAGCGTTCTCGATTGGACTTGGCCCGCCGGGTGCCGACATGGCCGCTGGAGATCCGCCGCCGCAGCCGCGCGGCAGCGAGGGATGAGCTCGGCATTGCGGCAAACCGGGTCGCGTGCAGCGTCATCAGCATGACGTTGATCTCGCTTGCCAACACCATCACCATGGCCGGATGCTTCTTCCTGTACGCCCAGCACGCGGCCGTGGCGGCGGCGGTGTTCGTCACGCCCGGTTGCCGGAGACCAAAGGTCGGAGCTTGGAGGACATAGGCGTTCTCTTCGTCAAGTGATTACATGGGAGATGGGACATTGACACATTGTGCAATACCTTCTATTCTCCAGTATATTCATGTTTTGTCAATTTCATAGATCATATTCCAATCAATAGGCTTCAACATGCATGCTTTAAAATAACTGATAACTTTTACATAAGATAAGATACTAATGATTGTGATGTGATTGGGGCTATCAAAAAGGGCTTCCACTAGTGAACGGAAATTTCAGAGGAATATTGTTCAAAACTTTTAAAAATTTGATATTGGATTTGGAATTATTATAGGACAAGAAATAAAAAAATTGCATGGACTGAGCAAAGCTCTGTTGGATTTTTATTTATGGCTTTCAATATTTGTTATTGTAATTATTTATTACCTCAATGTGGAAATACTATTGATAATAAATAATGTACTCGAGGTGCCGAGGACATTTGTGCTGGAATACAGTATCTTACTATTACTAATTGGAGGCTCCAACGGAGGCTCCACGTTAATCCTCACCAAACGCTCTAGAAAAAAAAGATAAATTGCTAGAAAATCTCACATTAATCAGAAACATCCGCCATCAATCAGAAGACTTAAACGTCAACAACCATCGGATCTATTTAACTTTGTACAAAATTACCCACCTTTGCCATTATATTAAATAAAACCTTTTTTCAAAAAAAAAAAAAAAGACCTTTGTACGGCAATCATTCAATCCTGAAGTTCTACGTGTTTTCCCGTAACGAGGAACCCATCTAATCTAAACTACGACATCAAAAAAAATCCTCCCAGCGGCGGCATGGGCTTTCGACGTTGAGAAACTTCCGTGGGTACCCCTAGCTCTGATTAGCTACCGCCGTATTGCGCACATGGCCTTCCTCGCAGCTGAAGCGCCGCCGCAGCCGCCGGCCAGCTCGCCGGGCGCCAGTGTTGGCCCTAGGACCGTGCGCGACGTCGAGCCTGGCTAGGAGTGTTGCAGTGGGTAGCCGAGCAGAGGGAGCGATGGAGGCGACGGCGGACGGCATACTGTGAAGGGGCGACGGCGGCGTGCATGGTGGCAGTGGGTTGCCGCCATCAAGGAAGCTGCTACTTCCGTGTAACGACCTTCTCCCAGAGGCCACAACGCCCTGTCCTGCAATGTGCTAATGCCTTGCTTTTTCTTGGCAAATCAGTCTGGGCGTTTTTTGGGAGCCCCTGTGACTGTAGTTGTTCTTCTGTTTGCCTACCCCACGTGGTACAAAAACACCAGTCATACAACGGGAGCTTCCTCAATCAGGAAACTAAATCGACTTTTCAATCGTGCAGTGTGCTAACGGCTTGCCGTTTCTTGGGAGATCAGTTTCGTTTCTTGGGAGATCAGTTTCTTGGCTTCCCTGTGATAGCTTAATTAGGTGAGCATCTTTGTAGTAGTAGTTCTTTATTTTGCCTAATCGATCTCCTATGTATTTCAATTCAGTTTGGGTATACAAGTATTATATATAAACCATGCAGCAAACATGGCATCCTTTGTCAATGCAGGGGTGGAGCTACAAGTACGCTGCTCTTCCTGCAGGTGCGACCTTTGGCGGATGGCGAGATCTTTGACTACATTGTTTGCATAGAAAGGTGCCATGTCACCGGTATGCTACAGTTATTGTACTCCTGCTCGCTCAAACTAGGATGCACTCCACCAATCTCTACATCACTGTTTTGGCCACATATTCAAGTTAAAGTAAATAACAAATATATCCCATGTTTTTAATAGGATTGAAAGAGGGAAATAGATGATAACATGAGACGACCTATCTGAAAAAGGTGCACCAGAGGGAGAGCTAAGAATGATAATCTCCATTTATATATATATTTTCTTAGCACGAGTTTATTTGATTAAAAACAAATTCTTTTGTAATACTTTCCATCTAATGAGGAAATCATATTTAATTAATTTGCCATATGTTATTTATTGATGCTTATTTATTGATGCATTTAGAAATTATAATCCAGAAACATTTTACAAAGTATTTTATTAGTGTATGGGCATAAGTAAATTAAGAAATATTTGCAAAAAAATATTTAACAACATAAAATATTTTAGTTTACCAAAAAATAGCAGAACCTATCCATGTTAATTTTAACCAGGTAGATTAGAAAAAAATAAATTTTTAGAAATTCTAACATCAATAGAAACACATTTGTTCTTTCATTTGGTTGGCTCCAATCATCATCGCCAATAATAGGCATTGGATCTATTTGCTTTATAAAAGAATATTTACATCTACCATTATATGAAGAGTGCATAAAGTAACCCTCCAATTTGCAACTAAACATCTAACACTGCCGTTATAAAACATAATTAAAAACAATCCACTAATTTTGATTCTCCATTACG
Source organism: Hyparrhenia diplandra (assembly GCA_015847255.1). Lineage (NCBI taxonomy): Eukaryota > Viridiplantae > Streptophyta > Magnoliopsida > Poales > Poaceae > Hyparrhenia > Hyparrhenia diplandra. The sequence goes on from JADLZK010013348.1 coordinate 373,771, forward strand.
TTACCCACTTCTTCCATTTTGGAACAATTCAAAATAATTTCCTATCCTTGCATGTAACTTACACACATCTGACAATGGAAAAAGATAATTTACAATAACCACCTAATACTTTTTATGAACCACTTTTGGTATATTAGGAAAGATAATGCAAAGTAGCCCATAATTTTGCATTCAAATTAGTTACCAAAGCCTTCCTAAACCTAAACAAAATACGGAAAAGGTCTTGAATCTACATATAAATACTAAAAAAAAAAAAGTTATCAAGAAGAATAATGTAATATCCATAAAATATACTATGTTTATTCTAATCTACACAATTATACAACTGTTAAACTAAAAGTAAGGACAAGTATATATTTTCCACCATGTAGACCATGTAATTAGCAAGATAAATATTTACTTCAATTGTTTATCAAGTGTGTAAAATGTTCCTAGACAGACCATATAGTAAAAGTGATAACTAAGTTTAATATATTAATATTAATACTCCATGATATACATACTAGGTTTCATAAGGTGTTATTCTCAAAAACTTTATAAATTTTGGCTAATATAGTTTCTTATTAGTATTGATAATTCAATTTTGATGAAACATCTATTTATACAATTGCAAGAAACAAGAGACTAACCTAGGACCTATAATGTTATTAATCAAATTTAAAATGAAATTATCAGACAAATATATGACAAGCACCAGCACTCAACTTAAAAAGTGAATAAAAAGAATTGCAATATATAAATTAAAAGTTGAATTTAAGGTATTCATGATGGCACACAAAGGTAAGGAATAATAGCATATATAACATAAGATTATGTTTCCAATATATATGTATTCCACTATGGAAAAACTAGATCAGATAAATATCTAAATAGAAGTCCCAAATGGAGTCTCCATGTTATTCCTTATGATGTCGACTAGAAAATAAAATCTAAAATGACAAAAGTCAAAAGCATCCATCAACATTGTTAATGATAACGATAGGAGTCATGCTATTTTCTAAATAATTAGGCACCTCTGCAAATGTGGAAATCAGCATAAGACAACCATGAACCTTTATTGGATACAAAACATATGGAACCGCTTAGATTTACATCTAAGGTATCACTTCTAACATTATTAAAAGAACTAAAATAACTTCCTAATTCTACATCAAAAATATTATAAAAAATATGAATAACCATAAGGTATATATATATGTTTCAACTTTATCCACTTCTACTAATGACAATAAGTTCTTATGTAGCAAATGATTAGGCTAATAATTGAAAAGCAATGTTTATGTTCTCATGATATCACATTGATGAAAAGCAATTAGAAGCTTATCAACAAAAAAAAGACAATGATAGAAAGTATCTACTATGCATATTGTATTAGAAAATGAACAATGGGAAAATGTATAATTTAATTCAATCAATTTAATTATCTAAGACATTAAATATAATTAATGCTTAGCCGATGCGAGGAGCACGGGTTGGTGGACTAGTGAGAAATAATTGAGATTGACTCTCTTTGGAATATATATTATGTACGTATTTATCTTTTTCTGCACAAAGACAATGGAAGAGCTGGGTTTGTTTGCGGGATCGGCTCAGAGGTTGTTGACTCATATAATTAGATTGGAATTAATCTCACATATACAATCTAATTATAACACATGACTCACACATGTGTGCTAGGGACTAATATATTTTAGACTGAATTTTGGCATGTCCGATCGTGGTTGGTGACATGCACTACAGAAAGCGGGTCCTTCGCCGAGCGGTCGGCGAAGGCCATAAAACGATCGGCGAAGGCTTCGCCGACCGCTTTTTTTCGGCGAAGACCCTGTCGGGGAATTTTTGGTCGGCATAAGAGATTTGCCGACCACCTAAAATACCACCTTCGGCGTAGCCTTCGCCGACTACCAAAAACGGCGGTCGGCGAAGAAAAGTAGCCGTTAACGGAGCACCAAAGTCGACGTCCGTTACGGCATCTTTGCCGACCGCCTCCTCGGGGGCGGTCGGGGCGAAGACGTTTTTTGCCGACCGCCCGCCTAGGGGGCGGTCGGCAAAGGTTTATTTTTTATTTTTTAAAAATCGCCGCCGACGATCGCCCATGTAGGTACTCGGCAAATCTGATTTTTTTAAAAAATCTTCGCCGGCGACCTACCGTTTTGATGCTCGGCGAAGGAGTTACCTTCGCCGACCGCCTTGGCGATAACGGTCGGGCGGTTGGGAATGTGGGCGCGGCCGGCCATTTTTTTCCCGGCTTTGCCGACAAAGAATTGCGCAGGCGGTCGGCAAAGCCACCTTCGCCGAGCACTCAAGGCCGGCGAAGCCCCTGAAAAATGTTTTTTTTTTTTGTTTTCGTTTTAAGCTTTCCCCTTGACAAACAAACACATGTATAATATATATCTCATCCATTCAATCACGTAACATATATATATCGCATTGCACACATCCGGCACATGAAACACAACGATATATCACATAAAAGTTGCACAAGTCTACATCGAGTCTCACAAGTCCAACATCATGTCCACAAGTCCAACATCAAGTTCACAAGAGAAACAAGTCCACAAATGATCCGCACAAGTCGCGGGAGTCTCACAAGTTCATGCGGTGGCGGCAAGGGTGGGAAAGGTGGAACTTGATGGTTCGGGACGGGAAGCCTTGCTCAACACTGAGCACCTGCGGTACCGGGCCGATTCGACCCCACCGATCCTAGAGTGGAAGCCTTGCGCAAAGAAGACAATGTTGCAGGTGTCGACATGATTATTTGAAACGAAAATCGAAACTCTTTGCTATCATACTCACGGGGAGTACCCGTAACGGCCCGAGTCCGAACCGTGGAACGACCGGACCTAGGAGCCCGTGTGGCGGACTCAATCCAATTGCCGTGGCAAGGAACCTAGTAAGTTCCTCGAACTTGGCCGCCATTGTCGCCGCTGGGCCTCCACCTCCCGACGGCGCCTCCTTTCCTCCGCTAGCCGTTGGGCTAGCTGGCCGGGCCTCCACGCTTGCTCGGGCCGTATCGGGCGGGTCCGTCCGCCCTCCGTGCTCGGACGCCGGAGAGTCTCAAGCCGGAGCTGCCGATGATGCCGCCGCAACGCCCAACCTCCCGTGCTTCTTGCCTCAAAAGTGGCCATGACGATGTCCGTATCAATGTCATGGGCGCCCGGATCGTAGTCCTCCCCATATTTCTCGCCGAAGTCGCCGCGTGTACTCAACGATCCGTTGGCCCACACCGGAGTTGCTTTGACGCCTCGCCGGGTCGTTGACGCCATAGGAAACGCCGAGGCGGCCCTCTTCTTGTGCGACATGCGTAAGGCCTCGCCACTCGTTGCGTGTCATGCCCGGATGTGTCTTCACCGTGAGAAACAAAGGAAGAGGATTAGTGAGCCGGAACGACGATAAAATAAGATTGAGCTTAACAAAAGAAAAGCGCTTACCCATAATTCTTTGTACTCCGGAAGGCTCCGACTGCTTTAGTGGTGTGATGGACCTTGCATCACCAAACGCCGGTCCCGGGCATCATCGTGCACCTTTTGCCACTCCTCCGTGAACCACTTGTCCACGATCTGATCCAAAGCAATCCCCATGGCCGCGTGCAGAACCAAGTCGGGCTTCATCTACACGTCATGAAAAAAAGGTCGATTAGAAGATCACATTAACTATATTAAATCTCAAAACAAGCACCTCTTAGTGTTGTTCATGTACCTCCAAGAACTGTTCGCGGGTCAACATCATAGTCCTTGCATCCTCCTTTGATACTTTTCGACCCAAAGACCGTTGCATGGTAGTTTATGATGGCTCGGTACCGATCCGAAAGCATATCGGTGACGCGTTTTTGCAAAAGCGTTCTCAAGCACCCTTGCAGCTAGCACCTCCGTCCTTCCTCGCATTTGAAGAAGTTCTCGCATACAAATACGATATCAAATTCATGGTTTCAAGAATGTGATGTATTGAGAAAAGGCTTTGTGCGCGAGGGCGAAGTTACCCAAAACTCCGTGAGCACCCGCTCCGCCTTGTGGGTGTAGTCCGAGTCTTCTCCTTGGTAGTAGTCGCCAAGACGCTGCCGCCCCTCGATGCCCGTGGTAATGCGTGACGACGCCGGGTAGTGCCGCCAGACAAAGAACCCGATGATGCCGCAGGCTTTGCGTGATTCACCGCCTCGACACAACGATCCAGTTCGCATAATGAAGACACGATATTAGTTTCACTCGAAGTAGGCATAATGAAGACATGAAGTAGGCATAATGAAGACAATGAAGTACGCATCTAAATCTACTTACCTTGTCCCTTGGGGCGAATCACAGGCGGTTGTGATGGAGCGGAGCCTCGTGGAGTCGTGGAGGGGCCTCGCAAGTAGACCTTCGCAGCCCTTGCCGCCGCCGAGTCCGAACCCCCACCGAGGGGTTGGAGCCACCGGATGCGCCCTCCCCGCCCGCCGGTGACGCCGGGCGTCGCCGCCCCCCGCCCGGTGGGTCCCTCGGGGCCACCCCCGCCGGGCGTGCCGCCACCAGCTCCTCGTCGCCGTCCCTCCTCCTCCACCTCGGGCCGGGGCGTGGGAGCCGGAGGCCTCGACACGAGGAGGCCGCCTGCGGAACCCTCCGCCTCCTCCGTCGGCCTTGTCTTCGCCCGGGTTGTAAATCCTGGTCAAGGCACGGGACGACCTCTCGGGGTCGTCGACCTCCCGACCTCCACGACCTCCCACGACCTCCCGCCATCTTTGTTCGATCACCTATAATCAAAACATAAACAAGGCATAATTAGATTTACATGCATTTGTAATCAAAATATAAATAAGATATAATTACAGTAAAAACAAAATAACATAGTATTACATGTATTAGAAGTAATCGGGATCATCGTCCATTTGGAGCGTTTCTCATTTCGTCATCGCCGCCAACATTGTCGAAATCACTAAGAGAATCTGAACTAGGATTGTTGCCTTCATTGACCGTGCTCAATCTGTCTAGCATTTCTATGTCCTTCAAGTCGAACACCTCAACGCCGTCGCCGTCATCATCGACATTTCATCGTCTACTTCCATTCCTATATCTCCAAATAGGTCTATCACAAAACTCCCCGCGGACCCTCTTCTTGATAGAACTCTCCCTCATATGTGATTGGGTTGATCAAGTTATAATCTTCATCATTTGGGGACGGGTAGTTTACCATGCGGCGCTACCTTACGCACAACCTCCAAACCCTTAAGATAATCTTTGTTTTGGCGGGACCGCACGGCCCTGTTGAGCCACAATGTATATATCGGATCGTGGATACACGGAATCTGGGTCGAACTTCAACTAGCCCAATTGCCGGGCGTGACGTTTAGTACATTCGTGGTCGAACCAATGACATTTGAATATCACGGGTTTAAGATGCGGGCGCCATAAAATGAAAGATCGTATATTTCTTCGACTCGCCATGGTACTCATTCCCATTATTATCGATCGTTAGCACGCCGCCGTTTGTGGTACTTCGGTTGGGTCGCCCCTGTTTGTAGCTTGTCGTGTGGAAACGATATCCATTCACATCATAAGCGGTAAATGACCTAACCCTCAAATCATAGCCGTTTGCAACAAAGAATTAGCTCGCCACGTATAGAGCGATCGGTTTTGGGCCCTTCTCTTGAACCACGAAATGAAATCGGGTCTCTCGTGGTCCAAAGCACCTTGTGAAAGAAGAGTATCAATTTCGTGTGGCTCGCATCCCTTGATCCGCACCAAGTCTCACGAATGAATTCACGTTTGTACGGATCCACCTCGGGCGAAGTTGGTCAAGACATATAGCATGATATCGCGTGCACACTTTGTTGCTCAATCGCATCGGGTAGATGGACCGGCGCTCCGTATTGACCTTGGAAAAGGCCGAGCTTCGACGATTTTTCGTCAAGATTGTAACGAGGGGATTTGATCATGCACGCTACGAATGTTCTCGATAGTACTTTTCTCGTGAAGTTTGACACCTCCTCCACAACGTATGCCTCGGCAACCGACGGCTCGATTCTCGGCTTTATTTCTACATTTTCTCGCGTACACTCTTTAGAGTTCTCTCGATTGGGTAGCACCAATGGTACTGCACCGGGCCCCCCATACGTACCTCGTACGGGAGGTGCACAATCATATGCTGCATCGACAAGAAGAAGCCGGGTGGGAAGATTTTCTCCAACTTACAGAGTAACACAGGTGCCGCCTTTTCCAACTGTCTACAAACGGTCTGAGAGATCGCCTTTGCACACATACCGGGCGGAAGAAATAACTCAACTCGCCAAAGACTAGCCATACATTCTCGGGGACAAAGCCTCGAACCATCGTGGGAAGCGGCCGCTCAATCCATACGTGATAGTCATGACTCTTCATCCCATTGACTCGCATAGTAGTTAAATTGACTCCCCTCTTCACATTATGTGCATACCCATCCGGAAACCTCGGTGTCTTCATCCATTTAAGTACCTCCTTTCTTTTTGTCTAGACAAGACGAAATTGACACTGGGCCTTCGCCATCTCTTGCCGCCTGCGGGAGGCCTCATCTCTTGATTTGGTCTATCGCAAAGTTTTGCCAGGTCCACTCTAGCCTTAGGGTTGTCCTTAGACTTTTCAGTGTCCATGAGTGTGCAAAAAAGTGCTTCAGCGATATTCTTCTCGCAGGTGCATATTGTCAAGGTGATGTGGCACAAGAAGGTCATCATGATAGGGGAGCCTCTCCAGGCCCGACTTATAAGTCCACATATCTTTGCTGACCATACCCCACAAAACCACCACCTTGGTTATTGGCCACAAGAGAATCTAGCCGAAAGCACGGACCTCGGCACCGATCTTCATCTGCGGTTGAGGTTACGTCACTCACGACCCCTTTTGTAAAGTTCTTCGTGTCTTGTCCGAATGGATGGTCAAGAGGCGTAAACCGACGATGTAGGTCGAACGATGAAAACTTACCACCCGCCCGCAACCCGATGAACAATGACTTTCCTTGCATACCGGGCACGGGAACTTTCCATGAACACACCGTACCGAGAACAACCCATACGCCAGAAGTCATGAATTGAGTAATCGGTACCAAACATGCATTTTGAACACCGCCAGAGCTCTCGGCCGTATGTCCATACGCCTTCATCCCAAGCCTTGATCAATTCATCGATCACGGGCTCTATAAACACACCCATCTTATTCCCGGGTGGCCCGGAATTATGTTTACAAGAATATGGTGTCCCGTTGAAAGGCGACACCGTGGGGGTCGAGGGGGATAACGCGAATACGGGCCAACAAGTGTATGGGGCGTACTCATTCCATAGGGATTGAACCCATTCTGTTGCGTGGCGACACGTACATTACGCGCCTCCATTGCTTTCTCGGGATGTTTTCCATCAAAGTATTGCCATGCTTCACCATCCGATGGATGTATCATCTTGTCCGGAGTGTATCGCTTGCCATTTTTGTGCCACGTCATCCGTTTAGCGGATTCCTCGGTCATGTATTGTCGTTGAATCCCTCGGTACAAACGGTAGGTACCGTAGTATTTTTGCCGACGTTACTCGCTTCATCTAACCATCTCCGTTGGGACCTCTTCGTACCTAGAGGCTTTGCACTTTGGGCGGTGCTTTGCATCGACGTGCTCTTTCCTAAATAGGACACACCCATTCTCGCAAGCATGTATCCGCTCATACGGCATCTTAAGTGCCGTAAAGAGTTTCGGGAGTCATACATGCTCGATGGTAGGTTATGGCCCTTTGGGAAGGGGTGCCAACAATGGACAACACCCTATCGAAGCTTGCTCGACCGATGTTCAATTCGGACTTCAGCCCTAATAAGCGACAAATGCCATCCGATTCGAAACCGTTGTGTTCTCATGAAGGGGTTTCGCCCGAGTCCAACATTTCATAGAAATTCTTTGCCTCCTTCTCCATCGCCTCCTTATCACGTGCTTCGTTGAAAAGTCCTTGGTGGACATCATCTAACATATCTACAACCCCGGCATCACCATCACAATCCTCGAGGCATGCTCTCACCACCTCCTCTCTCATACGTTGTGCTTCACCATGGTATACCCACACGGTATAGTTCTTGGTGAATCCAACATCTAGAAGATGACGTTGCATATCCTTTCGGCCGACTCTTCTCGTGTTGTCACATTTATGCGCAGGGACACCAAACTAGCAAATGACCACGAGCACGAAGCGTTGCCCCATACCATTTCCAAGAACTCATTGGTCTTGTCCATCCATTCTTCGTCAAAATCACGCTTACTTCTCCAACCGTCGTACATCCACCGGCGGTCATCCATCCTTTAGCAACCACGAATTCCAACCATGAGTTCGATCTACATGGTGTTCCTACTCTCTAATAGGCCAGGATAGGTCCTAATCCCACCCGCGGATGCGTAGATGGGTCAGTTTCCATGTTCCGATCCGACCGGGGACAATTCGGCAGCACCTCTTGTTCGCTGTTCTCCCGATACACGTCCCGGAAGGGAGAGTGTGTATCCGGAGAACGGTGGGGGAGGTGATGCCGAAACTCTGCCGCCGACCGGAGCGAACATGGAAACCGACCCATCTACGCATCCGTGGGCTGTCCAAAAACGTGGACAATCCGAATGTGCATACGGTCAGAGATATGCAAAGAAATCCATACCTCCAACCGTATCTCTTTCGGACGGGAGACGCCTAACTAGGTTACGCGATCTACGACCATCATATGTAAAGAGGGGTTATACCTAGCGGTGCGTGCAGACCAGCGGCAGTGGCGGTGAAGTCACGTACTCGGCGCGGCACCGACGGGTCGTCACCGAAAAAAAAGACAGGTTCAATTAGAAATTTCGATGTAACCTCCCCTACACGCTAAGGTTTTCAATACCGCAAAAAACAACGGCACGATGGCCGACCAACACATATGCATACACATCGAACTCAATTCTTCATTGTCGGCACACATTCATATACAACGGCGGTCGCGGGCGGCACGAATGCTCACCTGGCTAGGGCGGTGACGAACGGGCGGCACGACGACGGACCACGAGCACGGACACGAGCCGGGCGGCACGAGGGACGGCGTCGACCTTCTCCTCCTCCCTCCTCCTCCTTCTCCTCTTCCCTCCTCCACTTCCTCCTCTTCACTCCTCCTCCTCCTCCTCTTCCCTCTTCCCTCTTCCCTCCTCCTCCTCCTCCTCCTCCTCCTCCTCCCTCCCTCTTCTTCCCTAGCGGTGAGAGGCCCAGCCCCTTCTCCTCTCCTCTTCCCACCCCTTCCACTTCTCCTCACGCGAGGGGCCGGGGAGGGGCGCGCGGCCGGGCGGCCTCGGCGCGCGGGCGGCCGTGGCCCGGCGTCGGTGCCGGCGGCGGCGTCGGGGCGGCGCGGGGACGGCCGGCAGGGCGAGGTCGGGGCGGCCGGCCCGGCGGGGGCGGTCGGCGGCCGGGGAGGGGCCGGCGTCGGGCGGCGGGGGGGGGGGGCGGCGGCGGCCCGGGGCGGCGTCGGGTGGGGCGAGGATGGGGCGGCCGGGGCGATTGGGGCGCGGGCCGGGGCGGGACGGAGGGGACGGGCGCTGGCTGGCGGCGGCGGCGGGCGCGCCGGCGGCGGCGGGCGGCGGGGCGGCGGTGCGGCGCGTGCGTAAGGCGTTTGACTATGTGTGGGTGAGTGTGTGTGAGTGTGTGGGTGGGTGTGAGCTGAGGGGAGCTGAGTTGGATAGAGTGGGGGGAGGGTCTTTGCCGACCGCCCCCCTGATCCGGCGGTCGGCAAAGTTGAATTTTTTTTTTAAAATGGTCTTTGCCGACAGCCCCCCTGATCCGGCGGTCGGCAAAGATTTTTTTTTTTTTAAAAAAAAGCGACAAGGGGGGGCGCTGAACGCGGTTTTGCCGACCGCCCTCGGATCCGGCGGTCGGCGAAGTTTTCCATTTTTAAAAAGACGACAGGGCGGGGCTCGAGGGACCAAGGCTTTGCCGACCGCCCAAAGGGGGGGCGGTCGGCGAACTCCGCCGAGGGCAACTTTGCGCTCTCGGCAATTTTTTTTTTTTTTTTTTTGGATTTTTCACTTCAAATTTTTTCTGTAGCTTAGATAGAGTGTTTACAAGTACGTGACAAAAATGGGACATTTTTCCGCACATTTTACTATTTTTAATGCTTTCCTTCTTTTACTTGAATATTTTTTCACAACTAAAATTTGAACCGCAGGTCCTTAGAAAAATGGAATTATGTGATTGGAAAAATGATATTCTTGTTTGTTAGTATATTTTGAGCCCTCATCTATGGACACGTGAGAAAATCCAAAGATCTTGTGCGTGAGACATTTCGATTCCCGTCTTGGCGCTGCTGAATCATTTTAAAATTCTAAAAAAGAAAACGAAGTTGGAAATTCATGAAATTTGACGAGTCATCGTTATATTGCATGTTTAAACTGTGGAAAAAAATTTGAAAAGGTTTCATGCAAGTTTGCATCCCGTTTCTTGAAACCTAGACATCTCAACTTGAGTTTCATTTATCACATCTTGGAGATGTCTTGGTAAAGCGCCACCGAGATGCAAACATCCCACTAAATCGACTCAAACTTTTTTTCATAGTGTACACATGTGATATAAGGACAACTCGTCAAGTTTCATGATTTTTCAACTCCGTTTGTATTTTATAGAATTTTTAAAACAATCGACCAAGCAAGTGAGTCGGCGTGTTTCGCGCACAAGATATTCGAATTTTGGTGTCCGGCCATGGATGAGGACTCAATATAGACTCACAAGCATGTTTATCATTTTTTGAATCATTTCGATCCATTATTCGAATCACTTGCAGTTCAAATTTTAGTTTTCGAAAAGAAATTCAAATATAACATGAAAACTCATAAAATATAGTAAAAGTTTTAAAAAAATTCCAAACATGAACAATGAACTCCATGTACTGTAGCTAAGGCACGTAAAAATTTGTGATGGCAAATTCAAAAAAAAATTATACGCCGATTTTGGAAAAGGTGCTCGGCAAAGGCAATCTTTGCCGAGCAATCGATGGGGACAAAGTGCTCGGCAAAGACCACCTTTGCCGACCGCCCATATCCGTGCTTTCGGCGTGCCGACGCCGTATTTTTTCCCACGACACGTGGCAACGCTGGCATTGTTTTTTATAATTTTAAAAAATACACTTCGCCGAGAAACGGACGGTGGGCGGTCGGCGAAGATGTTGATCTTTGCCGACGCATCGGATGGTTACGAGTCGGCGGTGTGCGTGACCGTTAACCGCTACGTTGGCGTAAGAAATGCCGACGGGTTTTCTTCGCCGACAGTTGGCGGTCGGCAAAGAGGGTGCTTTTGCCAAGCGTTGTTTTGCCGAGCACTTGGGCGTCGGCGAAGACTTCTTCGCCGACCGTGTCTCTTTGCTAAACGCGCGGCGGTCGGCGAAGAAATCTTCGCCGATGGTGAGCTTTTCAGGTGGTCGGCGAAACGCAGTCCCGTCGGGCGAAGATCCTGTTCCCGTAGTGATGGGTCAGGAGTCACACGGTTTCTCGAACACAGTGTGTCGCATGGCGCCCGTAAGTGGAGTCTATAAAAGGTCCCACCCTCTAGCCTCAGAATGCACTGTGAGCGGCACCACGAAAAAGGCAGAGGAATAGAGGGTGGATCGCATAGCCCACAATTCCTAACATTGGTATCAGAGCCAGGTTACATGGGGACGATTGTGATCTACCCGAACTCAGCCACCACTCCGTCGCCACTCATTTTTTTTTTTCCGCTGCAAATCTCTTGGCCGCCGCCGGCATCCACTCGCGCTGCGTATTGTTTGGCCGCCGGCCGCCGCCACCATCCACTCACAAATCCAATCACGCTGAGGCAAGATGAGAGGAACCATGCACCGCATGCCGATCTGAGCATTTGGTGTGCATCACGCCGGTGCCTGCATGCCGATCTAATCCTGGAGGGAGTCTGCGTCACGCCGGCGTCTGCATGTCGACCTGATCCAGTCCGCGTCACGCCGTCGTTCCTGGCCTGCCTCACGCGGGGTCACTGCTGCACGGAATCAGGCCACCACGCCCCAGGCGGAATCGCGGTCAGGCTGCGATCGCTGTACTCCGCCAGATCGCCGTACGTCCTTGTACGTCGCTCGTCACACCCTGTACGTGCCCAGGAACAAGAAGGTTTGTGTGCTGCCCTCTTCTACACGCAGATCAAGGAAGCAAGCAAGGCAAGGACGGAAGAAAGGAAGGTGATTTATTCATCACGTACATCTTACTCGGCTCTATTTCTTCAGTAAAATATTCATGGCAACCAATGCGGTATTTGCTGAATTAATTAGAAGTGGCAAGTTAGATGGCTCTAATTTTACGGTTTGGAAGAGGAAAATCAATTATTTACTTGTTGTCGAGAATATTGATTATATTATTGATACACCTAAACCGGAAGAGCCAAAGAAAGATGCCACTGCTGAGGAAAAAATCTGAATATATGCTTGAATATGAAAACTGGGCTAAGGATAATAAGAAGGCTCGTGTATTTATGTTGGGATCTATGTCTGATTCTTTAGCTGCTGAGTATGAGGTTGAACGGAATGCTCAGAAAATTATGGGCAGACTGGAAAGGGATTTTGGTGATATATCTCTGGTTAAAGTGCTTAGCCTTGTTAATCGTTTTCTGTCTACCAAGATGAATGAAGGTGCTTCAGTTAATGAGCATATAAATAAACTCTCTGTTCTAGGAGAGGAATTAAAGATTGCTGGTTATCCTTTTCAAGAAGAAGTGCAGGTCATGGTTGTCTTGAACTCTTTGCCAAATTCATGGGAACAATTTAAGATGTCATTTTGTCATTCTAAACGTGCACTAAACATGCGCAATTTGAGGCATCATTTGCTCATTGAAGAAGATAGGAAACTCTCGGGGAAAAGAAAGAAACTCAAATAATTCAGAGTTACACCTTGGAGAGGAAAAGCACAATGCAAATAAAAGGAACTGCAAAAAAGAGGAAAGGTAAAGGTGATCTGAGGGACAAGCTTAACAAGAAACGCGATCGTGATGATCGTGGAAATTATGATTCATCTCAGAGGATTGACAAAAAAATAAAAGAAATTTCCCTTGTCACAACTGTGGTGGGACTAGGCACTTCAGAGCTGAATGCAGGAAAAAGAAGAAATATAATAATGAGAAGAAGAAGCAGGACAATCATGATGATCGCAAAAGCAGCCCTCGAGAGGAAGGTATGCATTATGTTAATGTTTGCACTGAAGCTTTATTCACTACTGTTTTTCCAAATAGTTGGGTTGTTGATTCTGGTTGCACATCACATATTGCAAGAGATCATAAATATTTTACTTCCATGCAAACAATTCCAAAGGGAAATAGATATGTCTACTTAGGCACTAATGCTAAAGCTGATATACTTGAATTGGAAATTATGTTCTTAAACTCCCTAATGGAGGAAAAATTGTTGTTGAACAACACCTTATATTCACCTAGCATGAGAAGGAATTTAATATCAGTCTCTCAATTGGAATTTATTGGTTATGATGTACTATTTGGAAATGGAAGAGTCAAAATATTGCTTAATGGGAAATTAGTGCACGCTGGTCTTTGTCATGATGGCCTCTATTTTCTTGATAATTTAATAGAAGGTGCCAACTCTGATTGCTTAGTTGGTGAAGATAACTCCTTAGTGAGGAACAATGACAAGAACACATGCTCAGAATCTTATTTATGGCATTTACGACTTGGTCACATATCTAAAAACAGAATTAAAAGGCTAATTAATTTTGGAATTCTAAACTTTAAGTGGGAGGATTTTGGTACTTGTGAGGCATGTATAATGGGTAAAATGACCCGTGCGCCTTTTCCAAAGGCGGAAAGATCTAAGGAAACTCTTGCTATTATTCATTTTGATATTTGTGGAGAAATGTCTACACCCACTAATAGTCAGAAGATTTATTTTATCACATTCATTGATGATTATTCAAGATATGGTTATGTGTATCTTCTAAAAACACAAGTCGGAAGGGTTTGATGCTTTTAAAGCATTTAAAACTGAAGTGGAAAATCAGTTGAATAAAACTATTAAAGTTTTAAGAACTACTCCAGGAATATTAAATGACTTTTGTAAAGAGCATGGAATTATTCATCAATATACTATGCCATACACTCCGCAACAAAACGGCGTAGCCGAGCGGAGGAACAGAACACTTATGGATATGGTTAGGTCTATGATGGCCTATTCTGATCTCCCTTTGTCTTTTTGGGGTGAAGCTTTGCATATAGCAGTTTATTTATTAAATCATTCACCATCTAAAGCTGTCACAGTCACTCCTTATGACTTATGAGTTGTGGATTTGGAAGGAAACCCTCACTTCGCCATTTGGCTGTTTGGGGCTGTAATGCTCAAATTAGGGTGCCAAATCAATATCGTACTAAGTTGCATCCTAAAAGCACACCAGGAATTTTTATTGGTTATTCTACGTAATCAAAAGGTTATCGATTTTATGATCCTGAAAATAGAAAACTGGTGGAAAGTAGAGATGCTATTTTTCTAGACCATCAAACACCTCGCCGCACTAAACGGGCTAGGGTGGAATTATTGGCAACTCGGTTGAACCACAATTTGATGCATCTCAAATTAACTCACTTAATGAGGAAAATATAACTCCAGAAGGAAATTCAAATCAAACTCCCAACACTTCTCGCCTTAGGAGAAGTGGGAGGAATACACAAGCACCATCATACCTAGATGAGTATTATGTGTTTTTGGGGGAAGTACACTCTAAAATTTCAGATTTAGAGGAAGATCCAAAAACTTATAAACAAGCCATGAGCTGCCCTCAATATACACTATGGGTGGAAGCAATGCGGGAAGAAATAAACTCAATGAGAAAAATAAAGTTTGGGAACTTGTTTCATTGCCAAACAACCGCTTAAAGCCTGTAGGATGCAAATGGATTTTAAAAAAAGGAAAGTTAATGCAATAGGACAAGTGGAAAAAATATAAGGCTAGACTTGTTGCAAAAAGGCTACACACAAAAGGAAGGTGTTGATTTTGTGGAAACTTTTTTTTCTCCTGTTGCAAAGTTTACTTCCATTCATGTTATTAGTGCTTTAACGGCTTATTATGATCTTGAACTCCACCAAATGGACGTTAAAACGGCTTTTCTTAATGGGGGTTTGGAGGAGGAAACATATATGTTGCAGCCGGAAGGTTTTAGGGAAAAAAGGAAAAGAAAATATGGTTTGTAAATTAAATAGATCAATTTATGGTCTTAAACAAGCCTCACGCCAATGGAACATTCTTTTTGATAATGCTATCACGTCATATGGTTTTTCAATGACGGAAGGTGATCATTGCATCTATACTAAAGTTATTGGTAGCAACTTTGTCTTGCTGTCTTTATACGTTGATGATATTCTTATTGCTTCTAATGATAAATCAACATTGGCGGAAGTTAAGGCTTGGTTATCCTCTAAATTTGATATGAAAGATATGGGGAAGCTTCCTATGTTTTGGGAGTGGAAATTCATAGAGATCGGAATAAACGCATTCTTGGTTTGTCCCAAAAGACTTACCTTCGAAGTGTCTTGAAATGTTTCTCTATGGAAAATTGCAAACCAGCTAATGTACCTATAGTACAAGGAACCAAACTCAGTGGGAAAATGAGTCCTACTACCACTGAGGAAAAACAAAGAATGAATGGAATTCCTTATGCTTCAGCGTTGGGATGCCTTATGTATGCCATGTTATTCACACGACCTGACCTTAGCCATGCCATTGGAATTCTTAGTAGATATCAAAAGAATCACGGGGAAGAGCACTTTGGAAACAAATAAAATATGTATTGCGTTATGCCGGAGGAACTTTGGATTATTCTCTATGTTTTAATGGTCACATATATCTTGATGAACGGAGATCAACATCCGGCTATGTATTCACTTTGGCGAGGAGGTGCAATTTCTTGGTGTAGCCGGCTACAACAACCGATTTCTCGGTCATCCATGGAAGCTGAATATATTGCTGCATCTGAAGCAGCAAAGGAAGCTGTATGGCTAAGGGAATTTCTTGTTGCATTGAAGGTCGTGGAAAGTGCATCACAACCTGTCACTATGTTACGTGATAATTTGTCGGGCGCATCAAGGTTGCTAAAGATCCACGTATTTCATAGTAAAAGTAAACACATTGAGGGAAAGTATCATTATATTCGTGACGTCATAAACAGACTGAACACTATTCGTTTGGTTTATTTGGCAAGTACAAGTATGGTTGCAGATCCACTGACTAAACCACTTAGTCAGGAATTATTTTCTAAGCATATTAGAAATATGGGACTTCAGGTCATTGATTGAAATATTTCAGCCAAGTGGGAGATGTTGGATTTTTATTTATGGCATTCAATATTTGTTATTGTAATTATTTATTACCTCAATGTGGAAATACTATTGATAATAAATAATGTACTCGAGGTGCCGAGGACATTTTGTGCTGGAATACAGTGTGAGAAATAATTGAGATTGACTCTCTTGGGAATATATATTATATAACGTACTTATCTTTCCGGGTACAGCACAATGGAAGAGTTTGGGTTTGTTTGCAGGATCGGCTCTGCGGGCTGTTGACTCATATAATTAGATTGGAATTAATCTCACATATACAATCTAATTATAACACATGACTCACACATGTGTGCTAGGGACTAATATATTTTAGACTCGGAATCTTTGGCCTGTCTCGATCGTGGTTGGTGACATGGTTCAGGAGTCACACGGTTTCTCGGAACACAGGTGTCGCGGCGCCTGTAAGTGGAGTCTATAAAGGTCCCACCCTCTAGCCTCAGGAATGCACTTCGTGAGCGGCACCACGAAAAGGCAAGAGGAATAGAGGGTGGATCGCATAGCCCACAATCCTAACAAGCTCTGTTTTCTTTAATAACAGTGCAGCAGTTGAAAAGAGAGCCACGTTCATTTGTTTGTTTACATTATTGAAGTATGTAAGGCTTTGTTTGGATCTCATGAGAAATAAGAATGAGATGTGAAAAAACAGAATGAGATCTAATAATCACTTGGATTCTGGAATCTGGCCAACTATCTATCACAAACCTGGTATGTAGAGATTTTACTATGCAAAGACAATATAATCACTACCCGCATAATTTGTTTTTACATGTTGCCTTGAGCTTTATCCTAAGTCAAACATTACTATCTTTGACTATCTATTTCAAAATAATCCACTATATGTAAATTATAAATTATGAAAGTATTTTTCATGGTGAATCTAAAAGCACAAATCTTATGTTGTGAATCTATACATGTTTTTTGAAATTGATTGTCAAAGCTATAAATGTTTGACTTAAGACAAAGCAAATATGAAATCCAAACACTCAATTTTTTTATCCAAATTCAAGATTCTGCATATGCTATATAGAATTTAAATTCTCTCACAATGAGAACAGGATCCAACAACAAGCTCTATAAATAGAGGTAATACAACTATTATCATTTTCAAGTTCGCATGGGACCTCCACAATGTATAGTACAAGTAACGTATACATGGACTTCCTCAAAGATGTGTGCCTTTTCAAAAATAAATATCATCCACGGTAGAAAAACAAAACTATGATCACCGACCGCTTCTGAAGTTCTCATGCTCTAACTTGACACTTACTCCCTCTACCCTAGTAGGATTGTCGTTCTACGACTCAAGCAATGCCCAATGACATTGTCGTTTTAGCTTTGGGACCACAACTGCTGCTCTCCAGCATCGCGTACAGGTTGGAGACTTATCCTACTGGCCGTCAAGAGAGGGAAAACAGAAAACAAGTAGCACGACACAGCCAAGAAGACGGGAATGAGGGAGGAGCAGAGTGACGGCCACGGCCGGGATCTTTCCTCACGCGATCGCGGTGGCGCGGCCTCGCTGTCTCCCCATTCCGGTGACGAGTCACCTCCTGCCTCGGCTCGTCCGGCTCCGCAAGGGCAGGTGCGGCGGCGGCAGTGAAGAGGGGCAGACTTGCATGGAGGCCCTACGGTGATTGCCGAGGTCATGGAGGCGGCACAGCCCGTGCGCCCGGCGGGGAAGGGGCCCGCTTCACCTAGCAGCCCGCAATGGAGATGGCCGGCTCGCCAAGCAGCCCGGGCGATGGAGATGGTTGCGGCCTCCTTCTTGCGTGTGGCACTTCTTGGGCCCGTCACGGATGCTGCTGCGGCCTTCTTCTTCCTCCGGTCGCCGCGTGAGTGTTGGCGTTGGGGAAGTCGAACGCCGCCTCGGTGGGTCGCCGTTGATGGTCGACGTACGCGGCACAGCTTGACAGAGAAGATGGCAAGCTTCTTCCACATGCGGCCCGGCAAGCTTGATGATGCAGAGAGGAAATGATGCCCGATCTGCGGGGTGGCGCGGCGCAGCGCTGGGGCGGCGGGTGGGCAATGGCGGCGCTGACCCCGCAGGCGGCGAGGCGTGACCTCGGCACGGGGAAGGCGTTGTCCGTCGGTCAGCGGTGGCGGCACATGGGCGGCGATGGTGGGAGGAGGAGCGGACGCTCGCTCGCTTTGGGGAGAGAGTACTACCCGTGTGCATCTAGATCTGAACAAGGCGGAGGGAGGAGCAGCGGGAGAGAGTACTCGGACGACACAACTTTTGGCGTTGCAGGGCTAGATGGGTCTATCTCCTTAAACCCCGTGCCCGTTCCTAGAATGAACGACAGTCCTTCTAGGACGGAAGGAGTACACTGTCTTGTCAAGATGGGTAGCAGTGAGAGAGCTTGTGGTTGTCATTTGTCTGGGCGGATCTAGAACTTTTATTCATTGATACCATACTAACTAAGAATTCAAAATTTCCAATAGTGGTTGCGAATGATCCAACTTCACTCACCGATTTAGGGTCCTCGGTACAAGTTCTTTCCACCTCCCTAAGAGCTGATCTTATTTGAGAGGTTTGATACCCCGATAGGTTGCACACTCTTTATTCGACTCTCCCAACCAGTATCGGACAAGGGTTTGGATGGTGAACCTCTCAATATGATCAGTCAAAATTTTCCACTTTTTAGTAGAACGTGCAAAGCAGAGACAGTATATCTGTTGTATGACACCAAAAAAGTAAGTGTTTTCCTGCAAGATTTTGCCATATCACAAAGAACAAGGTTCAAACTATGACATGCACATGGCATATACAATGCTCTCGGATTAATTTCTTGCACACGTGCACTGCACACCTTGATGTTTTCCTTCATATTGGAACCATTATCGCATTACCCTTGACCTCTCACATCATCAATGTTCAAACCAAGAGACTGCAATGCATCCAACAAGTACATTTAAAAGCCCCAATCCTGATGTGTCATCAACCTTTAAGAACTCTAGGAAAAATTCCTCTACTCTTGGAATGGCACTAGACATATTAAACACACCGCACAATTAGTGTCATTTGTTCTTCATGACTCACATCCGGTGCACAATCCAAGATAACAGAGAAGTACTTTGCACCTTTTATGATCCTTAAGATACGTTTTTAACAAAGACATCGGCAAGCATAGCAATTAACTCATTCTCGTATCCGAGGGCCAAGATAATGATGATGGATTTCATTATTATGAATGCGCCTGATATGTTCTTTCATGACAGGATCAAATTTAGCAATCATTTCCACTGTGGCCAGGAAATTACCATTATTTGATTGATAAAGTTTTGCATTTGTTCCTCGAAAGGCTAGATTTTGCTTAGCAAGAAACTTCACGGCCAGAAACTATTCTTACCAAAACTTTTCTCCAACGCTCCTTCTCTTTTTGCAATTTCCGCTGCATATCATGATCAATTGTTTTATTTTTGCTCAATCTAATCCGAAGATCAATCCATGTATTCATGTTTGACATATGCTCTTGGCTGTTCTCATGTTGTTTTATTTCGACACTCAAATGCTTCCAATCCCTCAGTCCTTCATTTGCTAATGAAGCCGTGTACTCATTTGATTTGAATAGTTTGCAGCAAAAAAACAAAAGACCTTGTCCACATGCTTAGAGTAAACCAGCCACTTCCTATCAACAACCTCTCCATTATTCATCTTTTCTGGAGTAGTAGGCATATGAAAAACGCCTATTACTAGGATCACTAGGAAATTTTAAATCCATCTCTCTCACAGGCCCTTTCTCAATTATGATATCCCTTTTGATATTGTCAAGATTTTCCCATGTCCTAGGATCAAAGATACTCAACATTGATTGTTCCTCAGTATATATATTTTCTGTATTATGCGAAGGCTGCAAATTTTCACCTGATCCCAAAATGTCCTCGGTAGCATCAACTTGCGCATCTAAATTTTTTTCCTCCCCTGTGCCACCATCATTGGCATCAGCTTGTGTATCTAAATTCTGCTCGTTTGTTCCACCATCATTTCCATCAGCTTGTGCGATGATTGGCTGATCATGTTCTTGCCCCTGATTTTGACTGACTTCAACGTTTCTTGATGTTGGAAAAAACCTATGTAAAGCACCCTTTTGTGATTCTCTGGATTGAAGTTCTTGCTTTCTTTCTTTCCTTTTTTTTTTTGAGCACCAGACTTGTGTTTCTTTGGTAACATCTAACATTATAGAAACAATTTATTAGAAATCATATCCCTAAAGTCTCTATCGCTACCCGTAAGTACCAACATGCAGGGTATTAATCTTGACAATTGTCAATTGATCTATACACTTGACTAGTTCATATGAATTATACCTTTGCCAAATTGCCGTGGAGGGGAAGAAGGCCTTCCTTGTGTCAGGCTGCACTGCGTCGTGCCGTCGTGCGTCCCTGGCAGATAGGAGATAATTCTTGACTTCTAATTGCCGTATAGATCAATTGATCAAGAATCAATCCTGCTGGTACTAGTCCATACCTTTGCCAAAATTGCCGTGGAGAACTGGAGAAGGGCAGAAGGCCGGCGTGCGTAGCGGTGTCGCCCTAGCCCTACGCGGCTGCGCTGCGTGGTGTGCGTCGCGAACTGGGCAACTAGCGATGGGAGATCGACAGGCAGGAAGGTTTGACGGCGGCTGATGGGCTGACCTCCGCTAACACACAATTACACATACATATCTATACCTACTAATAAAAGAGAAAATTTCAGTTCCACCTCTTTTTTCACCTTTTTTTTTCTGCCACCGTTTTTTCTGCCCGAAAATTTCTGCCGTCCGCCTCTTTCCACAAAAAATTTTGTCGTCCGTCCGCCCTGTCGCCTCTCCTCAAAAATTTTTGTCGTCTTCGCGATCGCTTGGAAACGGAAAGCTCCACGTTCGCGGCGAGAAGGTCCGCGCTGCTGGCGGCGTGGGCATCATCTTTTCAACGATGCGTCCGAGGGCGGCACGGCGCAGTTCAAGTCAAACGTGTCCATCCCGGCGGCGGCGTCAGCCAGGCCGGCGGCAACAAGATCATGTCGTACATCAACTCCCGGGCGAACCCCACCGCCGCCCTCCAGCTGCAACATGTCGAACCTCCGCGATATCAAGCCCGACCTCACGGGCTCAGGGCGAACATATAATCGCGGTCGCCCGGGCGCCGGCGGCTGGCAGCATGCCCACCCGCAGCGGCTTGATGGGCGGCACGTCCATGGCCACACCGCACCTACCGGGGATCGCGGCTGTGCTGAAGCGAGCACGCCCAGGGTGGTCGCCGTCCGCGATTAAGTCGGTGATGATGACTACCGCCGGCGTGACGCACCCAGGCGGCACGCCCATCACCGATGAGATCACCCGGCAAGCCGGCTGCGGCGGGACACCTCCTCATTGGCTCCGGCATCGTGGATTTGTGAACCCGACCAAGGCGCTTGATCCGGGCCTCCTCTACGACTTCTCGCTGATGGACTACGTCCCCTACATCTACGACTTCGGGTACAGCGACACCTTGGTCAATGAAATGTCGGCGCAGCCACTGCAGAACGTGAACTGCGTGGACGGTAACCAAGATCGAGGGCAAGGACCTCAACCACTTGTCCTTCCTCCACGGCGCTCCGGCGGCCGCGCCGGTGGTCGAGGTGAGGCGCCACGGTGGCCAACGTCGGGGAGGCTGTCTCAAACTACACGGGCGGAGGTGGAGGCACCGCCGATCGTAGCCGCCCAGGTAGTGGCACCGAGGCTGGAGTTCGCTCTGTGAACCAGAAGATCGACTTCACGGTGAGGTTCAGCAGAGTTGGCGCCCCCAATGGCGGCATGGCGGAACGAAGCCTCGGTGGGTCTCTCGGTTCGCAGCCCAATCGTCGTTCTCGATGGGGCGCAGCCCAAGGGCAGCAGGTTGTTTTTTTTTTGTCTCCATTCCATTTATCTTTGTCGGCCTACTACCTTCCACCTGTCACTTTCGTACATATAGTTATAGTTTGATGAATTAGAGATTAAAATATTAATTAATTATTTAATTGTCTAATTGTCAAGAACATAATGCTAATTGGATAGTGTATCTCTAACCAACATATAAATCCCGTTGCGACGCTGAAACAATCGAGAATTGATAACATGAGTAGCATGTGTCCACCTATGATATAAAATAAAATGGCACAACTAATTATTCTTCATGCTATAAATTATCTAGGATTGTTTCAAGATGTGCGTCCCGTTGTAACACATAGACAATTTTGCTACAAGCGAATCAATCTATCAAATTGCTTTTCACATGAGTACATGTGACAATAAATTACTAAATTACACTCCCGGTGCAACACACGGGCATGTTTTGCTAGTATCTATTAATACACGCTAAACTCATGGGCCCCCAGCCTCATGGGCCCAAGGGCGTAGAACCCCCGGGACGGGCCTGCAAGCACGTCGGCGTTGAAAAATAGTAATCAATAATGCATGCGTGCGTAGATGTAGCACCTTTACCTCGAATCCTAGACAGCACTCATGTTAGGCCCTGTTTGGTTCCCATAAGTCACCTGACTTATAAGTCTAAAAGTGCAAAAAGTGACTTATTTTGTCAAACACCCCGACTTATAAGTCATCCCAACTTATAAGTCATAAGTTGGTACACCCCTGCTTATAGCTTATAACTCACTCTATATGCATGGGGTCCACACCTTTTCCACCTTTTGACCATACAAAACTGACTTATAAGACACCAACAACCAAACATGACTGACTTAAGAACTGACTTATAAGTCACTGGTCAGGTGATTTATGGGAACCAAAAAGAGGGCCTTAGCGCGGACAAAACAATGCAACCAGAACAACCAATCGCTTCTTCGGCGTTTCCATGGACAAAGCACACCCCTGCTGCCACACTTGGCGAACAACACCTCCATGTCCTCCGGGCTCCGGCCCCTGGTCTCCGGGAACCGCGACGTACACAAACACAAAGCGCCGCGCCGCCCCGCCACCATACAGCAAGAAGCATCCTGGCATGGTGCGGCGCCAGCGGCGAGATGAACATCATGCTAACGCCGTGCGCACCAGCCGCCCAACGCCCGTGTTAACGCTGGTGCCAGCTTGCAGCCGCAGCGGCAGGACCTCAGATGAGCGTCATGCTAACCGCCGTGCACACCAGCCGCCCAATCGCCCGTGCCAACGCTGGTGCCATGCGGCGCACAGCCGCAGCGGCAGGACCTCAGATGAGCGTCATGCTAACGCCCGTGCACCAGCCGCCCAACCGCCATGCCAACGCTGGTGCCGCAGCGGCGCAGCGCAGCCGCAGCGGCAGGACCTCCGAAGCGCCATACGCCGACCAGCGGGCTGAACCCGACGGAGAACGCGACGACGAAGGCCAGCACGATGCGGAGACATGCCGCTGGCGCCGCGCGCCGAGCCAGAGCGGCGGCTAGGGGACGCCGCGGGTTACAGCCACGCCCGCCCGTGCTGGCTAGCAGAAGCGGGTGCCGGCCGAGGCGGTCGGAGACTATGGCAGCGCCGCCACGAGGATGGAGACCGTCTTCACCGCTCCCACGGGCGATGGTGGCGCCCAGCACGGCGCGGGTCCGACGACATGCCGGGCGCCGCTTGAAGACAGAGGGCTGTACAGCACGACGCCTCGATGCCCGACGCTTCCAGGAAGAACGCAGCCCGGACGGCGCAGAGCGAGGATTCGTCGCACTGCTGCCGGTGGGACGCACGAGCAGCTCCGCCCACTTGCCGTTGTCGCCTTCGGATCCTGGCGCGGCGACGGCCTGCTTGATTTCCTCCCAAGCGGAGGTCAGCCTCTGCTGGGGTGTCGGAGGTGCGCGACAGCACGGGGCGTCGCGTCTGCGTACCGTCCGTGCATCGCGAGCCACCGTGGCGACTCTGGCATGGCCAGCACTCCAACAGCGACGAGCACCGGTGGCAGCACTCCGGCGTACATGACGCGCCAGCCGAGGTATGCGGTGTACCGGCAGGTCGGCGAAAGCGTAGTTCGACACATAACCGAGGAGGATGCCAACGTGATAAAGATCTGCACACGGCGCCCACGAGCAGAGATCATGTCAATGGGATCTAACAAAGATTCGAAGTCAAGTACAGGACATGGAGAGCGCCCCAAATAGAGCACGTCCATGCACATAGAGATTAGAAGACTGACATCGAGCAAGCAGGATAGGACACCGCGGGTGAACAGGACAGGACACCCCAAACAGAGCACGTCCTGCGCCCGAATTGAATCTAATGCAGGGGATAGACTTCGTTCGAGAGATCTCGCTTCTTCCTGAACATCTTCTTTCATCTCATGGTCAAGGGGTTGATACAAATTGTGATTCTTCATGTGCTAACCCTACTAATGATTCTGTGGAAGAAGTTGTTCCTTCAGGAACCAGCTCGAATGGTGAAAATCCAAGAACAAATGACGATCAGATGCAAAATTGGGAGCCGGTCTCCCCATCGTGGGCAGGCACAGGACACGAAGGCGATCCAGGTGCAGGGTGAATCATCCTCGGATCCGGCGCCGCACCTGTACGATCCATGGTCGGCCGATCCCTCTCGTGCCAAGTGGCGCACTCGCCCGGCTTGGGGGTCGGGGGGGCCAGCGCGACGTCGGACGCCCGGCGCCCCAGGTCTTCTACGCCGCCCGTCTGCTTCGTGAATAAGCCCACAAGGATCAAGGTCTTGTTTAGATGGCTAAAATTTCTAACGCTTTTTCGGTTTTTCCATTCTCTCCATCACATCACATTAAATACACCTGTTTGGAGTATGAAATGTAGGTAAAAATAACTAATTACAGTTACATTTGTACATCACGAGACAAATCTTTTGAGTTAGTCCATGATTGGACAATGTTTACCAAATACAAGCGAAAGTACTACGGAAGTGCTACAGGAGTTGTAACAGTGCTTTTGGCAAATTTTTTTTGCCATCTAAACAAGGCCCAAGTGTGCGAGTTCAGGTGATGGTGGATCTTCTATACCGATGATACCTGCCTCACCGGTGTTGCCTTCAGCATCAACACCTTCTCATCCACCGCCACCAATGCATCCTCGGACTCGACTCCAGCATGGTATTCGTAAACTAAAGGTCTACACCAATACGGTGAGGTATGGTAATCTTGCTTCGTTTGAGGATGAACCAGCAAGTTTGCATGATGCATTGACTAACAAGCATTGGAAGCAAGCCATGGATGAAAAATATTCAGCATTAATGAAAAATAAAACATGGCATCTTGTACCTCCACGACATGGGCGAAATATCATAGATTGCAAGTGGGTGTACAAAATTAAGAGGAAAGCTGATCACAAAAGAAAGTTACAAGGCAAGGTTGGTTGCAAGGGGCTTCAAAGCAAAGATATGGTATAGACTATGAAGATACTTTTTAGTCAGTTGTTAAAAAGCTACTAGTCGCCTGGTATTGTCTCTAGCTGTATCACAGGGATGGCATCTACATGAACTAGATGTTCAGAATCCCTTCTTGCATGGGATACTCGAAGAAGATGTCTACATGCTTCAACCGCCTAGATATACAAGTAAGCAAGTACCAAATTATGTTTGCAAGCTCGACAAGGCTTTATATGGGCTCAAGCAAGCTCCACATGCCTGGCGTGCAAGGTTAAGTCAGAAATTGCAAGTGTTGCGTTTTAAACCATCTAAGTCAGATACTTCATTGTTCTTTTATAATTCTGGAAAACATACTATTTACATGCTAGTTTATGTTGATGACATAATAGTTGCTAGCTCATCGAGAAGATGCGATCAAGGCATTACTTCATGATTTGGAAAGGGACTTTGCTATCAAAGATCTCGGTCAGCTTCACTACTTTCTTGGCATTGAGGCAAAAAGGTTGATGGTGAACTTTTACTCACTCAAGAAAGATATGCTATAGATTTATTGAAAAGAGTAAATATGAGTTTATGCAAGTCGGTTAAGACTCCAATGGTAGTATCGAGAAACTTTTCTGTTACAAGTGGACATTCTTTAGGTCCTGAAGATGCCACTTTCGGTATAGAAGCATTGTGGGAGCCTTGCAATATTTAACATTGACAAGACCGGATATATCCTTTTTTGGTTAATAAGATTTGTCGGTTTTTGCATTGTCCTACCAATCCTCATTGGGAATTTGTGAAGCGTGTTCTACGGTATCTGCGAGGAACTATCGTCTTGGGTTGAGAATTGGGAAGTCCAAGACAAATATGATAAGTGCCTTCTCGATGCAGATTGGATTTGGGTGCCGTGATGATCGAAGGTCAATGGAGGTTTTGCTATTTATTTAGGTGCTAATCTGATCTCCTAGAGTGCAAGGAAACAACATACTTGTTTCTAGATCAAAGTACCGAGGCAAAATACAAGTCAATGGCTAATGCAACTGCTGAAGTTATGTGGGTTCGGAAGCTTTTAGATGAGTTGGGTGTTTCGCATCCTATGGCAGCCACTCTCCGGTGTGATAATCTAGGCGCCACTTATCTGTCAGCTAATCCGTGTTTCATGCAAGGACTAAGCATATCGAGATTGACTTTCATTTTGTCAGAGAGCAAGTTTTGCAAAGAAGTTACATGTTCGGTTTATAAATTCAGGAGATCAAATTGCTGATGGTTTCACCAAAGCTCTTCCAGTTCACAAACTTGAGGAATTCAGAAACAATCTCAACCTCATAGGCGAGTTGTGATTGTCGGGGGGTGCTAAAACGGATGACCAAGGCGCTTCGTGTTAGTTGTATTGTTAGATTGAGTAGAGGTTAGTTACCATATCTTAGATCCTGTATAGGAATGCTTTGATTTGATTCTGTTGTAATCCTTTCCTTGTAACTCAAGTTGCTCTTTCTTGCAACTCAAGATGTACATGCGCGGGGGGGCTATTCTGACCCTATTCAACATGAAGCCGTAGCCTGAGAAGGTACACATTAACCCTAAACTTTACAATAAGTTCTTTTCGTGTCATGGAGCAATGGTTCTAGCTTTACGTGATGAACCGCAGCTACTATCTATCTGAGGCAGTGCTTGATTGTGACAGGCACACAGTTCAAGCCTGGACAGTGAAGCTATGTACCATGTTGATTTAACTATCTATGACTCTCATAAAGTTAAACCTCACTAAATGAATTCTCTTTATATAAAGTGTCCCCATCATTTCCCCACTAAGTGACACCACTAAATGTTCTTTTTCTTAATGCAAAGTGTCCCCATCATTTTCCACTAAGTCCAAGTCATCCCTTATTAATTACAAAAATAATTCATATTATCTATATCATGTGAAATACTTTAAATGTACTCTTGGATGATGCACATGATTGATGGCAGGTTGCGCTCAGGATCTTGCGCTGCTCCTCCATGCCTTCCACCCTTGTACTGGATCAGCAGGTAGTTTGATGCCATCTCATCCACCATAGTCCATAGAGACTAGAGGCCCAATCAACACATAGGGACACAGCAGATGCAAATTTGCTTTGCAAGTGCTGGAATGGCAGGGCGATTAATCCTAGCTGTGTCCTCCTCCAGCCTGCATGCAACCAGAATATTAGGGCTATGTATGTAGTCAATCTCGTAAAAAATGGAGCACACAAGCGAAGTGGATGGACGTACCAATGTGTGTATGAATGACTTCAAGTAATTAGTGGCTGCACCATCTGGGTTCCAACGATTATGATGGAGATGGACAGACCAAACCATCGATTCTGTTGTGACAACTACTACAGAAGTCGGGTACCAAAGAGAGATTGGTTCAGCAAGGAGAGGACTAGCCGCAGCAGGATTGCAAGAGTTAGGTGAAATGACAGAGGATCTCACAAAGACAAGCAAAGTATTTGTTGCTGTTGGTTGCTTATGGGCTTATGGCATATAAAGCTTCTGACAGGTCAAAGCGGCCCGACAGGGCACACTTCATACAGCTTTATCGAATGCTCATTCTTTGCACTAATCCTATTATGTACTCATCGCTCGAAAAGAAAAGGCAAGAATTGAATACAGCTTTAGCAAAGAAGCAAATAATTTCCAGTTCTTCTTGCTCTTCAGGACTTTGAAAATAGTGACAATCTAGATTCCATATTATTTATTTCTCTGTTATAGCCTGGCAGTGGTGGCATAATGTCACATCACATGAACAGTGGAAATAAGTTGTATAGGAAGGAGCACAAGCTACAAACCAAAGCATTCAGTGAGACAGGTACTCGGGTGTCCTATTTATTTCCCAAACTAACGTTAAGGAAAGAAATGAACTATCTATTGTCAGAACATATGTTAGCAACAGCACAGAGGGGATTCGAAGAGATAAATACGGAGTACCTGGCACACATAGGTGGTTGAGATCGTGCCACACACTGAAACATCACAGAAGTAGCTGTAGTAAAAGGTATGGAAATTCTCAGTAAAAGCGCCAAAGTTTTGCAGAAGATAAAAAAAAAATGACCGAACAAGATATCTGAGGATTTTTGGAGAGCGAAACATGGAAATCAGACTTGGAAGCTAACCTTGTTGGGACTGGGAGTGGTAGCATACTGGAACTCATTCCAACACCGCCGGAGTCGACCGTGTGTGACGATTCGCACTCAGTGCCGGCGCCGCCGTCCCTGTGCCGCTTACGGCATCCATGGCTCGTAGGCACGGGCGACACTGAGCTCGCGGGCCAAGTAGATCCAAACTCTTGTGGGCTGGCCCACGGCCGTGACGTCGCACCTTGACGGAATGGCCCAATACGCATTCACCCACAGATAACGAAACTGGTCTCGTAGTGTACACGCTTGACGATCGAAAGTGGCCTAACGTTTGATGGGTTTTGTTGCTCAAGCAGAACGTGCTTTCTGATCCCTTAAAAAAACTGAGACAGACATGCACCGAGGTTTGGAGAGTTGAGTGCAGAGTTGGACCGACCAAGCTCAAACGACAGAAGCTCAATTGCAGGGACCACATCAAGCTACTTTTACCAGACATATGGGCAAAAGATACCGAGCAAATCACTAAGCACCAAGCAGCTAGATATGCTTTACCCCAGACCCGAGGCATATACAAACTACAAATTCTCTGCTCTTTGAGGCACCAATTCACAGTTCCCATGCATAGCAATCGGCATTACTCACCCAGCGCTCATGGATCGAAGCACACAAACTACTACATGTCTTATTTTGAAGAAGCGATGGAACGAAGGAAGAAATCAAAAGCACAAACCCACAATAATCTACTATTAGGCATCAGAACACACATCGCACCATGTGAAGACCAAACACTGCAGTTAG
The DNA here is from genome assembly GCA_015847255.1 of Hyparrhenia diplandra. Lineage (NCBI taxonomy): Eukaryota > Viridiplantae > Streptophyta > Magnoliopsida > Poales > Poaceae > Hyparrhenia > Hyparrhenia diplandra. The sequence goes on from JADLZK010013348.1 coordinate 403,257, forward strand.
TTTCCCGATGTCTGTTTCACAAACATAAGAAGGAAGGGTCAGCTATGTCTTTACTAAATATTGATTGAATATGGATGTTTTTGTAGAGTAGAAAGGAAGGCGGCCAAGAAACTTACCATCTTTCCCTACAGGATGTTTTTCCTACGGATGTGATTTATCTTATGCCAATTTTCGTGTCCCTCTACTTTGCAGGTTGCACTGAGCACGCAGCACCGGCAGATAGTAATGTTGTTAAGACACTGATGGGGCAGGGTCGGAAGAAGCACTATCTCATTGCAGTCACAAATGTCCAATGTCTGTAGTGACACGAGGCACTCCATATTTTCTGGCAACCTGTCCCAGCCACAACCAGAAATTCGAAGCTGACGGAGACCAATCAAGACTTCAGGAATAGATGATGCAAGCTGACTGCAGCAATGCAGTTCAAGTCTATACAGATTCTTTGGGGCGTCTGGATGCTGGCGACTCAACATCCAGCTAGGATATCTTGAACCCCCGTAGTTGTTGATATGGAGAAATTTAATTTGCTTTGGAGGGCAAAGGCCCTCAAGTACCTCTGCTTCCACGTCTGGACTAAACCTCTTGTCCCTGTCGAACCATAGTTTCAGTTCTCTGAGTCGCTCCTTGTGGATTAGGTGGGCTTGAAGTGCTTCCTCTTTGCTTCCAACAATCTGAAGCCCCTTTATATTCAAAATGCCTCGAAGTTTGTTCAGATGCTTCAGCTGGTCCAACCCGTACCCTTCTTCCTCCTCCACTCTGAAATCTGTCAGTGTTTGGAGTGACGACAGCCTTCCAATGTTGGGGAAATACAACAAATCAGGGATGTGCCGCGAATTGATTAGATTAGCCATATCTTCAGGATAACGTGATGCTCTGATGTTAAAAGGAATATCTATGATCTTGATATGGTAAAGCTTGCTAAATGAGCTTGGCAAAAATCAGAAACGATAGTTCACCACGGAAAGCGGAGACCAAGATAACGTAGATGCTTCATCTTATCAATACATGCTGGGACTGACAGCTCATCTCCAAAATCATTTTGTTTAATGATCAGCACCGCGCAGTTTTGTCATCCTCGTGAACATACGCTCCAAGAGTCTTTTTTGTGTCACGATTTACTCCATTGGTAAACATGAGCTCTACTACAGTAGGCTCCTTAATGATCAGGGTGCGCAAATTTTCCACCTCCACCAGTTTCTCAGCAATCTCTACTCCATTGTTATTCTCAATGAAGAGATGATGAACCCCTCATGGGGATATCTTCCGGTGAGTCATTCAGTCCAATTCTAAAAACTCACTTCGAAAACCCTCTCCGCCAACTCATGTAGCAGGTCATGAATTGTGAATCCCACAATCTCCTCGCCAAACCTTATTTTTCGTTGTACTTTCAAAAAAATGAGAATGTCAATAATTCATCAAAGTAGTGGTGGCCTCTATCTTCCAGATCCTCAGTTTCATCCTTTACGAACCCTTGTGCTATCCGGATGCGAACCAAATTATCCCGTTTTAATCGATATCCTCCGGGGAAAATGCTGCAGTATGCAAAGCATCGCCTGATGTCAACACCAAGCTGCTGATAGCTCCACCACACAGCTCCCATTGTTTCATCCAACACATCAAGGTTTGATGTTCTTTCCCAGAAATCAAAACTGCTATTGCTCTTAATCCGTGCTGCCACTGTTATTTGCTGCAATGGGTGATCTCTGAATCTTTTTTGTAATTTTTCTCCCGATTTCTTTATATCTTTCATTATCAGCACTGCTGACTTGACTGCCGTCTCGAGCATAGTGCATAAACATTTTGAGGCACTGCTCCTCTTCTAAATCAGGTATTGGGATTTGCATTTTCTCCTGAACATCTAAAGCTGCAGCTGCATTTTTCTTTTGACTTGTCACCAGGATTCGGCTTCCACTCTGCCCAACTCGAAACACATCAAGTAGAATTCGACATTCCTTCATATTGTTATCATTGACCCAAAGATCATCCAGTACTAACAAGAAGTGTTTTCCTTTCAGTTCTTTTTCCAACTCTTCTTTTACACTTTTAAGATCTTTTGACTCTGTTGCATGCTGCTGTTGCTTTATATCTGGTCCAGCATTTTCACGAAATATATTAAGGACGCTGAAACTCTTCCCCACAAGAACGAACATGATAAGGTTGAAATGTTCTGCACTCTTCTCATATTCACAAACATATTGTGCTAGGGTAGTCTTTCGAGAACCTGTAATACCATATATGCCAATCACAGAATATGGTTTCTTGCTCCCGGAGCTTAATGCAGAGGTATGTGATCCCTCACGAAGCATCCTACATATATGCTTACGGTCCTTGTCTCGACCGAACACTTCCTTTTCAATCCTTCGTAGACGCGTCATCAATTTCTTTTTGTGTGCTTGTGCTTTCCTCGGCACTGTTCTTCAGGGTGCAACTGCTGCTGCTTTCCATGTCACCGTCGTTGGGGGTGCTGCTGCTACTATTTGTATCATTCAACAGATCTGATTTCTTGGAGGTATTGAGAATATCTTCTATACACTTTATTCGATTCTTCAGGCTGATTCTTTCGGTTATCGGAACTAAAGATTCTTTTTCACTGGCATCCTTCTGCAGAAACAATGGTTCAAATAATTATTACGACAACGATGCATTTCTGGCCCTTTTAAAAACACACTTCATTCTGTAACGTGCAAACTAATGTGGCAAAATGTTTACTATGGAAAGACCCGGTAACCTTATGGTATATCTTAGTATAGTTAATTGCCGGCTCCCATTTGATATCAATAAAATAGAAAGATCTTGCCATCGAAGAGGTAGAATTTAATCAATATTGATAATAATAGCAATTATTTTTTAATATTACCCACCACTTTCATTATATATAAAAAAGATAGGACAACCGCTTAACATCTAAACTCCCCAATCTAAATTACTAGTCACTTCTCTCGTTCATAAGAAAAACTAAAACATCAATCAAGTCTACATCAAAACTACCTAGTTCTATCTCATTATTATAAATAAACTAAAACATACCCTAAATTTAAATCTAAATTACCAATACCCTGCTACATAAAAAGTTCGATGTAACGTAAATTACACAAGTATGTTTCTGAATTACCCACTTCTATCACTATTGATTAATTAATGTACTAAAAGCTAATTTTGAATAACATGCATAGTGAATTACCCTCTCTATATGACCCTTTTTACCCTGTCTCCTCTCTACCTTGTTGTTCGTCACGCCTCCCAGCAATATTTGTCAGCGTTCTACTAGCGGCCTTGCTAGTCCTAGGGACGCCCTCCACGTCTCCTCCCCCGACGGGTCATCCGGGAGGTGTTAGGGGGTTTTTTTACGCAAGGAACAATCCCAAAAATCGGCCCAATAACCAGCTCTAGATCTGTTTTGTCGGTTCAATTTCGTTCGTTGTGGGTTGATTTGCATCCTCTCGGCATTAACAAATAGTAATGGTTAAGATTAAACATCAAATCTAATTCGAGGTTGCCAATGTTATTTTCGTCCTATATCTCACTTGCCAGCTGCTTAAGAGTTCAACTTGACTTATGTTTTAAAAAACATTATAGCAACAAAACAAAACTGTGTTCAATTCATTTGCTATGAGCCTTTTTACTACTGTACCTTTGAGCAGGTACCGCTAATTCTAACATCGGGTGTAAGAAAATTTGGTATCGAAGTACCTAATTTAAAATCATTATTTTAGCTCACGGTAGCTTTCCTAAGGCAGTAGAAAAATAGATATAGACTCTTAATTTTGGTATGCTAATTATTTTCCATAGCTAGAATTAACAGGACAAATATTTCACGACGATCAAGAGGCAAATATTTTGGTATAATGATATTTCAGTATGCCAATCTGAAATGATAGTAAGATGGTACCTTGTCACTTTTGATGTCATATGACCAATCACGATAAAAACAGGCCTTTGCAAACCAGGTGAGCATAGATCGAGCACAGTACCGCAATATTGATGAAGAAGTTGGTTCTCCCTCTTTTCCTTCCTTTGTCGTCTTCTTCGATATCTTCCTCGTCTCTCACTTCTTCCACTTGATTACTTTCTTCTTCTATCTCTTCCTCTGACACCTCTCCCTCTTGTCCTCCTTCAGAAACTTCTTCTATCTCCTCTGACTTCTCTCCCTCTTCCCCATTTTGTCTCTCTTCCGCCTCTCCTTCCTCATCAACCATCTCCTCTGCTGGCCTATGTGCTGTGTCCGCCGGAACAAATTCAGAACCTCTGGACTGAAGACTTGGGGTTGGCCGGTTGGGTTCATAGAAACTGGAAGAAGCAGCACACCTGATCTGGGTAATATGGCACTCCTGAATAATTGCCCTAGCTGTTGGTACCAACTCTGTGCGCACTGCAGTACTGCAGCACCGATGATGTTTATGGCTCTACAAATGGAATACAAGTCGAACTGACGCCACCCTTGAATCACCAACTGCCCCTGCCGGATCATGCTTTGTGCGCTCTTCATTACTACTGTGAGGGTGACATGTATCCATCGCCCGAAGGAACTCCCCTTGCAGCGAGCAATCCAGGCGCAAACAGCACCTAGTTGGTTCTCCACCCAGCAGCTGTCATCATCCCCAAGATGGAGATCCTTCTCGATTTGGCGATAATCGAGAAGATCTAGGATGTCTTCGGCTTCATACAAGGCAGACTTGATATCCTTCTTCATGCTGTCCAATATCTTCAGATCCCTTCGAGACCCTTTGTCTTCATCTGCTCTAAGCACCGTCTGCTCCTCCACAGCACAAAGCATTTTCTCCAGCTCTCTGATAATATCATTCTTTAGCTCCTTGAGCTTTTTGATGTGTCGAACACTAGGTAGGCAAAGATCTTGTTCACGAGCAAGCTGATAATGGGTGACAGAAACCAACCTATTACAGTTAAGCACCAGGCTATCCATCCAAGTTTCCTCATCAATTCTGCCAAGGAATCCATGCTTAGTTTTCCAGGTGGGGAGAATGGGCTGAGATGAAGGAAGGAGGATAGACGCGCAAATAGTTAAGTCAGATCCCTGGTACATACCACAGCTTATGTTAAGAGGGGACGATAGCGCCACGACACACACGACAAATGATGCATTAGAATAAATAAAGGTAACTGTGACCGGCTTGGTACCACGTTAATTAAGAGGGGACGATAGCCCCAATGACACCACAATTCTTATTAGAAATAAATAAAGGTAACTGTGACTGGCTTGGTACCACATTAATTAAGAGGGGATGATAGCCCCAATGACACCACAATTCTTATTAGAGATATTCTTCATATGTGTATTACCAACAACTGCCACATTTTCAGATTAGAAATTAGAAATGAGTGGCTAGAATGCAACCGCAAGGTAGTCTGAGTTTCTGGTCCGAACAGCCTAGTTACCGTCAATTGATTTGTAAAAACAAAAGTTTGAAGAAGACAAGCAAACAAAAACAAAAATGATGGTGTCATGAAATTTAGAGAAATATAAGCATCCATCCAGAAAACTACAACCTGCTTGCCGCAAACATTGTTTGGAGTTTGTTCATGTGACATCAGAGGGGCAGCGAATAATCAAATTTAGCAAACTAATATCTCACAAGCATATCGTCAAACACCTTGTGTGCACAAACTGAAACAGCCCCTAACCATTATTCTAACCAACAACAGGCTGTCTAAATATTCAACAATAATATACTTGCAATAATTAGTTCACTAGAATACCAATCCCTATCATCTTCATCAATATATCAAAGAACACAATATTCATCAAGCGTGCCAAAGATACCCCAAATAATAGACCACTTCACATATGGAGCAATAGTAAGCAAGATGGTGACTTAATCAACACATATGGCAAGAGAAATACCAAATCAAGAGGAGACACCAAGATTTACGTGGAAACCCCTTGCGGGGGAAAACCACGGGGCGGCGGCCTAATCCACTATGAGATGAAGCAATACATAAGGTGGGAGCCAACAAATGAGGGAGGCTCCAAATCCCCTAAGAATCCCTCTCTTTTAGTGGTGGATTTGGTGGATCAAGCTCCCTCTCTCAATCTCCCTAACGCTAACTCTCTCTATTCCTCTCTGTTCTCTCAACACAGGAAGAAGCAAAATGAGTTCACTGTTCTAGGGAGAAGAGGAGCACGATCCCCTTTGGGCTGGTTTGGGAGAATTGTTAAAGAGTCCCTCAAGTTTCTGAGTTGTTGCAAACAAGTCCAATCCCAATAATTGGAGCTGCACACTCACAGTTCAGGAATTCAGGAACGAGCTAATTAATAATGTTGACAGGAACGAACCGATCAAGTAGACTTAGGTGCCACGCCATTGCCCCAATTTTTTCAAAGGTAGTGGTTAGAATAGAACCATGGACACTAGCAAATGGAAAGATGTACGTTTGGACACATCTGATAACCCATATGACATAACAATTGACACCACGAGCTGCTCCTACAGCCGGAGCTCGTCGAGGAGCGGGTGCCCTGCGGCGCCGTTGAGGAATGTGTGCTGCTCCTGCAGGTAGAGCTCATAGGCGTCCATGGATGGCTGGCTCAAGCAAACGAGCACCACCAAGGAGTAGCTTCCTTTTCCTTGTTGGATCTCTGTTCACGCAGCTGCTGTGTCCTAGTACAAGAAGAGTGAACTGTGCTCTGTTCAAGCTTGAGGTTGGCAGCTATCTTCACTTCTGTTCTCGGCTGCTGTGTGCTGTGTGTCATACTGTCATCTGCGTGCTGATGCAGTTCTCGTTGAGGAATGCCATGCGGTGCTCTGTCCGCCGTGGTGACACCCTACTCTGTCGTGCTCGCTCTGTGGTGCTGCCGTGCTGGTCTTGCTGCTCACCATGATGTTGTCTCATGTCGTGCTCGACGAGAACTAGAGCTCTGAAATGGTAAAATGGAGGAAATTTCTCGCGCAGCGTACAACCATGCAGATGGAGTTCAGTCAAATGCTCCAATTTCCTAAGATCAGTTGCCCATGATGGTAAACTAACTAGTACCTCTGTAGTTGACTATACTTAGCATCTGCAGACAATCATGAGGTTTAAGAGCATATATCAGCATATATCACCTTCTTATGGCAATCCATCTGCGCTGGATTTTCTTCACCCTTAGTATCCGATTTAAGAGACAAGTGCGTGATCTTTTCTTTATGTTCAAGTCTGACTTTTTTTGCAAGTTCTTCTGTTGCATTTTCCAGACCACTTAACTCTAACTCAGTAACTGACCACCAAGGTTTAAATTTCCATGTTCTGCGGTAGTATTGCAGCCCGAGCTGGCACCAGCCACAAAATTTGTGAGTCTGTAGAGAAGTTATCTGACCAAGTCCAGAAGGCATGCTGTCAACGATTCACATCCAGTGGTATAGAGGTGGTGGCGTAGACTTGCCATATGCTTCATATCATGAGGAAGCTCACGAAGGTTCATACAGTAAGAAAGGTCCAACGTTTGTAGATTATGCATAAGGCTTATTCCTTCAGGATGTTTCTCCAACCAATATCGATCCTGACAGATTAAGATACCTTAGGTGTTTTATCTGTCCTGTAAGGTATTCCTGTCCTAAACCGCTTTGTGCAGGAAGGTGTAGTGCTCGCAGTGAAGTGTACTTGTGATATATCAAGGGGTCATAATAAACTCGAAAGAATAATATCTGGAACATTGCAGTTTGTTTCTTGAATAGATGGTCCAACGAAGTTATAACCAGTCCTTTGTGAAAAACGGGACTTGCACCAGATACTGACAAGACGTGACGAGTAGTATTTTGCAATAGCTTGTTGAAAGTGGGCTTCCCAACTATGGTGGCACATTCTATCCCCATAACAGATAGAGCAATGTCATGCATAAGATCATGTATCCTGCATATGGTTTGCTTAAGTGGCAAGCTTCTACAGAAGATGTGACCAACTGGAGATGATTTCTTGACATCTTGAAAGAATGACCTCCTTGAAAATTTGTGTGCCTACAGTTTCAGGTTGGTTGCCATCCTGCACAGGTATAAAGTCATGTGCCATTCACAACTGAGTCAATAGGTCAACATCGATCTCATAGTCTTTGGGAAACAAAGCACAAATGCAAAGCACTGCTTCAAATTGATGGTAGGTCATCAAAACTGAGCTTGAGCACTGCTTCAAATTGATGGTAGGTCATCAAAACTGAGCTTGAGTATTGGGAAAATTCCACTTGTTACATTACATGTTACTTTTGGCCATTGTCTGTTTCCACTTGTTCATGCTAGTCTTGTTACTCAACATGGAGCCAAAGGAGAACCAGCACATCAGTCAACAATCCTACTGAAAATGCCATCCAGCTCATCACTATTTGGATTTTGCAAGCTGAATGCTCTGCACTTGACAATTTCCCTCAAATGCTTGTCACTCAGCTTCTCAATGTTATGGGCTTCATTTACACCCATGGTCATGATTTCAGCTACTTTTGAATCACGAGTTGTTGGCACCCTGCTTAAGGCAGGTCATTAGTTTTCCCCACTTATCAGCATCCCAATTCCATACATCATCTAAAACAATAAGGTACCTTTTTCGACTTATTATACTCTGATGAAGATCGCGGAATGTTTTTTCACGACCTTTCTCGTTAGTCTCACAGATATTGCTTGCAATGGTGCCAACGTCAAAATCATCCGACACACAGCACCACCCCGAAGCTCAAAACACTTCACAATTTCAGGGTCATTGTAAATTGAGTTGAACAAAGGTGGTCTTGCTCATCCTGTCCGGTCCAACAATTGGAAGGACCATGAAATTCATGTTGCTACTAGCTTGATCAAGCAGCATCCCCACGATTTTATTCTTCTCTAGATCTGCTGAGAATATCCCAGTCGGAGTCAATGATGATGGAATCCGTTTGTCGCCACTGCCTTGAGGGCAGTGCTAGCTGCAGGTGTCTGAAATCAAACTTATTCATCTCAGTGACTAGGACCTCGATGGTCTGCATAATTCTGCGTAGCATCGCATCTTGCCCATCCTGTAACAGAACACAATGGGGTTATGAGCTGGGACCAGGAGCCTCCCAATCTTTGTTCCATGCTTGCTGTTCTGGCCCTTCTTCTTGGCTTCTCGCCGAAGTGCCTCATACCTGAACTCATCAAAGACATCGTTGGGCCTCATAGGCTGCTGCCTTGAGATCTTTCAGCCAAGCTGCTACATCGTCACAAAAGTGCTTGTTTTGCTGAGCTGCTTGGCTCAATGATGGCCAATGCATTCATCCCTCGATGGGATCCAACCAACTACGTGTAATAAGTTCCAAATGACTGTCCACACACAGGACAGAGTGCCAGATAGAGCACATGGAGAAATTAAATTCACACAGGACAGCTCTGATTGTCATCGGATTTGCCACTGAAAGACTCAGCAATCAGATCAGCCTCGATCTGCTTCCTCTATATAAGCCGTGAATACCTCACTTTTATTGTAGATACCTCACATTTCCTCGTAGCAAAGTAAAGGAACTTAGAACTTGTGATATGCTGTACATTAGGTTGTAGAACTAAAATAGTATCATTTGCATACTGTAGGTAAGTGAGGCCCCCTCTGCACTAACTCAGGGTACCAATCCTTGGATTTGCCCCCTCTCGATAGCAGTCTCAAGTCGTAAATAGGGATGCTAGCACATCGCTCACTAGTGACTAGGTTGAAAAACAAGAGCCGGATCTAAGCGTTGGTCAGTTAAACGGCCCCTCCGCACACCCTTAATTTCTCTGTCAGAAGAGAACGCTGCCCCTGCTCAATACTTTGCAGAGCACAAGCATAAACAGAGGATGACACAGCTATCTTCGAGATCTCCAGGCGTTGGAGCGAAAAGAAAGAAATTGAACGTAGTGCAGACCTCGTTTGGAAGCGCTAACCAATGCCGCCGCCCCCGCCGGAGATGGTCGGAGTCAACGGAAAGGTAGGGCGGCTGTGGGATCCGTCGGCGGACCTCGAGTCTTCCGCCCATCTCCATCTACTGCCCGTCGGAAAGGCCCTGCTCAGCGCCGCCCGGCCGCCGTCACGCTCCACCCGTGCCGTCATCCGTGGATCAGCACTCCCACCGCGAACCACCACCGCCTCCATCTCCGGCCTCGCCACCTCGTGCGGCCGACCGCCGATTGACGCGGTCGCCAAAGAGGCTCATTCGGTGCCGGAACGCGTCCGGGATCCACAGCCCAGAATTATACAAGGCTCACTTCGTAATGGGCCACAAGTTTTTGTTTTCCCTTTTTGGGTAAAATTACAAGGCTCATTTTATACCTCATACTGTACTTTTATATCCCAGTCATCACCATTTTTATCTTTCATATAATTTTGTTGGAGCCTACGCCCAACCTTATCTTTTCCAACCCACCCGAACTCGCCTCCATCGGCGCATCCTCTGACGCCGCCCCTCCCCAGCCCCGGCGCAGGAGGTGCGTGCAGGCAGCGGCGAGTAGGAGGAGGTGACAGCGTCGTCCTCTCTCCCACCCTGCTTCCTTCTCCAGCAGCGGGAGCGAGATCCGGCGGCCCCCTCCCTGCTCTCTGCTCTAGCGGCGGCGGCGGTCACTCCTCCCCGTGCTCCGGCGTAGCTGCCAGCGGCGAGCGCGCGCACCCGGTTCTGCGGCAAATGCGGGTGCCAGCCGTGCGGCCATGGGTGCCGGCCTCCGCTGCTCGCCTTCGCTCCTCTGCTCACAGCGACGTGGGACCTTTAGCGCAGCCCTGCTAGTCCGCCACAGATACCGGAAGGCAGACACGATTCCGGATGCCGACGTTGATAAAGATCTGCACGACGCGCTAACAAAGCTTCGATGTCCAGTGCAGGACATGGAGAGCACCCGAAACAGAGCACGTCCATGCACATGGAGATTTTAGAGAATACTGACATCGAGCAAGGAGTACAGGACGCCGCGGGTGGACGCCGGCGAGATCTCGGCGTTATAAACCGGCACGACGACGAGGGAGAGCCCGACGCCGCCGACGCTGGTGACGAAGTGGGCGGCGAGGAGCGCGGCGTAGGTGTGGCCGAGCGACATGGAGAGCGCCCCGGCAACGAGGAAGGCGTTGGCGAGGAGGAGCGCGCCGCGCGCGGCGGCCCAGAAGGTCGGCCGCCCACCCGGCTGCGAGGATGGGCGCGAGCATGTACAGGTTCATTCATGGAGCCTGTCAGCACCTCGGTCTGTGCGTCGGTCAGGCCCAGGTCCGCCCGGAATGAATAGCTCCGCGCCACTCATCACCGCGAGATCTGCATGCATGCACAGAACAGATGCATCGGCTGCTTATGATGAGCTAGAGGTTGAAGACGATGGGGGAGGATAGTAGGACGAGCTAGGGACGCACTGTAGCCCATGAGGACGGTGGTCATGGAGGCGAGCGTGGCGCAGGCGAAAGGGTGCAGGTTCCACTTCGACCACCGGCGCCGTGGCACTGCCGACGACTCCGGCGGGCATGGGGTCAGCAGCGGCGTGGCGTGGCCGTCCTCGCTGCCACCAGGCTGATCTGGGTCGCCGGCCGGCAAGAGTGTGGGAAAAGCAAGGAGAAATGCGCTCGTTCTGTTGTTAGGGGCGGCGAAGGGACCACGAGAATTTGGTTCTCCATCCATGGTGCTTTGCTTCCATCCATCACATAATAGGGCGGCAGGTGCATTGCCACGTGGTAGCTTCTTTGTGCTCAAACTGAAAAAATCAACATTACATTTGCTCCTTGTGCAAAATTGCAAAACAGGCTTATATAAGGGGCTTTGGCGTTTTTACCCTCACTTTAAAGCGAAATGGTGATTTTATCCTCTTTTTTTTTAACTTTGTGATTTTACCCCTGTTATTTCAAAATAAAGGGAGAGTCTACTACTGTTCTGTTAAGTCTCTTTAACGGTGTTAAAAGGACAAAAAAGGAGGGTAAAATCACCATTTTGCTTAAAAACGAGGGTAAAATCACCAAATTCTCTTTTTTTTTTTATTTCTTTTTTACCTTTAATATGACATGTACCAATGGTGTTAAATAAGAAGGGTAGACAGAGATTTCGTTTAAAAAAAGTGAGGGTAAAATGCAAAGTTGAAAAAACGAGGGTAAAATCACCATTAGGCTTTAAACACTACAAGAAATCTGACATTCCAAGACGATGAATTTTGTCATGTATAGCCCAAATGTGTCACAAAAAGTGTAGTTATGGACGGAATCCGTCCGTCATGGGTTTTGTCATATAATCATTGGCGTCACAAAATGTCTCGCGTGACGGATTTTTTGGTATTACGTCACAAAACATCAAAACATTTAGTGACGCTTCCTGTCATATAATACTACATTTTGTGACACGGGTCAACGCTGCCTTGTAATACAATCTTGTGTCATATATAGTGTTTTAACCATGGTTAAGAGGTCGGTTATGCTAGTTTTTGTGACGATAAGAAGCTATCATGTATAGATAGTTAACCATGGTTAGATCTTTGTCACATATTGTGAGGCCCCCGCATCTAGGGTCCAGGCCCATATTAGGGGCCCAACCAAATTGAAACAATAATAATAGGGATAATAATAAACCACAAAACCAATTATATTACCATAATGACCATACAAAAGTGCGTGTTCGAACATATGTTTCATACAAACATACAACAAAACTTAAAAGAAAATGACTCGACCAACTAAATAAATTCTAACATCTAGGGCCAAGTTGTAGCCAACTGCAAGCACCAAGTTCCTGCACCATACAGGTTCCAACCCACCGGCAGCCATTGCAAGTTCCGGCCAGGCGGCTGTCAAACAAAAAAAAAAAAATAATGAAGTCACCGGGAAAATGTACTATGCAAATAGTAACTAATGGAATCACACTTTTCATTTGATGGCATGAACTCATGTAACTCTAAAGCAATTTTTCCAAAGTAATGAAAATCAATAGTATATTTTAATCATGTCAAAAAGAATGGTTTCGATTCCTAGTGCTACTGACCAACATATCTATCATCTATGTCATCACCATCACCTCAATACGCAATGTACTATGCAAATAGTAACTAATGGAATGTACTCACCTTGCAAATGAATGTGCTGACTTGTAGCCACCATGTACTCCATATGTCATCACCATCACCTCAATACGCAATGGATTACACCAACAAAAAAAATATATAATCAGATAACTAACCAAATAATAGTGACAATTAGACAAGAAACGGCCCGGATAGAGTAGATCAACAAGATTACGGATGATAGGATTAGGAAAAAGGTAGGATTAGATATTGATAGGATTAGGTATGCTAGCCTCGGCTTTGAATAGCCATAACATTCGTGCTCACATCCATCCCCCGCCATCACTTAGATCAGCTCTAGTGTTGCATGAGTGGGCGTTAACCACGGGTTCAATGGCAAATAAGTTCGCATCATAGGTCTAGTAATTTCACTCAATATTGTAGAGGCCTCGGTATATGAATAACACCCATAAGTCAACACATGTTAGGTAAATCGTATGTTCGTAATCATCCACCGCTTCTTCGTCGGCTTGAGTTTGACACAACACAATTGTTGCATAACCGCGGATGATGCTAGAACATTCGACATCGACCACGTGAAGACAAGCAACAAAGGTGCTCGTGCATCATTGGCCATAATTCAAAAGAGGCGTCCCGGGCTGCAAATGACAACAAACCGATCAAAAACCCCAACAAGTTTACATGATTAAGAGTTAATAGTTGACTCGGACAATGGTTTCATCACAATTCATGTTTTGGCTTGGAGCATAAGGATCAAAGCATAACTCTTGTTGCAAATACGACATCATTTAGGGCATGAAATCATCGAAAGCTTTCGGCCTCGGGCATCAAGAAAGCTCACGGTTCCTCACAAGTCCAACTGGCCGAGGCATGTAAGTTTTCGATGATTCGATGAACTAAATGAGAACAAACCACATTTGTACCTCACCTTTCCGGTCCTCACAAGCCTCAAAGATAAAGTACCAACTCTCAAGCTCATAGTAGGCATGGAGCCATGGCTACATCCACTCCCGACCATCCGGAATGGCGGTGACCATTCGGTTGCTTGGGAATGGGCGTGAGCCATGGCATTATGACTACCATGAATTCAACATAAAGGAACCCGGGCACCTCAGATTATGCATCATTGGCAATAACAGTCTACTCAATTAGATGGAATGTTATTAGTTTGAGAACACGGCATCGGATTGATAGGATTTAGTAAGTTACTCACCAAGTGATCGAGCAGTCTTTGTATCCACAGGACTAGCTGGCTGTAAAATAATGTTTTTGAGAAAGCAACATCAGTTTCATAGGGGAAAATAATGATTTGCTGCTGTAAAGAAACCTCTCGATTCTACAAAGCAAGTTAAGACCTACAATGTCTGGAAATTAGGACCTATACTAAAGATCTCTGAGATAACCAAACCTAATCTCGTATACGGGACGGAGATTTCATACCTGAATGTAATATTTGGAGCACGATGGCGAGCTAAGGTTGCCACGCAGCAAGATCTTGCGAGGTCGGGGTCGCCTTCAAATCGATAGGGCTCGGGTGGCGCAGGGTCGCGGCGGCGGCGGTGGCCGGAGTTGCTTGCGAGGTCGATTTCGCGACGACCAAGGGGTCTGGCGCAGTTGACTCCAGCGCGTGACCCGGCGGCGCTCCCACGGCCGGAGGAGGAGGAGGTCCCGAGGGCGGCGGGGTTCTGGCGGCCCACTACCCCGTCACGGACGGGGTCCCGCCGACGGTGGACCTTCTCTTGAACGACCATGGCGGTCTGGGCGCCAAAGCGAGGGGAGTGGGCTACGGCGCCCGGGAGTGGGTGGTGGCGGAAGTACCTATATATATATGGAATGTAGATCCCGACGAAGTTCTATCAACTTTGTGTTCAAAAGTTTTTCATCGAGGCCGTTTAGTGCTCCGTTTGGCGAGGTTTGACCAAGTCAAACATTGGTCAATTTGAAATCGGGGCCTTCGGGCCAGTTTTTCGAAGCTCTAGATGGATCCAAATCGAAAAGTCATGAACACGTGTTTTGTAGGTCTCTTCAAGACCTACGTTGGTATTAGAGTCAAATTTTCAGTTTTCGAACTTGACTCGAATTTCGAATTTTCAAATTTTTTTGCGGCTCGGGGCGAGTTTTGGGGCCCTAGACGGCCTCCGTTTGAAAAGTTATGAACACGGAAAGTTCATAACTCATCGAGATCTACATTCCGTATTTAGGTGACTTTTGCATCCGAGCAAGCGTTTGGAAAGCGTAGTTCAAAACCGAGGTCGCCCACGAGTTGCATAAACTCTCTCGTGAGATACGTGGATTTGCGACTAGGGTTCACCAGCACTTCCTCAAATGCAAAAAGTACCTATATATGGAATGTAGATCCTGACGAGTTCTATCAACTTCGTGTTCAAAAAGTTTTTCATCCGAGGCCGTTTAGTGCTCCGTTTGGCGAGGTTTGACCAAGTCAAACGTTGGTCAATTTAAAATCGGGGCCTTCGGGCCGTTTTCGAAGCTCTAGATGGATCCAAATCGAAAAGTCATGAACACGTGTTTTGTAGGTCTCTTCAAGACCTACGTTCGGTATTAGAGTCAAATTTTCAGTTTTCGAACTTGACGGCTCGAATTGCGAATTTTCAAATTTTTTTGCGGCTCGGGGCGAGTTTTTTGGGCCCTAGGCGGCCTCCGTTTGAAAAGTCATGAACACGGAAAGTTCATAACTTATCGAGATCTACATTCCGTATTTAGGTGACTTTTGCATCCGAGCAAGCGTGGAAAGCGTAGTTCAAAAACCAATCGGTCGTTTTTTTTTTTTTTTTTTGCCGTTTTCTTCCTAGTCAAATGAGCAATGCATCCTTAATTTTGTGAGAATTTTCTTCCTGTTCAACGAGGATCCAAATCGAAAAATTTAAAATGAACACAATAGTGTTTTGCCTTGGAATCTAAATTAAATGAGCAATTGACTATGAACTTAGAAACTCCAAATGCAAAAGAAAAGGGAAGATCAATCACAATAGCAATAATAATATACCAAAGTGAGCTAAAGACCGAATATATATATACGTACTAATACATACTAGTATAGTGCCCGTGCTAACGCTTACGGCTTAATTTAAAAAAATACACAAACGACCAAATGATGATATTTTTTTCCATTTATGACAAAAACAAATGTAGAGTGTAACTTGATGTTGTATAGGGGAACATTTGAAAATACACATAACCGTAGTCTGAGGTAGTCATTTCTCAACACAAGCCTACTCCGGGACATCCAAATCTTCCCAGTGAAAGACCACTAATCCACGGTTACAAGGCCCTGCATCAGTAGAAAAAAAAAGCAGCACAGGATCAGAATTCACAGGCTACCAAGATTGAGTTAGATGGACGACATACCCACCAGAATGTCGCCAGAGAGGCAGAGACCCATACCTTAGTGATGGTTTATTGCATTAGTTCAGGCAAAGGTAAATGTGCTTGGCGATCCTCTGTCACAATGATCAGTGCATAACGAGTGAGAGATGCCAACACTAATACACTATATTACTACTTTGTACTTCTGTAGTAGACAAGAAGAAAGTAGACTGTTGTATTATCTTGGTGATCAAGGTCAGTATTGTATTGCAATAATAGCAAAAGATTTATGGAACATTTATTTTTTCAAATAATCTTCAACCCTGAAAGGCATGACGCCATGGATCTTGGGAGGCATTTTGTAAACACAGTTTTAGAAGTTGTCCATATTTGACAAAGCAACAGAGAAACAACAAAGTAGATTAGAAAGTCAAAAGAGCAGGTTGTTGTCACTTTGATGTCGCACAACAGACAATCAAAGCTAGCAGATAGACTAACCAGCAATTCATGTGCCTCCATAATACAAGTTGGTTATGAACACATCAGGATAAACGTCTTCCCCAAAAAATATTTGTGCATAGGTCCAAATGGTACCTGGAAGTTTTTTTTAGAGTAAAAGGGCACAGCCCCCGTCTATTAACTGAGGTCAATAGACCAAGGATTCAGTTATACAGCTCTGTCAGATGGGAAAACCATCTGGAACATTTCTCCCAAACCTGCGCACTACCAAACATAACCATGCCTGAGGCTAAGAAAGTTCTCAACGACATAGTCTGAAAACACCTAAAACACGAACCGATTATTACAGATCAACAGGTCACTTCTGACGATAGCCACTTCAGTAGTTTCAGAAACCCTCCTGTATGTCACTCCTCTTTCTCCTTAAGCAGAGCACCACGCCTTGCCTTCCCATCATATTGACATACCTGGAAGTTCAAAACGTTTAAATATAGAAACGGTTCAATTTCTGAGAATTATATGGAATAAATCATGCATCACACATAATACTGAAATAAGTAGATCATAACTCAAGAGAATGAGAGGGATATAAGTAAAAAGGGGATGTAACAGAAAATAATCAGTTATAAGTTCATTTCAATGTCTATTTTATGAACCAAGAGATGTAACATTACCCTAAAAAAAGTGATGTAACAGAGATGGCATCTCACCAGATCAATTAAATGGCACAATTGAGCAGACATCGGGTTGCAGATATTTAGATTTTAGCAGGTTATCTCTAAAGCATAAATGTCACTAATCATGCGGGTCAAAACCGGCTGCATAAGGACCTTTTTTCATACAAGCCACCACGAACAGGACCTCCTCCTGCCATATATAGCTTGCACCATGGAACTGTCAATCACCAGGGAGCACTGTTGCTGATGTGGATTGAAACAAAGATTGTCACTCTGGTACATGCCTTAGAAATAACCAAAAATATCAAAAGAAACCTTACTACAAAAATAATTTATTAAAAGAAACCTAGGATCCTGTAGAAGCTAGGAAGTTAACAAAGGCTTGCAGCTAATGTTTTGTGGTACACATACACCTGCAAGAAAACAGTGCAACAACAAAAATGATCAGATATACACCTGCGAAGAAGAATTTAACCTAGATTTATCAGTAAATGTTATTTAAAGGAAAAGGGAGGAGGACACTTACAAGGTAGATAAATATGAAGAACCTGTAGAAACACTCTCCATCTCCATGCACTGGCATAAATTCAGAATAGGTAGGACAAAAAGAAGTGCAAACCATAGCACAGCTGTGAACATAACCAAGCGCTGATTTGAGAAGGATAAATGACACGGAAAATACCAGACATAATAACTACATTAGTATATTCCTAACAGGCAGATAATTAGACATGCTAGTGGATTAGTACATTAAAGAACGATATTTGATGGGGACTACTTAAACAATACATTTCAAGAACAAATATCAGAGACATTCAAGTACACTGAGCAATGCCAGTTGACAAATATTTAAGATAGGAGTAGGGATGCAAGCAGTTGCAAGTTCAGCAGGAGACGGACCTCCTTCATGAACTGGCGTTGGACCTCATTCAGCAACTACACACACGCATTGTAACAGCAATCTACTTCTCGTTCTGTCGTTCTATGTCGCCCCACAGAGGATCGAGCAAAGGACTTTCAGTAGTTTTATTATTGGAAAGGAAAATGCATCAGGCAAATCAATCGGGGCGAGCACGTCGCCTCACAAGAACGCCCGAGCTTTCGAGCATCCACCGCCATGCCCGCGCTGCTGCTTGTAGCCCTATATTCGCCGGCCGCCACAGCAGATGTTCTCTCGCTTCGCTTCCCGCCGCTGGACGTCCCGCCACAAGAGTGTGAGAGAGAGGGGAGATGAAGGGAGAAGGAACGGGCCATCCCTTGCAGCAGCAGGACTCAATCTAGATCGAACAGTTAGGGTTCCACAATCCAAAAATTAGAGGTCGGATTAGGACTCACCGTGGGGCAGTCGGTAGGGGATGGAGACGTGGTGTCCTCGAGAAGACCTCGACTCGCAGGGGGATGGGGCGACGCACGGACCTTTGACGACCGCGAAGAAGAGGGACCGAGAAGACGGTGGCGTCGCAATGGCGACAACGGCAAGATGCGTGCGGCGGCGCCCGGCGAGCATCTTTGCTCGCGCGAGTCCCCGGCCGGGCGCGTCGTGCGCTTGACGACGGCGGAGAGGGAGCGTAAGACCGGTGGCGACGCGACGCGTAAGGAAGAGAAGTGTTTGGTGCGGGCGGCCGACCAGCCCGGGCGGTGCCCAAAGCGGCCGGACGCCTCGGCGGGCAAGACGTGCGGAGGTTGGATGGTCGTTCGCGCCCGGCCAGACCGGCTGCTCGGCGCAGCTCGCCGCATCCCGACGATGCCGCGGCGACGAGGAGCGGGAGGGCCGTGCCCGCGGCCAGCATACGGGTTGGCGCGAGTGACAGCCGTGGCTAGCCGGCCTCGCAGCCGACCTCCTCTTCGCCAAAGTAGGCCGAGGCGCCCGTCGCGGCAGCCGCCTCCGTCGCCTCCGCCCCGCTCCGCTTTGTCACGCGAGCCCGCGCGCGTGGGAAGAGGGAGTGAGAGGAGTCCTGGCCGCATGCGGGCGACGGGCGTTGGGCGGCGTGCTCCCGGACGTCTGTGGGAGGGCCGTTGTCTCTACCACCCACCGCCGCTTTGGGAGAGAGATGGAGTAGGGGAGGGGAGGGACGGGAGTGGGAGAAGAGACGTCAGTCGCATGGGGAGAGCAAATCCACGCATGCCTGGCCAGGGGATTGACGCATCGGGGAGGGGGGAGAGCCGCGTGGGTCCGCAGACGGGGCGGGATGGGAGGCCGGTGGATGATGATGAGGATTGATCCCAACAATTTTGGCCATTGGATGTGGTGGGTGAGTGAGAGAAAGGGATTAGAACAGATCTGGACCATTTGTTTCAAATCTTCGTTTTAAATTTGCGGGGGTGTATTTTGTTGGGTGCACTTAGAGAAGATTAGAGAGATAATGACTGTGGTGGACAGTTTCATGTGTGGCTTTAGAAAAGTTTTTTGGTGCATTATATGTAGTAGAGATTAGTTGTTCTCCATCCCTACACTAGCACTAATATTAGTTGTTCTTCATCCATCCCTACATATATAATAATAAATAGGTGTTTTGCATCCATCCATGCAGCCACATACATATACTAAGTTACTAACTAATCTAAAGATCAGTCCTGCATCCATCCATCCATCCAGCCAGCAATACATACACATTGTTCACAAAATAATAAGCCCACTAAACAGTGGGCTACCAAAAGGTCGCGCAGGGTCATGCGGGGTCTTGCGGGAGGGGCTCGAGGGGGACGCCATCACTTCTTGCCCAGCGGCGTCATCCAAGGCCTGTTGGAGGTGGCCAACCTTGGACTTGACGCCCTCCAGTCCTGCCGAAAGGCGTCCACCTTCTTCCGGGTCGGGTCCTTCTAGACCCGTTCAGTGAGCTCGGCCACCTTCGAGAGACGGAACGGCGAGCCTCTTGTTCAACGGCTTGGATCGAGGCGGTGATGGCGCTCATGAGTGCGGTCTTGGAGATCTTGAAAGTCTAAACAAAAAGCAAAGTGTCATTAGTTTGAGAAAGCAGGATCAGTTTGATAGGATATAGTAGGTTACTCACCAAACACAATGCTATATCATATGATAAATACATAAAGAGACGAGATATTATACCAAAAACACATTTCTATATATCATAGGATAATCTAATGACTACATCTTTGTAAAAAATAATGAATTTGAGAAAGGAACATAAGTTTCATAGGGGAAAAATAATGATTTCTTCTTTGTAAAAAAACCTCGAGTCCTCATTGGGCTAACAACACCGTAGCCCCATTCCATCCTATGCCATTACTTAGATTAGATCTAGTGTTGCATTGGATTGGATGGTCCCCAACGTCTTTGTAAAAATCCGAGGATGAGGAATGCTTTTCCCAATTTGTACCATCGGGCGCCTGCAAAAATCGAAGCAAATCAATTATGTGAATACCGATCAAACACATGCCTCTTAATTTGGTGTCCTTTTTTCTTATATCTAATGACTGCCTTTTAATTAAAGATGAGAAACAAAAAATGAATGGACAGCATGGAATATGCCTATTCTTCCAATCGACGACCATTAGCTTGAGTTAGGGGTTGATTGATTCCTAGCCACCATAATCCTTACACCCTTGGCATGTTGGCATTGGCATGTATATAATCATTAAACCGTTGCATGCATATAATCCTTGCACCCTTGCATGCATATATTCCTTACACCCTTCCATGCATATATTCCTTACACCCTTACATGCCAAACCTTGGTGGGGCACCAAACAACCATCCTAACCCAATTGTTCTTTGAGCAAATTGGTTGATACAAGCATATTGGATTCTTGACATGAATAGAGAGATAGGTAGAAGAACTAGTGTTCACATAAAGGCAACCATCTCATTATTGCATTCACTAAATTATGCACATGGCCAATAACAGTCTACTCAAATTAGAAACTACCAAATTATTAGCCATCTATGAAATCATTATCCATCATTGGCCAATAACAGGTCTACTAAAATTAGAAACTACCAAATCAAGTAGCCATCTTTGAAATCATTATGCATCATTGGCCAAATCATTAGCTATCTACCTAATCATGCCTCACGATTCTACAAGCGAACTACCAAATCGGTAGCCATCTACTGAAATCATTATGCATCATTGGCCAAATCTCTACCTCTCGCACTCGATTCTACAAATGAACTAATCTAGATTCTACAAATCAAGTTGGATTTGAACACTTACCTCCCTCCTAGGGGGGGGGGGCATTTGCTCCATGATGGCAAGCGGAGCTGGGAACCGGGCCAGGGGAGCTGACGACACATGGAGTGCCGATAGCGGCGGCGGCACAGTCAGCCCCAGCCCTCGGCACTCCCGCAGATCTCCATCGGAGGCGACGAGTCTGCGATGCTTTCGCGCCGCCTTTGGCCTTGCCGGAAGCCATGGCCTTGCCCTTGCCCTTGGCCTTGCCCTTGCTCGTGTGAGCCAGGCCTTGCCCAGGCCGCCGCACCATTGCCCTTGCCCCCGCCCTTGCTCGTGAAGCACCGCCCTTGCTCAAACGCGCCGCGGCCGTCTTCTTGGGTCGAAGACGGCGGGGGTTTTTACCCCGACCCGAGGATCTTCCTCCTGCCCGGGGTCGCGCGCCTCCATAGCACCGAACGCGGCCCCGGCAGCTTGGTTGCCCGCCGCCGACGCCTTCTGAGGCCGGCGGCTTCTTGAGGCCGGCGGCTTCCTCGAGGTGGAGGCCATGGTTGGCGGAGGACCCGTGGCGGCGGGGGTCCGCTGGCACTCCACATCCCCATCGCGGGGGTCCCGACGCCCGCTTTCTCTGGGGACGGACCATGGCGGTCGGCGGGAGAGGGGGTGCAAGGCTGCGGCGGTGGCAAGGGCGAAACCCTATGAGAGGGGGAGGGTGAATCAATCAAGAGGAGAGGAGGGGGAGTGAATGTGACCCGGTGTGGACGGTGGGGTGAAAACTTCGTTAATGTGACGCGGTGAATAAGGATAGAGTGACCGACGAGATGGGCCCACGGTCAACCCGACTCGGTCTCGAATTTTTAACATTCTATACTACACTGACGGGCCGAATGTTCCCACGTGTCGCAATGGTCAAGGCGCGAAACCTCCATCCCGCTTCGCCCCGGGTTCGAGACTCCCTTATTTGTTTTGCCTTTTTTTTTTTGCTATTTATTTTACGCGTGAATTCGTGTCACAAAATACCCAAATCCGGCGTCATAAAAAACCCCGCCGCATGGGTGCCCTACGCCCACAATATATGACTAAACGGGGTAGTATAATGTGGCGACCATTTTTCAGGCGTCACAAATAGTCATGGTGTTTGCATTTTGTAGCGACAACGTGTTTTCCGTCGTATTATGGCACATTATATGACGATTTTAGGCCCCGTCATGAGGTCGTTTTTGTCATAAAAAATCGGTATTCTTGTAGTGAAATAAGGGTAGAATCACCAAATTCCCCTTATATAAGACCGTTTTGTAATTTTGCGTAGTTATTCCCTTAGCCTGGTTAGGCTTGGCCCAAACTCTTTTTTTTTTTTGAAAGCGTGCTTAGCACGTGCTGCATTAAGAGAGGATAGAGTTCATACAATGTTCTTGTGCCAAGGCGAGGTGCCCCGGACACAAGACAAAACACACAAACACACGTCGTGGCCCAAACTCGAAATCCCGATCCTACACTTTTGCATTGGAAAAGGCGGGTGAGTGGCTTATTGCAATTGGCTCTTAGGCCTTGGCACGGTGATCCTAGAAATCGCCCAGCTGTGACACTACTACAACATTCATTTTGCGTGATAACTCCCAATTTTTTCCATGGCGAACTTCTTGTTTGTCCATCACTGTTAATCCCATAATGATTAACTGTGGCGGGCCTTTAATTTACTGTGACAAGCAGGTTTGCATGCCATTGTTAATCAATTTTTCGTGGCGGGTACCTTAAACACCGGGTCACGAGAAAATGGAGAGGCCCAACAGGCCTAGTGTGGCCCAAGAATCGTCTTCAGGCATAAATATAAGGACTTAGGGTTTGGTCCACTCATTCTCATTCTCATCCTCACCCTTCACTCAGGCACCACCGCGACACTCTATGATGCGCTCGCCTCCCCTCTCCCATCACGACCGCCTCCTCCCACTCCTACCATCTCCCACCGGCACTTGTGAATTCAATTTTGGAAACAAAAAAATTCGAAACCCACTGAGAAAAGGAAAATTCCCGAAAATCCTGAAATTTTGTCTCGAATTCAAATTGAATTCAATTTTTTTAAAAAAATTTGACCTGATTTCGCTAGAAACTATCTATGCAGCAATAACTGCAAATCTATTTTGCACTAGCCACTACTTCTTCAACCTCAGGAAAACGTGCTATGTCCTTCAACATTAAGTTAACAGTGTGGGCTGCACATGCTGCTAAGTTATGTGTTTATACTCAGATGTGAGTTGCTTGCATGCTTTCTTGTAGTTTGAGCCATTATCAGTTACAATTTGAACATCAAATTTTGCTCCAATTTCTTTCGACAACCACCTCTTTGATACAATCATAAAGAAATTCAGCATTTTGAACAAAACCAGTTGCATTCACTGTTTTATGAAATAGCATGCGACCATTGCAAAATATCATGAAATTAATAATGCACATCTTGGTAGGTCCTGTTCTTGAATCACACATGACAGTAACACCGTGTTCCCCCCATTTTCCTTGGCCTCTTCCAAGTGAACCTTTAGGTCATCATAGTTGTCAAGTTCCTTCGGGATATCATCAGATTGGAACCACTTCAAGAAGGCTTTTCCAAGACTCCATTTTGCATCACCCCCTATCATAGTGTCCACCCTAAGTTGTGTTGGTGTCCTACTAAGTGCCAAATCTACATCAAAGGGTGTTTGAGAAACACTTGGACTCCGACAGAACCTATTCATTGTACTCCGACTAAGTGATCGAAATAATGGTGGAGTGTTGTTACTTCCCCCGGGGGGTGCTGCCGAACTTGTCCTACAATGCCTAAGTTCCCTAAGTGATTCTTGCAATGCATACTCAATCTGCCCCACTTCAAGTATTAGGAATGTTAGCCCTTCTATAATCCCCATATGCTTCTTCCATAATTGCCTTCTCCACAAGCAGACGATGTTCTTTACTATCCAACTTCTATTTTTTCTTGCTAGCATTTACACGCATCATTACCTCCCTCACATGCCTTGGCACCTTGTCACATGCCACTCCATCCCCTCACAACCCGCCTAGATGATCCCTAAAAACGGGTTGCACCTCCACTAGTACAAAATTTCTTTTACACGGCACTTTCAAAACATTAACCGTTGTGGTTATTTGAGAAATCGCCACCATGAATCGTGGCCAAATCAGGCCCCAACTAGGGTAAAACCGCCACGGTTAAAAGATTAACCGTGGAGGTTTTTGTAAAATAACCGCCACGGTAAATAGCCTATTAACCATGGCTGTTTTCCTAAAAAACCCACCATGGTTAAAGAGGCCAGCCCATCGAACTTAGAAAGCCCATCGAAATTAGAAAATCCAATCCATTATCGGGTTCATATATATATATACAGAAAGAGGGGCAGATATGGTTCTCAGTCACTCATTCCCCTCAGCCGCACTTCTCAGCACCTCCTCTCCCGCACTTCTCAGGCCCGTCCCCTCCCCTCCCAACCTCGGTAAAAGCACTTCTCAATAATCCGGGCCGAGGGCGTATAAAAGCTGAAGGAAGAACCATCGAACACCGAATTCCAAAACCCCTATCTCGAGGCTTCTCACATCTTCTTTTTCCTTTCCCGCCACGGATCAAAGAGGGAAAAGAACGCTGGAGCTGCTTTCGGGCGGTGATTTCATCGAGCTCTTTCCTCTTCGATCGCCGATTGGCTTTGGTGGGGGAGGATGGCTAGGAATCGCCCGTAGCGGATGTATTTAGCATGTCTTAGGTATAGGTCTGCTCACTTTCGGTTGATGGCCATGCTACGTTTGCCAAGAGATGTTGCTTCCTTTGTGGCTTGTCTTTCTATGTGCCACCGGTGCGCAAGGATGAGGTTGTAGTGTTGTTGAATAAGTTATGTCGGCTACTTTCTCCCATTGGTGTTGTTCTTTCTCCAGTGGCATTGGTGTGGTCGAGGAGATTTGTACCGCAGTTCGCGTCTTTGTTGGATCTTTCATCTCCGGAGGCGGCGCCTTTCACCTCAATGACTGCAGGAATGCGAATTGTCGATTCCCATCTAGTGTGGATTGACGCCGATGACAAGTTTCGGTTTGGGATCGAGGAACTTGGGTAGCGTTGTCTCAACCTTAGGGTTGGACAACCATTGCCCCTCATTAAAGCTATCAGCGATGGAGGTCCTCCTGATCTGGGTGGCGGTGGGAGTTCCCGGCGCCAGCAAAGGAAGTTGGTGGTGTCCGACGATGAGCCCGGTGGCAAGGGTCTTTATTGTGATTTTGTTTTCTATAGGGGCTTCCTATAAAATCATAGACCCATCGCTTTCCTCTATGGAGCCATGGAAGTCACAAAAAGAGGGGAGGGTGCGGCTCACCGAAAGCCGCCGCCATCACCCTAGTCTCCGATCGCAATGGCGTGGCGGTTGCTGAGGTCTGAGAGAGAAGGGGAGGGAGTAGGAAGGGAGGGAGGGAGTGCACGCTTTCTTCGCAAAAGCCGCTATCGTAGGCAAGCATGGAGGCCGGAGGGCAGGGGAGAGAGGTGGCGGCGTGCGTGCAGGAGCAAGAGAGCCGAGGAGCCAGGAGGAAGAGAGAGCTAGCAGAGCGAGAGAAGAAAGCACGGGAACGGGTGTCGAGATGGACGGGATGGGGAAATGTAGCGGTCGAGCCGTCGAGTCCTTTTGTGACACATCCAGAGGATTAAGCGGGCATCAGATGCCCTAACCACAGCGTTTCCATTTAGAATTTGATACGGATGTTGTATTCTTTATGGGACAACATTTGAAATGTGAAATCATTTTTTTTTGTAGGACAAAAAGGTTAGCATGATAGTTATGGACATCATGATTCAAATTTGTAGGAGCATGTACACTCTCTATCAAAACCCTCCATCGCTATATTTATGAAATTGATTTACGGATATCAAGATCAAACTACCATTGCTATGTGAGTCAACAATCTGGCCGAGGCACGAGGAAGAGCCATCCAACACCTAAATCCTGAATCTGTGTTCTCTTATCATTCAGTAATAAGTACTTAATTTACATTTTTTACAAACAGAATAATTAATAATTTGTATAGTCATGCTACGCCGCTCTCCATCCCCGTCCCGTCCATCTCTATATATCCTGTCCCTGTGCCTTCACTTTTCTCTCGCGCTGCTTGCTCTATCTTCCTCGCGGCTCGTCAGCTATCTCCACTTGTTCTTGCACCGCCGCCCTTCCCTCCCCTCCAACCTCCATGCCGCGCCGGCGGCGTCTGGCGAACGCGTGCTCCCAACCTCCCTCTCCTTCCTCTTTGTGACCTCCACGACCTCCATGCTAGTGGGAGAGTGGGGAGACGGCGGCTGCTTCCCGCGAGCTACGCCCTCCCACCTCCCTGCATCCCCCGCGTTATACGACCTCCATGGCTCCGGAGAGGAGTGCGACGGCTTGAGTCTTCGTCCACCTCCTCTCGTATCCGGATCTGGACCTCGAGGGATGTGGTCGGAGTCCCCCCCAATAAGGGAGACCTTTACTTGTATGCCCTTACAAAAGTTGGGTTGGATCTCCATGCCCCTCTCAAGTTCATCTTTACATGTGTGCCCAACTTTATTTTTTATTGTGTCTCACATACCCTTCTGTGAAGGAATGAAGGTAACAGAGCTTAATTTCAGTTACAAAAGACATAAATACCCTTGGGTCTCAGAAGGTGTTATGGGCTACCCAATTGGATGGCTGGACATGTTTTTTCTTATTTTTTTCTTCAAACATTTAACATGACTCGACGCATGGCTGCACAGTATGGATGGGGTTGTACGTATGAATGAAACAAATTTTTTTTTCAACATTAAAATATGATAATATCTCAACAGCTAAATATCTCAACAACATTAATATCTCAACAGCTAAACGGCTTAATAATATCTCAACAACATTTAACATGGCTCGACGCATAACTGAGCCATCTCGATCCACTAAGCCATGCTTACGAGGCTGCTGCTTGCCCTGCCGACCCCGCCGAAGTGCCGCCTACAGCCGCCCCAGCCGATAGCGCTGCTGCCGCCGCCCCAGCCGGATGTGCCGCCACCGCCCCCAGCCCAGATCGCGTCGCTGCCCGCGCGCCCGCCCGAGCCCGATGCGCCGCCGCGCCGACCTCACGGCTAGGGTTTCACTCAGATGCGGAGGAGGCGCTCTGGTCACGGAACGAGACGGAGTCTCACGCGCCAGATTGGGAAGACGGGAGACGGGAGTCGGTCACGGGAAGGATGCGGTAATCGGGAAAGAAAGAAAGGGGATCTCGGGGAAAGGGCAAGATGGTCATTTTCACCGTGTGCCCCTCACAAGTCAGTCCGTCTAAACGGAGGAAAGTAAACGGACGATAGACGGAAGGGCATGGAGGACAATACGAAAATGGAGTTGGGCACAAGGTAAAGATGAATTTTAGAGGGGCATGGAGATCCAACCCAACTTTTATAAGGGCATACAAGTAAAAGTCTCCCAATAAGGAGTCCGAACACCCGCAGATCTGGTGGCCATGGTGCTCCCCGTGACAATCTCCCCGACCCGCCCCCCTCCCCCTCAACATATTCCAATTGTGTCTTTTTCATGTGTTTAACAAGGTTTTAGAAGTATGTTGTAGTAACATGTTCATGGTATTTCATATGTCGTGTTGCAATAGTATGTTCCAAAATGTTTGAGATCCTTCACCGTTGTTTTAGTAGTTTTTTTGTATATTTTATGTTGCAAATATCGATTTAAGATGTTGCAACATGGTGTCTCCGATGTTTTAACCGTTGATTTTGAGATGTTGCAACATGTTTTCCTGGATGTTGCAATAATAGATTTAAGATGTTGTAATAGTCGATTTCCCCCTACCCTATGGCTGACGTGTACTTGCCCTAACCCCGGGGCAGCGTCCCGCCCCGAACCCCGTGACAACGGTGCCATCGTGCTCGTTCTCCCTCCCCTACACCGGACATGAGCACGAATCTCGGGGCGGGACGTGGGCCGAGGACACAAGCCCCGATGGATGCGGATGCGGATAGTGGGAATGGTGGGCGACGGAACGCGTCGGGGTGGGGCTGCTGCTTGTGGGGCATTTGTGTGCAAGAGGAGGCAGGCATTTGATGAATTTCCCATCGGATGTTTGAGCGCCCAGCATTGCCCTTTACATATGGATGCTGTATTCTTTATGGGATAACATTTTGAACCATGAAAATGTTTTTTTTAGGACAAACCGACAAAGGTAGCATGATCGCTACAGATGGATGTCATGTCATGATTCAAATCGAAAAAGTCCGCCACGGAAAATCAGTTA
Source organism: Hyparrhenia diplandra (assembly GCA_015847255.1). NCBI lineage: Eukaryota > Viridiplantae > Streptophyta > Magnoliopsida > Poales > Poaceae > Hyparrhenia > Hyparrhenia diplandra. Next base: position 432,048 of record JADLZK010013348.1, read on the forward strand.
CGTAGTAGTGAATTGATGAAGATGTTGTAATAGTCGATTTCCCCCTACCCTACGGCTGACGTGTACTTGCCCTGCACTTGCCATAACCCCGGGGCAGCATCCCACCCCGAACCCCGTGACAACGGTACACTAGACTTGAGCGCGGATGCTGGGTGCGGGACGTGGGCTGAGGACACAAGCCCTGATGGATGCGGATGCGGATAGTAGGAATGGTGGGCGACGGAATGCGTCGGGGTGGGGCTGCTGCTTGTGGGGCATTTGTGTGCAAGAGGAGGCACGCATCTGATGAATTTCCCATCGGACGTTTTAGCGCCAGCATTGCCCTTTACATATGGATGTTGTATTCTTTATAGGACAACATTTGAACCGTGAAAATGTTTTTTTAGGACAAACCGACAAAGGTAGCATGATCGCTACAGATGGATGCCATGATTCAAAGTTGTGGGAGCATGTACTCTATCACAACACACCATCGCTATATTATGAAATTGACTGATGGATTTCAACATCAAACTATATATCATTGCTATTAACGTTGACGATCTAATGGACACATCGAAATAGGAAACTATAGGTGTCTGCAGCCGTCACTTGTGGAAAAGCACTTCCATGTCCTCTAAGCTCCGGCCCTTGGTCTCAGGCAGCCGCGTGTACACAAACACAAACGCAGCCGCCGTGGCCGCAGCATAAAGGAAGAAGCACCCGGGCATGGTGATCCCGTCTGCGAGCGAGATGAACGTCATGCTCACCAACGCGCAGGTGAGCCTGTTCACGCCCACGCCCAGGCTGGAGCCCTGCGCGCGCAGCCGCAGCGGCAAGACCTCTGCGGTGTACGCCGACACCACTGACCCATACCCGACGGAGTAGGTGGCCACGACGGCCAGCACCGACGCCAGACACGCCGCGGCCGTCGCCGGCGACAATGATTTTGTTGTGCTCGTGCCAACGTACAGCGTCACGGCGAGCGCGGTCGTGGCCGTGGCGACGCCCGCGGTGCTGGCGAGGAGGAGTGGGCGCCGGCCGAGGCGGTCCGTGAAGAACATGCCCACGAGGATGAAGCACGTCTTCACCACTCCGATGGCTACTGTGGCGCCGAGGATGGAGGAGGTGGACGCCATGCCGACCGCCTTGAAAACCAGCGGGCTGTAGAGGAGGATTGCGTCGACGCCGGACGCCTGCACGAAGAAGTGCAGCCCGAAGACGCACGCGAGGATCCGCCGCACGCTCATCGACGGCCGCAAGAAAAGCTCTGTCCAGACGCCGCTGCCGCTGCCGTGGCGTCCAGCGGCGTCAGTGGCGACGGCTCGCTTGATCTCCCGAGCCGGAGGTCGGCGTCGGCCGGGGCATCTGACGTGCGCTCGAGCACCGCGCGGGCCTCGCCGTGGCGGCCTCGCATCACGAGCCAGCGCGGTGACTCCGGCAAGACGAGGAGCACCGCGGCGGCGATGAACACGGGCGGGATCACGCCGATCCCGAACATGACGCGCCACCCGATGTGCACCGGCAGGCCGGCGAACGCGTAGTTGGACACGTAGCTGAGCAGGATGCCGACATTGATAAATATCTGCACGAGTGAAATCACTGTACACCTTGATTCTGTACTGAATCCAGCCAGGAACGACGTATCCAAAATGCATACGTACGTCAAGCATGGATGAGAGGACGCCGCGCGTGGACGCCGGCGATATCTCGGCGTTGTAGACGGGGGGCGACGACGCGGGCGAACCCAGCACCGACGCTGGTGACGAAGCGCGCAGCCATGAGCGTGGGAAAGCTTGTGCCCAGCGACATGGCGAGCGCACCGGCCATGAGGAAGGCGTTGGCGAGCACGAGCGTGAGGCGGCGGCCCAGCCGGTCGGCCACCGAGCCGGCGGCGAGGACGGACGCGAGCATGAAGACGTTTACAGACCCCGACAGAACCTCGACCTCGGCGTCGGTGAGGCCGACGTCCTCACGCATGAACAGCTCCGCGCCGCTCATCAGTGTCAAGTCTGCAACAAGCAGCTTCTCTCTCCGTGATGGAAAATATCTCCATAGATGATGGTAGTCAATTGGGCAACGTACGTACTGTAGCCATGTAGCATGGTAGTCATGGAGGCGAGCGTGGCGCAGACGAAGGCGAACCAGTTCCGTCGCGGTCCACCGGTTGGCGACGGCGGCGTCCCTGCTGCCGAGGAGGTCAGGAGCGGCGCCTCAGTGCCTTCGGCAGCCTGTGCCATGGCGGTGGCGACGCGGCGTACTAGCTTGCTTAGTGTTTGGATGCTACCCAAAAAGACTGTGTTTGGATGCTTATTAGTAGTACACATAGTACAAGGTTGTGGTTGTGATCAAATAAGTAGTTTGGAAGTAAGTAGTTTGGAAATTAATATGGCTTGAAAGGGACTTGAGAAAATATCAACAACCTCATATTGTAACGAGTGGCCAGTGAGCACGAGATAAAGCACTCATTACCGGAATCGTGGCCTTTGCCGACTGTCCGTGTCTTTGCTGAGTGCAGGGTATCGGGCACTCAGTAAGCCAATTGCCAATTGCCTAGAGCAGGAGACAAAGCACTCACTTGCTGTTTCTGGACTAGTATACGTATGTTGCCAATTGGCTAGAGAAACAGGGGGTGACTAAAGTTTATAATCACACTTGAGTAATCTATCCAAACAGCCTCTAAACCACACTATTTTGACAATAGTTATAATTCGCTTGACTTTTTTTTTACCCTATGTCGTTTGTCCACTCGTTTCATATAAAAAAATTACAAACATAGTTAAATGGAAGTCAGCAGAAGAACTTTTGTTAAATTTTTTAAACAAGACAAGTGGTTAAACTTGAGGTTAAAAAGTCAAACGAATCATAATTTAGAACGGATTTAGCATTTCTCCTTTGGGGTAGCCACCTATTTTTATACTATGATATGGTTATTAGCACTACGTAGTACATACAAGATTGTGATTGTAATCACTGATCCATTGGTGATATAGATGACAAGTAGTTAGCATGCAAACTGTATGGGTTGAAACTTGGGTTGAAACTTGAAAGGGACCTGAGAAAATATCAGTACACAATCGTAGTCACGAGTGGCCAGTGAGAGCACACGAGACAATGTGCTACTTGCTTCTTTTGTTGGACCAGTACATCACTACTACACGACCTCGGATGGGAAAATTGATTGATGGAAATTCAAATTGTAGATCACGAAAAGTTATAAACTTTGTAGTTGACCACTTTTTGATATGAATCCGTTTGGGGCCTCAAATAGTCAACTTTCACTCGATTGTTTATAATATGTAGGGATCCGGAACCTACTATGGACACATACACTGAGGTAGCACAGGGGTCGATTAAATAAAAATGTTTTGCTATTTTTTTTTTAATTTTGAAAATACGAAATCTAGGAAGGTTGCATCACCAACTGGCCCTACTATAATACCAAGCACACTAGCAGCGAAGAGTTAGGGGCGGCTGGCAAAACCGCCTCTAATAAGCATCGCTAGCCGCCCCTATAGTACCGTCCTGTAGTAGTGATGTACACTAGCTATCAAAACCCTCCATCGCTATATTTATGAAATCGATTGACGGATATCAAGATCAAACTACCATTGCTATTGACGACCTAATAGCAAACTATATGTGTCTGCATCGGTCACTTGTGAAAGAGCACTTCCATCGCCATATTATGAAATTGATTGATGGATATCAAATCAAACTACCATTGCTATTAACGACCTAATAGCAAACTAGGTGTAGGCCTCGGCATCGGTGAGGCCGACGTCCTCACGCATGAACAGCTCCGCGCCGCTCACCAGTGTCAAGTCTGCAAGCAGCTTCTCTCTCCATGATGGAAAATATATCTCCATACGTATGTTGCCAATTGCCTAGAGCAACAGGCCGGGGGTGACTAAAGTTTATAATCACTTGACTAATCTATCCAAATAGCCTCTAAAACCACACTATTTTGACAATAGTTATGATTCGCTTGACTTTTTTTGACCCTATGTCGTTTGACCACTCGTTTTATATAAAAGAAGTCAACAGAAGAACTTTTGTTAAATTTTTGAACAAGACAGGTGGTTAAACTTGAGGTTAAAAAGTCAAACGAATCATAATTTAGAACGGATTTAGCATTTCTCCCTTCAGAGAGCCACCTATTTTTATATTATGTAAATTTTACTCCCAACTCCAGATATGGTTATTAGCACTACGTAGTACAAGGTTGTGATTGTGATCACTAGCTCGGTGAGGAAGTAGTTAGCATGCAAACTGTATGCGTTGAAACTTGAAACCTGAAAGGGACCTGAGAAAATATCAGTACAGCCAGTGAGCACACAACGTACTACTTTGCTTCTTTTGTTGGACCAGTACAGCTAGTAACGGAGTCACGGACGGACAACGGCAAGTGCTTATGCGGCGGTCCCAAATTATATGCTAGAAGAGTGCTAGGGTCCAACTTGGTTGCGTTGTGTTTCCTTCGTGGTCCAACTAAGCTGGGTTAGAGCGAACCCAAGGGTTTATTTCGTTTAGGGGTCCAACAGCGACGTTTGGGAGCGAACCTAATTTTTTTAGAGCATGGTTAATAATAGAGCCACGAGGACGGTGGTCAAAGAGGCGAGCGTGGCGAAGCAAGCAGAAATGCGCTTTGTTGTTGTTGTTGTCACGGGCAGCGAAGGGCGGGCAGGAGAATTTGGTTCTCCGTCCATGGTGTGGTGCGTGGTGCTTGCTTCCATCAGAAACGGCGGCGGGTCTGTGGCCACGTGGCAGCTTGTTTTTGCTGAAACTGGAAAAAAAATGAAATATTTGCTCCCTCGCACTCTCGTTTATTGGATTGGAAAACGAGCATTTGCTCCTTATGCAAAATGTTGAAACGGGCTGAAAGCCGGATAGCTATAAGGCACTTAGCCCAGCTAGGCTTGGCCCAAACTCTGACATCTTCGTCCTAACACAGTTTTGCATTGGAAAAAAGCCCATATAGCCTTCTTTTTGTGAAAAACCTATTCAACCTTCTTCAAATATGGATGGAGTCTGCTTTTGTTCCCCAATCAGAAATCCAAATATACTCCCTCGGTGAGTTCGTGTAGGAAAATGAAGTTATTTACGACAACGACACGGTCTCCAAAACATAACTTTGAGTATACCCCTTGACGTTCTTGGGATTCTCTTAAAAATATTTTTCTTATATACGTAGCATTACAATATGGTATTTTGTGGTATACATATATAAAGAATTTGACTGCAAAGTTATTTTACTAGATGAGATCTAGTAAAACATGAGTACAAAATAATTGATTACATTATAGAGAAATATGTGATAGAAACAAATACTATATGTAGATAACTTGTATGTTAATAGATTAAAGATTTAAATTATTTCACATGATAGAGATGACATGGATATTTTTTGTAATTAATAAGGGATGAAATGGACATAGTGGATAATGATGTAATTAATAAGGGATGACATGGACTTAGTGGGTAATGATGTGGACAATTTGCATGAAAACATAGAACATCTAGTGGGTTGGCTTAGTGGAGAATGATGTGGACACCTTACATGCAGAGAGAGAATTCACCTAGTGGGGTTTATTCTTATAAGAGTTATAGATATTTATAATATTTATTGGAAAGTTACATTACATAGGTATAGTTACATTACATATGTATAGTTACATATTTATTGGAAAGTTACATTACATTATAGTGCGCTCATGGAGAATCATGTTGTTCTAGTAATATTCACTACGGTTCCACTAAAATCAATCGATAGTGTCTCGCTTCCGACGAGAAAAGACTATGCACCTATTGTAGTGTCGCGGTCGAATATGGCGGATATACCACGCATTATAAAAATTGTATGGCTCGTGTGGAACTCCCGATGGCCTAGCTCGAGGAAGACATTGGGGTTTATATGGTTTGGCAAATCGGTGCCCTACGCCCGGCCGAGTCACAATGTATCCGGAAGCTCTATGTATCCGAGCTCAAATGCTCGTAGTAGGGGATTACAAGCAGGTCGAGAGAGGGAGGCCGGCTCCCAAGTCTCTGTGCGATTGAGGCAAGTGCCGATGTCGTGAGAGTGGTGTGGGCGAAAGTGCGAGGCTCTATGTGTGAGTTGAGCACGAGCTATGTTCGTTGTAGCGAGTTCAGTCCCCCCATCTCCCCTGGGCTTTCGGATCCTTTTATAGCCGCAAGGATTTACTGAGTGCCGTGGGAAGGGTGACGCTGAAAAGAACGGGTAAAAAGTATGGGTCGCGTGAATGCGAGAGGCCATCGTCGTGGTGTGCATCATTGTCGCCGTGCATCGCCGACCGCCTCGCCTTCTATCCGACTTGCGAGGCGTGGACGCGAATCTTGCCGACGGGTGAGTACACGAGGCCGGGCGAAGTCGCCGAGTCGCCTTGGGCTTGTAGACAAGTAGCCGGCGTGCATCGATTATACCTCCATCGAGTGCTACGCGGACGGACGCGCCGCCTTCATGGTCGATTACGTCATCACGTACTAACGCGTCGCTAGCCGGGGGAAGCAAAGGAGCTTGACGAGTGTTGACACTTGTTATCATATAAAATTTTTAATTAATTAAACATGAGAAAGGGGTATAAATAATAATAACAACCTAGAATAGGGTGTCACTAACATAATTCCATCAGTTTTGGTAAAGTTGTGATTTGCGGGGACTTACCGAAAAATCAGCAGAGATGACGCGTGGCATACGGCCGACGTAACGCAACGCAATCCAACTCCGAAACAAGTCTAGAAGGCTTCGGATTAATCCCGACGTGAACTAACCGGAACCAAGAAATACATCATCTAGAAGACTCGAGAACCACGCGACGCACGACGGGACCAGGAGGGGAGCACCCCTCGGGCCGATCGGCCCAATAGTTAGGCCGATCGGCCCCAGGCGCCCGACCGCTCTCGCTTGCCGGGAAGCTTCCTCCACCGCCTCTAAGACTCGATCTAAACCGGTTGATTTGAGTCGGTTTGATCCGAGGGCGACGGTAGAAGTGCGGGATTGATTCAAGGTTAATACCACACGCCTAATGAAGATGGAGAGATGATTTAAGACCGATATATTAGGACCCCTAGACCCCCTTCTTAGATCATCAAGTTCTATAACAAAGATATTTCTAATTAAAATACCAAGTCATATTCAACGCTAGAGAAACATCGCTTTCGGAAGAGTAGCAATCAAGATTAGAACTAGTAGGAAGGGAGAAATCGCTCGGATCGTCGGAGGCCAGCTCAAGATCGGGCCTCGTTCTTGTAAGTTCTTCATTGTAAGTAGTTTTCAAGTTCCGCACACATGCTTAATATGAATATCTTGATCATGTTTATATTCGAGATTATTTGTTCTAGTATTTACTTTAATTACACATTTAGCATAGTTGAATTCTTGTTATGTTCATGCATGGATTAGGTATAGCGCTCATCATCTAGATCGGAAGGTGAGTGGTAGAGATGATGTAATCATGGTGATTAGATCTTATTTACCTGCGTTTGCACCCTATGTGCCGGTCGTGTGGTAGATCGTGGTGGTGGTGAGCACCATTGAGTCCTTTGCAATCCATCCCCCGTATGTAGGCCTAGCGGATGTTAGATTTCGGGTTGTTCTAAGTTTTCCCGCCTTAGTCTTCACGGATTACGTCCTCATGTCCGATTTAATTAGTCTTTCTTCGATGATTGTTATTTGTATTGCATAATTAGGTAGATCCTAACATTTAGTTTAGAGTTACATATTGGAGTTTCTAATGCTAGCTAGCCTATGAATTGCTATCGTCCATTGTTAGACACTTTCTCGCCAACCAACGTGATTTTTGGTCAAATCTGTTTTATCTAGAACTTTATCATTATCTTTACTATGAACTTTGATCCTTGCTTAAGTAATTGATGAGATTAATGCTGATGTCTTGCACATGAGAGATGGTTAGATTAAGATCTATGCTTAGTTAATTCAAGATAATGGACTTCTTTCCTCGTGGTAGAATATAAATTCAAGACTGGTTTATTACTCCTGGTTAAAATGCTACAATGGTATATATTCATATCTGCGTGCTTAAACTGCTTGGATACCCGATTATAATTGTTTATTTACTTATTAAGAAGTTATCAAGGCATAGTACGAATATTATATTCCTTGCATATTAGTAGTTTAACTATAGGGATGACAACCTTTTCGGATATGCTATGAACGCAATGAATATTTCTTTTTAAGTTTTATCCGAAGCAACATCGATATTCTTTCTAGATGCCATTACTAGTTAGTGACATTAGAAATACCAACAAGCATTTTTTGCGCCGTTCTTTGGGAAAGAAAGTCTATAGCCCAATAAAAATAAAACACATAGGATTAACATGCATGCATCTCTCATACGCATCGATTAATTTTATCAATTGCTTAAACAAGTATACCCTTGTTATTATTCTTCCTATCTTTTGCGGGGTAATGTATGAAAAGGAATCTTCACGAAAACTTCCAATCAGATCAAAAAAAACTTTTGAAGGAGGCAAGATCCAAGTTGAAATCTCAACCCAAGAACACTACCTCGGAAGACTCCTCCACGTGCGTAGCTTAGCACCAATTTTTGAAGACATGGCAAACAAGACCCTTAGCGAATACTACAGACCGACTACGGCCAACATCCGCCTTGGACCCGACGGTCGATGTGGGAGACAAAGCTTTTGAGCTCAAGCCTGCACTCATCAACATGGTACAAGCTAGCCAATTACGTGGAAAAGCTCATGAAGATGCCAATGCTCACCTACAATACTTCTTAGAGATTTGTGGCACCTTCACTATCAAAGATGTCTCAAGTGATGCAATCCTACTGCCGTCTCTTCCCATTCTCACTCTTGGGACGACGGCGAAAGCGATGGTTCTACGCCAACAAAGACAAACTCACTACTTGGGCACTTTGCTCTCTCGCCTTCACGGCAAAATTCTTCCCTATAGGCAAAACCAACGCCTTACGAGGGAAAATCTCAAGCTTTCAGCGGCAACACGACGAATACATTCCGCAGGCGTGGGGGAACGCTTTCAAGACTACATCACAGAATGCCCACACCATGGAATGGAGAACGGTTACTCATGCGGACCTTCTACCGCGGGCTTAACAAGAACACCCGTGAGACCATGGACGGCGGCTGCTTTGGAGGTGCTTTCCTATCACTTACACCGAACCAAGCTCATCGACCTTGTGGAAAAGATGGCATCAAACCAAGCTTGGAATGAGGACCGTCAACCCCGCAAAAAGAAAAGAGAGGAATGCACCGGTGAAAAGAGGTAGATATTTCATGCGCCAAAATGGACTTAATTATGAAGAAGCTTGAAGACAAAGCTCCGAGAAGAAGGAAGTCATGCAACTCTTCGATTCCGCATGACATGTGAAGAATGTGGCAAACTTGGACACTCGGGCGCCAACGTCCCCTTTTGGAAGAGGGCGTGAACTACATCAACAATAACAACAACAATAGATCGTCCTCAGAACCAACAATGGAGTCAACAGAGACCTAACTACCAAGGTAACTACTCGGGTAACTATCAAGGTAACAACTCTAATAATTTCCCACCTTTAAGAGAGTTAGTACAAAACCAAGGTAGACTCATGGATAATCTGTCTAAGAAGTTAGCTTCCAATGATAAAATGCTAGAAACTATTAGTACTAAAATGGAAAGCTTTTCTTACGCAATAAAAGAACCAAGATAGCTTTAATAAAATGATAGAATCCGCGTTATCTCAGTGGCTTTATACGCTCCTATGCCTAACCGAGGTAAGATTAAGACCCAATAGGAAGAATTAGAATCTGCAAACCTTGTCGATATGTACTATGCGGGTATACGGACCACTTATTCGGAAAGAAAATTTAATTGTGTTGATCAGGGGTATGCCCGCCAAGAAAAGGAGATCCAGGGGAGACCCGGTCGTCACTATTACAATAGGCGCCCGGCACCTCACGACGCACTCATCGACTTCGGCTCAAGTGTCAACATCATGCCTAAGGTAAACCTTGAGCCGATTCAGAATTAGTATACACAACCATGTGCCTACAACTTGAGATCAATCGTTATGCTACCCCGAGGGTATTCTAGAGGGCGTATGCCTTTACATCGGTAAGCTATACGTGGCCACCGACTTCGTGGTCCGGATATGGGTAAAGGTAAGAATGCCCGATCATTACGGGCGCCCTTTCCCTGGCTACCACTAAGGCAATCATCTACGCCCGACACCCGAAGATCGTCTTCACGGTTAATGGACGAGAGGGAGAGATTCAACCGCAAACACAAGACCTTAGCTCCCCCCCTGCTCCAACCGTACCACTACCGTACCCTGAAATACACGTACCGGTGCCGAGAAGAGGATAAAAAGAAGAAGCGGGGAACAAGAACAATCGTCAACCTCGACCACACGTAGAACGAGTCTTGATGATCAATCAAGTCAACTTCAAAGACGCAAGACTCGGCGCAATCAACCACCCGGTAGAGAAGCTAGGCGACCACGGAGTTAAAGGCAATCCCCTTTGCTCCATTAATCAATGGAACTTCTATACAACCGTCTGCGACACGGGATCGAGCATCAACCTAATGTCAAAGGTAGCGTATAAATTAATCTATGGTAATCTGCCTTTGTGTTCCACCTATGTACTCAAGCATTTGGCGGATCAAAACACCCGATTCCCGGAAGGTATTGTGCTTAAACGCGTCTTGGTCAAGATCAAAGACACGACTATGTCCTCAGCGACTTCTTAGTCATGGACACGGGAGGCGAAGAACAAGATCCTCCCATAATACTTGGAAGGCCGTTCTGAATACTACAAGAGCAATCATTTACATCGGGACGGGCGAAATCGGTTCCATATTCAAGGTAAAAAGGTGCTATTTGCTTCTTTAATACTTATACTAACTATGAACGGCCCGAAGAAGGACCAAGAGCCGAAGCGTCTCCAAAGACTACAAAGGAAGCTGGACTCAAAGATGGAGCACATTGAGAGGATAGAAAAAGACATCCAAGAAAAGTACACTCGGCTCCTACCAATCTTGAATGATGCACCAACTACAGGAGAGGTCTCCACCAAAGAAGCAATCTTGGAAGAAGAAAGAAGTCATGCTAAGAAGAGCAACAAGAATACACCTTCGGAGACCCAACCAAATGCAGGCATCAACAAATGAACAATCGACTTCTGCGGCTACTTCGTCTACGCCCACCTACGAGATCATTGAAGGAACCATACCGGTACAACATTTATCACGGGGCCCATAGGCGACACCACGCCATGGGAGTAAGTGCTCTCTAAACTCTTGCTTGAGAGGTAACTCGGTATTTATTTGCATCTTTAATTTTACGCACAAACATATTTCAATTAGCATGTTTACTTTTTAGCATATTTATTTTTTTTCCTAAACCTGCATTAGAAAAATCCCAAAAAATATGTTTCTTTGCATGTGCATCATCTCTTAAGCCCCATGCAAGCACACCTTCTTTGTGGTGGCATAAAAATATATAAAAATATAAAAATATTGCATTCATATGTTTTTGCATTATCACCCCTATTGCATAGAAAATTCAAAAATATGTGGGCACATGAAGGTCCACACCTTTTATATAAAAATCCAAAAAGACGTGAGCACATGAAGGCTCACATTAACATCCTAAATTTGTTCCTTCGGGTATGTGCGAAATTAATATTAACAGGGGGAGAACATTAAAGGGACCCGAAAGAGGAGCAGATTCCAAGGATGAACGAAAAGGACTACTTCAAGATCTAGCTTGGGGAGAGCACCCCCATTTATCACGATAAGTATTATTACCCTATGTCTTTAAATTTTAGCTAGTTATATTTGCTTAGAGCTAATGAGTCTTATTTAATGTGTCTTAGTGTTAAAGAGTCAAATAAATAAAGTGCTAGAACTTGTTAGACTACTTTCTTCCTATTAATTATGATCTTGATAATATGTGCTAAGGAAATGATGAATAGTTGCTCCGCCTTAATACCTCTTAAAAAGTACTTACACTTTGGACTTAGATTCTCCCTGAAGTTTTAAATGTTTAAATTGCTCTAAACCCAACTTTGTGAGAAGCACATGCTTGATCTCGAGTCTTAGCATTAAAAGATAATAGTGCATGAAAAGTTGAGCTACTGTTTATCATATTCTTAGAGATACTTGACTCTGGTTTTTATCTTTAAAAATTATAAAATTACATGATGAGTCCTTAGTTATGACCCTTAAGAGTATTCCATCAAGATCATCCCACTCCACCAATCTTGCTTCTAACTCGAAGTACGCATCCCCATATTTCACTTAGCCGTTAGCCATAAAAATATTTAATAGAGCTCTTGCAATCTTTAGATATGTCTCTCTCAATGTTTTATATAGGCTGGGCTACATTCAAAAAAAAAAAAAAAAAGAGAGAAGTAGAAAAAGAAAAAGTGAGACGAGAGAGGGAGAGTAACGGACAAAAAGTCATACTAGGCGAGAAGGGCCTACCTCCCTAATAATAAAAAAATAATAAATTTAGAGATGAATAATGGACACGTGTCCGAGGGTGAGCAGGGGCCCACATCTCTAAGGAGAGAGAAAATGGACACAAGTTCGGGGAAAAGCCCACCTCTCCAAGAATGGACAGCCCGGATCCTAGCAATTTTTAGAAAGAGGGATATAGACTAGAGATGCTTGAGAAAAAAATAAAAAAAAAAAGGGGCTAAAGGCTATTTACTACCTTTCATCCTCATCCACTTCACCACTATCATCCCACTATGTATGTCCTACCACTTGTGTAACTCCACTACATACCATCTACTTAAGGGGGTCATACATAGGATCTCTCGAGGTTTTCTTTTTGAAAAATATTGCAAAACCCCGGGATGATAGTTGATCAAAGAATTTGAGACATGGTACTTAACTTGATTGTTTTATCTTGCTTATGATTCGTGAAAAGGCTACGCCCCATGGTAAAATGGTAAGAGTAATCTGGTCAAGAGGAGAATTTATTTTTATAAACAAGACTTTTTTGAGGTATGAAAGCGTAGTAGCAACTCCCCGATCCTACTATAGCATGTAGCTTTGCTAGGGACTAGCAAAGGGTAAGCTTGGGGAGTTTGTTGACACTTGTTATCATATAAAAATTTTTAATTAATTAAACATGAGAAAGGGGTATAAATAATAATAACAACCTAGAATAGGGTGTCACTAACATAATTCCATCGGTTTTGGTAAAGTTGTGATTTGCGAGGGGACTTAACGAGAAAATCAGCAGAGATGACGTGGCATACGGCCGACGAACGCATAACGCAATCCAACTCCAAACAAGTCTAGAAGGCTTCGGATTAATCCCGACGTGAACTAACTTCGAACCAAGAAATACATCATCTAGAAGACTCGAACCACGCGGACGACGGCGGGACGGAGGGAGCACCCCGGCCGATCGGCCCAATAGTTAGGCCGATCGCCCCCTGGCGCCGACTCTGCTCGCCGGGGAAGCTTCCTCCACCGCCTCTAAGACTCGATCTAAACCGGTTGATTTGAGTCGGTTTGATCCGAGGGGCGACGGTAGAAGTGCGGGATTGATTCAAGGTTAATACCACATCGCCTAATGAAGATGGAGTACGCAAATCAAGACCGATATATTAGGACCCCTAGACCCCCCTTCTTAGATCATCAAGTTCTATAACAAAGATATTTCTAATTAAAATACCAAGTCATATTCAACGCTAGAGAAACATCGCTTTTCGGAAGAGTAGCAATCAAGATTAGAACTAGTAGGAAGGGAGAAATCCGCTCCGGATGTCGGAGGCCAACTCAAGATCAGGCCTCGTTCTTGTAAGTTCTTCATTGTAAGTAGTTTTCAAGTTCGGACACATGCTTAATATGAATATCTTGATCATGTTTATATTCGAGATTATTTGTTCTAGTATTTACTTTAATTACACATTTAGCATAGTTGAATTACTGTTATGTTCATGCATGGATTCGTATAGCTCATCATCTAGATCGGAAGGTGAGTGGTAGAGATGATGTAATCATGGTGATTAGATCTTATTTTGCGTTTGCACCCTATGTGCGGGGTCGTGTGGTAGATCGTGGTGGTGACAAGCACCATTGAGTCCTTTGCAATCCATCCCCGTATGTAGGCCTAGCGGATGTTAGATTTCGGGTTGTTCTAAGTTTCGCCTTAGTCTTCACGGATTACGTCCTCATGTCCGGATTTAATTAGTCTTTCTTCGATGATTGTTATTTGTATTGCATAATTAGGTAGATCCTAACATTTAGTTTAGAGTTACATATTGGAGTTTCTAATGCTAGCTAGCCTATGAATTGCTATCGTCCATTGTTAGACACTTTCTCGCCAACCAACGTGATTTTTGGTCAAATCTGTTTATCTAGAACTTTATCATTATCTTTACTATGAACTTTGATCCTTGCTTAAGTAATTGATGAGATTAATGCTGATGTCTTGCACATGAGAGATGGTTAGATTAAGATCTATGCTTAGTTAATTCAAGATAACAGACTTCTTTCCTCGTGGTAGAATATAAATTCAAGACACGGTTATTACTCCCGGTTAAAATGCTACAATGGTATATATTCATATCTCATGGCGCTTACTTGGATACCGATTATAATTGTTTATTTACTTATTAAGAAGTTATCAAGGCATAGTACGAATATTATATTCCTTGCATATTAGTAGTTTAACTATAGGGATGACAACCTTTTTCGGATATGCTATGAAGCTGCAATGAATATTTCTTTTAAGTTTTATCTGAAGCAACATCGATATTCTTTCTAGATGCCATTACTAGTTAGTGACATTAGAAATACCAACAACGAAACCGCCGACCGATTTGATGGGTGCTTTTGCGCCGCACGCCGCGCGTAAGGTAATGATTTCGGTCCATAGTGGTTGTCGAAAGTGGTGGAGTCGATGGACGTTCGCCCGGCCGAGGTGATGATGGCTGTTATCGGCATGAAGTGGGCGCCGAAAGTCGCTAGCACTCGAGTGCGCGTTTGGTCGGTGCCCGCTACTATTGCGGTCAAAGAAGGCTGCGGCCGAAGCAAGACTTGACGGACGCAAATGCGTGCGAGGCGGAAGGATCGCGGCATGCACATGGGTGAGGGCCAAAGGCCCGCCGACCTCTAGTCGCCGAGACCGGAAAGGTCGCGGCGCCGACCTCTAGTCGGCAGACGTCCCCGAGCTCTAGTCGCCGAGACGGCGGGCCGCGCGCCGACCTCTAGTCGGCATGGAGCCGTGGCGGACGGTTACGCGTGGTGACGACGCCTGGCGACTTCTAGTCGGCGATGGCGGCGCGGGCCGCGCGGGTCGGGCGCGACCTCTTGTTGCGCGAGGTCGGGCGACCTCAAGGCGTGTGGGACTCGGAGGCCAACGCGATCTTTTCCGCCTTAGTCGCTCGGCGCAGCCGCGTGATCTTGGGCGCAACGCCTTGGTGCCGCGCTTGATCGTTCCGGCCCTACGGACCTCGTTAGGCCACCGGCAATCGCTCGTTGCGAGCCTTAGTCGGGGTTCGGGCTCGGCTGGTTGGGCCTTTTGGCTCCGAATTTTTGTTGGCCCGGGTATCTCTAATATTGATGCCCGACGTAGCCCCAGAGTGCTTGGGGTAGAAAAGTTCTTCCTCAGGCGGCTGGAGGTCGATGCGGTGGTCGTTGGGTTTGTTCCCGTTTCGAGGGTGTGGCCTTGGCGACCCCGCCGAGTGTAGCCCCCGAGGCTATACGGGAGTGGTACACTCTCGTAGAGGCTTGTATTTTCAGTCGATTGGCGGGTGGTTCGGGCCTAACTTTCGTCTGAGTCATATTCTCGTTTACGTTTCCCCATTCTGCTCTCTCGGAAGAGGTGGGGTGAGTTCGTGCCTCGTCTTGCCTCGGTGGCCGAGCGGGGTGCTCGGTGAGTTACTAGTGGGTAGTTTCGAGTGAGGCCCGAGAGCTCGTCCCTGGCTCGATCTGTCGGCTAGTGGATCGACCTCATGTTCGGGAGCTCGACCTCGCATTTCCCGAGATCGTGTCTCGAGTTTATGACGCCCCTTCCTTCGAGGAAGAGGCGGGAGAGGTCGGTGCGTCGCTCCTGGGGACTCGAACGCGAGTTCAAGGAGACTTTGCGGCGTTCGTAGCTCGCAGCGCGAGTCGCTTGGACTTCTCCTCGTCGCCCTCGCTCCCGGGTGGGCGAGGGGCCGTCGAACCCTCGTTGGGCCGGCCTTCGAACCCCAAACCCGAATCGCGAGCTCGCCGCGCCGCTGTGGGGCGTGGGGCCATGCGACCGTTGCTTCGTGCGGCGCGTGCGGGCGAGCGCGAACATCGCGAGGTCGGTCGGCCCCCGCCCCTCTTAGTCGTGCCGGGACGGACGCTGCGTGGATGTGCGCTAGGTCGGAGTTCGATCAGCCGTCAAATTTGAGCTCGATGTGCACACCGTCCATAGTCGCACGTCGTCGGCCCGAGCTCGTGCACGCCGGGGTCACACGGGCGAGGTGGGCTGGTCCTCGACTCCAGTCGTCGGGACGGAGGCACGTGTGGACGCGGGGTGAGAGCGAGGTTGGGACGACGAGCGTGGAGAAAGCGGGGCTGTCCCGCCCCCGAGGCCGTCTTGGGACGGATCCGCGGCGAGGTCGAGTAGCCCGAGGTCGCAAAGTCGCGGCGAGGCTGAGGGTGCGCGGCCCGCGGCCCCCGACTATAAGTCGCGGCGAGTCGGGAATTTCATGAGGCCCCCGACTATAAGTCGCGGCGGGTGGAATTTCACGCACGCTGCGGGTCGAAACGCTGAGGCCAGCGGCCCCCTCCGACTAGAAGTCGTGGCTGCACGTGATAAAAACGGGAGGCTTACCTTTTTCTCCGACTTCACCCGCGAGAACGGTCACCATTGTTGTGAAACATGTCGTCAACGGTTAGTACCTTCCCCTCTCTCCGTCTCTCATGATCACTTAGTAGATGAAAGAAGTAGAACAAGTAGACACAAGATAGGGAGACTATTCTTTATTCATCCGAAATATTGGTAATTACAACATAGAGCTCCCACATATATATAGTCCTGTCAAGGTCTAAGAGTTTCGGTAAGAGCCCACATACGAACGGACTAGGATTAGGATTCCTCCTTATCCTTTCCTTCTAGGAAAGAGTCCGTGTGTTTTACAACACTCCCCTTGGGCGATTACCACGATATGCATATGCCTCATCAAAAACTCCATCCGAAAACCCAAAGTGGGAAAAAACGGTTCTTGGAGAAAAGAGTACATCGTGATTCGTTAATTGCATTACACATGTTGTCTCATTAAAAACCTTGTGTGAGAAAAACCTTCAAGTAAAAACTCACGTAGGGAAAAAAGAGTACAACATTTAACTTTCTTGGTCATATATTCTTCGAGGATATTCTATTCTTCATGAATAGATGTTGATCTTCATAATCTATGCATAAACTTCGGTGTTTTAGCAAATATGATCTACTTGATCTTTGTAATTCTAGTGGTTTACCTTAAAGGCAGATTCAATAAAAATATGCTCCCCCCTCATAAAGCCAAACTTTGAACTTCATTGTTTAAACCACACTTTTTATAAACATGTGTAAATAAAAGTTGGCTCATAATTCTTCTATGAATTATATGGGAGCAATATGCTTCATGCATAATGACCACCAATTAGTCGTGCAAAACAAATAAATATTATCCTTCGAGAGAAATAGATCCTTTTGAGGTATGGGGGTAAATAAATTAATATTCAATATCTTCAAGATAGTGTATCAAACTTATACTAGAGTTTGAATACTTATAATTAATCCTTAGTGGATTTTCAAATTGTATTCTATAAATCTTCGAGATTTTGAAGGTACAAATCCAGCCTTGCATTTGGCATTTAGGGGATAATTCAATTGCCAAAACCACCATTATTCTCATACCTTCTATGATATTCTTAGAGGATATCATTAACTTGATGCTAGCTTTTCATACACTTTCTAAGTGTTTTGATGACACCTTCACGGTATTTAAGATTCCTCATTTTCTTTCTCTCGGGTCTATATTCACTTCAGGGATGAATGGTGTTTATTCAAAAATTGACCGGTAAATCCTTCATGGATTAATTCCTTCAAGGAAGTACATTCATTCTTAGTGAATTAACAATTCTCTTCTATAAGATACATTATCTACGGGATCAGAGATGAGTGATATACACAATGACATAGCGTTATTCATTGTAAAAAATCATTCCATGATTGCAGTCCTTCTAGGATATGCTCTTCTTGAGACTTGAATATTCATTTCTAAATATATATACCTTAGACTTTAATACTTAGTATGAGATTCCTACAAGTTTGCATTTATATTCTTCGAATTATATGGATTTTCATAATCCACTAATTAACCGCATATTCGATATTCATTCGTTTCATTTGCCGTAGATCTGTGGCCAGTAACATTCATTTCTTCTTAACGGGAGATTCAACCTCAATTGCATTCTTCATTGACCCGATATAATCGCTACGCACGATTTTGCCATGGACTTTGTTTCCGGATCCGGGTTCTCATAAGAGAAACATTTGCAATTAAAGAGGTAGTTTGTCGACAATTATTTTCTTTTCTCCCAATACTCTCACGGTGTGAGAATATTCTATCTCCGTCATTTCCCGGATAAGAGATGGTATATTGTTCTCAAGCATACCCAACACTAGTGAGGTGCGCTTATTGTATTGGATGTCATCTTCATGATGATCCTCTTCATGAGGTGCTTAACCTTCTTCATGAGGCGTTCTCTTCACGAGAATGGAGGAGTTTTTTTTTTTTTTCTATTTAACAAGTATACAATAAACTAGAACCCACAGGCGTCCCCCGTAGATTTAGCTTGATAGTATATAACATTTAGTTTACTACGAGTAAACACAACTTCGGGTTTATAACTTCAAGTTACTCCTCTCATTTCAAAAATATCCGGCATATGCTCGCTTCAGGCTTCACAAGAGCATTAGTCAAACTATTGTATGACTTAGTGTGTGATACTATTCCCGCTTCAAGCTCCAAGGAATATTTTCTCTTAAGATCATTTTCCTTCTATGGAAATAATATTTGGCATTCAAAATATAGGCTTTCTCTCCCCTAATGCCAATATTAGATCATTAATAGCATACTTCAAAATATATCCCCTATCATGGGCTTAATTCAAATTCATATGTCTCCAACTACAAGTGGAGACCCATTTATGTATGCTATGATTAAATTTTATGGGAAATATTCACACACATATTTCAACATGGGGGTTATTATTCATTATGCAAATGAGCTAGAATGCTTAAAGTGCATTTAAGAATGTTCAAAGCATTCCTACAAAATCGAGGATGTTCTCCCCTAATATGCACAAATCATAGTTTAGAAAACTATTTCATTCTCTAACTTCTTTATTAATTAGCCTAAAAATGATCCAAGTACTCATACAAAAAAAATGGATCATACACTTCAAATGTATAAAATACGCAACATTCAAATTCACATGAAATTTTCTTCTAGAATTTTCTAATTGCCATTAATGCAAAAATCCCTTGATGCCTTTTCTTCATAATAAATCCTAAATCCTCATAATTGTGTTATCCAATAGCTTAGTTCCACAACTATTCATCCCATCAAATGGGTTAGTCTCCATTGAGCAAAATTTTATAAACTCACTCCTCGATCTTAGGTTGCTCGGCCCTAGACCAATCTATTGCTTATGTATACGATGCATTGAAAGCAAATCATTCCTTAGTTCAACGAGAACCATATAGGCGTAGCATGCTAGCTAGCCATTTTGATTATGAGGGAAGTGTAAAGATATAGCTACTAGCTACAACTATAGTTGCTATGCTAATATTCATGCAAGAGTGAAGATAGTTGCAGCTCAATGAGATACACATGCGTGTGTAATGTGGAATGTTAGTATTCAGTCTAACATAATAGATAACAACAAAATGTAGAGCTACGAGCTTACATGCAATTAGTGCAGAGAAAGTTAACTCGCCGAAGGGACGCAGTTTAAACTTCAAGTCTCGATACATGCTCTTAAAGATCGACTTAGGGACGGCTATGCCTATATATTATCCACATCTTCTTATGCCTTTACCCAAAATTCGTCCCCCTTTTCATGCCATAATTACTTCAAGTAGCGATTTGCTTCGTGCATTATCTATGAATAGTCACTTTTAGTGCTTCATAGAATCCAATCATACTTCTAGTATTCATTGATTATGGCATGAAATTCACATATCCAATGTAGTATTCAGTGTACAACAATAGACTTAGGGTAGGATACAACTTTTAGTTAATGGACTAAAATATTAAATACTTAGGATTTGACTAAATCGATCCTTCCAAGATCAATTAATATGTCGGAGTTTAGTCCAATTGTTCATGTGCTTTTTAGAAAATTCAGTTTTCCAATTACCTACATGGTAGTGATGCACAAAAGAACTATAACCTTCATGGTTAATTGAGGCTTCTTTGTGGATAAATTAATGCAAAAATTATTTTGGTAGGCAATTGGTAATTGTTTATATGTGAAACATATAAAACTAATTTATTCCATGAGATGTTCGCACATTTTACTTCAAGTAATAACAAGAATTGCAACTAACAATATTAAATATTTCATATTAGACTTCAAGCTAACAAATTAACCATTAGCCACTTAATTCAACGGAATTAAAACTTAATGCACCACAACCACTACTATCAATACTTCGGGATATAAACTTCAAAGATAATAAGCACATGATTTAAGTTCTTCTTCAAGAGAAACTTTATATGTTTCAAATAATATACATTCTCGCATGTCTTAACTTCTATACTTGACAAGCGGTAGCTTCATGCTTTATATTCAATAGTTATGATATGTAGTCACACGCCTTCAAGCGTGTGTAACATATGCAAGCCACATATTCAAAATTATTGCAACTTAATATCCTGGTTTGAAAAGCTGTCTAAAAATTCTAACTCAATTTTCATGAGTAGTTTCTGATGGTAAATTCAAATACTTCAAGTATTACATTACTCTTTGATATTCTTATACACAAGAGACACTTTTCAAGAATATAGTTTGATAAAATCTTATTTACCATCTTGTCTTCTAGACATTTACAAAGCTTTGAGCTATTGTTTATAGAGCAGCGTTAAACATACAAGCTTCAAAATTCGACTTTCAATGCAATATGATATTCTATAATCATAATTTGGGATTTTACTCATGCAATGAGTCCCACAATGCATTTGCCATATATATACTCATTCTAGAGAGTAATTCAGAAATATATATCTTGAGTTTACTACACTTCAATGGTAGCAAAATATCCTACATGGATTTAATAATGACCGTAACAAATACTTTTACTTTCGGAGTAATTTTAGGATATTGCTTATTCTTTTTAAGGCAGGCATACATATTAACATAACTTGGATCATGTGCATATAAGTTTACTACGTGTAAACGAGTAGCAAGGTGCAAAAAGATAGTGGATGGTTACTCAAAATATCCTTAGAAGCATCCTAGCACTTTTCGGGATTATGGTATATGCAAATTTATACCAAGCACATTCATTCATCCCAAAAATTCTTATGCTAGGAAAAATAAATATGAGGCTCTCAAGAGTGACAAGTCTAAGGTCTGCAGGATTTAGAGAGCTCATAAACCTATACCACGTTTCTAGTATAATCATTCAAAATTTTATTCTTACATTTGCATGGTATGATCATGGGAAGTGACAACATAGGCGCATGGCTACAGGCCTTCAGTTTGATTCTGTTTACGACATCATGATACCGATGGTGAATGAGCAACTACAGGTGTGCATATGAGCTAGTGAGCTTGCAGGCTCAAGGCTATTGACTAATTATACATGCATGTGTACTTCATGTACGGATCGATTTGTTGCATGATTTCAAGCTGGTCATGTTAACATAACTTCATGTTTTGCGAATTTTGAAACGCCGACTTCAGACGACGAACAGCCAGTTGTACTTTGTTGCGGTATGCTTGCGTGCCGAATGAGATGCTACGGGCATGAGTGCGCGGCGTATGCGTTGTGTCCCTCCCCTGCTATGGTGTGCGCCGTGGGTAGCAGCCTCGACGTATCCGATCGGCCATGTGTAAACGGAACACGCCATACGGGGCTGGACTCGATCGGATATG
Source organism: Hyparrhenia diplandra (assembly GCA_015847255.1). Lineage (NCBI taxonomy): Eukaryota > Viridiplantae > Streptophyta > Magnoliopsida > Poales > Poaceae > Hyparrhenia > Hyparrhenia diplandra. The sequence continues at coordinate 454,168 of JADLZK010013348.1, forward strand.
CATGATATGCACCAAAAAAGTATACACGACAAATATAATATCCTCAAGCTTTCATAATTATGTTTTCGGACACGTAGGACCTGCGAGAGGAGTCCTATTGCCCATGGACACGTGTATGCATTGCCCATGGAGACGTGTGTACACATACATGCATGTTTATCTACAGGAATATAATAACCTCATGACGTAATGTACTTCATGTACGTGGGCATGTATGAGATTAATTAAAAATTATTATTATTGCATCCATGTATGAGTATGGCGTTCGGGCCTTCTCGAGAAAAAGAAAATGATCTCCATGGGCGTTTAGCATATCGTACTTCGTCATGCTTCTTGCATTTACGCATATGTACTACATGTACAGATTCAAGATATGAGAGCATAGACTAGCTCGAAGGCTGGCACATTCAAGCAATCTGTGAGATGCGATTTTTTCATACCTTTGATTCTTGAATTCGGGCGAAGGCTGTCGCAAAGGACAGTTCGGCTAGGCCGTGGGGACCTGCCGGCGTGACGATGAGTCGATGCAGTGCAGATTAGTAGCAAGCAGAGGTAGCAGATCCGTTCGCTAACAACGTCGGGGGATGTCGACGCGTCGTCGGCGAAGTCCACGGCGAGGCGTCGGCACCTGGCGTCGGTGCCGAAGATCGGCGACAGCTCTAACGGTGATGTCGACGAAGAGCTTGTCGTGCTGATAACGTGTTGTGAAACATGTCGTCAGCGGTTAGGACCTCCCCCTCTCCGTCTCTCATGATCACGTAGTAGATGAAAGAAGTAGAACAAGTAGACACAAGATAGGGAGACTATTCTTTATTCATCTAAAATATTGGTAATTATAACATAGAGCTCCCACATATATATATAGTCCTGTCAAGGTCTAAGAGTTTCGGTAAGAGCTCACATACGAACGGACTAGGATTAGGATTCCTCCTTATCCTTTCCTTCTAGGAAAGAGTCCGTGTGTTTTACAACAACCATCACCCGCGTACGACGCCCGCGGCCGCGAGACGGGAGGCCAGGAAGTGATGAGGTGCTCTCTCGGGTCAAGCACGGGAGACCTGCAGCATGCAGCGGGTGACATTATTGTTCCCATGCCAAGAATAGCAGCAGGCTCCAAGATGCAAAGCAGTTCTAGGCCACGGCGCCACGCATGCATCGCTCCTTCGTCACGAACTGTAATCGCGCGGGACGGAGAGTCCTGTTAGTCGGACGAGTCGTGCGCGTGGCCGGGTTGGGCGTGTATTAGTCGTGCGCGCCGTGCCGACGTATTAGTCGTGCGGGACGGACGTGCCGCCGTGCGTGGCTCGCAGCCCCGACCTATTACTCGCGCGGAGCGTGCGATAGGTCGTGCGGGACGGAGGTGCCGACGTATTAGTCGTGCGGGACGGACGTGCCGCCGCGCGTGGCTCGCTGCCCCGACCTATTACTCGCGCGGAGCGTGCGATAGGTCGTGCGGGACGGAGGTGCCGACGTATTAGTCGTACGGGACGGACGTGCCGCCGCGCGTGGCTCGTTGCCCCGACCTATTACTCGCGCGGAGCGTGCGATAGGTCGTGCGGGACGGAGGTGCCGACGTATTAGTCGTGCGGGACGGACGTGCCGCCGCGCGTGGCTCGCTGCCCCGACCTATTACTCGCGCGGAGCGTGCGATAGGTCGTGCGGGACGGAGGTGCCGACGTATTAGTCGTACGGGACGGACGTGCCGCCGCGCGTGGCTCGTTGCCCCGACCTATTACTCGCGCGGAGCGTGCGATAGGTCGTGCGGGACGGAGGTGTGATAGGTCGTGCGTAGCGAGAGCCAGTCTGGGCGGGTGCGGCGCTCGACTAGGAGCCGTGCGAGGTGCGAGGCGGACCAGTCACATGCAGCCGCTGGTTTTTCTCCGTGCGTTGAGTTTTATTGTCTGCCATTTTAAGTAGCGTGGGGCTATGCTAATTATAGGAAAGCCGGTGCATGCGTGTGGGGCCGTGGCTGTTTTAATTGTGGAGGGGCGCTGCTGGGCGCGACTTCTTGTCGTGCGGGATGGGCGAGAGGTGAGGCCCAGCGTCCGCGACTTGTAGACTTGTAGTCGCGCGGGACGGGCGGACGCGAGGCTGACCTATTAGTCGTGCGGGTCGGATGTGCGACGCAGGCGCTCGCGATTCGCCGCCCCCGATCGACCTATCACTCGCGCGGAGCGTGGGTTAGGTCGTGCGTGGCGGAGTCCGCACGAGCCGCGCGCATGGTCTGGCCCGACCTATTGGTCGTTCTGGACGGAGCGCGAGTTGAGGCTGGGCACATTAGTCGCGCGCATCCGTGGGAGAGTCCGAGACGAGCTCGCCCGCAATGCGCGTGTGCCCGCGGGGGGGAGGTGAGGGAGCTCGCCCGAGTCTCCTCCCGCCGTTGTCTGTCTCAGCCGCGTGCTGGTGGGGAGTCGGAGGGTGTGCCGGTCCGCCGGGTCGGGCGCCACCGCCTGCCGCACGCCGCTTCCGTCCGTGGCAAAGGTCGCGGAGCTGGCGTCTGCCGCCTCCGTCGTCCGCTCGTCATGGCTACCTGGAGGCCGTCTACTGTGGTGCCGGGCCACGGAGCGGTTGGGGGCAGCAACCTTGTTGCCGTGAGCCCGGGCGAGTGCAGGTGCAACCCTCGGCAACAGCGAGCGGACAGCCCTCGGCAGGGGACAGAGGTTCGTCAGCGGAGCTGGGCAGCAGAGCTCGTTGCTGAGCCCGAGGCGGGAGCTCGGCGGTGAAGCTTGGTGCGGAGCTCGTGGAGTTCGGGACGGAGCTAGGTAGCTAGTAGAGCTCGTGGAGCTCGGAACTCTAAAGTCGGAACCACCGATTTGCTTAAGACAATGACGGCCGGCATGGCGGCGGAGCTCATGCTCATCCCGGATCTGGATGAGGTAGTCTACAGGGGGAAGGCCCTGGCGCCGGAAGCCGACAACGCACTGTTTGATGTTTCAGTTGTTGGAAAGGACTCGATTGTCGGTGCCTTTGATCCTATACGCGCCTCGGCGTCCTCATCTGCGACCTTCTCCTTGCCCCTTCCCGCGGCCGTGAAGGACGGCCGTGACGGCCTCTTCTCCGCCCGGCGTGGTTGGTGGCGAGGTCGAAGCTCTCCGGCGCTCTTAGTCTTGCGAACGCCGAGCTCACGGATGAGGGTCTCGCAGGTGGTGCCAAACGTGAGCGCTGTGATGATCTCCGCGTCGGTGGCGTCGGGCAGCTCGTGAGCTTGGAGAAGCGGCAGATGTAGTCGCCGAGACTCTCGTCCTTCCCACGCTTGCAGCTGCGGAGATCCCACGAGTTGCCGGCCGGCGTGACGTGCCTTGGAAGTTGCCGATGAAGATGTCGTGAAGGTCATTCCAGTTGTTGATCCGCCTGGAAGGCAGATGCTCCAACCAGGCGCGAGCTGAGTCGGCAAGGTACAGAGGGAGGTTCCGAATGATGAAGAGGTCGTCGCCGGCCCCTCCCGCCCGGCATGCTAGGCGATAATCCTCGAGCCATACACAGGGATTAGTCTCCCCACTGTATTTTTGTATGGTGCTCGGGGCGAAGCGAGAGGAGGGGGCGCGTGGGACGCGCGATCCAAACACCCTCGGCCTCCGTCCATCGGGAGTCAGGCTCTTGTTCCGACGTCTTCTCCTCTGGTTTTCTTCGCTGTCGCAGCGGCCGCCCCTCCTCTTACGGTGCGAGTGGGCAGGGCGGTCATCGCGGTGTCGGTCATCGGAGCGATGTCCGTGGTGGTGCGGATCGGGTTGCCTTCGCCGAGCTTTGGCTCGGCAGCAGCCCGACATGGTGTCCCGCGTCCACGGTCCTGGTCGATCGGTTGGCGTGTGTGGACGCGGGAAACTTCTCTCTTGTTCCGAGGGGCTCGTGCGGAGGACCTCTCCTGTGAAGCTATGGACCTCCGTCGTGATGCGGAGCTCTCGGCTTGTTGGGCGCATCACTCTCTAGGAGCGGCCGGAGCGCCGATAGATCCTCTTGGCCTTCGAGTCTCGGGCTCCGCAAATGGCCGAGGGAGCGGGGAAGCTGCCGCGAGGTTCTGCGAGGCTCGACCGAAGACCGGTGGGAGGTCCGTAGCGGCCCCCTCGTTGATGATGCGTTGGTGGACATCGTGAGCCCATGTGCGCGGCTGCCCTCCTTCCGATCCGAGGAGCTCGGCCCTCTCCGCTTCGATGTCGCGGACCTCGTCGAGCTGTGAAGCGGCGTTCGCCCTCGGGTCTCACGTCGGCGGCGGCGTGCCTCTCGTGGCGTGGGTGTTTCCGTCATGCGGGAAGATGGCGCCCTCCCCGTGTGGAGCATTGTCGTGGTTGGCCTCGGGATGTAGTTCTCGAGGGGCGGAGCACACGAAGCATTCTCGAGTGGGATCGCCATCGGCCGGCTCGGCTCAAGCTCCTATGGGCGTCTCGAGCCCCCGGGGTATCCATCTCTCGGCGCGTAGCGGCTCGAAGGAGCGATAGGCCCGGCTGCCTATCGGGGTGCATCTTCGTGCGGGGCGGACAACTCCATACGGGGCGTGGCGGCAGCGAAGCGGCAGTCCGTGGAGGAGTGGATAAGACTCGGTGGCGCGGAATCGGATCCGTCGAGCGCGCCGCCCGACTTCGGTCGCGCCAGCTGTGCCGGCCCGGGGGGAAAGTCGCCCCAGCGAGGGACTCCGTGTCGGCGTGGCGAGGCCAACGTGCCAAAGCATATCGAGCTCCAGGGCGGCGACATGGTGGATGAAGCCATCGGAGCGGTGACTATCGTCACACGAAGCTCCCTACCTGGCGCGCCAACCGGCCGTGGTCGAATATGGCGGATATACCACGAACACAGTAAAAATTGTATGGCTCGTGTGGAACTCCGATGGCCTAGCTCGAGGAAGACACGGGGTTTATCTTTGGTTCGGGCAAATCGGTGCCCTACGCCCGGTCGAAGTCACTATGTATCCGAGCTCTATGTATCCGAGCTCAAATGCTCGTAGAGAGGGAGGCCGGTTCCCAAGTCTGCGTGCGATTGAGGCAAGTGCCGATGTCGTAGAGTGGGTGGGCGAAGTGCGAGGCTCTATGTGTGAGTTGAGCATGAGCTATGTTCGTTGTGCGAGTTCAGTCCCCCTCCCATCTCCCCGCGGCTTTCGGATCCTTTTTATAGTCGCAAGGATTTCTGAGTGCCGTGGGAAGGGTGACGCTGAAAAGAACGGTAAAAAGTATGGGTCGTGTGAATCACGAGGCCATCGGGTCGTGGTGTGCATCATTGTCGCCGTGCATCGCTGACCGCCTGTCTTCCGTCGACTTGCGAGGCGAGGGGACGGGAATCTTGCCGACGGGTGAGTACACGCAGGTCGGGTAGTCTTCGAGTCATCTTGGGCTTGCGACTCGATAGCCGCATGCATCGATTATACCTCCATAGTGCTACGGCGGGGGGTCGCCTTCGCGGTCAGTTCTGTCATCACGTACTAATCGCCGTCGCTAGCCGGAGGGAAGTGATGAAGCAGCGAGCACCGCCGACCGATTTGATGGGTGCCTGCCACATGACGCCCGCGAAGGTAATGATTTCTGTCCATAGTGTTTGTCGAGTGGTGGAGTCGATGGACGTTCGCGTCCGTCGGAGGTGATGATGGCTGTTGTCGGCATGATGAAGTCGTGGCGCCAGAGCCGCCAGCGCACTCGAAAGTGCGTTTGGTCGGTGCCGGCTACTATTGCGGTCAAAAGGCTGCGACCAAGCTAAAAAGACTTGACCGGACCTTGATCGTCGAGGGCGGAAGGATCGTGCATGCTTCCTGGGTGAGGAGCGGGCGTCCGCCCGACCTCTAGTCGCCTTCGAGACCGAAGGCTGTGCGCCGACCTCTAGTCGCGCCGGGCGTCCGCCGAGCTCTAGTCGCTCGAGATGGAGCGGCTGGTGCGCCGACCTCTAGTCGGCATGGAGCGTGCGGGGCCGATTCTGAAGTGGTGGTGGCGGCCTTGCGACTTCTAGTTGGCGTAGGATGGGGCGGCGCGTGGCGCGCGAGTCGGCGCGACCTCTTGTTTAGCGGTGGTAGCGACCTCAAGGCGTGTGGGGCCGGAGGCCAGCGCGATCTTTCGCCTAGTCGCTGGCGCAAGCGGCGTGATCTTGGGCCGCGTCCTTGGTGCCGCGCTTGATCGTTCCGTCCTACAGACCTCGTTAGGCCACCGGCAATGGCCGTTCGCGAGCCTTAGTCGGGGTTCGGGCTCAAAATTTGGTTGGGCCTTTTGGCTCCGAATTTTTGTTGGCCGGGTATCTCTAATATTGATGCCCGACATGTAGTGTCTATGGGTTATATCAATGTCGGCAATAACCTTTGTCGGGTGGAGTTTAACACCCGGCGGTGATCACGTCGATCACTTTGCCGATGCTAACTATGAGGTAGTCGTATGAAATATAAGCGCCGGGTTAAAACTTCGGTGTTTTCACATTGTCAACAGGCGAATAGTTTCGCAATGATGGCCTGACCACTGCACCAATGCAGGAGCACTGCTACAACGTTCTCTATACCCGCGACCCGCGGTGCTTTGTTTATGCGGTGCCAACTATCCGGATGATGATCTGCCGGCGTACTGCTGGAATCGGTAGTGATCGGTCATTACCACGATCACGACCTCGACCACTACATCTAGCCTACAAAAGCGGCTAGTGTGGCGCTAGTTTTGGACCTCAGTTCTCTTGGTCCTTTTTCTTGATACACTTCTCATAAGAGACGTAGCAAACACATCATAAGAGTTTTAAATAAGAAAAATATATCTATTTTATTTTTTGAAAATTCTTTTTGAAAAAAATCTAGAGATGCATTCAATTGAAACCCAAATAGAATACATAAATGCCATTATGCAAAACCAATGGCATTCTTTGCTACATCCTAAATGCATACTCCCTGCTATTATTATAAAGTCATGTAAGTATGCAATTGTGTACTCAGTATCTGTTGTTTAAGTTTTGCAGGTATATAAGTCATGTTGAGTATATACTCCTATGCTTGGTGAGGTTGATGGACACGAGACATGTATTGAAAACTATGTTGTGTATTTGAAGACTTCCGATTGGCTGTTTGTGTCATGTGAAAACTAAGTATTGAACAACTAGTTGTAATACACTTTTAATTTGATGTCAACTTGATGTGAGTTGTAATGTGTATCGTCCAACAATGATTATGGATGAGTAGCACACTGGGATGACCAAACAAGCAGTTGGGAGGTTAGACTAAGTGTTGTCAATGGAAGGCAAATTGGTTAAATTAAACGGTTTGATCAGAAGGGGCGATCTTGACACCTAATAAAAATTGAAGTGATTCTTGCGCCCATCATCTTTTACTTTTCAAAATGCCCTTGCGTCCTCCGTGTCCCTCATTAATACATAAATGACTTTTTAGGCACTTCCTATTTTTTGAAGAACATTTTTTAAAAAGCACTACTACAGAATTGACCTTTAGTGCCACCACCATCAGTCTCGGAATTGATTGAAACGCCATTGATGCCTTCACTGCCGGTTATTTGCTTCAAAAACCAAAAATTGACATGGCTGTCTAGCATCCAGCAGTGGAAGCCCATATCACTGCCGGCTCTAGCCACGACCCTACAGTGAAAAAACAGTGAACTTTCACTGCAGGCTCTTGACTTGCGCCAGTAGTGATGAATCCTTAACAGTGTCGGGTTGGTGCTTCGCCCAACATGTGTTTTGTATCACTGTTTGTTTGTAACTTAACCTGCCACTGTTAAGAATACAGTGCCTTTAGACACAAGGAACATACAAATGTTTTACTCACAGTGCATTTAGGAATACATGTTTCTTCGCTTGAATCAATTGCATTGGGTCTAATCTACGTATCAAAACGAAAATAGAATTAGTATTTTGTCATGTATTCAGAACCTAGAATGATGTGCTCGTCTCTCATCATCTTTGTTTCTTTTCATTGTCTCTTGAAGGATGTCTGTAATTTCTTTTCCTCCCTTCTTCTCTTACTGGTTCTTCTTTTTTGTTCTTTGACTACACTATATCTGCATTTTAATAAATCACTCTAGGGACTTCCGTCCATCCAGATTCATCAGAAAAAAAAGTATCATTGGAAAGCTCTTCAAATCTAGTTTTTTTAATAAATACCAACAAATGTTGCGCGTATTACGAATCGCGTCAAATTTACGCCACGAAAATTGGAAAGCGACACACAAATTGGGACAAAGGGAGTAACACACAACATGAAAACACGCCACGCCACAAGCGCACACACACACATATATAACAATAGCTGGTTTCATTATAAAACATAAATATATAAAACATACAAATATATATTGATAAAAATATAAAAGGACGAGTCAGAGAAGAATAACATTTGGAATAACATGTTCAAACTGTATTCCCCTTTCCCACCTGACTTTGATGAGGAGTTAGTCAAGAAAAAAGCCAAAGAGACTATGGGCAATAATGTTCAAGACTTTTCTAGTGGACATTGCACATGGAATTTATCTTGAAGGATAAAGAGCCAAATTTTGACCAAGGAGAATACGACAAGCAGAAGGAATTTTTGGAGGAATTCAAGCAATATGGTCTATCTCTTAAGTACATGTAATTGAGGAGGAAGAATAAGGTGAACTCGAGTAAATCAAGGAATCCTCATCATCTTGGCTACCGTGGATACCTCGGTAAGCGAGAGGAGTTTTATAAGGACATTGAAAAAGTGTAAAACGCTGCTGTTAAGCCAATGACTATCACATGGAAGCCGAGAGGGTGTATTACCTTGTCGCTAAGGGGCATATTAGGCCCAGGATGGGAGCTTTCCACCGATAATAATCCAGCACTCATCAGCAACAACAATAATTCAACACTGTTCGAGCTCGTCTAGAAGTTCAGTAAAACAAAGAAGAGGTGACAAAAGGAACCCGCAAATCTGATAGGGAAGATTGCGTGCTAACCTAGTTACTCATAAACAAGGAGCACCCTTGCCGCACGGCAGGAGTTGGTCTTGTTCCTTGGAAAGTATAGCATTGATGCGAATGTCCAATTATCGTAGCTTCTTGAGGGGTAGAGCGCAACATGAAGCAGAGGATAAGAGGCAGTTCCATTTAGAGTGTAACATGAAGCACGGGTTGAGGAATGGGTTTAAGAGTTATTGAGGTGTAGGGGATCAGTAGCTGCAATTGAAGACCAGGCTAGCCTAGTGACCAGGGGTCGTACTGTCATAGTAGCTACGGGACGACCCAACTCGATGAAGTATAGGCAAATGCGCCTCATCTAGTGGACGACATCACCGGACCAGTTAATGTTTGGTTATACATCCGGCAGCAGTGGACAATTGTCATGGTGGCGGTCCGCCAGGCCTGGCCTAATACGCAGACGGGACCATTGATGGCCACCTAAAATTCCAAGGGGAATGCGCACGTCAGCTTTGATACTATACTTGAGGAGTCTAACAAAGATTAAGTACCCTAATCGATAGATTGGCCTTATCTAGCTCGATCAGAACAGGGAGCTCATGTGGCCTAGCTAGTGCAAGCGCTTCAATAAGCTTCATAACCAAGAATCCTCGGATGATGACGATGATGATAATTGGTCACCGGTTGGACACAGAGATCACTCCTTCGCCGCCCCGCTCTCCCTCACCGCACACTCCTCATGCTACTCTTCAACCTCCACCGCCACCTCAATCTCCACCTCACCTACAAAGTGAAAACTGATTCCAAATATAAATAGAAAAACTTAAAATAACAGTGAATTTACGAAAATGAAAAAAATTATCACTGTTGGATTGACACACATATCGACGGTGATTCTCAAGAGAGATCACTGACGATTTTAACAACACGATGGGGCAGTGTTGAGGTCGTCAGCACTGCCGACCTGACATCGAATCCGACAGTGATCTATTAATTATCATTGTCGGCTCGTGCTACCAACGGGGAAGTGATACTGAAGAGATCACTACCAAGTCATGCTACAAACTGAAAGTGTTGCTCCAGCTAACACTATTGACTTTGCTAAGCAACCGACAGTGATTTCGTTTTGTATCACTATCGATTTTTCTACAAACCGACATTATATTGCTGCACCAAAGAACAATGCCAGTTTGTCTCACAAACCGACAGTGATACTCAATAGATTATTGCCGGATTGAAACACGAACGACATTGTTGTCTAGAAACAACACAGCCGGATGCAGCCACGACACGGCAGTGGAGTTCGACACCATTGCCGGGTTTGAAGATCTGACACTGATGCCGACCCCATCACTGCCAACATGGTTGTGATGGTTCAAAATCCGGCAATGATGGGGGTTGGAACCGACACAGATAGTCGATTCTGTTGTAGTGTTGTAGTAGTAACAGTTTTGAGAACAGGACTAGGCCGAAGAGATGATTGTTGTTGAACCGTGAGCAAACATCATTTCGATTTCAAAATCCGCATCCAACAATGTTATACATTTCGATTTCAAGACATACTTCCTGCTACTATACTTCTATATTAACTGAATAGTAGAGTATAGACATCGAGCTTTCACATAACTTATCTCATACTATAAGGTACATGTGCTACTACTACTCGGCCTCCATATGTTCTGTGCTTAATCTAAGACTACGAGAATAATCAAAGCATATTGACCACGGCAGCTCTCATGTTAGGTACGATAGCAGTCACTTGTCGTTTCCATGAGCTAACAGACACAGAAGCATAGGGAGTGGACTTTTGCTCATCGTCTTCAGGAGTGTGGCCAGATCTCATTTTCGATAGCCATGCATCAATCATGGAGGTTGTAAAAAAAAAAAATAACAAAACTATTTTTGAACTTCTCTTGACTAGGACTGTATTCTAGAACAAAATATTTTGTGTAGTTAACATAATTAAACAAAGAGAAAATGGAACAATACCCCAACCCCCATGCATTTCCACATGCATGCGCACAAGTGTATACTCCCATGTGATTTTACTGGCCGGCCGGTGGGATCAGATCTGATTGCAAATTAGCATTTACAATATATATGTGCATTTATATATACAGATTTAGGTGTACTAGCTTCTTGATGGAATAAGTGCTTACGGCCGTTGAAGAAACAAAACAATATGTGAGGCAGAGTTTGACGTCAACGGTGTCCTGCGCAAATAATCAGGGTTTTTGTTCATGGTGTGCGTGCAAGTGAGAACACGCACGGCAGATCGAGAATCGAAAGGATGCGGGAACAAGCTGGTCAGAGAATAAGGCACAAGGAGATCGGCGGAAACCCTAATTCACCGACACAAACTGTAATAATATAGAAAACATGAAGCAAAACCTAGAGTCATAGTCTAATTGGTCCTATACTCCTATATATGCTTTCCTCCACCACCGCCATGTTTTTTTTAATGCTACATTTGTTCAAAATCTGAACGTATCTACACTTAATTGTCATTGAACTAGAAATTAATTCTCTACCGTATAAGTCAACTAGAATTAGTTTTTTCCTAATTCAAATACAAAATAACACAATTACCAACAAAATAACACAATACTCTCTCAGTCTCATAATATTTATAATTTTAGCTCTATAGGCACAGGGATTATGAGAAAAAAAATATTGTACGAGTAATCCAAGGCTTACCAGCGAATCCCTCGGCACGCAGGCGAACATCAAGAAAACGAGGGGGTGTGAGCCTAATAAAGAAGACTTCGACACTATGGTAGGCAGCGGTGTAGCGTAACTGCAAAACCGATGACCACATCGCCCAAGCATGGCGGCAAAGAATCTGCCAGAATTACGACCATGCGGCAATGCATCCACCAGAATTACGACTATCCATGCGGCAAAGAATCTAGGTCCAACACGCTCCTAGCAGTTACGTGGGAGGGGCCTAAGCAACACAACGACCATCGACGCGGCAAAGCATCCGCAAATGGGGCCAACACTCTCTCAGCACAAAGCATTTACATCGAGGTGGCCAAAGCGACATCGGTGGCAAAGCATCCGCCCGAGCACGACCACAGCTACATCCACCACCAGCATGACGATCACGCATAGCACGGTGAACAATAGGGGCATTGTCACTACTAACGAAATCATTTTGCGAGACACCTGTTTTTTTTTTTTTCCGTGGCGGGCACTTTTTTGCCCGCCACGCAAAATACCGGTGAAGCCACCCTGCTGGCTGCCCGTCATGGTTAATCGATTTTCCGTGGCGGGCACCTTAAAATGCCCGCCACGGAAAATACATATTAACGTGGCGGGGCGCGTTCAAGATACCCGCCCGCGGAAAATCGATTTTCCGTGGCGGGCTGTTTAATATGGCCCGTCACCGAAAATCGCCTAGGCCCAATAACCCAAAAGGCCCGATGGCCCGGCTTGTCATATAAATACGAGGTTAGGGTTTACCCCTCTCATCTCCCTCGGCCGCGCGCCTCCACATGCCACGGTCACTTTCGAAACGCATGCGCCACCACCTCTCTCTCTCAACCGCACGGTCTCCCTCTCTCTCTCTCTCTCTCAACCGCACACTCCTCTCCTTCTCTCTCTCAAGTGCACGGTCTTCCTCCCTCTCTCTCTCCTTTCGGCGTCCATGGCGGTGGCCACGCGCGAGGGAGGGCGGCCCGGCCGCTCGAGATCCGGCGGTGAAGGCGGCGCCACCCTCTTCCGGCGTGGAGGCGGGCGCTCTCCTCCGGTGGTGAAGCGCGGCGCCACCACCTCCCTCCGGTATGACTCTCGACCTCTCTCTTCTCGCAGATCCATGGTGGTTCCATCCCTCACCCTCCCTCCCTTGCGGATCGGCTTTGGTGGCGGCGGATCGGCGTGGAGAAGAACCGGAGGAGTGGAGAAGAACGTGGAGGAGGGCGTCATCGCGGCGGCGTGAGATCCCGCGGACGGCACCTTCCTCCCTCAGGTCCGGGCGCGGGGATCGGGCGTCCCGGCGGCGGATCCGGTCAACAAGCGTCCGGCGGCGGATCGACGGCGGATCGACGACGGCGAGCCCCGGGCGGCGGATCCGTCGCCGCGCGCGTGGCGGCGGATCCGTCGGCGGCGACCAGCGGCGCGCCCAAAACCCTAGATCTTTGCGAGAGACCGGGCTCGGCGGGCGGCCGGATGGCCCCCGCGGGCTCGGCTGGGCTCGGGCGGGCGGATGGATGGGCTGCGGGCTCGGCGATGGGCTCGGCCCGGGGCCGGACAGTTTTCTTTTCTTTTTTTATTCTTTTTCGAACCATACCCGTGGCGGGCATTCTAATCGCCCGCCACGGATATTCATTTTACCGTGGCGGGCTTTGTAGCCCGCCATGCAAAGACACGGATTAACCGTGACCTTTCATTAGTGACAAGGGCTACGCGTACGCCCGCCACGCAAAATCAATATCGCCCGTCGCGAAAAAATCATTTAGGTACTAGTGTGTGACGAGCGTAGGAGATTCTTCAACGACGCCTTCAGGAGCGGGGTGGCGATCAGCAAGTACCCTAGACGCCATCGTCGCTGGCCCTAGAAGCAGCTAAGAGACGCGGATGCCCCGAAGCGGCGATGTTTGTGCAGGCCGCATGAGGTTGAACAACGTCGAGCATCACCGTCGTCTACCCAACCGAACCCAGGGCCGGGCTTTCGCCCATTCCACCATGAGTCGCGTAGGCACCGCCCGCACCGGGCCAGCCGGGCACACCTCATCAGAGCACCTAGCCGGCCCAAGAACCCAAGGCCCTCCTAGGGCAGGGTCCGCATGGGCTAGCCATCGGAGAGTGGGGCGGGGATGGCAGCACGCCAGATCCAGCCGACCACATCCAAATCCAACCACCGGAGCAGGCCAGGGTTCGGCTACGAGCACGTGACGACAATCCCGCTAGCACCTAGGGCCGCCACGCCTTGGTCGCTCATTCCCTAGGGGCCCGGATCAGCCCGGACGCCACCGGGCCAGGTTGCCATGACTAGCCGCCCAACCGAACCCACCCGGTGCTCTAACCATTAGGTTAGAGGCCCTTTCATATGAGGCCAACCAATTATTAAGGCCTTCTTTCGAGGAGTTTTTTCCTTTTTTTCTTTTTTTTTTTTTGGTTAAAATGAACTGATTCATGGTCCTATCATGGGTTTCAAAGGGCCTTAAATCGTATTGGCAATCGAACTCACCGGCCAGTTTTATTTCGCTCCACGTCAGGTCACAAACCAGTTTTTAAAACGGTCGGTCACAAACCAGTTTTTAAAACGGTCGCTTTGCAGTCGTTGTAACACCACATGCCGTTGTCAACATCAAAGAGCGGATGGCACACACGAGAATACTAGGTGAAGAATACTAGGTACGTGCATAAACACCTAGTATTGATCTGCACTGGTCCAACACCAACACACGAGAATACTAGGTGAAGAATACTAGGTACGTGCATAAACACCTAGTATTGATTGATCTGCACTGGTCCAACACCAGCAATTCTTTTGTCACGTGCTCACTGCTGAAATTTTTTTTTTTCATGTCCCTATCAAGTCAAGGCATATAATTTGCCAACTACTTAGTACTGACAACACGACGTCACGACCTTGTACTAACAAGTACTTAAACACAGGCAAACACTAGAGAAGACGTCGCTTCCAACGCCGGGCAACCAAGCCGAGGATCGGAGCTTATACGCGCCGTGGTACAGGCTGCTGCTGTCGGCAGCGCCGATGGTGCTGAGGCGCCGCTCCTTCCCTTGGCACAGGAGATGCCGCCAGCTCGTGCACCGCCGCCGCGGAACTGGTTCCCCTTCGTCTGCGCCACGCTCGCCTCCGTCACCACCATGCTACATGGCTACAGTACGTGATGCCAGTGTGCTCGTCTCTTGCACGGATCCAGCCCTGTTCATTGCTGTTAGATAACAACAATGATTCTCTCTGATTTTCATTACAAATTGATACGTACGTACGTACAACTAATTTATGGTGTAGTAGAGTGACATCAATGGAATGTTAGGCTGGATCCGTTACTCGCATATGCATGCTGCTTCTCAGCTCCATGGAGATGTTTTATGGAATGTCCGATGTCGTGCTCCATGCAGACCTGACGCTGATGAGCGGCGCAGAGCTATTCATGGGGAAGGACGTGGGGCTCACCGGCGCCGACGTCGAGGTGCTGGCGGGGTCCACGAACCTCTTCATGCTCGCGTCCATCCTCGCTGCTGCGTCGGTGGCCCAATACCTGGGCCGCCCGTCGCACCCTCGTGCTCGCCAACGCCTTCTTCATGGTTGGCGCGCTCGCCATGTCGCTGGGCACAAGCGCCGCGCGCTCATGGTGGCGGCGCTTCGTCACCAGCGTTGGCTCAGGGTTCGCCAGCGTCGTCGCCCCGGTGTACAACGCCGAGATATCGCCGGCGTCCACCCGGGGCGTCCTCTCATCCATGGTTGACGTACGGTTGTATTTTGGATACATATCATCCGTGTGCGTGCTCTTTAATAAAAAAGCTCGTTTTCGTCGTCTTTTGTTAATGAAAAGACGGCGTTCATCAACGTGCAGATGTTCATCAACGTTGGCATCCTGCTCAGCTACGTGTCCAACTACGCCTTCTCCGGCCTGCCGGTGCACCTCGGGTGGCGCGTCATGTTCGGGATCGGCGTGATCCCGCCCGTGTTCGTCGCCGCCGCGGTGCTCCTCGTCATGCCGGAGTCACCGCGGTGGCTCGTGATGCGGGCCGCCACGACGAGGCACGCGTGGTGCTCCAGCGCACGTCGGACGCCCCCGCTGACGCCGACCTCCGGCTTGGGGAGATCAAGCGAGCCATCGCTGACGCCGAGGCACCAACACATTCTGCCACTGCACGCCACGACGACGGCGGTGCTGGTGTCTGGAAGCGGCTCCTCCTCGGGCCATCGACGAGCGTGCGGCGGATCCTGACGTGCGTTCTGGGGCTGCAGTTCTTCGTGATGGCGTGCGGCATCGACGCCATCCTCCTCTACAGCCCACTGGTTCTCAAGGCCGTCGGCATGGCTTCAAACTCCGCCGTCCTCGGCGCCACCGTGGCCATTGGAGCAGTGAAGACGTGCTTCATCCTCGTGGGCATGCTCTTCACCGACCGCCTCGGCCGGCGCCCGCTCCTCCTCGCCAGCACCGCGGGCGTCGCGGTGACCACGACCTCCCTCGCCGTGACGCTGTACGTTGGTAGCAGTAGCACGACGTCGTCGTCGACGTCGCCGGCGACGGGTGCGGCGTGCCTCGCGTCGGTGCTGGCCGTCGTGGCCACGTTCTCGGTCGGCTACGGGTCGGTGGTGTCGGCGTACACCGCAGAGGCCTTGCCGCTGCGTCTCCGCGCACAGGGCTCGAGCCTCGCCATGGCAGTGAACAAGCTCACGGCCGCGTTGGTGAGCATGACGTTCATCTCGCTCGCCGACGGGATCACCATGCCTGGGTGCTTCTTCCTCTACGCTGCGGTGACGGCGGCTGCGTTTGTGTTCGTGTACACGCGGCTGCCGGAGACCAAGGGCCGGAGCTTGGAGGACATGGAAGTGCTCTTCCACAAGTGACGGCTGCAGACACATAGTTTGCTATTTGATACATCTTGATATCTGTCTGCATTTGATACAAGCTACTACCTTTGTCCTAGATAAAAGTTCAATTTCACAGTTCAAAATGTTGTCCCATAAAGAATACAACATCCATATCAAATTTTAAATTGTTTTGAATTTTCTAAATACATATCCTTTTATTACGCACCATTTGCTTATATAACAATTGAATCAGGCTTCATCCTTTAGAACTAATTAAGGGGATCAGACTACTTATATTATAGAAAGATTAAAATTAAACTAACATAACACATGTTAAAACTCAATTCTAACATTATTTAGTCATTCAAAGGAAGCAAAGAAACGCAGTTTCCGTAGCCGCTTCTTGCTCCTGGCACACAGTAGTTCTGCCCAATGTATCGTAACCAGTGGATTCCCCTGTCAAAAAGTTTTAGACTTCCACTTTGAGAAAATAACACCTAGATATATAATATGATCGGAACAGAAATATACCGAACCGATCGCTTTCGTTCTCTATATTATGATGATACCGTTTCAATATTATGATATCATTTTTTCGAATTTTACCAAACATAAAAATTTGTTGGTTTTGATTGGTTTCACAATCATTTTTTACTCTCTAATTGCTAAATTGTAGAAATATCCAAAATACCGGGCGGCGAGGATGGACGCGAGTATAGCTGAGCAATGGGCGGCTCGGCATATGGGCGTGCAAAGGCACGGCCTGCTAGGGCACGGGCCTGTTTGGCACAGCGTGCTGTCGGGCCATGCTGCCCCAGACCACCGGGCCTGAGTGACGGCCAGGCATGGCACGTGGGCCATTATTCGGGTTGTGCCAGCCGAAAAGGCACGGGCCCAAAGCCGCACGGGCCAACCCGAGACCCAAAAGAAGGGGAGGAGAGGCCGGAGTTGGCTCGATGCCCGGCCCACGCAGCCATCGCGACTCGCCCGGCGAATGGCACCTAGGCAAGGGCGCGATGAGGCCGGGTGGGTTGCCGAACTCGGCGGGCGTTGCAGCCACGGGATCCGGTGGCGGCGGCCCTACCGGCATGCTCGGCGGCAAGAGAGAGGAAGCCTACTCTCCGCGCTGCAGCGGTATGGCGGCCGTCATAGTTGTGTGAGGGGACGACGAGAGAGGAGGTTGCAAGAGCGGATAGAAGACGGCGTTAGCGGGAGAAGGCGAGAGGAGAGGATCGGGTGATTGGTGCAGTAGTTTTTGCGGCGAGGAGGAGCACACTTCGAGTCTTCCATCGAGTTAGGGTTGAGCGTGCTCATGGGCGAAGACGTGGCCTTTTTGCGGTGCTTGGGTGTTGGACTGTTACTATGTTCTTTGTTGTGGTCTTTCGTCCCACCGGACCTCCACTGGACCTTCACCGGGCTGCAGCGTTTTTCGGGCCGTGTCGTCGCTGGCCGCGTGCCTTTGGGATGGGCCCCGGCACGGCCTAGAGCGGCACCGGGCTGGCCCGAGCACAAACCGACCGTGTCGGGCTGAGCCGGGAAGCGTGTCGCTAAAACTTTCTCAACTTTGACTAGGTTTTTGGGAAAATATGAGAATGTAACCTCTAAGGAAAGTCACATCATCGCCTTGAGGCACATACTCCCTCCGTCCCAACACTACTAACCAAATGATTTTTGGTGACGGGCACAAATGATTTTTGGGTGGCGGGCACGGGCGCCCGTCACCCTCACAAGGTCACGGTTAATCGAGAGAGCATCCATGGCGGGCGTTTGTTGCCCGTCACGGAAAATGAAAAAAAAAACCCAGCCCACAGCCCCCGGGCCGGATGCGGGTCAGCGCCGCCCGGTGTGCCGTTCGCGTCGACGATCCGGTAGCGGCCGTCACCTCCCGAGCCGCTCCGCCCGTCGATCCTTTGCCGTCGGTCGAATCAGCGGATCCAGCGTCAGCGGTCGGTGGGGCCCGCGGATCAGCGCCGTCGGTCGGGCTTGCGGATCCGTGGCGTCGGTCGAACTGCACGGATCCAGCGGCCGTCGAGTCGAAGACCGCCCGCCACAGCGTCATCGTTGATCGGGAGAATTGGAGCACCACCGGCGTCCGCGCCGCCCGTCGCGGGCCGCCCTGCCGTGGCCCGCGCCTGCCAGCGTTTTCGCGCCTCGCCCCGTCGTCCCAGCGGCGATGTCCCCTCAGCGCGCCCGCGGGATCCGCCGTCGCCCACACCGATCCGTCGTCGCCATGCGCCGATCCGCCTCGAACCGCCTCGAACCGCCTCGATCCGCCTCGATCTTCCTTGCGCCTCGATCCACCTCGCCCGGCGGATCCGCGCCCCCGGCGCCGCCGGCCGCCGAGGAGGAAGGGGGCACGGATCCTCCGATCCCGGCGTCGCCGGTCGCCGAGGTGGAAGGGTTGCCCGGTGTGCCGGGCCGTCGAAGAGAGGGAGTGATTTCTCAGCGAGAGAGATGGGGAGAAGAAGGGGAGCGATGGGGCGTGAGAACGAGAAGGGGAGAGAGTGAATTGTTCTGCTCAAAACCCTATGTCCCCATTATATAAGGCCGATAGGGAGGTCGATTTGGGCTTGGCGATGGGCTGGGGGGATTTTGTGTGGCGGCCTTTTAACAGGTCCGCCACGTAAAATGGATGCATTTTCGGTGGCGGGCTACTTATAAAGGCCCGCCTCGTTAATTGATTTTACGTGGCGGGCAAAATTGTCCGCCACGTAAAATAAAAAACGCCCGCCACGTAAAATCAAGCTGATTTTTCGTGGCGGGCAAACTCAACGCCTCGGCCACGCGCAAAATATTGGGCAGTGTCTCGCAAAAATCATTTCATTACTACTGCAAAATATATGTCGCTATAGGAGCGTGTCGGTCAAACTTTCTCAACTTTGACTAGGTTTGTAGAAAATACGTGCAACATTTAAATCTCTAAATAAATTTGTTAAAAAACTAGACTTAAAGATATTTCCAATGATACTAATTACTTAACATAAATATTTATATATTTTAATATATAATTACAGGTATTTTGAAAACGTTGACTTCTCGGGAAGCGAAAATGACATCTATTTTGAGAAGTATGGATGCGGTGTCCCTTCGATGAACTCTTTGAACACCCATGATGACACACATAAGGTTCCATATCTCTGCTCCTCTCCATTAAATTGATGAGTTCTTAGAACTGTACTAACATGCTTTTGTGTTCATTAAATGATGAGCCTTAATTATTGCAATTTCCTGGAGGATAACCTTCACTCCAACTGTCTACCATTGCAGTATTCATCAATAGCCCTTATACCCAATGTTGTAACAAGTTCTGTACCAAAAAATCATGTAGTTACCGCCTGTGTAATGTTCATGTATTGTTAGAAATCTTCTAGGTGCTAGTTCTTCTAGAAGATGCTTTTTGTAGATAAGTTGTATCTTGAGTTTGTAAGAATTTGACGACTGTAATGGAGTAAATATGTGTAATGCTGGATGTGGGTAGAGATTTTTTTTTTTTTTTTTTTGCAAATTGCTATTAGTGACGCCGTCCTGGCACAGCGCCGCTGTTAATACGTACACCGGTGACATGCCTTGGCTGAACGCGTCACTAGTAAAGCTTATCAGTGACGCGGTTGGGCTGAACGCGTCACGGATAAAGCTTATCAGTGACGCGGCTGGGCTGAACGTGTCAGCGATAAAGCTTATCTGTGACGAGTCTTGGCTGAACGCGTCAGCGATAAATCTTCAGTGACGGCGCCTTTACGCGCGTCACTAATATATCCTTATCACTGACGCAAAAACAGTGTGACGCCTAAGAACTGTGGTCGCTGATAGCTGTTAAGAAGTGTCACTGATTGCATTTTACGGCATAGTCTTGGCTGTACTACGCGTGTCAATGCAAGATGTACATAATTCAAAATCTGTGCAATGGAAAGTCTGATGTTCCTGAGATTGTGTAAAGCCTATTAATTTTTCGCCGCATGAACAAAATGGGAGACTAAGGCACAAGTAGATCGGCGGCAAACCCTAATTCACCGACACAAACTAGTAATATAGAAAACATGAAGCAAAAACTAGAGTCATAGTCTAATTGTCCTATACTCCTTTATATGCTTTCCTCCAACACTGCCATGTTTTTTTTATTGCCACATTTGTTCAAGAAAATCTGAACGAATGTACACTTTGTCAGTGAACTAGATATTAATTTTCTATAGACCATATAACTCCACTAGAATTAGTTTTTCCTAAATATTCAAATACAAAATAACACAATTACCAACAAAATAACACAATAATCTCACAGTCCCATAATAGTATCTATATAGGTACAGGGATTATGAAAAAAAATATGGTGCAAAAAAATGAGAAGAAAATATTACGATAGATGTACTGGGGAAAAAACAAGAAATTACTAGGAGTATAGGACCAATTAGACTATAAAGGGCTTGTTTGGATTGGAGGTTTTTCAAAGGATTTTCAAAGGATTGCCAATCCTGTATTTTGCTGACGTCAGGTAGCGTTTGGAATAAAGGATTGGAGCCTGCCGCTCCTTTGGAAAGGTTTCCTTTGCTCAACAAACGCAGGAATTTTTACATCCACTCCTGACCAATGTTTTCGTGGAAGCCCGAGGTGCTCGCCCACGAGAGAGAGAGAGAGAGAGAGAGAGAGAGAGAGAGAGAGAGAGAGCGTGCGCAGTGCGGAGTGGTGGTGATTACCGGCACCATGCCCGTCTGCTCCACCGGCTCGGGGGCACCAGCTCGTGCAGCTCCAGGCCTCGCCGACTCGCCGGCACCATGCCCGTCTACAACGCTCCCGCCCATACGCTTTGCCGTGCCGCTCGTATCCTCCGGGCCGCATCGCTGCGCGGCCAGCACCCTGCTATGCCTCTCTGTCCCTCCGACCCCGGCAGACCTGGCCGCGTCCGCCATGGCAGCGGCTATGCTCGATCTGTTTTAACGAAAGGATAAGGACGAGGAGGCTGAGCGGTTGTGCCAGATTTTTATTTGGCTCTAGCTGTATAAACGCCGTATGCGTGGATAAGTCCATGGACTAGCGGACCCAGTAGTCACGGAACTTATAAAAAAAATAATAATCAAAGATAAAATGTACAGCTAATATTTTCCTGTGTTTTTAATTCCTGTGTTCCAAACACCTCTACTTGTCATTTCCTGTATTTTTCCTTTCCTATGTTTTCCCAATACACATCCCTCCTATTCCTGCGTTTTTCTCCTTTCCTCTGTTTTCTATTCCTTTGTTCCAAACAGGCCCTAACTCGACCGAAGGAGTAGACTGTAGCAACCTGTAGTCTCGTATCGACAAATTAAATCGTGCTATATCCATTGATCAGCTCGACAAATTGTTTTTAACCAAAGTTTGTAGGGAAAACCCAGCATTTTCTATTTTTTAAGACGAGCATGTTTAAATTTGCTCCCACGAGGAAACCCTGGTCCAGTGGGTGCTACTCTTTTCAACTGGGTGCTACTCTATTTTTCAAAAGCGTACATTTACGTTAGCAAGTGCTTCATTAAGAGGAAGTTAGAAATTACATAAATTTACGAGCAATCTAAGAATTACCAGCGAATCCCACAACACAAGCGAATAGCAAGAAAAACAAGTGGGGATCACCAAACAACACCAACTAACGAGCCTAATAAAGAATACTCTACACTATGGTATGCATCAGTGTAGCGTAACTGCAAAAGCGGCGACCACAACGGCCAAGCATCCGCTGGAACCATGACAGCAAAGCATCCACCAGAACTACGACCATCGACGCGGCAAAGTATCCGCGGATGGGTCCAACACGCTCCAAGCAGCAAAGCATCTGGGGGAGGGCCTGCGACACAACAACCATCTATGCGGCTAAGCATCCTCGAATGGGACCTTCACTCTCTCAGTAGCAAAGCATCTACATCAGAGGTGGCATAAGTGACATCGTCGGCAAAGCATCCACCCGAAAGTACGACCACAGCTACATCAACCAGCACCACGACAAACCAAAGTGAAGAGCAACATGAAGAACGATCGGGCACAGCTCGGTGAACAATTGGGGCATGGAGACGAGCCATACAAGATTCCTCAACGACGCCTTCAAATCCATGCGCCGACCACCACGTTGGGTCGCCATGGCCAGCCGCCTGACCATACCCACGCCGGTGCTCTAACCACTAGGTTAAAGTTCTTCTTTAATATCAGGTCGACAAATTATTAGGCCCCTCTTTCGAGGAATATTTCCATTTCTCTACTTTTTTTTTGTAAAAATGAACTGATTCGGAAATCCTATCATGCGTTTCAAAGGGCCTTAAATCGTATTGGTCATCGAACTGACCAGTTTTAATTCGCTCCACGTCACGTCACAACCAGTTTTTTAAAACAGTCGCTTTGCAGGCGCGGTACACGTACCACATCACATGCTGTGGTCAACATCAATGAGCGGATGGCACATGAGAGCGGGTGCAGTGAAGAGCATACTAGGTGCATATAAACACATGGCGCGCGCTGAACGTGTTGATCTGCCAACTACCTAGTACTAAGAACACGACGTCCAACACCAGCAATTTCTTTTGTCACGTGCTCACTGCTGATATTTTTCTCATGTCGTCCCATTCAGTGCATATAATTTGCCAACCACTTAGTACTAAGAACACGACGTCACGACCTAGTACTTAAACACAGGCAAACACTAAACAAGACGTCGCTGCCGACGCCGGGCAACCAAGCCGAGGATCGGAGCTAAGCTTTACGCCGCCGCGCGCCATGGTACAGGCCGCTGCTGTCGGCAGCGCCGATGGCACTGAGGCGCCGCTCCTTCCCGCCTCGTCGCCGCAGGGGACGCCGCGGCGGCGGAACTGGTTCCCCTTCGTCTGCGCCACGCTCGCCTCCGTCACCACCATGCTTCATGGCTACAGTACGTGATGCCAGTGTGCTCGTCGAATCCCTTCCATGCTGCTTGTTTTATGGAATGTCGATCGTACTCCATGCTGCAGACCTGACGCTGATGAGCGGCGCGGAGCTATTCATGCGGGAGGACGTGGGGCTCACCGACGCCGAGGTCGAGGTGCTGGTCGGGTCCATGAACGTCTTCATGCTCGCGTCCATCCTCGCCGCCGGGTCGGTGGCCGAATACCTGGGCCGCCGCCGCACCCTCCTGCTCGCCAACGCCTTCTTCATGGCCGGCGCGCTCGCCATGTCGCTGGCCACAGGCTTCGCCGCGCTCATGGCGGCGCGCTTCGTCACCGGCGTCGGCTCAGGGTTCGCCCGCGTCGTCGCCCCGGTCTACAACGCCGAGATATCGCCGGCGTCCACCCGCGGCGTGCTCTCATCCATGGTTGACGTACGTTTGCATTTTGGATACATCAACCGTGTGCAGATGTTCGTCTTTTGTTAATGAAAAGACGATCGACGTTCATCAACCTGCAGATGTTCGTCAACGTCGGCATCCTGCTCAGCTACGTGTCCAACTACGCCTTCTCCGGCCTGCCGGTGCACCTCGGGTGGCGCGTCATGTTCGGGATCGGCGTGATCCCGCCAGTGTTCATCGCCGCCGGGGTGCTCTTCATCATGCCGGAGTCGCCGCGGTGGCTCGTGATGCAAGGCCGCCACCGCGAGGCACGCGCGGTGCTCCAGCGCACGTCGGACGCCCCTGCCGACGCCGACCTCCGGCTTGCGGAGATCAAGCGAGCCGTCGCTGACGCCGAGGCACCAACACATTCTGCCGCTGCACGCCACGACGGCGGCGGTGGTGCCGGTGTCTGGAAGCAGCTCCTCGTCTGGCCATCGACGAGCGTGCGGCGGATCCTGACGTGCGTTCTTGGGCTGCAGTTCTTCGTGATGGCGTGCGGCGTCGACGCCATCCTCCTCTACAGCCCACTGGTTCTCAAGGCCGTCGGCATGGCTTCAAACTCCGCCGTCCTCGGCGCCACCGTGGCCATTGGAGCAGTGAAGACGTGCTTCATCCTCGTGGGCATGCTCTTCACCGACCGCCTCGGCCGGCGCCCGCTCCTCCTCGCCAGCACCGCGGGCGTCGCGGTGACCACGACCGCACTCGCCGTGACGCTGTACGTTGGTAGCAGTAGCACGACGTCGTCGTCGACGTCGCCAGCGACGGGCGCGGCGTGCCTCGCGTCGGTGCTGGCCGTCGTGGCCACGTTCTCGGTCGGCTACGGGTCGGTGGTGTCGGCGTACACCGCAGAGGCCTTGCCGCTGCGTCTCCGCGCACAGGGCTCGAGCCTCGCCATGGCAGTGAACAAGCTCACGGCCGCGTTGGTGAGCATGACGTTCATCTCGCTCGCCGACGGGATCACCATGCCTGGGTGCTTCTTCCTCTACGCTGCGGTGACGGCGGCTGCGTTTGTGTTCGTGTACACGCGGCTGCCGGAGACCAAGGGCCGGAGCTTGGAGGACATGGAAGTGCTCTTCCACAAGTGACGGCTGCAGACACATATAGCTTGCTATTTGATACATCTTGATATCTGTCTGCATTTGATACAAGCTACTACCTTTGTCCTAGATAAAAGTTCAATTTCACAGTTCAAAATGTTGTCCCATAAAGAATACAACATCCATATCAAATTTTAAATTGTTGTGAATTTTCTAAATACATATCCTTTTATTACGCACCATTTGCTTATATAACAATTGAATCAGGCTTCATCCTTTAGAACTAATTAAGGGGATCAGACTACTTATATTATAGAAAGATTAAAATTAAACTAACATAACACATGTTAAAACTCAATTCTAACATTATTTAGTCATTCAAAGGAAGCAAAGAAACGCAGTCTCCGTAGCCGCTTCTAGCTCCTGGCACACAGTTGTTCTGCCCAATGTATCGTAACCAGTGGGTTCCCCTGTCAAAAAGTTTTAGACTTCCACTTTGAGAAAATAACACCTAGATATATAATATGATCGGAACAGAAATATACCGAACCGATCGCTTTTCGTTCTCTATATTATGATGATACCGTTTCAATATTATGATATCATTTTTCGAATTTTACCAAACATAAAAATTTGTCGGTTTTGATTGGTTTCACAATCATTTTTTTACTCTCTAATTGCTAAATTGTAGAAATATCCAAAAATACCGGGGGGCGCAGGATGGACGCCAGTATAGGCTGAGCAATGGGCCGGCTCGGCATGGGCGTGCAAGGCACGGCCTGCTAGGGCACGCGGCCTGTTTGGCCAGCGTCTTTGTCGGGCCATGCTGCCCCAGACCACCAGGCCTGAGTGGCGGCCGGGCATGGCACGTGGGCTATTATTCGGGTTGTGCCAGCCCGAAAAAGGCACGGGCCCAAAGCCGCACGGGCCAACCCGAGACCCAAAAAAGAAGGGGAGGAGAGGCCGGAGTTGGCTCGATGCCGCCCCACCGCAGCCATCGCGACTCGCCAGCGTAATGGCACCTAGGCAAGGGGCGCGATGAGGCCGAGTGGGTTGCCGAACTGGGCTGGGCGTGCACCCGCGGGATCGGTGGCGGCGGCCCTACCGCATGCTTTCGGCGGCAACAGAGAGGAAGTTTACTCGCGGCGCTGCGGCGGCGGCCCGTCATAGTTGTGTGCGTGGACGACGATGAGGAGGTTGCAAGAGCGGATAGAAGACGGCGTTAGCGGAGAAGGCGAGAGGAGAGGATCGGGTGATTGGTCTGTAGCTTTTGCGGCGCGAGGGAGGAGCACACTTGATCTTCCATCGAGTTAGGGTTGAGCTGCGCTCATGGGCGTCGTGGCCTTTTTGCGGTGCTTGGGTGTTGGATTTGTTACTATGTTCTTTGTTGTGGTCTTTCTTCCACCGGACCTCCACTTGGCGGACCTTCACCGGGCCTGCAGCGTTTTCGGGCCGTGTGCGTGGCCTGCGTGCCTTGGGATGGGCCCGGCACGCTCTGCGGCGGGCACGGGCTGGCCCGAAAGCACAAATCCGACCGTGTCGGGCTGAGCCGAAGCGTGTCGGTCAAACTTTCTCAATTTTGACTAGGTTTTTTTCGCAAAATATGAGAATGTAACCTCTAAGGAAAGTCACATCATCGCCTTGAGGCACATACTCCCTCCCGTCCCAACACTACTAACCAAATGATTTTTGGTGGCGGGCACAAATGATTTTGGGTGGCGGGACACAGGCGCCCGTCACCCCTCACAAGGTCACGGTTAATCGAGAGAGCATCCATGGCGGGCTTTTGTTGCCCGTCCACGGAAAATGAAAAAATAAAAAACCCAAACCAGGAGCCCATCCGGGCCCGGACTGGTCGCGCCGCCCGGTGCCGCCGCCATTCACGCCGACGATCCGCAGCGGCCGTCACCTCCCCGAGCCGCTCCCGCCGCCGATCTTGAGTCGGTCGAATCCCGCCCGGATCCAGCGTCGTGAGTCGGAGCCCGCCCGGATCCAGCGCCCGTCGAGTCGAACTTCTCCGGATCCGTGGCGTCAGTCGGGCTTGCGGATCAGCGCGCGGGTCAGTCGAGACCGCCATGCCGCGTCATCGTTAATCCGGGAGAAGTTGGGCGCCACCGCGTCCGCATCGCCCGTCGGGCCCAGCGCCGTGGCCCGCCCAGCGCCGCCAGCGTTTCGCGCCTCTGCCGTCGTCCCAGCGGCGTCGTCGTCCCAGCAGCGCGCCCGCAGGATCACCGTCGCCCACCTCGATCCATCGTCGCCATGCCTCGTCGCCTCGAGTAGCCTCGATCCGCCTCGATCTTCCTCGCGCCTCGATCCACCTCGCCCGGTAGTCCGCGCCCCGGCGCCCGCCGGTCGTCGAGGAGGAAGGGGGCAATTGGATCCTCAGATCCGGCGTCGCCGGTCGCCGGAGGTGGAAGGGTTGCGGTGCGGTGCGCCCGCCGAGAGGGAGTGATTTCTCGCCGCGAGAGAGATGGGGAGATGAAGGGAGCGGCAGGCGGTGAGAGAACGTAAGGGGAGAGAGTGAATTGTGCGCTCAAAACCCTATGTCCCATTATATAAGGCCGATAGGGAGGTCGGGTTTGGGCTTGGCGATGGGCCGGGGGATTTTTGTGTGGCGGGCCTTTTAACAGGTCCGCCACGTAAAATGGATGCATTTTCGCTGGCGGGCTACTTATAAAGGCCCGCCTACGTTAATTGATTTTACGTGGCGGGCAAAATTGTCCGCCCGTAAATTAAAAAAACGCCCGCCACGTAAAAATCAAGCTGATTTTCCGTGGCGGCAAACTCAACACCCGCCACGCGAAAATATTGGGCGTGTCTCGCAAAATCATTTCATTACTACTGCAAAATATATGTCGCTATAGGAAGCGTGTCGGTCAAACTTTCTCAACTTTGACTAGGTTTGTAGAAAATACGCGCAACATTTAAATCTCTAAATAAATTTGTTAAAAAACTAGACTTAAAGATCTTTCCAATGATACTAATTACTTAACATAGATATTTATATATTTTAATATATAATTACAGGTATTTTGAAAACGTTGACTTCTCGGGAAGCGAGAATGACATCTATTTTGAGACGGAGAGAATACCAATGTTGCAAAATCAACTCATGTTTCCGTGAGAAAGTGTGGAATAGAAAATATCTATAACTCGTTTGAGTCATAAATAAAAATCGAACATATTATATTTGAAATCCTACGAACTACGACAGCGCTAGACCTCGTGGTAGTAGCAATCAGTCACCTATCGTCGTTTCCTCTTCACAAAAACAATTAACACTGAGATACTGATAGCCTCTCACTTTCTCGTCGTCTTCTGTCGTGCCGCGGGTTTGACACGGTGCATATATTGCCGGATCTCACACACTTCTCTACTCCCCATCCGTCCTAAACTATGTTCGTAGAACAACTATATTTTGTATATTTGAAGACTTCAGCTTGGCTTTGTGCATGTGTCGTGTGATAACTAAGTATAGAATAATAACTAGTTGTGATATACTCTTTTAATTTGTGGTGTGAACTTGATGTGAGTTGTAATGTGTATCGTCCAACAATGATCATGGATGGGTAGCACACGGGGATGACCAAACAAGCTGGGAGGTTAGACCAAGTGTTGTCAATGCAAGACAACTTGCACTACTGGATTCAGCATCTTTGCCGGGTGCAGCCAGAATACCCTTGGCAAAGGCTTCTGCCGAAAGTGCTACACTCGGCAAAGGCTGTGATCGCCAAATATTGGGCACTCGGTCAAACCGAGTGCCTTAATTCTTTGCTGAGTGCCAAACAGGTTTGACGGTGGAAGGTCTTGCTGAGTGCCGCCGTTAGGCACTCGGCAAAGAAGCCTCCTTTGTCGAAAGTGTCCAGGCTTGCACTACGAGAGCTCGGTCTTTGCCAAGCGCCCGGATGCACTCGGCAAAGCCCTTTTACACTTCGGCAAAGACCACTTGGCAAATTTTCTCATGGCAAAGGGGTCTTTGTCGAAAGTGTTTTTTTTTCGGCGCCTTTGCCGAAGCGCCCAAAAACACTCGGCCAAATAAAATTGCAAAATAACCTGAAAATAATAGCAAAAAAATTATGAGGCGGAGGGCCCACTAGCCAGACCTCGGCCATCTTCATCACACTACTATTTTTTTGACTTTTTCCAATGTTTTTTCACAAATCTTGCGTGAGCTAGGATTCAAACTCACGCCCTCTCCACCACTGCACTACTTGTTTATTTGTGCATAGGATTGGTTTCAGTTATTCAAATATTATACTAATCCGAGTGAAAATTATTTATTTGAGACTCTAAACGAATTTAAATTAAAAAGTTGTCAAGTACAAAGTTTCATAACTTTTTGAGATCTACAATTTTGATTTAGAAAGTTTTCCCATTTGAGATCGTTTGCAAAATTTAAATTTCAAATTTGAGAGATTGAGACATAATTTTGCATGATAAGATGAATTCAAATCATGTACAACATCGGGCGCGTGCTCCGCCGGTGCTGCTCACCGATGGGGGTGCTCGCCGTGCGAGTCCCCACGGTGGCTCCTCGGCGCTTGGCGCTAACGCCGATGCTCGCGCTGGGTGCTCTCCGGGCACCTTGACACCCCCGTGGAGGCCGACCTGCGCCTCGAGGAAATCAAGCTGGCCGTCCAAGACGGAGCCACAGGTTAGTAACAACGATGGGGCCAATGTGCGGAAGGACCTCCTCGTCCGCCGTCGGCGGCGTGTGCGGATCCTCGTCTCGCGTCGTTGGCGTCCACTTCTTCCAGCAAGCGCCGGACATCAACGCCATCATGCTCTACAGCCCGCTAGTGTTCCGTAAGGCGGCATGTCATCAAACAAGGCCATCCTGGACGCCACCGTGGCCGTCGGCGTCGTCAAGATGTGCTTTGTCCTAGTGGCCACGCTCTTCTCGGACCACCTCGGCCGACGGCCGCTCCTCCTCGCCAGCACGATGGGCGTGGCCGCGTCCATGGCGTCACTTGTTGGGGCTAATCCAGCTTATGCACATGGCAAACGTCCAAGTCGGAGAAGCCAAGTCAGCAAGGTGAAGCGGGAACGCTCCAAAATTTGAAGTGGAGTAGTGGGACCGTGGTGAGCGCGTCCATGTTCTGGTGCTGTGAGTGCAGTTGCATTCTAGGCACCTTGTATCTTTGTTTTAGCAGTTTTCTTTAAAACAAGCAGCGTGTGTAATGGCTGGAATATAAAGCCTAGTGTTTGGACTTGATAGTGGTTAGCTCGTTCATTTGTATTCCACATTGTACTCGAAGTTATCTACAGTGAAAAATAGCACTGTCTCCCTATCGTTCTCAGGACCAGTTGCCGTGTTCGTGTGCATTTGTGTGTTTCTTCCACTTCGATCTTGTGTTCTAGGATAGCCACCGTGCAATGCTCGTTGATTAAGCGATCCTAATCCCTACATCGCTGGGCGTGACGCTCTGTGTTGACGTGGTATCCTCCGCAAGCATGGCAGCCAGCGCCGTGTTAGTGATGGCCTTCATGGCAGCGTTCTCGGTCGGGTTTGGCCCGTCGGCGGGGAGATCATGCCACTGCGCCTGCGCGCGCAGGGCGCCAGCCTGGCATGGCCGTGAACCGCTCACGCTCACAGGCTCCCACGCCGATCACCATGCCTAGGTGCTTCTTCCTGTATGCCGGCGGGCGTGGGGCGGCCGCTATGCTGCGTTCGTGTGCTCGCGGATGCCGGAGATCAAGGGTCGGACTCGAGCCTCGAGGATATGGACATGCTCTTTGCGCGAAATGAATATCGATCGATAGGATGATGGCTTGATCACTAGTGGTGCCGGAGGTACGACAATTCACAAATTGTGAAAATGTTCGTTTTTTCGTTTGTGTTGGATTCAATTTTATCAATTTTGCTAGTGCGTTGCCACAGGAGAAAATTATTATCAAACATGGGTGGTGAGGACATGATATTGTATATGTATTTATATTTTTATTTTTATAAAAGTCAATTCAAAAAGCTATAGTTTTTATATATGCATGATATTTAATATTAAGAAGTTTATATCGTAGGTATAAATAGATATAGATATAAATTTATTTCATGATTTAACGGTGATATTTTTTAGTGCAATCGGCCGGCCGTTTTTCTTTATTTTTCACTAAAACTGTGTGCGAGATTAGAGCTGGGACTTGGGCCGTGCTTTTTGGGCGTGCCGTGGCATGGTCTTTTTGGCACGACCGAAGCACGCACGCACGAAATATTTTGGGTCGTGCTGGTACGACCATTAATCGCGAGGGCGCGTGCCGTGCTTAGGATCTCGGCACGATGGGCTATACGGCCCGGCCCGTATTTTTGGGCCGTGCTTGGGCTGGCACGACACCTAAAATAGCACGTAAGCACGCGATGTCGGCCCGTGGCAACAATCAGTGAAGGAAACAAGCAATCCATGTGCAAGGCAACGATCAGTCAAGAAGGAAACGATCATCAATCAACGTGCAGTCAAGGAAACGACCAATCAAGGAAGCAAAACTAACGTTCACTTCACCTACATGGACACGGTGCCTACTGCCTAATAATTTTGATAAACTTAATAAAGCATATGTTCCCCAATTTAATGTCTTTTTTGCATTTTTTATATTACCATTGGTTGGAGAAACTAAGTAAAAAATATAGTGAGGGCCGTGCTTGGGCTGGCACGCACGGAGGCGGCTGCCGTGCCATGGGCCGTGCTTGGGCCGAGGAAAAATTTTATCGTGCCGTTTGGCACGGCCCGACGTGCTTCTCGTGCCTAAATTACACGATTCGAAGCGGCACGAAGCACGAGAGGGCCGTGCCGTGCCATGCCAGCCCAAGTCCCAGCTCTAGCCGAGATATCGAGAAGGACCTTGTGAGCGTGCCTTGCATTGTAATTGTCAAAAAAAAAAAAAAAAAAACCCATCCAAAGGAGGCGGACGAAGCCAGGCAGCAAAGGTTTTGTTTTGTGTGCACTGAACCTCGCGAGGCCGTGGCCGAGACTGACTCGGTGATTAAGGCTGGTTGAAATTTTTGTATTTTATTAGTAGGTATAGATAACTAGCATGGATAAGGTGGAGGTGTGGCTGACATGTGGGACCTACGTGTGGGCAGTTGTTATAGAGGATGAGATATAGAGGATGGATGCATGTGGAAAAAAAAATGGTATATATAGAGGATAGAATCTTGATGACGAAGCTGAAATATTCCTTTAGGATGAATAGAGAGAACGATGATTACAGGTAGCCTTAGCTTGAGTGGAATAGCTGTTCGTAAGGTGAATTAAGAAAAAACATCTTGTGCCAAACAGGGCCTATATATGGCTGCCCTCATTTGTCGAAGAGCACTTCCATGTCCTCCAAGCTCCGGCCCCTGGTCTCCGGCAGCCGCGTGTACACTAACACAAATGCAGCCGCCGTCAGTGCAGCGTAGAGGAAGAAGCACCCGGGCATGGTGATCCAGTCGGCAAGCGAGATGAACGTCATGCTCACCACCGCGCCCGTGAGCCTGTTCACCGCCATGGCCAGGCTGGTGCCCTGTGCGCGGAGCCGCAGCGGCAAGACCTCCGCGCTGTATGCCGCCATCACCGTCCCATAGCCGATGGAGTACATGGCCACGACGGCCAGCACCGACGCGAGGCATGCCGCGGCAGTGGCCGGCGAAGACCACGGCGACGTCGTGCTCGTACCCACGTATAGCGTGACGACGAGGGCTGTGGTGGATGCAGCGACGCCCGCGGTGCTGGCAAGGAGAAGTGGACGCCGGCCGAGGCGGTCGGTGAAGAGCATGCCCACGAGGATGAAGCACGTCTTCACCGCTCCGATGGCCACGGTGGCGCCGAGGACGGCGGAGTTGACGCCACGCCGACCGCCTTGAGAACCAGCGGGCTGTAGAGGAGGATGGCTTCAATGCCGCACGCCATTACGAAGAACTGCAGCCCGAGAACGCACGTGAGGATCCGCCGCAC
Organism: Hyparrhenia diplandra; assembly: GCA_015847255.1. Classification (NCBI taxonomy): domain Eukaryota; kingdom Viridiplantae; phylum Streptophyta; class Magnoliopsida; order Poales; family Poaceae; genus Hyparrhenia; species Hyparrhenia diplandra. The sequence goes on from JADLZK010013348.1 coordinate 486,804, forward strand.
GCTCGTCGATGGCCCGACAAGGAGCTGCTTCCAGACACCGGCACCACCGCCGCCATGGCGTGCGACAGCGGGTGGTGGTGGCTCGGCGTCGGCGACGGCTCGTTTGATCTTCCGAGCCGGAGGTCGGCGTCGGCCGGGGCGTCCGACGTGCGCAGGAGCACCGCGCGGGCCTCGCCGTGGCGTCCACGCATCACGAGCCACCGCGGCGACTCCGGCATGACGAGGAGCACACTAGCGGCGATGAACACGGGCGGAATCACGCCGATCCCGAACATGACGCGCCACCCGAGGTGCACCGGCAGGCCGGAGAAGGCGTAGTTGGACACGTAGCTGAGCAGGATGCCGACGTTGACGAACATCTGCACGTGATCGATGAACCTCCGCGCTGTATGCCGCCGTCACCGTCCCGTAGCCGATGGAGTATGTGGCCACGACGGCCAGCACCGACGCGAGGCACGCAGCGGCAGTGGCCGGCGCTGAAGACGGCGACGTCGTGCTCGTGCCTACGTACAGCGTCACGGTGAGGGCGGTCGTGGCCGTGGCGACGCCTGCGGTGCTGGCGAGGAGGAGCGGGCGCCGGCCGAGGCGGTCCGTGAAGAGCATCCCCACGAGAATGAAGCACGTCTTCACCGCCCGATGCCCACGGTGGCGCCGAGGACGGCGGAGTTGGACGCCACACCGACCGCCTTGAGAACCAACGGGCTGTAGAGGAGGATGGCTTCGATTCCGGACGCCATTACGAAGAACTGCAACCCAAGAACGCATGTGAGGATCCGCCGCACGCTCGTCGATGGCCCGACAAGGAGCTGCTTCCTGACGACACCGCCGCCGCCGTCGGCCTGCGCGAGAGCTCGTTTGATCTCCCCGAGCCAGAGGTCGGAGTCGGCCGGGGCGTCGGACGTGCGCAGGAGGACTGTGTGCGCGTCGCCGTGGCGGCCCCGCATCACGAGCCACCGCGGCGACTCCGGCATGACGAGGAGCACACCGGCGGCGATGAACACGGGTGGAATCACGCCGATCCCGAACATGACGCGCCACCCGAGGTGCACTGGCAGGCCGGACAAGGCGTAGTTGGACACGTAGCTGAGCAGGATGCCGACGTTGATGAACACCTGCACACGTCAATGGACGTCTTCGTCTTTAGAAGCCTACGAAAGCGAGCCTTTTAAGGAATCAACCAGCATTCCTGTATCCAAAAACGCATACGTCAAGCATAGATGAGAGGACGCCGCGCGAGGACGCCGGCGATATCTCGGCGTTGTACACGGGGACGACGACGCAAGCGAACCCGGAGCCGACGCTGGTGATGAAGCGCTCCGCCATGAGCGAGGCAAAGCTGGCGCCCAACGACATGGCGAGCGCGCCGACCATGACGAAGGCGTTGGCGAGCACGAGGGTGCGGCGGAGGCCCAAGTGGTCGGCCACATAGCCTGCGGCGAGGACGGACGCGAGCATGAAGACGTTCATGGAACCCGATAGCACCTCGACCTCGGCGTCGGTGAGCCCCACGTCGTCTCGCATGAATAGCTCCGCGCCGCTCATCAGCGTCAGGTCTGTAGCATGGAGTAGATTCCATAAAACATCTCCATGGATCGGAGAACCAGCATGCGATCGACGAGCACAGTAGTATATCACGTACTGTAGCCATGTAGCATGGTGGTGACGGAGGCGAGCGTGGTGCAGACGAATGGGAACCACCAGTTCCACCGCCGCGGTGCACCAGCAGGTGGCGGCGGCGGCCCCTGCGCCGACGAGGGAAGGAGCGGCGCCTCGGTGCCATCAGCGCTGCCGACAGCAGCAGCCTGTACCATGGCGAGGCGTAGCTACGATCGATGCTCGGCTTGGTTGCCGGGCGTCGGCAGCGACAATATATAGTGTTCGCTTGTTTGAGTAGGTACTTGTTAGTACAAGGTCGTGATATTAAGGGTGTTAAGGGTGTGTTTGTATGCCACCTCCTAAACTTTAGCTATTATTAAAGGTATCCAACTGTAGTAACCCCTGTTTGGTTCCCCTGACTAAAAGTGACTAAACAACATTAAAATAGTTGAACAAAGATTATTTTGCACTTATTAAATACTCCCTCCGTTTTTAAATTATAGTTCACTTTGCTTTTTGTAGATATATTGATTTTGCTATGCACCTAGTTATACACTATGTTTAGACTAGTATCACGCCCGTGCGTTACTTTACGGGACAGCTGAACTTTTATACTAAAAACATAAAAGATCGCATGATAAGATAATAATATTGTGAAATTAAGTACCAACATTAAAGCCTCATATAATCCAAAAGGCAAAGTTTGTAAAATTAACACAATCACAAAGAGCGTGGTGTCGCCTGATCACAATTTTGCGATAACAATGAAGACGATTACTACTTTGCGCGTACTCTTAAGGCCAGTGCATTAACTTTGGAGTCTAGATATGTGTGCATGAATATGAATATATATATTTCTCTAAAAACATGGGTTACTTAATAAGCATAAAAAGTACACATGAATTTAGCAAGCTTTTTTGCATGAAGATATTCTTCAAAAAATGGTGAAGACGCTCTCGTCATAGCCAGATAATGTTGTTGTGTTCAGGCTGGTGACCTGTGCATTGTAGCCCTTCCAGCACTTTGGCGAAGACACCATCCTTATTGCATAAGATCTTGAGGAACCAGCTCAACCTGACACTGCAAAGATGTACGTCATAGTGAGTCTGAGGATCAACGGACACTAAAAATTCTGCTTCAAAGTAGAGATGGACCAATAGTTAATAGTCTCAGGTTTCCTGCTCTCATTCATTCTAAAAAAACTTAATAGCTTAACCTTTCAGAACATAATTAGATGAGAACTTAAATCTAAGAATATTCTGCTACATCAAAGTCAATTTGAGGATATTAAAATTGTATTGCTTAAAGCAATTGCTGGTGGTACACAGATACTGAAAGAGTGAAAGCGGCTACATTATCTGCTGCATAATAATAGCTGCAGCTTTCTTCTGCTGGTTGTATTCACGATGTTTTTGTAGTATCACTTGTTTTTGTGTTTATAGACAATTGTTCATGCCTCTTTCTTTCCTGTTGCCACTTTTGTTCTTTAGAATCAGCTTGCTCACCAGAACACACTTAAGTGATGTTGGTTCTAAGTTGGTTATGTCTTTAATGGAGACTCCTTAGGTTGTTTTCGAGGCCCCATCTGAACATAAAAAATCACATAAATCATATTTCTGTACCGGGCAAGCAAAAGGTTGTTCAAAACTATTAAAATCTTGCCTGAACTATTATATTACATAGAATACTGAGTTACTCAACACTGACGGCCAAATAGCACCCGTTGCAGCACTGTGGCGCCACTGGATCATGCACCGTGGAGAGCATGGAGAGATCTGCAACTATGACCTCAAAAACTGAATAAAAAAGTTGAAAGCAAACTACATGTAGCAAAAAACTCATATGAAAAGTCCATTATAACAATTGTCAGTTAGTTCCTGTTTAGGCTTTTGTTTTTAATTCGCATGCATCAGAATGTATATAATGGTACAGAATAAATACAATGCAAACACGGCCAAAGTATAAGGAAAATATTTGATGAAACTTTTTTTTTTTTTTTTTTGGCATCAACAAGCGACTTGGAAGCACTTGGAATTTCAACCAAAGATCAACATGCTATTTTTTAGCTTCCAAATGCCTGAGAATGTTCTGCAGTTTGGCCTCTGCTCTTTTTAGCTTCCCATTCTTAGTTCCCTAATCTTGGTTCTGTTCTCTACTGGCCGGTTGCTTTTTTTCTTGTAACTGAACCTGTTCTGTTTTGTTTAATTCAAGTTGTAGTAGGGGCTCCTTGCCCCTCCTGATCTCTCAAAAAATATTAATGTTCTGCAGTTGCAGAATTTCCCTGAGCAAGAACTTTATTCTAACTCATTTTCTAGAGATGGACAATTCAAAACAATATCCATCCTTGAACTAATTGCATTACAACTAAACCACATAAGATTGATGGCTATTAGGGATATGTGAAAAATCAGTTCTATTCACAGTACTGCGCACAAGCATGTGTGTCCTCCTACCAACTGCTGACAAGTAGAAAATGGGGATATTTACTCTGCTTGACAAAAGTGCACATGAAAGATAGCTTTGGTATCCTATATAATTCTCTCTACTTGACACCCAATTCTAAAGGTATGTTGCAGCATTAGATAGGTTCATTTCAGACTGAAAATATATAAAAAAAAGGTGAAATGGCAAAATCAATTAGATGCTATATGCATGAATTGGTCACCTTTACTCGTAATGTTTACATATACCTGATGGCCCCACCACTCGAGTAGAGTAGTAATAAAAAAAGTGAAATGGCAAAATCAATCAGATGCTTCCATGTATTCCAAAAAAAGCAATCATCAATGGCAATTCAGTTATGTCACTGAACTGAATAGGGAAACAACTTTTGTAGACACAACCTGAAAAGTTTATCTTCTACATGGGAAAAGAAGTAAAGAAGGAATTCTAGGGAAGCTAATGCTCTACTCCTAGAGTAGCATTGGAAATTAAAATACTACATTATCAGTTACCCTGTCTCGGTTACACAGATTTAACCATTTGCTATTAAAAATGAGGCATGACATTTTTTTTTTTTTTTTTTTTTCTTTGCACAATATAGTTAGTTTGGACCAAAGGAGAGCTATTTCAGCTAATGCATATTCAATTCTTTTGAGATATTCCTTTGGCGCGAGCACCTGCTGCCAGCACTCTTTGCCGGCAAACCAGCCAAAACGTTAAGTACTTACCTGAGAACCAGCAATGCTCACAATCTGTCAGGGAGCTTCAAACTTGTAAGGGGCCTTCCACTTGCCCTTGTAATCCTGATTCTTGATTTCCTGGACAACACAAAGATCAACTCATGCCGACAGATGTGTCACAGGTTGTCTTTTCATAATTAAGCCACTTAGTCAGGTTTATAGCTTTTTGCTTCCATGGTCCTTTGTACTATGGGTTAGGAATGGTTGGGACTGTCATTGACGCTACAACTTTTTACAAAACATCAAAGATTACCAAGTAAAACTGCTGCAGAACAAAAAAAAGCTGACGGGTCATATTGCTTACCTTGTAAAAAAATAGTTAATGTTGCTTCGTCACATATTCATTGCTGCCAAGCTCCTGACCAGCAAACTGATTAGATGGGAATGCATGTATCTCAAGGCCTACATTTAAGAGTGAAAGGAAGCCAAGGAAAATGAGATAAATTCATTTTGATAAACATATATTTTTAATATTGTTTCAGATATGATTCTACATGAGAATCCTATAGTCAAAGAACAAACCTTTCTCTCTGTACTTCTCATACAAGACATTTTAGTTGTTTTTTTTCTTTCTTTCAACAGATGAAAAATTAAAATAGCGATTATTCATGATTTAGAAAACAAAAACACAGAGATTAAAAAATGGATCCATGGTCTGCAGGTGTCTAAGTTTCTATGCCAATTTTTAATTTCAAAATCTAAACAAACAGGAAGGTACAAAAAGTATTTTATATGTAGATCTATAAACTGTAAATGAGAAGAATCACCTCGTCTTCTTCCTCCAGAAGGGAAACAGAGGTCGGCGCAGTGGAGTTCAATCGACGAAGCGGCCGTGAGCTGCCGCCACGGAGAAAGACAGCGGACCAGGGTAGCACGCCGGGAGCCTCGCCGAAGCACTGTGGACCGGCTGCGCCATCTCCCACCCGTGGGTCCGTGTCTGCGCGTACCATGGCCACCTGGAAAAGCTCACGTGCCAGGTCCGAGGCTTCTGCACCGTTGGGTCTGCGCGCCGGAGGTCTCAACCACGCCACGACCTCTAGGGTTTGGTGCATCGGTCGGGCATGCCGCTGCTCGTCGTCCCGCGAGCCGTGCTGGGCTGCTGGCCTGGCGACGCCTGGCGTCCGCACGAGGGCTGAGCAAGCGCCGCCGGGGATCTCCGCTGGCTATAGACGCGCTGCGCCGGGCCGCGAGGTCGCATCCGCCTCTTGCGGTGATGGAGCGGCGGCGCGAGCGCGAGCGAGGGCGCGCAGACGATGGGGCTGGATGCCTGGATGCAGAGTGGAGGGCAGGGAGGGCGACGAGTCGCGAGGATCATGGGAGCGTTTGTTTCTTTCCTTGTTTTTCCGACCGAAATTACCGGAGGCCCACCTGTCGGCGCGGCAAAGAGGTGGAGCAAGGTGCGGTATCGCATGGGAGGGGCAGGGGACAGATCAAAAATTATCGCCATTAGACAGTCTTCCTTTCATCCTTTTTATGTAGAAAGATATGAAAGATGTTCATTTTGCTCATGGTCAAAAATGATCTTCTAGTCCAATTCTCATTACTATTACTATGCCATCACTACAGCATCCAGTGACTTCCACTAGTGCCAGTTGCTTTCGGGGAAGCCTTCCCCGGACCGCAAAACTTCGGGGAAGAGCCTCCGCTAATCCTCTAACGGAAAGGTGCCTTCGGGTGTCGAAAAATCGCGCACTCGGGCAAGGCTTCACAGAGACCCGTGCTGACACTCGGGGAAGATTTCACGCCCGACAGCCGATTAATCGTTTTCCTTTTATTTTATTTTATTTCCCGAGTTTTTTTCTTCTCCGAAAGTGCAACACTTTCGGGAAAGAATTTGTCTTTTTTTTTAAAAAAACTTTTCCCCGAAAGTGCTATAGCCCAGTCACTCAGGGAAGATTTTTTTTGTGACGGAAGTGATTTTCTAAGGCGGTTTGAAAAATGTTCTATAGAAAAAGGAGGTGCATACAAAAATCGTTACCCTCCATAGTTGAAAAAGAAGACGTTTAGGACAAAGTGACACGGTCTCCAAAACATAAATTTGACTTCTCTTTTCTATAAAAAATATTTATTAAAATATTATATATGGATACTTTTATGAAAGTATTTTTTTAAGACAAATGTATTGATATGATTTTCACATTTTGAACTCAACGACTTAAAAGTTATTAATGATTTATGTTCCCAATGTTTGACCCAAGTTTTTTCCCAAAACGTCTTCCTTTTCAACCCCGAGTAGTAATAGTGATAGACACAACATACAAAAAAATCATTTACATATACTAGTGATAGACACTTAGGACGTGAGGGCACTTTGGAAAGTAAATAAAAAAGGCGATGACTGGATGAACGCTGTGTAGATATTGATTGTAGTATGGCAACATATCCTATGAAAACAGGTTCGTGTACAAACTATGAAAACTCTAATCAAGACCACATGATTTAGATTCAACATCAAGCATGTTTGCACTTTAAACCCTCCCACCATTAACTTTGCTATCAGACTACAATGGGTTGGGTGGAAGGGTTTAAATGCAAAAACCCCTCGACGTTGGATCTAAATCATGTGGTCTTGATTAGAGTTTTTATAGTTTTCACATTTAACCCTGGTTTTCATAGGATAGTATCTAGGAATTTTTCTATTTTCTTATAGTTTTCTAATTTGTATATACATAACCCAGTTTTCTAATTTGTATATACATAACCCTAATTTTCATAAGTTCCTAAAAATATTTCATGAGTTATAGATACTCTATTTAGGTTTCAATTCAATCCTCGTGTACATTTTTTTTTTTATATTTAAAATTTTTGGTAAATACTTGACAAATTTTAAACTATATAAAATTTCTATACACTTTTAAATGTTGCAAAAAATATAATTCATAGAAAATCCTAAAAAAATATTCAACCAATCTATAAAAAAGTGAGTACACACAACAATATAAAATATAATTCAGGGACATAGAATGAATTTATTCCTTTTATATATATATTTATTTTCCCTATAATATAAATGCTTAAATGCTATATATTTTTTTTTTTGAGATTACACACATTACAACGTAGGACGCCAACACGCACGCACACACTCACCCCTATGAACACACGCGACGCAAACCCTACCCCTATGAGCACCTTCAAGGACCGAAGGCAAGAAATCTTGAAGTTCAAGTCACCACCGGCACCTCGCTATCGACACGCCGCCTACCACTTAATGCACAGCATAAAAAATTCTCGAAATAAATCCGGGATAAAGTGTCGCGACCCGTGATTCAACCCCGGGTGGGAGCAACCAACCAAAATGGTCTTTCGCCATCAGACCGAAGCCCCTTTGACTTAAATGCTATATATATAAGAGGCGTACAGGGCAGAAAACTTGGGCGGCCCACCAGAGCCCAAAATGCCGAACACGAAACCGAAAGCCCGCCAAGTCAGTCAGTCAGACCCCGCGAACGCAGAAACGGCCCGACCGACCAATACCCCAACTCCAACACCGAAACCGTCACGAGCTCCCATGCCCCGTTCTGATTCTACGGCCCCACTTGTCAGCAACAAACCCCCGCCACCGCCCAACCGCAAATCCGCATCGAACTCCCCGGGCCCACCGTCCAGGCACCGCCTTCCCGCTTCCACCACGGACCCGCCACCACCTCCCTCCGCCGTACCCGCTTATAACCAAACCCGTCCCCCTCCTGCGCTCCTCCTTCCAAATCCGCCGCCTCCGCACGCACGCACGCGGCGCATCCAACCTACCAGCCAAACGCAAACCCTAGCTAGCTATCCAGATTTAGAAAATTTCTTGTCCCCAAACCGAACCGCCGAGAAGGCCCCCGAGCCCGCCCGCCCGCCGCCGCCGCCGTGAGATGGCCGAGTACGACGAGCGCTACCAGGGCAACGGCGACACGGCCACGGCCGTTGCCGAGGGCGGGTACCCGCAGCCCGAGTACCCCGCCGCCGCTGCTGCCGCCGCCGGGGGGGGCTCGCCGCCCGCCGACGGCAAGCCCGCCGCCGGGTTCTCCGACCACGCCGATGGCCGCTCCACCCAGCCTCAGGTTCGTCCGTGCGCGTGCTCCTCGGATCTGATGCTCTGTTGGTGGTGCTGATTGGTGATCTGTAGGAGTTTGAGGGGATGTGGGGCTGTAGAGGGAGGGATAGATCCAATGTGTCGGGTGGATCTGTTATGGGTTCGGTGTCGAGTCGGTGCAGCTGTTATTATTGCTAGCCTGCGATCTCTCCTGGTGGTAGTGGCTGTGTGGTGATTTGTTTCCCCACAAGTAATCAATGCAAGTAAAAGTAAAACTGGCTGGTGATGTGATGGCTCTGTTTCTGATAGAAGATCTTGTTAGTTTATTATGTAGTGAGTTAGATGCCCAATGCTTATCAATTATGAAATTATGATAGAAGATCCTCTGTTTCTGTGGCTCTTGAGATTACCTGTACAGCTTTACTCTGCTTATTGTAATTTCATATCATGTTGTGCGATATAATGTTTTTGTTTCATACTTCGTGTTGTGCAGATTAGCATGCGAAGTAAACTGCATGCTGGCACGTGATTTCTGGCGGTTAAGTCTTCTTTTCACTAAGTGTTAGGTGCATTTTCTTTGGACCATTGTTGATTAGTTTTGCTGCTTGTGGACTGATGGAACTGTGTCAATCTTTGCCGACCTTTGTACCTGCTTAGTGCTTAGTAGCATGGTATATAGTTATTGCTGTCTCTCCTGTTTGTGTTCGTAATTACAGTCATCTGACAATGAATTACTTTTTTCTCTAGCCCGAGACACAATCACATGATAGTGGATCCTCCAAATCTCGAGAAAGGGATCGAGAACGTGACAAGGGCAAGGACAGGGAGCGTGATAGGGATCGCGGGCCGCGATAAGGAGAGGGAACGAGACAGGGATAAGGACCGCGAAAAGAGGTGACAGAGATCGCGGATCGCCACCACAGGGACCGCCGTGACCGTGAGCACAGTGAGAGAAGGGAACACCGCGGATCGTTCTGATGACCGCGGATCGCCACCGCCACCGTGATGATCGCGGACCGCCACAGGAGCCATGATTCTGAGAGGTATGTGCAGCTTAATTTTGCAAATTCTTCTTACTTATTGTTAGTTTCAAACTAGTGATTGAATTGGTAATTTTCTAATAAATTTGCCACCAACCTTGATGCGCCACATTAAGGATGTTTGGAAACTTGTAAGAACATATTATTTGCATGCACTTTTAAATGTTCTCTAAGTTCCTTTTTTGTCTGAGCTTCAGCTCCAAGAATTACACAGATTTCCTGGAGCTATTTTTGTATCTCCAATAAATCTTGATCTGGGGCTGGAGGTATGACAAGGGAATTTAGGCTATTTGTTTTTATAATTTAAAGATTTGTAACATTTGTATGACTTAATTAAGTCTGCAAACTACAAATCCAACCTCGACCTTGGAGTTAGATCTGTGCCAAAATGTACTTTCTGTATTCACTGATATTCCTAAGCTGCCTACTTTTTTTTTTCTTCAAAAACTCTTAACTAGAACCCTTTGCAGTTCCATAGTCATGCACCACTTGATGTGTTAATTAGTGGATTTGTGATGTATTTGTTGGCTCTCATTTTAGCTTTTCCAAAACAAGAATATATTCTGATTCTGTCTTGATGGTTTACTTCTGCTAGTTTCAAAGGATTCTGGAGTTGGTGCAATATATGTATTATTTACATGTCTAATCTTTTGCAGTGGTTTTAAAAAATTCTGTGATATGCTAATGCACTATTGGTATTTCCATGGCACATAATGTAATTAAAATCTCAAGTCACTGGAACACTTCTGTTCCTTGTCACCTACTGCTTGTGTATTTATATTATTGACTCTCTGATTGGCTCTTATCTAGACAACTGAACAATATAGTACATGGATTCTTTAGTCAGATTTTTTTTATTTAAAACTGCAAAGGATTTTTTAGCAAGCTATGGTTTTGAAACCAAAAGTTTTTTATATTCATGCTAAAATTATGCATACGAAAATAATATATGGTGATGTATTATTTCCTTTTGCAGGAGAAGAGATCGTGACAGAGATGGCCATCGTAGGCATCGCTCCCGCCTCCCGATCCCCTTCTAAGAGTCGTGATCGTGATCAAGAGATCTAGATCTCGTTCACGCCTCGATCAAGAGGTAAATGCTATATTTGTTTAAAGTTCAATTTTGTTCCTGATTCAACTTTAGGTTTCCTTGGACCCAGTGAATAGATGATTTATCTTGTGATTTGATATCTTAATCATTTTCCATCACTAGTTGTTATCTACATTGTTTTACATGTTGAAAACTTCTCTACAAGCATTTTTTCAATTGCTTTATATGTTGATTTGTTGCTTCAAGATTCAGACATGTATAAATGATGCATGGATTATAGATGTTAATTTTGGACATGCTTTATTCCTTTTATCTAGTGTACTATCTATCTGCTGAGCTTTGTTCTTCTATTGTTTATCTACTTACTAACATCTGTTGTCTTGAGCAGCAAGCGTGTGAGTGGTTTTGACCAAGCACCTCCACAACAGGCACTTCCTATTGTTGCTGCTGGTGCTATCCCTGGTATGAACTTGCTAATCAGTTATTATGCGATACAACTTAATAAGAAAAAAAGATATTTACATTATTTTTTAAGCAATATGTAGTATTGTTAATTTATAAACTATTGGTTCTGATGATGTATTGAAATTTACTACTTTGCTCTAATCTTTCTCCACAAATTGAGTTACCTTGTCATTATGAATCAGATATCTTCTCTTTAGAAGACTTGCGTATTTCCATTTTATTAAGCTCGTTACTGAATCTGAGTAAAATTTCTCTTTGTTTGTTCTTGTTGTTTGTTGTTTTGTTGTGTATGTTTATGGGTTAGAAGAACCTTGGCTCACTTTGTCCATCTGCTGCCAATGGGATGAGCTGACTGCTGTAGCTTTAATGTACGAGGACACTATCTGGTTTGATGTCTTGTTTGTCTTCATATCAGAATTGTGTTCATTTTTTGTAGTTCCATTGTTAATAATGTTTCATTGATTTTCCTGAAACAATATGCTATAGCTGATATGGAGTTATGAGAAATTTTCTATATAGGTTTTTTAGCAATAGTCGTTTAATATTTTCTGTTATGCAAGTTTCATCGTCATTTTGATAAAGTCTTCTTGATGAATTGCAGGTCAGCTTCCTGGTATAGCTGCTCCTATTCCCCGTGTGGGCGTGCTTCCGAATTTGTATAATTTAGCTGGAGGACAGGTAATCACTGTGTTTCTTTTGTTTATAAATTTGAGCTTCAACTGTGTTTGTTTTGTTTGTTGCTTTCTAATTTTGCTTGCCTTCTATCAGTTCAACCCCTTGTTATTCAGCCACAAGCCATGACGCAACAGGCTACCCGCATGCTCGGCGTGTCTATGTGGGCGGACTTCCCCCAACTGCTAATGAGCAGGTAATTACTTCGATAGTTTAATTTGTTCACTTGCTCGTTTTTGATGTTCTATACTTACCAGTTAATTATATTATACAGACCGTTGCCATATTCTTCAATGGAGTTATGGCTGCTATTGGAGGAAACACAGCTGGTCCAGGTGATGCTGTTCTTAATGTCTACATAAACCATGATAAGAAATTTGCTTTCGTGGAGATGAGATCTGTGGAGGAAGCAAGCAATGCAATGGCCTTAGATGGCATAATGTTTGAGGGAGCACCAGTCAAGGTTAGAAGGCCAACGGACTATAATCCTTCCCTAGCAGCTGCTCTGGGCCCGAGCCAGCCAAATCCAAATCTCAATCTTGCTGCTGTTGGCTTAACGCCTGGCTCTGCTGGAGGATTAGAAGGTCCAGACCGTATCTTTGTAGGTGGCCTACCATATTACTTCACTGAGGCCCAAGTGCGGGAGTTGCTGGAGTCCTTTGGACCTCTGCGTGGATTTGATCTTGTGAAGGATAGAGAAACTGGTAATTCGAAGGGATATGCCTTCTGTGTGTACCAGGATCTTAATGTTACCGACATTGCTTGTGCTGCTCTTAATGGCATCAAGATGGGAGACAAGACTCTTACTGTTAGGCGAGCAAAACCAAGGAGCTTCTCAGCCTAGGCCAGAGCAAGAAAGCATCCTGTTGCAGGCACAGCAGCAGGTGCAGATGCAGGTATGAGCCAGAACTTTTAGACTGATTTTATTAGAAGAAAAAAAGAACTTGCTTTATGTAATGACAATGTCTATACTATTGCTTCAATTCTCACTTGAATCTTTTTGAACAGAAACTCGTATACCAAGTTGGAGGTGCCCTGCCAACAAAAGTAGTATGCCTGACACAGGTAGTGACAGCAGATGAACTGAGAGATGATGAGGAATATGATGACATTGTGGAGGACATGAGGGAAGAAGGACGCAAATATGGTAAATTGCACAAGACCCATCTGACTTCTCTTACCCTCCTTTTTTTTTGTTTTAAAAGCTCTTACATCCTGCTGTTATGATTATGATTGCCTACCCTCAGTTACTGAATTCGTTTTCTTTTTGTGTTTTTGTCTTTTGTGTGTCTTTTTGTAGTCGCACATAATGCCATTGCAGAGTGTTTTATAGTCCGACCCTATGCAATATTGGCAATCGGGCTTAACCCACAGAAGACACTATTCTTTTGAGTTTGATTAATCATTATATTATTTGCCTCTTGTCTATATATCTACTCACTAACACTTGGACAGGTAACTTGGTGAATGTTGTAATTCCACGGCCTGACCCCAGCGGTGCTCCTGTTGCTGGTGTTGGAAAGGTGAGTTTCATCTTCTTTTGATATTTTATTATAACAGCATTTTGATAATACAGACACTATGTTTCCTGATTCATGAACTCTTGCTGGACTGCAGGTGTTTTTGGAATATGCAGATGTGGAGGGCTCAACCAAAGCCAAGACGGGGATGCATGGGCGGAAATTCGTGGCAATCAGGTGGTGGCCGTGTTCTACCCTGAGGACAAGTTTGCTGCTGAGCAATACGACTGAAAGCTGTAGATTCTATTCTAGAGTTGCAGTTGCACCACATAATGTGGTATTTTAGGACAAGTTCGCTGCTGAGCAATGTGACTGAAAGCTGTAGATTCTATTCTAGAGTTGCAGTTGCACCACATAATTTGGTATTTTTTAATCTTTGATTTGACCCAGAACCAAAGCAGCTATTCCTATTGGATATGAATTTTATCTAGTTTAGTGCTGAAGTCAGTCTATATATAAATGTTAAGTTTTGTGCAGACTAATTAATCGGAAGATGTGTACTGCTAGGGCAGCTAAGATGAATTTGTTTGCTGTTTATTCGTCATCTGTTTCATCAAATAAAGAGGTGCCATTGTGGTGCAGTTCTTTGAGGGAAAGATATTAGGGGCGTATGGCTCCTAATAGTTTAAAATAGGCTGATTGGTCGGTTTATCTGTAGTGTGTACATTCTCTTAAAAATAAAATAAAATAGAGGACATCAGTGTGCATTAATGAAAGAATATCATTAAGGGTAGTGCTAGTTTGTTCTTGTCAAACTAAGTGTGTACACTGACGATCAGTTGGCCTGGGCTTCTGTTGAGTTCATACCACTTTGAGCTGGTTCATCTGTCATCTGGACAATGAAAATCGATTGGCCTGGTTCATCTGGATAATGGCTTCTGTCGAGGTCATAACACTGTGAGCTGGTTCATCTGGACAAAGGTATAAAGACCAAGAAAGACGATGACACTTAGGACAGAGTTGTGCCACATACATCCTTCAGAAACTTGTTGAGCCAAATAATCTTTTCCCGATACCACTCATTCCTGCAATTCACATGGATGTTGAGAGACAAAGATGTTGTGGAAGAATGCGTACATAGCTAGAGAGACAAGAGTGCTTAATACACTACCTGGGAGGCATGAGGCCATATATATAGCGGTGTGTGCATACTACATTTACAGCTACACATGTGGACCAACACTTTTTTCTCACATGCCCATAAAAGTTGAGCATCACAAATGAAAAAAGAGTGACTTCAAAAGAAATGAACAGATTCTACCTGAAGCTGTTGATACACCAGCAAAATTAGGACGATCAACCACTATTCGTAGTGTGGTGGCACGTGTATAGACCACACTGTGTAACTTACCACTAGGCGGTAGCATTCCAAAAAGGAAAGGCGTAACACCCAACTGAATGAACCACATATAGCACATTGCAAATGCCATGCAGCGGATAGCACAAGATAGAGTCAATTTATAGGAAAACATACATGAGCAATGTTTGTTGAGAACACGAGACAGCCGATTTATTACATGAAAACATGAGCGGTGTTTTTAGAGAATAAAATACAACTAAAATACATGCAGTCTGGTATATGCTATACTAGAGGCTATTCAAACATTTCCTCCTTGAACATGCTGTTGGAAAATTAGGCTATGTTCAAAATTAATTCAAGGACATAAATATGTGTCTCTGATCATGTTTACACATGTAAATAATGCTATCGAGTGATCTAATTATGTTCAAAATTATGCATCGTTTCTTTTTATTCTCTTCATGGTGTATAGTTCTAGCTAGGTAATTAATAAATGGGTAATTAATGTTTTGTCTTCGTGTTATCTTTCTCATCTCCTTTTTCTCTTTTATTATTATTGTGCTTTTTTCTACCCTACGAATTTGATTGATCAAATGGTCATCGGAGATTTTGGGATAATAAAATTTTATTCCATTTTCTTTGTAATATTCATTTTTTATTTTTTTTTCGCCATGAAAAAATATGTGTTTGGTTTTTATCTATATCATCACTATTTATGTACTTCATAATATGTAAATTCTTGTTTCGCCCTATGTCTAAATCATGATTCCGCCCTCTGCTGTCAGCCCATGCCAATCGTTTGGTCAATGGGCTTCGGTCATGTCACATGTTGTCACTAAATTGTCCCGTTTGTAACACTTTCTAGGAGCTGGTTTACCTTGATAATGAAAATCGATTGTGCCACTAATACTGACCCAAAATCACCCATCTTTCATGGTATGTTAATGGAAGTGTAGTTCAAACCTTTATGTTTATCTTTTACTCAAAACTATAACATAACTTTTAGCAAAGGTGTCGGATTCCGGCTAGATTGGGCCGGAATTGACACCTGATTGCAGATCGCCGGGTGGAGAGGATGGCGACGGAGCCATGCCGGGGGGGGCGGCGGCAAAGCATGACGAGGGTCGACATTGAACGGCGAGGTAGGAGACGATGTTGATGACGCACAGCAGCGTGATGACGATGACGAACGACAATTGGCGGCGAGGTGACGAGATTGATGACGACCGCGAGGTAGTAGAGAGGAAGGAGAAGGGGAGGTGGGGGGGTGGTGGCGACGGCGGCAAAGCGGTAGCGTGTGGCCGCGGGTGGGCGGCGTTGTCGGGCGGGCTGCCCCCGAGGGCGCGGCGTGGGTGGCGGCGTGCCAAGGGCGGCGGTGGTGTTGGGCGGCGCGACGCAAGCGTCGTGGGAGAGAGAGAGCCCGAGAGACAAGAGGCGTTGGGAGTTACCCCTTTAATTTATTTCTTTCTTAAGATCCAACGGCTACATACCCCTTGTATTTATAGTCCGAGGGGGACTTGTATGCTAAGCAAACTCTACGAGGTTTCCTTTATAGATTGGAATACCTCTCGACAAGCAACCTATTTATTCCCTATTCTATTCCTTAAATATTCCTTACCTAATAGCGAAGCAACTATTTATTCTCTATTTTATTCCTATCTTTATTCTATAAATATTCCTTACTTAATAGCGAAGCAGCCGACGTGGGCGCGTTCATGGCGGGGCGATGGCGGCGCCCGGCCAGGAAGGCGCGCGCCCGGCGGCTTTGGGCCCCAGGCGGCGTCGGTTTCCCCCTTGTTGGGCCCTATTCCGGCGATCTCTTTTCGGATCATGACATTTCTCCCCCGACGGTGGCCCTCGCGTACCGCTGCTCGCGACCGTTGTCGCGTTGTTGATGTGCCGGGCGAAGATGGAGATGCCGACCTTTTGCTGGCTGCGGAGACCACCCTGTAGTACCTTTAATAAGGCCGTGACATAGTGGAGATGTTTGTCGAGGAAGACGATCTCCATTGCGGGCGTTCAAGCTGATGTTTTCGGATGGAGCTTAATGGTTCAGCGTTGCCAAGTAGGTTGTCGCCAATTGATGCCGATGATGAAGGATGGGAGCCTGCGGGGATAGTGACAAAGCCGTCGAGGTAGGAGATTGATGTGGGTGGTATGTACCTCATGTCATCGTCGCTGAAGCTCACAAGTCGAGGCTTGCTGAAGTTGGAAGCGTCGAACTTCTTGACGAGTTGGTTCGTAGTGCTCCCTATGTAGGGTGCCTCGGTGCGATGCAGCCCACGGTATGTTGGCGTAGTCGTGCCGGGCATAGATGTCGTTGAGGAGCATGGGAGCCAATTGATATGCCTCGGAGTTGTCCCTGCTGCCGCAGTCGCGAAGTCGACGTCGCGATGGTTGTTGGTGTCGCCGTTGAAGGACGTCCCAAAACCGAGTAGGGCACCATGGTATCTTGTCTCCGTTCTCTCGTGGTGCCTTGGTGATGCGTAACGACCAAAGGAAGAGGAGTCTTTGTTGTCGCCGGTTTGGCATTTGTGTACCGGTTTTACGCTTTGCGTGGACCGATGATGTCGCCTTTCTTTGGAGCTGCGACTTGAGAGATGGAGTGCTCCGCCATTGTCGTCATCACCGTGGCGCCCATGTGTGGAACGCCGTGGTTGCCAATGTCGAGGTTGGAAGCGAGGATGTCGCCGTGATTGATGCCCTTGTAGACGTTGTCGATGGTAGGCATGGTGAAGACGTAGTCGACATCGGGGAACATCATTGACGTTGGCATCCTTGAGGACGCCGTTGCCGCTCATGGCGCCCATTGTAGCGTCCTTGTCGTTGTCGACGTCGCCGATGCCGCCAAAGCAATGTGGCTAGCGGCGTTAGAGGTGATGTCGGGGTTGTTGACGCCACAGAAGGGTGTCGTTGTTCCCATAGATGATGCCAGGGTCGAAGACGTCTTGGTTGACGACGTCGAGCGACATCGTTGGAGCACAGGTGACAGAGATAGAAGCTCCTTGTTGAATGAGATTGACGTGCACGGTGATTGTGGAGCTTGTGATGTCCTGGGCAGCGGGTTGTTGGCGTTGTGACTCATGTCGCTGTTGTTGTCCAGGATGGCGTGGGACGACCGGATTGAGATTGGCGATGTCGGTCTTGGCGTCGCGGCGACGCCGTTGAGTCGTCCTTGTTGGGACTCGGATGTTCCCAATGCCAAGGATGATGTTGTTAGTGACCGGGAACTCATCTTGCCATTGCGAGAGCCGTGAGACGTTGGCCTAATTGGGTAGGCTTTTCGCCTAACGGCCGGTGGACGTCGGTGGTAGCCTCCCTGCTCGGATCTGATCCGAGAGCAACAGCGGGGGTACTCACGGGTAGGCGTGTTCGTTGTTTGCAGCGTCGATCATCTTGGAGGGGTGGCGTGGCGGTGGCGTCACCGCCGGCGGCGCCCATGGCTGGAACGTCGTCGGTGGTGGCTGAGGTGACGTCGTGGCGCGCACGTCGGACAGCCGGGCCGTGTGCTGCGGTGTTGCTGCTTTGTCTTGGCCACCGGGTAGTCGTAGATCGAGGGAGCTCCACCAAATAGATCCGGCTCGGCGATCATGTGGCTGTCCAACGGATCTTGGCGTTGGTGGTGGTCGGCCGTCGGTGGTGGGGAATCGCCCCGGTCTCGGATACCGGTGTCGCCGATTCCAGCTAGATTGGGCGGAATTGACACCGATTGCTGATCGTCGGGTGGAGAGGATGGCGGCGGAGCCATGCCGGGAGGGCGGCGGCGGCAAAGATGGCGTAGGGCGACGTTGAACGGCGAGGTAGGAGGCGATGTTGATGACGCATACAACAGCGTGATGGCGATGACGAAGCGACAATTGGCGGCGAGGTGACGTAGATTGATGACGACCGCGAGGTAGTAGAGAGGAAGGAGAAGGGGAGGAAGAAGGGGGCGGTGGTGGCGACGGCGGGCGGCGGCGTGTGGCGCGCCGTGGGCGGCGGGCGTCGGGCGCGCGCTGGGCGCGGGCGGCGTGCCAAGGGCGGCGGTGGTGTTGGGGCGGCGGCAACGCGGCTTGAGGGAGAGAGAGAGCCCGAGAGACAAGAGCTGTTGGGAGTTACCCCTTTAATTTATTTCTTTCTTAAGATCCAACTGGCTACATACCCCTTGTATTTATAGTCCGAGGGGGACTTGTATGCTAAGCAAACTGAAGGGTCGAGATGGGGACTAGAGGGGGGGTGAATAGTCCCTTTTAAAAACTAATCGCACCGGCTAACCGAAACAAATGCCGAATTAAACTTATCGGTCTAGCCAAGACTTCACCCCTCTAACTAAGACTCTAAATCACCTCACAAAAGATCCTACACAAGAAAGGTGAGGTAACAACCCTAGCTTGAGCTCCTAATCAATTCTAATGCAAGGTCACACAAACCTAAGCACTAGTACTTCAAGCACAAGAGAGCTCCTACACAATTCTAGTAAGCGCAAGCACAAAGCCCCTAAGCTCACTAGATGCACAATGGACAAGGCAACACACGCCTAACCCAAAGGCTCAAATTACCTAGCTACACAAGCTAAGCAAAGTAACTAAACAAGCTACACAAGCTAGATAGTTACAACTACTCTACTCAAGCACAAGCACAATATATATGAAAGTAATAACAAGGCTTGAGATGAAGAGATTGCAAACCACCGCGATGTGTGGACACAAGATGACACCGGTGATTTTTTACCGAGGTCTCGGGAAGCTTGCCACCTTCCCCTACTCCTCGTTGTGTCGACCAACACTTTAGTGGTTCCACGGTTTGGCGAATCACCCGGTGATGATTCTCAAGCTTAATGGCGGTGCCAAATCCCACAAATTGGGAGCTCGATCGAGACACTCACCAATGTGAGTTCTCTAGCCAATCCCTCAACAGGGGTACCGTGTGAACCCACACACAAGTGTGGTAGCTCAATGACACGCTCCACTAGAGTTGCTCTTCACGATCCCCCGCGAGGTGAGCACGAACCTCTCGAAATCTCTTCTTGGAGCACCGCACAAGCTTCCTTGCGTGCTTTCACGAAGCCTCTTGCCACCGAGCCGTCTAGGAGGTGGCAACCTCCAAGAGTAACAAGCCCACCGGCTTGCAACACGATCACCTAGTGCCACGAATGCGATCTCTCAGCATAGCGCGCACTAGAACACGATCTCTCACTCAATCGGATGAGCGATATCAAGCATATGTGAGTGGAAGGGCTCTTGAGCACTCTCAAGCATGGACACAAAGTCCCCAAGGTGCTTAGCCCTTGCCATGGCCGAACACACCATCTATTTATAGCCCCCAAGCCAAATAGAGCCGTTGGTGCTTCAAACCACGGATTACAAGACCTTGGCCGGACGCACCGGCCCGGACTCACCGGCGAAGTCGGTCCAGCGTCCGATCGCCGCTTCCTTCCGGCGTCCGGTCGAGCGGACAAGGCCATCGGGCCCACGGCTAACGGCTACGCCCGGCGTCCGGTGCATGCTTCCGGTCATCACCGGAAGCTTCCGGTCCCTGCGTCGGTCGCGGCGTCGGTGAAAACGCCGCTGCGAGCTTTACGCGAGCGCGACGGACGGGACGCTCCGGTGGCAGCGTCGGTCAGGCCTCTCCGCTTCGGTCGGCGTCCGGTCGGCGTTTTCAGCGAAAACTCCACGAAACACCGGCGCCTTCTCTTCCTTTGCTTCGACATGCTACCCATCAAGTATACCAAACTTGAGCACGAGGAATAGCATGTTTTCATCTCCAACTTGCATCCGGCGCAATAGAAAATATGCATCTCATTTTCTCGAAGGCGCCGAATCCCGCCTCGCAAGCTCGGCGGGAGGATGAGCGGTTCCCAAACCCAACTCAACCCTGCAATCACCGCCGCCTTTGCAAATGTGCCAACACCACCAAGTGTACATCACCATGTGCAAGTGTGTTAGCATTTTCACAATCATTTCAAAGGCCGGGTTAGCTCTTGTCACGCCACTCGATCCTAACACATCGCAAAGTTAGATCGCTCAAGTGGCACTAGATGACCGATATGCAAACCGGTTTGCCCCTCTTAATAATACGGCCATCTATCCTAAACCCGGTCATAAACTTCTCTAAGCTCCAATGACCGGCGAAATGAAATGCCCTATAGGTTATACCTTTGCCTTGCGCATTTCCATTCCGCTCCATCTCCAAGTGCCAATGCAACCAATGCACCAACACGATCAAGAATGATATGATCCACTTCATATCATCACATGACCTTCTTGGTCCATCGATCTTGACCTCACTTGCTCTTCACCGCTATTGCATCGGTCCATCGGCGCCAAGTCCAGTGACTTGCCCTTCACACTTGCAACCGGTCCTTCAAGCCAAGCCTCGTCTTGATCTTCACCACCTTGGTCACATGACTCCATGTCATGTCTCATATGCAATAAGCTCCTTCATTGCATCATCATCATGTGTGAACTAATCTCCCGTGTATAATCTCAATCACACATATTAGTTCACCTAATGTTGACACTCAATTACCAAAAACCACAAGGGACCTTTCACAAACTCTACGAGGTTTCCTTATAGATTGGAATACCTCTCTGACAAGCAACCTATTTATTCCCTATTCTATTCCTTAAATATTCCTTACCTAATAGCGAAGCAACTATTTATTCCCTATTTTATTCCTATCTTTATTCTATAAATATTCCTTACTTAATAATAGCGAAGCGGGGCGCTGCGTTCATGGCGGACGATGGCGGCGCCCGGAAGGAGGCGCGCCTCCGGGCTTTGGGCCCTGGGCGGCGTCGGTTTCCCCCTTGTTGGGCCCTATTCCGGCGATCTCTTTCTGGATCATGACACAGTATTAGTTCTTAACTAATAGAGCGAAGGATGACGAGGTGATACTGCCATTGCCAATGAGCATCAAAGCTCTACGTTATAACCAGGTACCACACAATCTTTAGGCACACGACAGAGTCTCTAGACATAGTCTTCCAGATGGGTGCAAAGATGAAAAATGGTGGAGCTGCTTGACATGGTCAAAGTTGTGCCACAGGCAACTCCACTGCGGCGAAATGCTTTTCTCCTGATGCCACTCATTCCCACTGTACGTGAAACTGACATCGCAAATTCAAATGATGTTGTAGACGAATACATGGCTAGAGAGACGACAGGGCTTAATGCACTACCTAGGAGCCTTGAGGCCATATATATAGTGAAGTGCGCATAGTAGTTGGTGGGTGAGTTTTTATTACATTTACAGCTACCTGGGTGGACCAGCACTTCTTTTTTCACACATGCTGCCCTTAAAAGTTGACCACCACAAACTGACTTCAGAATAAATAAACAAATTCTCGGCCTTCGGGGCCTAATTGGAGCAGAGCAGGTGCGGATCCGGGGATCCCGGGGGGGGCGCTGCGGGCCTGTAGCCCCGGGGAGGCACAATTCCCATGCTAATTACTACACTTAGCCAAGTAAACCACCATTAAATTTCTTGATTTTCGTTGAATCTTCACTAAATAGTCCCCCCGGACTTTATCGTGGCTCCGCCCCTGGAACAGAGGAACACGAAATAGGGGAATGGAAGAAAAGAAAAAAATAGAAATTGGTGTGAAAATAAAGGATTGGAAAAACACACAAAAGATAGCACGAGGTGTTTGGAACGCAGGAATTCTGAGCCAGGGAATCTGAGAACTAAGAATCACAAAGGAAATATAATTGGAGGCACATAGCAGGATTATACTACTAATAGACTCGACATGCACATGTATGTTTCAGATGGGACGAGACTCGCACGATAGAGTCACCTATGGACTCACTGCAGCTACTTTCACGGTACACCATTCTCCAATCATTGGCCCATTGTTCTCCATGCACAAACAAGAGTCATGGCCCCATCCATCTAGGCAAGGAGCCAAGCCTGCCAGCAAGCGAATGAGAGGCAACGGCTATAGGTGGCAACCACAAATCGCTCGATGGCATGCTTACGGCAAGCATCTAGGGGGTGCTCAATGTCGTTGCACTATGCAGGCCAGTTCTTGCTTGAAATTTTCCTTGATCCTCTTAAGAAAACTTCGATTTTTATGATCCATTTTTGAACTATATCTACAAAAGAGGTCTTGATTTGTTGAAATTAATTTGATATTCATATTGATTTCCATTTCTCCTTTCATCTTGCTGCGGGTTGCTCCCGTGCAATCCGTTTCACTCGCATGATAGCACTGGATGTTTTCAAATTGCTTTCAACAAGATCTGGATGTTTTCATTCCTGTGTTTTGTGAATCAAAACTTCCATTCCAAAGGAATCAAAACATTCCTATTGGATTTGAATCTTATATCTAGTCGAGTTTTGTGCTGAACCAGTACCAGAGGGATAAGTATCGTGCAGAACCATTGGTCTGATGATTTGTAATGCTAGGACAGGTAAGACGAATTCATTTGCTGTTTATTCTCGGTCCATTGTTTTCTCAAATCAACAGGTGCCATTGTGGTGCTGTGCTGAGATGGAAAGACATTGGGGGATGTATGCATCCTGGTTTAAAATATATGCTACTGCTGCTGCTGAGGAAATATGGAGGGGTTGCATGCCGCCTAGTTTAATAAATATAACCCGTTGCTGCTGAGGAAATTTGCAGTATCCGTTAAAAAATATATATATATAATCTGAAGTGTGTACATTTGAAGAAATGAAATAAAGATAGAGTGTACATTCTTTAAAGAATATCAGTAAGGCTGGGGTATGGTTGTCTGGGTCTGTCAAACTTCGGAAGTGTTCACGTTCGCTGGTTCGTCTTGTTAATGAAAATGTTTTGTCCCATTCATAACACTTTCCAAGAGCTGGTTCGTGTTGTTAATGAAAGTTTATTGTGCCATAGATACACTTAACGAGCCCTGTTTGGTTCCAAATAAGTCACCAACTTATAAGTTAAAAAGTGAAATAAGTGACTTATTTTACCAAACACCGGCAACTTAAAAGCAGGGGTGACTTATAAGCAATAACTTGGTTTACCCTGCTTAAAACTTTGAAGTCAGCATTTTCTCTGTGGGGTCCTAACTTATAAGTAATCTAGAACCAAACAACCATGACTTATAAGTCACTAGTTTTAAGTCAACTGACTTATAAGTCACTTGACTTATAGGAACCAAACATGGTCTAAAATCACTCATCTTCACTATCTGTTAACAGAAGTGTGGTCTAATCGTCTTGCACCGTGGCTGCTAAGGATTTTCAAACTTTTGTCTTCTACATAGAATGTAAATGTGAACTGTAATTAGGACTGTAACTAACAATCGACTGGTACGTGTCTTTAATAGTGCGTGAACAGAAGTGTTCACTGTCTGTTGCTAGAAAAATGCATTGTGATTGGAGATCACAGATGAACTTCCAGCACTAGGCTGACAAGGTTACCCTACCATTGTCGAGGAGCATTGGAGATACATAGTCCTCCTAACATGGATTACTAAGTTTAGCTTCACTGCACTAAGTGCCGGAACAGGCACAAATAGCCTTGGAGATGGGTGCAAAGATGGCCGCTAGAGCTGAGAGTTGTACCACATACATCCGTCAGATTATTGTACAACGAAATGCTCTTCTTCCGATACCAGTCATTCCCATTGCAATGTAAATCTCCTCTGTAGAATTGAAATTCGTATGGAAGGCATAGAGAATACATAACTAGAGGCTTGTGGCCATATATATATATAGTGCCATAGTGGCGTGTGCATCATATTGGGTGGGTGAGTTCTTATAAATTTCATTTACAACTACGTAGGTGGGCCAACACTTTTTCCTCACATATTTCCTAAAATGCTGAGCATCAAAAATTGAAAAGGGTGACTTCGTAGGAGACGTCATGGCCTTGAAGCTTGTGATGAATGTTTTCTTTGTGATCAAGCTCAGGAAACAATTGATCACCTGATGTGCGAGTGCTCAGTGACAAAGGAGGTTTGGTTATCGATCCTCTCGACAATCCAAACCAATTTTCCTCAGCCAGCATCCTCCACTCTATGCTAGTGGAGGCGACTTTGTGGTCTGCTTTCCAGCGCCAAACGTGCAGGCATGGATTCGCTTTTCGCGTTGGTCTCATGAGAGTTTTGGAAGGAGCACAATGCTCCATGTTTCGGAGGGGCTGCCAAAACGTCATCTGAACTCCTGTGAGTCATCCGTGCAGAGGCCGAGCGGTCGATTGAAGCGGGAGCGAGTGGGCTTCGAGTACTTGCTCAGCCATAGCTTTTTCTCCCAACATTGTTCTCGTTGTTATTTTTTCATCATGTAATCTTTCTTTTTTGCCTGGCCAAGCGCTGTTTTCTTGTACATAACATTTCTCCTTCTTAATACAAAGATATTCACTCTCGTGCGTATTCTAGAAAAAAGAAAAAAATAATAAAAGGGTGACTTGAAAAAAGAAATGAATAGACTCTACCTGATTTGCACCAAGCCCTTCGGATATGATTGTTTGAGGTTGCTATTGATACACTAGTAAAAATCTGAATGTTTTGCGCTTGCTGTTGATACACTAGCAAAATTATGTGACCAGTCGACCACTATTCGTCTGCGGCCACACATGTATACATAGACCACACTGTGTAACTTACCACTAGGCTGTAGCACAGTTCCGAAACAAACTATAGTAACACACTGTGTGTCTTTTTTGTAGTCGCACATAATGCCAACCCTATTCAATATTGGCAATCTGGGCTTACGCGGAACACACTATTCTTTTGAGTCTGATTAATCGTTATTTATTAGCCTCTTGTATATATTTATATCTACTCACTAACACTTGGACAGGTAACTTGGTGTAATTGTAATTCCGCGGCCTGACCCCAGTGGTGCTTCTGTTATTGGTGTTGGAAAGGTGAGCTTCATCTTCCTTTGATATTTTATTAGATCTCTTTTCCTATACTTGGAATTTCCTCCCATTTCCTCATTGCTTTTTAATTATTTTGTAAAAAGGGTACCTTAGTCATTTTGCTCCTTCCCCACTCCAACCCCAACCCCATCCCCAGCCGGTACATTCAGCCCCGACGCCATGGCCCCGTCCGCTCCAGGCTCCTCCTCCCGCACCCGCAACCCCTCCCCGAGCCAAATCCGCCAAGTATAGGAAAAGAGCATTTGGATAGTACAGACACTTTCTGTATCCATGAGCTTTTGCTGGACTGCAGGTGTTTTTGGAATATGCAGATGTGGAGGGCTCAACCAAAGCGAAGACGGGGATGCATGGGCGGAAATTCGGTGGGAACCAGGTGGTGGCTGTGTTTTACCCTGAGGACAAGTTCACTGCTGAGCAATACGACTGAAAGCTGTTGATTTTATTCTAGAGTTGCAGTTTCACCACACAATGTGGTATTGTTTTAATATTTGATTTGACCCAGAACCAGAGCAGTTATTCCTATTGGATTTGAATCTTATCTAGATGTGTGTCGTGCTGAAATCAGTCTATATATAAGGGATAATTTTCGTGCAGAACAATTAGTGTGTACTGCTAGGATAGTTAAGATGAATTTGTTTGCTATTTACTGGTCATTTGTTTAATCAAATAAAGAGGTGCCATTGTGGTGCAGTGCTTGGAGGGCACGTATGGTCCCTGTTTAAAATATGCTGGAAATATGGTCGGTTTATCTGAAGTGTGTACATTCTCTAAATAATAAAATAGTGAACATTAGTGTAACAAATAAAGTAATATCACTAGGGACGTGATGGTTTGGGTTTGTCAAACTTAGGCAATTGTTTCTGACGATCGACTGAGATCGTCTTATATAATGAAAATGTATTGAGCCAGGGTACAAAGACCGAGAATATATATAATAAAATGAAAATGTGTTTTTTAGATAATGGATTTTTTTGGCTTTAGCCTTCTATTAAGAAGCCTCGGTCCAAACTTAGTATAGAAACATACGCATAGTTTAAACTTACTACAGGTTACAAACTAAAGTCCAAACTTATTATAGAAGCACACCCATAGTTTAAACTTATTATACAGGTTACAAACTAAATTCCAAGACGGTAAATGAAAGATCAGCCATTGGATGAAAGAACTCAATGGCTCTCGATTCTATTAGCTTGCAAGCATTAAGAATTTGTTCCTTGGCATCATCCGAGCACTACAATAGAGCCCAAAACCATTGTTAGGTTCCTCCAAAATGCCACGCTTTCTCATTTGAGTCTTGATCAGCCAATGCCACATTGCGCTTGCTCCTACGCGTAGGCGTGGTATTCTCAGCAGGGGTATATGCAGGATATTTTGGACTCCGAGGCTCCTCAAACGATTTAAGTACCCAAGGCTTGGTCGATTCAGGTAACCGGGTCGACTTCAGCTCCATAATGCCACGGTACTAAGAAAGAAAGATGAAGCTGCTGGAGTTGAGGTCAAGCTGCTGTAGTAGGACAGAGTTGTGCCACACACACCCTTCAGCCACTTGTTTAGGCAAATGCTCTTCTCCTGATACCACTCATTCCCATTGTATAGCTGCTCCGTAGGATTGCAAATTCATATGGATGTTGTGGAAGAATACATAGCTAGAGAAACACGAGGGCTTAATACAATACCTGAGAGGCATGAGGCCATATATATAGAGGGGTGTGCGCATAATAGTGTGGGTGAGTTCTTGTTACATTTACAGCTACGCATGTGAAACAGCACTTCTTTTCCTCACAGGTTCTTAAAAGTTGAGCACCACAAATGATGAAGACCGGCTTCAAAAGAAATGAGCAGATTATACCTGCTTTGCATTAAGCCCTTCAGATCTGAGTGTTTTGCGCTAGCTGTTGATACACCAGCAAATTTATGGCTACCAGTCAACCACTATTCGTAGCGTGGCAGCAAATGTATAGTTAACAACATTTACAAACAACTGTCATGATTAAGTAGAAGAGAAGCATGATGTTAATAATAGACCGTAACCTTTGCAAATGTAGACATTGTGGATAATGGTGGTGTGTCCTTGGATAAGGCCTTAGACTCACAAGCAAGAATATCATTTTTCCATTCATTCTGTTCCATTATTCGAACGACTTGCAGTTCACAGTAAATACTGTAGCAAAGCAACAGAAAAAAAAATATTAAGTCAAAATAAAAAAAATTGTTGCCGAGTGCTACTAGCGGCACTGGGCAAAGGTCCTGTTTGCCGAGCGCCAGCTGGCAGGCACTTGACCAAAGTTTAGGCTTTGTCGAGAACCAAACGGCTGGCGTTCGGCAAAGGCAACGGCCCAGACCGCGTTATAGGCATTGGACCTTTGCCGAGGGTCGGTTCTTTGTCGAGTGTTGACACTCTGAAAAGAAGACCCTTTGAAGAGTGTCGGTTTTTGCCGAGGACCAGGACTCGGCAAAGCAGGGGGTGCCAAGCATCATCCTTTGCCGAGCGCGACACTTAGCAAAGGGAGGCTTTGCCGAGTGCCCGATATTTGGCACTCGGCAATGAAATTTAGGCTAAGCAAAGCCGGTTGCCCGTAGTGACTTGGACAGGTAACTTGGTGAAAGTTGTAATTCCACGGCCCGGCCCCAGCTATGCTCCTATTGCTGGTGTTGGAAAGGTGAGTTTTATTTTCCTTTGATATATTATTCTAACATCATTTGGATAATACATACACTTTGTGTATCCTGATTCATGAGCTTTTCCTACACTGCAGGTGTTTTTGGAATATGCATATGTGGATGGATCAACCAAAGCAAAGACAGGGATTCATGGGCAGAAATTCGGTGGGAATCAGGTGGTGGCCATGTTTTACCCTGAGGACAAGTTCGCTGCTGAGCAATACGACTGAAACTTGTAGATTTTTATTCTAGAGTTGCATTTTCACCACACAATGTGGCATTTCGTTTAATCTTTGATTTGACCCAGAACCAGAGCAGTTATTCCTATTGGATTTGAATCTTATCTAGATGAGTTTGGTTCTGAAATCAGTTTATATATAAGCGATAATTTTCGCGCAGAACAATTAGTCTGTGTACTGCTAGGATAGCTAAGATGAATTTGTTTGCTGTTTATCGGCCATCTATTTCGAATAAAGAGGCTTCTGTTTAAAATATGCTGGAAATATGGAATATCCGTATGCTGGATTGGTCGGTTTATCTGAAGTGGGTACATTCTCTGAAAAATAAAATAGTGAACATCAATGTGCATCTATGAAAGAAATATCACTAGGGACGTGCTGGTTTGGGTTTGTCAAACTTGCAAGTGTGTAATTAGCAGGAGTCGACTGGCCTGTGGGTTTCCGTCATGTCCTAGTTGTCGACACTTTCTAGAGATGGTTCGTCTTATAATGAAAATGTATTGAGCCCTGAGATGAGGCTGCTGCAGTAGAAGCCGCTGGAGTCTGATAAGAGTCTGCTGTAGTAGGACAGAGTTGTGCCACACGCATCCTTGCCACACACATTCTTCAGCCACTTGTTTAGGCAACTGCTCTTCTCCGGATACCTCTCATTCCCACTGTAAAGATGCTATGTATGATTGCAAATTCATATGGATGCTGTGGAAGAATAAATAGATAGATAGACATGAGGGCTGAATACATAGCTTTTTTTTAGATAATGGATAACAATATCCGGCCTCTACATCCCAAGGATGTACACAGCCCAAAAAGCTGAATACATAGCTATAGAGACATGAGGGCTTAATACAATACGTGGGAGGCACGCGGGCATATATATAGTGGGGTGTGCGCAAAATAGTTGGGTGGGTGAGTTCTTGTTATATTTACAGCTATGTATGTGGACCCCCCTCACATGTTCTTAAAAGTTGAGCACCACAAATGGAAAAGAGTGACCTCAAGAAATGAACAGATTCAGATTCTACCGGCCTGCTTTGCATTAAGCCCTTCAGATCTGAGTGTTTTTTGCTAGCTGTTGATACACCAGCAAATTACGGCTACCAGTCAAGTAGTCAACCACTATTCGTAGTGTGGCTGCAAATGTATAGTTAACACTTAACAACACTCACAAACAACTGCCATGATTAAGTAGAAGAGATACATGATGTAAATAATAGATCGTATCTTGGCGTATGGACTTCTCCTTTGCAGATGGAGACACTGTGGATAATGGTGGAGTGATGATATGTCGCCAATGTTGATGAAGACGGGTCAATGTAGCCAATAGTGGAGATAATAGTACACGACACTACCATGGAAGACGAGATGTCGTGTAGATCCGAGTAGTCGCGCGTGAAGGCACTATCCTTTTGAGTTTGATTAATCATCATCATTATTATTACCCTCTTTCTATATATATTTACTCACTAACACTTTGGACAGGTAACTTGGTGAAAGTTGTAATTCCACGACCTAACTTTTTTTTTTGAAGAAACTAGAGGGGCTGTGGAGTCCCTACTAAAAATTTATTAAACAGTAACTAAGCGGATTATAGCGAGAGTTTGACAAAAAAACAAACAAGAAACAAAAGCCAAGAGCCAGGGGAGCAAATCTGGAAACAAAAAAAATTAAATCAATTACACAAGTTGCTGTAGCCATAACTCAATAGTTGGAAAATATTTCTTCTTGGCTCTCCATAAGAGCTGCCGAAGACTCTTTTAAAGATTTCTAAGCAGTGCAAGCAATTAGCCGGGATTCCTCTGAAAATAATATGATTTCAAAGTGTACATATGCTCCAACACATGAGAATGATCATTTTCATGTAGAAGTACTAATAACTGTTAGACCAATGAGGTCCCAACAGTTCCTTGCAAACTTACATTCCATGAAAAGGTGATCAACTGCTGTTCAGAGTCTAGGCGGAAGGCGGAATGTGCCTACACCAAAACACAAAGGTTGATGTGTTGTCGGCAGGTACCACTAAGTGGGGCCAAGACTGCACAGTCACAAAGACATCCTGGAGATGGCAGGACATGTCAAAAAAGGTAGAACTGTTCAAGCTACACAGAGATGTGCCACAAACATCCATCCGACCATCTGCAGCGAAGTGCTCTTCTCGCTCCCGATACCTCTCATTCCCACGGTAAATCTGCCACATCTCAAATTCATATATGAAGGTTGGAGAAAAATACACAGCTAGAGAGACAAGAGGGCTTATTAAGCTTCGAGGGAGGTTTGAGGCAATATATATAATGGTGTGCACAGAATAGTAGGTGGGTGATTTATTATTACATTTACAGCTACATACATGGTGTAGCAGTTTTGCTCACACATGCATGCTGCCCTGAAAAAGTTGAGCCACAAATTGAAGAAAAGTGAAATCAAAAAGTAATGAACAGATATTAGGCTTGTTATTTTTCATAAACCGAACTAAGTGAGCTACATATATATAGCGTACTGCACATGCCATACATGGACAACGTAAGACAGAGTCAATTTACAGGTAAACATGAGCGATGTTTGTGAACAAAATGCAACTAAAATACGTGCAATCTAGTACATGATATATAAGTTAGAGGAAAGTCGAACCCTTGCTCCATGAACTTGTTTTTGAAAAATTTGGCAAGTTCATAATTAATTCAAGGACATAAATCATGATGATCACACATACTAGCATGTAAACAATGCTATCTAGTGTTTTAGTTGCTTCTTCTCCTCCGTAATAGTCTCTGTATTATCTAGAGTTTCCATATAATCTAGGATTAGTCTGTTTATTACCTTTCTCATTTGTTTTATTCTTTCTATATGGTACAATTCTAGCTAGATAGATAATAAATCTGTAATTTGTTTTTTGTTTGTTCATTGAACCTCCGTATTGATCTCTTACCACATCATCTTCTATATTAGGATTAGTCTTCGTGTTATCCCATTCTCATCTCCTTCATTCTTTTTATTATTATTGTGATTTTTTCTAGTCATCCACTATATGTGGCTTGGAAAATGCATTGTTTTTCCCTTGCAACAGATGAGCAAGAACTCAAAATTGCAATATATGGGAACTTTCAGCAGTGCTTGTTCTTAACTAATAGAGCGAAAAGGCTGGCAAGGTGACACTACCATTGTCGTCGGGGGTGGATCTACAGTGTTGATAGTGGGTGCGGCCGGACCCACGGAAATTTAGAATAACAGTGGAAAAAGACAAGTTTTCATCATATTTGCACCCACAATTCAAAGTGTCTTGCACCCATAAGACAAGCTGCACCCCCTCAGATTTGCTCTAGCTCCGCCATTTGTCGTGGAGCATTGAAGCTAAACAATCCACAGAGTTTGATGCTGGTACCACTAAGTTTGGCCGCACACCCACAGTCTCAATGCAACGCTCTTGAGATGATTACAATGATGGAAAAAAGATGGAGCTTCTTCACATGGACAGACTTGTGCCACAAACATACTCAGAACTCCTGTTCAGCATAATGTTCTCCCGATGCCACTCATTCCCATTGTATGTGAAGCTGCTCAGCACCATCACAAATTGGTATAGGTGTTGTAGAATAATACATAGCTAGAGAGAGACAAAAGGGCTTAAAACACTACCTTGGAGGGTTTAGGCCATATATATATAGTGGTGTGGGCATAATAGTGGGTGGGTGACTTCTTATTACATTTACAATTACTTACGTGGACCTAGCACCTTTTCTTTTCTCATACATGGCGCTGCCCTTAAAAGTTGAGCACTACAAATTGAAAGGAGTGACTTCAAAGAGAAATGAACAGATTCTACTTGATTTGCATCAAGCCCTTCAGATCTGAGGGTCTAATGGAATGGAGGAACACCAAACAGAGGAATAGAAGAAAAACTCAGGAAAGGAATAGAAATATAGTGTGAATACAGAAGATTGAAAAAACACAGAAAAAGAACAGAGAAATGTAGAGTTGTTTCGAACACATGACTTTTGAACCAGGGAATCTGAGAATTATAAGAATAATAAAGAAAATATTGGAGGCACTTGATCCATGGACTCAGTTCAGCTACATTTACCATACACCACCGTTGTTATCGAATCTTTGGCCCATTGTTCTCCATGCACAAACAAGAGCCATGGCCTCATCCTCATATAGGCAAGGAGCCTGGCGTGGCAGCGAATGAGGGCCAATATGGCTATAGGTGGCATCCACAAATCGCTAGATGGCATGCTTGCGGCAAGCATGGATGCCGGTCAGTGTTCAACATCGTTGCACTACGCTGGCAGGGAATCGATCTAAGCTATTTGGCGCGTTCTTTCTTGCAAATGGTTTTGGATTGATCCCCGTGTTTTGATTCATATTTGCGAAGACAAGTTTGATTTGTCCGATCCATTTTTTATTTATATATGCAAAAGAGGTATTGATTTCCGCTTATCCTTTCATCCTGCTGTGCCTTGATCCTGTGCAATCCGTTTCACTCGCATGATAGCACGCCTCAGACTTCAGCCAAAACATTAGTTTCGACTAGATCTGGATGTTTTCATTCCTGCATTTTGTGAATCAAAACATTCCTTTTCAAACGAATCGGGAGGCTTCCTCCTTTCCAACTGTGGATGATGTCAGCAAAACAAAGAACTCAACTTCTTTCTTCAGTATTGCGCTAGTTTTTCAAGCGCTTGCTGTTGATACACTAGCAAAATTACGTAGACCACAATTTGTCCATAGTGTGGCCACACATTTGAAGACCACGTTGTGTAACTTAGGGTCTGTATGGTTGGTGCTGTAGTTTTCCACACCTAACCTTTTGTGAACAGTGGCTGCTACGGAAAGTTTGGTGAGCAAAATTGAAGCCACATTGTTTTTTTTTGACCGAACGGGTCGGGGAGTCCCCGACTTTTTTTTTAATTAAATGAAAGAATAGTTACAAGAAAGAATTACAAGGGAGCCAGGTTTAAAAAGAAAAAGATTGTACTAAACAAAGCTATCTCTCCAGGTATTAAGAAGGTTACATTTGACCCCTTTGGCCTTGATACAAACCAAGCCAAACTCCTGTATGAAAATTCGTTTCCAGAAGCTTATCTCATTTCTACCGTTATTAAAGATGATACTATTTCTTAGTTTCCAAATGCTCCAATAAGCACATATGACGATCTCCCTGAAAATGTTGTTTTGGAAATCACTTCATTCCTTGAGAAACATGTTGATGGGGCTGAGAGTTAGATCCCATTTTATATTCAGGGTGTCCCAACACAGTTTGCTGAATGTGCATCCAAAGAACAGATGGAAATATGAGTCGTCACATGAATGGTTGCATAGAACACAGTTGTAGCTGACTAAGATCATGTTTTTTCTTTTAAGAATATTTCTAGTATTCAGCCTGTCTCTGACAAGAAGCCAAAAGAAGAATTTTTGGTTTCCTAGATTGTTGCCCTTCGTGTCTCAAAAAAAAAAAAAAGATTGCTGCCCTTCCAGATCCATTTAAAAAGAGGCATGTGATTGTCATTGCTGATCATCCTCTTGTAAGCTTTTCTGCTGCTATAAAGATTACTGCCCCAGCTATATGTCCAAGTGCCATTGGAATTTTATAAAGTAAGCTTTATTGAAATTTTAAAATCATTACAAATAGTGCCCCAGCTATATACTGCCCCAGCTATGAAGATTTCTTAGCTTCCAAATGCTCCAACAAGCCACATTGTTGCCAAAGTTGTGGGACTTGGCGCTGAGAACGTGTAGTGGCACACCATTGTTGTGACAGTGAACCAAAAAATTGCTGAAAAAATTATGGCATGATTAATCTTTGGCGTGAAAAGTTTTGGTCACAAACTAAACAGATCCTTTCGCTGGGCATGATTAATCCTGGGCAGAGTCGTTGATGAGCCCCTCCCCCGGCCTGGAAGCTTGAGCGAGGAGATGAGATCGTCGACCTGGCTCTGGGCGTCGTCGTCTACAGGATGTCCCATCAAGCCGTCATCCAACAACACACCCTCTTCCATATAATCATTCCACTTATCTATGCGATGAACTCATGATAGTCCACGACATGTAAAATTGGGTGGTTGTTGAAACAAAGTACATTATCATAGACAGACTGCTTGACGAAGTTGCTAGACGATTCAATGATGAGACAATCTGACGTAAGTATAATCATTTTAGACGCTCAACTACCACAAATGGCATTTGGCAGTGCACGATGAGAACAAAAGACATGCTTAAAAATGAAGGATTGAAGATCTTAGTCCATACACCACTTTTTTTTTAATATAAAGTAAGCTTTATGGAAATTTTAAAATCATTACAAATAGTGATAGTGCATCCTACTTCTGAGAAATTAAGTAAATTAGTTTCATCAGAACCACATTTTAAGATGAAAAGGGAAGAATTTAAATCAAATAAAAGAATATAGAAGCAAGTCAGGTAACTTTAAAACAGAAACATAACTGGTCATTGCCGCAAATTATAAGCCACATGAGGGTAGAAAAATGGAAAACACCGCACACCCTCTGGGGGTGATCTTTCATATATATCAAGCCGGGAGGCATATGAGCCACTCGCACCATCTACAGATCGAGGGGCACGCATGCAGCCTACACCAGACTAGGGCGTGCACATGCTTCTGTACAACTGTCTAAATATAGTGAACGATGCATGTGTAATAGTGAGGCTTATGCACATGAGTACTAATTTTTAATAGAGGACCAAACATAGTACATATAATTTTTATAGACACTGTCTTAAACTTAATTTGTTAGCTTCTGAGAAACTGACAAGTCATCCTGTTTAATTTGGTTGTTTGGGAAACCTTACTCGGTAAACAACAATGCCTAATGGTTAGGACTTGTTCAAGCAGCTGGGACAATGGGTGGGCCATTGCTATCACAACAAAACTTAGTATAACTGGTTCGACTCAATGCAAAGCTAAAATAATCAAATTGTTTCGCAGATCACTAGTGTCCGGTACTCACAACTTTTGTTTCTTCTTAGTCAAGTTGGCAATCTTGATTTGGGGAACAACAAAAATGGTTCACTTAGAAGATTACATGTAACCATATGATTGTCACAAAATTGTAGCCTTCAAGCGAGTTAACTTACTAGATTATGTAGCCCATATGGTTCACTCTGGTTTGCCAATGGGTCACATACCACTGCAAGCTGGCTCAGTATTCATTGTGTTCTACATCTTCACCAAGATCAAGTGTTCTTTGCTAGAGAATGAAGTATCCACTCACGTCAGCTTTATCAAGCAATGTGAGCATGAGCATAATATATCCCAACACCGCCCAAGCTCAACTACTTTTCTGCTAATATTCACAATGTAGCAGCATTGTCAATAATACAAAATACAGTAGAGAGATGACAGAACAACTTAAGGGAAAAAGTGCTTATGTAGAAGAAGGCACAATGTGTTGTTGAGCTGAGTAGAGTAATATATATGGGAGATGGAAGATGACTACCAAACAAAATGTGTTGTCAGTGTAATTGATAGACGTAGCACTACTGAGTCCATGTGCATTTTGGTGTTAACAGACAGCCTGCATTGTTGCATTCTGAAGTCTTTAGTAGTCTGATTAATTTTAGTTCAGTTCATTTGGGTGGTCCCACAGGGCTGTTTTCAGTGTGGACATCAGCCGCTGTGCATATTTATGGGCTTGACCAGCTGAATCCTTCACCCTTGGTATATATAGAAGATTGATATGGTATGCTGAGTTCTCATGTAGTTGCCATAGAAGCGAGGTTCTGAAATGGACATAACAAGTCTTCTAGCGCTTATGTCTTACTGTAGTTTTGCATAGTGGTTATTGCAACATCATTGCATATATACTCCTAGGTGATTAGCTAGGCTTTTGCTTTTATGTATATCCATGACATCAGAGGCAGCAGATTAATAACCGAAATAGGTAAGAATGACATCACGAAAAAAAGGACACAGGACAATGGATCAAGACTGAAGATTATGAACAGCGACTATACAGGCATGTTATCTGCATGCCTTCATACCTATATTTGTTTATCACGCCAGGACCTCAGAGGTCAGCCGGTTCAATCAGCATGCTGACCATGGTTACCAGGGGCGAAAGAGCTGAGCGTGTGAATTCAATGATGTAGAACCCAATGCACTCTGTTACACGACACTGAATTTGAGCATTCATCAATGATTACTGTGTAATCATTGCTTTAAAAAGATCATGCTCCAGTTTGAATTCTTTGTCCAGCAATAACATGGACCAAGTTTTGACGCTTGCATTCGTTGTCCTGTTGCATACGTGGCTGTAGAGGTAATGACTGATTTAACCATCTGCAATTTTATCCATCAGGGGTGCATAGTCTTCCGCACGTTGCTTTGTCGTTCCCATGGGTAACCCAAGGTAGGTGAATGGTAACGAGCCAATTTGGCAGCCCAGTGTGTTCGCTAGGCTCAGCATCTTCTTTTGGTTAACATTGACTGGCAGCATCCAACTTTGGTGAAACACTAAAATTGCGATCCCCAGGGATCGAACTCTGGCGAGCAGCTCTCACACCCGATACACAAGCCACCGAGCTACACGCTCGTTCTCACTACGAATAGTGGTATGACCTTGTTGACGATCTTGAGATGGGGACATAGATGAAGCTGCTGGAGGTGGACAGAGTTGTGCCACATCCTCTTGTTCAGCAAAATGCTCTTCTCCCGATACCACTCAGTCCCATTGTAAAGCAGCTTTGTAGCATGGCAAGTTCATATGGATATTGTGGAGAATACATATATAGAGGCTTGTGGCCATATATATAGCGGTGTGCCCACAATAGGGTGGGTGAGTTCTTATTATAATTCATTTACAGCTATGTACGTGGACAAGCATCACTTTGCACCTCAGACATGCAGCCATTAAAAGTTGAGCACCACAAATTGAAAAGAGTGACATAAAGAAGAAATGGACAGGGTCTACTTATGCGCATACCCCCTTTCGGATCCTAATGTTTTGCGCATGTTGTTCATACATCAGCAAAATTATGGCGACCACTATCCATATACTGATATACAGTATGGCCATCCAATTAGATTACACTGTGTAACTTACCACTACGTGGTAGCATTACAAAAGGGAAAGGCATAGTTCTAAAACAACTAAATTACCGAACTGAATGAACCGAGCAATGAATGTAGAGAACAAAATGCAACTAAAATATTTAAATAATGGGCAAGTCGAACAGTAGCTCCTTGACCTTTTGATGCTTCACACTTAGATAATTTCAAAATTAATTCAAGGACATAAATTAAGATGCTCACACCTACTAGTCTGTAAATCTCTAGCATACTAGTCGAGTATGTTAGAGATTCCACACGAGCACGAAGTTCTTAACCAATTTTTTTTTACTGAAAATTTGTTTCTTGCGCAAGATCTGAAATTCTCATTGATTGGCTAAGTCTTGGACGATGATCTCTTAGAGATACCCTTCCCACTTCCATGTGACCATCAAGTAAAATTTGTGTGGAAGTTGGAGTTGAGTTGGCCAAGATCCGTACGATTTTGGATTTGCATGTGAGCTGTTCATACAAGTCGAGGCCACCGGACCGTCAACAATGCTGGTCCCATGAGCCCTTTCAGCTCATCCGCGCATGACCGAGCACCAGACCACCTGTCTGGTGTACATCGAACCGGGCTGAATAGTGCCCGTCTGGTGCATCGGACATGGTCACCACTCCATTCGAGCAGAGAGCTCAAATGCTTGGTTGAAGAGGAACCAGACCACCTGTCCAGTGTGCTTGTGTTCGCAAGCTCTGTTTCTTTCCTCTTGTGTTTCTGTTCTAGGAGGTCCGTGTAGACCACGGGCTGTTTGGTGTGCTCTGTGTGTGTTGCTGATTTTTCGGCTCCGCGTGGTGCGTTTGAACTCCGTTTTCAATGCGAGTTTCTTTCTATGTTGTTGGTCATCACCACAACACCCAGACATTGTAAAAGATAAAATAAAATATGCTGTTGGTCATCACCACAACACCCAGCCATTCGTATGGATCTTGTAGAGAATACATAGATAGTGACAAGAAGGCTTAATACAAAACTGGGAGGCTTGAAGCCATACATATAGCAGTGTGAGTTCTTATTACATTTACACGATCAACACACTTCTTTTCTCATACATGCTTCCCTTAAAAGTTGAGCACCATAAATTAAAAAGAGTGATTTCATTAATAAATGAACAGATTCTACCTGATTTCTGTTACAGTAAATGACAATAGTAACACTTTGTCAACCCCATGTGAGGTGTTAGTGCTGTGCACTCTATATCTAGCTTGGCCGACTCATCAGCGTGGCATCCTTCACGAGGCTCCGCGCCCGCTGCTACCCTGCTCAGCTTTCAGCGCTGAGGTGGGATTGTGTTCAACCGGTGTCCATAGCCTCCTCCAAATGACTTAGCTACCTTGTTGCTGATTCTTTGGCTCAATGTGGTGCGTTTGAGCTCCGTCTTCAACGAGAGAGTGTCTTGCTATGTTGTTAGTCATCACCACAACAACCATCCATCGGATGGCTCATAGACATTTCGTTGCGTGATGTTTTGCTTCTTGGGGTTGTACTTAGGATAGCGCGGCAACAAAAGAAGAAAATTTTGGGCTCCCATTAATCCCCTCTGGTCGCCTTTGGTTGTACAGTAAACAAAGCCTACAAACATGATGACCAAATATTAGTGTATTTTGGAACTTGAAAGATTTTACTATTTATCTATTTCCTAAGTGAGAAATAACCAAGATGTTTTTTTGTTGTTTAAAATAGTTGGTCAGATGGAGTGATGGATTTTGTGACGAATGTCATCAAGCTAGCACAAAGTTTGAAGTGGAAATTCTGAAAGGTCCCCAAGTCATTATAACACTTTGACGTTACTGTAATTGTGTACAACCCATAGGAATCGATCCATTCTAACCAATCTGAGACCAGCTGGAGTCCTTGTTCTGCCCTGAGGACAAGTTTGCCGCTGAGCAGTAAGACTGGAAGACCAAAGCCGTGGGTGAGGAATGTGAAGACGCCGCTGCTGGGAAGAAGCCAGCCGCTGCCCCGAGATGCAGCTCGCCTTCGCCGCCGCCTCCATGGTTGCACCGGGCCTCGGCATGGGTGAGGCCCCCTGCCGCTGCCACCACTGTCGACCCTGCAGCCCAAACGTAGCTGCTTGCCACTCAATGCCGGAATGCTCGTCAGAGGTACCGGATCCCACTGTTTTCTTGGAGAGCTCTGTGCCTCAACCTGTGAGGAGAGAGAAAGCAATTCAGAAAATGAGCTGTGTGTGGCCTGGCGTTCCGATGGGGCCACGGCACAGAGGCAGGGCCTGGCGCTGTGTCAAGACGCAAAGGCACAGAGAGATTCCGCTAATTTGGGTACTGCATCGCCTCCCACACAAAATGAGTGTTCTGTTTGCCTTCTCTGTTGGAGCGTATGTTTTTGCCGATAAAACATTGTGCGTGATGCATTTGAGAATGGGTTGTGTTATGAGTTCCTTAACAACAGATGACCAGGAACTTCCAGCTAGCAGATATACATCTTGGTGTTGGTTCTTCAAAAGTTTGATAAGTTTCAGCAGTACTAGTTCTTAACTAAAGCCATGACAAGTCCATCAATATCAACGGTTGCTGGGGAGCATTGGAGGTTCACAATCCAGATCGAGGGTGCTGATTTAATTACAACCTGGTACCACTAATAACTTTCACCGATGAGCCAAGAAGTCGCAACGAACAAACTTGTACATACACAGATGGAAAGAGATGGATCCACTAAAAGAATTGTGCCACGAACATCCTCTGCCATCATCTCGAGCGAAATACTCTTCTCCTGATACCACTCATTTCCATCGTATAGGTGTTCTGTAGCATGGTAAATCCATATGGATGTTGTAGAAGAATATGTAGCTAGAGAGACAAGAGGGTTTAATAAGTTATCTGGGAGGTTTGAGCACATATATAGAATGGTTCGCGCATAATAGTAGTGGATGATTTTATATTACATTTATTACAGCTACCCATGGACTAACACTTTAAATCACACGTGATGGCATGAAAAAAGTTGAGCCACAAATTTAAAAGAGTGAACTGCATCTAGCATCATTGCACATGTGATAGGATGGAAAGAAAATTCTGGCTTCATACTCTTGGGAGAGGAATCAAAACAGCTTAGTACAAACACCATATAACAATGACCCAAAGAGTTCATTAAATAAAACCGACTCATGGCTTGAATAGATATGTTTTCTGGTAGTGGCCGATAGGTTGTACATATAGGAAAGATCTGTACGACAAGGCATTGCGCCTTGCTATATGTGTCATATTGCCTTTCTAAGCACACGTATAGTCAGTGCTTCTTTTTATTCATAAAACCAGGCATGATATACGACCAAAGCACTTTATCATGTTGGTTCCAGATCTGGCATTAGTAATTACAAACTTTTCGTGCTCAAGGATATATGGTAACTCTTATCAAGCATAGATTCTACGCCGTCTAAATGCTTCTGCGACTTCTCAGTAGTTTTAAACAACATGTTGCTATCCTTGAGACATGTTACTCTAGTTTGAGTGATAACTAGTGTACCACCTTGCACTGCGCATGAACGAAATTAAGGAGAAAAAACAGCAGCTTTGCTTTTTACATCGCCTCCACCTAATTTGAGTTATCGAGGTGGTATGGATGCTTTCTCGTGCCTGGACCTCTATGCCCCCACCACTGTCTTCTCTTCCTCGACTTGTTCACCTCTAAGAAAGGTGAAGTCTATGCGCGCCCGGCCTTTCACCCAAAGTAAAGGTGTCCCTCCATAGTCCTGTAGGGTCTATCCTCCAAAACCAAACACACGGCACCATGCTCGGAGAGGTACGAAAATGGGGCATCCTCGAGATGGGTAGGGCATCCTCGAGATGGGTAGAAAAAAAATGGAAGGAGATAAAACCACTAGGAATGGACTGAGTCGTGGCACAAACGTCCTTCCTCTTTTCAGCGAAATGCTGTTCTCCCGATTCCACTCATTCCCATGGTAAAGCTGCTCTGCAGCATCCCAAAATCATGTGGATAGTGTAGAACCATAGATGTACATGCATATATAGCTAGAGAGGCAATTAAGAGGGTTTGGGAGGCTTGAGGTGATATATATAACAGTGTGTGCAGTATGGTGGGGTGGATGATTTCTTATTATAGTTACAGCAAAGTGGACCAGAGCACTTCTGCCCACACAAGCTGCCCTTAAAAAACTAGTCACAAAATGAAAAATTGAGTCACAAGCTGCCGACACATGCATAATATTGGCATTATTGACGAGCACTGAAGCTACAACAATAGATATATAAAGGGAGCTGCGTGCCACATCCTCATTCAGTCACAAAAACACTCCTGAGATGGGTTTAGAAAATAAGAAGAGACTGAAACGGTAGGGCTGGACAGAGTAGTGTCACAAACATCCATTGCAGTTCTCTTCGGCGAAACACTCTTCTCCTGATACTACTCATTCCCATTATATAGGTGGACGTAAAAATAGGATGAAATTTTGACACACTAACATTAGGAATAGATATAGATGTAGAGGTAACTAGATATAGGTTAGACTAGACAACACACTACTTTGATGGAATTGTACATGATGTGAAGGTCTGTCTGCAGGAGGACTCTATTTCTGCACGTGTGGTGCATATGTTTCAAGAGTTTGTAATAAAGTAGCTCATTGGGTGCCTAATCAAGTAGAGCAGGTCTATGCATCACATGATGTACCCAGTTGTTGGACCATGGCACTGGTGGCCAGCCATCATTCTGTGTCGCAGGGTTAATGAAATCCATGTCTTACAAAAAAAATAAGATGCCCAGATGGGCATGTTAAAAAACTGAACCGGGAGCATAGAAGATTGAACATCACGTATTAAGCTGAATCTGTCAGAGCTCGAACCGTAATATGAGTACAACAA
The DNA here is from genome assembly GCA_015847255.1 of Hyparrhenia diplandra. Classification (NCBI taxonomy): domain Eukaryota; kingdom Viridiplantae; phylum Streptophyta; class Magnoliopsida; order Poales; family Poaceae; genus Hyparrhenia; species Hyparrhenia diplandra. The sequence goes on from JADLZK010013348.1 coordinate 529,295, forward strand.
ATCCAACTGTAGAGAGCTTCACGGGTGGGGTGAGCTGAGGAAGGGATGCGTAGAGAGAAACAGAATAGATTTTTTTTTCTTAATTTTCTCTATCCTTTACAGGTCTCATAAATCGAATTTACACTGTAACCCTCGAAGGATATTTGCATGCATTGAATTCCAGCAATACCAGTTCTTAACTAAAGCCAAAGCTGGCAGGCTAATACTGTAGACATTGCCATTGTCAAGGAGCTCTGAGGCCACAACAATATACAAGTGCTAACTTATCTCTAGGTGCCACTAGGTGACTCTAGAATGCACAGTTATCAAGACAATCTTGACATTTTTGGAAATGGGGTACAAAGATGAGAAGAGATGGAACTGCTACAACACAAAGAAGTGTGCCACAAGCATCCTGCTGTAATCCCTTCTACAAAATGCTCCTCTCCTGATACCACTCATTCCCAGTGTAAACTGCTCACCAACATCACAAATTCATATGGATATTGGAGAAGGATGCATCGCTAGAGAGACAAGAGAGCTTAATAGTAGCCTTGAAGAAGGCGATATATATAACGGTGTGCCCAGAATAGTGGGTGGGTGATTTCTTATTACATTTACATCTATGCATGTGGTCTAGCACTTTTGCTCACAAATGCTGCCATTAAAAGTTCAGCCACAAATTGAAAAGAGTTTAATTTGAAACGTAATGAAGAGGTACTATACGTACTACAGATTGACATATTTTTATACCGAACTGTCTGACCCACATATAGTTTATTGCAATTGCATATGCCATACAAAGGTCAATACAAGACAGAGTCAATTTACAGGTAAACATGACCGACGTTTGTAGAGAACAAAATGCAACTAAAATACACGAAGTCTAGTACACTTGCTCCTTGAACATGATGTTGGAAAATTAGGCAAAGTTCATAACAAATTCAAGGACATAAATAATTATGATCACACATACTAGCATGTAAATAACACTATTTAGTGTTTTAATTGTTTGTTCTCCTTCGTGCTTTCTCAGATTAGTCTTTTTTGCTTTCTTATTTCTTTTATTCTCTCTTTGATACCGCAGCCCAAACGTAGCTGCTCGCCCACTCGACGATGGGGATGCTCGTCGGAGGTACCCGATCCCACTGTTTTTTTTTTGACCCAAGTCAGCAAGGGACACCGGCTCGCATCAACCCTACCCCACAGCAGCACGCGCCCGCGGCGCCCGCCGCTGCGCAACTCAGCATATCTGCAGTCTGCAGGGCACACCACCCTCCTCCAAACCCCATCTGGCCCTAAGCTCCTCCAGTTTTTTTTGGTTTTGTCATCGCCAGGGAGGCCACATCTACCTTGTACCCCCACTGGATTTGTCCTCACCGATGCCGAGGCCACCAGCGAGATCTCAGCCGGACTTGCCATTGAAGGACCGAAAACGGTAACCACAGGGGCGGCGGGGGGTGAATGGGAGCCATAAATTTTCTTTCGAAAGATTTAAGCCGCTGTCCCAAAATTCACTGCTAAACACACAAAGCTAACACTGTGATGTCCACAACCCTAAAACAAGGGTGGATGTTCCATGGGAACAGCGGGACACCACAACAAGGCAAAAGATGCTTCCCGATCCAAAGAAGCAAGGTCCCAAATCTCAAATATCCAATTGAACTAGTGACAAGAACACCTAGATAAATTCCTTGAAGCAATAGAAAGCCAATGCAAAAGATGGAACACGAATCGGAGCTCAAACGTGCAAGCCCCAAGCGAAACAGCAAGCTCAGAATTATAGACTGGAAAATCCAGGAGGCTAGACAAAACTGAGAGGGAGAAAAAACAACAACAAGCAGCACCTTCGTATTTGCATACCGTGAGGAGTACTTGAGTCAAATCAAGCTAATGATGAGCTAAATAAAAATAGCATGAGCAATTCACGGATGCAAAACAAACATACAGGACAGGAAGCACCGGTTCGAGGAGCGTGAATTAACTACTCCTTTTGACACTAGTTGAACAGACTTTCAATAATCGATTCACTATTGCTTGATGGAGACACAGCTGAAAACTAAAGCACAGATACAAGCTACAGCATTAAAGATATGAAGTAGCTACTAAAATTCAGGTCCAACATTCATGACAATCTGAAAATTGAAGCAATCACCGATGTGTGCAATGATTAATTAACAATGGCTGGCTCCAATTTGTGCAATTGAATAAAAGAAGCTGCAAACTACAAGATGTCGAAGTGCAGATATGTGTGCAAACACGATCACTGCATGAACCTGCACATCTGACAGCAGCAAACAGGGGAGAGGCACGAACCGCAACCAGGGCTGGCGGATGCAAGGACAATTCTTTGACGAATCAAAGTTCATGGCCCAAATCAAAGGCATAGACTACTGCACTTGCTTGCACAAGAAAAGACTGAAAATTGGAAAAACAATTCATGTTGCCGAGCACTTGAACCAGCTGGCTGCTGCAGGGTGAGCAATAGTAGGAGTGCAGCACTAGCCTGATGAGGCTGTCGGACGGGCAGAGGGTGCCATGGCCCCAAGGACGAGCAGGCCGCCTGGGCTTTGCTAGCGGCGACGCTCTTGAGAGCGTGCATGGCGTCTGAGCGCCATGTATTGACAAGAACCGATCCAAAGCAAAAGGATTCGAAACCAAATCTTGCATAGGTGATCACAACTGAGTTGAGAAGCTAATCCTAGGAGATCATCGCCCCCAAATTAATGCAAGTCTCGGAAAATTCAGGTCAAGTTCAAGAACTCAAGTTCTTCCTCCAAAACCAAAATCTGTTTGATTCGGCGTGCTCGTGCAGAAGTAATTCAGTTCACTTGGTCAGATTGTTCGCACATGTCGTAGCATCAAAAACCGTCAATAAATTTGCTGCCAAAAGTCTCAAATCATGAACGAAAAATCCCCAATAAATAGATCCGAAAATTACAGAAAATAGAACATCACAGATTCGGGGGAAGGGAACAAATGGAGAACGAAATTGATCCTGATTAATTCAAAAGGTCGGATTACAAGCCACTCCTAATCAAATCAAAGATAGCATGACAAAAAGCTCAAGAACAAGAGCCTCTCCCCTCTGTAACCCTAACCTCCTCTCAAAGCAGACAAATGAGAGTGACCCCTCCAAGGATAGCTGCACAACCAGCTCCTTCACATATATATAGGTGCCTGTTGAAAGACAAAAATGCCCTCACATGAAGTACTCAACACAAATACCTGCAAGGGTAAATCCGTCTAAGTTTTTCTTCATTGGTACGACGGCCACCACATGTTCCTCATCGGTAGCTTTGCTTCGACGCGAACTCTCCGATGTCGCCACATGCTGTCCTTCCGCCTTGGAACCTCCGTCCGGGGTTTGAGGCCCAAACCCGGGAAACTCGCCACCGAGTAGCGTACTCCCTACGCGCCCCACTGCACTTTGACGTGTCACCACCGTCCTTGACCAACCGTCCGCCAAGTGTTCCAGAGCCGCCCGCTCGACTTGCACGTTCGTCGTCTTGACTCGACGGTCACTCCACGTGTCCTTGCACTTGTCGATGTTGCAAGTCCCTCGGTCGAAGCCTCACGTCCGTCCTTCATCGCCCGGTCCCGTCGGCATGGCACGCCCCTCCTTGCCCTTCACCACGCCGTCGACCACCGTCTTTGAGCTCAACACCTGCACAACAAAAGCCAAGAACCATGTTGCACGACACACCTCGTGTGCCAGGTTAGGGTAGCCAAGGTAAAAGGAAAAAGAAAATTGAATGAAAATGTTAGAGTGTTGGACAACTGCTCATCATCAAACTGAACATCATGGGCACTTATCAACCATGTGTTCCCAGCCATCGAATACCCGCTCTGTATCAGATTTTTATACTATGAACCACTTCACTCATGTAAGATTCCATACACCTGGATCATTCATATACTCACTTTGTTAAGTTCATCATCACCTCCTCACTATTATTTTCCTACTAATTTTAGTTAGTTTTCTTTTCCAGAAATTCTGTAGTGAAACATTGTCATTCAGCGGCTGCTATTGAAACGGTTCTTTTGTCCCCATTGCATCTGCACAGTATTTAATGCAAATATAATAGACTGTTCTGATATTCCTTTTACACTGTAATAATAATAATAATAATAATGAATTTATACATTCTTTCAAGACTACCTGCTATTTGTGGGTCCCACCCGTGGCAAATGCCGCTGTGTTCCTGCTAGTGATTTATTCATTTCGAAAGAATGCTTTTATCGTAGTGTACTATCAGTTCGCTGTGCTTTGTTTTTCTATTGTTTAACTGCATGGACATCTATTGACCGAGCACCTCCACAACTGTAGTATCTGAACATGTGCGAACACACGCAAACCCGGCCGCACACACGCATGGAGACCCTACCCGACCCACAGATTTAGACATACAACTACACACAGCTTGACGATCACATGAATAGTGAGATCAGCAGAGTCCGAGGGATCCATAGACGACAGGCACGTCGTTCTGACCATTGTGGCATCACGTGTGGAGGCAACGGAAATATATGGGGGCATGCCCCGGTGAAACACTAAAGTTCTCACTTCCTATTGTTGCTGCCATTGCTATCCCTGGTATGAACTTGCTAACTGTCTTCAGATGGGTAGAAAGATTGAGCCGCTGGAACAGGGTAGAGTTGTGGCACATCCACTAGATTTGCGAAATGGTCTTCTCCCGATACCACTCATTCCCATTATAAAGCTGCTCTGAAGCATGGCAAGTTCGTATGGATGATGTGGAGAATACATAGTTAGAGGCTTGTGGCCATATATATAGCTGTGTGCCCACAGTAGTGGGTGGGTCAGTTCTTATTGTATTACATTTACAGCTATGTACGTGGACCAGCACTTCTATGCTCAGACATGCTGCCCTTAAAATTTGAGCACCACAAATTGAAGAGAGTGGCATGAAGAAGAAATGAACTGAGTCTACTTTAAGCCTTTTGGATCCCAATGTTTTGCCCATGTTGTTCATACACAAGAAACATTACGACAACTAGTATTCATCTACAGTTTGGACATCCATTTATACACTACACTGTGTAACTTACCACTAGGTGGTAGCATTACGAAAAGTAAAGGCATAGTTCTAAAACAACTAAATATAGTAATACCGAACTGAATGAACCGAGAAATGTTTGTAGAGAACAAAATGCAATTTAAATATAAGGTCTAGTATAGATGATAATGGGCAAGTCGAACACTTGCTGCTTGACGTTTTAATGCTTTAAAATTAGATAATTCCAAAATTAATTTAAGGACATACATAATTACGATCACACCTACTAGCCCCTTGTTCAGCTAAATGGTCCTGTTCAGCCACATACTTGTGTGTTGCTGATTTTTTTGGTTCTACGTAGTGTGGTGATATGTTGTTGGGCATCACCACAACAACCAGCCATCAGATGTCTCGTAGCCATCAGCCCTGCCACCAAAAGTGATGGTGTTCCTCCATAGTCCTGTAGGGTCTCCACTCTGAAACCAGACGCATGACAACAAGGCCGTCGTGGTAAAGAAATGGGATGTCCTTGAGATGTATCCAGAAGGGAAGGAGATGAAACCACCACAGCTGGACAGAGGAAGCACAAACATGATTTACCATCTTTTTCAGAAAAATGCTCTTGTCCTGATTCCTCTCGTTCCTATTCAAAAGCTGCTCTGTAGTATCCCAAATTCATGCGGATGCTGTAGAACAACACATGCATATATAGCTAGAGAGACATGAGAGCTTGGGAGTTTTGAGGTGATTATATAATGGTGGGCGTGCAGAGTAGTGGACCAGAATGATATATACAACACGTGGGCGAATGATTTCTTACTACTGAACTTCTGCCCACGCATGCTGCCCTTAAAGTTTTGTCACAAAATGAAAAGAGTGACTTCGAAAAGAAGTGAACATATTCTACTATATGGCTTGGAGATTTTATTGAATCAAGCTGAATGAAGATATATAACATATTGCACACGCCATGCAGCAGATAACACAAGTGAGAGTCAATTTACAGGTGAACATGAGAGATGTTCGTGGAGAATAAAATACAACTAAAATGTGTGTTAGAGGCAAGTAGAACACTTGCTCTTTGACTTTGACGCAGTGTGGAGCGGTTGCCGGTTAGGTTGGGGCCAGGGTCAGTTGGGAACCTGGAGTGTACAGCGCAATCGTGTGTGGCGGTGGTGACTCCAAGCTTCATTGGCCAGGCTCGGGAAGAGCGGCGACAGTGAAGACCTCGCATCAGGCAGCAGGGTGGCGGGCAGCGTGCGACAGTGTGGAAAGGGCAGGGCACTGATAGTATATGTGGGAGGGAGGAAGAAGAATGAACCGTGGGCAAAGTGACATTTCACATTTGTTCTCTGAGCTACTAAGATAGAAATAAATATTTTTAATGCATTCAGTGTCTTCTGCCATTTTTTGTGTTTCTCTTCTTGTTTTTTGTGGGTTTCATCTCTAGCCTAGCTATCCCAACTAGCTTGGGGGCAAAAGGCTATATTGTTGATGTTGTTGTTGTCGCCCCTCATTCAATATCTTCTAACAAATTTGTCACAAACTAGAGTGTCCACTAACAAATTATGTCATAACTCAGCGACAGAAAATATATTTATTTATCATAAAAAGACTAAAAATATTATTTGTTCTTCCCTGTTTATCAGAAAAAACAGGGGACCAAAGAAGAAGAAAGAAAAAAAAGTCATGGAGCTGAACGTGGGAAAAGCGAAAATAGAAAAAAAAGAAGAAAACAATAACTAAGTCTGGCCGCACCGCACGGTCGACCTTGAGATGGATGCAAAGATGAAACAAAGCTGGACAAAACAGAAGTGGGTAGAGTAACAAATTCAGCATCACAAATTCAGCTGGATGTCCGCCAACAACACTTTCCCAAGAAACAACCTTCCACAATACAAAAGCTCTTCTCCTCATACCACTCATTGGTATTGTAAAGTTGCTCTGAAGTCTCCAACGTCACACATTCAGCTAGGTGAGAAAGGATAAGGTTTAGATCAAATAAAAGAATATATTGAAACAGAGTAAACTCAAAAAAACACAAACTTAACCAGTTGTTGCAGTAAACTATATATAGGCACATGAGACTTATACAAAAACATAGAGTTGTGCCAGCACCAAATTAAGTATCTGCCAACATCAGTTCTATCATGCACCCCTCCATGTTGGAGCCCTCAGTTTTATTTTGAACAGTTTTATATCAGGCAACATGTGAGCATGAGCATAATATATTCTAACACAGCTCATGCTTAACTACTTTTATGCTAATATTCACAATGTAGCAGCATCAAGAATACAAAAGTGTGGAAACATAGAAGAATAGTGAATGGACAACTGCTCTTAGAAGAACCCAACATGTGTGGTTGAGGTGAGGAGAGTATATATGAGAGATGGAAGATGACGACCCGACAAAAGTTGTTGAGAATGTAATTCATATACTAGTAATATTATTGAGTCTATATGCATTTTGGTTTTGATGTAGACAGCTGCACTGTTGCTGGCTGAAGTCTTTAGTAGCATATTTATGTGACCACTTTTAAACTACTCTAGTCGGATGGTCCCCTAGGGTTGTTTTCAGTGTGGACTCAGCCACCATAAATTTGTATGGCTTTGGCCAGCTGAACCCTTCAATCCTGGTATATATAAAGCATTTAGATGGATGTTGAGTTCTCATATATATTGAAAGAGATTTGAGGTTCTGAGGTCATCATAATCAGTCTTATGTCCCTTCAGTCTAATTGTAATTTTGATCATTGCATAGTTGTTATGGTAACAACACCACATATTATCCTAGATGATTAGCCATGTTTTTGCTTATATGCATATCCATGGCATCAAACACTGCAGATATTATGGCTCCAGTAGATAAGAATGAGTGGCAACTGGAAAACAGAGTAGACAGGGTGGTCTTCCGGCACAAGGAGTTTGCCCAAGACTAGTAGTCCGTGACACATTACTGGGCTTCAGATTCTTCTCCCATGTGCATATTGAATCATATGAACAGGGACAATATCAGCATGTTATTTGCCTTCACACCAAGTTGCTAATCCAACAAGGATGGGAATCATACTCAATGCTCTGGATCGTCCATACAAAAAATAGCTCTGCTGTTTCAGGCACCATGCAATGAGTCCTTTTTAGATGCCTATCTGGGAGAAGGCTAAAGAAGCTAGAGCTGGTGTACTGCCAAACGAAGCATGTAAGAGCAGCTCTAGTGTGCAGGGAAACCAAACCGTGGGCATATAAGATTGAACATGTCAAACCATGCGGCCAGCTAACACTTTTGAGCTTCGTAGTGGGGTGAGTGAGGAAGGAACACGTGGAGAAAGAAAATAGATATTTTAATTTTAATGGGCTCTCTCCTTACATGCATGTCTCATATAAGTCATAAATCTAAACTTACACTGAGGCTCGAGCCCTCAAAGCATTTTGACATGCATTGTATTTTTTTTGACAGAACAGGAGAGACCGAAGAGGTCTCTACTGAAATTTTATTAAAGCGAAAATACAGGCAGAGTTCAGAGCCATACAGGGGACAAAACAAATCCAAGCAAAGCCAAAAAAAACTAAGAAGAAGGGAGGGGGCGGTGGCAGCAAGGCAAGGAGCTTAAGAGACATAAAAGGAAACAAAAAAAATAAGAAGAACTACACAAGCTGCTCTAGCCATGATTCAATATCATGGAAGTATTTCCTTTTGGCCCTGCATAAGAGAAGTCTGAATGAGTCCTTGAACAGCCAAAAGCAACGAAGACAATCTGGTTGCTGTCCTCTGAAGATGATGTAATTTCTGCATGACCAGATACACCAACTCATTAAGATAATGATCTCCATAACGAACTGAACATTCAGCTGCTCTCTGAAACTCTGAATCCTGCTGAAAGGATTAGGATCACTGATAACTGTTAAAAGAACCCACAATATGTCGTTGAGGTGAGCAGTGTATATATATAAGAGGGGAACATATCCTGTGCACACCGTGCTTATATGCAACCGTGCACACAAGCGATCTGAACCGTAAATACTGCATCCGATGACCAGAGAACGAGGGATGCAAATTTTACAAAATACCGCCCGCCGGCCCTCATCTCCATGTTGTTTTTGCACTAACACCCCTGCCCTCAAGCCAAAGACACGGGAGGCTGGATCCGCATCCCCGCACTCTTCCTGTTCATGTGAGATGCGCCGCCGCCCGGGTGGGGTTGCCCACCGCTCGCGGCTCGTGGAGGTGCCCGCACAACAGAAGCCGGGCTCGCGTGCAGGCTGGGGAGCCTCTCTGGCCTTGCCGTTCGTCGTCGCCGTCGCGGCCCTTGCCGTTCCTCGCCGCCCCGCCAGCCCTTGCCGTTCCTCGCCACCCCGCCGGCCATAGCCGCCCCTCCCGCCATCGCCGCCTCGCCCGCCTGCCGCCTGCATGACGACTACTTAAGCTGTACATTACGGGTTCATATACAGGCCATTCTGTACACCGCTGCTTCTTGTATCAATAATTTTGATTTGAGTTAATGACTTATTTGGTGCTTGCAAGGCAGCTCGAGATTATGGCATGGTGCCGAGATTATGGCATGGTGCTTTCCGCGGCAAGCTGATGGGCACCAGGATGCTTTGAAGCAGGATGCTTGTGTGCCGACACTCAATTGTTATGTGCTGACACTCAATTGACAGTCAGGTGCGGCCAATTTGGTGCTTGCCAAGGCAGCTCGCCGTTGATCTGTTGGAAGGTGACAAGCAGTAGGATGGGAACTGGAACAAGAGCTTCGTGTATCGAGAATAAAAATTGGCAGTGCTGACACTCAATTGACAGTGTAGGCGTTGGCGTAGGCCTGAATGTTCTGAATGTTCACTGCTGCCCAGTGCTATGGCCTGTTGTATGGCTTTGTAAATTGTACCTTCTGTGTATTGGCAGTGAAAATTGTATGGAGAATGGATCAAAAATGTTTGTACATTATTTGTTTGGCAATGAGAATTCTGTGTTTGGTAATGACAATGTCTGTACATTCTTTGCCAATGACCGACCATGAAAATTTGACACTTTGTAAACCATAAAACATGGTACTAGATGCTACTACCAAAAATGAAAGAGCAACATTTACTGCTGTGAATGTTCATCAATTCTCACTGGTGAATGAGTGACCATAAATCATCGATAATCTGAATGTTCAGAGCTAGTAGAAGTTCAGCAGAAATAAAAGAGCAACTCACAGTATCATATTAAGTTCAGAAAAGGAATTAAACATAATAAAGTGTTGAGTGGCAATGCCGGCAAAGCAGAAATAAAAAGACCAGCTTGCTAAGTTGTCTGAATAAACTTTACGAGGGGTATTGCTAGTTGATATTGAGAGCCTGCTGTACAGACATTATGGTACTGACAAATTATGGTACTGACTGCTTGACTGAAACACTGTCATCCGAGTCCATTAATTTTCTGTGTCATTTATTTTCGAATCAACTTCATCTTGTCCAATCAGACATGCATCAGGTTATGGAATACTGTAACATTCACCAGGCATGCTGAATTTGAACATCAGGTTCTGGAATCAGAGACAAATTCATAATAACATCATTTGACAGTAGTATGCACAATTTCATTCTATTCATTGTCATGGTCGAACCACAAATTCATGTGCCAATACACAGAAGGAACAATTTACAGTACTACGCTCTGAACATTCACAATTTACAGTACTATACGCTCTGAACATTCACAAGACAAGCTCTGAACATTCTCCAAACAAGGTACATGCCAGCGGCTGTGAGTACAAGCACGACGCCATCATCGAACCAAGATCTTTGCCACACGCCCCTCTTCCTTGCCAACCTCACGATGCTGCACAAGCTGAACGTCTCCTTCCATACCCGATTGGACGGATCCACAACAGGACCTGCACCTTGCCAACCTCGAACAGAGAAACAACGCCTCGCCGGGCCGCCGTGGGGCGCCTCGCCGCTCCTTCGCCATGGGCCGCCTCGCCGAAAGCCTCCATGGTGGGGCGCCTCCGTGGGGCGCTTGCCCCACCACAAGAACTAGGGCACGGATTCCTGCCGCGCGAGGGTGCGCACCGCCGAGCGATGGAGGCATCCTGATTCCTGCCCGTGGGGAGGGAGGGGGCTTCGTGCAAGATGGCCGAGGCCCGGCGGGCGGTTCTGTAAAATTACCACTGCTGCTGCTGGCCACCGGATGGATGATAGACGCCCCCAGATCGCTAGTGTGCACGTGTGCATATAAAGTTGGTGTGCATAGGATATGCTCCCATATAAGAGATGGATGATGACTACACAACAAAAGAAAGTCGTTGAGAATGTAATTCATACTAGTGAGATTAATGAGTTGGTAAAAATAAAAAAAAGGTTGGTGTTTTCCCAGCTAAATTCAGTGAAAAATGAGTCCATATGCGTTTTGGTGTTAATATAGATAGCTGCACTGTTGCTGGTTGAAGTCATTAGTAGCATATTTATGTGACTACTTTTAAACTACTGTAGTCGATGGTCCCACATGGTTGCTTTGAGTGTGGACTCAGACACCCCAAATTTGTACTGGTTTGGCCAGCTGAGCCCTTCAACCTTGGTGTATATAAGGCATTGAGATGACATGTTGAGTTCTCATACTGAAAGAGAGTCTGGGTTCTAGGCTCATCATAACTTGTCTTCTGTCCCTTTTGTTTTAATTTTAGTTTTGCTAGTTGCATAGTTGTTTTTGTAACAACAACACATATACTCTAGATGATCAGCGAGGCTTTTGCTTAAATGTACATCCATGGAATCAAACACTGCAGATCATATGGTTCGAAAGTAGATAAGAATGAGTGGCATCCGAAAAAAGAGTAGAGGCAATTTTCCGGCAGACGGTGACTCTCAGTCCGTGACACATTTCCGGGTTTCAGATTATTCTCCCATGTGCACACCGAGTGATATGATCTGTATGAGCGTGTCATCTGCCTTCATACTTACTAGGTGAATTCCCGCGCGTTGCTGCGGGAATTTTAAGAAGTAGCATTTTCTTATGTAAATGTAGAGTTTTAGAGTTTAAGATCTTCTGCCAAAAAAAAAAGGTACAACTATAAACCTGATAATGGTCATACAAAATGACACGATACATGTAGTAAGTAGACGACAGACTATTGGCATCTCAAAGCATCATCATGTGACATTCTTTTTTTCAGAAATAATATTACCATCTTATAAATGAGAACTTGGGCTAACTAAGAAAAGAAAAGGAAGAACTGATAGAGTGATCAAATGAAACATGTTTTCATATCTAGATCAATTGAGCCACTAATATCTATGTAGTTATAGTTATGATGGAAAACTTTAGTAGCATTTACAAATCAAGGAAAAGATCCGTGGATATTTACTGAGTTCAAAGCTGGCCTTTTTGGTACAGTTCATGCACCCATTTCAGCTTCTAAGTCAGGCTCTTGTTTAAGTATATTCCACTTCATTTATGGATAGACTCAAACTTGGAGCACCTGACAATGAATAACGTTTGTCTTCAGATTACGACCTGTGATGACCATAGGTTCGCCATGAAAGACCAGTGCTGCCCCCATATGCGAGCACTGTCAACCTCAGTTATTGTTGTTGGGTCTGATATATCAATTGTAATGATACTCATATTGTTACAGATGATGCATAGTTTTCCATTAAGGGGGACAAAGGCCGCGGCTTCAAGAGACCGTGAGCTTCCCATATGGTGTCTGGTGTCAATGAACCTTGTCCATGATCCCATCTCTCTATTATAAACTCTTCCCATATGTTCTCTGGTGTCAATGAACCTTGTCCACGATCCCATCTCTCTGTTATAAACTCAGAAGCTTACAACCATAACGACAATCAGCGGAATAAAGATGCCCATTGAGGGAAATGCTTGGATTCCGCCAGCCTGTGATCATTTCATTACCGGTGACTGACCACATTTTAGATGCTGGAAGATAGACCTCACTCACAACTTGTCGATGAGAATTGAGACCTATTTATCGGACAACCGCAATTAATTTTAAAAGGTTAAGTTGCAGCAGCTTACAAAGGACATGATCACTATCAGTCAATTTATTTCAGAGATATTAGCTACACAATCGACAGGAGTAACAACAGATCAATACCTGCGCTGGTTTTGCCATTTAGTGCTCAACACCTAGCTTCTGGATCTCCAAATAAGCATCTCATTTGAATGAACCATCGTTAGACGCACGACTTTTAGATTATAATGCACATACACCAATTTGTGCAGCCTGTCATAGACTAATGATTTCTTATTTTTCTATGCACCAAAGCAAATGTGTTCTAGTTTCTGTGATACCCACTTCATGGTGTGCATTTCGAGACAATGGATCTGTCAATCCTTTGTAATTCAGGACACTGCCTTGCATAAGAATAGCACCAGTCATCGGCAATTAATTTTTAAAAAGGTAATACCTGCAGCAGTTTACGGAGGACATGATCGCTATGAAGTGTTTTATTTAGAGATAGAGATATTAGTTGCACATTGACAGGAGTAACTTGTATGGAACCAACCTGCAGCAGTGCTTCCAGAGGTTGAAGTCTTAGTGCCTGGAGTATCAAATAGATACCCATGGTTCAGCATAGCACGTTTTAGAACATAATAACTTGGAAAATACCCTATATTTATTTTACCTCATCCAAGGAAAGAATGTCATCCCAAAAGTCGGCTGCAGAAACTTTTGACTTTTGACTACCTCGGAGGTTTGTGGCCATATATTTAGCGGTGTGCGTGTAATAGTGGGTGGGTGAGTTCTTATTACATTTGCTGCTAGTGGACCACCACTTTTAGCTGCTGAGAAACTGACAGGACATTTTTTTTGGGAAACAATAACTGTGCAAACAACAATACGAGTGAGATAATGGCTTGGACATGTGCAACCAGCTGGGATAATGACTGATTCCTATCCCAACAGAACTAAGTATCCGTCAATGACTCACTCGATCAATGGAAAGCTAGTTGACTTGTTATGAGGATCACCACAATGTGCAATATCCACTTTTTTTGCTTCTTAATTAGTCAAGTTGGTTCACCTAGAAGATTAGACGTAAAAATACTTTTAAGCACAATTACATATAACCATATATATGATTGTCAGAAAATTGTCCTTCACTTCTTGAGGCATGCATCCATGGGATTGGGTTCACCTATTGTTTACACACAACTGCAAGCAGTGCTCGGTACTCATTGTGTTCATCTTTTCGTACAGGATCAGGTTTTCTATGCTAGGGCCAAATGAAGTATCTGTCAACTTCAGTTTATCTCAAATGTGAGCATGAGCACAATATCTTCTAACACGGACCAAGCTCAGCAGCTTTTCTGCTAATCTACACAGTGTCGCAGCATAAAAATCCAATAATACACTGGAGAGATGGAAGAATAGTGAAGAATCCACAATGTATTGCTGAGGTGATGAGGGTATATCTGACAAATGGAAAATGACTACCCAACAAAAAGTTTGTTGCAGAATGTAGTTCATACAAGCAGAATTACTGAGTCCATATGCATTTTGGACTTAATATAGACAGCCAATGCACTATTGCTGATTGAAATCTTTAGTAGCATATTTATGTGACAACTTTTATCACTCTAGTCAGATGGTCCCACAGTGGTGTTTTCAGTGTGGACTCAGCCACCATATATTTGTAGAGGTTTGGCCAGCTGAACCCTTCAACCTTGGTATATATAAAACATTGAGATGGCTTGTTAGAGTTCTTATAATTGGAAGAAAAATTGTGGTTCTCAGCTCATCATAACTAGTCTTCAAGGCCTTTTGTCTAATTGTGGTTCTGAACGTTGCATAGTTGTTATTTACAACAATGGTTAGCTTGGCCTTTGCTTATATTTATATCCATGACCTCAAACACTGCAGATCATATATAGCTCAAATAGATAAGAACGAGTGGCATCTGGAAAACAGAGTAGACAAGACAGTGCGTATTCAGAAAAAAAAGGTGATGGATCAAGACTGGCAGTCCGCGACACATTTCTGGGCTTCAGATTGTTCTCATGTGCATACTGAGACATATGAACAGGGATCGGGACTTGCACTATCTAATCACCATGATCGTCATTGGTTGCCAGGGTAACAAATGAGGTGTAGGCATGAATCCAATGATCTGGATCCTAGTGCGCTCAACCACAAAGAGACCTCCGATGATGAGGAAGGATCAATGATTGGACGGATAATGGTAGTGGAAATAGGCTTTTCTCGTGTTTAATTTCTCAGAGGCCTCCGATGATGTCAGAACAGATATAGCCAAAATTGGGGTGGGTATTTTAATACGTAGAGACAACTTGGATATCGACAACAATAATTTAAAATTAGGTCAGGGGCATGTGTATGTAACATGCACATGTTCCCAACTAATTATATGGCAAGATGAACTTGGCTAGGCACATGTACCTTAATCTTCTTGACAGTCGTTGTCTTCGTCAACATCAGCATATGCATGTAATTGTTTGGTCCTATTGACATATATACTAGTTTCATTGATACATATACAACATCAATATATTTCCAGGCATTTAATTGGAATGCAATCCGAAAACAAAACACACCCATTCATCAGACAAAAAAGTTGTTGAGCTACATGTGGATGTGTATGTATATATATGCACACGAGGTGCGCGTGTACGTTACTCTGTTGTCGTCACAGTACGTGTGGACGTGTATGTATTTATATGCACACGAGCTGCGCGTGTACAAGTTACTCTTAAAAAAAAAAAAAAGACAGTACGTGATACAGATTAGCCAAAAGGAATCCAAGGAGAACGGTACGTTACGAGGTTAAGTAATGTTTTTATTTTGTTTTCGATTTACTCAAGTAATCCAACACTTCCGCTATAGATCTCTTCAATTGACAATAACGTGCACGACGCTTAGTTTCCGGGACCTATCGGCAATCGCCATGTGACGCACGAGGCAGTGCTGGGGGCTGCACGTAACCAATGCAATAACGTGCACGGTGTTTAATGTTTTTAAAGTGCAGTAACAGTTAAGTATAATCTAAACCTGTAATCATAAGTAGCTGCGTCCTGGCAACCAATTAAGGATGTGTCTCCAGTTACTCTTTGCTATGGCTTTCTCAAAAGGCCAGTTATAAAACTCTTTTTTTATATAAATAACAGAATTTCAATTCAAAACATTTCAATTTAAACAAGTATTTGAGACTCTAGAAATTTTCAAATAAAAATATTATCAAGAGAAATCATTTAGGTCAGGTCGGCTCCTACAGCTTTGTTACTAATAAATATATAAACATTCAAGGTCGTCTGGAAATTCTAATTTTTGAATTCAAAACCTGTAAACTTAAAACACATATTTCGGACTCTAAACAACTTGAACAAATTTCAACAAAAAAGTTATAAATTGTATAGTAAACTACAACTCTGGTATATAGACCATATCAACATCCAAGTTTGTTTGAATATTTTGAATTTGAAATTTCAAAAATTGTGAAAATAATTAAAACAACATCTCGGGCCTCTAAATAGAGATTCAAATAAAATACTTCGGAATAACATAGCAGTAGATTGCGTCAAGGGCTATAATTTTGATATAATCTGTCTTTATCTGGCTTCATAGATTGAAATTGGATACATTTTTCTTAGCCGTCTCTACAACAATAACAACAAAAATAGTTTGATTGTAGATCTGGATCATATCAACTTTCGTATACAAAATTACGTACAAGATTTCAATCTAAATCACTCAGATCATTAAATTAGCTTTGCCAATGAAGGCATTGAGTAAGGGAATGTGCAAACTTTTTTTAGAATCAACACGTAACAATAAATTGGTCGTTGTGCAAATATCATTGAATAGTACACATGACAACCACGCCGCCAATGGGTCTGTTGCATTGGATGACTTTGAAGCCTCATTTCCTCAAATAGAAGGTTTGAACATGTTAGATCTTCGGTCACGATCTTTTCTATTTACATGCATAAAATTAAGCACGTGTTTCACTACTACACAAAATGTTTTCATGTGGCGTTTTTGTAACCACCATGGAGCTAAGGCATAGTTAATTATTAATCGGTCGAGGAGCTAAGATCACGGTTAACTGCCATGGACTAGGAGCTTGGCGAGGAGGCAGCGTGACGTCAAAGAGCTTGGCGAGAAGGTGACCGTTGTTGATGCCACGCTTGCACAGTAAGAGGGAGTGGTGGGTGCCGACGAAGACTGAAGCGCCGGTCACGAGCACGCACGCATACATACCGGCCCGGTGGCGGACGTGCGGATATACCACTCCTACCGTGCGCCACCTTTGCGGGACCGAGCTCCTCCTCATGACGCACCAGTATCCTCTCGCGGCGCGCCACCCTCTACTAGATCCAGCCACTAGGGGCGCATCCGCCATGGATCCGGGTGGGGGAAGGGATGGGAGTGGGTGAGATAGAGAGAGCCGGGTGGGAAAGATAGTTGACGTGAAGGAGGGTGGCAGCCAGGTGGGGAGAAAGACGGAGAAATAGGTTTTGGGTTCCGGTATATCTTCAAGTAACTCAATAACCAACTTTGATGGTCTGAAATGGGCCAATATTAACCGTGGTAGTTATCGATGCGATGGGGAGATGCGCAGCATTGGGTAGAGCACTTGGAGCCAAGTTGGTCGGTGTAGAGTAGAGGAGGGAGAGTGGAGTGGTTAGCGTTTGTGGTTTTATTTATTATTTAAGAGATGGTACGAATATTGTATAAGCTAGTAGGCTCGACTTAATTTGCCGAGGCAGTCAAGTTAGAATGTCTATCTCGCTTAGTGATTTGTTGAGGCAGATGAGTTAGGATGCCTGCCAATTGCTAGGTCGGCTGCCTGACCACGAATAACCGAGGCGGGCAACCAGGCTACCTCTTCAAATGTCAATTTCGAAATGCCTCGCAAAATATTTTGTGTAGCACTACCCGTGCTTAGGCGGGTGCCTCCTTGCCGCCGCCCACCGCCTGGCCACAGCCGCGACACGCGGGTTGCTCGCGACCAGCACCGGCCATAGACCAAAGGATGGCCCTCAACTTCCGGCGCTTGCTCCACTTCAGTGCTGGTAGGCAAGGCCTTGCAAGCCCCATCGGGTACACGTTGCCTGCATCTGGATCGCCGTCCTCCTAGTGTTTTAGTATTCAAAATTTTGCATAACTTCCCTTACAATAGTGAGGATTTCCATGTGCTATGACTAGCTAGTGGTAGTGTTTTATGAATACTTAAAAACACTAGAAGAATTCCACGGTTTTGGTTGTGATATCTATATTTATTTCTATTTCTACATCTATATCCATACCTATATTTTATTGAAGTAAATCCTACCAGCATACGTACGCATATCTGCATGCATATTATCCATATGAGTAGAGAACTACCATAGAGCTATCATAGTTATCCGTACGTTCAAGCAAGCTGCCGACGTCATCAAGCCACAAAATCCACTAGTATAGATTTTGGTGTCTACATCTAATTTTGATTCCCCAATTTATTATTAATTGAGTATAAGCTTGCCAGATTTGGGTTTTCCATGGTCACATGCACATCACATGTGGTACCACATGCTCCATATAAAATTAGAGACGCGAATGTTATATGCTTCTAATAATGCCAGTTGTGTTTGGCTGTGCATACAATCCATTCTATTTGCGTCAAGCTATAAATATACGTGCAAACACCATCATCGCAGCAGGAGGGCAACATAGAGCTATCAACAGCAAGAGCACACACAATATCAAGATGGGGTCGCAGCCTCTTCCCGCGTACAGCGGTCACCATCAGGAGGCGAGGAAGCGGTGCGTGGTGACCGGCGGCCGGGGCTTCATGGCCAGGCACCTCGTGGCAGCGCTACTCCGCCCGGTGAGTGGTTTGTGCTGGTCACAGACCTCGCAGCCACGGTTGAGCTTGGCCCTGGCGAGACTGATGAGCCCCTCCGCAACGCTCTCCACGACGGCCGCGCTGTCTATTCTTCAGTTGATGTCTGCAGTCTACGCCAGCTTACCAGAGGTGAATATATACTTCATGTACATATTGTAACTCATGTTTGGTCTTCTATAATAAGACTAGGCGTGTTGATCTTTCAGTTTTCTTTACTGGAATGCTACATTGTAGTACCAGTACTTTATGGTGATGTCCGACTGCAACTTTGATAATAGTTACATGATATAGTGTATTGATTATATTGGTTTTGGACAAAGCCATGAAATTGACATTATACACATAATTTTTAAAAACACACAACATATTAATGATAGGACATACATTTTGATATATATGGTAAATATAACTATAAAAAGCATCTACCACTTTAAAACTTTTCACCTTTAGTTAATTAGTTACGAATAATCACCAAAGGTTTTGATAGCTAGTGTCAAAAGTTACAAAACACTTGCGTTTAGAAATGAAGCTTAGGTCGGATGATAAGAATCATATATGCAAGAGAAGAGGTCAAGGGTCCCAATCCCTGAAACCATATGCACAAGTATTTCACTTCGAAATTGAGTGGGTTGCCTTGGGGTTAAAAAATCCTTATCTGTTTGTTACTTTTTTTTTATTGACTTGTTGACATTCAGATTTGGCTTTATGAAAAAACATTTTTTCATGCGTATAGCTTCAAGCCGTATGAATACATGCCCAAAAGAGTTCTGGGATGTGGGTTTTATTACTGTGGTTAATTAGTTAGTAGGCTTGTCGTGCATTGTGTTTTTGTACTTTAATCCATTTTTAAAAAATCCGGAAAATCCAGTTACCATATCTAGAACCGAATTTCATATGTAGCTTAGGTGGCCAAGCTTTAATTTGTAAACAGTATTGATTCTTCAATGGACCAGCTATGTAACCTGTATCCTATGTGTACTCCTGAAATCATGTGACCAAGTGTGAATATATCTTGGTTTTGTAAGATCAAATTTTCTTGTGTTCAGCTTTTGAAGGAATGGATGTTGTTTTCCACACGGCCTCAGCAGATCCTAGCAATGACAACTTGGAACTCCATTACAAGGTCAATGTCGAGGGTGAGTAATATATTGTCCAGGTCTGTCCTTCAGTGGGCGCGATGAGAATAAAATTTATTGCTATTCTGTAGCTTATAATGTAAAATCATTGGCTCTGACGAGGTATCCATTCTAGTCCTAAAATATATGACATTACTCAAAGTTTGTAGGTGATAGACATCATATACTGCATAGAACAAAACTTAATTTGAACGCCAGTCAAAAAAAATTAATTTACTGTATTGGATAGGTTTATTTATTATTTATATAGGCATAACATAAACATGTGTCCTCAGTTAGCTTTTTGGTTCATATTTTTCATGAACAGGGACCAGAAATGTGATTGATGCCTGTAAGATCTGCAATGTGAAAAGGCTTATATATACCAGCTCTAGTGTTGTTGTATTTGATGGATTTCATGGACTTCTCAACGTCAATGAATCAGTGCCATACCCAAATGAGGTTTGGATTTTAAGGTTAATTCAAGCACATTAGGCACAATTAGTATGGAATACCCAAACTAATAATTAAAGGGTATTACTTCTTCACATAAACTACCGCATTCCTTCTAACAAAATGAAATTCTGTACATAAGTTGTCATAAAAGGATAGCTAGTTGTTGCTACACAAAACATTTACAGATACAGCCAAAATATGTTTCATTTTTCTGATGGCAATTTTGATAGTGACAGTTTCCTGATGCATATGGGCAAACCAAGGCGGAAGCAGAGAAGTTAGTGTTGAAGGCCAACAACCTAAATGACCTTGTGACTTGTTGCATACGTCCTGGTAACATTTTTGGTCCTGGTGATCATGTGATACCAATTCTTGACCAGTATGGAAAAATACACGTAAGCAAGTATATATGGCATGTTTACAATTTAATATTACTATTTGGGGTAATTGTTGTTCACAAGTGTTTCATTGGTATTGCCTAATACTTATGGATATGATTAGTACAAAGTTAATGAAATCAATAAATGGTTGTCCTGTTTTTTATTTGAAACCTACAAATTATTTGATAGCATCTCAAGGGAACTACTACAAAATTGATTTTAAGATATGCCTTCATTTATTTATAGAGTTGCCCCTTGACCTTCACCTTCTTCATAAATCTCCAGTGAGGCCATTTGGTTACTCCCATATGACCTGGCCAAGCTAACACCTGCCTCAAATAGTTGTCTTCTAGCCAATTTTGTTACTCGCATATGACCTGGCCAAGCTGACACCTCCCTCAAATAGTTGTCTTCTAGCCAATTTGGTTACACGCTTATTAACCCCTGGCCAGGCACTAAAGAGTGAGGACACAATTTTGAGCTACGTTTAGATGCCTACATGGAGTCGTGCAAAACCATCACATGAGCCCCATGGGCCAAGAATGCAACTATAATATGCTTCCAAATGAATTTGACTCCACTAAGTTTTATCTCTCTGTGATTACGTAAAGCTACGTCATCGCATGGGCCCCACCATCCAATCAACCCCTGCATGCGCGATGTCGGATGAGTCAACGCTTTTCTAGCACTTGTGATTCTCCTTTGGGCTACATTGCTCCATCGATCCTACCTCTTGCCCTCCACTACTAGCTAGTTATCACACATGCATCATGAATTGGCCACTATGACGCATGCATCGTGACGGAATGGAAAATGTCAACGTTGCCAATCTTCCCGATTAAATAAATCATCCCCACCTATAACTATGCAGTGGCAGAGAGGCTAGTTTTTTACTCCACTGAATCCTTAACTGTCTCGCTCCACGCACTTGGTCGCCTCGCCATCTGTGCTCGCCCGACTGCCGCTGGCTCCTTCTGGACAGGTTCTCAGCTCCCACTGATGTCATCTGGCCGCCCTGCTCGGCCCCAACTGCACCCTCCAGGATTGCTAGCTTGCATCACTACCTCATATCTTCTGTAAAGCGGCGTTGTACAACAACTATTGTTGCTTCACTGCATCACCCGTAGTTTCAGACATCTCTATCTCTGCCCTTGAATAAAGGTTTGGAATGGTTGACCATGAGCTAGCTTCTTTATCTCAGTGCCTCTCTAATATTTCTGCAACATTGTTGGTTTTACTTGCAGTAATTTATAACCAACGATTGCAAGCAAGCCTTTATCATATGGAGATGTCGAATCACCCATTAAAATATGTTATTTTTTTTTTATCTAAGATAGTTTTAGAATTGGCTATAAATCCCCTATCAAATTATCGTTAATTCTCAAAGAAACACATGAAAAATAATATATTGCATTCCAGCGCAACGTGCGGGTCATCCTCCTAGTTTCATATCATTGTAACATCACTCTCTTTCAATGTATTCAACTAAAAATTCTTTCTGTTAATGTATCGACTTTTAGATTGATTTATAAGTCTTAATACAAAGATTCGGGAACCGCATCTCAATGTATTCTGTGTAGATAACCTTGTGTATTGCTTGCAGTTTATTATTGGAGAAGGAAATAATTGTGATGATTTTGTTTATGTTGAAAATGTCGTTCATGGCCACCTCTGTGCCGAGAAGACACTTTCTACAATAGAGGGTGCTAAGATCAGTGGAGGCAAAGTATGTTTTTACCACTCCATTCATACTGTGATTTTTATAACATATTTCATTGACATATGAAATTATTTGCAGGCATACTTTATAACTAACATGGAACCAGTAAATTTGTGGAGTTTTGCATATATGGCTCGGGTTGAACTTGGATACAAAAGGTAAAGTTTCCCTAGATTCTTAATCCTGAAATCTAGACACATAAAATTCAGCTAGGGAGGGTTTGTATAAGCAGTGAAGACTGCATATATATTTTTATTTAACCAGATATATTTCTAAGATGACAAATTTTGACGCAGACCATTGGAGATAAGAATACCTACACTGGTTATCATGCCAATAATTTTTGTCATAGAGTTGATATACAAGTTAATACTTCAGCAATACGGAATGCATCAACCTGAACTGCTAACAATAGCAAGGGTTAAGTATTTGACGCTGAATAGAACATTTAGTTGTGACAAGGCAGTCAAAGAACTTGGCTACAAACCCATTGTTTCACTCAGGGTGAGTAACTTCAACTCTTTCAGTTCCCATCATATTATTTATTTTTGTCGAGACAACTTGAAATACTCACACTTTTTCTAACCTATGTATGATGTAGGATGGGCTGAGGATAGCGGTTGAATCATATATTCGCTTGAAAGAAAGTGTTTTATCAGAATCTGAAAGTTCTGAAGGTACAAACTTTAACAATTCCCACCCTCTTGTATATTATTATTATTTATTCAATGAGGAAAGTCCCATGACTTGGTCGTAGCTCTACATATATGTTGTTTCAACCTCCAGAAACGTGTCGGCCAAGGGATATTTATAACAAATGTAAAAACTCTCAACTAACTTGCTACTCCCTCCGTTCTATATTGTAGTTTACTTTGGCTTTTCTAGATCTATTTCCTTTACTATGTATCTAGACATAGTGTATAACTAGACACATAGTAAAATCAATGTACCTAAAAAAGGCAAAGTGAACTACAATTTGGAACGGAGGGAGTACAAACTCTACTCGTGCGTACATTAAAATCTACATATACTTATCTCTTGGTAACCTGTGTTTGCCAATGTGCACACACACATGACATTACATACTGTTTAACAATGGTATTTACTAAGATTGATCAAGTATACCGTATTATTTGTAGTTTTAGTCTGCAAAACAGGCTTCTTATTGAATCTCCCTTATAAATAATTTCAGGAAAGAAACCTTTCTTAAAAAAAAAATTTTCAGGAGAGGTTTGACAAACCCATATAAATGTTTTCTGGGACCATTATCTTAAACAAAATCTTTTCTGAAAACTGGGTGACTTAGAGCATTTCTGATATGCCTAACGAACTTGTACCAATGTTCATTCATTTCAGTGAATTCATTCTAAGAATTTCAAAAACATAATTTGTTTGTACATTTTGAAGGCCACTGACAGAACACAAACATTTCAACATACTAAGGAGTTTACTTGGACGAAATTATATCCAGCTGTGAGGGTTGCAAATTGGGAAACGTTGGCACAAACACCTCATCCGGTTGTTCCATCAGAAGACTCTTGGATCCATGGATCCATGATCTGCAGGTGACTCAGGGGCAACAGCTAGTTTAGGTGGACATACAGGTGATTGGTCTGATGTTGATTGTCGTCACAACTGTAAACTGTGGATATCTCAGTCAGACAGCACTTCATAACCTCCAAAATGTATTATTGAAAAAAAAAATGTTAGCTTACACTGATTGTCTTTGTCAGTTTTCACTAGCTAAGCAAGTTGCAGAATCATCAACTATAATAGCCTGCCAGGCTACTTGGATGGTGGGGTTAAATTATGTGCATGTGCGAGTGTGACAAGCCACCAGCTCCTCATGTCATAACCCATGCCATCATAATAAACAAAATAAAATCTAGTACTAAGCTTGCCGCAAAAAAAGGGACTTTGTTTGTATATCTACGTTAGCTGTATACATCTATGCTTGTACTTGACTGGGAAGAATATATAATCGCACATAATGACATGTTTAGGCTTTGCCGTCCAATCAACCCGCGTTAGGCCTTGTTTGGATGCGCATGATTCATCTGAATCCAAATGCGTTGAAGTGGATTGTAGTATAACTATACTAAGTTATATTCCATTCCTCTGCAACACGCAAGGATTGAAGTGAATACATATGCATCCAAACAAGGCCTTATTGGTTAACAAGAACGAGATGAGCATCACGTCAACAAACATGGGACAGAGAGTTCCAATGGGACCAGGATGTATTCAGATCTGATAAATTAACACGACATAGTTTTCAACCCTCCATGATAACCTTGTCATTATTTATGAAAACTGAATTTGAATGTGCTGTCGTGTCTTTTGAAGATGGAGAGACGAATCTCTCGCTCTGGTCAACTGATCAGCGTGATCAACTGGGCACAATCTTTTCGGAGGATAGTATTTCCTGAGACCTCCCAAACTCAACCATTTCTTACTAGTCTTCCCAGAGGATGAGGTCAACTGATCAAGAATACAGAAATATGTGGAGGCAAAACAGAATAATGAAATTATAAAAATTCTCAGTCAGGGTAGTGCACTACGCTGAAGAAAGGAGGAGAGTATATATGGAGAGTCAGAAGCTGGAAGGTAGTAGTAGAACTTTGTAGATGTATATAATAACCCTCTAGTGAAAGTGCATACATCTTTCAACCAGTAGTTTCATAAGTTAACCGCCAGTGGAAATAAATCTATTTCAACTAGCTGTTTCTCTAGACGGAACATCTTCTGAAATGGTTCTCCACTGACAGTTAACAAAATAGTGCGTCTGAGCAGAAAATATTTTTGTACTAGTGAAAAGAAATAAAATCAGTTGCAGGTAAAACAAAATCGTAACTAAAATAAAATAAATTTGTAACCAGCACATATTGTTTTTTAAGTTACATCTGGAATACAAGAGCTCTACGTGTGGGTGCAAATTACCCCCAACAACTTTAAACCTGCTCTATCGGTAGCACGAACATGCCATCTTGGTGCGTAGCTAGTCGAAAAAGCCAATATCTCGCATGCTTGGCAGTACAATCGGACTCTTATTGTCACATATACGGCTCATTCAGCTCGCAGCTTTGCAGGTACAAGAACTGTGCATAGAGCAGCTCACAGCTCAGTCGTACGGCTTGTGTGATAGGGATAAGCTAATCAACGTCGTCATTGGTCACAAACTCATGGCATATAGTACTGCAGATTTATTCCACAAGGTCTGGTTTCTTCCTTCCATGTCTAGTACAGCAAAGTTGTAGCAATGATTTCCATGATTATTGCATCCTTGAGAGGGAGAGGGAGAAAGAAGATGCAGCATAGCTTATTTCTATCAAGCGTTTCAGTACCAGCAAACTATAGGCACATGAGGCTTCTGCACAAAACTTAAAACTTATTAAAGAGAACCAAACATATAGTACCCAATATTGTTCTATATGTAGATACTGCCCCAGAACTTATTTTATTAGCTACTGAGAATCTGAGGCCATCCTGTTTGGTTCTTCGAACCTCACTGTGCAAAGAACAATACTAGTGAGATAATGGCTAGGATATGTTCAAGCTGTTAAAGAATTAAATTGTTGGAGGATCACCGCAATGTCCAATACTTGCAACTTTTTCCTTCTTAGTCAAGTTGGTTCTCCTAGAAGATTACATTTAACTATACTTTTTAGAGCAATTACATTTAACCATATGATTGTCATAAAATTGTCGCCTTGAGTCCTGCATCCTGGGATCAGGTTCTCCTATTGTTTACACATGACTGCAAGCAGTGCTCGGTAGTCATTGTGTTCTTTTAATCTTGAACAGGATCAAGTTTTGTATGCGTGAGGACCAACATAAGCAACCTCTCCAAGCTCAGATTTATCAGGCAACGTGTGATCATGAGAATAATATATTCTAACCCAGCCCACGCTCAACTAGTTATATGCTAATCTTCACAATGCAGCAGCATCAAGAATACAAAAATACAGTGTGGAGACATGGAAGAATAGTGAAGGGAGAAGTGCTCATGCAAAAGAACCCACAATGTGTCGTTGATGTGAGGTGATTATATATGAGAGATGGATGATGACTAGCCGAGGAAAGAAAGTTGTTGAGAATGTAATTCATGCTAGTAACACTATTGAGTCGATATGTTGCTGCTTGAAGTCTTTAGTAGCATATTTATGTGACTACAGTCTAGTCGGATGGTCCCACATGGTTGTTTTCAGTGTGGACACAGCCACCATAACTATTGTGCGGGTTTGGCCACCTAAACCATTCAACCTTGGTATATATAAAACATTGAGATGGCATTGTTGAGTTCTCATATTGAAATGGAATCGAGGTTCTGAGCTCATCATAACTAGTCTTCTTTCCCTTCTGTCTAATTGTAGTTTTGATTGTTGCATAGTTGTTATTGTAACAACACCACATATACTCTGAGATGACTAGCCAGGCTTTTGCTTAGATTTATATCCATGGCATCAAACATTGCACAATTGCAGATCATATGGCCCAAGTAGATAAGAATGAGTGGCATCTGGAAAACTGAGTAGACAATGTGGCCATTTTGTGGCAGAATGTGATTGTTCAAGTCTAGCAGTGTGTGACACATTTCTGTGCTTCAGATTGCTCTCGCATGATATGAATAAGCACGACGTTAGCATGTCATCTGCCTTCATACCCATTTTTTCTTTTTTTTTACTGGAACCCCATTTGCTTATCATGCAATGGTGGGAATATCAACGGGCTCAACCATCATGCTCACCATGGTTACCAGGGAAACAAATGAGGTGAAGGCATCAATTCAGTATCATCCCTTCCACTTGCGTTGTTTAATCCATCTTGCATGTATAAGGCTTAATTTGGCTCTTGCATTGTTCTTTGTCTCTTGATTTGTTATTACATTTACAGCATTTTGGACCAACCTTTTTGTGCTGCCAGTTAATAAAATAGTGTGTCTGAGCAGAAACTAAAAATCAAATCAGTTGCATATAAGAAATCATAACTAAAATCAATCAAATTTATAACCAGAACATATTGTTCTTCAAAAAGTAAATTGCATCCAGAGTACAAGAATTACATGTATACATGGGTGCAAATTCCCCGACAACTTTAAATTTGCTCATGCTAGTAGAACTATTGAGTCCATATGAACTTTGGAGTTTATACAGACAGCTGCACTTTTGCTAGGTTGAAGTCTTTAGTTGCATATTTATATGACTACTTTTAAACCACTCTAGTCGGATGGTCCAACAGGGTTGTTTACATTGTGGACACAGCCACCATAAATTTGTTCAGGTTTGGCCAGGAGAACCATTCAACCATGGTATATATAAAGCATTGAGATGGCATGTTGAGTCCTCGTACTGAAAGAGAGTTGAGGTTCTAAGCTCATCATAAATAGTGTTCTTTCCTATTTGTCTAATTGTAGTTTTGGTAGTTGCATAGTTTTTACTGTAACAACACCACATATACTCCTAGATGATCAGCCAGTCTTTTGCTTATATGTATATATCCATGGATTCAAACACTGCAGATCATATGGACAGAGTAGATAAGAATGAGTGGCATCTGGAAAACAGAGTAAACAAGGTTGTCCTTTCCTGGAGAAGGTGACTGTTCAAGGCTGGCAGTCCATGACACGCTTCTGGCCTTCAGATTGTTCACCAATGTTCACACTGAATGATATGAACAGGGAAGGTATGAGCATGTCATCTGCCTTGATACTCATTTGTTTATCATGCAATGGTGGGAATATCATCAGGTTCAATCACCACGCTGACCATGGTTTCCTGGGAAACAAATGAGGTAAAGGCAGCACAGTACCTCGACCCCTAGTCGATTCGGTATCATTGGCATGTAAATGGTGCTTTCATGAGATCATCCCTTCAGGTTGTGTTGTTTTTCCCATCTTGCAGGTATAAGGATAATTTGACAATTGCATTCTTCTTTATGTCTCCTAATAGAATGGACGAATTATAGTCATGGAATAACCCCTCGCTTGTGTATATTTTCCTGGCTGGATTTGTACAGGTCAATAATTGCATCAATCGCAACAAAGAAATGGCATGAGGAACCGATGCAGGGTTCGGCCAGTGGTGTGTGCGAGTTCATCGCAGGGCGGATGAAAGAGGGTGTGAAGGGAGAAGGCGAGCACGGGGGGTCGCGATGTGGTGAATGAATCGCGGACATGGCATTTGTCGAGATTTTGTTGGCTTCGTGCCTGTCTCGAGCCCGGCTAGAGGATGGAAAGAGACGGTGCCGATAAGTGGGCCAGGTGTGGCAGTGAGAGCAAGGGAAGGGTCCGCTGTACACAGCATGGAGATCGTCTAAACTCTAAAGTGCCAAAGTTTATACTTGTTGTTATTAGTTCACTACATGAGAAGCATTTTGGCTCTTTATTGGCCGTACTACGAGGTAAACCGTAACAGTGTTTTAGAAATGCATGTAGGATGCGTATGTACTAGAAATCTATCAAGCACATTGTAACGTTCAACTTTTTGAGTATTGGCATTTAATTTAATAATACCATGTAAACACATATTAATGTGTTTTGTGTTCATGTATCTAGCCTTTTGTTCTCAAGTGTATATCACTGTCATCTGGGTAACAGCAGCTACTGCATATATGTTAAATGTTTGACAATTAAAGAGAGCGATTCTGTCATCTAATTCAGTGCAGAAGACAACAAAGGAATGTAAAATAGAAAACAGAATGCGATCTGCATCCATGTAGTACTTATGACAATTGTCACACCGGTTTTATAAACAAAACCGAATACACATCACATGTATGCCAGGATCTGTTTATTCATACATGTGACAACAGAATGGTACAGAAAACCAATGTTTTATTATAATAAGGGATTACAAGTTACAAAATGACCAAAGGGTCTAAACCAAAAATACATCAGAGTTCCAAATGAAGCAGGGTCTCCATCCCCCGAGACAGTCGACCGGGGTACATCAGCCTAACAACGACACCGTCTCGGGGAAACCACCATCTTCTAATGACTCCGCCTTCTAGTCTGAACAACTGGCTAGCAGGGGGGACAAAGAGGAAGGGTGAGTACATCGAAATGTACTCCGCAAGTGTAGGAAAAATATGATATGTGGGCCAACACAAGGAAAGGCTTAACAGGTTTTGACTCAAGCGCTTAAGCGACACATCCTATTAACCTTAAATCCTTAAGCACCTATTTAACTAAGTGAGATTCTTCCTTCTCCTTATATAACCACATGAACCAACACTCGGATCCCATCCGAGCCAACCATACTTGGATTCCATCCAAGCACCACACCTGAATTCCATTCAGGCCTCCCAACTGTAACCAGAGCCATCTATTCACGAAGAAGTCCAAGCCGCTCTTGACCGTGAGCACGGCTGTTATATCAGTTTTACACTCTGCAGAGGTGGCGCACGTTCACCACAAGTCGTGTTTTCCCCATCACGCCTCACACTTCCAAGGTGTTTGGCGGGGTCACACTACAAGGCCTTTACAAAGCCCCTTCCAAGTTTGTTTTACACCTTCTCTAAGGATTCACCGTAACGGTGGGTACCAACACCACCGCAGAAGTCCCCTCTTGAGCCACACGAACCATCCCGATGTAAACCAAAACTTTGGGGAACTAATTAATTAGTCAGGTCGTACCATATAGACCTTGAGGCTGCGCTGTTAAGCCGGGTTACAGGCTTCGAGAAAACGTCCTTATGGATCCAGGCAGGATACTAGCACAAACCCATTCCACCATTTCCAACAATCCACCAGAAAACATTTACCCAAAAATCTGGCACACACCACCACCAGAACCATCCATCCTGCCGGATTTACTTAATCACCATGTTTACTAACCCATTACCAAGGACCATTG
This sequence comes from Hyparrhenia diplandra, assembly GCA_015847255.1. Taxonomy (NCBI): domain Eukaryota; kingdom Viridiplantae; phylum Streptophyta; class Magnoliopsida; order Poales; family Poaceae; genus Hyparrhenia; species Hyparrhenia diplandra. The sequence continues at coordinate 559,661 of JADLZK010013348.1, forward strand.
CATAGATCATTAGTCAATATTATATTAAACTCTTCCATCCCAAGATTGCAAGGCTAAGCATAAGAACTACCCAAACCAAAACCAGGTTCCAAGGATGATATAACAAGTTCTAGTAATACCCTATCATAGGATTCAAATTTAGACTCTGCATGCAAACTAATGGTCTAACTACTCTAACTCAAAAGGTGAAACAAATATAGGTGCAAAATGGTCAAGGACACTTGCCTCGGAAAGTTGTTCAGACAAAGGATCTTCACTTCTGGATCAACGGTTCTTCGATAGATCGCAACATGGGAACACGCATAACAAAAGAACCTAAAACCAGTACATCAATCATAAGAAAACACACCATAATTATTACTAGCGCGTAAGGCTTGTTCCTACGATCGCGTGAGCGCGAGAATCGTCTAAATCGGAGCTACCGATAAAAGACATGGATTTTGTTGTAAACCTTGGAAGATTAAATATTTATTTTAAATGACTACAAAAATATTTATCAGATTTATTTTACTTTTCAAACATTATTTATGATATTTAAGGGAACATTCATAAAGCATATTTATTTGTATAAAGTAAGGAGTTACAAAACTGATATTAAAGTTTGCGTGATTTACTAAATAGTGTGTTTATTAGGGGATAAATGGAATGATTGGATTGTAAAGACACGTACACTGTTGCGTGAACTCGGTCCTTGATCCATGGACCGGTGTTGTGGTGTGCCTGCGGTTCATGAAGAACCGAGTAGTGCATGGGTGAATGTTATGGTTGACGTGGTGTACAACACTCGTGTATTTTTATTGTATTGTTGGATTTGTTTTTGTGAAGGAAAACGGCCATAATGCATGTGTGATGTCACGGTGATGTCAACAAGCCAGCAAAGAGGGAAACATGCACGCACGGCCGGGCTGCTTGCTCCATGGACGTCTGATTGGTGAGAGTTCGTCGGTGCACAACTGATGAACTGAACTCTAGCTAAGGTACTTTACTGACGACGATCGCTAGTATAGGATGGACTTAGGAGCTCACCGTGAAGTGAACTTGGTGACGCACTGACGGGGATCTTGTCGATGGCGATGGCACGTGAAGGCAGGTGATGCATGGTACCGGGCGAACGGCGGGCGGCTGCGGTGTGGGAACTCCGGCGAGCTGGAAGACCTAGAAGCCACGACGTCAAGATGTGGCTCAGTGGCTGCGGCGTGGAGCGTTGGGGGGGGCGGCGGCGGCGCTGTGCACCACGGCACTGCGGCTGCCTCAAACCAGGGCAAGGCTACACTTTTCTCCCGTCTATCGTCACGACTGGATGCGCGGAGTCACGGCAGATATCTACGGCGCACCGTCGACAAGCGGGGTGGTCGGGTGTGGGCGGAACGGCCGCGCCATGGCGGTGCTCTGGCCATGGTGGCACGATGTCCGCGCGGCGAGGTGTGTGTGCGCGCTCCCGTGCGGCTATGGATCGGCAAGGCAGAGCGGTAGGTGTTCAGAAGTGCGTGACGTGTCTAGGCGGCATCTGGGCCTCGCCATGCCGCCCGAATGGTGCGGGAAAGCGGTGACGACTCGGTTATGGCGTAACTACGACGATGGGCGGAGAAGTGTGGCATGGTGTGCTCACCGTGGGTGTCGAAGTTTGGAGAGTTGTCGGTTCAGCGAACGAGCAGCGACGTAGTCGTGGTTGTCCGGCGTTCGCCCTCCGCTCCGGTGCTCCACGGTGTCAGCTGCTCCGGTGGCGGCGCTACTGTTGGCGGAGGCGCTACTGATGAAGGCGCAGTAGGGCAAGAGCGAGGACGTCGAGGTGGTCTGGGTGAACTCGCAGGCGTCTGGAGGACTGATGTAGGCGAGGGATGGAGCGGGGAGTTCGGGTTTGTCCGGTCCTCACGGAGCCAGTGTTGCCGGATCGAAGAACAGGGCTCGGTCGTGAGGTTGGGGATACACATGATGTGTGGGGCAGGGCTGTAAGTGTCTAAGAGGAGGGAGAGAGTGGGCAGCCAGGTGCTGTTTGCTGCTGCTTGGCCGTGCGCGTGCGAGCAGGGTGAAACGGTCAGGCTTGGCTAAGTTAGCAGGGCCGGTTTCCTTTTATTCTTAAACCTTTTCTTATTTCTATTTCCAAACTAAGCTAAGCCTTGGCCTCCTATGTGATGTACATGTATTGCCGAACATGTACACATCCTACATAAGTCATCTAGTTAATTCAAAGAATGGTTAATTTAGATTTATAAATTTATTATATTATTACCATAAGATTTTATAGCAATACATAATACCAAATATACTCCAAATCAAATATGGAAATTAAATGCAAATGCTCGACAATGAAATAAAAGGAAATATGTGCTACTTGTGCAACCTAAGTGAGGTTTTCCGACATGTCACTCACCAAGCATGGGTTTTTTTTGAAAATTGGTTGCGATTTTCAGGCTTTGAAATTTTAGGGTTATTACAGTTTGTTCATTTTATAAATAGAGAGAAAACAATTTTGCTAGTAGATCGAATTTAATAGATTCAACTTTCCACCCAATAAAATAAATGCAAGAGGCATGAATGCAACAAGCATATCTGGTTAAATTATGGAATTGGATAAAATTCATATTTTATCAAAATTCAATTACTAAATCCTATTTAAATTTTAGCAAAATGTCATGATCCAGGAAATAGGGGCCGGAGGAGGAGGGCGGGCCCGACGGGCGCGAGGGCCGCCGGCGCCGCCCCCCCGGGCTCGCACGCGCGCCCGCCACCGCCGCCGTCTCCTCCCTTCCGCGGATTCTTTGGCAACTAATCCGAGAAAAAAAGAAGGAAAATTATCTATCTAGGATTATCTTTAGGTGTTTTGGTGTGCAAGGGGCTATCTCATCTATAAGGGAGACCCTTATTAGGAAATAAATAAATAGGACCTGCTTGTAAAAGGTATTCCAATCTATAAGGAAACCTTTAGAGAGATTGCTTGAGATACAAGTCCCAATAGCCGGGCTATATAAGTAAGGGGTCTGTAATCTTTCAGGGTAACAAGCAAATAAAGAAATTTTATCCCAATCTCAGTTTCCTCTCTCCCCTCTCCTCGGACGCGCGCCGCCCCTGCCCTAGCCGCCGCCGCCGCCTCGGGCCGCGCCCCCGCGCCGCCGCCACCCGGCGGCCGCTGCAAGACGCCACCACCGTCTCCCCGCCGTCCATCCTCCTCTCCTCCCCAAATCCTCCAATCAAGGTGTCAATTCCGGCCCAATCTAGCTGGAATCTGACAGCTGGTATCCGGAGACCACTACGATCCACCCACCACCATGGATACCGAATCCAAGACGCTGCTGATGAACCTGACGACCGAGGTCGCCAGGATCCACAGCAGGATCGATCAGCTCGAGGATAGGATCACCACCGCTACCGGTGAGGATCCCAAGGAACTCAAGCGCCGCCAACAACTTCGTGCAGTTGGGCTCGAGATGCAGGCAATGTTCCAGGATGCAGCCAAGGACTTCATCAAGAGGAAGACAGACGGCAAGCAGAATCAGGATAATCAAGTGACAACAACTGATCTGACCAATCTGATGAAGTGCTACTTGAAGCCACAGCCAATGGCGGCAGGATCATCCTCAGCAGGGGCACATGTGCCGCCCTCCCCTCTACCTCCGGCTGAAACCTTCCCAGGTCTAGTTCCCCGCCTGCACAAGCTGTCTTTCCCCACCTATGATGGCAAGGAAGATCCCCTCCCATGGATCAACCGCTGCGAGCAATTCTTCAGGGGTCAAGGTACGCCAGCTACAGAGCAAGTCTGGTATGCCTCCTATCATCTCACAGGCGAAGCACAGCAATGGTATATGAGGCTGTCCCAGGAGAAACCGGTGGCAGATTGGGCAAGCTTCGCCCAGTACGTCAACGAGCGCTTCGGCCCAGCTGAACGGCGTAATCCGCTGGGTGAGCTGGCATCACTGAGGAAGACAGGCACCGTCGATGAATACACGGAGCAGTTCCTGGCACACGTGGCACGAGCAGGCCACCTCGACGACAAGCAGCAGGTGAACATCTACACAGCAGGCTTGGGCGAACCGCTCAAGACGGACGTCGAGATGCAAGATCCCAAGGATATGGAAGCAGCCATGTCTCTCGCCAGGGCGTACGAGCGACGCCTCGCCATCCTCTACAACAGCAACAAGCCGGCACAGTCAAAGGGCAGGGCCCCTGCGCCCCTGCCTTTGCTGGCCGCCCCCCAGGCGCCCCCATCGTCAGCAGCACCGCCTCGGCCATTCAAACGGCTGACACCAGAGGAGATGACTGAACGACGCAAGGCCGGTCTCTGCTTCAACTGTGACGAACCGTTCTCACGGGGTCACAAGTGCAAGCACCTCTTCGACATCACGATCTTCAACGACTACAACGACGACACGACGAACGCCATCCTGGCAGACGTTAAAGAGGAGCCAGCTGATCTGAAGGTCCTCATTGGGGACCCCGACTCCCCGGTACGTGGTGTTCACTCTCTCTACCTTGTTGGTATGATATCAGGAACGGGTGTCAACATCATCGTCGACTCGGGAGCAACGCACAACTACATCGACCCCCGCGTGGTGACCACGGCAGGCCTCCGGACTCAGCCAGTGCGTGTGCTGATCACCACTGGCACCGGCGCCACGACTACATGCCGTGCCGCCACCTTCGACGTGCCACTACGCCTCGACGCCAGCACCTTCGACATCGACGCCTACGTCATGCCATTGGGCGAGGACGTCGACATCATCCTTGTCATGCCTTGGCTGGCAAGCCTAGGACGTGTGACGTGGGACTTCGCGACCCACGAGCTTCAGTACTACCGTGAGGGTCGCCCATCCACATTCACCTCAGCCCCACCACCTCAGCGGGGGGGCCCCGGCAACGGCCTGCTCCGGTCAGGCATCTTCGCTGGCATCCGTACACCGGCAACTCGGCTTGGGAAGCGTTCGAGGCACGCGACTGCCTTGGACCTCTACGACACATCAGCCGGCGTCTTCGTCCAGCTACGCCAGGCCACTTTGGAGGATCAGCATCTACGCCGCATCGCCCTCGACGTCACCACGGGTGACGCTGCTCCGGCTTGGACGCTGGAGGACGGCTTCCTCCTCTTCGATGGCCGCTTCTACCTTCCGGCTTCCTCTCCACTGCTGCCAGACTTACTGGAGGCCTTGCTTCAGGGCGGAGTTCGCAGGACGAACTTCCTCGCCTTGGGAGCCTACACGGCGGAGCCCACTTCAGCAGCACCAACGGCCATCCTCTTGTGCGGCATTTGGCCACGGCGCCACCATGTCGGTCCTGCCAGGGTCGTCTTCCTCGACGGCATGGATCGCCTCTTCCTCACAGTCGATAACGTCCACATCAGCTACGATCCAGAGAGGGCCACGCACCAGCTCGCCGGGACATCACTATCTGGCGTCTGCTTCCGCTCTTCGTTCACGCTCCACCCAATGAGCGCTTCTTGTTCCTGGAGAGCCCCCCTCGCGATGTGGTGCAACAGGACCTCAATGTGGGTGTTCCAAGGGATCTCCTGCTGGCAGCCCGTCGTCAGACAGCTTCGCAGCAGGGCCGTACTGTTCATCGCTACATCTACCACGGCTACATCGGCAACCTCCACTATCTTCTTGAGTTCGACCCCTGCCGAACCCGGGGAGAATATGATCCTCGGGAACCCGGTGCGGGGGTCGTCTTATCTTGCCGCAGTCGAGCTGATTCTCCTGGGGGCAGCCAATACCCCCCCCAGGCGCCACCTGAATGGACCTTTATCCAGCGAGGAGGACGCGCCCGGTCGGAGAAGGGGGAGATGTCATGATCCAGGAAATAGGGCCCGGGAGGACGGGCCCGACGGGCACGAGGGCCGCCGGCACCGCCCCTAGGCTCGCACGCACGCCACCGCCGCCGTCTCCTCCCTTCCGCGGATTCTTCGGCAAATAATCCGGAGAAAAAAGAAGGAAAATTATCTATCTAGGATTATCTTTAGGTGTTTTGGTGTGCAAGGGGCTATCTCATCTATAAGGGAGACCCTTATTAGGAAATAAATATATAGGACCTGCTTGTAAAAGGTATTCCAATCTATAAGGAAACCTTTAGAGAGATTGCTTGAGATACAAGTCCCAATAGCCGGGCTATATAAGTAAAAGGGTCTGTAATCTTTCGGGGTAACAAGCAAATAAAGAAATTTTATCCCAATCTCCAGTTTTCTCTCCCTCTCCCCTCCCTCCCACGCCGCCCCCTGCCCTAGCCGCCGCCGACGCCACCACCGTCTCCCCGCCGTCCATCCTCCTCTCCTCCCCCAAATCCTCCAATCAAGGTGTCAATTCCGGCCCAATCTAGCTGGAATCGACACAAAATCATTAAATCATCTATTTTATTTAGTACTTTCAATTCATATCCCAAAATTGAAATTTTGGGGTGTTACAACAATTGACACAAATAAAGTTACCCTGGTTTTCCTAAATGTGACATTAGTTATTATATATAGTTTTTCTGTTTTAAAGGGATTTATGTCGGTGCTCTATGGTTTTTTACGCAATTGCTTGGTACTTTGAAAAGGAATTTTTCATGAAATCCTTCTTATTTCTTCCACTCTTACTATATACTGTATTCAATTAAATTTGGATATTCTTTAGAGATTTCAATGTACAGAGAATGGAATTGGGGGGGGGGGTGGGGAGATAAAGAGCTAGGTTCATATGTTGAGTCTTTTATTGCATTCGGTGTCTTCTCAGAAAATTGTTACGAATTAGGGTAGTGTTTCTATTGCGGGTTGGACCTAGGTGAACCTGTGTTTGGATGAAAAGCGATGTGGGTGGGGTTCGACCTAATAAGGAATATACCACACAGATACCGGTCGATTGAATTCCTGCGAAATGAGCGGAGCAGTCCAACCCACATCCACGCCGTCGCATGTGCCAGCATCTCCGTCTCGCTGGGACGATGCCGCACGGGGAATAGGGCAGCGGAGGCCGACAGCGCCCAGGGCGCTGGAGGGGTCCCCCCGCTTCTTCCGCGACGGGATGTACTGCACGAACCCTAGGGCGGATCGGGCAGCCAGCGGGAGCTGGTTGGAGGCTTCGGCGTGAGAGGGGGGGTGGAGGAGGAGCTGGTATGGTCGGGCGGGAGTTGGCGGCGGCCCTCGGCACGGGCCTCCCTGCTACAAGCTCGGTGCCGGGCGCGGCGAGATCCCCGTGCGGCCAGTTGAACAATTAAACCTTGGAATACATATAAAACATTGAGATGGTGTGTTGAGCTCTGATATTAGAAGAGAATTGACCTCTGAGCTCATCATAACTAGTCTCCTCTCCCTTCTGTCCAATTGAAGTTTTGATCGTTGCATAGTTGGTATTGTAACAACACATCACAAATTAAGATTAGCATACAAAAGTATATGTGGTGTGTTGTTCTTCTATGTCTCCTCACTGAATTTTTTTATTTTTGATCCTGTAACAACACACCACATATCAAGCTATCCTAAGAGACTTGTGAACTGAACCAAAGTTCACTGGATATAGCAATACATCGCAGGAGTGTCCACTGATCTTGTGCTCAAGTCCCTCATGGTTGATAGACGCCTGCATGTCATGGATAAAAAAGTGAGTTAATGAAGAGATTGTAAACTTTCACACTCTGTTTGATGAGAAAAAACAGTTTACTATTAGGCAAAATAAATCCATCTGTGGAGACTATACAAAGAGTAAATTCAATCAGCCTTGACAAAGACATATATATAATACAACATAGATGAACCTTAGTAGTTCTGTATCCAAGAAGGCACCAGGTTCAGAGTAATTGCAGTCTAGTCGATATATCTCTATTTTTATGGAACTTTCATTTAAAATGCAGATTGAGTGTTGAAATTACGTTCATGCTTGGAGACCATCTGAACTCGGTACTTTGAGCTGGAGGAGTTAGGATTATATCTGCTAGGCCATAAGACAGCCCGTCACTGTTGAATGCATACCTGCATCACATACTTCACAACATTCTGAGTTAATAGAGATTACTTGGTAATCATCTAGGGGAAAGATATATAATCTACAGACTAAAAGAACTATGTCGAAATAGGCCGGCTGCCGGCACAGCAGTCACGCAAGCAACAGGTTTCGTGTTTCCAGGTGCCCCCTAACCACAAACATTACAACGAGCCCCTGCTCCCTTCGACCCCGGAACCGCTCCCCCCCGGCGCCAACGGGCGACTCGGGAGGCGTCATCGCCGGCCACCGAGTCCCCCCCCGCCCTCCCGGCCTCCCCTCCGGCCACCGCCGCCGCCCCTTCGCGGCGGCGGCGGCGGCCAGCGGTGGTCCCCAAATGGGCACCGTTCGCAGGTCCCTCGCCCTCCTCTTCCCCCTCCGCACAGCCCTCCCCCCCCCTCCGCACCCCGGCGATCTCGGCGGCGGCGGCGGCGTCCGGCTGGATCCGGGATAGCTAGGCCAGATCCGCCGCCTGCAGGCGCGTTGGCCACTCGCGGTCTTCCTCTTCGGGCGGTTCGTGGAGGCGGTGTCCGTCGGCGGTGTGCAGAGCGCGGGCGCTTGCCGCCCGGCGGCTCGGGCCCGGCTCTTCTCCGGCCGGCCTCGCTCCCCCTGTCTCGCCCGCGGCCCGTACCGTGCGGGTCTGGGTCGGGATTCGCATGGTGGCGTTGGAGGACTCGGCATCGGGATGGGCCTTGGCCGCGCGGATCCGGGGCCCGTGCCGTCGAACCGGTGCTGGCTGGCCTCTCCCCCACACGGCGCCGTGGTGGGCGACCCTGGCATCCGGGCTGATGGTGGAAGGCTGGATCGACCTCGTGTTCGGATCCGGCGACCGCCGCCCGGCTGCCCTCGTCCCCTCGCGCATTGGTTTTTGTCAGTTCTTCATCCGCCCGTTTCGCCGCTGGTTCGTTGGCGGATGCTTTGCCGTCGGGTCCTCGGGCTCCTCTTGGGCAGCTGCTGAGTTGCCAAGAGTGTGTGCTTTGTTGGCGGATGCTTTGCTACCGTGCTTCCTGGTTCGTTGGCGGATGCTTTGCCGTCGTGTTGTCGGCCTCCTCTTGGGCAGCTGCTGAGCAGCCAAGAGTGCAGGTTGCTGCTTGGTTCATTGACGGATGCTTTGCCGTCGTTTGCGGCTGTTGGACGGTCTCCTGATTGACATTCTTTGCGTGGTGGCTCTGAAGGCACAGTAGTAGACCTTCGGTTGGAGGGCAGTCGCCCTTTCTTTGTATCTTTTATTTTGTTCTTGGTTGTCGGGGGTTCGGTAATCGTTCGACTACCGTTTTCCTCCTCTTGTTGTAACAAAAACTCTCTTCTGCTTAATGAAAAATGCGCCGTCGAAATAGTAATTGCAAGATTCGTTGTGTTTGTCTGAAATACAGTATGTTTTATAAGTCAACTATTAACATGTTCACTGCAATTCTGAAATGGCTGCTTCAAACCTGAGAATGAACTGAGCTGAATGCTAATGGGAAGAATTGAGCTGCTGTTGCTTACTGCATTGCCGAACAGTGATACGATGAAAAACAGCAGCTACTGAACTGCACTTTTGCAACCTGTAAATCGAATTTGTTTTGTAAGCCTGCTACTTGCCAAGATGTCAACTGCACTGCTACTCTGAAAATTCAATAACCTGCACCCTGAGACAGAGAAGATGGAAGAGCAGTTGCTGTACTGCTGCAGACCTGCGGCAAATGGAAGAATCTAGCCAAGTTCCCAATTCAAAAAAATAAAAAAAAAAGAGGCAATTAATGACTGGCCTAAATAACCAAAAAACAAAAGGAAACAATGGCATGAAAATGACTAGTACACTGACAACAGCTAAGACCTATTTAACAATACATCTCAGTTAGAAGTTCGTAACCAGCCAAGCACTAATCTGTTATATACTATATTTTACAGAATACTGCTGTAGACTAGCAAAGAAACGGCTGCTGCCTCTGTCTAGTAGCAGTAGACACAGACTGGCCAGCAGAATTGTCAATCCACCAATTACTTCAGGTTAATCCATCTCTAGGAACCAGGATCTGTACTACAAGCAAGCAAGAAAATAACGAGGAGAACCTAACGCTGATCCACAACTTGCTTTTCTGAGGTTTCAAGTACAATCACACAGAAAACTGCTAAGGCATTTTTAAAAACACATTTCCTCCTCAGCGTCTACTTCTGAAATTTTGTACGAGTATTAAATTTCCAGAACTGAACTGAACATGCTGCCTACTATCTAAATAAATTTCCACTTAATTAACATGCAAATCTAGTAGCGTAAATGGCAAATTAACAAGCCTCTACGGTAAGACCGGTAGATTACTCACAAGTATGCACGAGTATACCAATGAAGCCAGATCTAGAACGACAATTAACTAGATTGCAGAACCTTAACCTATCAGAAACGAGAGGACGAGGAGGGGAGACCTTATTGCTTACTCCTCCATACCCAAAAAGTTTGACGTTTAGGACAAGATTTGAGTCAAACATTGAGAATATCAATCATCAATAACTTTTATATTATTGAGTTTGCAAATGTGAAACCTATATGAATAGATTTGTCTTGAAAAATACTTTCATAAAAGTATACATATATCACTCTTGAAAAATACTTTCATAAAAGTAAACAAGAGGTCAAAGTTGTGTTTTGGAGACCGTGTCGCTGCCCTAAACGTCAAGCTTTTTGGGTATAGTGGGAGTACCTCGCTAGGCGACATGTCTGAGACCGGTCATCTCCTCTTACACGACCTACAAGAGCTGCCGCCACCTCCTCCGTGACTCAAACTTCTTCATCTCAAAAAAAAAAAAATGAAGCAACGGACAACATCAGAGACTAGTAAATTGGAGCCAAGTTGGATTTCCTCCCTCTATCACCAAACAGCCGGGTCCACGCCACCTAGTCCCGTGGATGGACGGCCGGGAGACAAGTACAGGGGGAAAAATTAATCTCTTGAGGAAGAAGAAAAGAAGAGGGGGCACTGACCTTGAGTGGATGCGTGGTCTCCTAGGGCTGGGACAAGCTCGCCACTGCCGCTGACCTCGCCGTGCTTGTCCTCCCGCCTGCTGCGCAGCAGCAACGGCAGGGGAGGGGGCTGCGGCCGGCCGGGCGGGGGCGGGCGGCGAGGTGGGCAGCCGGCTGGAGCAGCCGAGTGGCGCGCCATGCAGCTGGCGCGGGGTGGCCGGCCAGCGAGAGAGAAGCCGGCAGGGTGGGCAGCTGAGTGGCGCGGCATGCAGTGGAGGCGGAGGCGGCGCGTGTATGCGTCTGAGCTATGTGCACTGTGTAATGGGTTGGGGTGCCTTAGGCCCAAATAGAGCGTGCTAACGCAAAATATGTTTAGGGACGGATGATCCGACCTTGTTTCTCATGTATAGCGACCCACCATTCAATGCAAAAGCCAAATACTTTTAGCAACCTACAATCCATTGCAGTATTCAGTTTTAGCATCTGGCAATCTGTGGGAAACATTTAGCAACTGACCGTCCAACGCAAATTAATACTTTTAACAACTGCAGTTGGTCGCTGATTAAGGGTTGTGGTGTAGTGTTAGTAGCATATTTATGTGTGACTACTTTTAAAGCACTCTAGTCTGATGGTCCCACAGGGTTGTTGTGACTGTGGACACAACCACCACCAATTTGTACAGGTTTTGCCTAGCTGAACCCTTCATATATAAAGCATTGAGATAGCATGTTGAGTTCTGATATTGAAAGAGAATTGGGGTTCTGGGCTCATCATAACTACTCTTTTGTCCGTTCTGTCTAATTGTAGTTTTGATAGCTGCATAGTTGTTATTGTAATAACAGCACATATACTCCTAGATAGTCAGGCTTTTGCTTATATGTATGTCTCCATGGAATCAAACACTGCAACTCATATGGCCCAAGTAGATAAGAATGAGTGGCATCAGGAAAACAAAGTAGAAAATGAGGTGTTTTTCGGGCTGAAGGTGAGGGTTCAAGACTGGCAATCGGTCACATAGTTGTGGGCTTCAGATTGTTCTCCCATGTGCATCGTGAGTGATATGAACTGGGACGTGATGAGTAGCTTGTCATCTGCCTTCATACCATTTGCTTATCTTGCTATGGTGGAAATATCAACGGGCTCATTAATTCACCACGTTGATCATGGTTACGAGGAACACAAATGATGTGAAGGTATCAATTCAGTGTCGGACCCTATTGAATTCTGTATCATTGTGCGTAAACGGTGCTTTTATTAGATCATATTCTTCAGCTTACGTTGTTTGTGCCATCTTGCATGTATAAGGCTTAATTGACACTTGCATTGTTCTTTATCTCCTGATAGCATGGACGAATTATGGTCATGGAATAACCCCTCGCTTGTGTTTAACTTCGTTGCCGGATTTGTAGAGGATGATCAACAAGGACATAAGCGATGACAAAGAAGCGGCACGGCGGCGGCCGCGGCCGCTACGGTTCGGTGGCCGTGCAGGTCGGCGCTGCAGGGTGGCAGAAATTGGCTAGGGTGGAGAAACTGACTGGCCATGCTGTTTGGTTCTTGGGAACCCCACTGTGCAAACAACAATACCAGTGAGATATTTATGGCTAGAATATGTGTACAGGCAGCAAGGATAATCGGCCATTCCAATCCCAATAGAACTAACTATGCATAAACGATTCACACAGTGCATGGTTGTGCAAGCCCCTCCTGTTTTCATATAAAAAAAATGTAGGAGGATCACCGCAATGTCCAATACTTGTAACTTTTTTCCTTCTTAGTCAAGTTCCTTACCTAGAAGATTACATTTAACCATATTTTTTAGCGCAATTAAATGTGACCATATGATTCTCTGAAAATTGTCACCTTGAGTCATCCACCCATGGGATCTGCAGGTTTGCCTATTGTTTACACGCGAGTGCAAGCAGTGCTTGTCATTGTGTTCTTTTAATCTTCAACAGGATCAAGTTTTGTACGCATGCCAGCACCAAATTAAATGTTCGCCAATCTCAGTCCACGCTCAACAACTATTGTGCTAATCTTCACAATGCAGCAGAATATCAAGAAAACAATAATACAGTGTGGAGACATGGAAGAACAGTGAAGGGAGAAGTGCACATGTAAAAGAACCCACAATATGTCGTTGAGGTGAGCAGTGTATATATATAAGAGATGGATGATGACTACACAACAAAAGAAAGTCGTTGAGAATGTAATTCATACTAGTGAGATTAATGAGTTGGTAAAAATAAAAAAAAGGTTGGTGTTTTCCCAGCTAAATTCAGTGAAAAATGAGTCCATATGCGTTTTGGTGTTAATATAGATAGCTGCACTGTTGCTGGTTGAAGTCATTAGTAGCATATTTATGTGACTACTTTTAAACTACTGTAGTCAGATGGTCCCACATGGTTGCTTTGAGTGTGGACTCAGACACCCCAAATTTGTACTGGTTTGGCCAGCTGAGCCCTTCAACCTTGGTGTATATAAGGCATTGAGATGACATGTTGAGTTCTCATACTGAAAGAGAGTCTGGGTTCTAGGCTCATCATAACTTGTCTTCTGTCCCTTTTGTTTTAATTTTAGTTTTGCTAGTTGCATAGTTGTTTTTGTAACAACAACACATATACTCCTAGATGATCAGCGAGGCTTTTGCTTAAATGTACATCCATGGAATCAAACACTGCAGATCATATGGTTCGAGTAGATAAGAATGAGTGGCATCTGGAAAACAGAGTAGAGGCAATTTTCCGGCAGACAGTGACTCTCAGTCCGTGACACATTTCCGGGTTTCAGATTATTCTCCCATGTGCACACTGAGTGATATGATCTGTATGAGCGTGTCATCTGCCTTCATACTTACTAGGTGAATTCCCCGCGCGTTGCTGCGGGAATTTTAAGAAGTAGCATTTTCTTATGTAAATGTAGAGTTTTAGAGTTTAAGATCTTCTGCCAAAAAAAAAAGGTACAACTATAAACCTGATAATGGTCATACAAAATGACACGATACATGTAGTAAGTAGACGACAGACTATTGGCATCTCAAAGCATCATCATGTGACATTCTTTTTTTCAGAAATAATATTACCATCTTATAAATGAGAACTTGGGCTAACTAAGAAAAGAAAAGGAAGAACTGATAGAGTGATCAAATGAAACATGTTTTCATATCTAGATCAATTGAGCCACTAATATCTATGTAGTTATAGTTATGATGGAAAACTTTAGTAGCATTTACAAATCAAGGAAAAGATCCGTGGATATTTACTGAGTTCAAAGCTGGCCTTTTTGGTACAGTTCATGCACCCATTTCAGCTTCTAAGTCAGGCTCTTGTTTAAGTATATTCCACTTCATTTATGGATAGACTCAAACTTGGAGCACCTGACAATGAATAACGTTTGTCTTCAGATTACGACCTGTGATGACCATAGGTTCGCCATGAAAGACCAGTGCTGCCCCCATATGCGAGCACTGTCAACCTCAGTTATTGTTGTTGGGTCTGATATATCAATTGTAATGATACTCATATTGTTACAGATGATGCATAGTTTTCCATTAAGGGGGACAAAGGCCGCGGCTTCAAGAGACCGTGAGCTTCCCATATGGTGTCTGGTGTCAATGAACCTTGTCCATGATCCCATCTCTCTATTATAAACTCTTCCCATATGTTCTCTGGTGTCAATGAACCTTGTCCACGATCCCATCTCTCTGTTATAAACTCAGAAGCTTACAACCATAACGACAATCAGCGGAATAAAGATGCCCATTGAGGGAAATGCTTGGATTCCGCCGCCACTGTGATCATTTCATTACCGGTGACTGACCACATTTTAGATCTTTGGAAGATAGACCTCACTCACAACTTGTCGATGAGAATTGAGACCTATTTATCAGACAATTGCAATTAATTTTAAAAAGGTTAAGTTGCAGCAGCTTACAAAGGACATGATCACTATCAGTCAATTTATTTCAGAGATATTAGCTACACACTGACAGGAGTAACAACAGATCAATACCTGCGCTGGTTTTGCCATTTAGTGCTCAACACCTAGCTTCTCGGATCTCCAAATAAGCATCTCATTTGAATGAACCATCGTTAGGCATACGACTTTTAGATTATAATGCACATACACCAATTTGTGCAGCCTGTCATAGACTAATGATTTCTTATTTTTCTATGCACCAAAGCAAATGTGTTCCAGTTTCTGTGATACCCACTTCATGGTGTGCATTTCGAGACAATGGATCTGTCAATCCTTTGTAATTCAGGACACTGCCTTGCATAAGAATAGCACCAGTCATCGGCAATTAATTTTTAAAAAGGTAATACCTGCAGCAGTTTACGGAGGACATGATCGCTATGAAGTGTTTTATTTAGAGATAGAGATATTAGTTGCACATTGACAGGAGTAACTTGTATGGAACCAACCTGCAGCAGTGCTTCCAGAGGTTGAAGTCTTAGTGCCTGGAGTATCAAATAGATACCCATGGTTCAGCATAGCACGTTTTAGAACATAATAACTTGGAAAATACCCTATATTTATTTTACCTCATCCAAGGAAAGAATGTCATCCCAAAAGTCGGCTGCAGAAACTTTTGACTTTTGACTACCTCGGAGGTTTGTGGCCATATATTTAGCGGTGTGCGTGTAATAGTGGGTGGGTGAGTTCTTATTACATTTGCTGCTAGTGGACCACCACTTTTAGCTGCTGAGAAACTGACAGGACATTTTTTTTTGGGAAACAATAACTGTGCAAACAACAATACGAGTGAGATAATGGCTTGGACATGTGCAACCAGCTGGGATAATGACTGATTCCTATCCCAACAGAACTAAGTATCCGTCAATGACTCACTCGATCAATGGAAAGCTAGTTGACTTGTTATGAGGATCACCACAATGTGCAATATCCACTTTTTTTTTGCTTCTTAATTAGTCAAGTTGGTTCACCTAGAAGATTAGACGTAAAAATACTTTTAAGCACAATTACATATAACCATATATATGATTGTCAGAAAATTGTCCTTCACTTCTTGAGGCATGCATCCATGGGATTGGGTTCACCTATTGTTTACACACAACTGCAAGCAGTGCTCGGTACTCATTGTGTTCATCTTTTCGTACAGGATCAGGTTTTCTATGCTAGGGCCAAATGAAGTATCTGTCAACTTCAGTTTATCTCAAATGTGAGCATGAGCACAATATCTTCTAACACGGACCAAGCTCAGCAGCTTTTCTGCTAATCTACACAGTGTCGCAGCATAAAAATCCAATAATACACTGGAGAGATGGAAGAATAGTGAAGAATCCACAATGTATTGCTGAGGTGATGAGGGTATATCTGACAAATGGAAAATGACTACCCAACAAAAAGTTTGTTGCAGAATGTAGTTCATACAAGCAGAATTACTGAGTCCATATGCATTTTGGACTTAATATAGACAGCCAATGCACTATTGCTGATTGAAATCTTTAGTAGCATATTTATGTGACAACTTTTATCACTCTAGTCAGATGGTCCCACAGTGGTGTTTTCAGTGTGGACTCAGCCACCATATATTTGTAGAGGTTTGGCCAGCTGAACCCTTCAACCTTGGTATATATAAAACATTGAGATGGCTTGTTAGAGTTCTTATAATTGGAAGAAAAATTGTGGTTCTCAGCTCATCATAACTAGTCTTCAAGGCCTTTTGTCTAATTGTGGTTCTGAACGTTGCATAGTTGTTATTTACAACAATGGTTAGCTTGGCCTTTGCTTATATTTATATCCATGACCTCAAACACTGCAGATCATATATAGCTCAAATAGATAAGAACGAGTGGCATCTGGAAAACAGAGTAGACAAGACAGTGCGTATTCAGAAAAAAAAGGTGATGGATCAAGACTGGCAGTCCGCGACACATTTCTGGGCTTCAGATTGTTCTCATGTGCATACTGAGACATATGAACAGGGATCGGGACTTGCACTATCTAATCACCATGATCGTCATTGGTTGCCAGGGTAACAAATGAGGTGTAGGCATGAATCCAATGATCTGGATCCTAGTGCGCTCAACCACAAAGAGACCTCCGATGATGAGGAAGGATCAATGATTGGACGGATAATGGTAGTGGAAATAGGCTTTTCTCGTGTTTAATTTCTCAGAGGCCTCCGATGATGTCAGAACAGATATAGCCAAAATTGGGGTGGGTATTTTAATACGTAGAGACAACTTGGATATCGACAACAATAATTTAAAATTAGGTCAGGGGCATGTGTATGTAACATGCACATGTTCCCAACTAATTATATGGCAAGATGAACTTGGCTAGGCACATGTACCTTAATCTTCTTGACAGTCGTTGTCTTCGTCAACATCAGCATATGCATGTAATTGTTTGGTCCTATTGACATATATACTAGTTTCATTGATACATATACAACATCAATATATTTCCAGGCATTTAATTGGAATGCAATCCGAAAACAAAACACACCCATTCATCAGACAAAAAAAAGTTGTTGAGCTACATGTGGATGTGTATGTATATATATGCACACGAGGTGCGCGTGTACGTTACTCTGTTGTCGTCACAGTACGTGTGGACGTGTATGTATTTATATGCACACGAGCTGCGCGTGTACAAGTTACTCTTAAAAAAAAGACAGTACGTGATACAGATTAGCCAAAAGGAATCCAAGGAGAACGGTACGTTACGAGGTTAAGTAATGTTTTTATTTTGTTTTCGATTTACTCAAGTAATCCAACACTTCCGCTATAGATCTCTTCAATTGACAATAACGTGCACGACGCTTAGTTTCCGGGACCTATCGGCAATCGCCATGTGACGCACGAGGCAGTGCTGGGGGCTGCACGTAACCAATGCAATAACGTGCACGGTGTTTAATGTTTTTTAAAGTGCAGTAACAGTTAAGTATAATCTAAACCTGTAATCATAAGTAGCTGCGTCCTGGCAACCAATTAAGGATGTGTCTCCAGTTACTCTTTGCTATGGCTTTCTCAAAAGGCCAGTTATAAAACTCTTTTTTTATATAAATAACAGAATTTCAATTCAAAACATTTCAATTTAAACAAGTATTTGAGACTCTAGAAATTTTCAAATAAAAATATTATCAAGAGAAATCATTTAGGTCAGGTCGGCTCCTACAGCTTTGTTACTAATAAATATATAAACATTCAAGGTCGTCTGGAAATTCTAATTTTTGAATTCAAAACCTGTAAACTTAAAACACATATTTCGGACTCTAAACAACTTGAACAAATTTCAACAAAAAAGTTATAAATTGTATAGTAAACTACAACTCTGGTATATAGACCATATCAACATCCAAGTTTGTTTGAATATTTTGAATTTGAAATTTCAAAAATTGTGAAAATAATTAAAACAACATCTCGGGCCTCTAAATAGAGATTCAAATAAAATACTTCGGAATAACATAGCAGTAGATTGCGTCAAGGGCTATAATTTTGATATAATCTGTCTTTATCTGGCTTCATAGATTGAAATTGGATACATTTTTCTTAGCCGTCTCTACAACAATAACAACAA
This sequence comes from Hyparrhenia diplandra, assembly GCA_015847255.1. NCBI lineage: Eukaryota > Viridiplantae > Streptophyta > Magnoliopsida > Poales > Poaceae > Hyparrhenia > Hyparrhenia diplandra. The sequence continues at coordinate 578,087 of JADLZK010013348.1, forward strand.
AAATAGTTTGATTGTAGATCTGGATCATATCAACTTTCGTATACAAAATTACGTACAAGATTTCAATCTAAATCACTCAGACCATTAAATTAGCTTTGCCAATGAAGGCATTGAGTAAGGGAATGTGCAAACTTTTTAGAATCAACACGTAACAATAAATTGGTCGTTGTGCAAATATCATTGAATAGTACACATGACAACCACGCCGCCAATGGGTCTGTTGCATTGGATGACTTTGAAGCCTCATTTCCTCAAATAGAAGGTTTGAACATGTTAGATCTTCGGTCACGATCTTTTCTATTTACATGCATAAAATTAAGCACGTGTTTCACTACTACACAAAATGTTTTCATGTGGCGTTTTTTGTAACCACCATGGAGCTAAGGCATAGTTAATTATTAATCGGTCGAGGAGCTAAGATCACGGTTAACTGCCATGGACTAGGAGCTTGGCGAGGAGGCAGCCGTGACGTCAAAGAGCTTGGCGAGAAGGTGACCGTTGTTGATGCCACGCTTGCACAGTAAGAGGGAGTGGTGGGTGCCGACGAAGACTGAAGCGCCGGTCACGAGCACAGACATACCGGCCCCGGTGGCGGACGTGCGGATATACCACTCCTACCGTGCGCCACCTTTGCGGGACCGAGCTCCTCCTCATGACGCACCAGTATCCTCTCGCGGCGCGCCACCCTCTACTAGATCCAGCCACTAGGGGCGCATCCGCCATGGATCCGGGTGGGGGAAGGGATGGGAGTGGGTGAGATAGAGAGAGCCGGGTGGGAAAGATAGTTGACGTGAAGGAGGGTGGCAGCCAGGTGGGGAGAAAGACGGAGAAATAGGTTTTGGGTTCCGGTATATCTTCAAGTAACTCAATAACCAACTTTGATGGTCTGAAATGGGCCAATATTAACCGTGGTAGTTATCGATGCGATGGGGAGATGCGCAGCATTGGGTAGAGCACTTGGAGCCAAGTTGGTCGGTGTAGAGTAGAGGAGGGAGAGTGGAGTGGTTAGCGTTTGTGGTTTTATTTATTATTTAAGAGATGGTACGAATATTGTATAAGCTAGTAGGCTCGACTTAATTTGCCGAGGCAGTCAAGTTAGAATGTCTATCTCGCTTAGTGATTTGTTGAGGCAGATGAGTTAGGATGCCTGCCAATTGCTAGGTCGGCTGCCTGACCACGAATAACTGAGGCGGGCAACCAGGCTACCTCTTCAAATGTCAATTTCGAAATGCCTCGCAAAATATTTTGTGTAGCACTACCCGTGCTTAGGCGGGTGCCTCCTTGCCGTCGCCCACCGCCTGGCCACAGCCGCGACACGCGGGTTGCTCGCGACCAGCACCGGCCATAGACCAAAGGATGGCCCCTCAACTTCCGGCGCTTGCTCCACTTCAGTGCTGGTAGGCAAGGCCTTGCAAGCCCCATCGGGTACACGTTGCCTGCATCTGGATCGCCGTCCTCCTAGTGTTTTAGTATTCAAAATTTTGCATAACTTCCCTTACAATAGTGAGGATTTCCATGTGCTATGACTAGCTAGTGGTAGTGTTTTATGAATACTTAAAAACACTAGAAGAATTCCACGGTTTTGGTTGTGATATCTATATTTATTTCTATTTCTACATCTATATCCATACCTATATTTTATTGAAGTAAATCCTACCAGCATACGTACGCATATCTGCATGCATATTATCCATATGAGTAGAGAACTACCATAGAGCTATCATAGTTATCCGTACGTTCAAGCAAGCTGCCGACGTCATCAAGCCACAAAATCCACTAGTATAGATTTTGGTGTCTACATCTAATTTTGATTCCCCAATTTATTATTAATTGAGTATAAGCTTGCCAGATTTGCGTTTTCCATGGTCACATGCACATCACATGTGGTACCACATGCTCCATATAAAATTAGAGACGCGAATGTTATATGCTTCTAATAATGCCAGTTGTGTTTGGCTGTGCATACAATCCATTCTATTTGCGTCAAGCTATAAATATACGTGCAAACACCATCATCGCAGCAGGAGGGCAACATAGAGCTATCAACAGCAAGAGCACACACAATATCAAGATGGGGTCGCAGCCTCTTCCCGCGTACAGCGGTCACCATCAGGAGGCGAGGAAGCGGTGCGTGGTGACCGGCGGCCGGGGCTTCATGGCCAGGCACCTCGTGGCAGCGCTACTCCGCTCCGGTGAGTGGTTTGTGCTGGTCACAGACCTCGCAGCCACGGTTGAGCTTGGCCCTGGCGAGACTGATGAGCCCCTCCGCAACGCTCTCCACGACGGCCGCGCTGTCTATTCTTCAGTTGATGTCTGCAGTCTACGCCAGCTTACCAGAGGTGAATATATACTTCATGTACATATTGTAACTCATGTTTGGTCTTCTATAATAAGACTAGGCGTGTTGATCTTTCAGTTTTTTTACTGGAATGCTACATTGTAGTACCAGTACTTTATGGTGATGTCCGACTGCAACTTTGATAATAGTTACATGATATAGTGTATTGATTATATTGGTTTTGGACAAAGCCATGAAATTGACATTATACACATAATTTTTAAAAAAACACACAACATATTAATGATAGGACATACATTTTGATATATATGGTAAATATAACTATAAAAAGCATCTACCACTTTAAAACTTTTCACCTTTAGTTAATTAGTTACGAATAATCACCAAAGGTTTTGATAGCTAGTGTCAAAAGTTACAAAACACTTGCGTTTAGAAATGAAGCTTAGGTCGGATGATAAGAATCATATATGCAAGAGAAGAGGTCAAGGGTCCCAATCCCTGAAACCATATGCACAAGTATTTCACTTCGAAATTGAGTGGGTTGCCTTGGGGTTAAAAATCCTTATCTGTTTGTTACTTTTTTTATTGACTTGTTGACATTCAGATTTGGCTTTATGAAAAACATTTTTTCATGCGTATAGCTTCAAGCCGTATGAATACATGCCCAAAAGAGTTCTGGGATGTGGGTTTTATTACTGTGGTTAATTAGTTAGTAGGCTTGTCGTGCATTGTGTTTTTGTACTTTAATCCATTTTAAAAAAAATCCGGAAAATCCAGTTACCATATCTAGAACCGAATTTCATATGTAGCTTAGGTGGCCAAGCTTTAATTTGTAAACAGTATTGATTCTTCAATGGACCAGCTATGTAACCTGTATCCTATGTGTACTCCTGAAATCATGTGACCAAGTGTGAATATATCTTGGTTTTGTAAGATCAAATTTTCTTGTGTTCAGCTTTTGAAGGAATGGATGTTGTTTTCCACACGGCCTCAGCAGATCCTAGCAATGACAACTTGGAACTCCATTACAAGGTCAATGTCGAGGGTGAGTAATATATTGTCCAGGTCTGTCCTTCAGTGGGCGCGATGAGAATAAAATTTATTGCTATTCTGTAGCTTATAATGTAAAATCATTGGCTCTGACGAGGTATCCATTCTAGTCCTAAAATATATGACATTACTCAAAGTTTGTAGGTGATAGACATCATATACTGCATAGAACAAAACTTAATTTGAACGCCAGTCAAAAAAAAAAAAATTAATTTACTGTATTGGATAGGTTTATTTATTATTTATATAGGCATAACATAAACATGTGTCCTCAGTTAGCTTTTTTGGTTCATATTTTTCATGAACAGGGACCAGAAATGTGATTGATGCCTGTAAGATCTGCAATGTGAAAAGGCTTATATATACCAGCTCTAGTGTTGTTGTATTTGATGGATTTCATGGACTTCTCAACGTCAATGAATCAGTGCCATACCCAAATGAGGTTTGGATTTTAAGGTTAATTCAAGCACATTAGGCACAATTAGTATGGAATACCCAAACTAATAATTAAAGGGTATTACTTCTTCACATAAACTACCGCATTCCTTCTAACAAAATGAAATTCTGTACATAAGTTGTCATAAAAGGATAGCTAGTTGTTGCTACACAAAACATTTACAGATACAGCCAAAATATGTTTCATTTTTCTGATGGCAATTTTGATAGTGACAGTTTCCTGATGCATATGGGCAAACCAAGGCGGAAGCAGAGAAGTTAGTGTTGAAGGCCAACAACCTAAATGACCTTGTGACTTGTTGCATACGTCCTGGTAACATTTTTGGTCCTGGTGATCATGTGATACCAATTCTTGACCAGTATGGAAAAATACACGTAAGCAAGTATATATGGCATGTTTACAATTTAATATTACTATTTGGGGTAATTGTTGTTCACAAGTGTTTCATTGGTATTGCCTAATACTTATGGATATGATTAGTACAAAGTTAATGAAATCAATAAATGGTTGTCCTGTTTTTTTTATTTGAAACCTACAAATTATTTGATAGCATCTCAAGGGAACTACTACAAAATTGATTTTTAAGATATGCCTTCATTTATTTATAGAGTTGCCCCTTGACCTTCACCTTCTTCATAAATCTCCAGTGAGGCCATTTGGTTACTCCCATATGACCTGGCCAAGCTAACACCTGCCTCAAATAGTTGTCTTCTAGCCAATTTTGTTACTCGCATATGACCTGGCCAAGCTGACACCTCCCTCAAATAGTTGTCTTCTAGCCAATTTGGTTACACGCTTATTAACCCCTGGCCAGGCACTAAAGAGTGAGGACACAATTTTGAGCTACGTTTAGATGCCTACATGGAGTCGTGCAAAACCATCACATGAGCCCCATGGGCCAAGAATGCAACTATAATATGCTTCCAAATGAATTTGACTCCACTAAGTTATCTCTCTGTGATTACGTAAAGCTACGTCATCGCATGGGCCCCACCATCCAATCAACCCTGCATGCGCGATGTCGGATGAGTCAACGCTTTTCTAGCACTTGTGATTCTCCTTTGGGCTACATTGCTCCATCGATCCTACCTCTTGCCCTCCACTACTAGCTAGTTATCACACATGCATCATGAATTGGCCACTATGACGCATGCATCGTGACGGAATGGAAAATGTCAACGTTGCCAATCTTCCCGATTAAATAAATCATCCCCACCTATAACTATGCAGTGGCAGAGAGGCTAGTTTTTACTCCACTGAATCCTTAGCTGTCTCGCTCCACGCACTTGGTCGCCTCGCCATCCTGTGCTCGCCCGACCGCCGCTGGCTCCTTCGGACAGGTTCTCAGCTCCCATCGATGTCATCGGCCGCCCTGCTCGGCCCCAACTGCACCCTCCAGGATTGCTAGCTTGCATCACTACCTCATATCTTCTGTAAAGCGGCGTTGTACAACAACTATTGTTGCTTCACTGCATCACCCGTAGTTTCGCAGACATCTCTATCTCTGCCCTTGAATAAAGGTTTGGAATGGTTGACCATGAGCTAGCTTCTTTATCTCAGTGCCTCTCTAATATTTCTGCAACATTGTTGGTTTTACTTGCAGTAATTTATAACCAACGATTGCAAGCAAGCCTTTATCATATGGAGATGTCGAATCACCCATTAAAATATGTTATTTTTTTTATCTAAGATAGTTTTAGAATTGGCTATAAATCCCCTATCAAATTATCGTTAATTCTCAAAGAAACACATGAAAAATAATATATTGCATTCCCGCGGCAACGTGCGGGTCATCCTCCTAGTTTCATATCATTGTAACATCACTCTCTTTCAATGTATTCAACTAAAAATTCTTTCTGTTAATGTATCGACTTTTAGATTGATTTATAAGTCTTAATACAAAGATTCGGGAACCGGCATCTCAATGTATTCTGTGTAGATAACCTTGTGTATTGCTTGCAGTTTATTATTGGAGAAGGAAATAATTGTGATGATTTTTGTTTATGTTGAAAATGTCGTTCATGGCCACCCTCTGTGCCGAGAAGACACTTTCTACAATAGAGGGTGCTAAGATCAGTGGAGGCAAAGTATGTTTTTACCACTCCATTCATACTGTGATTTTTATAACATATTTCATTGACATATGAAATTATTTGCAGGCATACTTTATAACTAACATGGAACCAGTAAATTTGTGGAGTTTTGCATATATGGCTCGGGTTGAACTTGGATACAAAAGGTAAAGTTTCCCTAGATTCTTAATCCTGAAATCTAGACACATAAAATTCAGCTAGGGAGGGTTTGTATAAGCAGTGAAGACTGCATATATATTTTTATTTAACCAGATATATTTCTAAGATGACAAATTTTGACGCAGACCATTGGAGATAAGAATACCTACACTGGTTATCATGCCAATAATTTTTGTCATAGAGTTGATATACAAGTTAATACTTCAGCAATACGGAATGCATCAACCTGAACTGCTAACAATAGCAAGGGTTAAGTATTTGACGCTGAATAGAACATTTAGTTGTGACAAGGCAGTCAAAGAACTTGGCTACAAACCCATTGTTTCACTCAGGGTGAGTAACTTCAACTCTTTCAGTTCCCATCATATTATTTATTTTTGTCGAGACAACTTGAAATACTCACACTTTTTTCTAACCTATGTATGATGTAGGATGGGCTGAGGATAGCGGTTGAATCATATATTCGCTTGAAAGAAAGTGTTTTATCAGAATCTGAAAGTTCTGAAGGTACAAACTTTAACAATTCCCACCCTCTTGTATATTATTATTATTTATTCAATGAGGAAAGTCCCATGACTTGGTCGTAGCTCTACATATATGTTGTTTCAACCTCCAGAAACGTGTCGGCCAAGGGATATTTATAACAAATGTAAAAACTCTCAACTAACTTGCTACTCCCTCCGTTCTATATTGTAGTTTACTTTGGCTTTTCTAGATCTATTTCCTTTACTATGTATCTAGACATAGTGTATAACTAGACACATAGTAAAATCAATGTACCTAAAAAAGGCAAAGTGAACTACAATTTGGAACGGAGGGAGTACAAACTCTACTCAAATGCGTACATTAAAATCTACATATACTTATCTCTTGGTAACCTGTGTTTGCCAATGTGCACACACACATGACATTACATACTGTTTAACAATGGTATTTACTAAGATTGATCAAGTATACCGTATTATTTGTAGTTTTAGTCTGCAAAACAGGCTTCTTATTGAATCTCCCTTATAAATAATTTCAGGAAAGAAACCTTTCTTAAAAAAAAATTTTCAGGAGAGGTTTGACAAACCCATATAAATGTTTTCTGGGACCATTATCTTAAACAAAATCTTTTCTGAAAACTGGGTGACTTAGAGCATTTCTGATATGCCTAACGAACTTGTACCAATGTTCATTCATTTCAGTGAATTCATTCTAAGAATTTCAAAAACATAATTTGTTTGTACATTTTGAAGGCCACTGACAGAACACAAACATTTCAACATACTAAGGAGTTTACTTGGACGAAATTATATCCAGCTGTGAGGGTTGCAAATTGGGAAACGTTGGCACAAACACCTCATCCGGTTGTTCCATCAGAAGACTCTTGGATCCATGGATCCATGATCTGCAGGTGACTCAGGGGGCAACAGCTAGTTTAGGTGGACATACAGGTGATTGGTCTGATGTTGATTGTCGTCACAACTGTAAACTGTGGATATCTCAGTCAGACAGCACTTCATAACCTCCAAAATGTATTATTGAAAAAAAATGTTAGCTTACACTGATTGTCTTTGTCAGTTTTCACTAGCTAAGCAAGTTGCAGAATCATCAACTATAATAGCCTGCCAGGCTACTTGGATGGTGGGGTTAAATTATGTGCATGTGCGAGTGTGACAAGCCACCAGCTCCTCATGTCATAACCCATGCCATCATAATAAACAAAATAAAATCTAGTACTAAGCTTGCCGCAAAAAAGGGACTTTGTTTGTATATCTACGTTAGCTGTATACATCTATGCTTGTACTTGACTGGGAAGAATATATAATCGCACATAATGACATGTTTAGGCTTTGCCGTCCAATCAACCCGCGTTAGGCCTTGTTTGGATGCGCATGATTCATCTGAATCCAAATGCGTTGAAGTGGATTGTAGTATAACTATACTAAGTTATATTCCATTCCTCTGCAACACGCAAGGATTGAAGTGAATACATATGCATCCAAACAAGGCCTTATTGGTTAACAAGAACGAGATGAGCATCACGTCAACAAACATGGGACAGAGAGTTCCAATGGGACCAGGATGTATTCAGATCTGATAAATTAACACGACATAGTTTTCAACCCTCCATGATAACCTTGTCATTATTTATGAAAACTGAATTTGAATGTGCTGTCGTGTCTTTTGAAGATGGAGAGACGAATCTCTCGCTCTGGTCAACTGATCAGCGTGATCAACTGGGCACAATCTTTTCGGAGGATAGTATTTCCTGAGACCTCCCATACTCAACCATTTCTTACTAGTCTTCCCAGAGGATGAGGTCAACTGATCAAGAATACAGAAATATGTGGAGGCAAAACAGAATAATGAAATTATAAAAATTCTCAGTCAGGGTAGTGCACTACGCTGAAGAAAGGAGGAGAGTATATATGGAGAGTCAGAAGCTGGAAGGTAGTAGTAGAACTTTGTAGATGTATATAATAACCCTCTAGTGAAAGTGCATACATCTTTCAACCAGTAGTTTCATAAGTTAACCGCCAGTGGAAATAAATCTATTTCAACTAGCTGTTTCTCTAGACGGAACATCTTCTGAAATGGTTCTCCACTGACAGTTAACAAAATAGTGCGTCTGAGCAGAAAATATTTTTGTACTAGTGAAAAGAAATAAAATCAGTTGCAGGTAAAAACAAAATCGTAACTAAAATAAAATAAATTTGTAACCAGCACATATTGTTTTTAAGTTACATCTGGAATACAAGAGCTCTACGTGTGGGTGCAAATTACCCCCCAACAACTTTAAACCTGCTCTATCGGTAGCACGAACATGCCATCTTGGTGCGTAGCTAGTCGAAAAGCCAATATCTCGCATGCTTGGCAGTACAATCGGACTCTTATTGTCACATATACGGCTCATTCAGCTCGCAGCTTTGCAGGTACAAGAACTGTGCATAGAGCAGCTCACAGCTCAGTCGCACGGCTTGTGTGATAGGGATAAGCTAATCAACGTCGTCATTGGTCACAAACTCATGGCATATAGTACTGCAGATTTATTCCACAAGGTCTGGTTTCTTCCTTCCATGTCTAGTACAGCAAAGTTGTAGCAATGATTTCCATGATTATTGCATCCTTGAGAGGGAGAGGGAGAAAGAAGATGCAGCATAGCTTATTTCTATCAAGCGTTTCAGTACCAGCAAACTATAGGCACATGAGGCTTCTGCACAAAACTTAAAACTTATTAAAGAGAACCAAACATATAGTACCCAATATTGTTCTATATGTAGATACTGCCCCAGAACTTATTTTATTAGCTACTGAGAATCTGAGGCCATCCTGTTTGGTTCTTCGAACCTCACTGTGCAAAGAACAATACTAGTGAGATAATGGCTAGGATATGTTCAAGCTGTTAAAGAATTAAATTGTTGGAGGATCACCGCAATGTCCAATACTTGCAACTTTTTTTTTCCTTCTTAGTCAAGTTGGTTCTCCTAGAAGATTACATTTAACTATACTTTTTAGAGCAATTACATTTAACCATATGATTGTCATAAAATTGTCGCCTTGAGTCCTGCATCCTGGGATCAGGTTCTCCTATTGTTTACACATGACTGCAAGCAGTGCTCGGTAGTCATTGTGTTCTTTTAATCTTGAACAGGATCAAGTTTTGTATGCGTGAGGACCAACATAAGCAACCTCTCCAAGCTCAGATTTATCAGGCAACGTGTGATCATGAGAATAATATATTCTAACCCAGCCCACGCTCAACTAGTTATATGCTAATCTTCACAATGCAGCAGCATCAAGAATACAAAAAAAATACAGTGTGGAGACATGGAAGAATAGTGAAGGGAGAAGTGCTCATGCAAAAGAACCCACAATGTGTCGTTGATGTGAGGTGATTATATATGAGAGATGGATGATGACTAGCCGAGGAAAGAAAGTTGTTGAGAATGTAATTCATGCTAGTAACACTATTGAGTCGATATGTTGCTGCTTGAAGTCTTTAGTAGCATATTTATGTGACTACAGTCTAGTCGGATGGTCCCACATGGTTGTTTTCAGTGTGGACACAGCCACCATAACTATTGTGCGGGTTTGGCCACCTAAACCATTCAACCTTGGTATATATAAAACATTGAGATGGCATTGTTGAGTTCTCATATTGAAATGGAATCGAGGTTCTGAGCTCATCATAACTAGTCTTCTTTCCCTTCTGTCTAATTGTAGTTTTGATTGTTGCATAGTTGTTATTGTAACAACACCACATATACTCTGAGATGACTAGCCAGGCTTTTGCTTAGATTTATATCCATGGCATCAAACATTGCACAATTGCAGATCATATGGCCCAAGTAGATAAGAATGAGTGGCATCTGGAAAACTGAGTAGACAATGTGGCCATTTTGTGGCAGAATGTGATTGTTCAAGTCTAGCAGTGTGTGACACATTTCTGTGCTTCAGATTGCTCTCGCATGATATGAATAAGCACGACGTTAGCATGTCATCTGCCTTCATACCCATTTTCTCTTTTTTTTTTTACTGGAACCCCATTTGCTTATCATGCAATGGTGGGAATATCAACGGGCTCAACCATCATGCTCACCATGGTTACCAGGGAAACAAATGAGGTGAAGGCATCAATTCAGTATCATCCCTTCCACTTGCGTTGTTTAATCCATCTTGCATGTATAAGGCTTAATTTGGCTCTTGCATTGTTCTTTGTCTCTTGATTTGTTATTACATTTACAGCATTTTGGACCAACCTTTTTGTGCTGCCAGTTAATAAAATAGTGTGTCTGAGCAGAAACTAAAATCAAATCAGTTGCATATAAGAAATCATAACTAAAATCAATCAAATTTATAACCAGAACATATTGTTCTCTTCAAAAGTAAATTGCATCCAGAGTACAAGAATTACATGTATACATGGGTGCAAATTCCCCCGACAACTTTAAATTTGCTCATGCTAGTAGAACTATTGAGTCCATATGAACTTTGGAGTTTATACAGACAGCTGCACTTTTGCTAGGTTGAAGTCTTTAGTTGCATATTTATATGACTACTTTTAAACCACTCTAGTCGGATGGTCCAACAGGGTTGTTTACATTGTGGACACAGCCACCATAAATTTGTTCAGGTTTGGCCAGGAGAACCATTCAACCATGGTATATATAAAGCATTGAGATGGCATGTTGAGTCCTCGTACTGAAAGAGAGTTGAGGTTCTAAGCTCATCATAAATAGTGTTCTTTCCTATTTGTCTAATTGTAGTTTTGGTAGTTGCATAGTTTTTACTGTAACAACACCACATATACTCCTAGATGATCAGCCAGTCTTTTGCTTATATGTATATATCCATGGATTCAAACACTGCAGATCATATGGACAGAGTAGATAAGAATGAGTGGCATCTGGAAAACAGAGTAAACAAGGTTGTCCTTTCCTGGAGAAGGTGACTGTTCAAGGCTGGCAGTCCATGACACGCTTCTGGCCTTCAGATTGTTCACCAATGTTCACACTGAATGATATGAACAGGGAAGGTATGAGCATGTCATCTGCCTTGATACTCATTTGTTTATCATGCAATGGTGGGAATATCATCAGGTTCAATCACCACGCTGACCATGGTTTCCTGGGAAACAAATGAGGTAAAGGCAGCACAGTACCTCGACCCCTAGTCGATTCGGTATCATTGGCATGTAAATGGTGCTTTCATGAGATCATCCCTTCAGGTTGTGTTGTTTTTCCCATCTTGCAGGTATAAGGATAATTTGACAATTGCATTCTTCTTTATGTCTCCTAATAGAATGGACGAATTATAGTCATGGAATAACCCCTCGCTTGTGTATATTTTCCTGGCTGGATTTGTACAGGTCAATAATTGCATCAATCGCAACAAAGAAATGGCATGAGGAACCGATGCAGGGTTCGCCAGTGGTGTGTCGAAGTTCATCGCAGGGCGGATGAAAGAGGGTGTGAAGGGAGAAGGCGAGCACGGGGTCGCGATGTGGTGAATGAATCGCGGACATGGCATTTGTCGAGATTTTGTTGGCTTCGTGCCTGTCTCGAGCCCGGCTAGAGGATGGAAAGAGACGGTGCCGATAAGTGGGCCAGGTGTGGCAGTGAGAGCAAGGGAAGGGTCCGCTGTACACAGCATGGAGATCGTCTAAACTCTAAAGTGCCAAAGTTTATACTTGTTGTTATTAGTTCACTACATGAGAAGCATTTTGGCTCTTTATTGGCCGTACTACGAGGTAAACCGTAACAGTGTTTTAGAAATGCATGTAGGATGCGTATGTACTAGAAATCTATCAAGCACATTGTAACGTTCAACTTTTTGAGTATTGGCATTTAATTTAATAATACCATGTAAACACATATTAATGTGTTTTGTGTTCATGTATCTAGCCTTTTGTTCTCAAGTGTATATCACTGTCATCTGGGTAACAGCAGCTACTGCATATATGTTAAATGTTTGACAATTAAAGAGAGCGATTCTGTCATCTAATTCAGTGCAGAAGACAACAAAGGAATGTAAAATAGAAAACAGAATGCGATCTGCATCCATGTAGTACTTATGACAATTGTCACACCCGTTTTATAAACAAAACCGAATACACATCACATGTATGCCGGGATCTGTTTATTCATACATGTGACAACAGAATGGTACAGAAACCAATGTTTTGTTATAATAAGCGATTACAAGTTACAAAATGACCAAAGGGTCTAAACCAAAAATACATCAGAGTTCCAGCGAAGCAGGGTCTCCATCCCCGCAGGACAGTCGACCGGGGGTACATCAGCCTAACAACGACACCGTCTTCGGGAAACCACCATCTTCTAATGACTCCGGCTTCTAGACTGAACAACTGGCTAGCAGGGGGACAAAGAGGAAGGGTGAGTACATCGAAATGTACTCCGCAAGTGTAGGAAAAATATGATATGTGGGCCAACACAAGGAAAGGCTTAACAGGTTTTGACTCAAGCGCTTAGCGACACATCCTATTAACCTTAAATCCTTAAGCACCTATTTAACTAAGTGAGATTCTTCCTTCTCCTTATATAACCACATGAACCAACACTTTCGGATCCCATCCGAGCCAACCATACTTGGATTCCATCCAAGCACCACACCTGAATTCCATTCAGGCCTCCCAACTGTAACCAGAGCCATCTATTCACGAAGAAGTCCAAGCCGCTCTTGACCGTGAGCACGGCTGTTATATCAGTTTTACACTCTGCAGAGGTGGCGCGACGTTCACCACAAGTCGTGTTTTCCCCATCACGCCTCACACTTCCAAGGTGTTTGGCGGGGTCACACTACAAGGCCTTTACAAAGCCCCTTCCAAGTTTGTTTTACACCTTCTCTAAGGATTCACCGTAACGGTGGGTACCAACACCACCGCAGAAGTCCCCTCTTGAGCCACACGAACCATCCCGATGTAAACCAAAACTTTGGGGAACTAATTAATTAGTCGTCGTACCATATAGACCTTGAGGCTGCTTATTTGTTAAGCCGGGTTACAGGCTTCGAGAAAACGCCCTTATGGATCCGGGCGGGATACTAGCACAAACCCATTCCACCATTTCCAACAATCCACCAGAAAACATTTACCCAAAAATCTGGCACACACCACCACCAGAACCATCCATCCTGCCGGATTTACTTAATCACCATGTTTACTAACCCATTACCAAGGACCATTGCATAGATCATTAGTCAATATTATATTAAACTCTTCCATCCCAAGATTGCAAGGCTAAGCATAAGAACTACCCAAACCAAAACCAGGTTCCAAGGATGATATAACAAGTTCTAGTAATACCCTATCATAGGATTCAAATTTAGACTCTGCATGCAAACTAATGGTCTAACTACTCTAACTCAAAAGGTGAAACAAATATAGGTGCAAAATGGTCAAGGACACTTGCCTCGGAAAGTTGTTCAGACAAAGGATCTTCACTTACGGATCAACGGTTCTTCGATAGATCGCAACATGGGAAACACGCATAACAAAAAAAGAACCTAAAACCAGTACATCAATCATAAGAAAACACACCATAATTATTACTAGCGCGTAAGGCTTGTTCCTACGATCGCGTGAGGCGAGAATCGCCTAAATCGGAGCTACCGATAAAAGACATGGATTTTGTTGTAAACCTTGGAAGATTAAATATTTATTTTAAATGACTACAAAAATATTTATCAGATTTATTTTACTTTTCAAACATTATTTATGATATTTAAGGGAACATTCATAAAGCATATTTATTTGTATAAAGTAAGGAGTTACAAAACTGATATTAAAGTTTGCGTGATTTACTAAATAGTGTGTTTATTAGGGGATAAATGGAATGATTGGATTGTAAAGACACGTACACTGTTGCGTGAACTCGGTCCTTGATCCATGGACCGGTGTTGTGGTGTGCCTGCGGTTCATGAAGAACCGAGTAGTGCACGGGTGAATGTTATGGTTGACGTGGTGTACAACACTCGTGTATTTTTATTGTATTGTTGGATTTGTTTTTGTGAAGGAAAACGGCCATAATGCATGTGTGATGTCACGGTGATGTCAACAAGCCAGCAAAGAGGGAAACATGCACGCACGGCCGGGCTGCTTGCTCCATGGACGTCTGATTGGTGAGAGTTCGTCGGTGCACAACTGATGAACTGAACTCTAGCTAAGGTACTTTACTGACGACGATCGCTAGTATAGGATGGACTTAGGAGCTCACCGTGAAGTGAACTTGGTGACGCACTGACGGGGATCTTGTCGATGGCGATGGCACGTGAAGGCAGGTGATGCATGGTACCGGGCGAACGGCGGGCGGCTGCGGTGTGGGAACTCCGGCGAGCTGGAAGACCTAGAAGCCACGACGTCAAGATGTGGCTCAGTGGCTGCGGCGTGGAGCGTTGGGGGCGGCGGCGGCGCTGTGCACCACGGCACTGCGGCTGCCTCAAACCAGGGCAAGGCTACACTTTTCTCCCGTCTATCGTCACGACTGGATGCGCGGAGTCACGGCAGATATCTACGGCGCACCGTCGACAAGCGGGGTGGTCGGGTGTGGGCGGAACGGCCGCGCCATGGCGGTGCTCTGGCCATGGTGGCACGATGTCCGCGCGGCGAGGGTGTGTGTGCGCGCTCCCGTGCGGCTATGGATCGGCAAGGCAGAGCGGTAGGTGTTCAAGTGCGTGACGTGTCTAGGCGGCATCTGGGCCTCGCCATGCCGCCCGAATGGTGCGGGAAAGCGGTGACGACTCGGTTATGGCGTAACTACGACGATGGGCGGAGAAGTGTGGCATGGTGTGCTCACCGTGGGTGTCGAAGTTTGGAGAGTTGTCGGTTCAGCGAACGAGCAGCGACGTAGTCGTGGTTGTCGGCGTTCGCCCTCCGCCCGGTGCTCCACGGTGTCAGCTGCTCGGTGGCGGCGCTACTGTTGGCGGAGGCGCTACTGATGAAGGCGCAGTAGGGCAAGAGCGAGGACGTCGAGGTGGTCTGGGTGAACTCGCAGGCGTCTGGAGGACTGATGTAGGCGAGGGATGGAGCGGGGAGTTCGGGTTTGTCCGGTCCTCACGGAGCCAGTGTTGCCGGATCGAAGAACAGGGCTCGGTCGTGAGGTTGGGGATACACATGATGTGTGGGGCAGGGCTGTAAGTGTCTAAGAGGAGGGAGAGAGTGGGCAGCCAGGTGCTGTTTGCTGCTGCTTGGCCGTGCGCGTGCGAGCAGGGTGAAACGGTCAGGCTTGGCTAAGTTAGCAGGGCCGGTTTCCTTTTATTCTTAAACCTTTTCTTATTTCTATTTCCAAACTAAGCTAAGCCTTGGCCTCCTATGTGATGTACATGTATTGCCGAACATGTACACATCCTACATAAGTCATCTAGTTAATTCAAAGAATGGTTAATTTAGATTTATAAATTTATTATATTATTACCATAAGATTTTATAGCAATACATAATACCAAATATACTCCAAATCAAATATGGAAATTAAATGCAAATGCTCGACAATGAAATAAAAGGAAATATGTGCTACTTGTGCAACCTAAGTGAGGTTTTCCGACATGTCACTCACCAAGCATGGATTTTTTTTTTTGAAAATTGGTTGCGATTTTCAGGCTTTGAAATTTTAGGGTTATTACAGTTTGTTCATTTTATAAATAGAGAGAAAACAATTTTGCTAGTAGATCGAATTTAATAGATTCAACTTTCCACCCAATAAAATAAATGCAAGAGGCATGAATGCAACAAGCATATCTGGTTAAATTATGGAATTGGATAAAATTCATATTTTATCAAAATTCAATTACTAAATCCTATTTAAATTTTAGCAAAATGTCATGATCCGGTGAAATAGGGCCGGGGAGGGGACGGGCCCGGACGGGCCGAGGGGGCCGCCGGGCCGCAGGCTCGCACGCGCCACCGCCGCCCCGTCTCCTCCCTTCCGCGGATTCTTTGGCAACTAATCCGAGAAAAAGAAGGAAAAATTATCTATCTAGGATTATCTTTAGGTGTTTTGGTGTGCAAGGGGGCTATCTCATCTATAAGGGGAGACCCTTATTAGGAAATAAATAAATAGGACCTGCTTGTAAAGGTATTCAATCTATAAAGGAAACCTTTAGAGATTGCTTGAGATACAAGTCCCAATAGCGGGCTATATAAGTAAAGTGCATAATCTTTCGAGGGGTAACAAGCAAATAAAGAAATTTTATCCCAATCTCAGTTTCCTCTCCCTCTCCTCGGCCGGCGCCGCCCCTGCCCTAGCGCCGCCGCCGCCTCGGGCAGCGCGCCCGCCCGCCGCCACCACGGCCGGCCGGCTGCCCACTGACACCACCACCGTCTCCCCGCCCGTCCATCCTCCTCTCCTCCCCCAAATCCTCCAATCAAGGTGTCAATTCGGCCCAATCTAGCTGGAATCGGCGGCTGGTATCCGGAGACCACTACGATCCACCCCCACCATGGATACCGAATCAAGGCGCTGGCGATGAACGGACGACCAAGTGTCGCCCGGGATCCACAGCGGGGATCGATCAACTTCGAGGATAGGATCACCACCGCTACGGTGAGGATCCCAAGGAACTCAAGCGCCGCCAACAACTTCGTGCGGTTGGGCTCGAGATGCGAGCAATGTTCGGGATGCGACCAAGGACTTCATCAAGAAGGGAAGGCGGGCGGCAAGCGAATCGGGATAATCAAGTGACAACAAGCGATCGACCAATCGATGAAGTGCTACTTGAAGCCCGCGGCCAATGGCGGCGGGATCATCCTCGGCGAGGGGGCACATGTGCGCCCTCCCTCTACCTCGGCTGAAACCTTCCGAGGAGGTCTAGTTCCCTTTTGCCTGAAAGCTGTCTTTCCCCACCTATGATGGCAAGGAAGATCCCCTCCCATGGATCAGCGCTGCGAGCAATTCTTCGAGGGGTCAAAGTACGCCGACTCTGAGCAAGTGCGGTATGCCTCCTATCATCTCTGGCGAAGCTGACAATGGTATATGAGGCTGTCGGGGAGAAGCGGTGGCGGTGGGCAAGCTTCGCCCGATGTCGTCAACGCGCCGGCCCGGTGACGGGCGTAATCCGGCTGGGTGGTGGCATCAACAGGAAGACCGAGCCGCCGTCGATGAATACACGGGGCAGTTCCCGCACACGTGGCACGAAGCGAGGCCACCTCGACGACAAGCGGCGGTGACACATCTACACAGCAGGCTTGGGCGAAGCGCTCAAGGCGGACGTCGAATGCAAGATCCCAAGGATATGGAAGCAGCCATGTCTCTGCGGGCGTCTGACGCCTCGCCATCCTCCACAACGGTAACAAGCGAAGCGCGGTCAAAGGGCGGGGCCCCTGCGCCCCACCTTTCTTTGGCCGCCCCAGCGCCCCCATCGTCGGCACCGCCTCGGCCATTCAAGCGGTGACACGGAGAATGGCCCGAGCGACGCAGGCGGTCTACGCTTCAAGCGTGACGAACCGTTCTCGCGGGGTCACAAGTGCAAAGCACCTCTTCCACATCCACGATCTTCAACGACTACAACGGCGACACGACGAGCGCCATCTGGCGGGAGGCGTTAAAGAAGGAGCGGCTGATCTGAAGGTCCTCATTGGGGACCCGACTCCCCGTGCGTGGTGTTCACTCTCTCTACCTTGTTGGTATGATATCGAGAGCGAGGGTGTCAACATCGCCGTCGACTTCGGGAGCAGCGCACAACTACATCGACCCCGGCGTGGTGACCCGCGGCGGGCCGCCGGGTTCGGCCGGTCGCGTGTCGCGTCACCAGCGCCGGCGCCCGCGACTACATCTTGCGATGCGCCACCTTCGGCGTGCCACTACGCCTCGGCCTTGACACCTTCGACATCGGCGCCTCACGTCATGCCATTGAGGCGGGCGTCGACATCATCCTTGTCATGCCTTGGTGGCAAGCCTAGGGCGTGTGACGTGGGACTTAGCGACCCGCGAGCTTCAGTACTACCGTGAGGTCGCCCATCCCACGATTCACCTCGGCCCACCACCTGTTGCGAGCGCCCGGCAACGCACTTTTCTCGGTCGGAGCATCTTGGCATCGTGCCGACAGCTTCGGCAGGAAGAGTTGAGCGCAGCGCGCCTTGGACTCTCACGACATCGCGGCGTCTTAGTCCAGCTATACCCGGGGCCACTTTGGAGGATCGGCATCCTACGCGCGCATCGCCCTCGATGTCACCGCGGGTGGCGCTGCTCCGGCTTGTTGGCTGGAGGGGCGGCTTCCTCTCCTCTTCGATGGCGCTTCTACCTTCGGCTTCCTCTCCCTTTGCTGCGGACTCTTTCGGAGGCCTTGCTTCGGGCGGAGTTCGCGGGGCCGAACTTCCTCGCCTTGGGGAGCCCTACACGGCGGAGCCCACTTGGCCGGCACCAGCGGCCATCCTCTTGTGCGGCATTTGGCCACGGCGCCACCATGTCGGTCCTGCCGGGGTGCGTCTTCCTCGGCGGCATGGATCGCCTCTTCCTCCGCGATCGATAGCGTCCACGCCGACTCTACGATCCGGAGAGGGCCACGCACCCGGCTCGCCGGGACATCACTATCGGCGTGCGCCCCCGCTCTTCGTTCACGCTCACGCAATGGCGCTTCTTGTTCTGGAGAGCCCCCTCGCGTGTGGTGCAACGAGGACCTCAATGTGGGTGTTCCAAGGGATCTCTGGCGGCAGCCCGTCGTCGGGCGGCCGCGGCGAAGGGCACGTCGCATTCGCCGCTACATCTACCCGCGGCTACATCGGCAGCCTCCACTGTCTTCTTGAGTTCGGCCCCAAGCGAACCCGGGGAGAATATGATCTCGGAACCCGGTCTGCGGGGGTGGAGTCTTATCTTTGCGGTCGGCTGATTCTCGAGGGCAGCCAATACCACTCCAGGGCGTCAGCGAATGGATGGATCCGGTAGCGAGGGCGCCGTCGGAGGGAGATGTCGTGATCGAAATAGGGCCCGGGAGGGACGGGCCCGGCGGGACCGCAGGCCGCGGCACGCCCCTAGGCTTCGCCGCATACGCCACCGCAGCCCGTCTCCTCCCTTCAGCGGATTCTTGACAAAATAATCCAGGAAAAAAAGAAGGAAAATTATCTATCTAGGATTATCTTTAGGTGTTTTTGGTGTGCAAGGGGCTATCTCATCTATAAGGGAGACCCTTATTAGGAAATAAATATATAGGACCTGCTTGTAAAAGGTATTCCAATCTATAAGGAAACCTTTTAGAGATTGCTTGAGATACAAGTCCCAATAATAGGGCTATATAAGTAAGGGGGTCATGTAATCTTTGAGGGGGGTAACAAGCAAATAAAAGAAATTTTATCCCAATCTCCAGGTTTCCTCTCTCCCTCTCCTCCCGCGCGCCGCCCCGCCCTAACCGCCGCCGCCAAGACGCCACCCCGTCTCCCCGTCCATCCTCCTCTCCTCCCCAAATCCTCCAATCAAGGTGTCAATTAGGCCCAATCTAGCGGAATCGACACAAAAATCATTAAATCATCTATTTTTATTTTAGTACTTTCAATTCATATCCCAAAAGTGAAATTTTGGGGTGTTACAACAATTGACACAAATAAAGTTACCCACAGTTTTTCCTAAATGTGACATTAGTTATTATATATAGTTTTTTCTGCTTTTAAAGGGATTTATGTCGGTGCTCTATGGTTTTTTACGCAATTGCTTGGTACTTTGAAAAGGAATTTTTCATGAAATCCTTCTTATTTCTTCCACTCTTACTATATCTTGTATTCAATTAAATTTGGATATTCTTTAGAGATTTCAATGTACAGAGAATGGAATTGGGGGGTGGGGAGATAAAGAGCTAGGGGCAAAAATGACATTTCATATGTTGAGTCTTTTATTGCATTCGATTGTCTTCTCGAGAAAATTGTGCAATTAGGGTAGTGTTTCTATTGCGGCGGGTTGGACCTAGGTGAACTTTGTGTTTGGATGAAAAGCGATGTGGGTGGGGTTCGACCTAATAAGGAATATACCACACGGATACGGTCGATTGAATTCTGCGAGGAAATGAGCGGGCAGTCCAACCCACATCCATGCGATCGCATAATGCCGACATCTCCGTCTGGCGGGGACGATGCCGCCGCGGGAATAGGGCACCGGAGGCGACAGCCCAGCTGGCGCCGGAGGGTCCCCCGCTTCTTCAGCTTGACGGGATGTACTGCACTAACCCTAGGGCGGATCGGGCAGCCAGGGGGCTGGCGGTTGGCCTTCGGCGTGAAGGGGTGGAGGAGGGAGCTGGTGCGGTCGGCGGGAGTTGGCGGCGGCCCGGCACGGGCCTCCCCTGCTACAGGCTCGGTGCCGGGCGGCCCGAGATCCCCGATGCGGCCAGTTGAACAATTAAACCTTGGAATACATATAAAACATTGAGATGGTGTGTTGAGCTCTGATATTAGAGAATTGACCTCTGAGCTCATCATAACTAGTCTCCTCCCTTCTGTCCAATTGAAGTTTTGATCGTTGCATAGTTGGTATTGTAACAACACATCACAAATTAAGATTAGCATACAAAAGTATATGGTGTGTTGTTCTTCTATGTCTCCTCACTGAATTTTTTTATTTTTGATCCTGTAACAACACCACATATCAAGCTATCCTAAGAGACTTGTGAACTGAACCAAAGTTCACTGGATATGTAGCAATACATCGCAGGAGTGTCCACTGATCTTGTGCTCAAGTCCCTCATGGTTGATAGACGCCTGCATGTCATGGATAAAAAAGTGAGTTAATGAAGAGATTGTAAACTTTCACACTCTGTTTGATGAGAAAAACAGTTTACTATTAGGCAAAATAAATCCATCTGTGGAACTATACAAAGAGTAAATTCAATCAGCCTTGACAAAGACATATATATAATACAACATAGATGAACCTTAGTAGTTCTGTATCCAAGAAGGCACCAGGTTCAGAGTAATTACAGTCTAGTCGATATATCTCTATTTTTTATGGAACTTTCATTTTAAAATGCAGATTGAGTGTTAAAATTACGTTCATGCTTGGGGGAGACCATCTGAACTCGGTACTTTGAGCTGGAGGAGTTAGGATTATATCTGCTGAGCCATAAGACAGCCCGTCACTGTTGAATGCATACCTGCATCACATACTTCACAACATTCTGAGTTAATAGAAGTACTTTGGCCAATCATCTAGGGAAAAGATATATAATCTACAGACTAAAAGAACTATATGTCGAAATAGGCCGGCTGCCGGCTGCCTTTGCTCCAGTCACGCAAGCAACAGGTTTCGTGTTTCAGGTGCCTAACCACAAACATGACCCATTTGCGACCTGCTCCCTTCGACCCCGGAACCGCTCCCCCTCCCAGGCGCTCAGCAGGCCGACTTCGGGAGAGCGATGTCGCCCGACCACGAGTCCCCCGCCCTCGGCCTCCCCTCGGCCCTTGGGTCGCCGCCCGCCGGCTGGCGGCGGCGTGCGGTAATCCCAAATGGGCACCGTTCGCGGGTCCCCTCGCCCTCCTCTTCCCCACCCGCGGCCTCCCCTCCGCACAGCGAATCTCGGCGGCGCGGCGTCGGCTGGATCCGGGATAGTTAGGCCAGATCCGCCGCTCGCAGCGCGTTGGCCACTCGCGGTCTTCCTCTTCGGGCGGTTCGTGGAGGCGGTGTCCGTCGGGTGTGCGAGAGCGCGGGCGCTTGCCGCCCGGCGGCTCGGGCCCGACTCTTCTCCCGACCAGCCTCGCTCTTCTGTCGCCCGGCCCGCACCGTGCGGGTCTGGGCCGGATTCGCATGGTGGCGTTTGAGGACTCCGCATCGAGGATGGGCCTTGGCCGCGCGGATCCGGGGGCCGCGGCCGTCGAACCGGGTGGCGGCTGGCCTCTCCCCACACGGCGGCCGCGGGTGGGCGACCCGGCATCCGGCTGATGGTGGAAGGCTGGATCGACCTCGTGTTCTGGATCCGGCGGCCGCCGCCCGGCCGCCTCGTCCTCGCGCATTGGTTTGTCGTTCTTCATCCGCCCGGATTCGCCGCTGGTTCGTTGGCGGATGCTTTGCCGCCGGTCCTCGGGCTCCTCTTGGGCAGCTGCTGAGTTGCCAAGTGTGTGTGCTTTGTTGGCGGATCTTTGCTGCCGTGCTTCCTGGTTCGTTGGCGGATGCTTTGCCGTCGTGTTGTCGGCCTCTCTTGGGCAGCTGCTGAGCAGCCAAGAGTGCAGGTTCTTTGCTTGGTTCATTGACGGATGCTTTGCGTCGTTTAGCGGCTGTTGGCCGGTCTCCTGATTGACATTCTTTGCGTGGTGGCTCTGAAGGCACAGTAGTAGACAACCGGTTGGAGGGCAGTCGCCCTTTCTTTGTATCTTTTTATTTTTGTTCTTGGTTGTCGGGGGTTGTTGTCGTTATTCTACCGTTTTCCTGCTCTTGTTGTAACAAAAACTCTCTTAACCCAATAATAGAAAAATCTTGCCCGTCGAAATAGTAATTGCAAGGTTAGATTTGTGTTTGTCTGAAATACAGTATGTTTTATAAGTCAACTATTAACATGTTTCACTGCAATTCTGGGGAAATGGCTGCTTCAAAACCTGAGAATGAACTGAGCTGAATGCTAATGGGAAGAGTGAGCTGCTGTTGCTTACTGCATTGCCGAACAGTGATACGATGAAAAACAGCAGCTACTGAACTGCACTTTTGCAACCTGTAAATCGAATTTTGTTTTGTAAGCCTGCTACTTGCCAAGATGTCAACTGCACTGCTACTCTGAAAATTCAATAACCTGCACCCACAGACAGAAGATGGAAGAGCAGTTGCTGTACTGCTGAAACTGCGGCAAATGGAAGAATCTAGCCAAGTTCCCAATTCAAAAAATAAAAAAAAAGAAGGCAATTAATGCTGGCCTAAATAACCAAAAACAAAAGAAACAATGGCATGAAAATGACTAGTACACTGACAACAGCTAAGACCTATTTAACAATACATCTCAGTTAGAAGTTCGTAACCAGCCAAGCACTAATCTGTTATATACTATATTTTACAGAATACTGCTGTAGACTAGCAAAAGAAACGGCTGCTGCCTCTGTCTAGTAGCAGTAGACACAGCCCCAGCCAACAGAATTGTCAATCCACCAATTACTTCAGGTTAATCCATCTCTAGGAACCAGGATCTGTACTACAAGCAAGCAAGAAAATAGCGAGGAGAACCTAACGCTGATCCACAACTTGCTTTCTGAGTTTCAAGTACAATCACAGAAAACTGCTAAGGCATTTTTAAAAACACATTTCCTCCTCAGCGTCTACTTCTGAAATTTTTGTACGAGTATTAAATTTCCAGAACTGAACTGAACATGCTGCCTACTATCTAAATAAATTTCCACTTAATTAACATGCAAATCTAGTAGCGTAAATGGCAAATTAACAAGCCTCTACGGTAAGACCGGTAGATTACTCTGAAGTATGCACAGTATACCAATGAAGCCAGATCTACAAACGACATTAACTAGGTGCAGAACCTTAACCTATCAGAAACGAGAGGACGCGGAGGGGAGACCTTGTTCTTGCTCCTCCATACCCAAAAGTTTTTGACGTTTAGGACAAGATTTGAGTCAAACATTGAGAATATCAATCATCAATAACTTTTATATTATTGAGTTTGCAAATGTGAAACCTATATGAATAGATTTGTCTTGAAAAATACTTTCATAAAAGTATACATATATCACTCTTGAAAAATACTTTCATAAAGTAAACAAGAGGTCAAAGTTGTGTTTTGGGGACCGTGTCGCTGCCTAAACGTCAAGCTTTTTGGGTATAGTGGGAGTACCTCGCTAGGCGACATATGCGAGACGGTCATCTCCTCTTACACGACCTACAAGAGCTGCCGCCACCTCCTCCGTGACTCAAACTTCTTCATCTCAAAACAAAAAAAAAAAAATGAAGCAACGGACAACATCAGAGACTAGTAAATTGGAGCCAAGTTGGATTTCTCCTCTATCACCAAACAGCGGTCACGCCACCTAGTCCCGTGGATGGGCGGCAGGAGACGAAATACGAGGGGAAAAGTGATCTCTTGAGGAAGAAGAAAAAGAAGAGGGGGCACCGACCTTGAGTGGATCGCGTGGTCTCCTAGGGCTGGGACAAGTCACACTGCCAAGACCTCGCCGTGCTTGTCCTCCCTCTTCGCGGCGTGCTTGCGGGGAGGGGGCTGCGGCCCGGCGGCGGGGCGGGCGGCGAGGTGGGCACCCGGGCTGGAGCAGCCCGGTGGCGCGCCATGCAGGCTGAGGGGGTGGCCCGGCCAGCGAGAGAGAAGCCGGGGGGTGGGCAGCTGAGTGGCGCGGCATGCGGTGGAGGCGGAGCGCGCGTGTATATGCGTGAGCTATGTGCACTGTGTAATGGGTTGGGGTGCCTTAGGCCCAATAGAGCGTGCTAACGCAAAATATGTTTAGGGACGGATGATCCGACCTTGTTTCTCATGTATAGCGACCCACCATTCAATGCAAAAGCCAAATACTTTTAGCAACCTACAATCCATTGCAGTATTCAGTTTTAGCATCACGGCAATCTAATGGGAAACATTTAGCAACTGACCGTCCAACGCAAATTAATACTTTTAACAACTGCAGTTGGTCGCTGATTAAGTGTTGTGGTGTAGTGTTAGTAGCATATTTATGTGTGACTACTTTTTAAAGCACTCTAGTCTGATGGTCCCACAGGGTTGTTGTGACTGTGGACACAACCACCACAATTTGTACAGGTTTTGCCTAGCTGAACCCTTCATATATAAAGCATTGAGATAGCATGTTGAGTTCTGATATTGAAAAGAGAAGTGGGGTTCTGGGCTCATCATAACTACTCTTTTGTCCGTTCTGTCTAATTGTAGTTTTGATAGCTGCATAGTTGTTATTGTAATAACAGCACATATACTCCTAGATAGTCAGGCTTTTGCTTATATGTATGTCTCCATGGAATCAAACACTGCAACTCATATGGCTATTTAAAGTAGATAAGAATGAGTGGCATCAGGAAACAAAGTAGAAAATGAGGTGTTTTTCGGGCTGAAGGTGAGGGGTTCAAGACTGGCAATCGGTCACATAGTTGTGGGCTTCAGATTGTTCTCCATGTGTGCATCGTGAGTGATATGAACTGGGACGTGATGAGTAGCTTGTCATCTGCCTTCATACCATTTTGCTTATCTTGCTATGGTGGAAATATCAACGGGCTCATTAATTCACCACGTTGATCATGGTTACGAGGAACACAAATGATGTGAAGGTATCAATTCAGTGTCGGACCCTATTGAATTCTGTATCATTGTGCGTAAACGGTGCTTTTATTAGATCATATTCTTCAGCTTACGTTGTTTGTGCCATCTTGCATGTATAAGGCTTAATTGACACTTGCATTGTTCTTTATCTCCTGATAGCATGGACGAAGTATGGTCATGGAATAACCCCTCGCTTGTGTTTAACGATCGTTGCGGTTGTAGAGGATGATCAACAAGGACATAGCGCGATGACAAAGCGCGACACGACGGCGGCGACGGCATGGGTTGGTGACCGTGCAGGTCGAGGCGCTGCAGGGTGGCGAAGTAGCTAGGGTGGAGAAACTGACTGGCCATGCTGTTTGGTTCTTAGAACCCCACTGTGCAAACAACAATACCAGTGGATATTTATGGCTAGAATATGTGTACAGGCAGCAAGGATAATCAGCCATTCAATCCCAATAGAACTAACTATGCATAAACGATTCACAGTGCGCATGGATTTGTACAAGCCCCTCCCTGTTTTCATATAAAAAAAATGTAGGAGGATCACCGCAATGTCCAATACTTTGTAGCTTTTTTCTTAGTCAAGTTCCTTACCTAGAAGATTACATTTAACCATATTTTTAGCGCAATTAAATGTGACCATGTGATTCTCTGAAAAATTGTCACCTTGGAGTCATCCACCCATGGGATCTGCAGGTTTTGCCCTATTGTTTACACGCGAGTGCAAGCAGTGCTTGTCATTGTGTTCTTTTAATCTTCAACAGGATCAAGTTTTTTGTACGCATGCCAGCACCGAAATTAAATGTTCATAATCATATACTTATGACCGGCGGTGAGCTTATCTCAATAGTCTTGCATGTCGCACTTAGAAGTTTTAAATTTTTTGAAACTTTACACACCAATAGTACTGAACTATATGTGCATTGTCCCAAAATTTGAGATTCAAACAACTTTTGTAAAAATTCATATGAAAAAAAAAACAAATTTCACCCATCCTTCCATTTTGTCCTCTAGTGGCTGAAATTTGTTTTTTTTTTTCATATGAATTTTACAAAAGTTGTTTGAATCTCAAAGGGACAATGCACATATAGTTCAGTACTATTGTGTGTAAAGTTTCAAAAAAATTTAAGACTCTAACTGCGACATGCAAGACTATTGAGATAAGCTCAGCATTGCAAGGGCCGACGGCAATACTTTTCAGCATAAGGATATACAACATAATGAGAGAATAGATCACCAGTCTAAATAGGGTACAGAAACCAATACTTACAGTTGGTCAGCGTCCATGATGCTATAGAGTATTCAACAAAACCACATATGGGAACAAAATTCAGAAGCCATCCATCCAAAAGCATACATTTGAGAAACCCCTCTCTTAAACCAAAAAAATAAAAATATATTTGATTCCATTGCACGCGTGATGTTCTGTCCACCATACAATCAATACTGATGTTACATAGTTCAATAAATTTTAGAAGCCTCAATGCAATTTTGAGAATTGTAAGGATAGGCACTGTGGAAAAGGGTAAAAAGAAACAACAGAGCATGAAGTGTTCTATGTGAAATATTGAAATAGAATCATCTCATATTGAATTATCAATTAGGGAGGTGACCTGTTCATGGCTGTCGTACACTTTTTTGTTCGAATATGGCTGCAGAAAAAGGAAGTAGTTGCTGAAATACACAGGAGGAAATGATTGCAGAGCAGGCAGTGTGGGCTGGACCTGAAATGGGTAGGCCTGCATTAGAGAATACACAATTAGAGCTGGCTGTGGCTAATGAAATTGAGGGTACTGAGAATACCTGGCCATTTGTGTTGTATGCCTCCTAAAAAAATTTGACCCTGCGTGGTGCCGCAGCCCACGGGCACGACAGAGGAAGCTAAAAGAAGCCAAGTTATATGGCATAATTGCTGCTTAGGACATTTAGTCTGAGAACAATTTCAGCAAAATAGCAACAGTGAATGAGCAAACACTCTTTATAAATGCAAGATTGTTCATTACACAGGGCAATGTTGCTTATAAGTCGTGAATAGAAAAATTATTTCTGAAATCTAAGACCCCTAGAGGGAGAGTGCCCAAAAAATACGCATATGGAGACAGTGAGTGAGAGAATACGCTATGAAAGCCACACAAGGTGCACAAACTTCTGGATTGCGCTTGCGCTGTTCTTTTTCTGCAATAATAACATCAATACGCTATAAATGTCAGGTATTTAGGAACAATGTTCGTGCATAGTTTAATGGTTTATTACACAGAAGCAAAAAGAAACCCAAAGGCAGTTGATGGTCTTTGCTTGGGAAGCATTTAGCATTGCGGTTTAGCATGAGAAAATGCAAGTATGTTTATCTGTGTTGGATCATTGACCATGCACGTTGTATGTAGAATCAAGTAAATAATAATAATGCAAAAGCAATGAAATATGTCTATAACTGCTATAAGTATGTCAGGCCACACGATGCTTGTAAAGAACTAAAGATGGACTGTTCTTTAACAGATAATTGCAATAAATATTTGTCCATTACCGACCATTACAATTTTAGGGGTTGTGCAAGTCAAGTGATTTGTCGGCATTGCCTGCATTGCATGATTCAGCAACAACCAAAAACTGATCAAATGGTGGCAGGACCAAGATACTGATATAATAATATGCTGATATAGGATTATGGAAGGTTTGCTCTGTAACAACTTATATAACATCAAAATTGTAGGAAAAGATATTTCAATTTATCAACTCGGAACTCCCTTCTGCCTCTGTGATCAACATTTAAACACTCTATTATAGTCTAGCATTTACAATCATATATAGGAGGCGTAAGAAGACATAGGTGTGTAAAGAAAACTTTACCTGAATAAGGGCAGTCGTGAAAGACTCGCAACTACAAAAACCACATAGAGGTCAATAATCTGCAGATGTAAAGGTTCATATCATCACCACACGGAGTAGTTAGAGGGGATTGCAGATGACCGCAGTGGAAATGAGAGTAGGGTAGATCCAATCGAATGAGGCTAAGCTACCTTGAGATTTGTTGGTGTGGCAGCATACGCCTTGCCAAGGGACCGGATCAGAAGCTTCGCATCGCTGGTGGCCCTCGGCATCTTCAAACCCTCTCAGCCTCGGCATCTTCAAACCCTCTCGTCTTCTTCACTGGAGGTGAGGATATAACCAAAATGGAACAGGTTATAATCAGATCAGATTTGTTGGATCGATAACTTTCTCAAGCAAATCGGAGCTGGTATGCATAATTTTACATGTGTACTCTTGCAATCAGATCAGGATCGGCGCATGGGGAGGAGGTAGAAGGAAGAGAGAGACAGACCTGTAGTAGATGGACTTGACGTTGCTGGTGCTGCCTGCAGGATCAGGACATCGTCAGTTGAAATGTCGCCTGTCCCCGCCATCGCCCTGACAGCTTCGTGGGAGATTCGGATGCAGAGGCTGGGGGTGGAACCGCGGAAGGAACAACGAGACGGCCTTCGTTGGCGACAAGAGGCAGAGTGTCTCCGGCGCGGGCGGCGCTTGGCGGCGGTATGCGGACGGAGGAAGAGGAGCAAGCGACGGCCTGGTCGGAATTTCGCAAGGTCGCGTGGGCGGGGAAGCGGCCGCGCCTGTGCATGCGAGAGGAGACGACCGGACAGAAGATGTCAATGTGAGAGAGATAGAATGTGCGGCAGAATCGGCATCAAGGAGGGGAAGAGGCCGCCGCGGGACGCGAGGAAGGGGAGGAGACGGAGTAGGCAGCAAGGAGGGGAACAGGCCGCCGCGCACACGATCATCAAGGAGGAATTGGAACAGGCTGCCGTGCAAAGTTTTTTTTTCTTCGAGAGGAACGAACGTCGCGGTGAGTGCGGAGGGAAGGGATGCCTACGTGGCTGCCTAGGTGTCCTATCTACATGTCCAGAGAACTCTCCTAGTGGGGCTTCTCTTTACATGGGTAGTAGATTTGCTATGCAATGGTGGGAATATCAACGGGCTTAATCACTACACTGACCATTGTTACGAGGAAAACAAATGAGGTGAGGGCATTAATTCAGTATCTCGACCCCTAGTGGATTCTGTATCATTGTTGTGTAAATGGTGCTTTCATCACATCATCCGTTCAGCTTGCGTGTTGTTCGTCGCATCTTGCATGTATATGGCTCAATTTGACACTTGTATACTTTGTCTCCAGATAGCGTGGATGAATTATATGACTGTGGAATAACTGGTTGCTTGTGTACAATTTCCTGGCTGGATTTGTAGAGGTCTCCAATGACAACATCAGTGGTGACAAAAAGTGTGAGCAAGGGAAGGGGCGCTTGTACAGACCTTTTGGTGGGACTCGGCGTGGAGATGGGCTGGTGGGGTGGTATTGGGCCTGCGGCGAAGGGAAGAAGGCTGAGGCCTTGTGCTGGTTTGGTCAGCAGGCTGAAAACCAAGTGGGAGGGGTGAAACAGAATCCTTTTCTTTTTCTCTCTTTTTTTTTCTGGAAAAAACTGAACTTTACAAAAGCTATTTTCAAAAAGAATTTGAATTCAGTTTGAAGCTCAGGTAATATGCATCAGCATGTATAAATCAACATGCTCCTATCCTATGATTGATTTTATTCTAATGAAAAATATTATTTCCCTATATTTGAATGTACACATAAATAAATCAATTTTAGCTGTTTCAATACAAAATATGCAAATTTTAGGATGTTACACGTCATCACTTGCTGGCGCTGATAAGTACACATCTCACATTTCGAAGAGTCAAACATTCTCAAATTTGACTAGATTTTTAGAAAATAATGTTATCATTTGTATTTTCAAATTGACTTGCTATGAAAATATATGATGCAGATTTATCTAGTGATGTTTGTTTGAAATTATAAACATTAATGCTTTTTATATATACTTTGTCAAACATAAGAATTTGTTGACTCCAAAAAATGAGAGATTTGCACTTGTTTAAAATCATATACAGTATATATTTGGCACATCCCATTATCTATATCTATGCATATGCCTTGTGCTACTTTGACGTTTGTGGGACGTGTATATATGGGAAAAAATAGATGGATACAGTATGCAATAATGCAAAGCTGGCCGTGTACGTTACTCGATCTGTCTTAGGAATCAGGGAATCAATCAAGAGGATGTTTTAATATAAATTTTTTTGGGGGAGGGAGGCAAACAATTAAAGACATTTTTATATTGTTTTCCACTTGCTCAAATTTGCAACACTTACGGTATACTCATCCATGTGCCGCACGGTATATTCACCATGTACTAGATAACGGGCACCACGCTAACCAGGCCTTACCGGCTATCGCCATGTGCCATACGCGGGCAGTGCTGCGTGAAGAACTCTGCAGGTAAATGACCTCTGCAGCGACGCTACTACCAGAAACGACCTATTTGCTGAGCGTCCGGACGTTTGCTGCGGAACTCGGTAAACATGCACTTTGCCGAGTGCACCCTGAAGAACACTAGGGGAAACTAAAAATTTGGCAAATAAGTGTTTGCCCTAAATTAAACACTCGGCAAAAAAAACCCAATACTTTGCTGAACGTTTTTACCTTAATACTCAGCAAAGCTTAAGACTTTGCTGAGAGTGTTTACGTTTTAGCACTCAACAAAGTCTCGTCACTGTATTCTCACCGTCCGATCGAGCACCGCCAGCGGCTTTGCGAGTGCCCGACAATAAGCACTCGGCAAAAAGTTATTTGCCATCAGAATTTAGGCTGAGTGAAGTTTGCCATGAGAATGGTGCTTTACTCTTGAAGCACCTAAGCAAATTCTATGACAAAGCTTATATCCCTGGGGTAAGGATTATCTGGAGCAAATACTATGACAATAAAGTCCAGAAAGAGGCCCACACCACGCCCCATCGATCTATGGCCCGCCACAACCTAAATCCGCCTCGTACTAGCTCCCCTAGCCGAACAAATGACCTCCTGGTCCACACAACCTACCTCCGACTCGCACGACCTCCAGGTCGGGATGGCTCGTAGCTCTCTAGCTCACGGGCTCATCGTGCTCGCCCCACGCGACCTCCGAGGTCGGGCAAGAGCCACCTCCGATCCACACAGCCTCAGGGTCAGGCGGCTCAAAGCTCACTTGCCCGTGAACTCGCAGGTTTGTCGCTCGACCTACAGGCTCGGACAGCCAACCTTCAACCCGCACGACCTCTGAGGTCAGAAGACTTGCCCTGACTCGCACGACCTATAGGTCGGGGCAGCTCGTGGCCCACTGGCTTAAGGGCCCATTCGTATCTCTCGTTCGATCTCCTCTGCCTTAGAATATATAGGGGAACGGGGAGGTCAAATCTACAGTAGCCAGCCCCGACACGGTAGGCGCAGTCGAGCGCCTAAGCTATACGCTGCAGCTATATGCGACGACTATACGCTGCCAACAACCATCATGAGCCGATGGACACGGCGTATCGACCCGTCCATCGGCCCGCCTCCCGCCGACCGCTAGGCCGACAAAAGGGATCATGACCCCGCAAAGCGCATATATAAGCTCCTGTCCCTTCAACCCGTTGTACCATGTCGGGGTAGATTGCTTCCACCCTGGTCAGCGAAAGGTGCTGCGGAGGATAGCAGAATAGGCAACGGTCTGACCAACGAGGAGAACCTTCCCTGCCGTAATACTCGATGGGAATGTAATCAGTGCACGCCGATCATCATTGGCAGCATCAACATACATGATACAACTTGGAGGACCCACTTCGATTCAAGCGGACTCCGGCTTATCAACAGGACTTCGCGTATCGCTCCCGGGCGTGGTAAGACAACCGTTGAATGGCGATCGGCGGCAACAATGCGGAGGTGACAACACGGTATGCGGGCATGATGGCCTTTGTAAATATACAACCATGTACTTTCACATCTTTTACCATCGCCCTTCCCGTGGCACCATCCCGTGCACCCTTGAGGCTATAAAAGGACCCGAGGGCCATTGAGAAGTGCAAGGAGAACACAACACACAAGAGATGCCCCCCTATTGGCACTTGCCTCAATCAAACACCACTCATAGAGACTTGGGATTCGCGTCCCTCTCTCGGCCTGCTCCTAAACCCCTACTATGAGCATCGAGCTCGGATACACTAGTGATCCCAACTGGATGGGCACCATTTGCCACGAACGCGGAATATATCGTGTGTCATCTTTGAGCTAGGCCATCAAAGCCCACATGGGTCATACTTTTCACTGTGTCCGTGGTATAGAACCATGACAAGAGTCGATGCACATAGTGCCTTTAAGGTAATCTGGAAGTTGAGGTGCACACCAAGAGTAAAGTTTTTTGCCAGGCTTGTTCTAGTCGAGCGAGGGCTCAATACTAGAGACATGCTCCATAGAAAAAATCTGAATATACAGCGGGGATCCAAATTGCGTACTATGTTCTTCTCGCTCAAGGGAAACTATACATTACCTATTTTTTGAGTGCCTATTCACTCAAAAATGTACTATGTTCTTCGGCTCAAGGGAAACTATACATCACCTATTTTTTGAGTGCCTATTCACTCCAAAAAATCTTTGGCAAGCATTGGCATCTCCTAGAACACGAGGTTGGATCTCTTGGATAGATTGGTGCATGCTCAATGGAGTCAAACATTGCCTTTGTTTTGTTGAAGTGGTTCTCATTGCATCCTGGAAATTGAGGAAGCTCGAAAATGATAAAATCTTCTAGCGAAGAGACCCCACCACTACCCCTTAGCAAATGAATTTTAAATCTCAATGTGTGCTTCAGTCTCTGTTAGGTTCAAAGTTGACCTTAGGTCATCTTTTTGTGTCCGGCTCGATGCTTTCAGTTAAGATTATTGTATGTATTTTTATTCCTTGTTTTATAATTAATGAAATCCTTTTTACTATGGGGATCTCCCCCACAGTCTTTTTGGTCAAAACAAAAATTATGAATTAGATGTTGAATATTCCAAGATTTTTATAATTAGTCCCGATATAACCCTCTTTTCTGTCAGCCTTGACGTGAAGCAGAGCATGTGCTTGGTCGCCGTGAAGGCTGCTGCCGCAGTGATTGCGGCCTCATTCCAAACCACCATTTATGCAATACATTCAGGTGAAGCAGAATTTACCACCTGACTGTTTTGGACTTTTGGTGGTAACCATTAGGGAAAAATAATATTGAAAAGAGAACTGGAGTTCTGAATTATCTGTCTAGGTGAAATATATCTCGGAAAATGTAACACGGCGATACTTATGTAATGCAAACAGAACCAAGACTTATGCAATGCAATTAGAAGCAGCAAGGTGTAAACCATCATAGGACTGACTGACGCAATTTACTTTAACCAATAGCTGGCACTGGCGCAATGTTGCAATAGATAGTATTAGAGCAACATCATCAGGTAGATAGTGTGCTCTCCCCTTAAATAAAAATCATTTGATGTCCTCTCATATGCAAGATACACTCAATAGAGATCAGGGGTAGTAAGTTACACGCTTCTAATTGAAAACCAACACCCATCTGGTGCCTGTTCGTACAAAAGTCTATTACCCAGTCCAGTACTAGGAATAGGCCACCACACATTGAATTGAACAAACTTGACCAACTATTTTGTATATAATTAAACAAACGGTGCTCTTGTTCATAAGAGCACCACACTTGACCAACTACTTATAAGAGCAACAGACAGTGCCCTTCTTCATTGAAGGGCACCACATTTCGACTACTAATTATAGGAGCAACACGCAGTTGCCCTCATTCGCTTAACTCACTGGCCTGTTGCCTTGTTTCTTAGACAATGCTAGCAGTGCGGTGCTAAGATCGCCTTCCGTACTTGCCAATGTATTATGCTGAATATATGCACGCTTTATCCTGTGACAGTACCAGAAATTGCAGATTGAAAGAGGCGTCAGAAGAAGAAGTGGCAACCAATTGTGAGTTTGCCTGTAAAAGATCAGCGCCCAGATCATAGCCGACACAAAAAACAGCACGGCGTACACATCCTATAAAGGAAGAGACAAGCAAAAGATTAGTAGACTGGCAGGGTTCTTCATCAGAATTCAGAAAAGATGAATTGTACTGTATAAATTTGTCAACAACGTAAACCGTGACATGCCCTTCACGCAAAGTACAGAAAGTAAGTAATTTAGACAATCCATACTAATAGCATACTACTATTGTATATAAATAGACACTGGTGTGGATGGATCTACATAGGAGGAAGCAAAGGCAAACACATAGAACTGAGCGCAAAGAACAGCAGAATCCTCACCAGCATGCCCTTCACGCACATGGCCTTGAGATGTTTGTTCTGATGAACAGCCTTCTCCTCCTCCTTCAGCCCAGTGATGCCTTTCTTCTCCTCCTTCAGCCCGTTGATGCCTTTCTCGACATCTACGCAAGGACCCGACATCTTTGTTCTCCTGCTTCTCGGCCCCCGGACAACTACTTCTCTTCGTCTCTAGGATCTGAGCAAGGTTGCCGAGAAGAAGGGCCGGGAGGATCGATCGTATCCGAGGCGGTCTCCTCCGGAGGGAGGCAGCGGGATTTATGAGGTAGCGGGATCGAGAGGAGGTTGTCGGGTTTTATGAGGCCCAGGAATAGGTTTAGTACAAGTTGGTCTCGTTCACGGGCCTGCCCTCTCCCCTGCCTGTGTGGACTATGGCCCCCGGTTGATGTCATATTGTAAGCCATTTACAATTCAATAAAACCATATTCTAGTTTTTCATAGCAAACACTTTAAACTAAGACATGTCATATTATAGATCGACTGGATAGATCTACTCACAAAGATTCAAAAAATCGTCATTTGCTATTTTATGATTTTTCTACAATTTTATATGGATTCAGCCATAATTATGCATAATAGACAAATTAAAAACAAAAGAAAATAACTTTGCATCGGGACCACTAGAGTTCAATAGAACATAGGCATCTTATCATAAATATTGTTTGGCCATCTCTTGCAATCACGATTAAATCTACCTTTTGAAGGCTAAACCTGCTAAATCGGCTAAATCCGTTGTTTACCCTATCCCATTGGTACATAAACATTCAGGGCACACTTAGATCTTGAGTAGAGTCGTTAGTTAATGAGATCACAAACAATGTCAGCATGATTACGATTTTGGTGAGAAATCGTTACACAGAAGTAGTTGGTAATCTAGACCGATGTGATTACAACAAAATGGTGGTAATCACACTTCTCTGATGAAATTCCACCTTCATTTCCCTAATTATTTGCCACAAGGAGGAGGGACCCGAAGCTATCACGCTCATATTCATCGTGCAGATGAGGATTCTATTGTAGGCAGATAAAAGATACCAGCCCTGGTCTGTGTCATGTAGGAAACTGGGCACAATCTTTTCTGAGGATACTATCTCCTGAGACCTCCCATGCTCAACCATTTGTCTAGTATAATCGTCCGAGAGGATGAGGTCAACTGATCAAGAATACAGAAATATGTGGAGGCAAAACAAAATAATGAAATGATAAAAGCGCTCAGTCAGGTAACACGCTATGCTGAAGAAAGGAGGACAGTATATATGGACAGACCCAAGGTGAAAGGTAGCAGTACCAGCACATGTAAATAATAAGCTGCAGCATACAGACAGCTGCATTAGTTGTTGATGACAATTGAAAAAAGCTGCAGCATTATACACAACTGCATTATAATAGGCTGCACCAATATTCTGCAGTTATATGCGTAAAGTGTTTCACTTGAACAACAATAGAGTCACCCTGATGTGAGATGACTTAAGACATTCTGAAACAGGAAATGCCATTTATTCTTTTTATTTGATTATTTACTAGGCATTTAATTGAGTATAGTTTGTGATCCATTTTACATTTAAGAATCGGTTCTTTGGTTAACAATGAATGTTTTTAAAGTGAAAGCGGGTTAATCTCTATATTTGGGTGTATTGTGCTGTCTTTAAATAAAGATTGATCCACAATTGTCAATTATTTTTAATCCATGCTCATGAGATTTATCCGGTTAAAGTAGTGGTGATTAATTATAAATTTGATGTTAAATATTCGAAAATTTCTGTCATTTGTCCTGATTTAACCCTCTTTCTGTCAGCCTTGGCGTGAAGCAGAGCATGTGCTTGGTCACCGTGAAGGCTGCCGCAGTGATTGCGGCCTCATCCCCCAAACCACCATTTATGCAATACATTCAGGTGAAGCAGAATTTACCACCTGACTGTTTTTGACATAACCATTAAGGAACAATAATATTGGAAAGAGAAGTGGAGTTCCAAATTTTTTGTCCAGGAGAAATACACCTCACAATATGTAACATCAGGTAGGTCATGTACTCTCCCTCCTTAAATAAAAATCTTTTGATGTCCTATCGTTTTCAAGATACACTGATAGAGGTCAGGGGTAATAAGTTAAACGCACTCTTAATGAAAACCAACACCCCATTTGGTTTCTGTTCGTACAAAAGTCTTACATTGAATTGAACAACTATAATTAAACAACTATAATTACTAATCGTACAAAAGTCCAGTACTAGGACTAGGCCACCACACATTGAATTGAACAACTATAATTAAACAAACAGCGCCCTTGTCACCTGAAGGGCACAACATTTGACCAACTACTTATAAGAGCAATAGACAATACCCTTATTCATTGAAGGGCACCACACTTCAACAACTAATTATATAGGAACAACACACACACTGCCCTCATTCACTTAACTCACTGGCCTGTTGGCTTATTTCTTAGACGATGACAACAGTGCAGTGCTAAGATCGCCGCCCGGGGGCTTGTTAATTTATTGTGCTGAATATATTGGTGCTTCATCCTGCGACAGTACCAGAAATTGAAGATTGAAAGAGGCAACAGGACTGCAATTGGCAACCAAATGTGAGTTTGCCTCTAAAAGGACAGCGCACAGATCATAGTCGTCATAAAAACAGCACGGCGGCGTACACATCCTACAATGGAAGAGACAAGCAAAAGATTAGTAGACAGGCAGGGTTCTTCGTCAGAAAAGATAAATTGTACAGTATAAAATTGTCAACAATTGAAACCGTGACATGCAAAAGAAGTTCATAACATATTATATTGGTGAGTTCATTCAAATAAGATGAAGCTATTGCTATCAGCCCCGGCCCACCCCTCCACCTCCCCTCTCAAAAAATAAAAAAAAAAAATAGTACCGAAAGTAAGTAATTTAGGCAACACATACTAATAGCATATATACTACTATTGTATATAACTAGCAGAAAAAGAATGAAATAGAAATCAAACTGTTGGTTTTAACTACGTAGCTCAGAAAATCCGTTCCCTTGTTTGTGAGGATCTGTGAACTAACTGGTCTGTGTAAATAGGAAGAATCAAAGACAAACACATAGACCTGAGCGCAAAGAACAGCAAAATCCTCACCAGTATGCCCAAGACACACATGTCCTTGAGATGTTTGTATCGATGAACAGCCTTCTCCTCTTCCTTCAGCCCGGTGATGCCTTTCTCCTCCTCCTTCAGCACCTCCTCCTTCAGCCCGGTGAGGCCTTTCTCGACATCTACGCAAGGATCCGACATCTTCTTCGATCTGATTGACGAGAAGGGCCGGGCGGATCGTATTGGCGGCGGTCTCCTCCAGTTTGAGCCGGCGGGATTCACTGGACGGAGAGGAGGCTCCGAGGTTGTCGGGTTTTATGAGGGCAGGATACGTCTAGTGCAAGTCGGTCTCGTTCACGGGCCAGCCCTCCTCTCTCCCCTGCCTGTATGGGCTATGCCCCCCGGTCCATGTCATATTGTAAACCATTTACGATTATTCTACAAATTTATATGAATTCAGCCATAATTATGCATAACAGATAAATTAAAAACGAAACAAAAACAACATAAAATGGCAACGTTAGACTTCTGGTGTGACTACGCACATATGCCCCAATTGTAAAACGTAGGCATCATATCATAAATATTGTTTGGCCATCTCTTGGAATCACGATTAAATCTATCTTTGACGGCTAAACCTGCTAAATCGGTTGTTTACCTTATCCCAATTGTACATAACACAAACATTCAGGGCACGCTTAGATCTTGAGTAGAATCATTAGTTAATGAGATCACGAACAATGTCATTTTGATCACGATTTCGGTGGGAAATCCCGACGCAGAAAAAATCAGACCGATGTGATTACAACAAACTGGTGGTAATCACACTTGTCAGCCACGAAATTCCATCTTAATTTTCCTTTTATTTGCCAAAAGGAGGGACCTAAAGTTATGCGCTTAGATTAATCATACAGATGAGCATTCTACTGTAGTCACTTAGGAGGAATCTGCTCTAGTCAGTATCATCATGTAGGAAGCTGGGCACAATCTTTTCTGAGGATACTATCTCCTGAGACCTCCCATGCTCAACCATTTATCTAGTAATCGTCCCAAGAGGATGAGGTCAACTGATCAAGAATACAGAAATATGTGGAGGCCAAACAGAAAATGAAATGATAAAAGAGCTCAGTCAAGTAACACACTATGCTTAAGAAAGGAGGAGAGTATATATGGACAGACCGAAGCTGATAGGTAGCAGTACCACTGAGCACATGAAAATAATAAGCTGCAGCATATAGACAGACGCATTAATTGTTGATGACAATTGAAAAAAGCATTATACACAGATGCATTATAATAGGCTGCAGCATATATTATACGCAGCAGTGCTAAGCTGCATTATATCTCAAATATCCGGCTGGGTTGACTGTCATTACCTCTAGTGAAAATGCATCTTTAAACCTATGGTTTCTTATGTCTACTAGCTGTTTCTCTCCCGATGGAACATCTTCCAAAATGGTTCTCCACTGACAGTTCTAGGCCCTGAGGCCATAATCCTATTTGCAGTGTTTTTCCATTTTTTGTGCCGCCAGTACTAAAAATTGTGCGTCAGAGCGAGAACTATTTTTGTACTAGTGAAAATTGATAAAATCAGTTGCGGGGAAGCTTTCTTCCCCAAGGTGTCAGCCTCGCAAGCAGCTGCATGGCTTCTTTCTTCCCTACATCTCTAGTAAAGCATGTTCTTGCAAAGATTTCCATGACTTTTTGCAACCTTGAGAGGATGCAACACATAATTTGTCTGTCAAGCAATTGAGTATGTTGATATTTGAGACTATAT
This sequence comes from Hyparrhenia diplandra, assembly GCA_015847255.1. Classification (NCBI taxonomy): domain Eukaryota; kingdom Viridiplantae; phylum Streptophyta; class Magnoliopsida; order Poales; family Poaceae; genus Hyparrhenia; species Hyparrhenia diplandra. The sequence continues at coordinate 617,890 of JADLZK010013348.1, forward strand.
TAATTTTCAACAAGTTCTGCAAGACTCGGTTATACTGAAAGTTTGAAATGAGCTGCTTTGTTTCACTGCCGCAGGAAGATTTTCACTGAAATCTGAAACGTGCATTACAATGTTCAAGTAATTTTTGCATATTTTTTTTACTGAAATTAAGAACTAAGGATAAACCCGTGATTGCTCATGTAGCTCTTGCAGGTAAAGATTCAAGTCTCCTTGAACTTGAAGTGGGTCATATTGAGACATGTACTCATTTAGAGCAGATTGATTTTTCTTCAGTTCTGCGGGTGCAACATCTGATTGCCCTCCGGTTCCAAAGAACAAAAATTCAAAACCTATTGCATCCCCGTCGTTGCCACTCATCCCTCTTCTTCCCTCATTCCTCCCTCGCCTCTTGTTCATCATCACACTCGCCACCTTCCCCTTCCCTTTGGTATTCCACTACGTTCTGCAGCATGTGCTCCATCTGTCGTGGTCTTTGCTCAAAGACAAAGACTCCTGGTAAAACAAAGAAGTGGTGCCAATGGTGACAAACTGACTTCTTCCAATTTATAATCTTTGCATATAATACTAGTACGTCAAGGTGATAGCTGTAGGTATTTACATTGCAAATAATTGAGCTATTTATTATACACAGACTAAAAGAACAAAATGACTTATTTCTGTAAACAGACATCTCTCACTCTCAATCAATGACCTCCACTTGTTGTAAGGGCAGCCTTCTTATTACAAATTCTCTGCTTACGCTTCCATTATAGCACACCGCATATATAGAAATAAGTCTTTTCTCTTCTGCATCCATGCTACGACTTTGGCATTTCCTCACGACATCAAGAATGGCTATACGAAAAATCATTATATAGTTTACATATATAGGAATAGGAGGCGTCATGGAAATATGTTACATAGTTTGTTGTTTTCATGGTCTCAACCTTGAAGATGATTGGCAAGGCTCTGGAAACATGGGAAGTTGTTTCCAGTACAGCCCATTGCATATATATAAGTTTTCTTGTGCATCAACGCTACACACTAGCAATTCCTCAGAACATGATGATTGGATATAAAAAAGTCAATATAAAGTTTACATATATAGGAATAGGAGGCGTCACAGAAATATGGTTCATCAGGAATGAGAAAGTGGGGGGAGAGTCCCCTTCCCCCTCGACCTTGGGGTTGTATTTATAGAGGGGTGGAGGGAGTACATTTTCCATCCGCCCCCTTAGATTACAAATTTACAAGCGAGCCCTCATACTAGTTGAGTATTGGGCCTTTTACAAGGGGAAGGGTGGCGCACCGGCACCCCTACCCCCAACAGCCGGTTGCTCAACGGCACCCGTTCCTCAACCACTGAGAACTGTGACTAAGCTTGCTATGACAACTGTCGGCGTCGTCTTCAACCACAGACCCATCAGTCCTGTACTTTTGTAGCAAGTACAGAGCAATCAGTGTCCCCGCAGAAATTGCCTCAACACAGCTCAAAAACGCCGGGGGCCATGTAAGATGAGCTCGACATCAAATGGCCTTGGATCCCATTGTATTCCCTGGAACTAGAAACCTTCGAATTTGATTGATTATTCCACAAATCGGTTGCTCTTGAATGTTTGCAGACACTAAGTGCTTCTTAGTTCATCTATAGCTGACATGGCTAAGACCACTAAAACAAAAATGGTTTCGGCCAATGCGGCCATTATACCCATGGCATTTTTGAGACCACTTCATTAGCTCTCGGCCACTTATAGTGGTTGCACGAAAGAAAGACAGATTTCCGAACCTGCTCACGTGCTCAATGTTAGTTGCCAGACGTTGGAGAGCGTCGGCGTGCTAGGGACGAATGACAAAGAGAATGCAACAATGGAACTCAACACGAAGAGTGGACACGACGATTTGGTGCGAAAAGGTCAGTGTTTTCTGATGCATAGGATTACTATTTTTATTGGAAAACAAAAGAGAGACATGCCGTGCACAGCGCGCACCACGCGAGGAGTGTGCACGTCGATCCCCACAAACCACGTCGCCAGCCATGGCTGCACGCTATAGTTCGTGGGCAAGCCACTCTATCGCGGTCACCACAAGTCGATGCCTGCGTGTGCATGCAAAGCTGAACAAGAAACATGCATACTGTCTATAGCACATAGGAGCATCCAACTCTTATTTGTAATTATTAAGCGTCAATTGCAATTTATGATGATTGAATTTGAAATCCTGTCCATTAACGAAAGTCGATCCCCGCATTACGGAAGCACGTGGTGCCACTGCTATAGACATGTTCAGAGCTCCATCACAAGCAGTTTCTTGGGTGTTGGGACAAAAATCTAAGTGGACTAAAGTTAGCATGTTACAACAGTACACCTCTAACTTTGTTGCGGTCCACTAACACCAATAAATTTTGCCAAAATCAATAGAAAGTTACAACTTTGTACTTCCGATAACACTAATGACCCCAGTTGCTAATGCTTAAGAACCCATCAACTGTTTTGGCTGGTGTGGCCCCTGCTGGACTCTGGACACACAGTATCACTGCACGGACAAACATGCTACCACACACGTCCTGTGTCTTCCTCCTGGTGGTGCTATCATCCAACACTTTTATTACCTTTTTTGGTGGTGGTGTAATGATTGCTGTTTCCTTTATTTGTGACCTACATAGGTCTCTGAGGAGCACCGTGAGCAGCATATCAAGTTGGGACTTGATCCTCCTCTTGGTGCCTCTCCTTCTTAACATCAGTCCGGTGTGGAATCAGTGGCATGAACTAATTGAATGGATCCATGAATCCTACTGCTATATATTAGTTTGGCGTAGATGCATACATTTGGCAAGAAGCATAGTGGGTATCTGTTCAAGCGAGTACTAATATATATGTTGTTGTGCTGGATTCAATATGGGCTTCGGGCAATTGTTGATTGGCAGGGGGTTGGCCCAGCCGAATACACTACTGGGATGGCAAGAGGGGTGAGTTTTTTTTTATCTTTATATAAGCAGCCGGTCATCGGAAGGGAGCAGCATCCTTTAGCCCTGGGGTTAACTACATAGTTACTCTTTTCTTCTTAGCTAGTAGTTTCAGTGAATGAATAATAGTTGTTATTGTACCTTCATTAACACATGCATGTGCTCCAAGCTGAGCTGCCGGGTCTTCCTCTTCAACTAATTTAGTGGCTCTGTACTTCTGTATACATTACCAACAAAAAAAATGGGTAGTTATTATTTGACACATTTTCCATGTACTTAACGGAACTTATACTTGGATTAGATATTAATTTAGGGGCAGCTACCTCATTTGGGACAAATGCCACTAAAAGAAAACATCGAACTGAACAACAACAATGTGCATTGGTGACGCATATACACCATAGACGGAGAGAATACATACTTAAAATCGAATTAATAATAAATCCATTTTTGGAGGCCTAGCAATGTGTAAACTTGGCGATATTCATATGCAGGAAGAGCGTGAGTGGTGAACATCGAGCCTTCAGAATTGTCATTATGATGCACAAGTGTGAATACTGCCTTATTTTCTCTCGGAAGTAGTCAAGCACAACATGGTTGCTGTAGGTCCTCCATAGAGATCAAGGCAATCCGACAAATACTACCTTCGTATCACTATTAGAAGACGTTATATACGTAGCTTTCGAAAAAAAACATGCGTAGCAAATTGTGGCACATAGGTCCGTACCTCGTGATTCAAATACTAACACAGAGAGGACAAGAAGATTGAGGTTTGAGAGAGGAGAGAGGCAGAGATGCTGTGGGGCCTACATTTTAATGTTGATGTGTCATCGCCGCCATGCTGTCTTCGACCTGTTGTGTCAGATCTGGTGTAAGATCCATTGCCACTATGTCTATTGTTCACTGGATCTGGGAGGCTTCGTCCTCAAGGGCGACGTGGCCATGGATTTAGCACACCACAGTGAGGACGCCAATGCTGCCGGTTGGCCTCCAATGCAGCAGCTATAGATCTGGCTGCTGGCTTAGCTGCGTCGAATGACGGTAGTGGCAGAGAAGTTTTGTGAGTGCAGCTCAGTTCTATATGAAGACATAGCTGAGCACTCGGGTGTGGTTGTGAAGAGCAGATAAGAATCTACAATAATTTGCAGGACCCGCGATGATTCATTCCCAATTCCTCTCATTTCTGAAATCCTTTGTGTGAGCAAATATGCTTTCATCTACGTGCACACCAATGGAGACACTAACGGAAGTGCACCAATAAATCAAGAAAGAAGGCTCGATTCATTTCCACACAACAGGTTATATTAATAGTAAGGAAGTAACAAGCCCACACACTACGCCATGACTTTTTGACTTTTTTGCCCTTCTCTTCACTAGGGTTTCGCAGCAGTAACAGAATAGTCTAAGGCATTATAGTCTTTACTCAGAAACAGTAATCGTAGTTGTCAACTCATAATTAGGTGGAAGACATAGCCAATGGGCAACAGCCTTCCCATTACTCAGCACGGCCAGCACCAAATTCACTTGAATAAAAGCTTGCTTGCAAAGAGCCTACATGTCAAGTTTTAGGTTTCATTAAAATGCCTTGTCAGCGATATTGTTTCAAAGAGCCCAATTGAGAAGCACTGTTCTTTTTACTGAATGTAATTTAGTTCCTTTGATTATTTAATCTCAGTACCCTCACTATAGTTAGTATTTTAGTTTAGGTTCATTTTTTATCAACTTAATTATTGTTTAAGTATATAAATATAATGCCCAAGTTATTTATCCATTTTCTTTACTAATCTTTAAGAAAACTTTAAGTGTGTTTTAGGAGTATTTTCCTGAGGATATTTAAGTTTAAATAAATTAGAGTTCTCAAATTTTATAGAGAAGGAAAACATAAGTAGACTTGTAGCAGTAGCACTCTCTATAATCATTTTGCATGAATGTATGTGATACTTTTCTCCCATAGTAATGCATGGGCATTTTTTTAGTTATCATAATACGATTGGCATTTATCTTCTGTTTCCCTATTTTAGTCATCTTCTTCTTAGGGACTTGGTCTTTCATAGAGGCCCGATGCTCAAGACGCTGCCATGGGGTCCTGTCAACTGAGCACTACCTCTCCTCCTTTATCATCTATGAGGGTACACAACCCTTCTTCTCAAAAGCACGACCATAACCCCTCCCCACACCAGTTCACTGCAGACATGTACATTTTGACTATATTTGTTGTTATACGTTATCGACATTCTACACAGTTTAAAGCCCTGCGAAGCACTAGAACATTAGTAGAGGATTTGTTTCCATCTAACCTTCCTGTTTCTGAGGCATAACACTGTTCCCATCTGGTTAAACGCTACGATTGGTTGTCTGCAGCGTTTTTTCTTCTGTCTAGATGTTGTCGGGTAGATATTTGTACTATCTACTAGCTGAATGCTTTCAAATCTCGATACCCTTGGATAACTTTGTATTTCCGTTAGTCAGTTAAGGGGAATGGAGCTTGGCCATTGCTTCGAAAAATATCCCCAAAATATGAGCTTTCTGTAGTGTGCCTGGAAGTCTGGTGTAGCAAACTGATCAGAATCTTTTTTGGAGGATGCTGTCTCCTGACACCTCCCATTCTCAAACATTTCACTACTAATATTCCAAGAGGATGAGGTCAACAGATCAAGAATACACAAACAAGAAAACTGCACTCAGGTGACGGACTATATGAAGAAAAGGAGGAGAGTAGTAGTAGTACTAATATATGGAGAGACTCAAGCTGGAAGGAGTAGAGTACATATATATAAGTTGCAGCATTACACACAGCTGCATTAAATGTTAACAATTGAGGTTGGTATATATCCATATTTATCCCCAATTTGAAGTTTTAAATATCCAGGCTAGTACTCTAACTCTATTGAAAACGATTCTTTCAACCAGTGGCGCCTTAAGTTAGCAGCTAGTGGAATTAAATATATTTCTACTAGCTGGTTCTCTTCATCAACCGTTTTCAGTAATGGTTCCCGACTGATAGTTCTGGGTCGTGTGACCGTAATGTGGTCAGGAGAGTTTTTTTTTTTTTTTTTTTTTTTTTTTTGCATTTTGTGCCACTATTGGAAACATAGTGGGTGCTAGCTAGCATAATGTATTTATCATACTATAAAAAGAAATAAAACTAGTTGCATATAAATATCATAAATAATTCATTTTAAATCAATCAAATTTGGAACCAGCACCAATTGTTGGCTAAAAAAAGTTTCAAAAAAAAAAATGTTTGCTAAAAATAGAGTAAGCAAAATAGTGCAATACTGAGATTATTGGGATTATATTAGTAGTCATTGCATCTGTTTCAGTTCTCAAAGTCATTTAGTTGGTTATTTGAATCATAAATTTGTGTTGTGTTAAACCAAAATCTCAACAAAGAGAATCTTTAATCAAAATAGAGTACAAATTGTGTTGGGGCTGAATTCGAAGAACGACATGGGTAGTAGTAGTGTGTGCCAAAAAGAATAGCAGAGCAATGAAACTCTCAACCAAACCAGCAGGTTTATAGTACAGAGGTTTAGTTATTCTTTTTTGATAAAAGAGTGTTTTAGTTACGAGTTATACAATCAGCATTGAAAAAAAAAAAGTTTGGTATTGTGTGGTGAAGCTACCTAGTAGCAAGCAACAGAAAATATTATATTGCTCTATTCTATTGGCTTAGGTCAGCAATCACACGTTATCCCCTGATCCATAGGCAATGAATGGCGCTTGATCCATAGGCACATTCGCAGGTGGATAACCATCATCTCTCTGCTGGTGGCGTGTCGACCTTGGAAGACAGGCACGCTATTATCAAGTACCCATGCTCCCTTGATATATGTGGCACCAATACCTCACAAAAGATCATGTTGTTCTTAATTATCCGCCTTCCGCCATTTGTGTGCCTCTCATTCGCAACATCGATTACAACTAATAGTATTGTTGAACCTTTGGGTAAACTAGAACAAAACCCCTACCTTATCTCGCTAGCTTTTCACACACATATTTGTGTGTTTATCTCATATAAAAAAAAAAAACTTGACCAGGGCGGTTAAATGCCACCGCAGCGATTAAGTGCAAAGAAGTCGCCTCCTCACCTGGCGAGAAAACCACCAAACCCCCACCCCATCTAGACAAAAGGTGAGCGAGGGGATTTTTTTAACCCCGCTTCAAATTCTCTCCCATGGGGAGTCGAACTCAGGCCATGGGGGTGGCCGTCAAAGTGTCTAGACCAACTGGACTAGCATCCTTTGTTAATTATCTCATATATATACAAACAGGTGAATGGATCTATGAATTGTCAACTCATATATAAGTTAGGCAGGAGTGTCTGTATATCGTTGCAGTTCAATGTATCAGTTTGTTCACTGATGCTTAAGCAAAATTATTACTCAAAAAGGCGGCCAATGTTATAGATGGTCAGCCTTTTTCATCTACTGTCTGAATGTACCAACCATGGATGATTCAACTCCATTATGAAATGTGGGCTCTACGGTACCAAAGAAAAAAACAGAGTACATCTCTCTTCAATTTCCTCTGTGCTTGGCAATTCGTTGCAGTTAAATTGTTTCCAGAAGATTCCAAAGCCATGGATAATTCTCGAAAAATTAAAATGGTGAACTGATTTTTTACAAACCCAACATCTCAGAAGTAAACGCCCAGTTCCACAAGCATCGTGCAATTCTTAGAATGCTCCATTGCATTGTTGGTATGGGTGCCCAAATTATTCGTGCATTAACCATTGCTACCGGCTCCAGCTTCCACCTCTCTTCCCAGTCCTTAAGTGATTGATTGTCCCATGTCTTCTCATATAACTATGACACCAGGCAGCAATCTAGGCAGAGTCGCGGAACTGTAGTATATCACGGTATGACTCAAGTCTTCTCCTGGTGATCCACCTTTTTCACCGTGGTCTCTTCTCCGAAGATCAGAGCCATCGACACCTTATATTGGCAAAAACCTATGTCAAACTAAAATAAATTTGTGCCTCAAAGACGAATGGATCCATGGGTTGGTAAATTTACAATCCCTACATCCCCCATTTTTTTTCTCTTTGCTCATGAGTGCTGCACTTAAAATTTCTAGGAAATATTCCAACCATTTCATTTTTGCCATCAATATATATAGTACTACTCTAACTACACTTGGTTGGCATATCCGATTGTTGCTCCTCAAAGAATGACAACTTATTGATAGGCTAATTAATTTACAAATTCTGATCTCGATTTTACAGTACAATTCATCAATTAATATGCACATAGTAGATGCATGTGTTGTCGGATGAACATAGGATTGGCTCCAGGTAATTAAGCGGGAAAGATTGAATAAAGAACTGTTATCATGTTCTCTTTGTATATCGTTTACACATGCAAGTATTAGATAATTTATTCAATACACTAGTAAGTTCAATGTAAAGCAAATCATGATGAAGCAGGCATAATCGCAACAGAAGATGCACTTGCTGGACACCTGACCAAGGATGAAAGCCATCCTCCGGACCAAGTTTTCCCATGTACGCATTGTTATTTAGTACCTTGTAGATTGATGCGACAGTTCATCAAATGTATCATGGCGCATTGTGTCACTATATATTGGCAAGAGCCATTGCTAGCAACTTGCCATGTTTTTGAGAGTCAGGCTATGGACAATTTTAATAAGAGATTCAGATGGAGTGGGTATGCTGTGTATATTGGAAAATTATAGACAACACGAGACATGTTGTATAATCATTACTGGAGCTAGCAATGGCATCCAATTTCTATTGTGCACAGGACAGAGTGTCTCAATGCCGTCCTATTTATTACGTGATGTGTATGAATGACTATATGAATGGCTACTGTATGAGAAGGAGACTAACTATATTTTGAGTAGCAGTGTGAATTAATGGATGATTGATTGCTCATTTAGTGTAAATATTTGAAGGAGTCCTTTTCTCTTCTCACTGTAAGCCAGCCTTTTGCATATATAAAGGAGCCTCATTCCCCTGTCTTATGCATGGATCATTCACCCCAACCTAGAAAAGTCTGTTAGTCTCGGCTGTCCAAGTTAGGTCATTGTGGGAATGGGACACATCACGGAAATGGGAGATAGTTGAGGGGAGGAACAATGCAGGCCTGTTTCTAATTCAATGGTCTGTTGCGGATATAGACCTTGGCTAGAATCGATGAGATTATACGGACACCTGTGTTGCCCAACATACCAACATCCTGGACAATTCATGGTTTATATGGCCTGAGTTCGCCATCAGAGCAGGGATTGGTTCGCTGGCCAAGGTTTAGCATAAGGCAAAGCGAACATGGTCTAGACTCTGAACTCATCGGCACTGTGCTAAGAAGGGGGAGGGTCTCAATGCCAACATCTGAAACCACATAGCACTCTGCACCATGGAAGACCACAAGCTTTCCTGTCTCCATGGCAGTGGCTAAAACTGAGGAAAATCTCTGGCAGAGTTTGGATATGGATGTGGACAGAGCGGCACCGAGGTGGGAATAGCCAATGTGCATTTTAGAAATGTAGGGGTCTAGGTGGTATACACAGAGGTAAATTCAAGGATCGGCGGTGCATTTTACTCTATATATAATCACTGCATGATGTACAAAGACATGAATAATAAGCTTATTGTCAGGTAGCTTAGTGAATACATTTAAGTATTTTTCGATATGCAGAGCTAAAACCAATAGTTTGGATTGTGAGATCATGTATAGTGTATATGTACAAACTGCACCCCATCCAGATACATTGGACACACACAGCTGCAACGTGTTGTTCTTATCTTGTCAGCATTCGCCACAGTGTAATGCATATATATAGGAGCTCCTAACTCCAGCACATGGATGCTACACACTACCATTTGATCAAGACACTGAGGCTGATGGTGTAATGCTCTGTTATACTGGATCGCTATTGTAGGAATGGGACACATCACGGAAAGGGTGCATGGGCAATGAAGACCCAATCACCTTGCCCTCAGGACATAGTGCTGGCCATGGCCTCGGAACACAACCCTGGGGCCTGGACAAGGATCTAAACACCGCATTCTCGCCATAACCTTGACAGAGCAAGGGAGCCGTGAGCATAAATATCCTCTACTGTAGACTCAGATATCTGATTTGTCAATGTTGCTTCAGAGGTAGCCAAATTATTTTTACAAATCCCAAAACTTCAGCTGCTGAAAACCAATAATAATATATCTTGTACCTTAGAATATCATTTACAAATAAATAATGCAGTGACCACTACAATAAATAAAGAACTTCAAAGGTAACCAAAATATGTTTCCAGGGGCGAACAAGGAGTCCGCCTTTGCCAAAACATCATTGTAATTTAGGATTTGCAGAGGCCGTGAGTGAAATCCAAGGAATAAAAACAACATGGCCTGGTTGTTGAGCCTTTCGCTACCGCTATCACCAGATATGATCCGTCTGCTGCCCACCATCTACCACCGTGGATGCTGCACACCGGTCATAGATGCTGCAAACCCATCATGGTCACTTAACCTGCCATGGCTCTAAAACCCATGGTGATCTGCAAGAGTGAGAGAGGATATATGTGGCGGATATAGTATAGAAGCATGGGAGGTAAAGCTGTACCCGCAATTTTTTTGTAGAAACACCAAGTATATATACCATATTATTATCTATGACACCGTTAAAACATAGCAGCCAATTTTTCTCTATTACTCATCCAAGAGGTAATATAATTCTTCCTTCTAGAGGCCACGAACCCAAAATAAACCCATGCACTCACTGGTACAAGTTAGATGTAAGACCTATCAAGTAGACAGTTTTTTTTTTTTTTTTTGGAGAAGTTGACTCTTGTTTCTTCGAAATCATCATTGTAGTTTTTCATGAAGTTTGAGTATTGATTTTTGTTTGATCATCAGACAATTTTTGAAAAAACATATGTAGCTTTTGTTTTGATAATCAGACATTTTTATCACTAATGTGTCTATTGTTCACCAGACCTTGGAGGCTTGCTCCTCAGAGACAGGGGAGAGGTGGCCATGGATTTAGCCCACCAGTGAGGATGCCATTTGTCTTGGTTCTATACCATTGACACATTAAAAATGTACGGCTCGTGTTGGCTCAAATGGCCTAGCTCAAAGATGACACAAGCGGTACCCTAGTCCAAGACGTGGGATCACTAGTGTATCCAAGGTCAGATGCTCGTAGTAGGGGTTTACAAGTCAGTTGAGAGAGGGAGGCCAGTCCCAGGTCTCAGTGGGTACATGGAGGTGTGTGTGTGTGCAGATCGAGGCAAGTGCCAAATCCGAGTACGTGCGTTTGTCCTCCTCCTCTGCCTCTCCCAATGGCACTCGGGTCCATTTTATAGTCAAGGGGGTGTACAGGAGGCATGGTGCCAATGGGCAGGGCACTGGTGAAAAGAACATGTAAAAGTACATAGTTGTGTAAATACAGAGACCATCATGTTGGGGCCACGTATTGCCACTACAAAATGACACCCCCTTTTGCAACGCAAATATGCGTTGCTAATAGTCCATATATACGTTGGTAGGGTCTATACCAACGCATCCCATATGCGTTGCCTAAAGTGGCGTTGCAAGGATCTATTACAACATTTATTTATGTGTTGGTAGCCTATGCTAATAACCGTTGCAAAGTTGCAACGCATAATGATGGCTTATAGCAACACTTAAATGTGTTTGTATAGACCATGGGTGAATAGCCTCTATGGCTTGTTGTAACATATAGATTTGGTCTATTGCAACACTTATATGTGTTGTAAGGAATAAACCATTTGGTCATTAATATCTATATTAATTTAATTTTTGAGATAAAAATAGGGATAACCCATGTACAATTTAATGAAAGATGCAATCATACTTCCAACACAGAAATAAGCACACTGATCCATATATATATAGTATAAATAATTTGTCATATTACAAAGTATCATCCACATAATTCATGACAATTTTTGTACAGACTACAAATTCCTAGGTGAGAAAATACAAAACATATAAACAGATCCCTCTTAGTATGCAAGCAGTCCTCCTTTCTCCTTCCTTCAGTTTAGTCTAGTGTTCCATTGATGTCATCATATATCTATCTTCTCGATCTACATCTCCAAGAACCTTGTAGCCTTTGTATGGGCGTCTCAATGGTTCACCTTCTACTATTGCCATACTAACAGAAACCATCCAAAATTCTTTTGCCTAGAGGAACACCATCAAGTTTCTGTGTTGGATCGCAACTCATTACTGTACCCATTGTAACAGTTTTATTTTGATTTTTCCATCTCTGTAGGTACACTTTGCTGCCAACCTGTTTCACATATATAAGCGTGCAGAAAGGAATGGTCAAGTAGAAATGGTCCATTTAGTAAATATATGATAAAATTTAACACTATACTATCATTCAGTACTATACTGCCTTTGTTCTAGAAGGAAACACATGTTAGGAAAGTCAAAAAGCAGTGGCAATAACGGTATCCTATAAAATGAACATAATATATTGCTTTGCATCCATGTGTTGGAAGTATGCAAAATCCAATTCAGTCCAACTAAAATTCTTTTAGTTTTAATTCTAAGTAATCAATCAGTTCAAGCACAGCATGAAGTAAACACTAATGACTACAGTTCAAACAAAGATTATTGCAGAAACTTGTCTAAAATAAAATATACAGCTAGTGCTTCATGAATACCTATAAGCTAATATTTAATGTGGCTGGGGTAGATAAGCCGAGATTTGAGGTTTCATATGAGTGCTCAGCCACCTTCTTTATTGAGGAACCAAAAGAATCTTTAACTAAAATACCTTACAATGATTAATCCCTGGAAAAATAGCCTCCTTGTTTCTTTGAGCTAAGAACATCTATTTTTCTCTGCTTCATAACATTTTTCCTCTGCAAGTGAAAGGCACAGGTCACTGTTAATTGACAGCATAAAATTCTAGTTGAGGCGACAACAATTACTAGCTTTCCAGTGCCAAACATACTAAAAAGCTCTCGTCCATAATAGTGTGCATACCTTCTTTACAGGACTAAGGTATTTGTAATGTGGCTGCCGATCATCATCCTCCACATTCTCAGCTTGCTCATTCTGCAGTTAACTGTAACAAATAAATCTTTGACATAAATCTGGTATGCAAAATCCAATTCAATGGTACCATTGTATTATCCAGTGGTCCATCCATTTGAGGGTCACTATATACTCGCTGTCCATCCATGCTGTGATCTTGAGGGTCACTATATACTCGCTGTTGATAGACAAATGGCTACAAATTAGAACCATCTATTTAAAAAAAGAAATTTATAGTACATTGTTTTCTTGTCAAATTTTTAGAGGGGTACGTACTTTCCATTTCGTATTTGACACATCAGCACAATAGCCATCTTTAGCACAATAGCCATCTTTAGGTGCATAGACAGGATCATTTAAGCATCCCTATGTCAAAAGAATAAGAAGGTTAGTGTAAAAAATGTTAGAACTGATTGCATCTAACCACGATTCTATGACCTTTTGGAAGGTTCCAAATATCTTTCAGTTTTGTCTTTCCACGCTTTACTCTGTCCTCAGTTTCATCTATGCAGTGTTACATAGAACAAAATATTCAATGATAAATAGTTAACACATTCTGGTAATAAAATAATTATAGTAGATTGGTAAGTACCGTGTAAATTAACCTCAATATCACCATCACTATCAATCTGATCTCCCCTAGCACCTGAATGGAGTTCAGATGCCTCAGTATTTTGTCCATGGCTCTGTTGTCCAGTATGAAATATTCATCATGACTCGAATTATCTGTTTTCTTCTACCCCTTGCCATAGCCACTGTAGAACATAAATTAGATTAGAATATTACTAATATTAGTTAATTAGCCCTGTTGAATATTACTAATATTAGTTATTTACAAATCATGAATTAGATTAGACAAGCAGATGGTGCCCGATCGGATAAAAGTCCTGCAGCAGCCTATGCTTTTTCAGATCCATATCCCATGGATGTTTGGAATTCAGTTTTCTGTGAATAACTACAATCTGAACACGAACCAATTCACGACTTTTTACTCACGGTCAATTCAACAAGCACCTAGAGAGCAGCAGGCCGGAGGAAGAAGAAGTACAAGTTGTAGGCAGCAGGTGTTGAAGAAGCAGAAGTAGGCAGAAGGCGGGAGAGGTACGAACCTGCGGCCAAGAAGTGGGCTCAGATCATCGCCGTGCTGCACGGAACAAGGGATCGATCCAACACCGTCTTCTTGAGGTAACAGACCCGGACCAGCGACAGTCACCTTTGGAGGCGGCGACAGGGACCGGCGAGGGTGCGGGAGCACATTGCGTGGGTGTTGTCCTGCGGCGGCGCGATGCAGCCACTAGCACGGGTGCCGGTACCCAGCGCCGCTGCTGCGCCGGTGGTGAGCAATGGAAAAGAACAAGAACCCACGATTGAGCTGCCTGGGAGGGATAACTGACGAGAATACGAGATCCACAGTCTGCGGGCGGTTCCCTTGTTTTCACACGGTGCTCTCTCTAGTGTGCGGGGGAAAAAAGGGTGGGAAATAAAAAACATGGAGGAAAATACTGAGGGGAGGACAAAATATTACCGAATTTGCATTAGAAATCATATTAAGCGTGCGGGATAAAAAGGTGGGAAAGAAAAAATATGGAGGGAAACAATGGCGGGAGCAAATCAGGACCAAAAATTACCGAATTTGCGTTAGAAATGTAGGAAAGGAAATGGCGGGAGCTAGAAAAGGCCAGAAAAGGAAGATTTAGCTACACAATTTAATTATTATTAGTTGTTAATGTTAGTATTTGAATACGATGGATAATAATAAAAAAATGAATTGCAAATGTGGGAAAAAAATTTGGCCATAATTTTCCATTGGATAACTAATTCCATCTGAGGTTGTTCAAAAAATTGAAATCTGAAATGTGAGAATCCAAATGTAATCTTTGTTGGATATCACCTAGGCAATCGGTTTAAACCGATAAGTTCGGTTCAGTTTCTCGGCTTCAAAAAGTTTGTTTTCGGATTAACCGTGGTGGTTGCTCTATGCCCACCACGGTTAATTAGAATAAAAAGAGTCCCATGTCGGCCCATGTGGGCCCGACACCGAGCCTAGATTCGCCGTCATCGCCCGGGATCCGCACGCGCCGCCGCATGCATCCGGATCTGCCGCCGCTGAGCCCGTTCCTACCGCATCCACATGCACGCCCTCCTCTCCTCGTTGGATCTGCTTGCTCCTTGCCGGATCCATGGTGGCATCGCTCCTCACCATATCAGCACGCCCCCGTTGGATCCGCCTGCTCCCCACCGAATCTATGGTGGTGGCGCCGCTCCTCGCCATATCAACATGCCTCGGGTTGGATCTGCGTACTCCTAGACGAATCTAGAGTGATGGAGCTGCACCTGCCCATCGGGAAGGAGGGGAAGAGCCGCCGCCCGATTGTAGGTTTGCTCTATTAGGTTTTTTAGTTTCACTGAATAAATCGAAGACCTGCATAGGAGCCTGCCCAGTCGCCCTTGCACCTGCCGCGCGCTGCCTCCCTGTAGGTTATGTGTTCGGTTTCACGGTAGTTCAGTTCTCCATGACTCTAAAACCGAAGCCAAAAGCCGAACAATGAACTTCACTAAGCTAAAAACTGACACTAAAGAAAAACCGACATTTTGGCTCGGTTCGGTGTTCGGTTTTCAATGAAAATGTGCTCCGGTGAGTTGGATAGATTATTTCAAACGAAAAGGTTGTCAACTACAATGTTGCATAACTTTTCGAGATATTCAACTTTTGCTTTGGTCGCCTTCTCCATCCGACATCCTACACACTCACTTATGACGATAGAGCATCTAGACTCCATTGATATTAACACTTCTATAAAATCTTATGATATATATTTGGCTATCCAAACAACCTCAAATTAAAATATTTGAATTATAAATATGTAGATCTAAAAAAATTACTGCAACTATGGTATAAACTCTGTCTTCATCGGTCATTGTATGAGAAAGTTACAGTGTTTTCCGTGCAGCCTATCAGAAGGTTATGAGATCTTGATAAAAAAAATTAATATATCCAACATATACAAAATTCTTGTGTAGTGTAATGGTAGAGAGCTATTTAATTTGTTACGGGGTGTGGGTTCAAACCCTAACAGATCATTATTTTTTTGTGTTTTTGGAAATTAAATTTCGAAAGAAAGGCTTTTTTTTTTTTTTTGCGAAATCGCACCTAAGCTATCTGTTTCTTTGTTTTTTAGAAATCGGATCTCGAAAGGCATATATATATTTTTTAAAAGAAATCGCACCTAAGCTATGGCGACATGTAGCTAGCCAATTGAATTCAGTCTTACACATTTTCGTACATAAAAAGAATTAGTGCATAACAGTTTAACAAAACTAGGTCTGTCACTTGGTCAGCGTGGGAAGGAGGTGAGCAAGAGGTCTGCTGTTCGAAACTCTTTCCAAGCACTGATTTTATTTTTACCCCTTTTTCTGTGGGTGGGGAAAGGAAAATAAAAAATAAAAATAGCACAGCACCGACGGCAGGCACGCAGCAACACTTCCGAGCAGAGGCTGAAACCACACGGCGCGCTGTAACACTTCAGATACAACTACAATTCTCATGCGTCGCTGCTACATTGCCTGCAACAGATAGATTAAACGTTGCTAGGTATTCGTTGTTACATGGGGTTTTCTCTTGTAGTGTGCCATTGTCTCGCATTGTTGACCTTGGACCCCTATCCTCTGTCCGACTTGTCACGCTGCTGAGTGGAAGCGGGAATTTTGCTGGCGAGTGGAGATTACACTGGGCTGAACGGGATCCCCGAGTTGTCTTGGGCCTGCTGACATCTTAATCATGGCCGGCTTGCAATGCTTACACCACAATCGAGTATTATGGTAGGGAGACATCTCCTTGGTGGTCAGACCGCTGCCTCTCCTG
The DNA here is from genome assembly GCA_015847255.1 of Hyparrhenia diplandra. NCBI lineage: Eukaryota > Viridiplantae > Streptophyta > Magnoliopsida > Poales > Poaceae > Hyparrhenia > Hyparrhenia diplandra. The sequence goes on from JADLZK010013348.1 coordinate 634,726, forward strand.
TTGTTGCCTCGCTGAGCAGGGGGGAAGCGATGCGCTTCTGACATGATACGTTGGATTGAAAGGAGAGGAGCTTGTCCCTGCGACTTGCAGGGGTCATCATTCCTTTTGTCTTGTGTGGTTGGCGGGAGGTGAGGCTGATGGACAGGTTGCTGCGCTGCATCCATCAGGGGTGATGATGCCCATTTGGACCACGTAGCTGAGCCGTGCGGTGCATAGTTGCAGTACTCGATTGCACCTATTCCGGTGGGGCTCACCACTGTAGATTTGACCTCCTCCCACTTCCCCACTCCGGGAAGAGGTCGAGGAAGTCGGACGGGATGACAGGGCGGGCCCATGAGCTGTCAAGCTTTGACCTCCTCCGATCTGGATGTCGTGTGAGTCATAGACAGGTCATGGCGCAGATGAGACGGAGGTCGCGCACGACCTGTGTTACGTGGGCCGAAGGGAGGTCGGACTTGGGCTAGGTTTTGTTGGTTTGGTCTAGGCCTTCGTTTGGCCTTCACTCCTGTGTTACGTTTGGATGGGTACCAATAGTTTAGGTACCCGACATTAGCCCCCTAGCGTTTGGGCGAGAAAGGTTCTTCCCCAAGCGCTGGGAGTCGAAGTCGCAAGTGGCCGGTTTGACTCGTTCCATGCGGGTGAACACGAACGCACCCGCCGGGTGTAGGACCCGAGGCTCTATCATAGTGGTATACTCCCGTAGTGGCTTGAGTTTTCTCTTCTCATGTGTTGCCCGGAGTTTTTTATTTTGCCAACCCATTCTGCCCTCTGGCGAGGGGTGGGTTGAGCTCGTGCCTGGTCTTACCTCGGAAGTTGAGACAAGGTGCTCGGTGAGTTACTAGCGGGTGGCTTGAGTGAGGCCCGCACCGCCATTGCACTGAAGATGAGGGGATATCATCGGCAACTCATGGCCAGTTGAGGGAATTAGAGATCAATTCATGACCATTGGCAACTCAAGTGCAAGTTGTGGAACCCCATGGCGCTTGTGCGCACGGGCTTGAGCCGCTACGGGCACTCTTAAGAAAAACCATCTCCAACAGGCTCTGTATATGACTCTCAAAATTGGCTATCTCTCCATCCCTCCAACTCTGCTCTCTTTTGCTGGAGAGCCTACATCACTCTCAATTCCATATTGCCCACAAGCAAGCTGTTGTGTCGTGTGATGCCCTTGAAGCCGTCTGGCCAATAACAACAGTGTGTGTTGCTATGCAGTGCCCTTGCCGTCCGGTTTGGCCAAGTGCACTAGGCAACACTACCCCTTGTGCATTGGCTATATACTAGATCATGGTTCAAATTGACAAAGGTGACTTGCACAGTTCGGCGTACAAGACGAACGACGACGTTGCCATGAACCGAAAAAAAACTAGGAGATCGGTTCATGTTGTAGGATTTTTAACATAGATTGTCTTAGTTTAGATACTCTGTTGGAGTACTCTAGTTTTTTTTTAAGTAAGATTCATTTTACAAAATAGCTAAATCACTAAATTTGGATAGTTAGTTTGGCTAATCTCTTGAAGATGCTCGGATCACCTGAAGATGAGGGGATATAATCCTCAAAGGCCATGCAGCAGCACCAGATTAAGGACATAGTCAATTAAGAACTTGGAGAGAGAGCCCCCGTACTACACATTGGACTTGAACCTTTTCATGAACCTTTGGCATCTTGAATTTGCATGTTGACTTATCTCATATGCATCTTGCATTTGCATGTTTCTCTCATTCACTTTTGGTTGGACGGATCCTATACACTGGGAACTGATATATAGGGTAGTTATGCATGTGTGCTTGCATTTGAATTCAATCGATAGTGTTCTTCACATTGCTCACTTCAGTTCGAACCAATTGGCGATGGGGATCACACGGTTACTCTAAATGGAGGATTCAAATTTGTTCTAGGCCATTATATAGACTTCTTCTTTGAAACTCCTCTACTGCACGTACCAACTTCACTCAAGATATCAGACACTTAAAAGTAAATTATTCAACTATAAGAACAATAACACAGAAGCCATCAATTTGGTTACGATAAGGAACACCAAAATCCAGAAGACAAATCATGATTGGTTGAGCACCTAGGACATTAATCAATCGTCACTGATTCCTTGTATATATTCCGTGACCAGATATCAATAAATAGAATTTATACATTGGACATACGCACACCTTGAATTCAACGTGTTCATTTTATTTGTATAAGCAGAGCTTGTGTCCTCTTTCCACATTACCTGCACGTGTTTTATGTAGTTGCATTATCTAGTATTAGTCTTTTCTCTTCTGACTATTGCCCAGCCCTTTGCACATATATATAGGAGAGTCATCCCCCGCCCTATGAATGGATAATACACTTTTGGTGACCATTCCATCCAGTTGGCGCTTGTGTATACAAGTTTGGTCATTATGGGAATGGGACACATCATGGAAATCTGTGACACTGGAATGTAGAACCCCTGTTATGTTCCTGATTCAATGGTGTACCACAGATATGGATCTTGGCTAGAGGATGAGATTACAATGACAACGACCCTCATCCCGACTCGTGCTGCTATCCTGGAGAATTCGTTGTTCAGATGGCTTGAGTCAGCCATCAGAGAAGAGATTTGTTGGCTGGCCAAGTTTGAGGGCAAGTCCTCGGAGACACGCTGTCGAGTTCGACAGAACTCGTCATTGTTGTGCTAAGATGGTGGAGGGACCGAATGCCAGTACTGGGAACCACATAGCGCTCTGCCTAGAGTCCATGCTCAAGCCACAGCAAGGATCAGGGCATATGCCATGGTTCAGGACAATGCATAGGAGATAAGTTTGTCAAAAAAAAAAATGCATAGGAGATGCGCTGCTGACACTGAGCAGGTGTTGCTTTCGGTTCACGACCATGTGTGTGACACCTACTTTGCAGTGTCCATGCTCTAGCTAGAGTAGGGACTGCAAGATGGACAAAGGGGATGCACATCAGCCCACGTGTAAAAACATCTGAATAAGTAACTAATTCCATTCTTTGTTATATATAGAAATCAAATAGTTTCTATTAATAAAGAACATTGTGCGATGAATACCAACCTATAGCCTGATTCACACTAGAAGATCGATGATTACTGAAGTGGCTTAGAAATAATATCATAATATGTTCATGGTCACATACGTGATGCGTCTGCATAACTTCAAATGCTCAAGACACTAGTACAAAAAAGAACATCTTTACTGTTTTTAGTTCTTTTTTATTGTACTGCTGTTTTTACAAACAAACGGTATGAATGACCAGTGAAAAGCATGTGAAGCTGTGCTTGCACATCATCAAGTGCCAGAAACGCGTGCTCCTGGATTAAGACTCACCATATGTCTCATCGTCATGGGCATGCCCAAGGTTGCTCTGGTGGCCAGATCCATGTAGAGGTTATTGCCCAGGTCCCTGGCGTTTATAGAAAATTTACACAGAGGAACAACTGGCCAAACCGAGTCCATTAGCTCCATGGAGTCATGTTGACATATGCCGTAATACTCATAAATCATAATCACACCATATACTTTTAATCTAGTATTCAATTTGTTATCGCAATTACGGGCCAAACTTTTTCTGGCCTAAATTAATCAATTTTAGATTCGTTTATGTTCATACAGAAGGATAATAATACTATTCGTTCACAACAGGTCCCTTCAATCCAGCGAGCAGACAATGCAGTAACAAATTGTCAGTCTACTATCCGGGGAAACCACATAAAAAGTAAAAAAAGTGAAAACTAAAGGAGAACCAGCAACAGAGTACAGTCCCCATTCTATCTCCCACAATGTTGTCCAGTTCTCTGTTACAAAACTACAGTTTTACGGTTAGCACACAGCAGCCAAGAACATAAGCTCACTGAGTTTGGAGGAAGGAACAAAAACTATCTATTTCACTTAGATGTGGGACCACCTCCTCCATCATTCGCTCTCACTGCTCTTGGTTACCATATTCAGTGATGCCACATATGCTCGCCGACAGAATTCAGATTAGACTAGCCAGCGATGGAAGCCCCAAAAATGACGTTGTCATCCAGATTCCCCGGTCATCATCGGCAACCGGTAGTAGCATTTTCCTGCATGCCTCCTATTTCTAAAATGCGCTTCACTCCCTAATAGCACTCGGCCACATATATGGTATTTCAATTCCCAACATACTTCGAAGACACAAAAATAGGAGTAGTGGTGCCTATATGTAGAGGGAGCTTGCGGACATGGGTAACTGGCTGTCAATACATTGGTCAGGGTCAAGAGAACAATTGTATACACTACTGCAAGTGGTTTTCAGGGCCTGGGCGGCATGGGAGGTGCCGGTGGCACTGGAGGAGGCGCAGGGTCTCCTAGGGCTAGGCTGAGGGCGATAGCAAGAGAAGGACAGAGATAAGAGGAGCTTTCGCTGTTTCTATTAGTTAAATGGATGAGCAGGAGAGTGTGACCACAATGGCCCAGATCAGTTGAACCTCAGCCACAAAATGGTTGCTTCAGGTGAGGTTCTTAGCTCATCATATAAACCACTAGGATCAAGTTAACAAGTCGTTGTCCCAGTTAGTAGTCTTGATCGTTGAATAGTTCCTGTGTACAATCACAGATATACTCGTAGGCGATGACCCAGAGCTTTGCAAATACATGCATCCATGTCATCAATCGCTACAAATAACACTGTAGCTCAAATAGATAAGAATGAGTGGAATCAGGAAAGCAGAGTAGAAATCACTCTATCTACTTGGTGGACGAGATTATTGCAAAACATGTGTGAGCACTAACCACATTAAAAAGATTGCGAGCCGCAAAACTTGCGCTGTGTTTCCCAGAGGTATTGAAAGGCTTACCAGCTTCTGCTGTGGTTTTGGTCCACATTAGTAGCTTCGGCTGTTATCAACATAATTACAAAAAACTGATGGCTCGATGGGGGAACAGAAGAAGCCTGCATGTAATAGCTAGAGAGTAAGGTATTTTATTTCCACAATATACGGCAATGAAAAAGGGGAGGCATCCACATGGTATTTTATTTCCTGAATATACGGTATTGAAAGGCTTACGAGCTTCTTCTGTGGTTTTGGTTCACATTAGTAGCTTCGGCTGTTATCAACAAGTACTTGCATAATTACAAAAAACTGATGGCTCAATGGGGAACAGAAGAAGCCTGCATGTAATAGCTGGAGAGTAGAGATCATGCATCTCACCAGTGCCCAGGATTTTTCTGGGGTTTCTTCTAGGCCTCACAGATTGCTGCAGATTTTGATCGAGGAGGCGAGTCTTGGGTGCTCGCAGGTGATCAAGTTATTTTTGGGGATCACACGACATAATTGTTGTCATTTTCTTCTTTGTTCATTTGTACATCATTAAAATCTACTACACACATCGACAGCATGGAGCTGTCCGTGCCCTCGGCACTGGACCCACTACTGCAAAAAATTGTAGTTCACATGTTTACGTATATATCATAACAAATCTGCTATTGTTTTCTAGGTTAAATAAAGTTGAAAACGCCCAAAGCTCTAATAAAACTAGAGAAAATTATGGCTAAAGATTGTCTGTTACAGTAAATATCAACGAAGGGCTAAAGGTTGAAAAAGAAGGTAAACAAGACATTTCCCCAACTTCCTCTTTCCTGAAGTCTGTGAAAATAATAAAATAATCAGCTCAGTGTATCTCGGTAAACTACCACAAAATTATGATAACACCCAGAATATGACGCCATCTACGGTGTGCACTGGCCAATTACAGTTTTTCTAGTGTCCAACAACATAATTTGCCTTGTCTTTTTGTTTGAGAAAGAATGCATTAAACATTGTCCTAAACATGCTACAAACCTAGTGGATGTCAAAACTCAGAGGAAGTGAATCATCTCTATCCGAAAAAGATATGAAGAATTTGTGGAGGATAACTAACAGCCTGTATGATTAATAGAAGTATCTGATTGCACACCAATGGGTGTCGGTGAAACTATCTGATTGCACACCAATCTAACAACCTCAAGGCTATACACAAGAGCGCGGACTTGCAAAGGGGTGCTCAAGTTAACATTATATGTGCGCACCAATTACATTTTTGTATGATCTTAGAGGGTAACATCGTTCTATTATACAGATATAATTTTATTTTCAAATAAACATAGATAGAGACATTTTAAAATGCAATTAATATTTTTGTTGAATGATGGACTTGGAAGCAGAGTTCATAATCTTCAGTGACATAGGACCATCCCTGTTAGAGAGAGCTGCAAGGGATGTAGCCACCTTCCCATCTCACGGTTACCCCTGCTTGCATACCTCCATTAATCCTGTTTTATGGCCACCACAAAAAGCTCTACATAATTGCTACACGAGTTGCTCTTACACATTTGTCCCTAACACTCTTGTCCCCGCCAAGAACTATGCCAGCCCTTAATTTTCAGAGCACCAGCACAATATGGTGTGTTCTTCAAACAGCAAATGGGAAGGAGGTAGTAGCTGGATTTTCCTGAATGCCACTTATTCCCATATAGTGCTTTTGGTACCCTACTAGAAGCATTAGGCATTATATTTTGTAACTTCCTGCCGAAGATATATCGAAGCTGCATAGCTATGTGAAAGAGGCTTGCTTATATAAACCGTAATACGGACAAGGTAACAGTAGTGCTTTTGGTACCCTACCGGAAATTAAGAAGCTGCCTATATAACTAAAGAGGCTGTCAGCACATGGGAGGTTGGTGTGGAGCGCAGCCTATATATGGATCATCCGGTTCAATACCAAAATTTGTCAGTCATAGAACGATGATGGGAACCTCTCCCATAGTTGCTCTCAAAAAAAATTCTGAGGCCTGCAATAAGCAATGCAAACTTTGCGAGAGAGCAGCCAAAGCAAATGTGTCCAATCGTTTCTTAGATTACTCATATCTTGAATAATATAACGAAGAAAAAATGCAGCTATAATGAAGGTTATTTGTTGATACGTAGTATGAACTGCATAAAAAATATAAAGACGAAAGACAAATAACACTACTAGATAAACGGTTTTGCATGACGGTCAAAAATCATTTTCCGTGGCGGGCAAAATGCCCGCCACGAACGGAGGGTCACGCAAAATCGACGAACTTCCGTGGCGGGCAAAATGCCCGCCATGGTTAATAATATACAAAAATAATAAAAAAAGAAAAACCCAGATCGGGCCGGATCAGGCCCAGATCGGGCCCCGCCCGCCGCTAGGGTTTCGCCCGGGCCGCCGCCGTGGCCCGAACTCGAGCCGTAGGCCGTCACCCGCGTGCCGACAGCTCGAGCTGGAGGCCGCCGCCATGGATATCGAGAGCTGGAGGCCGTCCCCGCGCGCCGCCGCGGGCGGATCTCGAGCTGGGCGCCGCGGACGCCGCCTTGGATCCGCCGCCTCCGCGCGTAACGCCTCGAGCTCCACCGCCTCGCGCGCAACGCCATGGATCCGCCGGGCCTCGAGCTCCACCACCGTGGCCCGGATCCGCTGCCTCCCGGCGCGACCGCCATGGATCCGCCAGGCCTCGAAGCCCACCGCCGGGATCCGCCGCCTCGCGCGACCTCTTTGCCGACGACGGCGCCGCCCGTGCCTCCTTGACCGGCCACGAGGAAGGGGCCGGGGTTGGGGAGGGGAGGAAGGGCCGGCCGGTTGGTGTGTTCGAGAGAGAGGGGGGGAGACAGTGAGGAAGGGGCCGGGTTGAGACTTGAGATGAGAGGTGTTGAGTGAGTGAACCCTAATGTCCAAATATATACCACAGCATTAATATCGGGTCAAGATGGGCTTTTTAGGCCCGAAATTGATGTGTACATGGGCTTTATTTACCGTGGCGGTTTTTTAAATAAAACCACCATGGTTAATCTATTTATCATGGCGGACATTATAACCACCACGGTTAATAAAAAATAACCGCCATGGAAAATCATGGTATTAACCGTGGCGGTTTTTCAAATGTCCGCCACGGAAAATCATTTGTAAACATCGTGCAAAATCATTTTTGTAGTAGTGTAATGCGAAGATTCTTTTTGTGGTATCCATCTGTACTCTAATCACGTGGACAGCAATGAATGTTCAACGAAACACAATTAACACGTACACACCGATGCATGTTGTCCAATGCATGTTTTTTACATCGAACAATTACATGTATGGATGTGAATACTGATAGTATGTGTGTGGGTTTCCTGTAAGAAATCAGCGATGAGACAACAACGCTATGTGTGTCAAATTATTTCACGCTGCTATTCATCCAACCGGAGAACTAAAAATCATGAAAACTAATGTGCGTTTTGGTTTGGATGATCATATTGTCCCTAATCAGTTTGCAGCGCTAACCGATGATGGTAATCAGTTCTCACATATTTCTGCTACACATTTCCTTGCTCGGCGTTTCGCTGGAGTGAGCCCCAGCTGATCACACCATGAACCAATACGCCTCCATGCAATTTTACAGCGTATACTGCGACGGGAAAAATGACATCCTCATGGTTCTTGGTTCCCCCACTCAATTGACGCCGCATCAAGTCCTGCCACTCCTTCTCACCTCCACGTCAGATGAGACCATGACAAAACACAGACTCCCTGGCAAACAAGACAAAGGGGTAGTCGGATTTTCCTGCATGTCTCCTATTTCTAAACCGTGCATCACTCCCCTAATATAGCATTTTACGGTGTATACTATATTTGAATTCATAACATGTTTCTACACAGAAATAGGGGAAAAATATCAGTGCATATATATAGAGGGAGCTAGCCGGCAGGGACAGCTAGCTCTCAGTACAAGAGCCAAGAATAAGAGAACAACATATATATAGAGGCAACTGTGCAGCGTTTTCCCCTTTAGTGAAAAATATATTATTGGTAGTGTCAGTTCTGCTGACAAACTCATGAACGTGGATAAGTTAATAACACGTGATGGACTGGAGCTACCGAGTCTTATTATCTCAAGCAGCTGGCTACATACCAATATAAAAACCCATTTATTTCCGTCAAAACAAAACCCCTTTTATCCTAATCCTCGGTGATCAAAAGATCATTGCCAAGTGTTTCTTGCGACCAGATGAAACTTAGTGTTCTTCCTGTCGGCTGTCACGCTCTCACTCATGCATGTTGTCATTAGGATGATTACTTGATCCGACAGCTTCATCGAGGGGCTTGGAGTTTGGCATCCGCATCTCCTAGGACGTGGTGCCTATCTCACAACTTTGGCATGTTTTTGCTCACCAGGCAGCTCGGCATGTTGTCGAAGCAAAGAACCTAGAGGCTCGATCGGCATTGTGCGTTAGAAGAGTGCTGCTGTGCCTAGACAGGTGGGCATTTTGTGGTAGCTTCATCCTAGACAAGATCCTAGGCTCCGTCTTTCCTTGAGGAGTTGTGGAAGCTGCTTTGAATGTGACATTCCACTATTTCCAAGAATCGAAGGGCCCTGCTGGATCAGTGTGTGCACAAACATCCTGATGATCGAGAGGGATATGTGTGATCCGTTGGTCGGTGCACCTGTTGCAGAGCTCCCAATAGTGGGGAGAAGAAAGGGAGAATGGGTGACAAGTTTGAATTGAGATAGAGATGGGAATGTAAATCCTAGGTTTGCCCTATAATGAATATACTGAATTGCAGATTTACTGTTTTTTTTCTTGGAAAATAGTAATAAAGAGAAATGCAGAACCTACCCAAACATTTTTTGTGCCATTCCCATCCATTTGGTACATCAAATTAAGCACATTGATATGATTCTCTTTTTTTTTTGTACTGTGTGATCTCTCCTACAAATTATCCATATTTCTTCAAACATTATTAAACTTCTAAGATTTCATTCCTCCAAAGTCAAAAGAAAAGGGGATAAACAATATGATCTTCATGATCGAGTCAAAATGGAAAGTAGCTAACACTAGTGAAGCTACTTCAACGGATTAAGCTAGGACAAGAAATACTGGAGGAAAGTGAACAGGGACTGCAAAAAGACTAGAGGTAAGCGAACAGGACTGCTCTCGACGTGAATTCCCATTGCATCTCATTCCCGTCAGTCCAAGAACGTGACCCTCAATCAAAGAAACGCCCCTCAGATCTATATATGTTTGGACCATCTCCACCTTGATATATTTTTTCTTGATCATGTAAGCGAAAAGCTACGCACACAACTTTCACGTTCAGCTACCTCCTTCATTTTGCACGCTTGATCAGATCACCCACCAAACCTTATGGCCATCTATCATGCCAGAGATGAACAGGAGGTAAGTGAACGTGACTGCTCTCGACGTGAATTCCTAATGCATCTAACTCCCAAGAAGCCAAGAACATGACCCACAAACACAGAAGTGACCCTCAGATCTATATGTCCATGACTGTCTCCACTTAGATATCTCATTCTCGTTCTGGCAACAGAATGGTAGGCGCACAGCCTTCACAATTTTAAGCGGAGAAACTAGCTACTTATAGGCTGGACGATGCACTACTCTCTCCTCCCTTCGTATTTACTCACTCTGTCCTCCCTTTATATCTGTGGTCACCTATATTGTGGTGTTCCCAAAGGTCCAAATTGAAACAGGCTTTTGGTACTAATAAGACGTACAAGGTTACGATCCCTGCAGATGACCTAGCTCGCTATGATCCCACACAAAACTACCTACTCACTGAGAACATTTGTCTTAACTATTTCTGTTCATCAGCACATTATAGCTAGCACGAGTGGATAAGATATGATCAAAGTAAAAAAAAAAGGATAAGATTGGCACTGGCTTAATTGATTCCCATGCACACACTGCATCACATGTAGTATGTACCGTTAGAGTTAGGCATGCACAACGACGGACCTTCCCTAGGGGCGGCGTGGGGCGGCCGCCCCAGCTACCGGCGCCATAGCACGAGACCCGCAGACCCTATCTTCGGCTTCCTTCTCGGTCTCCGGCGACGAGCGGCGTCCGGCGAGTCCAGTGGTGGCCACGGGCATGAATACGCGACGCGGCGATGCCGAGAAGAGAAGCGTCAGCTGGCCTGGTTTCCTTGCTGCCTTGTTGGGCCTTTTTGTTTGGCTTGTAAAATAGCCCAGTTCCAAGGCCGAATTCCCCAAATTCCCTAATCCCTAATCCATCCCGTGCTAACTGAAGCTGCCGGCCGCTTCGCTCATGCTCGCACGCGCCGCCTTCTCCCATTTTCGCCGCTGCCGCTGCTAGGCTCGCCTCCGCCCTCCCGGCGCCCACGCCGCCCAGGGACTCTTGCTTGGCTATGGAGAGAGGAGATGGAGATGAGGAGCAGCAGCTACCTCCTGCCGCCCGGCGCTGGGGCTGACCGTGGCAGCAGGCACCTCCCTACCGTCGACGCTGGGGCTGGGCGGCTGGCCATGGCCGCCAGCGTTAGGGCTGACCGCGGGCCGTGGCAGCCGCTGCTGCCCCCCACTCCCCCAGGCCGTCCGCGGCGCGATGCCCCTGTCTTTGCCTGTCTTGCCGCCCGCTTGCCCACATCCGCCCGAATCGAGTGTGAGAGCGATAAAAAAAGGTCATTTGCTGGGCTTTGTTTTTAATCTTCTCGTCTTCTTCATTTGTTTCTTTACTTTTCTCCTTTTTATTAATCCTGTCGATTAGATAGCCCCTTATAAATTGGAGTAAAACCTTCAATTTACAGCCACAAGGATAAATCTGGTCATGATAAAAAGAGCGCATCATATTTTATCCATGAGGAATCAATTCTTCAGTTTTGGTGGCAACGCGCAGGGTTAGTTACCTGCTCACTTTATGAGCATCTCAAATTGTTAGTAGCAATAGAGTATGCCAATTTAAAATGATTAACGTAAATATGAACGGTAATGACGCCCCACGTGCGTCGAACGCGTGGATTTGGGCCCGCTTCACCCAAATACGAAGTGATTTGGGCCATAAAATTCTTCGTTCATCCTCGTGTTAGAACTCGCGCCCCAGCTCTAATTTTTTCCTGGGTCCGTCGCATGCCCGTAGTAGTGTAGAAGACTAATGAAGAAGTGAGCTTCAGCTAGCTCCTTGTTTTTCCAGAGTTGAGCACATTTGAAAAAAACACAGTTGAGCACAATGTGTATTCATGGCGCATCCGACAAACTTGTCTAGGTCTAGACAATAAAAGTGACTTGAATCAGTAGGTGGTTCGGATGTAAAGATTCTAAACAAAAATATTGAGCCAATTGATGAGATGATGAGCTGAGTTAGTTTGATAGGGTAGGCGCACTGTGTGGTGTTTATGAAATGTGTGGATCAGAATTGAATAGACTTGATTTAATTTCATATACTGACCAAATGCTGTACTGGTATAGCAGTGTTTTCTTTGTGAGCAGTTGTTTTCTTTTTTTTCAACAGCAGAGATCTATGCAACTAGTATTGTTTTCCTCAAATACTAGCACTGTCTCCTCATTTTTAGCTATCACCATACATGATTTCCGTTTTTTCCTTGTACAAATTGACCTCTCGATTGAGTTTACACCCCCAGACACAAACAGAGTCTGTATTGCGAGACTATGGATCAGCTTGCCATTGATGTGGCGTGAGATGAGCAACAATAATCGCCATGCTTCTCGAGTACTCTGGTTTGCAGGTCGCGGCACTTGTGGATGACGATGCAGTCGCATGGTACGGTCGTGCACTGACGTCCTCGTTGTTCTGTTTAAAATAGTTTTCATTCATGAAAAACTGATGGTGAAGTGGTGATAGCATGGTGCGCGAGGCTAAGCTATATTATGACCTTCATGCATGAATGAGTAAAAATTTGTTGTAAAGTTTTTAGTACATATATAATATAGAGACCTCCTTCAGTAAGTTGCATCATGCATGATTTATTGCAATATATAGGTGAGGATTGGTTGACATAGTCTTATGGGATGTGGTCCAAACATGGTTAAATGAAAATTGAATACTGGTTATATTGACATCTGATACACAAAACATTTATTCATTTCAAAGCAGACATTTTCATTATGTCACCATCCCCTACAAGCGTTACATTATGTTTATAATTTTTATTTTAAATGAAAATATTGTTTTCCTTATATTTCACGAGCACAAAAATACATAATTAAATCATTTTGACTCTATTTTGTAAAATGTAAAAATTCCTGGTGTTACAGGCAAAAACTATAACAGATGGAGCACACGTACAGGTAAAACAAAGCACAGGTGACAATGGCTGCAAACTGACTTCTCCCAATTTATAATCATTGCATATAGTACTAGTACGTCCAGGTGCTTGACTTTATTCTAGCTGTAGGTATTTTCAATAGAAATAATTTCGCTATTTACTATACACATAGCTAAAAAGGACAAAATGGCTTATTTACTGTTAGCTGGCATCTCTCGCTCTCAATCAACGACCTCCACGTGTTGTAAGGGCAGCTTCCTTATAAGATTGAGTTATTGTGTTTCTAGTGTGTAGCACGTTGCATATATATAAATAAGACTTTCTCCTGTGCATCGATGCTACACACTGGCATTTCCTCACGACATATAGAATGACCATGCAAAATTCATTTTACACTTCATATATATAGGAATAGGAGGCATCATGAAATAGGGTACATTGTGTGTCAAAACAATCCATTTTATTGCTATTTTGGTGGCCTAAAGCTTGAAGACCATTGGTAAGGCTCTGGGACACATGGGAAGTTGTTCAACAGCACCCGTTCCCCGACCACTGTGAACTGGGACTAGCTAGCTTTGATAGTTGTCGGCATCGCGATGACGGACATTGGTGAGTACTAGGGGCACGGTACAGACTTGTAAAACTCGTCGCTGCAGTCATCCAAGCAGTCGTCCAAGCTATTGATCCTGCAGGGACAGGTAGATGCTCGAGACATGAAGTGCACTGCTGCATCGTTCCATCGAGTTGGTGCACTTCTGTAGCAACAAAAACAATCAGGGTCCTCGTAGAGATTGCCTCAACACTCAGCTGCAAAAACACGAGGGCCATGTAAGATGAGGTCGAGATCAAATGATATCTGATCCCAATGTATTCCCTGCGACTAGAAATATTCGAATTTGATTGATTATTGTTCAACAAATCTGTTGCTCAAATCTTTACTGTCACTAAGGGCCTCTTAGTCCGTCAATAGCTCACATGGCTGAGATCACTAAAACAAAAACAGTTACAGCTATCGAGGCTATACCCTGGTGGTGTGGGCATGGCACGCGCGGCCATTGCAGCCACGATACGCATGGCACGGGTGGGGTTTGATGCTCTGCGGCTATGGTTTTAGGAACCCATGGTTAGCATCCATGGCACTGGAGGACCTGCCTAGTTTTAGGTGGCCATACATCGCACGCCAAGCAGCCCAAGGCAGTTCAATTACATTGCACGCGCAGCCTTTCTTGAGCCTCAATATATCAGACTAGATTATCCATGGATGATGAGGTTTTTATTTGATACCAACTATGTTCTTTTTGTTGTTGTTTTGCGGTCTTGGGCTCCTACAGTGGTTGCACGAAATAAATACAGAGTACAGTCCTTCATTGAAAACAGGGCACAAGTTCTTTGTTGTTGTTTTGCAAACAAAATCAGAGCTTGTATTGCAATTAAATTATTGTCTTTGGAACAGTACTTGGAACTGACTGCTTACGTGCTTATATCTAATTAAGCCTCAACTGCAATTCATTGTGATCGATTTTGCAATCCTGTCCATTAATGAAATGCTATCCCCACATTACGGAAGCACATGGTGCCACTTCTATAGAAATGTTTTTTTCTTTTTTGAGAGCACGCCCTTGAGCGTTTTTTTCATTGAGTAGAGGAAAAACAAAAACAAAGTCACAAGAGTTTTACATGGTAACCAAGGTTACCACTCGAAACCTACCAACTACTGGATCTAAATTACTTTGGGATTAATTACATTGTAACAAACATGCGACAAAGTACGCATAAAGCGAAGCACTCAGGCGCTTAGCTCCTCCTCGAAACCAGTATAGGCGCTTAGCTTCTATAGAAATGTTATGAGCTTAGGCCAGAGTAGTTTCTTGGGTGTTTTGAGAAAAATCTGTGTGGACTAAAGTTAGCAAGTTATGGATGTGCACCGACACGGGCAGTGCCAAAGAAACAGTACACCTCCTCATTCCAGGTGTAACTATGCGGTCGGGGATGAGCTCTTTCGAAAAAAATGCTATAACCTAATCTGCGAAAATAGCACAATCGTATCATCAGGTGAGGACGGTGAGCAGTTTCTTCATACTTCGTTGGCACGTGAACAAGCACACTGGACAAACATGCTACAACAGGTGCTGTGATCTGGCACTCTTTTTATCTTTTGTGATGGTATGATTTGGCGCCCATATCTTCTACTTTTGCAACACACATAGCACATGAGCGACACCGTGAGCAGCATATCAAGGTAGGACTTGAGCCTTCTTCTGGTGCCCCTCCTTAACGTCACTCCTCTGTGGAATTAGTGCCGTGAACCAATTCAATAGATCCATGAATTCGCAGCTGATATATTAGTTCGACAATCTCGTGTCTGAATTGGTTGGCCTTGCAC
Source organism: Hyparrhenia diplandra (assembly GCA_015847255.1). Taxonomy (NCBI): domain Eukaryota; kingdom Viridiplantae; phylum Streptophyta; class Magnoliopsida; order Poales; family Poaceae; genus Hyparrhenia; species Hyparrhenia diplandra. The sequence goes on from JADLZK010013348.1 coordinate 650,156, forward strand.
ACATATATATTTGTGTTTTTCTCTTATACAACCTCTGTTGAATGGGTTCATGATTTGGCAAGTGATATATATAAGATTGGCATAGATGCATACATTTTGCAGTATGGCTCGCTTTATATATTGCCTCATTTCCCATAGCTATATAAGCCAGACCAGCACTCAGAATGGGGCCAGGGGCAATGCTATTAGAAAAAAAAAATGTGGGAGAATGTGGTCACTAGCTCTATGTTCATCTTCTGTATGGATGAGTACACCATTGATGCTAAGATTCAGTTTTAGACCACCATGTTTTGGCGGAATGTGGGTTTTAGTAGAATTATAATAGCAAAAATGATGTCGTGACTTACGCAATATAATATAAATTTTGTTACTCTGAAAATCAAATGTGATTGCCAACTCCAATGAGCAATTTCCAACAGGTATAATTTACCGCTCTCTAAATAGTGAAGCAAACAAATGATCAACACACATGGTTTAGTCAGCCGATCTTTTTGATTTAAGATAAGAAAATTGTTAAATTTATGACCAATACAAAAAAGTGTTTTTAGGCGCCTATTATATTTATTTATTTATTGAGGCAAGCCAAGGATAATATACTTGGCAAAACATTTTTATGACCTATTTTCAGGGATATGGACGACTTCTTATGTTACTAGCCTCTGAAAATGGATGATTTCTAGGAGTGGTACTGTTAGGATGATTACTCTGAAAATCAACATATGGACGGTTCTTATGTTACTAGCCGTTCTTAATAGTATCTGTAATACAAATAAATTCATAACTTTTCAAATGTTGTTGGATAGAAATACAAAAACTTTATATATGATTTTTAGATAATTTGGCTGTCCTATCTATATCAAAGTTTGCATTAACATTTTTATATAATGTTTTAATATTTTGAAGGATTATATAATGTTTAAATATTTTGAATTTTAAAATTTTGAAATGACCACACTCTGTATCAAAGTCGTAGGGTTCCAAACACTATAGCTGAAAAATTTCTGATTTAATATATTTTACATGGCAAGATAATGATTACATGTGGGACAAATTAGTACAAAAAAATACAACATCATTTAGTGCAAAGACGGCTAGAAAAATCATTAGAAAAATATGTCATAGTTTCATTAAAAAAAACTCATAAGCTAAAATTTTGGTTTACTCGTCCACAGTTATTGTATAATATTGTTGACACACAATTCATATAGCATTTATTTGTTATTTGTTTGGACAACTTAAGGCACTAGGGAAATCGTTGTAGAGATTGGCCCGAGCTTTCTGTGCCACAGATAAAAATGCATTCTTTGTGGAGCGAATGTTGAGTGCTGGAATCACACTATTCTTGGGTGAATGGATTAATCAAAACATCATATATTGTATAAGGAAGTATATTTCTGAGATATCCAGCACGAACAGAAGGGAACTGAACATGGGACTCAACATATAAACAAGCCAAACGTGATTACAATGGAATTTTTGTAAGCTTGGTGATGTGGCTCAGCGCAGCATGCAGCGTACGTATAGTAGCTGTTTATTTGGCAGAAGCATAGTGGCTCTGTGTTCAAGGGAGTACTACTATATATATGCTGTTGTGCAGTGATCAAGGGAGTTTTTCATGGATGGGCATGATTCAGTATATATGGGCTGTGGCTTAAATACTTCATCTGTATTACACAACTATAGTCGATATATACGCTATTGGGATGGCAATACATGTTCTCAATTACAAGATGCACGGATGCTTGGAAGCTGATGTTCCCAGCTCTTGATATAAATGCAGCCTCTAGCTCTTGGTTAACTAGTAGTTTAAGATCATCACAATCATATCACTGCTATTGCCTACATCGTTGTTGTCAGTCCCTGTGAACAAACCATGTGGACCAAATAGATGAGAATGAGTGGCAGCAGGAAAACCAAGTAGAGAAACTTCAGAAGATGTGGTTAACTTTGAGAGGCATCATCCTAGGAGACCCAGTGATCAAGTAGATGAGCGGAATGCCATAGTCAGATCCACCCGCTCTTGAGCTCAGATACATGCTGGCGGAACAAGCTTGCTTCCAACGGCTTGTGGTTGGAGTGCGACCAGGATTTTCTTCTCAGTTTGATGTTGCCTTTCGTCTTACAGCAGGAAGTACCTTTTGAGTTCCTTACTGCTGAGCTACTTTGGGAATGGGCTTTGCCGCTTTGTCCATACTCCATTTGTGTGAGTGTGACCTAGCTCAATCCTTGGTCCCAGGTATGCAGATACCATTGAAGTGAGTACACATACATAAAGAAAATTGTGTTCTCAGGATATGAGAAGGTTCCCAGAATATGAGAAGGAAGCAACATCCTTTAGCCAAGGGGTTATTTACATACCTAGTCGTTTCATCCAAGGCAGTAGTTTTGGTGGTTGAATAGTTTTTATCGTACCTTCGTTCACACAAGCTCCAAGCTGAGCTCGCACATCCATTTCGTCACAAAAATGCTTCAGGGAAATATTAGACAAAAGAGATGGCGTTAATGTGGGTGTGTTGCTCGATCATGTGTCTGCTCAACTATGTGTGCTTCAGAAATTCGTGTAAATGTTGTATCTTCATGTAATGAAGTATAGTTAGCTTACATTTTTGAGAGAAAAAGTTGAAGTAGATTATTGATACTCCTCAGTATAATTTTAATATAGTGTTTAACAAAATGATATGAATGTATTTGATTTTACTGACCTCTTGAAGCTAAAAAATATATATTCTTTTTTTCCTGCAATTCAATGGCATGTGCAGCCAACTAGTGTACATTGTGGCGCACGATGCAAAAGCCTGCTGGTATATATATTGTCAGATCTTTTATCCATGATGTTAATAGTGTTAAATACAAAGTTCCAGTACTCATTTTCCCTAATATTATGGCCCCTACAGGAGCATGAGTTGATGGTGTAGTAAATGTAACTCCGGTACCAAGATGAAGGAAGTTCTTATCCAGGCATATGCAGAGCATACAATCCTGGTATCGTCCTTGTACCCTGCTTACATAATAGTATTTTTGTTATTATCGTGATACGAGCCATTATGGAAAGAGGGGACAAATGAAAACAGGAATGAAGATTTCTTCATGTATTAACGGTCTAATGTGTGCACCTGCATTTGGCTAACATGGGATGATTGAAAGGTCGTACATGGTGCTTGGCTGTGTCAGGAAGTCATCAGGAGTCGTGCACGGTCGGTCTTGAGCAAACAATCAGGCCCTTCCTTCGCCATTATGGCTAGCACCATTGTAGTTTGTCACCGAGCAACTGGCCAAACAATACACAAGTTAGATACACTGTTCTGTTTTGCTCTATGTATTCACTTAATGGGTATGGAGATCTCAGGAATGTTGCACAGGTCTGATGTTGTTAGTTTAATAATTCTAATCTCCAAGCGCTCTAGTTCTGGTCTCAAACTAATGTTATCCTGAAATTTGGATGCCTGACCCAAGGATTTATACATTCAACTATTGTTGCCTTGAAAAAAAAAAAAAGATTACATAGTTGAGGCCTTGATTTGATAGATGGATGAGTTGTGCGTCAGATCTGTTCCTGAGCAGATCATATCGCTGTGTACAGTGGTCTGCATGGGTACCATACAAACAAGGTAAGACATGCGAATGCCAAGATCTGGAAGACTTGCCAATGCCTACATCTGGAAGACACAGGAATGCCTAGATCTGGGACCTCAGTCCACTCATATATGGACCTCAATTCACGGAGCGTTCATTCGGAGCTACCATTTATGAAGCAAGTGCGTCCATGCTGCTTTCTTGGGGCTTTGCTCCAGGTGATGCACACACATCAAGGCCATCCGACAAATAACGGCCTCAGTTCATCCATCACGTGAGTTGGATGGTTATATAACTATACAGCAAGCTGCACTAAAGGTCTAGCTGTGGTTCTGAAACGTCAGGATATATAGAATCTAGGTCTGGTTCTCAAGATCTTGGTTCAAAGTAACTTGTGGTTTGTCCCAACTAGCTCTATATATTGCACCAGTCACAGAAACTCATACCTAAATGATGACCTGGGCCGTTGCAAATGCATACATCTCTGCCATCAAATGGTATATATTCCAAACTAAATAGATGAGAATGAGTGGCGTCCGAAAAACGCAGTGGGCACATTGATGGTTCACTCGGAGAGGTCATTTTAAAAGGAATAAAGGACAGCATGTTGACCTTGATCATCCAATCAAACAAGCTGCATATGCATTCATGACTGACGTCGGAGTCAGGAAACAGGATTACCAAATGGGGGGCTGCTTGTAGACCATCCTCAAGACCTTCCTAGACCCTTCAATTTCGTCTAGATAAACCAAGCATCCATAGATCAAAAGATCAACACTGGGCTCATGTATTGAATCCTGGTATCATACTTGTGCCCATCTTAGTGGTATCATACTTGTGCCCATCTTACATACCACTTCTGATATTATGCAATGGGAGGCATTACACAAAGAGGGAACTGATGAATCCAGTAATGAAGATTTGTTCATGTCACTACTACAAAAGCTTACTATGGAAACACCCCCTTTTTGAGTAGGGGTGGTTTTTTGTTTTGAGCCGCCCTAGTAGGGGCGGTTCAATATCGAGCCACCCCTATTGTGGTTCACAAAGTAGGGGAAGCTCTATATTGGCGTGCCCCTACATTGGGTTTGCCAAATTTTGATTCAAGACACTAAAAATTATTTTTTTAAAATGACCTCGGATGGAAACACTTTCTAAAGAGGAATTGTAGGTCTCGAAAAGTTCTGAATCTTTATTGTTGACCACTTTTTGAATTGACTTTATTTGATGGCTCAAAATGTGGGTTCGAATGTCTAAATTTTGAAATTTGAGTTTTTCAAACGACCCTGGATGGAAAAACTTTCTAAATAAGAATTGTAGATCTCAAAAAGTTATGAAACTTTGTAGTTGACCACTTCTTGATTTTGAAATCATCTAGTCATGCTAAACCTACGCTCAAATCTCTCAAATTGGAAATTCAAATTTCGTAAAAGGGCCTCGGATGGTGAAACACCCTAAATAAATACTGTAGATCTTAAAAAGTTATGAAACTTTGTAGTTGGCCACTTTTGATTTGAATCCGTTAGGGCCTCAAATAGTCAATTTTCACTCGAATTTGTATAATATTCGGGGACTGGAATAGAGCATGGACACATAGACATGTGTAGCGCGGTGGTGGGGACTCTTTTGCGCCGAGCTTGAAGTCATGGATTTGAATCCCCATGGTCAAAAACTTTGCAAAAGCTGTGGTCGGTGGCTTACCGGTGGGGGCCTTTCCCAATTAAATAAAAACATTTCGTTATTTTTTTTTGAATTTTGAACACGAAATCGAATAATTCACAAAGTCGGGCGGCTCGAACTTAAGGGCAGTTGGATCCCCTATAGAAAAAAAAAGCACTGTAGGAAATAGAATTTAGGGCGGTGGCAAAACCGCCCCTACTATAAGTTGCCAACCGCCTTTAAAGAACGTTTGTGTAGTAGTGTGTATTAATGGTCTGCTATGTGCACTTGCATTGGCTAGATGAGAAGACTGAAAGGACGTACATGGTTGTTGGCTGTGTGCCTCGAATTTTCCGTCATCCATTCATTTGTTTTTTTTATGTGGAAACGGTATTTCTCTAAGCTTGGGCAATGAGCTTTGACGTATTGGTCTCAGTAGGACAAGCTGCACTCTTTGTTTCTTTGAAAAAAGTCAAGACATCAGAAAACAAATTGAGACAATTGGAGTAAGCAACTCACCTGACGTTGTACCCTTGCACGTATTAGGAGGGAGGAGGGCAAGGGTTTACCAGAGGAACAGGGCTATAGAACTGTGATCGTGGCACTAAACCTTCCTATGAGATAATTCAACCACTTGTAGGTTGTATCTTGATAGTTGTGTCTCAAATTTTCACAATTCATTGAGATACTGATCAATCACACATGCCAACCTGTATATTACAACCGATCAATTAATGAACACTGTAGATGCAACATCCAGGTGTCTCAACAAAAGGGAAGGGTATATGCAATGAATGATGCAACGCATCCTGAGTTCCTAGTTTTTCTATGCAAGCATTGTTGTTGAGTACCAAGGACTAATGTTCTATGGATTATCATCTGTGGCATTGCATGTTGTGTCCCTACAGACAAAAAAGCCGCAAAGAAGCAAATTGCTATGTTTTCAAAAAAGTGAGGCTAAGGACAATTTTCCTGATGCCACCTATGTCTAAACTGGGTGACACTCTTTTTACTAGAATTATACAAACAAATATCTCTTTTTTTTTTTTTAACAAGAGATTCAGATGGAGCAGCTAAGGCTGTATATATTGAGGAATTCTAGAGAACGAGAGACATTGCACGTTGTACAATCGTCACTGGAGTGGGGAATGGCGTCCAATTTTGAACGTGCACATAAAGGTCAGATTTCTTGAATGGAATCCTATTTATTACGTGACGTATAATCATAACTGAATGAATGACAGCGGTGTACAAGAAGGTGACAAACTATTTTCTGGGTAGCAGAATGAATAAATGAATGTTTATTTAAGTGTAAGAACAGAGCTATAATTTGATATTTACACATTGCACACTGCTTATATAGTGGATACGCACAACTGCACAAGTCGTTTTTGTTATGTTCTCAGCATTGCCCAATGCATAAAGCATATATAGGTGTCCCTTCCTCCCACACGTCGAGTTTACCCCATACCATTTCATCTAGAGATTAAGGCAGATCAGTTAGGCTGGGCTATGCAAGAATCATTATTGTAGGAATTTGAGACATCATGGAAAAAAATTATACTTTCTCAGCATAATGATCGATGAGCCGATCACGTTTATCTCAGGATAGTCCAAGCTGGTGTCCTCACAGACGAGGGAGTTGCAAACACGAGGTCGTTGCTGGTGTCCTCACAGACGAGGTAGAGGCATGAAAGCCTGTATCCGTTGCTGGAAATAAACTTCACTGATGCTTGTGTAAATGCTGCTTTCTCCTCTAGATACAGTGCACAAGGCGCAGGATCATGTTGCTGTACATAGAACGGCTCACATATACATGGCTCTGCATGGTACACCATCGATGATTCAAATTCACCTCAATAAAACCTTGCCTGCAAAGAGCCTACATGTCAAGTTTTATGTTTTATCGGATTGCCTTGTCAGTGTTATTTTTGTTTACATAGCACGCACAACCTTTCTTGAGCTCCAGTGTATCAGACTAGACCATGCTTGGATGAATCAGATTTGTATGTTTCAATAACTAGCCCCTAGGTGTCTTGGGGCTGCTACGCCGGATTTGACAAAAGAAAAGTATTCCTTCATGGAAAACAGGGTACAAGTTCATTGTTGCTGTTTTGCAAACAAAATCATAGCATGTATTCAAATTAAATTGTCATTGGAACAAGTGCAACCTTGACTTGCTGTTTTTTCTTCGAATAGCCTGACTCCTTGTCAATGTATTTAAGCCTCGACTGCAATTCCACGATGATCGATTTTGGAATCCTTCCCATAAATGAAAGGCGATCGCCACATTACGGAGGCACATGGTGCAACTACTATAGAAATGTTGTGGGCATCCATCACGAGCAGTTTCTTGGGTGTTGGAGAAATCTCCATGTGCACTGAAGTTATTTACAATACTAATAATGCAGTATGGAAGTGCGCCTATATGGCCGTATGAATGGTGCCAAAAAACAGTACACCTCATCTATCCCTAATCGGTTGTTTCGGCAAAAACAATTTTCTTGGTTATGACGCTGAGTGGAGCACAGTGAGCAGTTTATTCTTAGTAATTGGCAGCTGGACAAGCAATGTCTCAACAGCTACTCGACCAACAGAGGCTAATTGTTTGTATCACCGCACTGACAAACATGCTACCACACGTCCTGTTTCCGTGATATTGTGATCCGACACAAATATTATCTTTTTGTGGTGATGGTGCCGTGATTTAAGTCTCCTGGATGTAGCTCATCTTGAGACATGCACTCTTCTGGAGCAGATTGAGTTGTCTTCTCTTCAGGTGAAATATTTAACTGCTCTTTGTTTCCAATGAACAAGAATTCAAAACCTCTTGTTGTACTAGCATAATGAAGAAAAATTGTTTGTTCTTGGCTATAGTCTTTGCTCCATCTATTAGAGGTGCGTAATATCTCAAATCGATCTGGACCATTTATTTTTTTACAATTTAGTGAATTATTAATAAATTCATAAATCAAAGAAAACAAAAACAAAACTACCGCACCCCCTTATTCACAGGGAGGGAATCCATGCAGTTGCAACAAATCAAGCGACATGTTCAACGTTTTTCATAGTATACACAAACAAACATGTCCAACATATATAAAACTTTATGTGAATCAAATCAAATCAACTTTATATGCGGATATAATATTGTGGTATATTAATTAGAAATAAATACTTTGAATTTGCATTCAGATATATGAAAACTCAAAGCTACTTTATGTGCTGATATAATATTGTGGTATATTAATTAGAAATAAATACTTCAAATTTGCATTCGGATATAGGTCCCTATCAGATGCTTATAAGTTTTTCGAGCAGGAAAATAGGTTCTGCCCCCAAATATAATTCCAGGTGTCCAGAGAATCCTGAGCGTTGGACTGAATATCCATAGAGTCCAAAGTATCCTTAAGAGACAGAAATTGGGTATGAGCCTCAGGGGGTGAGAGGGAGGTGGAAGAGCTCATAGAAGTGTTCAGCTGTTGCTGCCTGGAATAGTGAAATGAGCTGATTCTTTGCAAAAGAATAGAGCTCTGGGAAGAGTTGGCTATGAATTGTACCATTCCACTGATCATGCCAGATGAGACAGGTCTTCCCATCTTTGATGTTGACCAAAGCCATCCCTTTATAATGATTTAAGGATTTGAGAATGTCTCTCCACCAAAAGGAACCCCTGAAGGTTATCAGATCTGAAGGCAGGTTGCCTCTGGAATAGTATTTGTCCCATACAAGTTGAACCCAAGGCAACTGCAATCTATTATAAAATTTATGCAGAAATTTAAGCAGCAAACTGATGTTGTGCACATATAAATTGATGATGAACTTTATACATTGTTATATGCGCACCAAAAATTCAAAGTGTTTATTTTACTTCTTTGCAGAGATTTTGTCCTTTTTCGGCGTCACCTGCACGTGTTTTAAGTAGTTGCAATAGCTAGTTTTAGTCTTTCTCTTATCACTATAGCCCAGGCTTTTGCAATATATATAGAAGACACATCCCCTGCCCTATGAATGAATCATACGCCTTTGTTTACCATTCCATATGGTAGCCTTGGCTGTACAAGTTTGGTCATTGTGGGAACGGGACGCATCATGGAAATAGGCGACACTAGAAGGCAGGAACGCTGTTCTGTTCTTGGTTCAATGGTCTACTGGAGATATGGGTCTTGGCTAGAGGATGAGATTACGACGACACCCGAATTGCCCGCTCGTACTAACATCCTAGAGAATTCATGCTTTAGATATCTTGAGTCAGCCATCATAGAAGGTTAGTTGTGTGGCCAAAGTTTAGGGCTAAGCATAGAAGACACGATATCCACTACCGAATCCGAGGGTATGCCGTGGGGGCTCAGGCGAGGGCTCGGGCAGAAAGCAAGCAAGGGCTGTCGCCTCTCTCTCTCGCATCACCGCACATGTTGCAAGTACTTGTTGGGTGGCCGAGGTTTGGGACAAGGCACGCGGGGAGACACGCGCGGTGTCGACTTGGATGGAAAAATGGTTAGGATCGAATCGACATTGTATGCAGGGGGCATGTTTCACTTGGTGATCAATTACAGTTCATGGCAACTAGGTGATCAGTTACAGACGAGGGCAACCAAACACGCACGCTTAACCAAACACCAGCTTAGATGCTTCAACTAGCCACCAGTGTTGCCTCTAGGACCTGGGTCTTCATCTCAATGACTCTAGGTTTTGGTATATATCATGCAATAATTAGAGTATATATTCTCTTCTGGAATCCAATTAACTTCCAGCTGCATTAAAGCTAAGAAAAATTCTACTTGTCTTCTTTATATTATGGCATTACTAAACAGTACACGCATCTCAGGGAGGGAGAATGATGCATGCCTAGCTGCGGGCGATGGTCCATGAGAGGAGGTGATGCCGGCGGTCACCGATTGCGCAATCCGTCAAGAAGGCCTTGCGGCGGATCGCAGCCAAAGATCAACCTCTCGGTCTCGATCTTGCGGAGGTTCGTCGGCGTTTCACCTCGACAGACTCCCTCTCTCTTCCATGACGTCTCTCCGTCCGATGCATGGCAAGTTTTGGGATTCGATTCTGAGTCCGAGGTTGATTACCTTGGAGATGCGGATGTAGAAGATGGATCAACCGATCACACACAGATATGCATGCTGGCTAAGTCCTAAGATCGAAATCGCGCTGGAGGATTGAGTGGAACTGATGAACACAAGATGAACGCACACCAAACCGACAGGGTGTCGGCTCCCTGCTGTGGTCTCCACGCCATTCATGGCTTCATAAGGTGTTCTATCTCCCATGGGCCTGGTTGGCAGTCTGTTTAGAAGATAAACCGAATGCCTAACAGCCTTACGCCCAATATACCCCCTGGTACTCCCATGCTCTTCAACAAGGACCTTCCCATCTCCATCACAGTCCTGTTTTTCCTCTCCACAACCCCATTTTGTTGTGGTGTGAATGGTGCTGTGAACTGATGCTTAATCCCAGCTCTCTCACAAACACCACGAAAAGCACTACTAAGGAACTCTCCACCTCTATCGACCTCAAAGATCTTGATCTTGTTGCGATTACTATTCTCCATCTCAGCCTTGTACTTGACAAAATAGTCCACTGCCTGATCCTTGGATTTCAACATGTACACATTGCACCATCTAGTACAGTCATCCACAAGCAGCATAAAATATTTGTTACCACTAACAGATGCAGGAGTAATTGGACCACACAAGTCAACATGAATCAGCTCCAGAGCCTCATCTGCTTTCCAAAGTGATAACTGTGGAAATGGTTGTCTAGTCTGCTTTGCAGCCAAGCAAGACTGACAAACTTGTTCAGGATGTTGAATCAAAGGTACCCCCCCTGCAATTTCTTTGTCTACTAGCTTCTTAATTGACTGGAAATTTACATGTCCCAGTCTACCATGCCACAACTATGCATCATCATGACCCATACTAGCTAGCAAACAACTTGGCATCACTGAGTTGAGCTCAATCTGGTACAATCTGTTCCCAGTTCTAGAAACACACATGACAAGCCTATGTGGGTTCTTTTCTGCTACTGTTATCACATCATCATCCATCACTACTCTCAACCCAATTTCAGTCAATTGCCCAAGACTAATCAGGTTAGCTCTAAGTTTTGGAATGTAATAAACATCATCTAGTACCCACTGCTCACCACTAGCATTCTGAAACACTATTGAGCCTAAACCATGAATATCAATGCCTGAACCATCACCAAATCTCACCTTACCAGTGATTGAAGTATCAATTTCCTTGAACTTGCTTCTATCACCTGTCATGTGATTACCGGCACCATTATCCGGTACCATGTCTTTCCTGTGGGCCCTCCATTGCCAGTGAAGTGAAGTTCAGGCTGCATCTTGCTCCCATTCAGACACACATTCCTGTGCACCTTTCGAATCTCTCAAGATACAAGATCGCTGGCTCCATCTATGCTCGACATGATGAGCCTCTTCTTCTTTCTTCCCCGGGCATCTATTGGCATAGTGACCATTCCGATGGCACTTGAAACATCGAATGTGGCTCTTGTCTTTTCTGCCATTGTCAGTGTTCTCCCCGCCATGCTCTCCACGGCCACCTCTTCCACCTCGGCCAAAACCTCCCGGCCTCGACCTCTACCACGGCCACCACCACCTCCCTGTGGCTTACCGCTCGGAGCTCTCCCCCGGCCTTCTTTCTGCCTTGCTTCCCACTCGGCTTGGGTGAGTAACACCTGACCAGTGTCATTCTTTCCTCTCTTCACCCTCTCTTCATAAGTTTTCAGCCTGCCCACTGCATCATCAAATTGCAGTGTCTTCAGATCCGTGATCTGCTCAATCCCCGCCACCACATTGACGAACTTCTCCGGCCTTTGTGTCAAAAGCTTCTTCACCGGTGCTCGGTTCTCCAAAGTCCCTCCAAGGTTGCCATACCAGGACGGCCATCCCGGCCAAGCGCGGCATAGTGATCGACAGAGTCACTATCCTTCATCCGCGAGGTTATCAAACTCACTTTGCGATGCGCAAGCGCGCCTCCCTCACTCTCTCTTCTCCAACATGCCACGCCTTCAAGGACTCCCACACCTCCCTCCCCCCGTCTTCTTCCGCGACACCGCATCGCCAGATCATCGGGATGCGCTGCAGAGATGAGCCTTGGCTGTCCGATCTTCGCCTTCGCCGCCGAACCGCCGCCGGCCGCTTTCAGACCGCCTCTTTGCCCCGCCCGGCGGTTCCACGATCTCCCACACACCTTGGTGCTCCATGATCTCCTGAACACGAATGCTCCAACTGGTGTAATTGGTGGCGGTTAGGCTGCGGATATGGGATCCGCCCGCGAGCCGCCACCACCGGGCGCCGCCGCTCCGGTCACCCATGGAAGAACTCACACTCGCGGTGATCGATCGGCTCCGATACCACGATGTAGAAGATGGATCAACCGATCACACACAGATATGCACGCCTGGCTAAGTCCTAAGATCGAAATCGCTATTTGGAGGATTGAGTGGAACTGATGAACACAAGATGAACGCACACCAAACCGACAGGGCGTCGGCTCCCCTTTTCACCTTAGTTCAAACTGAATGTAAACACAATTACAACTCACAGGATGCGCTACTGCGCTCCTCACACGCTCCACTACTTATACCAGTAGTTGGTTACAACACTTACAACATTCAAATTCAAATAAACATGGATACAAGTTAGCTAAACCGTCACTGCTCCGCGACGCGCCGCACAGACATGGTGAGCGCGCTCCAGCCTCGCCATGACGTTTCCCGCCAACACGATTATTCAAATTTTGCTTCACCAAACACCAACCGGACTTCACCATTGCACGTTCCAGGTCGGTGAACACGAGCTTGAACCAACAGCAGACTCGCTTGCCAAGGGCTTTGCGAGCCAGGTGGTGGCGATGAATTCGCCGACCGTGCCGGTCAACTCACCTAGTGCCGTTGCCGGTATTGGATCGGTGGAGTGTCAAGCTGCCACTCATTTGGAGAAGAAGAAGTGTTGACGGTCACCAACGACATATTTTTAACGTCAACACTCTACCAATAAGGGGGTGAAACTATACCTTACTACACACATATACATTTACTATTGACATAATTCCACTTGTAGTGCCAAATAATGTTTTGCAGGATTTATATAAAAAACCAAGTGGAAAATGCACCAAAAGGCACCTCCCCCGAAAAGCGCATTCCGAGAACATCGAGCCCAAGGGAGAAAAGTCCATAAAATATCAATATCCAAGCACAAGCCCAAGAGGTCGAGGCCCGAGTCCAACATGAAATGATAAATGGGCCGCAGGACATGGGTTCAATATTTTGGGCATAACTTTCTCATACGAAATCGGATTTCAATGAACGAATACTCAAACGAAGCTAACTCCGAGGCCCACGTGCTCCTGCAAAAGTTCAGGCCAAACGGCCCACATATTGGTGCGGGCGCACCAAGTGGTGCGCGCACCCTCCCCGGAGGCCAAATCAGCCCATCTTCGCCCTGGCGGCCCATCTCGACCGAAAAGTTTGGAGGCGGTGTTTGCTTGCCCGTAAAAACGGTGCGGGATTAGTACCAAATGGCTTAGCCAAGAGAGGATCCCATGGTGAAGGTCCTATAAATAGATGGGCACTCCCTCACTTGTAACACACACCACACAATGTAGCCTCTCTCTTCTTCTTCTTCTTCTCCCTCTTCTTCTTCTTTTTCTTCTTCTTCTTTCTTCTTCTTCTCCCTCTTCTTCTTTTTCTTCTTCTTCTTCTTTCTTCTTCTTCTTCCTCTTTTCTTCTTCTTTTTTTAGTTTGTATTTAGGAGGAGTTGGGCAAGGAAATAAAAGGAGACAAGACATTTTGGAGCTATTCGGTATGATCAATTTAGAGTTCTTCATCTTGTTCTTGTTCTCTACTTATCAATATAGTCATGTTCTTGAATTAGAGTAAAGTTCTTGTGATATAATCTTGGTTGAAGAACTAGTCTATAGTTCCTATATCATGATCTTGTCTTATAGAACTTTGTGCTTAGTCTATCATACATACATGTTTAGACCAAAGCGCTAGATTGCTATGAAGAGTTCTACCTAGAGTGAGCCTTGGTTGATGTTGGGTTGCGGGATTGATAGTCGTTCCTTCGGGGGCGGCGCTCTAGTAGAAGGACCTCGGGGACGGGTAAGCCTTGTTAACACGCTAGAGTGATAATCACTAGTGTAGACGTGGTGTGCGGGCTAGGGGTTGCCTATCTTTTGTGGCGCATCCCACGGTTGAGGGGGTAGGCGGTTTGGTCGTGACAAGCCTTGTCCGTCCCTTGAAATCCCCCACGTTCGCGGTGCAGTGCTAATTGCCGGACATCGTTTCTTTGGGCGTGGGCGGTGCCCGAAGTAATTCGGCGGGAGACCTTGGCTTTCTTGAACTAGAATCTCTAACAGTTGAACATGTGTGTATCTCGCTATCTTGACATGACTATCTAGGATATGCCTCGCTCCATATTAGATTTATTCTTTTATTCATTCTTTTATATTTATCCTTGAGATTGGCTCGAAAGTGTGTGTGTCAAGTTATCCTATTACCTATCCTATTTTACCCCTATTATGCGCATTGGTCTATTATACATTCGTGTCATCTTGACCATGTCCGAATTAGAGACTTTTACACCATGCCTTCCTTTGGGAAAAATATAAATAACGATACCCCGAATACTTAGGGTGAAATGCTACAATGATAGATCCGCGGCGCTGGCGGATGAATATCTTCTTTGGCAAGATCTATCCCGTTGGCGTTCCCATTCGGATCACCGACATGGTGGTTTTACTTGGGAATGTCAACGGGCGCATTCTGGCGCCCGTTATTAGAGATGGGTTCTAAACCACATTTTCTAGTGATTGCGCTTAAGAAATGCAACAAGCATTTCCGGCGCCGTTCTGCGGGAAGGCGTTGGTTAAAGGGATGACCTATTAGGACATGTTCTTGATTTTATGCATGTGTAGTGATCTTTGTTCATCTTAGGCTTATCTAAAAGAAAAAAAAATCTTTTTATATATATAAAAAAATCTTATAAATAAAAAGCAAGGACTTGTTATCAAGTTAGTATGCACCTTCGGGTATTCTTGTCACCGACCATTTTAGGTGGAGACTAAGAAGAACAAAGGGCACGCGACGCTTGAAAACATGGGGGCTACATCAAGAAAACATTGATGCTCTTGGGCGGAGGAACACACTCAAAAGGAGACCACGACTTTTCACATTTGACTTTTTCACGAAAGTCCAAGTGTGAGAGGGAGGACGGTGATAATATCAAGTTCCACGTACAAGGGGATCAAAAAAAAAGTAAAAGAAGTGAAAAAAAAAAAAAAAAAAAAAAAAAAAAAAAAAGAGATAAATAAGAGATGAGCCTCCCTTTGCTATAAAAAGGAAAAGAAAAAAAAAAAAGGGAGTTGAAAAAAAAAAGATATATATAAAAAAAGAAGTGTTATAAAAAAAATGAAAAATGAAAAAAAAAAAATATATATAAAAAAAAGAAGAAATAAGAGGGAGAGAGGAGCAGGTTGGCCCCATGTGGTCAAAGTAAACAATGAAGACACGACTCCCCCTCGCATTGCTTCCATGTAAGCAAGAAGGGATCTTTTCTCCCAAGACCTTTGTTGCACTTTTTGAGTGAGTTCGGTATGTCTTCCTCCCGCGCCGTGAAGTCATAACCAAACCAATATCATCATGCCACCGACACGCGGCAATTATGAACTCTATCCTCAAGCTGCTTAGGTCAAGTACACTCGAATGCGTAAAGGTCCCAAAAAAAAAAAAAAAGTAAAGAGAAAAAAAGAGAGAAAAGGTAAAGGAAAGGAGGAACATCCTCCTTTACACCTTTGAGCACTAAGGCCCATGGTCCATATACACTACATGTGTGTATCACCTAAGCCTTGCGGCCGCCCCGAGTTGGATTATCAAGCTACCACCGCTGGAGTCTCAACGTTCTTTCATTCATGCACGGTTGGTACACGCACACTTTCCAGGTATACAAAGGTAATATTCACCAATTCTTTTTACTCATACTTATCTCCATATAAAAAATCCATGTTTTCTTTGTTTATGAAATACACCTTGGGTTTGGATGTATTTTCATTCTAGAGTGTGATACATCCATTGGTCTTTTAAATCAAGCATGGTGCTTGGGTTAAAAAGACCTTCTTTAATCAAATGTTGACATGGTGTTGATAATTGATTAATGAACCTAGGGCTGACATCATAAAAGTAGAATTACTCTTTGATAGAGATAAGTCAAGGCTGGACCTACATTGCATTTTTATCATACCCTTGTTTGAGTTTGAAAAGTTTGGTGAAGCTTTTTGTCCTCCCCTTTATAATAAATTTCGAAAAAAAAAAAAAATCTTGAACACCTAGCTTGCTCGAAAATGCTCCTTCTTGCATATGCTTTGAATTTTGGTAATCACGAAGGATGGTAAGTCCACTCGTGAATCTACCATATACTAACCTTGCAGAAAAGACCAAAAAGCACGGGGGTACAACCCGATCCGATGAGCATTGAGTTAGCTTGGGGAGGACCCTACCAAGGTAATGAGAAACTTACACTCTTATCCTCCGGTCCATTACCTTCCAAAAAAAAAAATGTTTTCTAAAATATTTAATTATCAAAATGAACAAAAATATTTACTACAAAAAAAAATCTAAAAATAAATATTTTCAAAAAAAAATGGGGTATATTTCAACAAAAAAAAAATGGGGTATATTTCAAAAGAAAAATGGGGTATATTTCAAAAAAAAAAAAAATGGGGTATTTTTTTAAAAAAATATATGTTTTATAAAATATTTTATTATCATAATTAAAAAAAAAATTATATAAAATCTATATATATAAAAAAAAATCTTTATAAGTAAAATAAATTCTTCTATGAAAAAAAAAAAAAACTAAGAAAAAAATATATTTTCCTCAATAAAACATATTTTCTGAATAAATTTTGAGTATATAAAAAAACTATAATCATTTTGTTCACCTTACAATGCCTTTATCTCCATTGGATGAATCTTGTTTTCATTTCATGCGTCCTTTTTCTATGTTGGCATGTTTTGGTTTGGAAGTTTTTGGTTATTGCAATGATCATACTTCCATAGGCGTTTTGAATTAAGCATGGTGCTTAGGTCAAAAAGTCTACCCTAATCAGATTAGACATGGAGTCGAGTTTGATTATTGAATCGAGTCAGCTGCGAGTGTAGAATTTGGTCGACCATATGGACTAACCCTGCAGGAATTTATCAACAACATGAGGGTAAGTCCAAGAGATGACAATGGAGACTAGAAGTTGTTTGGTGAACCAAAAAAAAATAATAATAATAAAAATAATAATAAAACAAACAAAAATAAAACCTTTGAAACTCCAAGAATGGTTGTCCCGCTCTTCCAAGATCATCACAAGACAAGCTTGGGGAGTCTCCGCACGCTCAAAAAACGACGATGTTAATCAAAGATCCATTCATAGCGTTCACAAGCTAGCAACATTCATAAACCGAAGGTAAGTCAAAAGCTAGCTTGGGGAGGACTCCCACAAAGGTAACTCGTATCTCACATTCCATTCGGTTATTTTCTTATCTTATATGAATGATGAGGTATGAGAATAAAAAAAAAAAAAAAAAAAAAAAAGAGAGGAAGAAGAAAGAGAGAGAGGAGACTTATTCCATTCCATATATATGTGTTGTAGAAATGTTTTTTAGTTCTACCCCCTCGTTGAAATGATGAATAGTTGCTCGTCTTATGTTTTGCCTCGTGCCTAGTTTATAATTCGAATTTCTCTAAAAGTCCGGGTTTAATGGCTAAGTCTAAGAACTCATCCCTGAACAAAAAAAAAAACCCGATTCATGTGGGTTGCATAGGCTCTATCTAGTCTAAGTTGTTGCCAAATATGATATGGTACAAATGTTAATGGATTTGCTATGATTTTCGTCCAAAAAAAAGAGAGACTTGACATCCGGGAATCTAATTTGAAAGAAAAGAGAAATGATATGGGCTATGCTAAAAAAAAAAAAAAAAAAGAGAGATGAAAAATGGACATGTGTCCGAGGGCGAGTAGAGCCCACATCTCCAAAAAAAAAAAAAAAAAAGAGGGGAAATAAAAGACAAAAGTCTAGGGCGAAAGCAGAGCCCACCTCTCCAAAAAAATTATATAGCAATAAAGCCCATACTTTCTCGAAAAACAAAATATAATTTAAACAAATAAATCCCGGATGAGAAAGTTGATCAAAAGGATGAATGAAAAGTATTTACGTTATAACCGTTCTATCGCGGCAACCGCCTAAGGCTTTTGAGAAAAGCTAAAAAGCCCCGCTACGATGAAAGGTAATAAAGTGTGAGCAAAGGCATGCCATTTTATTCAAACTCTAGTAGAAAATCTTATTATAACCCCGGCACTTGTGAAACATAATCGGCATAGTAGCAACTCCCGATCAACAACCAAGGACTTATCTTTTTGCTCGAGGACGCAAAGGGGGTAAGCTTGGGGAGTTTGTTGACGGTCACCAACGACATATTTTTAACGTCAACACTCTACCAATAAGGGGTGAAACTATACCTTACTACACACATATACATTTACTATTGACATAATTCCACTTGTAGTGCCAAATAATGTTTTGCGGTGATTTATATAAAAACCAAGTGGAAAATGCACCAAAAGGCGCCCCTCAAAAGCGCATTCCCCGAGAACATCAAGCCCAAGGGAGAAAAGTCCATAAAATATCAATATCCAAGCACAAGCCCAAGAGGTCGAGGCCCGAGTCCAACATGAAATGATAAATAGGCCGCAGGACATGGGTTCAATATTTTGGGCATAACTTTCTCATACGAAATCGGATTTCAGCGTAACGAATACCGAAACGAAGCTAACTCCAAGGCCCACGTGCTCCTGCAAAAGTTCAGGCCAAACGGCCCACATATTGGTGCGGGCGCACCGTGGTGCGCGCGCACCCTCCCGAGGCCAAATCAGCCCATCTTCGTCCCCGGGCGCCCATCTCGACCGAAAAGTTTGGAGGCGGTGTTTGCTTGCCCGTAAAAAACGGTGCGGGATTAGTACCAAATGGCTTAGCCAAGAGAGGATCCCATGATGAAGGTCCTATAAATAGATGGGCACTCCTCACTTGTAACACACACCACACAATGTAGCCTCTCTCTTCTTCTTCTTCTTCTCTTCTTCTTTCTTTTTTTTCTTCTTCTTTTCTTTCTTCTTCTTCTCCCTCTTCTTCTTTTTTTCTTCTTCTTCTTCTTTCTTCTTCTTCTTCCTCTTTCTTCTTCTTTTTTTTAGTTTGTACTTAGGAGGAGTTGGGCAAGGAAATAAAGGAGACAAGACATTTTGGAGCTATTCGGTATGATCAATTTAGAGTTCTTCATCTTGTTCTTGTTCTCTACTTATCAATATAGTCATGTTCTTGAATTAGAGTAAAGTTCTTGTGATATAATCTTGGTTGAAGAACTAGTCTATAGTTCCTATATCATGATCTTGTCTTATAGAACTTTGTGCTTAGTCTATCATACATACATGTTTAGACCAAAGCGCTAGATTGCTATGAAGAGTTCTACCTAGAGTGAGCCTTGGTTGATGTTGGGTTGAGGGATTGATAGTCGTTCCTTCGGGGGCGGCGCTCTAGTAGAAGGACCTCGGAGACGGGTAAGCCTTGTTAACACGCTAGAGTGATAATCACTAGTGTAGACGTGGTGTTGCGGGCTAGGGGTTGCCTATCTTTTGTGGCGCATCCCACGGTTGTGGGGTAGGCGGTTTGGTCGTGACAAGCCTTGTCCGGCCCCTTGAAATCCCCCACGTTCGGGTGCGGCGCAGTGCTAATTGCCGGACATCGTTTCTTTGGCGTAGGGGCCGGGTGCCCCCGGTAATTCGGGCAGGGACCTTGGCTTTCTTGAACTAGAATCTCTAACAGTTGAACATGTGTGTATCCGCTATCTTGACATGACTATCTAGGATATGCCTGCTCCATATTAGATTTATTCTTTTATTCATTCTTTTATATTTATCCTTGAGATTGGCTCGAGTGTGTGTGTCAAGTTATCCTATTACCTATCCTATTTTACCCCTATTATGAGCATTGGTCTATTATACATTCGTGTCATCTTGACCATGTCCGAATTAGAGACTTTTACACCATGCCTTCCTTTGGGAAAAAAATATAAATAACGATACCCCGAATACTTCGGGTGAAATGCTACAATGATAGATCCGCGGCGCTTGCGGATGAATATCTTCTTTGGCAAGATCTATCCCGTTGACGTTCCCATTAGGATCACCGACATGGTGGTTTTACTTGGGAATGTCAACGGCGCATTTCGGGCGCCGTTATTAGAGATGGGTTCTAAACCTGTTTCTAGTGATTGCGCTTAAGAAATGCAACAAGAAGCCGCGTGGATTCTCCAAGACCACAGAAGCCACCGTGGAAGTCCATATGGAAGGGCCCCCTTCCACCCCCCTTCCACCACCGCGGATCACACCGTCTCGACCATCGGCGACCTTCACGCCGGCGGCGCG
This sequence comes from Hyparrhenia diplandra, assembly GCA_015847255.1. NCBI lineage: Eukaryota > Viridiplantae > Streptophyta > Magnoliopsida > Poales > Poaceae > Hyparrhenia > Hyparrhenia diplandra. The sequence goes on from JADLZK010013348.1 coordinate 670,894, forward strand.
GTGCTCGCGGGGTCACGGTCTCCTCCGATCCGGTTTTGTCGGAGGTTCAAATTTCAAAGGACGTGAGTCAAGGGGCTGCAACAAACTCCTTTTCCTCCTTTGGGCTCAGCCCATACCGTACAGCCCAACCAAGCACCACCGCTCCCCGCTTTCGTGAGACCTAGTCGCCGCCTCGTGAATCCGGTGGGTGTCGCCGAGCTCCTACCATCGAAGCTGTCCTACCCGCCCGTTCTCATGGCGAGGTCCGAAGTCGCCGATTCGGGCCGGCGGACCACGACGAGTCAGCCGCGGTGGAGGGGAGGATCGGATTATGGTGCCGCGGGCGAGATGCCGGTGCTGGTCGAGGGGAGGTGGGCCGTGGAGAGCGCGGACGTGGTGCCACGGACGTAGGTCGCGGGATGGCCCGCGGGCGTGGTCGCGGTGGCGGCTCGCGGCCGGCGCGGGTCGCTGGATGGTGCCGGATCGTGGGTCGCGCGACCGCGTGGCCGCGGGCGTGTGGCGTGGTGCCGCCGGGCTGGTCGGGGCGCGGCGACCGGGTGCCATCTCCGGCTCGGAGACGTGAACCCGCCCACCCACGAGGTGGAAAACCCTCGTGTCCAATCAACCGAGGCAAAAGGAGATACCGCAGTGGTAGATCGAGGCCAAAGCCGGAAGCGACCTGGTAATGTGGAGTGTGTCATTTGTTTGGAACAGCATTACGCCAAACCAATGTCCGCTTTGCGCGGACCAAAGCCATCGGGTTGCCTACGCGGTGCAGCCTGAGGATGGCATAGGTTTCTTCCAAATTCAAGCCGCAAATCTCAACGACATTGTCTCTTTCTCTCGTAATTCGATTGCAGCCCAAATTACAGTTCAACGGGGAGGTTCCTCCTAGTCCGCTGCTGTCCGAGCTTGCAAGGATCATCCCGTGCGCGTTGGCATTGGGGAGTGCAGGAGGTGAGGGGTCTGTCCTATATTGTTCCTTTCCCCGAGCAAAGAGGAGTTAGACCGCATGGTAGCTATTCAAACATTTACTACTCGAGAACAAAGAAGGTACCCTCTTGTTTAAAAACATATGTGGATGATGTTAAGCCAATTAAAGTGCTAGACAAGGTTTGGGTGACTATCACAAACGTACCACGCCCACTTCGTTCGTTCCTTCAGTTGTGGGCTGTTGGCACGATGATTGGTGCAACCTAAAAAGGTGGATATGTGTCATCTCGGCATGATGTGAGAGATCCAATTTTGGTGGCGGTTTTGATCAGAAAAAAAATCCCGCCATTTGGAGACGTTTGTGTCAAAGGGGAACTCTTTCGCCTTTATTTCAAGCCCGACGAAGAAGAACCTCAGATTAATCCTGATGACGATGATCTCCCGGGAAATGAGGATAAGGATAATGATGGTGATCGAGAGATGGAAGAAGCGGAGGATGATGATACCCCTAAATTTCCGAGAGAAGGGCAGTTCTTCTTCAGCTGGTGGTGGCACTTTACCTTCGCTTTCGAGGGGTGCCGCCTCGAACAGGCAACCATGGATGCCGACACTTTTTTGAGGAGGTAAACAAATTTTTGGATGACAAGGTGATGGGACTTGACTGTACTAGTAACTCTCCTTTCAATGCGAATGGGCTGGCCATGTTTAATGCTCTGTTAACACCTCTAGTGAAACCTCATCCATTGGTGTCCTCAGTCTTGTGTGCTTCTCCTTTTGGGGGGTGCCCACCTTTGCTCTCCTATGCTAATGACGGTGAGCCGACTGGGACGGTCGAAGTGCACGCACAGGCCGCTGCGTTAAGGAGTTTGCTGATAATACCGGTGAAGGTTTTGCGCCGTCAGCTGCTGCTGTCGATGGGGTGCTTTGCGATGTCGCTGTGCCCTGTGATGATGTTGTTGGGGGCATTGAGGCGGTACTTTTAATGCTGGTGAAATGGCAATCTCGGTTGCTGCAGGTGACAAGGGATTTCTTTCCCTTGATGCAGCCGTCGATGAGTTCTCTGTGACCGATGAGATGTTTTCGGCAGCCTCAGACAAGAAGGTCACGTTGGCAGCGGCTGCTGTTTCTAAACACCAAGAGCTGTTGTTCGTCTCATCCACATCACTTGTGGGGGCCACCCTCGAGTTGCACCCCAAGGAAGGGTCCGTCCATGGTGAAGTACTTCACGATCAGGAAGCTGCTGCACTGGTGCAGCACGTTGTTGGTGTTGACCTTGGTGAACAGGGGCACCTATTTCTAACAGGGGCTGCTGTGATGCAGTCCAAGGCTGATGCCGAACAGGAGCTACAGCCGGCGGGTGCTGATGTTATCGCTGAGGTGACTGCTGGTGCTGTTGAACCGGCCAGTACTGGGATTGCTACCGCCCAGGCTGCCGGACAGGAGGTGGGGGAGACGTGCACTGCTGCTGCTACGTTCGGAGTGCCGACCCGGGAGTCGCCGTGGTGGGACTGACGCCCACTTCGACCACCGCGGCTGCCGGCCTTGGTGGACAGGTGGGTGGGGAGGGTGTGCTGCTGAGGGGTTGCCGTTGGCGCCCTCCTCGGCTTCGCTTCCCTGCCTGAGGTTGGTGGACGAGTGGCGAACACACCGTTGGGACTGTTGCTGCTGTCGACACGGCTAGTGCTGCAGCTGCTGCTCTGGGGTTGGCTAGTGCTGCTGCCGATCACGACATTCTCAGCACACCGCCTCTTCGTTGTTGGGCGGAGGCGGTGGCCACCACAACACTTCTTCGACGGAGCAGGAGGAATGCGATGAAAGCGGATGAGCACACCCTATCCAAGACAGAACGGATGGCAAAGAAAAAGAACCTTGAACCGTCGGGTAACTCGTTTTCTAGCTTTTCCGATCCTGTTATTATTTCAAAACTTGGTAGGGTAAGCATTGACCTTAGTTCTTCTGATGTTGTTGCTATTAAAAATCTAGAGGTTGATAGATTAGTTCTTTCCGCTAATTCTAAGAAATCAAAACCTAGATCTACTAATTTTAATAGCGATGATGAAAAAAGGATGAACGCTTTGATTGGTTTTCGACCACATTTGTGGGGATTTCAACGAGAACTCCCTCGGTAGCGGAGAATGATCATATTATAGATCTATCTCCCATCAAGCGTAGAAAAAAATATAATAAGACCAAGTCTCCTAAAAAGCCAAAAACTCCTTCCAAAATAGTTTTAAAATGAAAGAAATTTTTTGAATAGCAGAGGTCTTGCGTGACTTGGCTAAACACCGATTTACGGGCTGAATTAGTTAGCGAGAGAGGAGCGAGATAAATTTTATTGCCCTTTTTCGAGATCGGGTCGTGACGACTTCCGGATCATGTCCTCAAAAATTTTTGTGGAGGGCGTGACTTTCTTTGGCATGTCATGGCTCCCCATGGTAGGTCCGGGGTATTTTACTTGGAGCCGACTTGTCAATTTTTGACATTGGAGCCATTGATGAAGGGATTTCTATGTGAAATTCACTTTGCGATATAAAAAGAATGACTTCAAATTTGTCCTTTATTCTATTTATGGACCATCACAACATCAAAAACAAGAATGCTTTTCTAGCTGAAATGGCTAACGCTTGCTCCAAAGAAAGTCTCCCTTATATTATAGGCGGGGATTTTAATATAATGTGTAGCCCTGATGATAAAAGCAGCGGGGATTTTGACTATAAATGGCCGAATCTTTTTAATGCGGTCATTGAATCTCTGGATCTCAGAGAAATTACCATGTCAGGCCGCCAATGCACTTGGGCAGGACCTGGGGACAACCCAACTTTTGAAAAGCTTGATCGGGTCTTAGTTAGTACGGATTGGGAGCATCAATTCCCCGCTAAACGTGGTGGATCCGAGAGATCGTAATATCTCCGATCACACTCCCCTGTTTTTTAGCACCGGTGCTTCTACACACCGCACAAGGAGACCCTTTAGATTTGAAAGGGGGTGGCTAATAAGGGATGGGTTTTATGAAATGGTTGCAAATGTTTGGCAATCTGAAACTTCGGATCCAGCCCTTTAGAGCGATGGCAAGCTAAAATCCTAAAAACTAAGACAATATCTTAGAGGTTGGGCTGCAAATACTGTAGAACCTATAAGAAAGAAAAGAAGACCCTTTTAGAACTATTACACGACTTAGATAAAAGTCGAGACTCGATTGTCTTTCCGATCAAGAAATCAATCTCAAGCAATACTTAAAAGGGCGCTTTTAGTTTCTCTTTTGAGAGAAGAGGAACTTAAATGGTATGAGAGAGCCAAAGTGAAATCCTCATTAGAGGGGGATGCAAACACCAGGTTCTTTCACTTAGTGGCCAATGGGAAACACCGAAAACAACGTATTTTTTTAGACTTGAGGATAATCAAGGCGTTGTTATTGGTGATGACCGCCTCAAAAAGCCACATTACAAACTATTATAAAGATCTGTTCGACCACCGAGCAAACCGAAATAACTCGATGGAAGATCATATTATAGATATTCCACAAGTAACCCAAGAGGAAAATGATATTCTTATTGCCGACTTCAATCGAATCTGAAGTGAGGGAAGCTATTTTCCAAATGGAACACAACAAAGCTCCAGGACTGATGGTTTCCCTGCCGAATTCTATCAGGTTTTTTTGGGAGGTGATTAAGGACGACCTTATATCCATTTTTCAGAATTTCATAAGGAGTGTCTTGATCTTTTTAGTCTCAATTTTTGGGATAATCTCCCTAATCCCGAAAAACCCAAAATGCTACTACTATTCAGCAGTTTTCGACCAATTTAGTGTCCTTAATGTTAGTTTCAAAATTTTCACAAAAGTTGGAACTAACAAACTGAATAAAGTAGCTAAGACAAAGTGGTGAGTCCGACACGCATCGACATTCATGCCATGGAAGAAACATCATGGAAGGAGTAGTTATTCTACACTAAACTATCCATGAATTACATACTAAGAAAAGGAATGGCATCATTCTCAAAAATCAATTTTGAGAAGGCCTATGACAAGGTCAAATGGTCCTTCCTACAACAAACCCTACGTGATGAAAGGGTTCTCCCCAAATGGTGTAGATGGGTTCGTAATATGGTCATCGGAGGTAGTGTAGGGGTTAAAGTCAATGATGACATTGGCCCCTACTTCCGCACCAAACGTGGCCTTAGACAAGGAGATCCTATGTCTCCTATTTTGTTTAACATCGTTCTTCGATATGCTAGCTCTCCTCATTAATAGAGCAAAAGCCGATGGACAAATAGGGAGGAATTATCCCACACCTAATTGATGATGGTTTGTCCATTTTACAATATGCCGATGATACCATTATCTTTTTAGACCATGACTGTTGGTATTTGTTAAGCCTACGTAAATATTTATAATTTGTATAGTCCGCAGTTTAACGGATACCGGTGAGCATTTCACTTAAGGTGACAGTGGTTTTAAATATCGAATCCACAGGGGAGGATGGTGTGAGGAATAATCGAGGCATATAACTAATCCCCGAAAGTGTCAATCAAGGATGGAAAGGATCAAGAGGTAAGAAGATTTCTATGGTTGTCTAGTTCTCCTTCTTGTAAGTTATGTTGATATTGATCTTTAAAGGGATCGTACTCAAGGGAAAGTAAGGTCTAAAACTTACCACTCCCCAAAGACTTAGATCCTACGAGTCCTATCTACGGGAAGTGGAATACAAAGGACTCAATGGTACTTGTCACTACCACCATCTACCACTCTCCCAAGGTAGGGGGCACTCATAAGTAACTTTGATCTAGGCACCACGCCTACACCTATATACCCCTCTAATCTATAGATTCCCATAAATTAGAGTACTCAAAGAGTTATGAACAAAGAGAAAAATACTAACATCAAGATAATATGATACTTACTCAAATAAGAAGTTGCTCCACCATAGAAGTCTCAGGATCAAATGCCATAGGCCCTTGATCCCGAGAGGTACAAGCGTAGAGGAGTCACCCACATGTCCGGTGCTTCTCCTTCTTCTCCTCCACTCACTCTCTTTTGCTCTCAAGAATAGATCTAGAACTCTAATTAAGTTCTTTTTGATCTAATCTCTCAACTTGATATTCACTCATGATTAGATCTAATTAGATAGATCTAATCTACTTCTAATGATATGTCTAATTAAGCTCTAATTACATGTCTAATTCTACTTCACTAATCCCTTAGAGAGAGTTGATCCTTTGTAGGGACCCCTCTACTACTAAGAGTTAATGAGATAGAATAAGATAGTAATGAATTAGGGTTTAGCCTCAAAGGGTGGGGTCTTCTTTATATAGTCCTTGGCGATGAACGTGAACCCTTGGATCAAAAACCGACCTTGGCAACGGTGTAGATGCAACCTCAATGTCGGTGGTAAACCGCCATAGAAAGGAGAGACCGACAGTGGGACCCACGTGGCGCCGGTGAGGGGGTGTTGGCGGGCGCCAGCCATGGTGGGCCCCGCTGTCACCTCCTTCCCCGGTGTCTTCTCGGTGTCTTCTAGAATGTTTTAGTCCATAATTTGGGTTGAGTTGCTTCACGGTCAAGTCCGGTCTTCATAGGCCTTGTATATTCCGAACTTTCTCCAATATTCTCTGCATTTTCCCGTTAAGTCCCCTAAAAAAATATATAATTCACCAAAACTCGTGGAATTATGTTAGTTAAACCCCTAGACTTATGTTTGATATTCAATTTAAGCTCTTTTTTCATGTTTAATTGACTAGTAATTTTATGCTATAACAGGTGTCAACAAGCTCCCCAAGCTTACCTCTTGCTAGTCTCTTAGCAAGACACAAAATATAATATTAAACTTCTTACTTGGATCAGAGTTGCTGCAACGCTATCACACCTTTTAAAAAAGTACACATGCTTTCAAAATTTTCTCTCCGTGATAAAGATAAACTTTTTCAAACTTTAATTATTCAATTACCTCTTACCTTTTGGGGCTTTATATCTTTTTTCGCAATCTTGGGTAATTAAAAGATAGAAACAGTCAAGCCAAGTACTAAATCTCAAACTCTTTTTGATTAACTCGTCCTTCCGAGTTTTTGCTTTTTTTCAAATAAAACTCAAAGTTCCCAAAGATGACTCTCTTAAGGCTCTCGTTGTGGTATTTGTGGATCCTTTCTTAGGAAATAAGATAGTGTTTGCCTTACTCTCATAATATGTAACATTTTAGCTAAGGCAATAACATACTATGCCTTCTTTTTCTCTCACCTAATATCTAAGGTTTATATATCCGAGCTCATAGGTAGGGAGAAAATAAAATAATTTTCTTACTAAGCATATATCGTAAATTCAAGCAATGGATCCAAAGATACAAGTCACACTGATCAAGTGGTGCATGTGTATGGTGGATAGAATATATATATATGGTAGTAAAGTATGAAGTGAATAGAATAGAGGAGGAATCTTACTTTTGCTCCTTTTTGGAATTCTTCTCTTTTTTATAATCTTTTGTACAGAACCTGGGTTGTATCTCTTTCTTTTTTCTTTTTTTCTTCTTCTCTTTTTTTTTAATCAAGAGAGGTGGACTCGCCGCCCTCGGACTTGTGTCCATTATTTCCTCTCTTATAAAGATGTGGGTTCTATCGACCCTCGGACACTTGTCCATTATTCATCTTTATTTTTAGAGATGTGGGCTCTACTCTCCCTCGAACACTTGTTCATTTTTCATCTTTTTTATTTAGGGAGGTAGGCTCTACTCGCCCGTAGGACTTTTGTCCATTTTTCATCTCCCTTTCTTTTTAAAGATACACAACCCAGATCTCTTTTTGCAATAATTTTTGAGAGGTATAAATGATGGAGCTTTTGTAAGATATTGGCTAGCAATGAATGAGTGAATGGGTATAGTAAATAGTGGATGTGTAGAGTGGAATATAGTAGAGTGGAATGAAGTGAAATGGGTGGAGTGTACATGATCAGCATGACAAGTTTCTAAGGGTCGATAAAGATTGAACAAACTCAATGCAAAGCAAGCCTATATATATATATATATATATATATCTATATTTTTCAAAAGGTTTTCCTATTCTAAGGAGTATGTATATATATGGCTATGGTAGGAGGTTCACACTCTTGTCACACAGGAACTTATCATGTGCATTTTCAATTTTCAAAATATAAATCTCCGTAAATCTAGTGTCACTAAGAGTAAGATTAAATAGTAGCTCAGACTATCATATATCATATCCGTCAATTACCTAGACTTTAGAGCAAGCATTTGCAACCCATATGTTTCAGGTTTCAAAGTAAAAATTAATTTTGCAAATGGAGCTCAAGAGAATTTATGCTTGAAAGCTAGGTACTAGAAAAGTATAACAACGGAGCAAGTATTCATCATTTCCATGCATGAGATCTAGCTTCAGAGATTATTTTATGTAGGTGGAAAAGAAAACTTCTTGTACACTCCTTTTTTTATTTATTTATACTATAAGATCACACTTCTACTAAAGACTCTGTAAACAACTTTATGAACTAAACTCATAGCAAACTAGCAAACCAAAATATTAACTAATAATAATAATAATATAAATATAGTAGTAGAGATACTTGTCGTGATAATCGGGGTGCACTCCCCAAGCTGGATTGACGTGTCGGGTTTATTGATGTGGAAGTTGAGGTAGACAAAGTGACGATGAAGTCGGTCTATCATGTTTATCTTCCTTGAAATCCTGCTGAACTCAAATAGACAACAAAGCTAGTGGAACTTGATTAAGTGTTAGTGGTTCTCGCCACATAGGCTTCATGTGTCTAAATATTTTCAAGATGGATAATGATTATTATATGTAAAACTTCAGCAAGATTTTTCTTTGAAATATTTTTGGAATTTTATAATTTCATATGCATGCAAAGAACTATAATGCAAATGCAACTAGATGAATGCATAATTATTTTTTGTGCCACCACAGTGAATATCCTTATGGGTTGTTACACACCTCAAGATTATTCACATGGGGCTTTAGAATTTTTCAATGTAGTGCTAATGCATAAATGTAAATATGCTAAAGGAAAAATGATTATGCAATGCAAGAAAATAAATATGCTAATGCAAGATGCAAAAAGATAAATATGATATGCAATTTAAAGATGCAATGCTAAGAATTAAATATGGATAACTACCAAATTACCTTTTGGTGAGGGTTCAATGTTTTAAGTCCTTTGAACAAGACTTCTTACCTTACTCACTCCTCAAGTGTATCATCTTATCTTTGGTGTTGCGTCTCTAGAGATAGTGATCTTAAAGGATGGCATCACCCATGTTGCTTGCATGTCCCATGGTTTGAAGTGAAACTTTGACAAAGGGAAGCGAGCAACATCTTGTTTAGTGTGCATGCTTTGTGGGTCAGACATCTCCTTATAGAATTTTGAGAGAGTGAGATACTCCTCCATGTTGTGCTCAAAGTATGTCCCGCTTACAAAGACAAGGTAGAGATCAAGTGCATGGGCTCTGTTGGTGGGAAAACACCAACAGAACCAAAACCTTCTTCGTTCTTCTCTACTCTTAAGCACATTAAACAAGGCAGAGTTAATATTTAACAATTTTATTTATTTATGATGAGGGTGATAAGATCACAAGATAGAACATCAACGTTAATGATTATGACTATCTTGCAAAAGCAGGATGAATAAGATTAACTCTAACATGTTTGATTCTTTATTTATGAGCATGCCATAATTAGGGAAAAGCTTAATGAATGATAACTTACATCAAGATGTTACCTTTTATTAGAGTGTGACAAAGACCGTAACAACTTGTGGTAATTATTACCTTTTGCTTGGAGCTTTCCTCATTTGGTCTTTTGTATTATCTTGCTCCTAACTTGTCTCCCTTTATTGCATCATCCTTTCTTTCTTTTCCTTTGAATTGTGTTAGAACCTTTTTGCTCCTCTCATGATTTTATTCCTATGTCATTAGTTGACAGCACATACCCAAAGGAATATACAAGTAATAACAAGGGTAATGTTGTTACAGAGCTAAAGGAATCTTTTATTCTACAAAGGGTTTTGGATGTAAATTTTAACATGTGCTTACTATTAATTTTTTCTCTAATGGGAAATCTTAAGATTGATTTTTGATGCATGACATTTATAAACATTCAACCTTTAGAGAGATAAAGTAGTATTGAGTAGAGGGATTGCAAACCGTAGAGTGATGGTAGCTTGTCATATCCAATTTATAGAACAAATTGAACAATAGATTATATGTGCACCCTAGGATCAATCGCGGACATATAATGACAAAATTAAAGGAAATAGTATCATCCGAAAGTGCCTTATTACATCACGAACTGTATCTCAAAACATAAATAACATAAAAGTATTAACAATAATAAGGAAACTAGCTAAGCTTCGTGGCGCCTTCATCTCCATGGAAGATCGATCGGGTTGACACTCAAGCCTAGTAGTCATCTTCATAGGGCTGATAACCATGGCCATCTGTACCCATCCGGGATTTTCCTAAAAATGAAATATAAAGCAAGCGTGAGTACACAACGTACTCAACAAGTATAGCATGGATAGATGAGGCTCAAAAGTTTCGATTAACGGTTAAATGGTAAGCTTTTAATAAGTCAAAGTTTTATTCATTCTAATCATTCTAAGTTCTGCTTAGGCACCTTTTATTCCCCAACAATTAATTAAGATCACCACTGTTCCAAAGATCACCATTATTCACCATTATCATGTTGCTTATTCCGTCAAGTTTTTCGGGCCGCCATAACCGTGGAGCACGGCTGTTATAACAGATTTTACTCTGCAGAGGTGTACACTTTCACCGTGAGTTATGATTTCCAAATGTAAAGGCTCATGACTTCCATTACAATCGAAAATCATACATAGCCTTTCGAAAGATTATCTAACAAGTTGGAGCCACTATAGGTTTCTTGGCCGAATGATATAGGACCAACCTTCCCGATGGCACAATGACACGCAGCCCTATACACAAGGGGACGTGGACCGCGACTATACCCAACCGACAACCCCTTTTTGCGCCACACAAGGGTAACCCCCAACAAATTAGACACGAGCTTTTAATCAACTACAGATCGAGCCACATGACCCTCCCAGCTTGTACGGTTTTCCCGCCTTTTGCCAACGGATCGGTCCTTAAGGAGGGCCAAGAGCATCAAAAGAGCTCTCTCCTGTTGTTTCATTATCATGTTCACCATCATCATTCATCTCATAACATCATTACTAATCATTGGGTTCATTTATATTTTAGTTGAGCGCCAGCAAACTACCCAATGCATATAACCCAAGGTATCAAGGAAAGATAACAAAACTAGGACAATCCTTAAACAAATTAATTAAACTCATGCACATGAATTAATGGTTAAAGGTGAATAGGTCAACAAGGTAAAACCCAAGCTATACTTGCCTTAAAAAAGTAAATATCCTTCTTCACGACCAAAGCTTCAAAGAATTCCTTGACCACTGCTTCTTGATCACCACGTAAAGCTCACCGACTATACCGATCAACCCGCAAAGAACATACAAGCATCCACGCATTCATACACGATGCAAACAAAATAGATACTATGAGAACAGTACACCATCAGCAAGTAAATGAATTTAAAAGGTTATAAAACAAAAGTACGTGTCACTACGATCACATAGACGCGAATTTCAACCAAATCGGGCTAAAACGACGGTTATGCACTAAACAAGATTAACATTAATAAAATAATAAATTAAATACAAACTCGAAATTTAAAAGTTTGAAAAGTTGATTAACAGTTTCATAAACACGTAGATGACGATATTACGAACCCAACGCAAGTTGAACGGGCTAATCGGATTTAAAACGACAAAGTTATAAGCATTTGAAATCAGTGGCAAGCTTGTAAATAGACTGAAGTTGATTTCGGAATTAAAACAAATAAATTTCTTTTTATAAATCGGATCCGAGAACCTATGCGTAATTAACCATAGACCTCAGGGACTCTTTAACAAGATAGCCGGACGAAAGGGTATCTGGCGATCTGAACCGTCGGATCGAGATCTGACGGCCAAGAACAGATCGGGGAGAGGGGGCGGCGCTCTGGCCGGAGAAGAGGCCGACCGCGGCGGCGGCCATGGCCGGCGGCGAGGACCTCGCCGGAGAAAGTAGAACCGGCGATTCCGGCCACAAAAACGGACGCAGCCGGTACCGTTCGAAAGAGGAGATCGAGGGCGTCTCACCACGGGCAACAGGAAGCTCCGGGGCGGCTCGAGGACGGTGCGCGAAGAGAGGAGGCGGACGGCGGCTTCCTGCACAGTTCGGCGACGCCGTGTGAGCGATACAGTGCAAGAAAAAGAGGGAGAAATGCACCGGCGGGTTCGCATGGACGACGCGGAGCTCGGCAAGGGGCTCACTGTGGTGTTGGTGCGACGGAACGACGAAGTCGACGAGCAGCAGGACGGCGGCAACCCGACTAGGGTTTCGAGGTTGCTGCTTGCGTCGCGACGGGGAAAGGAGTGCTGCAGCGCTCGCGGCTTGGCTTATGTAGGCGGGTGCGTGCGCGTAGAAGGAAGGCAGCGACAAATTCTGGGAAGGAAGCGGCATCTGCGGGAGCCGGCGTCCACGACTCGAACGGAGACAGGGAAACGACGCACAGACGGCCTGTGCTCGTGCGCCGCACGTGCGTTCGGCAGAGGCCGAGCTGGGCCTGGTGCTCGCGGGTTCAAGCTGGGCTGGTCGTGGCCGCTGGAGCCCAACGTGAAGAGGGGGAGGTGCAGCGGTGCAGCTGCTGCTACCTCGAGTTGTACCGTGCCTGGTAGCAAATCAAGGGAAGGCTCGGTCCAGCAAAAGAAAACGAGAAAAGAATAGCAGGCCAAAGGCCTACGGCTGAAGTGGAGAAAGGAGAAAAAGAACAAAAGAAAATCCCTTTTCTTTTATTTGAACACTTTTCACAATACATTTGCAAATGGATTTCTTTTTTTTTTTTTAAACCAAAACCAGCCATTACAATAAAGATGAGGCACCAGTATGAATGCATCAACATGTATCTAGATCCTATGATAAATTTTAATTTAAAAAAATGTTATTTTCCTATGTTTCATGAGCTCAAAAATTCAAAATTAAATCATTTTAGCTTTATTTCCTAAAGTGCAAAATTTGGGGTGTTACATAGCTTGAGAAGAAGAAGAGTAAAATGTCAGATCTTTTAAAGGAGTGGACCTTCCTCCCCCATGCTCAAGCCTTCCTGTCACTTAGTACTTTAAGTGTGAATGCTGAACCATCCCTACTTGTGTGTTGCAATCACCATGTCCTTAGATGTTGTTCGGCCCTTTTTTGTTCCCCAAAGTTAGTGACCAAGAATATCCGAAGGGAACTTGTCCTAGGAACATGTTGTTGTTTTTCTATGGGCCTTCATGTTCTCAGATTTTCATTATTTTTATTTTTTAGAACATAAGACAAAAGTTGTATACCATATGTGATTTATATTTACTTGCCTGTCTTTGATGTTCTTGTGGCCCATTGCTTTGTCCATCTACTTCGTTGAGTGTTTACTTTTCGTGATCATGGTGTATGGCACTCTTCTTTATAGAATAGACATAGCATAGATTCTTTTTCGCAAAATATTAGTGGACACATACCCGAGGGAGTATACAACATGGTTGAAGCAGGGGTTGTTATCCAAATTTTATAAGATCTTACCTATGCTAAAAAAAGATGGTTCTTTGATTATTCTTAGCACAAATTTTAATTATTATCTCTTATATTTTAATTATGGTTGCACTCTTAGCATATGGATCAAGGCAAAGCTGAATTGTGGCAAAAGACTGAGTGAATGATTTGAGACTTACAGTTCTCCCATGAATGATGAATGAACCGTGTCTTTTTGCACAATGTTCGAAGTTCATTATATGCCTTGCTTCATCTCTCGATCTGAGCTCATCTCTTTGACTTACCCGAATTGGATTGAGAGTTTTTCTTTTTCTGCGGGGGTTAGTCTAAAAATATACCAAAGATCTACTACAACCTACTATTGATTCAAAAATCAACCTAGACACCACGTCCAATTTGATTCAGAAGGCATTTTAACCTAAGCACCACGCTTAATTTAAAAACCTTTAGAAGTAAAATCAACACACCCTCAGTTCAAAAATCAAACTAGACACCTTGTCTAATCTAATTTAGGAAAACAACTTAAACTAAGCACCATGCCTAATTTAAAGAAGGTGCATGAAAGTACATCAAAACCAAATCATATAATATAGCAGTATAATGGTAACATGAAAACTTTTAAAGAGATTTATTCAAACAGAGAGAAAATAGTGTAGTAACTAGAGCATGCATTAAAGGTAAAGACAACCAAGATAAGGTAGCAACATGACAAGATATATATGAATGATTCAATGTTGCTCAATAATACCTTTTACATTGTCATCCTTCGTTTCTCTTTGCTCTTGCTGTAATGGTTAGTAACAAAAATACCCGAAGGAATATTCTCATAATTATATCTCTATGCTCACTACACAAGGGGGTATTATAGCAAAAGATCTATACTTATATTACTTCCCCTAGAGTGCTTGTTTTAGGACAAAAGCTCGCCCTTGGGAAACCTTCAAAGATGATTCAAGATGATGAAGAGGTTTTCCCTTAGATTACCAATCTCAACTATCAAGCCAATAAGATCAACAACCTCCTTTTCCAAATCATTATGAACAATCATCTCAAGGGGGTTTGAGATCTTGTAAGTGGCAAGATTAGAGATGGTAATTAATTCAGGAGTTTGCTCACATGGGCAAGGATTGGATAGAATATTTAGAATGTAACTCCTATGCTCATGGATGTTCTCCAATGACGGATAATGCTCTTTCTGATTTTCCTTAGATCCTTTATGATGTCTACACTTGGGCTTTCTAAGATCGTAGGTAGACTCAAGAAAAAGAACACTAGAGGATTCATTGGGGTCAAGGATGAGGTTGAAGTGGGTTTAGATAAGTTATCTAATCGGAATAGAAGGGGAGAAGATATGAATGGATTCTAGATAGTTTTACTCTCCTTCTATGGCATTATTAGATATGCCATCCTTGGACTCCCAACGCCCTTTGTAAGAATAAGGATGCTTTCTAAGAGACTCTTTCCTTAAGAGGATTTGGTTTATAGGCACTCAAAGATCTCTTTGTGAAGCTAGAAGTTTGTCTCCCAAAATCATCACCATAAAAGAATCAAGGATAGAATTACTTCTTCCCTTGGAGGTGTTTAGAATATGGATGATTTAGGATTGGTAGCTAATCAAAGGATTGGAAAGATTATGATCTGGCTATCAAAAACTTCTTCTATGATCTAGAGAATAATTCCTTTTCTTCCTTTGGGTGTTCATGGAAAATTCTAAGGAAAAGATCATACCTCACGAGTTTGTCAAGGACAAACCTTGCTTAGAAAAGAAAAGAAAAGTTCCTCTAGAAAATCAAAAGATGATGGTCATGCGAACAACTTTTCTAGGATGAGTCCCAAATACATTATCCTTTGTAAACGATACGATTTGGCCCGAGGTTAACTTCAGAATTCCCCCCCTATAATAGGTTGTTTCATGATCATTTAGCTCAACCGTAGAGACACAGCTCATGGCCAAGTGATGAGATAGGTTCTATAGAGTCTAGTGGCCTGAACTTGTGCTTATGGATGCAGTATAAAGATAGATGTGGAATCCGAGGATCCCAAAAAGATATAAAAAGAAAAGAAAATATAAAAAGAAAGACTACACTAAGATATGGTACAAGATTAGTTATGCTCAATGTTTTCTCAACAATTAATCCTCCCCGGCAACGGCGCCAGAAATGCTTGTTGCTATTTGTTAAGCCTACAGAAATATTTATAATTTGTATAGTCCGCAAGTTTAACGGATACTTGGTGAGCATTTCACCCAGACAGGGTTTTAAATATCGAATCCAATGGGGAGGATGGTGTGAGGAATAATCGAGGCATATAACTAATCCCCCGAGTGTCAATCAAGGATGGAAAGGATCAAGAGGTAAGAAGATTTCTATGGTTGTCTAGTTCTCCTTCTTGTAAGTTATGTTGATATTGATCTTTAAAGGGATCGTACTCAAGGGAAAGTAAGGTCGAAACTTACCACTCCCCCAGCACTTAGATCCTACGAGTCCTATCTACGGGAAGTGGAATACAAAGGACTCAATGGTACTGTCACTACCACGATCTACCACTCTCCGACAGGTGGGGGCACTCATAAGTAACTTTGATCTAGGCACCACGCCTACACCTAAGTATACCCCTCTAATCTATAGATTCCCATAAATTAGAGTACTCAAAGAGTTATGAACAGTAGAAAAATACTAACACTGAAGATAATATGATACTTACTCAAATAAGAAGTTGCTCCACCATAGAAGTCTCAGGATCAAATGCCATAGGCCCTTGATCCCAGAGGTACAAGCGTAGAGGAGTCACCGACATGTCCGGTGCTTCTCCTTCTTCTCCTCCACTCACTCTCTTTTGCTCTCAAGAATAGATCTAGAACTCTAATTAAGTTCTTTGATCTAATCTCTCAACTTGATATTCACTCATGATTAGATCTAATTAGATAGATCTAATCTACTTCTAATGATATGTCTAATTAAGCTCTAATTACATGTCTAATTCTACTTCACTAATCCCTTAGAGAGAGTTGATCCTTTCTAGGGACCCCTCTACTACTAAGAGTTAATGAGATAGAATAAGATAGTAATGAATTAGGGTTTAGCCCTGGGGGCAGGGGGTCTTCTTATATAGTCCTTGGCGATGAACGTGAACCCTTAGATCAAACCGACCTTGGCAACGGTGTAGATGCAACCTCAATGTCGGTGGTAAACCGCCATAGAAAGGAGAGACCGACAGGTGGGACCCACCTGGCGGCCGCCAGTGAGGGTGTTGGCGGGCGCCAGGCCATGGTGGCCCCCCCTCAGCCTCCTCCTTCCCGGTGTCTTACGGTGTCTTCTAGAATGTTTTAGTCCATAATTCGGGTTGAGTTGCTTCACGGTCAAGTCTGGTCTTCATAGGCCTTGTATATTCCGGAACTTTCTCCATTATTCTCTGTATTTTCCTGTTAAGTCCCTGAAAATATATAATTCACCAAAACTCGTGGAATTATGTTAGTTAAACCCCTAGACTTATGTTTGATATTCCATTTAAGCCCTTTTTCATGTTTAATTGACTAGTAATTTTATGCTATAACAGGTGTCAACAATGACCCAGAGCAAGCAAAAAATTTGAAACTCTTGCTCTGCGTTTTTGAACAATTATCCGGTCTAAAGATTAATTTCCACAAGAGTGAAATCTTCTGTTATGGTGATGCCAAAGAGATGGAACATTATTATACAACACTCTTTGGTTGTAATACAGGGGTATATCCTTTTAGATATTTAGGTATCCCTATGCACCATAGACAACTCCTAAATTCTTAATGGAGAAAAGTAGAAGAACGCTTTGAACAAAAACTTTCTTGTTGGAAAGCAAAATACCTATCCTATGGGGGAGACTTGTTTTGTTAAACTCGTCTTGAGTAGTCTCCCCTATGTTTATGATGTCCTTTTTTGAGATCCCAAAAGGAGTCCTCAAAAAAAATCTTGATAAATTCAGATCAAGATTCTTTTGGCAAGGGTCTACAAGAAAACATAAATATAGACTCGCTAAGTGGGACATCCTATGTCGTCCTAAGGATCAAGGTGGTCTTGGAATTATAGATTTGCACCTACAAAACAAATTCTTATTGGCTAAATGGATTGTCAATCTTATAAATACCGATGGTACGTGGCAATCCTTGCTAAGGAACAAATATTTGAATTCCAGGACTCTAACCCAAGTGTCAGCCAAACCCAATGACTCTCATTTCTGGAGAGGCCTCATGCATATTAAAGATGATGTTCTTGATAAAGGTTGTTTCCTAATTAAAGATGGAACCACTACGAGGTTCTGGGAGGACACTTGGTTAGGTGATAAGCCCCTCAATCTTAGATCCCCGAGCTTATTTAATATAGCAAGGGATCGGCATGCAACAGTTTCAAAAGTTTTGTCCTCTAACCCTCCTAATATCTCATTTAGGAGATCTTTAGTGGATAATAACCTTTCTGAGTGGCTAATCCTAGTGGCCCAGGTCTCTAATGTGGCTTTGGTGGATGGTAAAGACTATTTTAGATGGCTATTATCTAGGTCTGGAGTTTTCTCCGTCCGGTCTATGTATCTTGATGCTATAGATACAAATCCACCATTCCGACATAAGAGAAATGAAATGGAGAATACCTCTAAAAATTAAAATTTTCCTCGGTTTGTACAAAGAGGTGTCGTTTTGACAAAAGACAACCTCATGAGAAAAATTGGAAAGGGAGTCAGAAATGCGAAAGTGTTGTAGTATGAATGAAACTATCCAACACCTCTTTTTTGACTGCCCTAGCCAAGATGATTTGGAGGATTATTTTCTATGCCACTAAGCTTACCCAATCTGTTTCAATTAACCATATGTTTGGTACCTGGCTTCATAATCAACATAAAAAGTCTAAGCCACTGATTTGGGTTGGTGTGGCAGCTTTATTCTGGGCCATCTGGAGATGTCGTAATGACACGATTTTTTAAAAAATGAAATCTAACTCTATTATGTAGGTTATCTTCGGGGAGCTTATTGGATGCACTTCGGGCCCAGTTGCAGCGTCTTTGAGCAAACAAAGGACGCCCTCGTTGCATTGAGCAAACAATTGGAGATGATTGCTTTAGAAATTTCCAATAGAGGATGGAAGCATAATTTTCGTTTGCTTTAGTTCCAATGTCTATGTCTACATTCGGCTTGCACCTGTCGTTTTTTCATTTTTCAAACTGTGTAATAATTGGCTGTGTACATCCCTCGATGTAGAGGCCGGATTTTATTATCCATTATCTAAAAAAAAATCTCAGGCTGGGATTCATAGTGGAGCGTGAGCGTGAGAGTGTGTGCATGACACGCAGGTGCTGTGCTGCTCCACAACACTCTGTCTTACTGACTGGGGCATACAACCTCTCCTTGCTAACATCGGTCCTCTCTGGAATCAGTGCTGTGGACAAGTTGAATGGATCCATGAATTTGCGGCTGATAAATATGTTTGAAAACCCAATTTTGACTTGCTTGATCTTGCACATATATATGTTGGCAATAAATTTATGCGCTATGAACTGATGTATGCGTTGTGGCTCAATTTATCATGTTACTGAAGGATCACCAAAGCTCAATTTATCTTGTTATTGAATGGATCCATGAATGTGCAGCACCTTCGTTCTGTGTATACTTCAGAAACACTTCATTCTTGTACATTTCATTCTTATATTCTCGCTCCGTATCATTAAAAGATGTCGCTTTGAGGTGTTGGGACAGCCATTTGGACAAATCAAGTCATCCTAGGTTTTTAAATAAGCTTTTAGGCAATATTGCCCCTGTCACTTTTGTTCGGTTGCACCGAACAATAAATCGCACTGCTTCCTTATTGCTTCCACTCAATAACGTCTGCTTCAATGCTTGCGCATGCCTCTGCTCGCTGCACACATGACTCAGAGAATGACGTCAAGAACATGTCCGAGGTCTGAGTGCCGTGCCGAAGACTGTCTCGTCCATAGTGAGTTCACATCAGAGGAGGCTGTCTTGTCCATGCAATCGCTGCACGTTGTGCAGCAGTTTATGGGCATGGTCTACTAAGAACGTGGCAAGCGAGAGGCCCGCAGACTACACAATAGGACTTGAACCTTTTGCAGTGCCTCTCATTCTCAGTGCCAATAATGCTGTATACAGTACTCAAGGTTCAAGAACCGAGGCTAAACAGGAAATGTCCTTGGAAGTGATCTGATATAAGCATCTTGAATTTGCATGTTTCTCTCATCCACCATTAGCTGGACGGATCCCTCCGCTCGGAACTGATATATATGGGCTAGTTATGCAAGCATGCATGAGTCAATTTATCATGTTCTTCACATAGTTTACTACAGTTGAACACAGATTATTACTCTAAATGGGTACCCACCGTTATGACAAGCCTTGGCAGAGGAGAGTAGGTCGGAACTTAAGAAGCTTTTGTCAATGGACTATTCAAATATGTTCTTGGCCATTGTATATACTTTTTATTTGAAAGGTTCCTTTGGCTCGTAATTGCTGGTGGGATGTAGTAAACATGCTGTACATTTTATCATATTTATAAACTGTGGTACATGTCTGGGTGCATACTTGTGTTGGAATTGACATGTGCAATCCATTTTAAAAACCATGTCACTCGAAAGGTGATTGCCAAATAATATAATTAGTCAATGTCCGACTATTAAATTGTTACCTTTTCTAATAAAAAACAAATTCACATCTTGGTGAATTCTAGCCGTACTCTCATTGGAAATCAATGTTCTCTGTTGCATAATCAACGCTGAAACACTAGTGTGCTGCATCTTATTCTCTATGAAATGGAAATGCCTGTTTATTTCCAGCGATATTCTCCTATGCATAGTGGCTAGCCATTAGATCAATGGATGTGAATCCCTTCAGGAAGTGAATGATGCATCTATATGCAGAGAAAAGGCTTTTATGAGTACCTAACAACTTCTATCATGCTACTATCGGGCAAACCACGGAGAAATTAAAAATCTTGAAGACTGACCAAGAACGAGCAACAGATTACACTTCCCAATGTGCCTCGCACAATATTGTCTTGTTTTCTCAGCCAGGCAGACGCAGGAACATCCGTGCCAGACCACCCTAGGCGATGACGCCAGCTGCTGGGCATGATGTTACCATCAGACACTGGATGTCAGCAACGAGAGGTAGTAAGATTTCCATGAATGCCGCCTATTTCTAAATTGTGCTTCACTCGCCATTTAGCTTTCGACAGTATTTTTTTGCATTTCAATTCCTTAGAGGTTTTCCAACAGATAGGTGATGTAGTCTGTGTATATATAAGCAAAGGGAGCTTGTCAGCAGGGACATCTAGGTCTTGGTAAATGAGTCACTCTTAAGACATCAGCGAGGGTGCATGCCGACCGCTTGTGGTTTTCATGTTGACACGCTTCTATCTTTATTGCACTACTGAAAAACAATTACTAGTCATAAACAATTTCAGCTGCTGCGCTGGGCTGGACATAGACAAGCCATAATTGCCAGATATGGAAAGTAGAAGATGATCATCATTAAGCCGAGTGTAATTAGCTCAGGCATGTTAGGGATGCACGGGGGTAATTAATTATTTGCGCGACAGCTATTACCTGTGTCTCTGTTGATGGTCACTTGTTACAGAAAATTTTGTATACTCACTTTTGTGACAACTGTCCAGCTGAATACTTCATCCGTATTACACAGCTATTTTCTATATATACGCTATTGGGACGATAGGATGGGTTCCCGATCTCATGTTTCATGCAAGAGAAGTGAGGTTCCCAGCTCCTGATATAAGGAGCCTGTAGCTCTTGATTAATTCACTAGTCTTGTGGCCACGCTATTAGTTTTGATCGTCGCAATCATGTGATCCAACTACATGAAAATTAGTGGCACTAGGTAAACCGAATGGAGATGCATTGGATTGTGTTGTTTACTTTCAGAGAGCATCATCCTGGTAGACCACACTCGTCGAGTAGATGAGCAGCATGACTTAGTCGGAACAGAACTAGCATCCCTGTCTTCTCTTTCTCTAATCAGTTCCCCTAGCATCAGGCAAAAGAGGTAGTAAGATTTCCCTGAATGCCGTCCATTTCCTAATTGTGCTTCACTGCTTGAGTCGCCACATAGCATTTGACAATATTATTTTTTTGAGGGTAACATTTGACAATATTATTATATTTCATTTTTGCGACATCCAGCTCATTATACGAGATATGATGTTTATCTATAGCAACTGTCCACGATACACTTCTTTGAGTAATCAGCTAGCTGCTTCGTGATTTTTTTTAACATAGGTGCTTCATGATAATGAATGCAAGCTACGCTCCAACAAATTAGGAACTATTAAGAAAAATGAGATTGTCTGTCGTTATCATTACCAGGTCCAATGGTTCTTCGGTGATCCAGAGACAGAGAATCCAAGGAAGAAAAAGATCCGAGACCTCATTGTAACTCCTAATGATACGGATACAAAAGCAGTACTACTAACAGTATTGGAAATACTTCTTCCATGCAAGCTTAGAAGTCATGTTGATGTATGATGTAGTACTCATAAATCACAATCGCACCTTACTTTTAAGGAGTTGGTTTGTTAAAACAATTACAGGCTAAACTTTTTATGGGCTAAATTATTCATTATAAAATTTGTTTAAGTTGAAACAAAAGGATAATAATACTATTGGTTCACAACAGGTCCATTCAATCCATCGTGTATAGACAACGCAGTAACATGTTGTCACTGATTTGCTGTCTGGCAAACCACAGAAACATAAAGTTCGTGAAAACTAAAAAGAACCATCAACTGAGAAATCTGCCCATGCTATCTCGCGCAATGTTGTCCAGTTTTCTCTGACAAACCGAGCAAGGCTGAAGGTAGTGTTTGCCTGCATGAATCTTTGGTGGTTTGATTCACTTTGCATGCGTACATGGGGGATGATGCATCGGTTTTCTGGTCACTGGAGATCTTAATCATTCGCGGGACCACCACCTCCACCTTTCGCTCTTATGGCTCTTGGTTTCCTCATTGGCACATACTATGCTCGCTAGAGTCTAGTCTTTCCACTCCTTCTCACTCTCCATGTCAGATGAGACAACAGCCAGCAACCCAACCACTAAGTGACCCTAGGCATCAAGACAACACGGTAGTGGGATTTTCCTGCATGCCAGCTATTTCTAAAATGTGCTTCACTCGCCTAATAGCCTTCAGACATATGTGTGGTATTTGAATTCCCAACATATTTGGACGACGCAGAATAGGAAATGTATTGGGGCATATATAGAGAGAGGGAGCTTGTCGTCAGGGTAATAACTAGCTCTCAATACATTAGTCAGGGTTAAGAGACCAGCTGAATACACTATTGCACGTGGTATTCATGGAAACAACCCAACGTTTTCTCCTTTGGTGAAAACTGAATTATTCATAGTCTCAGCCACTACTACAAAAAATCATTTTACAAGACATAGCCTAAATTTAACCCTAACGGGCGTCAAGTTTTTTTCCTGCCATGGTTAATACCCCTGATTAACGGTGGCAGACATTTTTATTTATCGTGGCGTATGATGTAGTACTCATAAATCATAATCTCACCTTACTTTTAATCTAGGAGTCAGTTTGTTAGAACAATTACAGGCTAAATTTTTTATGGGCCAAATCATTCATTATAAAATTTGTTTAAGTTGCTACAAAAGGATAATAATACTATTGGTTCACAACCAGTCCGTTCAATACAACGTGCATAGACAACCAGGGGGAGGGCCTGGTATTGATGCATGGGTATTCAATTGAATACCAAAACATGGCAAACAAATTTTATATGAAATTTTTACAATAATTAGGGAAAAATTCAATGGCTCACATCGATCGAGACCAGACGATCCGACGGCAACGAAGGTAGGGAGGCAATAAGAGGCAATGGGGTGGAGGCAACGAGAGGCAATTTATGTGTGTATGATGAGTGGGCCATCTGAGCAAAAATTGCCTCCCATTGCCTCCACAAATGTGAGGATTAAGGCTAGACATTAATTGCATTCTCGTAATTTTTTTCGGTCAAGGGTAAAATGGTAACTCCATTAACACAAACTATTGATTTGCCTAGTATAGTTTGGGCGGATAATACAACTACTATAGTTAGTTGGATTATTTTTTTTCAGTAACTCCTCCTCGTTCTAGGGTTAGTCATTCGTCAAAGTCCGCAGCACCCGTGGTTTGGGGATCGCCGCCGCAGCTGATCTGCCGGCGTGGGGGCTTTGATGCGTGTGTGAGAGGGCTTGGCGAGAAGTAGAGACAGGAGCAGCCGCCACCGACAGGCTACCGGTGCGTGAAGGTGCGGCGGACTGCGAGCAGTGGCGCCGACCAGCGGATCTGCACGCGTGGGAGAGGCAACGGCGGGCCTCGTGCCAACGTGAGTTGACGAGTGCGGGATCTACGCCGGCGCCCGCTGGTTTGCCCCCCTGTTCTCCAATCGCCGCGCGAGCACTGGCGGGAGAGGCGATGGCGGGCCACCGCCCCGACGCGAGGTGGCAAGAGCGGGAGGCTCGGCGGGAGCCGACAGCCGCTGCATGATGACGCGGTTGGGCGCTGCGCACTGCCGCGGGCACATGGTCGTGGTGAGATTGGCCCGCCCGACTGTCTCCACAATGCCTTGGGGCTCGCCCGCGGTCGACGACGTCACCCTGAATGGCGTCCATTTCCTAACTGTGCTTCACTGCTTCAGTCGCCATATAGCATTTGACAGTATTATTTTTTTGAGGGTAACATTTGACAATATCATTACATTTCATTTTTGTGACAACCAGCTCATTATACGAGATATGATGTTTATCTATAGCAGTTGTCCACAATACACTTCTTTGAGTAATCAGCTAGCTGCTTCGTGATTTTTTTTTAACATAGCTGCTTCATGATAACGAATGCAGGTACGCTTCAACAAATTAGGAACTAATAAGAAAAGTGAGATTGTCTGTTGTTATCATGAATCCAAGGATGAATTGGATCCGAGACCTCATTGTAACTCCTAATGATACGGATACAAAAGCAGTACTACTAACAGTATTGGAAATACTTCTTCCATGCAAGCCTAGAAGTCATGTTGATGTATGATGTAGTACTCATAAATCATAATCGCACCTTACTTTTAATCTAGGAGTCAGTTTGTTAGAACAATTACAAGCTAAACTTTTTATGGGCTAAATTATTCATTATAAAATTTGTTTAAGTTGACACAAAAGGATAATGATACTATGGGTTCACAACAGGTCTGTTCAATCCAACGTGCA
The DNA here is from genome assembly GCA_015847255.1 of Hyparrhenia diplandra. Classification (NCBI taxonomy): domain Eukaryota; kingdom Viridiplantae; phylum Streptophyta; class Magnoliopsida; order Poales; family Poaceae; genus Hyparrhenia; species Hyparrhenia diplandra. Next base: position 695,674 of record JADLZK010013348.1, read on the forward strand.
TAGACAATGCAGCAACATGTTGTCATTGGTTTTCTGTCTGGCAAACCACAGAAACATAAAGTTCGTGAAAACTAAAAAGTACAAGCAAACAGAGTGAGGCACATGTGCGAAATAGAAAAAAACTACAGTTGTACAGTTAGTACACAATAGCCAAGGCCATCAGCTGAGGGTTGCATGCATGCATCCTCAGGGCTTTTTGGTTATATCATTCCCAGATGCTCGCCTGGTTGTAGAGGGTTACATGCATGCATCCTTCCCACCTCAACGTCAGATGAGACCATCCAGCTACGGAAGGAAAATATGGTATTAGGATTTTCCCGCATGCCTCCTATTCTCAATTGTGCTTCACTCATGTAATAGAATTCGGCCCCATATGGTATTCCAATTCCCAACATATTTCGACTACATAGAAATAGGTGAAGTAGTGGCTGTGCATATATAAAGGGAGGTTGTCAGCAGGGGTAACTAGTTCTCAAACCATTAAAACAACAGCTGTATGTATATACTACTGCACGTGATTTTCACGGCAACAACGCAGCGTTTTTCAGCTCAAAAATAACACCGGATATTAACAACAAATGAATTATGAATAGTATCAGCTGCCGTGACAAACTAACACGAAAGTGGAGAAGCAATTATTGTCGGATATTAACAACACGAGATGAACAAAATCCACCAAATGTTATTATTATCTCAAGATATTATTGCTGGATATAAATAACACAGGATACACAGGGTTTCGGGTCTGTTTGGATCAGCCCCGGACTTTTAAAAACCAGTTTTGCCTTTAGTTTCTAAAGTACGGATTCTGAGCAAAACCTAGAGTTGTTTGGATCCACTAGGTTTTAATAATTTGGCATCATTTATTCCTCTATAAGTGACGAAAAAATAGCAAAATCTAGGTATCAATAGCTTCCTAGTCTTTAGGATTCTAGCAAAATCTGACTGAAAAATTAGGGGTGCTTGAGATCCCACGGTTTTTCGCGTGGTGGTTCCAGTCATCAGGAGAGCTTCTCCATGCCATAGGTCCTTCTTGCGAAGTTCTGCGCCCGCCTCCTACCCACAACCAGCCAAATGGCAGTGCCGCATCTTCAAGCGGTGACATCCGGTCATCGTTGCAGCTCGTGAAGAAGAAGGTGATTGCACGGGGCGATGCCTACCATGTGTGCGTGGACGGTGTGGCGCCGGCTGTAGGGATGCGCCCGGCAGGAAGTGGCCAAGGTGGCGGTCGACCTCGGCAAAAGTTAAAGGGGGATGCAACCTCGCCACATCGGACGACCACCAGCAACCGTGGTGGTCCACTACTGTCTTCATCTTGCGATAATGTTGTTGTTTCCGCTCTCCGCAAACTCCAACTCGAGCAACAATAGTAGGGGATGTCGTTTCCTCTTTGTCACCAGTGGGGACGCACTGCATAGTTCCACTGCTAAAACCTAGGACATCACCACCTAGTATGAGCCAACGTGCTCGAAAACCGTCCCAAATTTTTTCACAACCTTCACATATCATGTCATGTCAACTCGACAAGTTTCACGATTTTTTGACTTCGTTTGCATTTTATGAAATTAAAAAACAGAACACCTGCTAGTCGATGGTCATGTTCCGTGAACAAGATGTTCAAGAATTTTGGGTCTATCCCTCCTTGAGGCCTCACATTGCACTCACGAATGTGAATATCATTTTTCGTTAATGTATCCCCTCTATTTGAATGCCTTCTGGTTCGAATTTGACTTATTAAAGAAAATTCATTTAAAAGGGATAAAATCAAAATATATAGTAAAGAGTTCTAAAAAAAATCTCAAATTTGGACATCGACTGTGAGTCACTGTGGGGACACACACACAAAAAAATATGGTTGCCAAATTCCCAAAAAGGGGGATATTTTACCGAGAGCCAGCAACAAGGATATCGGCAAAAGACGTTACCGAGAGCCCTGCACGAGGCCCTCGGGTAAAGCGACCTAATTCTACCGAGGGTCTAGATGGCACTCGGCAAACCTTGAAAAAATCAGACTGAAATGTGGGCCCCTCGAACAGTACTTTACCGAGTGTTGTCCCTATAAGTTACTCGGTAAAATCCTATCCAGAGCCGGACCTTATCCCTTTCGCGGCACACCATTTCCTTCCACTCTCTCATACACACGCCGCTCGCCGCTGCGCCGCCCGCCGTCCCTCGCACCGCCACCGCCATCCACACCCACCACCACCGTCCGACTCCCGACTTCATGCACCGCCATCCGTGCATGCCCGGCACGCCCTCCACCGCAGGCGTCCACCACCGCCCACGACGACGCCCACGCCCTCCACCGCCGTGGTATATAGCTATGATTTTTTAATAATATTTTTTTGTTGTACATAAGCGTATTAAATATTTCTACTTAACCGACAAAAAAAACAAACTAATTTCTATATCTTTTTGTTAGATGGATAGACGTAATCTTCCACCGCCCGGAAGTTAAATGTCATGAAGTTGCAAATAAATCAACTCATTGTTGCACAATATCTTCTCTATAGCTTCTGTAGCTGAAGTCATTGCTATTGGTTATTTTTCTTCATGCTTACACTTCATTCCCCCCTGTAGATCCTGGCCAGGCATACTGCCAAAACTTTTCCTTCCACTGGATACCACACATGAGTCAGCCCGTACATACTCACTTGGGCTCATGAGTCGCTGCTGAGCTGGATTCACGATGGCCTGTGTTCACCATTCCTCATGGTTCTGCACATTCAAAAGCAATTCAAATAAGTTAGTTTTGGATCAAAACCACTCAGCACAACAAACCATATGCACCAGCATGTATGCTCAAACACCTTTCTACTTTCTATGATAAATTTTAATTTAGTGAAAATATTGTGTTTCCTATAATTTTCATGAGCACAAAACACATTAATAAATCATTTGATTCTATTTTCAAAAATGCAAAAATTTGGGGTGTTACATGCATGTTTTGATTAGCATGCTGGCGACTGCAGTTGGTAATTTCAGTCCCAAAAATTTGCATTGTGAAATTACAGGGGAATATGAACATACTGATTAGACTTTTAGGTCGCAATGGAAATTTACAGTTGGTATGATTCAAGCGATAGCCAATTTTGACCGAGCCAACTCCAGTCAGTAGTTTCTGTCGCAAAAGACAATCTGCGGCCAGAACTCCACCAGATTCTGTGATATTGGGACGTTATGGAGGGTCTAATATTGGTTGAAGTTGAAGGCCGAAGGCCAAGGCAGTGGCATGTTGGGTATGCATGGATCCTGATGCAAGTACGAATTAAGAAATACGTGATCCATCGCTCCCGGCAGTGACAGGTTCCATCCGTCCACTTAGAGCTGCACTCCCATTGGCTACAGGTGCCTCTGGTTGACCGGCTTCATTCTCCTCACAACTGGCATTAAAACGAAACCAACACCATCACACATACTGTGAGCACTGCGAATTGATGGATCTACGTTTATAGCCTTTTCCTGGTGCCTCGCCTTCTCAATGCTATAAATTCTTCGTAGAAATGGTGCACACACACACACACAATTTGTTTCATTTTCACCTTGCTCGCTATCAATGAAATGCATGCTAGCCACTTTCTCTCATCGAGCCATGACTTGAATGGGTTATGCATTCTTGCATTTGGAACTGACATATAAATATAGGCTGGGCACGTAGAAGTTGGTAAGACTGTCAATAGCTTCTTGAAAACAGAGTACAGACAGATTGAGTATATATATAGAAGTCTCAGCCTGTGTATCAACCCTACATCCGATCGCCTCATCTTGGTATTATATTGGAGTATGTTCCAATCCTGGAATCATTATGCGGTCTATTATTCAGAAATCATAGGTATACGAATGGGAGGCATCATGGAAACAGAGGACATTGTTCTAATACTGGTCTCATAGAAAAAGGTGCCTCGCATGGCTATTCGTAGCAGATTGCAATCCATGGTGTTGAAAAACAGTTGCCTCTCAACTTGAGTCAATACCAACAAACCTGCTGTGTAGTCAGACACATGCCTTCACTGCTCCTTTGTTGGTACTTTCTGGCTGACTTATGAATAGAAGACAAAAAATATAGTCCCTACTCCAGAGTAGGCACGTGCTCTATTCCTTTATCAACTAGCATCCTCTATTTCTTTTATATATGAATCATAGTAGTGTGAAATGCTTGTGCTTGCTTATCTCTTTCACGTGATGCAGTTTCAGAACATATGAATAGAAAGGAGCCAATCCAACATGGCAGTCTAGACCAGGACTCTGGGCCAGGCAGGAGGTGCTCCCATCCTAGCCATCCGCACAAAGGCAGTGGATCTAAGGTATCAGTTTGATCCCTATGGGGGAGGGTGGTTTGCCAAGGCGGTGGATCTGTAAAAAGCCGAGACACGTGATAATTTTGAAAGGAGAGAGATTATTTCCTTGATGTGGAAAACAAAATATTTACTTGAGTAACTATGCTTCCTTTCATGAGATGTTGTGTCATTTGCAATTATAGTTTCGAATATATAAGTATATTTCACAACAAGAGAAACCCATTAACCCATTTTATCTTTATTGTACATTCGGGTTTGTTCTTAAAACCGGGTGTTACACTAAGCAACACTACTATGGTCTTTAATCTTCTTTGCTAATCTATCTAATGTTGCTTGCAATTGATTCTTTCAGGGACTGAGGTAGTATTTGTTAATGATCCCGAGACCAGCCTAAGTGTAATTTAAATGTTTTTAGAGTTCAAAGTGTAATTTAAATGTCAACACGAAGCATCACTTGGCCCATCATACTTACAGGAATGTTCTGGATTCCATAAGGAGTGGTCTCCTTTGAGTTTTGTGTGTTAAAAATTTGTCTCCAAAATTTGTCCACTGTTCCACATTAATCTCTCACGTAGTCTGGGTTGCATTTTACACAACCTCTCTTCTGCCATGCTATTGGATACGTAATCAAAGCAACACTACTATGTTATTTAATCTTCTTTGCTAATCTATCTAAAGTTGCATGCAATTGACTATTTAAGAGACTGAGGTAGTATTTGTTATTGAGCCCAAAACCAGCCTAAGCGTAATTTGAATGTGAACACACAGCATCACTTGACCCATCCTACAAACAGGAATGTTCTGGATTCCTTAAGGAGTAGTCTCCTTGGAGTTTTGTGAAACAAAGTCATAGGAAAATCTAGATTTCGTCCTCTGAAAACAATTTTGACCACCTCAAATTTCTTCCAGAAGAAGTCATCATTTTCTTCTTAGTTTTCAACATATTGATCAAGAAAAAGGATAGTATCTAGATGTTACTGAAGAGGACAAGGTGTTCTTGTTTTCTTTTCTTTTGAACACTCAAGATTATACACCTTTTTATATGGCTTGCCCCATCATAATCTGCATCATATATTCTTTAGCTTTTCTTTTCGACAAAGATGCTTTGACAATTTACTACATCAGTACCCATCTGTATATTATTAATACGATGAGCGTCAATGTCACCTTGTTATACACGTCTTTCTTTGTCAAACCACAACCTTCACTCCGAGGCCACCAACACCGAGTCCAGGAGGAGGGGGTTATTGGTCATGGACGCCGCTACAGCTGTTGTTGTGGATCGATCCAGCGAGGGATAGAGCTCCCACTACCACACCAAGGCCGCCCGCCAAGGCCGCTCCACCATGCCAAAGGGAGAGTGGAGTGAGTGAGTAGTGAGCAGTGTGAGCTAGGTGAGGCAGAGAGACTAGTGGAGTGAGTAGTGAGAAACAAGTGTAGGGAGCGGGGGTCATGTCGTGCCAATGAATGTGGGGTGAGGGAGAGGAGGTGAGAGAGCTGAAACCACCTCGTTTTCACTGCTACTGGGATCGGGCACGTTTAACATATAGTGTGGGGATGGTATTGGGCTGTTTGGGCTCTTATCATTGCAAGGTTTGGCCACGATGAATATGGCTAATTTTAGAGGCTGTCTTCTTATAAAGCTCGCCTTTGTTAGTAGATTTTAGGTGACACTTATTTTTTAACTGCCTCTATAAATCAATTTTCTGAGGCGGTTTCCACACACCGCCTCAGTTAATAAAAAATGACCCCCTCGGTTAGTTCGAGTCATTAGCCGAGGCAGTTGAAAATCCTGCCTGGCCATCGCCGAGACTGTTTTCAATATGTCACGGCAGTTCAAAACCTCCATTCATAAGATTTTGCGTAGTCGTGCTTTTTGTCAGCCGGGTTTCGAGGTGGTTCGCCTACTGACCCAGCCGCCAACGCTACGGCATTGGATCTGAGGGACCGCCAATCCCCACGGGGACGGTGATTCACCAGGCGGTGGATAAAAAAAAAACTGACATGTCTTATTCCTTGAGGAACTACTTTTGGTTTTGTGAGGTGAGGTGTCATATGCAATTATTCCGCCCAGACACTATACGTGTTATTCACAAAAGGAGAAATCATGGGCAGTACATTTTGACCTTTTAATTTCTCATTGAATATGCCAACAATTGCTAAAGATCAACACGATGTCAAATGCGGTTTGAGCACAAATCTGTTGGTGTCTATTTTATATATGTCATGAAATTAAATATAAACGACTAATTGATGCACAATGTCTTTCTATAGCTGATGTAGCTCAAGTCATTGCGATTGGTGATGCTTATTCATGATTACAGTACATTTTCCTCCTGTCGATCCCAGCCAAGCACACTGCCAAAGCTTTTCCATCCGCTGGATCCTCACATGAGTCAGCCAGCACACCTGTGCTCATGAGTCGCTGCTGAGACGGCCGCATTGGCCTGTGCTCACCTTTGCTCATGGTTCTCCTAGCCGAATTCATCTGTGCACTGGTGCAGGCTAGAATTCAGCAATTGCACGAACTGAAGCTATAAGGTTTCAAAACAAGTATCAAAACCCCTAAATTAGCATCTACTACTCAGTGCATTTTTCCTGTTGTCACCCAGTCCTAACCTCCGTTTTAAACGTTGTATGATCCATTAGTAAATAAACTAGGCCAGCTTACAGCAGTGATGGATACAGCCAAATGATGCCTACAAGCATCTCCTCGTCTATGTCGTGAGACGAGCACACAGTATTAACAATGGCTAATGGTGCAGGGGGAATGCCATATGCTGGAGTGCTATTTATATGCTAGGAAAGAGGGGGGCTTTCTGTTAGCTGGTACGCGAATCTGCAATGCAACAATCTTTAAAGTTGGAGCAAGCAGAGGGAGCAACAAACAAATATTAGCGGTATTTGCTTGGACATCCCTCTGTACAAAATTAAAGACATGCCGACACATCTGGAGACTGTCCGTACAGGTATGCACTAGTCATAGAGAGTGCAGTAGATTGGATTGCTTAGCTTCCTGTTCTGTGTGGTGCCACCATACGAATTACAAAGCATTTACTGAAGTATGCATTCATAATTTCATATGATTAATTATTCTGTTGTAAGGTCAATGGCTGACAAAACTTTTTGGCACGGGCAAACCACCGGTTCATTGGAAGCACTGTTACACATCTCATGTTCTGATAATGTATCGATAATCCATGCCAAGGAACTTTTATATAAGGCAAAATGTTCGAATAATCTTTATCTTCTGTGGCAACATTGGCATGATTTTAGTCGTATGAAAATCTTTATCATCCGAGGCAAAATGTTGTTAGAACATCTCGCTACCTGGTGCGCGCACTGCGCCAACTTATTTAATTGTTTCTTCGTGTTTTGTCATCCAACCCACTGCAAATGCCTCCACAGCTATTTGTGTTCCTCGTTCCCCTACCCTCCTAGCTAGTAGACAGTTTTTCTTGCACATGGACTCCATCTTGTGAGGAATATTCTGTTATGATTGAAATACTCTGCAGTAGCACGTCACTTTGTCTAAAATGACAGAGCGTTATTGACTGATGATCTACGACAAGTATGACATTGCCGTTTGGCAGTATGACAACGGCGCACAAGACAAATCAATATCATGAAAAATATGAGAATATTCACGGATCGCGGAAATAATAAACATACAACAGGCTTACCTAAGCTGTGGGCATTAGTATTAGTTGCATGGATTCGTTGCCAGCATCAACATATTCTAGATAATTGTTATCAACATAGATGACATCTAGCAACACACTGCATACGTGAGGATTCTATCAAGTAGTTGAATTTTCCTCCATGCCACATATTCCCAAACCTTGTTTCTTCCCTCCGGGACCTAAAATAACTGCATCCACAATTATATATCATGTTTTTAGTGCACTCATTTTAAAAAGCCCATCTGGGATGAAGATGCAGATATATAAACGGAGCTCGCTAGCATGGACAGCTAGCTATCTTTAATGTGAGTAATGATGAAAAAATTAAGTGAACGAACATTTTGTGGTGCGCATGGTTTTCATGGAGAGGGAGATGCCATTCCTAAAGTCCTTGTTGTGCTGGCTAACTCACACCAACATTAATAAAGTATATTTGCCGGAAAAATATTAAGAGATAACCATAACCCATCCAAATTTATTGTGAAGCAGGGATACATGTTGGGAACTATCACGGCAGCAGGAATTGCCAGAAGGTTTCAATATATATGCTGAGTCATAAAACTTGATGCTTATTTATGGCCCTGTTGACATCTACAAATTTTTTAATAAATATGAAGACCTGATTAATTCGAGATTATACAATAATCATGAATCATGAATCTACCGCCTAAATTGAAGAGCTTTTTACTCGATCATGATTCTGCGCACTCGGTCATCACCCCTTTCTAACAGATTTGACCAAGAGACGGATGAGTGAACCGGATCAACATGCAACAGGTAAGCCTCAACTAATCAGAGAGGGTCAGGACACAACAGGTGAATCATGCACAACTTGAAAAACCCGACCCGAAATTTCGGGTAAAACCCGAATGCCCAGGCTGACCAGCACGTACACACCTATGCTGAGATGGATTTGCAATGGCCGGTGCTCACCTTTGCTTAGGGTTGTCACAACCGCATTCTCCTGTGCAATGGTGGAGGCTAGAGTTCGGCAATTGCACGAACTGAAGGTATAAGGTTTCATCCCGTCAGATCTCAAAACAAGTATGAAAACCCCTACATCAGCTTCAAGCTCTCAGTGCATTTTTCCTGTTGCCACCCAGTCCTAACCTCCGTTTTAATCGTTGTTTGAACCATCAGTAAATAAACAGGGCCAGCTTACAACAACGATGGATACATCCAAATGATGTCTAGAAGCATATCCTCATCTATGTCGTGAGACTGGCAAACAGTATCAACAATAGCTAGTGGTGATGCAGGGCGCCGCCATAGGCTGGAGTGCAATATATAGGCTGGGGGCTGCTAGCTGGTACGCGAATCTATAATGCAGCAATTTTAAAGTTGTTGCAATCAGAGGGAGCAACAAACAAATATTAGCGGTATTTGCTTGGACATCCCTCTGTATAAAATTAATGGCACACCGACACATCTGGAGACTGTCCGTAAAAACAGTGCTATATATATTGATGTACACTAGTCATAGGGAGTGCAGTAGATTGGAGTGCTTAGCTTCCTGTTCTGTGTTGTGCACCATATATACGAACTAAGAAGCATTTACTGAAGTATGCATTCATAATTTCATATGATGAATTATTCTGTTGTAAGGTCAACGGCTGACAAAACTTTTGGCACGGGCAAACCACTGGTTCATTGGAAGCACTGTAACTCATCTCATGTTCTGATAATGAATCGATAATCCATGCACGAGGAACTTTTATATAAGGCAAAATGTTCAATTAATCTTTATCTTCTGAGGCAACATTGGCATAATTTTAGTCGTATGAAAATCTTTATCTTCTGAGGCAAAATGTTGTCAGAACATCTCGGTAACTGTTGTGTGGTGCTGCACCAACTTAGTTAATTGTTGCTTCGTGTTTTTGTCATCCAAGCCACTGCTAATGCCTCCACAGATACTAGTGTTCCTCGTTCCCCTACCCTCCTAATAGACAGTTTTCCTTGCACATGGACTCCATGTTGTGAGGCAGAATGTCCAAGAGGATATCTCCTGCAGTAGCACGTCACTTTGTCTAAATGACAGAATGTCCAAGAGGATATCTCCCGCGTAAACGCTGGAACACGATCTCTCTGGAATACAGCAAAATACGAAATAGATCCTTTCACGGCCTCATGCACAATATGAGAATATACACAGATCATGGAACTAAAAAACATACAACAGCCTTGTCTAAAAAGCATATTAGTTGCATGGATTCGTTGCCATACATGAATACACAAACGATAGGTTAAGACACTTCATACGTGATGATTCCATCAAGTATGTAGTTGAATTTTCCTGCATGCCACCTATTCCCAAGTTCCCAACCCTTGTTTATTCCCTCCCGGCCCTAAAAGCATTGCATCCACAATTATATATCATGCTTTTAGTCCACTAATTTTAAAACGGCCATCTGGGAAGAAGATGCAGATATATAAACGGAGCTCGCTGGCATGGACAGCTAGTCATCATTAAATGTGAGTAATGATGATAAACAATGGATCGGACTGTTCATGCTAAAGGCACGTCAGAAAAAATTAAGTGAACGAGCATTTGTGGTGCATGGAAGACGGCACATGGTTTTCATGGCGAGGGAGATGCTATTCCTAAAGTCTTTGTTGTGCTGGCAACTCACACCAACATTAGTAAGGTATATTTGCCGGATATAATAAGAGATAACCATAACCCTTCCAAAATTATTGTCAAAAACAGGTATACATCTTGGGTTCCCTATTGCAATGCACGGGCACATTTGCTGGTCTATACCTACTAATAAAGCGAGAAATTTTTCCGTTCACCCTGCCTGCACGTACGATACTAACTATATATGATTCCGAATTTTTTCTGCCTGCCCATGCCAATCGAAATCCTGCTCAGTCTCGCACATGTAAAAGGTGAAATTTCTAGCCTCCTTACCCAGGATACGTGCCGATCTCCAACTCAAAACTTCCAAATAGAGACCAAATACCAATCATGATTACAGTACCAAATCAAGACCAATACCAAATCAATCCAGAGATCGAGTAGAGAACGGAATAAGGGCCATCATGATCTAGATTGAGACCAAATAGAGTATGATACTAAATATAGACTCTAGATCAAGACCAAATACATAGCAAATGGCCTCACCGCAAGGCCCCGAAGACCCCCGCTGCTCACCAGACGACCTACTCGCCGTGGAGGCCGCAGCCGCCTGGTCTAGTGAGATCTGCACGAGCACGGCGCGGGGATGCGCCATCGCCTGCTGCCGCCGGGGATTCAGTCTCACGTGCTGCCGACTCAGGCATTGTCGCCGCGAACCACAGATGGTGACGCCGTGCCCCGCGGCGCCAGATCATCGCCAGCCTTCTCGATTCTATGGCTGTGCACATAGATCCAGCCCTCCCCAGCCGAACCTGCGCTAGTTGCCTTGTCGACCACGGAGTCAGCGTTGCCTACCTTGACTACCACCTCCGTTACGCCCACGGATCCCCGGGCCACCAGCCGTGTGTTCACCCAGCAACGAGGCTCCATATTAGCGTCCCCGGCAGCACCCATCTTGCCAACTCAATGCATCCAACATTCCGGCAGCTACAACGACGGATCCCACTCCCTCTCGCCATGCACACATAGGGGAACTGCAGCACAAGGATCGAACTCAGCGGCTGTACTGTACGGGATGTGATGTAAGCTAGGTGGGGAAGGGAAGGAGGAACGAGTGGAAGAGAAGGAGGAATACAAGTGGATATGTTCGGGCGGAGATGGAACGAAGCGGGCCGCAGTAAGAGCATCTCCAGTGGAGGCCCCTAAATTGGGGCCTCAAATTTCTATTTGCATGCCGACTAAAAAAAATAGAGGCCCAACTTGATCTCAAACTCGAGTAAGACGTCGGACCCTATTCCTCGTGGGCCCCGCCCGTCGTGGAAAAGAGAAAGGAGACCTCGAAGTCGAGCGCTTGTCCCACCGCCGCCCAGCGTCTTCTTCTCCGTGGAGCCTGGTTCACCGTCGGCCGCGGGAAGGTACGGCGCCGTGTAGCCTAGGCCCGCAGGAGAGGCGCCGGCTGCCCCGCCGAGAAGCGCCGCCCGAATCGCCCTTCCTGTCCCGGACCCAGCCCCGGCGGAAGACGCCGTGCTGCCCCGGAGAGGCCTCCCACCCACAGGTTGCCGCTCGACGCCAGATACCTCTACCTCTGCTGTACACGCTGGTGCACCAAATGCTGCAGCTGCGGCGGTGGCCCGGGCGCTGTGGTGACGGCAGGGCAGCAGCCGGCCTCAAGAGCCGACGGTAGCGGCGCCGTGGGCGTTGTTCATGGTGGCGACGGGTCGCCGCCGAGCCGCCGTCGGCTTGGCAGCCTGCGCCGGCGGGGGCGGAGGAAGCGGTGGAGCTGGTGCCGGTCCTCCCGCTGCTCGTGCAGGTGGATCTTGGACAGCGACAGGCAGCGCGGCGTGCGTGCTTGGGGAAGAGGGAAAGTGGTCAGGCTCTCTATGGCTTCGCCAAGACGAAGTCAGCCGGGGCGAGCGACGAGGTCGCGGCAGTGAACCGGCCGGCGTAACACGCCGAGGCCAAGGAGGAGGCGCCGATTTCTTGAAGAAACCCAACGCAGAGGGAGAATCTGTTCTTGCAAGAATCCTCCAGCTCGGCCCATGCTACGGCCGGGTCTTTGGAGGCTAAGGGAGGAGGTGTGCTACTTGTCGGTGCCGGAGGGCGGCGCCCATGCTCGCGCGGTGAGGATCGAAAGCACGGCCTTGACACCCTTGGAGACGGGCGGGGGGGGAGGTTCTTGTGTGGGCGGGGTGGCGAGGGCGCGACGGCGGCCGGCCGGTGAATGGATGCGGGGCAGCGCTGGGCGGCAGGGGTGGCGAGGCGCGACGACGTGTTGGCGGCAGCCCGTAGCGGCAAATGCGTCGGGCGGCGGGCTGGACGGGAAGGGGAAGGGGAAAGTGGTTGGGACCCACCGGATGGGGGTTTCAGTGTCTGGGGGTTAAAGCTAAAATTTGGGGTTTGATAAAATTTGAGGCCCTATTTAGGTCTCCATTGAGTTGATTTTTTTCTCCAAACCCCCAGAATTTAGGGTAGGGGCTCAAATTGGGGTGGGTTGAGTTGCTCTAAGACCGCGCGTCAGCTCCTTTGATTTTTTTTCCTCCATTTTTTTTACAAGTTACTTTTAAGAGCTGTTTTACGGTGGTTGGGGTTCTTCTTGGTTACTCTCGGTTCCTAAGAAAATAATTAATTCTAACTAATTTTATAAGTGGAAGGTTAGTACGGTAATTGTGTCTCCTACCACCTCTCCATTGGCTGCCCCGTCGTCATGGCCGATTTAGTGCGAAAATGGGGACGGGAGCGAGCAGGTCTAGCCTGATGCATCACACTATTATTCTTCACGAAATAGACACTCGCAATCCATACCAACAGACTTTCTGCGAAGAAGAGCAATTCAGCACTTTCTCAGTTGCCCTAATGTAAGAGCGTCACAAAGCACTTTTGCGTAAATGTGACCAAATGAAATTAAAGGTGTTAAAACGACTATTAAAGATCAAGCTCTTCTTTCCATGAATGTCCGAAATTTCCCAGTTCTCTCACAACACACATATTTAAGGCACATCGAGAGGTCCTGGGCACGTGCTGATCCGCTCCTTCTCGTTCTTGACGAACAGCACGGTGGCCGCGGCGATGGTGTACGTTTGCAGGAACAGCGCGGCCTGCTGGTGGTAACTTCACCAGGGCCTGCCGAGCCAAGCTTCACGAGCAGCACGTGAAGCCGACCTCGACGGGCGCGTCGGCGCCGACCGGGCTCCCGTAGCGGCATGAGCGGTCGGTGCTAGGCAAATAGTCGAACAGGTGGCCTGCGCTGAGCCTGTGAGCGGGCCGGCGGCACCAGGCAAGGTGGACACGGACCACTGTCCCGTCGCCGCCCCTCGTCTACTCCCCTCGTCCTCGACCACAGCCCCCATCGCCGCCCCGCCTCATCTACCGTTGTGACCAAACTACCCTTAATTACATAAATAAATTTCGAAATTAGAATTCTTTTAAGTTTTGTTAAATCAATTTTAGTATACACCTAGTGCATATGGGCCCACTATTTAGTACGCACTTAGTGTCCACCCGGTACCTCTAAAATTGGTTCCTTTTGGTTCCTCAGTCTTTTTAACCGTCGGATCGGGCATCGTGAGCCGTCCATTTTCCGACAACCATTGTAAAAAAGCTCTACTTTTAAAATTATTTTACTGTTCCCACACGAACAGGGACGCAGAGGACGGGTCACAGCCTCACGGGGGCCACAGGATCCGTCGTTTTTTTCTTGCACTTGCTTTTTGTTCCTAGACGGACACAAACTGACCTTAGGGCTTTCTGTCACGTTGGCAACACGAATTGCCAGAAGGTTTCTATATATATGCTGAGTCATAAAACCTGTTAACACACTACGAAACTTGTTGCTTATTTATGGCCCTGTTGACATCGACAATTTTTTTAATAAATATGAAAGACCTGATTAATTCGAGATTATATGCGAAGTTAATACAATAATCATTAATCTCCCACCAAAATTGAAGAGCATACGTGGGTCGTCACCCCTTTCTAACAGATTTGACCAAGAGACGGATGAGTGAACCGGATCAGCATGCAACAGGTGAGCTTGAACTAATCAGAAAGGGTCAGGACACAACAGGTGAACCATGCACAACTTGCAATCCCTATATCTAATTAACAGAGGTACGCAACACACGTTGCTTGAATCTATTAATATAGAAACAAAAAAAAAGCAGTAAACGGGTCGCCTGTCTAACATCAACTCTATCAGGCTGCTTTGGACATGGATATAGGTTGATCTGAGCCCCAGATTTGGGCTGTACTGGTCCTTCATCAGGGAAAGAACAGTGGTGTATTTGCAAGTGGCTCTGTCACCAGCCGATGATCATAGTGCAGCAAGCGAGATTGAGAAGTAAGCAAACTTTCCTCTTGTCCTATGCCACCATGCTCGAAACGGTTCGCGTGGAACCTCTTGCGCAGAAGGAGGACCATCGATCAAATGTTGGCTTGGGAAGCAAGGATTACCAGGTCCAGCAAGCGTGAAGACAAGTGATAGTACGATTTTCCTCGATGCTGCCTATTCCAAGATTGTTCTTGGTTGCCCTAATATCATTCTCAATCAACATATTACAAAGGAAGCCAGCCATCTGCGAAGGAGCTGCATATATATGAAGGAGCCAACTCGTGGCATGCACATGTAGCTATAAGTAAATGAGCAATGGAAGACTCCAAAGAGATCAGCGTTTCTATTTTAGACTCTAATGTTGGAAGCGCTTATCTTGTTGGTTCAAGTTGAAGTTGTTTGCACATAATTCAAGGACATATATTTATCTTCCTCGGAAACATTAATTGTATAATTCCTTTCATACTAAGGGTGCTGGCTCCAAATGCCGACATGAATTGAGCCACTGTTCCATTTACAACTCCCTCAGATATGCATTGGACCACTCAAGTATGCCTGGTTGTTTCGAGCAGCATATGAGCATGTCAGAGTGCGTTGAACAATACTTTTAGCCATCTATATTTAGCAAGCAATGGGCTCAAAAAAAAATCACTTTCGACTGATCGACTATCTGTCCCATGCATACTTTCATTGTTTCTATGATGAATGGATTGACGCATCGGGAACTGGTAGGTGTAATAGGATACGCAAAGATGCAAGAGTTATTGATTAGTTTTTTTGTTAATGATGAAGCACAACCTCAGTAAAATATTACTCCCAGATGCAACATATTGTTCGACAGTGAAATGTATAGGATTATTTGTGCTACACCGTTACTATGTTACACCGCTACAAAGTGAATCAGCAATTTGAATTGATGTCGCCATTTTTATTCTTTTATTATATCTCTCATACTTATATGTTTACATATTGTAAGATTTGTGCCCTTCTACTATTTAGTGCGCTACTTGGCCCGTTTCTTAGGATTTGCAACTGCCACCTAGTATACTCTTTTGTTTCCAAAACAAATCCCTGTAGGGAGAAATATTGTTATTGTGTGACTCAGTAGCTGGTCGACACCACAACAACTTATTGAGTGAATGTATTTTGCAGTACCATTTTGCTCTGTCCAAATAACAGAAAATCCAGATGTGACCTGGTTAGCATAGGCTGCATCTAGAACTATATTGTTATGCTATGGACATGTCACCTGGTTAGCATAGGATCTGGAATGAGGAGAAAGCAAGACTACAAGTATTTTCATACACAGCAGGTTGGCAGCAAGAAAAACGCTGCAGACGAGAAATTAACAACGTGAAGGGTAAAGGAGAACGAGAAACAGAGCGTGAAACACAATAGCATAGTCACGGCGGAAAAAAAAAAAAATTACAACAGGTGTATGGTTCGCAGGTAGGCAGTGCCCTTCAGCAGTCGATACATCTTCATCATGGATTTGTGTGGCCAGAACTGTCTTTCTTGCATTTGGATTGTGCAACTGACTAGTAATCCAAGGGGCACTAGCACAGCTACGAAGACTGGATCGACAAAATACCAAGCATCACTGTGGTGCCAGGCTGCCTGCTGAGTCTAGTTAGACACGTTATCCAGGACGGAAACTGTTTGTAACTGGATTTTCCTGGATACCACCTATTCCCAAATGGTCCATCACACCAGGAAATTATGTATAATGTTTTCAGTCCGCTAAATTTGAACGTGACATTTGAGAAGGAGATGGATGTATATAAATAGAGGTACCAGTCAATCAGTCATAGACAACGAGTTATAAGTAAATGAGCATTAAACAATGTATAGTACTGTCCATCGTGAATGGAGGACTGCACGTGGTTTTCGGCCGGAGTCTTAATCTTTTGGATTCCAAAGAGATCAGCCTATTTTACTTGCACTATAAAAACAGATGTTCCTAAAGTCTCTGCTGCGTTGTCAAATTATGAACCGATATATATAGTCTAGGTAGAGACACATGCTTTGTAGATGAATTTAATTGATAGTCCACCATGCAGCACCAACACAATACACCTCTTAAAAATTTTATTGTTTAGTGTAACATGTTATCAGATGGTGAACCGTATAGGATCGTTACAGCCATCACATCACACTACTGCTGTGCCAAAAAAAAAAATGCATATAGCTGTTGCATGGAGCTACAATCCAAGCCAGAAGCCATTCTGAATGGCCGTGATGTCTCTGTAAACATTCCTAATCCTACATCCTATTCGTTCCACGAACTAGAAAGTTTTGCATCCTCCTAGATTGTTTATACCAAGGAAGTAATAGCATTACGAGTAACAGTTTTTTGTCATACTGCTGTCCGGCTGCATGATAACAACACCGCGTAAGAAAATAAAAAATCATGAAAAGTAAACGAGAACCAGAGGATCTGATATGATAATGTATGATACTCGACAATCAGACCGAAAATAAAAAAATAATACAATTGTATTGTTAGTGATTAGTATGTGCTAAATGGCATATTTGGATGTCTCTTGCTCAGTCTTTTGAAAAGAATATTCAGGACCTTAAACAAATTCAGATGAAGTGAGTGATTCGATCCCTCATTCAAGCATTCATTCAAGCTCTTAAATTTCAATCGACTCCAGCTTAAGCGTCACTATCATCGAGCAGTTCCAACTCTTCTTCTTCACTTGTATCACCTTCTGCTTCCTCAGGGGCATCATTCACCACTACTATGGAATTCTGCAGCCTACTTCCTGCTGCCTTGTTGCTCTTCTTCACTGTCCTACTAGGTTGTTCTTCCAGATTATCCATGAACAAATCATCATCACCATCTTCTATCTCATTTTCACTGTCCACATAGTCTGGATCTTCTTCACTATCATCAGTTCCACTGCCCCAGTTAAATTCAGCACCAAAGCCACCATCATCCAAATCTACTTCATCTGCCCTTGGCAAGTCTTTATACATATCTTCAGGTGGCAAACCTTGGTAGTGATGATCAATGTACAGAACAAAGTTCTTCATCTTGCCAGCAAATTGCCTCATTACTTCTGTGTCCCCATCACAGGATATAATCCTTAAACCATCACAAATGTCTTTGCCAGGCAACAACCAGTGCACTTTCAAGTTGGGAGAAGACATGTCATAGCCAAGTTTGGTCACAAAATCCACAACCCAAAAGTAACACCATAAATCTACATCCATATTCTCAAACCAGTCCACTTTCTCATTGACATAAGTATGGTTGATTCCAATTCCACAAAGACCATGATGAATTTCTACCGAAATGAAAGTGCCGTCAAGACCTACGTAATACCAAATCATCGACATCAATACATTTGGTTAAGCTTTATTAGAAAGAGAGAGGTGCGTTGGTGAACTCATTCGCATTTAGTAACAAAAAAAAAAAGGAAAACGAAAAGGCAAACAGGTGAACTCATTTGCGTTCATTTTTTGGCCGCTTGTCGCAGACTAGCCTTGCTGCTTCGATGCACTTGAGGCCCGTGCACTCCCTCGCCTCCGCTTGTCGCTTTTCTCTCGAGGGCCCGGGAGCGCTGGCATCGCCTTCCCATTCAGCCAAGAAGCACGGGCGGACGGCGGTGCACGCGAGGGGCCATGGCGGGCGGCGATGCGAGGATGTCACGAGCATGCAGGCCTCGGTGCCTGACGCCCGTCCACGTAAGCGCCGCGCCTCCGTGCCCAAACGAGGCACCGCAAACCTAACCCCTAACGGTAGAGGGAATGCAGCGAGGAGGACGAACTCACCGAACTTCGGGTGGCGGATCCCCTTCCTTTCGGCGATGCGGAGCCATTGGGGAGTGGGACGGGGCGAATCGAAGTTGCCCGCCACCACTACCGCCCATCGGTGAAGGCAGCACCGCGGTCGTCTCGTCGGGCGATGCGGGAAGAAGCGGTGGACGGAATCAGGTGAGGCGAGATTCACAAGGGGTTTTCGTGATATTTGCAACCAGTGGGAAAGCGCCAGGTAGGCACCGGATGCCACATCGGCATCGCCGGGCCCCCGAGCTAATTTGGACCTGATTGACACAATAATGCAAGTTGATCGCCGCGCTTTGTGTTTTTTTCAAAGTACTGGGACCTAATTGAAATCTCGGGACAAGTTTGAGGACCGCCAGTGAAATTTACTCTTTTCTAAGAAAAGGGAACAAAAAAGTCGCAGCCTCTACCATATGACAACCTATATACATATGTACCCGAAGAAGCATTGAGCTTCAAAGATGGGACAACGAGAACTTGCACGGAAGGCCCAGCCTATGGACTCTCGCAACCACTCCTCCCTTGCCCCTGTTTTACAGCAGCGAGAGTCCCGAAGCTTGCGGTGTGGGTGAGCTCCTAGGCCGTGGAAAGGCAAAGTGACCACGGATGTCGAGGACCTAGGCGCGAGATGTCTCTAAGAAGAAGGGCACCATAGCTCGCGGTGCCCCAGCGCGGAACCGGGCGATGAGTAGACGGCGGACGCGCGATGGGTGTGGCGGAGGCCGAGCAAGCAAAGGTGGTAGTGGGGCCGCGGAACCCTTTGTATTGATATTTTGGCTACTAAATAAAATCATGTTAAAAAAAAGATTTATCTACACAGTTTAAAGTATTGTTGAGCACTACAACTCCCTTTTTCAATTCCAGAAGAAACACAACTTTCTTATCTCTGAAAATTCTCGTTGCAAGGGAGATGTTTCATGTAACACGTACTCGGCTTCTGCGACCGCCGGATGATGCACCTTGGATCGAGTATATCATTTCAGGAGAACACGGTCGTCAACTTGGACTATCAACACAAAATTCACGTCGTATTGTGATGTACAAAAATACCAAAATATTATTGGAGATCATGGGAGAGATACAGAGCAAGCTAAGGGTAGGGAAAAATACACAATAGGCTTTTATCAGTCACTGAACTGAACTGTAGACACAAGAGGCTTTCTAATCGCAGTAGGAAGAGCGATTGCCACAAAAAAATGTTACTACCGTCCCATTTTTCTTAGGAAATCTTGACTGAGTAGTAGTGATACCACGACTTCGACATGGGCAAGCAGATGTCATTACGACAAAATGGCGGCAATCTCACAAACTCCTCAGCTTTGAAGAATTACTTTTCTTTTCCTTGCATATACCGAAATACAAGCTTTCTGCAGTTTCACAGGAAGTATTTGCGCACGTCGGTCTGGTCAAGAAAACTGATCAGAATCTTTTCTGAGGATATATAGTATCTCCTGACACCTCCCATTCTCAACCATTTCAGTACTAATTTTCTCAGAAGATGAGGTCGACTGTGTTCAAGAATACAGAAACAATAAAGCGCAGTCAGGTGATAGACTATACCGATGCAGTGAGGACAGTGTATGGAGAGACTGAAGCTGGAAGGTAGTAGTACTACTGGGTACATATATATAAGCTGCAGCATTACACACAGCTGCATTAATTGTTAACAATTGAGGTTGGTATATATCCATCTTTAACTCAAATTTTAAGTTTCAAAAATCCGGGCTAGTACTCTAAGTCAACTGAAAACAAATATTTCAACCGGTGGTCCCTTAAGTTAGCAGCTAGTGGAAATAAATCTATTTCTAATAGCTGTTTCTTTTGATCAGACATTTTCAGAAATGGTTCTCCACTGACAGTTCTAGGTCATGACAGTTCTTTTGAAAGTCAACAAAGTCGATCATCTCCCAATAATCACTCATCACAAACTCGACACACAAGGGCACATAAACCTTGTGCTCGCACCATTCTCAAAAAAAAAAAAAACCTTGTGCTCGCACCTTGTCACCTCTAGATTTCTCTCTTCTTTTTTGCATTTTTTGTGCCGCTAGTGAAAAACATAGTGAGTGTCAGCATATATTTATCGTATTAGAAAAAGAAAACCAGTTGCATTAAAAAATCATAACTAATTCATTTTAAATCAAACAAATTTGGAACCAGCAACAATTGTTTGCTTAAAATATAGTAAGCATAATAGTGCAATACTGAGAGTTATTTGGATTATATTTGTAGTTGTTGCATCTGTTTCAATCTCAACGTCATGTAGTTTGTTATTTAATTCATCACTTTGAGCTATGTCAAACCAAAAGATCAACAATGAGAATCTATAATCAAAATAGAATACCAATTATGTTGAGGTTTAATTAATTTGCAACAATATGAGCAGTAGTAGTGGGTGCCAAAAAGTACAGCGAGCAATGAAACTCACAAGCAAAGCAGCAGGTTTATATATTACCAACATCTTTATAGTACTGTATCAGGTATAGCATTTTAGTTTTTCTTTGTCTATAAAAGATTGTTTTAGTTAAGAAGAGTTATATAATTGCTTTTGGAAAAAATGTTTAGTCTCGACGTGTGGTGAAGCTACCTAGTAGCAAGCAACAGCAGATATTATATTGCTCTGTGTTCTGTCAGCCTAGGTCAGCAATAACATGTTATCCTCCCCTTATCCGTTCTTCAGCGAAGACTTGGACAATGGATGGCGCTGATCTGGAGGCTCATTCGCAGGTGGGCAACCAAACAACTCTCTGCTGGTAGCTCATGGACCTTGGAAGACAGGCACGCTACATCAAGTACTACTCATGGTGCTTTGATATATGTGGCACCAATACTCTAATTGCTGCAAAGAGTGGGTCCAGGCTCTATATAGCCAAGAGGACCAGGCAAGGAGAGTATTGCTCAAGAAGATGGGGATTGAGGTCGAGGCCGAGCATGAAGATGCAGCCTCCTTTGCTGAGCTGCAGGCTGGCTTCACGAGCCCTTTTGCTGAGGTCAACAGGGAGGCCATAGAGGTCTTCCTTCTGCGGGGAAGAAGCGACGCGATCGGTGCAGCCGGTCTGGCCTGAGAGTGCTTGCGGTCTAGTCGCGACATCTGGTTAACATGGTTGCATGCAGTAGTTAGGTTGCTTGCTTTGTGTTGTGTTGTTGTGTTCTCGTTTCTCTCTTTTGCGGTCTGATGTCTGCGCCGGCATCTTAGTTTGTATTTGGATTTGGTTTTCCTCCTCTTAATGACACACCTGTGAATGGCTCGAAAAAAAAAAAAAACCCGATGCCACTGCTATAAAAATGTTCTGAACTTCATCACGAGTATATAGTTTCTTGGGTGTTGGGAGAAAAATCCATGTGTACTAAAGTTAGCAAGTTATGCATGTGTACCGACATGGGCAGTGCCAATGTTGCCAAAAGAACAGTACACCTCATCTTTCCAGGTGTAATTGTACAATCAGGATGAGCTCTTAAGGAAAAAAAGACTAATAACCTATAATATGCAAAACAAGCACACTGTATCATCAGCTGAGGACAGTGAGCAGTTTCTTCATACTCGTTGGCAGGTGAACATGCACACTTACTCAACAGCTACTGGAGCAATAGCAGCTCATTGATCTTTTCTTAGACGCTGCACACAAATTAGCTAGCACAGGTCCTGTGTCATTCGCCTCAATGGCTGTGGTGCTGTGATCCGGCACTCTTATTATTTATTGTGCTGGCATGATTTGGTGTCTATATCTTCTATTTTTTTGCGATAAACAATAGACCGGTGAGCAACACGGTGAGCTATCAAGGTAGGACTTGAGCCTTCTCCTGGTGCCTCTCCTTCCTTAACATCACTCCTCGGTGGAATCAGTGTTGTGAACCAGTTCAATGGATCCATGAATTGGCCGCTGTTATATTACTTTGAAAATCCCTTGTTTGCCTTGCTTGACCTTTGCGCACATATATATTTGTGTTATTGTCTCATACAACCTCTGTTTACTGGATTCATGATTTGGCAGCTGCTATATATAAGTTTGGCATAGATGCATACATTTTGCAGTATGGCTCGCTCTATCTATTGATTCTTTTCCCATGCTATATAAGCCAGACCAGCACTCGGAATGGGGCCAGACCAATGCTATTAGAAAAAAAAAATGTGGGAGAATGTGGTCACTCTATGTTCACCTTCTGTCTGGCTGAGTACACCACTGATGCTAAGATTCTGTTTTAGACCACCATGTTTCAGCGGAATGTGGGTTTTAGTAGAACTATAAAAAAATAGCACAAATGATGTTGTAACTTACGCAATATAATATTAATTTTGTTACTATGAAAATCAAAAGTGATCGCCAACTGCAACGAAATTTCCAACAGGTACAATGTACCCTTCTCTAAATAGTGAAGCAAGCAAATGATCAACACACATGGTTTATTCAGCCGAACTTTTTGATTTAAGATAAGAAAATTATTAAATTTATGACCAAAACAAAAAAGAATTTTTAGGCACCTGTTATATATTTTTTTGAGGCAAGCTAGGGATAATTCACTTAGCAAAATATTTTTTATGACCTATTTTCAGGGATATGGACGGCTTCTTATGTTACTAGCCTCTTAAAATGGATGATTTCTAGGAGTAGTACTGTTAGGTCCACCATACCAAGAAATCTATTTTTTTAAGGGACCTTGACTACATCAGCCATTCTTAATAGTATCTGTAATACAAATAAATTCATAACTTTTCAAATGATGCTGGATAACAATACAAAAAACTATATTAAAGTTTAAGAGCTCGATGAGATATAAAAAACTTTATGGATGATTTTTTTTAGATCATTTGGCTGTCCTATGTATATCAAAGTTTGTATTTAAATTTTTTATAATGTTTTAATATTTTGAAGGATTATATAATGTTTTAATATTTTGAAATTAAAAATATTGAAATGACCACAGTCTGTATCAAAGTCGTAGTGTTCCAAAACACTATAGCTGAAAAGTTTCTGATTTAATATATTTTACATGGCAAAATAATGATTACCTGATTGGGACACATTAGTACAACAAGACGACGTTATGTATTGTAAAGTTGGCTAGAAAAATTCATTAGAAAAATATGTCATAGTTTCGTTAAAAAAAAATCTCATAAGCCAAACTTCAGCATTACTCGCCCACTGCACAGTTATAGCATTGTGTCAGCGCTAAAGGAGTCGGTTGTAAACTCACTTTTATAATGTGTTTCCCAAAGTTTAAAAGGGGCGCTGTCACCCTGACGGTTCCTGACGTGTTCATCATGTTGTTGCACGATTTCGATTGATTTAGGCTTTGCCACTTGTTCACTTGTGCTATGATTTTTTTCCTCGATCCAACATGCTGAGCATGCTAGTGGAAACAAAGGCGGTGAAGATGTGAACGCCAAGGTCTGAAACCTCTGTGCTACTCTTATGATGTGTGTGTGAATGCTCCAGCAACAGAATGATTATATATGCTTCGCCATCTCAGGGGTACAGTACGTGCAGGTTCTTAGCTCATCATATAAACAGGCTCTAGCCTCTTCTGGTTCAGTTCAACTAGTTATTGACCCAGGCCTTTGCAGATACATACAACCGTGTCATTAATCGCTACAAATAGAGATGAGAATGGGAGGCATCAGCAAAATACACCCTCTCTTCCTGAGATCCGGCCATACGCTGAATTTGTGCATGAGCTGCTGACGGCTCCAGCGAACGCGAACTTCTAAGCGTGTGCTCCTGGATCTCCACACGCGAATTGGCGAGCAGCATCGCCGCAAGCAGCCAGTCATGTGGCGGCTGGGTACGTGCTCTGTCTTGCTCTGGTCACAGTGTTCTCAAGCATACATACTGTACATCCTAAAGATCAATAAAAGATCAGTAGGGGTTCTCCCCTTCTGTTACTGTAAAAAACATCATTTTTCATTAGAAAAAAATATATCCAAATACAACATAAATACATGTGTAGTCCGAAGAAGCGTTGAGCTCATCAGCATAGGACGACCAGAACTTGCACGCAAGGCCCAGCCGCGCGGGGGCGCTCGTCCCTTGCCCCTGATTTGGAGGAGCACTGAAAAAATGGTCAAAACCGACTTGAGTATCTATTCTATCAACATTTCATATAAAATTATATTTTTATGCATCTAATTTTGTTTTGAAATTTTGGCCACTTTATAGTTTTGAAATTTTGTCCACTTTAAAAAATCTATCTTCATTGCTTTAAATATTGTGAAATACAACTTTAACTTTTTTTCCAGAAGAAGCTCTACAAACTTTCTTCTCTATGAAAATCCTTCTTCCAGCGGTGATGTTTTGTGTAACCTGTAATCCAAACTCAAGGACCCGCAGATGATGTACCTTGATTGGCATGTCGAGATGGTACAACTTGGTAGCCTCTGGTCTCTCATTCCGAATTATTGATGATCCATTGTGTTCCATCAACACTAACAGAACATGAGAGTTGTGGCGAAAATAAGATTAGACGATACAATCTTCCTGACACCTCCCATTCTCAACCATTTATCTACTAATCTTCCGATCACTACTACAAAAAGGTTACTAAGAGAACGCCAGCCGTTTACATTAGGGGCGGTTCATTTTTCGAGCCGCCCCTATAGTGAGACGAGCGAGCCGCCCCTACTATAGACACCATACGAGCCACCCCTATAGTGACCACATTAGGGGCGGTTTGGTGTTACGAGCGCCCCTACTATTATTAGGGGCGGTTCAATCACCAGCCCCGCCTCTAATTCGGTTTATAGTAGGGGCCTCAATATTGAGGCGCCCTACACTGAGATCCCGATTTTTGAAACGAGACACTAAAAATTAAAAAATTTGTAAACGACCTCGGATGGAAAAACATCCTACATATGAAATGTAGATCTCGAAAAGTTATGAAATTTTGTAGTTGACCACTTTTTACATCAACAGTAAAAGTGTGCAGTCAGGGGGTGGACTATACTGAAGAAAGGAGGAGAGTATATATGAGAGACTAAAGCTTTTGAAGGTAGTAGTACTACTGAGTACATATATATAAGCTGTAGCATTACACACAGATGCATTAATTGTTAACAATTGAGGTTGGTATATATCCATATTTATCTCAGAATTTAAGTTTCAAATGTCCAGGCTAGTACTCTAACTATATTGAAAACAAATCTTTGAACCAGTGGTCCCTTAAGTTAGCAGCTAGTCGAAATAAATCTATTTCTACTAGCTGTTTCTCTTCATCAACCGTTGTCAGAAATGGTTCTCGACTCATAGTTCTAGGTTGTGAGACTGGAATCTGGTCAGGATAGTTATTTCTATTGTGCATTTGTGTGACCCTAGTGAAAACATAGTGGGTGTTAGCATGAACTATTTATCATACTATAAAATTAAATAAAACTAGTCACTACAGGAAAGTTCACCGCCGCTGAGAGTACAACGTTTTCGCCAAGAGACCAGAAAATCAGCTCGACAAAGCTCCCCTTCGCCGATGGTGGCGATACATTTGCCGAGAGGCGCCCTCACGGCAAAGAAGCACCCTAGGCAAGGCCAACCTTTGCCGAGAGGGCTCTCGGCAAAGATAAAGGTCTCGGCATAGGTGGAGCTGCCCTAATGCCGTCCATGCCCCTTCCTTTGCCAAGAGGCGGGCGTCTTCCGCTCGGCAAAGCACTTATATTTTTTTTTTGGCTGCAGAAAACCAAACCGTATGGGCCCCACTTGTCATATCCTTCGCCGAAGTCACCATTGGAGACCGTCGGCGAAGCCTCCGTCGCCGAGAGGCAACTGTTCCAGCTCTCGGCAAACAAGATCTTTGCCAAGAGCCCTATAACACGCTCAGCAATTGTTTTTTTTTTTTTGATTTGGGCTTCCATACGTTTTGTGTAGCAATGCTACAATACTTAGAGCTCCATGTTCAAGTTAGAAATATTTACAATCTTTTTACTATATTTGAGCTCCATGTTCAAGTTTAGAAATACTCACAATCTTTTTACTATATTTGAAATATAGTAAAAATATTGTAAGTATTTCTAAACTTGAACATGGAGTTTCTAAGTACTGTAGCATTGCTACAGAAAAGTTTGGAAGCCAAAATAATAGAAAAATAATAAATTTGCCGAGGGCCGCAGAGAGCTCTCGGCTAAGATGTTATTTTGCCGAGAGCCTGGATTTGTAGTCGCCGGGCGAAGGTGGAACAGTGCCAACGGGCGGAAGTAACCGTTGGCAAAACACGCTTGGCAAAGTGTGTACACGTGGCACCTCGTGATGGACGGTGGGGATTTTTTTTGCTGAGATTTAGATTTACGACTCGCGGCGATGGGGATATCTTTGCCGATGGCCTCCCGATCCGGCTCTCGGCAAAGGTTTAGAAACATTAAAAAAAGGAAACCCTAAACCCTATCCACTCACTCACACAGAGCACACTCACACACACACAACACACTCACGCACACAACTCACTCACACACTGCTGCCCAGCCGTCGGTGCTACCCAGCGCGCCGCCTTTGCCCGCAAGATAGCACCGCCCGGCCCGCCCCCACAGCGCAGCACCGGCAGCCCCGACGCCTGCCCCCACAGCACTGCTGCCCATGCGCCGCCCACCCGCCAAGACCTCCCCAACGCCCGCCCCACAGCGCCGCCGCAAGTCACCGGCCTTCACCGCTGCCTACACGCCCACGCCCAGCGCCCGACGGGACACCCCCACCGCCGGCCCCCACCGCCTGCACCACCGCCCAAGCGCCACCCCAACGCCCAAGAAGCCGCCCTGCCCCCACCGCCCGCAAGGCCACCTCACCGCCCAAGGGCGCCGCCCCCGACCTGTCGGTCAAGAGGAAGGGATGTAGAGAGAGGAGAAGGAGGAGAAAGGGAGGAGAAGGAGGAGGAAGGGAGAGGGAGACAAAGAAGAGAAGGGGGGAGCTTGTGCCCCATCACCTCCACCTGCTATATATAAGTTTGACGGCCAATTGCTCGTGCCCCATCACCCCCACCTGCTATATCTTTGTATTTTTGCTCTGAGTTATATGTGGCAGTCAAGTCTGACGGCCAATTGTTGTTCCTTTTTTTGTGATGTACATAGATCAGTGAGAAACATCGTGAGAAGCATGTCAAGGTGGGACTTGAGTATTCTCCTGTTGCCTCTCCTTCTTAACATCAGTCCTCTGTGGAATGAGTGCCATAAACCAATTGAATGGATCCACGAATCCTGCTGCTATATATAAGTTTGGCGTAGATGTATACATTTGGCAAGAAGCATAGTGTCTCTCTCCGTTCAAGGGAGTGCTAGTATATGCTGTTGTCTAGGATTCAATATGGGCTTTGGGCCATTGTTGATTTGCAGGGGATTTGGCCCAACCGAGTGGGTGACGTTTTAACTCTTTATGTAAGCAGTCGGTAGCTATTGGTAAATTAACAAGTCTTGTGGTCTTACATCCATGTCTTCAATCCTTGACAATAAAACATGTGGTCCAAAATACAAATACATGAGAATGAGTGGCAGCATGAAAACCGATCAGAGAAACTTCACACTATGTTGTTCACTTTGAGATGGAATCATCCATGGAGACCATGACTATCATGTAGATGAGTAGCACGATGTAGTCAGATGCACCCGCTCTTGAGCATGATGCATCCTAGCGGAACAACCCTTTTGCTGCCATGGCCATAGCGTTGGAGTGCGGCCGTGATTTTTTTCTCAGGTTTTACTCATTTTGTCGGGCACCAAGAACTACCTTGGGGAGTTGCTCACTGCTAAGCTCATTCTGGCCACAGTCCATTTGTGTGAGTCTGATTCAGTTCAATCATCCTTCATCCCTGATATTCAGATACAGATGGCATTGGTACACGTACACATAGCAACTTGTTTTTTTAGGATGAAAGAAGAAGTAAGGTTCCCAGGTCATGAGAAGGGAGCAGCATCCTTTAGCCCTGGGGTTAACTACATAGCTAGTCGTCATTCACACATGCATGCTCCAAACTGAGCTGCTGGGTCTTTCTTTTCACCTAATTTAGTGGCTCTGTAACTCTGTATGTATTACCAGTGACAAAAGGTAGTTATTATTTGACATATTTTCCATGTAGTGAAATCAACTTTTATTAATCTAAAGCAGTTTACACTTGGATTAGATATTAATTTACGGGATGCCACTGAAAGAAAAGATCAAACTGAAGAACAACACTGTGCCTTAATTGGTGACGTATATAGAAATATAGATCGATCGAGTGAACACATATTCAAAATCGAATTCAAAATAAATCCATTTTTGCAGGTCTAGCAATGTGCAAAAGTTCCTGTATGGTGTATACAAACAGGCAAATCTAACATCACAATGCCATTTTTTATCCACCAAATCTACACATCTATCCTATATCACAGGCAAATCTACATAATAAAACAATATATGTAGGAGTGCCAGTTCATGTATGGTGTATGTGAACAGTTGCACTGTGCATATACAGTGGTGATGCACATCTCCACTTTTTATTATTATCTTGTCCGGATTGCCCATTGCATAATGCATATATAGGAGTCTCTACCATCCACACATCTATCCTATATATACAATACCATTTTTTATCTTAGTCAGCATTGGACACAGTGTAATGCATATATAGGAGTTCCTAGCTTCTGCACATGGATGCTACACCTTACCATTTGATCAAGACAATGAGGCTGATGGTGTAATGCTCTGCTGTACTGGATCGTTAATGTAGGAATGGGAGGAAAGGGTGCATGGGCTACCAAGACCCAGCCACCTTGCCCACAGGACATAGTACTGGCCATGGCCTCAGAACACAACCCTGGCCAAGGATCCAAACACCACAGCCTCGCCACCAGCTTGACAGAGCAAGGGAGCCATGACCACAAATATCGACCACTGAAGACTGAGACACCTAATGTAACATCCCCGATATTAAAAAGTAATTAAAATTTAAAACATGATCATCATCATATGTAATTAACAAGTATCATATGAATGTTGCATATGCCATGTTTCATTTATTTCATGAAATGCTTTTTATGTTAATAATTAAGGTTTTGGTGAATTAATAAATTTACTCTTCATGATGAATAAACTTTCCAAATTTTTATTCCATGAAGTGGTGTGATGCTTGAGCTTTAAAATAATGTTAATGGTTGTGGTGTTTGAATAATGTTTGTTTACTAATTAAATACCGAATTTAGAATGAAATAAGTATTAATCCTAATTTTAAATTTAAATTTGGAAAACCTACTTTCAAAATTATTGAGAATTTGGTGATGGTCCAAAAAGCAAATTTGTAGCTTTTATTATTTTGAACAACTTTTATTTTGGGAGTTTTGCAAGTTACAATATGGAATTGGGAGAAACAAGCAAGCAGAAGGAGGAGAAGGACCCTGCTACAGTAACTTCGGCAGCAGCATCTTGCCTGTCTGCTTCACCGTCCCCGTCGACGCTCTTCTGGCCACCTCTACTTCCTCTTGATCCTTCTCCATGCCACCTTCCCTCACATGTGTTATGCTTGGATTGGTTGGAGTGGAGAAATTGATTTTCTTCTCTTCCACTCTTGCTCGCCTCCTCTCTCGCTCTCTATCTCTGTTTCTTTTTGTTTTCAGCGCAGGGGCACAGCAGCAGCAGCAGCAGAGGCAGCATCGGGCGCCCAACCTCCTCCCTTTCCCTTCCCTGCCGGCGCCCTAGCCCTTCCTCCTCCCGGCTGCCACCCCTCTCCACAAGCTGCAGCGCCCTAGCTCCCTTCCTAGCTGAGCACAAAGAACAGCAGGGCAGCTGGCCGCCGCGGCAGACGGCAGCCGGCCGCTATTAGCTGGCGCTGGCGGGCGGGCCGCCGGGCGCGGTCAAAGCCAATCACCGCCCCCTTCCCTCTGCTCCCTCGTCGCCAGAACAGCGCAGCAGCAGAAAGACCATGAGCGAACCGCCGCTCACGGGTCGGGCTGCCACGGCTATCTCGAGCCACGCCGTGACCACCATCGAAAGGGGCCCGAGCATGGTGAGGCTTCCCTGCCACTATTGCCGCCGGCAAGCATCACAGTGGCAGGAATCAACGCTTCCCCCGAGCTCCTCTGTTTCCAATTTGGCACCGTGGTCTTACGCTTTTAGAAGATAAGTTTTTCCAGGGGCCTAATCGCACAGCCATAGACTCAAGAAACAAGAAAGAGAAAGGTTGGAAGCTACAACCAAGCCTGTGATTCTTTGTCTCGTCGTAATAATAAGGCAAGTGCATGACGAATCTTTGCTTCGCTTTACGC
Source organism: Hyparrhenia diplandra (assembly GCA_015847255.1). NCBI lineage: Eukaryota > Viridiplantae > Streptophyta > Magnoliopsida > Poales > Poaceae > Hyparrhenia > Hyparrhenia diplandra. Next base: position 726,557 of record JADLZK010013348.1, read on the forward strand.
CTATTATTTGAGTTTTCTTGCTTTCCAATGTTCAAGTATTATATTTCGGGTTCAAGTTCAAGTTTCTTGTTCATGGTATTCCGTTTCAAGCTTTCATTTACATTCAATTCCAAAGTGCGGTTTATCCCGAGGTGCAATTTGGTTCTTATATTCAAGTGCTCGTGAGTAAGTGCTGGCCCCACTTGCTCGGCTTTTACCGGTAAATGCTAAGGAGTATTCAAGTGCTGTCCGCTTCGCACGGAAACTACTATTTAATTGAGTTCCAAGTAATTCATTCATGAGTTCTCATGAGTTGATTGTTCTTTCAGTTCTGAATGTACTTGCTGAGTGTTTTCACTCACCCTTGTGTTCATTTGGTTTTTAGGTGCTTAACCATCACGACTTGCATGGGAACTGGGAGTAGCACCATCATCACAAGTACTCACTTTTCGTTTACAAACGCGTAATCTTTTACATAGCGGCTGTAATTGGTTTGTTTTAGTCTTAGTGAATGTGTTGAGGGGTAGTCCCCGGTGGTGTTTCTAGCCGGGGCGTTACATTTGGTACCAGAGCAGGTTATAGATTCTCGGAAAATAAGTTTTAAAATGACACACTTTTTGCACTATAGGATGGGCTGCATGGGTTGTGTTGCTTTTTGTGTTTCCACTAATTGTTTTTCCATGTATATCTGAATTGTTTATGGTACACTTGCTAATGTTTTGCAATGTGTAAATCATTTAATCGAGTATGTATACTTCACCGGCAACTATAACTTGCCATTAAATTGCATCTAGTTCATATAAAAACGTTAGTCCCTTTAGCTTTATAAAACTTCCTCTTAGTTATTAGTAAAAAATATGTTTTGAAGTAGCGCGTTACAAATGTTAGAAGCGAGATGGTAAGTTACTGATATTATCTTATTGTAGCTATCTTACAATTGAATAGACATATACCAGGCTGTTTATCGTAGAGCACCACTACTGAATGATGCTCAAAGATTGGGAACTTCAATGTGAATTCGTTGTTACTATTAGAGTATGGACGCAACATCTCACATACATGCACGTAAACTTTTAAGGAATTGCTACAATCCAGGCGTCTGAAATTCCCATTCCTCTTCAGGTGACCATCTATATGTCGCAGAGGAGAGAGGCCGAAAAGTGCGAACGAGTGGGTGTCGGGCATGTGTCATTGATGTGGGCGAGTAGACGTCGCCTGAATATCAGGCACATGGTGTATAGGAAACATGAAACTTTTAATCATTTTTAATCATTACACTAGCACAAGACAAAATTGACAAGACTGAGTTAGAAAAAAAAAAAAATTGGAGTTTTGTTGTTTTTCTTTAAAGTATTTGGAGTTTTCAGGAAAATATTCATCGCTAAATTACTTAATGAATAATTTAGTTTTGTGTTGTGGAACATCACAACATTTGGTAGAATAATGAACTATCCTTTTATGTTCTGTTACGGTCACAGAACACTAACGATTTGTCCACCCACTCTAAATCTTTCGGTGAGGACGATCACATGAAGTAATGAAACCTGATATACTTATAATATAAAAAATAATAATCTTAGGCAATCCAAAAGATTAACTAAAAAGAGTAAATGATTGCTCGTCAATGCCTTTCCCATATCGCTTTCGTCAATAAATCGCGCCGCTTTCTTTCCCCCACTAGCTAGCCTGCACTCGCTGCACGCATGACTCGAACAACTATGCCAAGACCATGTCGCAGGTCTCGACAGACGGAGACCACAACAGGCTGTCGTCTTTGAGGATTTGAGCACTGGCGGTATGTCCATATGAAAATCGAAAACAAATGAGAGAAGGCCGTGTGCAGCAGCAGCTTATAGAAATGGTCAACTAACAACGTGGGAAGAGAGAGTCCTGCACACTACACATAGGACTTGAACCTTTTCAAGAACCATTAGCATCTCGCATTTACATGTTAACTTATCTCATATGCACCTTGCCTTCGCATGTTTTTCCCATCCACTTTGGCTGGACGGATCCTATCTACTCTTGCATTATGCAGGCGTGCTTTCATTTTGATTCAATTTATTGTGTTCTTCACATCATAAACTTCAGTTCAAACCAAATTCTTACTCAAAATGGACGATCCAAATTTGTTCTGGGACAGATCTTCTTGGAAACTATTCAACCATAAGAACAATAACACGGAAGCTGTCATTTTGGTTAGGATAAGGAACACCAAAGTCCAGAAGACAAAGCATATGTTTGGTGGAGCACCTAGGACATTAATCTATCTTCTCTGCTTCCTTGTAGATATTCACTATATATAGGAGGAGCGGATGACATACTCTGCTCACGGTGACCAGAGATCAATAAATAGAATTTATACATTGGATGTACGCACAACTTAAATTCAAAGTGTTTATTTAATTTGTAAGCAGAGCTTGTGTCCTCTTTCCGCATCACCTGCACGTGCATGTTTTATGTAGTTGCATTGGCTAGTATTAGTCCTTTCTCTTCTCACTATTGCCCGGCCCTTTGCATGTATATATAGGAGACTCATCCCCTGCCATGTGAATCGATCATACGCCTTTGTTTACCATTACATCCGGTAGCCTTGTCTGTACGAGTTGGCTCATTATAGGAATGGGATGCATCACGGAAAAAGGGGACAGTGAAATATAGAGATGCTGGTCTGTTCCTGATTCAATGGTCTACAGAAGTTATAACTCTTGTCCCACTCGTGCTGATATCCTGGAGAATTTGTGGTTCAGATGACATCAGAAAAGAGATTTGTTGGCTTTTTGACACTGAGGACTGAGCAGGTGCTGCTTTCCATTCACAACGATGTGTGTGACACCTACTTTTCACAGTGTCCTTGCTCTAGCTACAGCAAGGTCTGCAAGATGGACAAAGGGGATGCACATCAGCACAAGTGTAAAAATAAAAACTGAAAAAAATTGTTATATACAAAATTAAATAGTTGCTAGTAGCTTTATATTTGTATTGGTGTTTTTACAAACCAATGGTGGGAATGACCAGTGGAAAACAGAGTATTCCACCAGCTTTAATTAACAATAGTGAGTGTAAATGTTTATATTGGACGTGCTAATATACTCTATACACTACCGAACGAGAGATGGAAAAGGAACAAACCGGACGTGAGGCTTGATGGCGTGTGGAGTTTGCTCCGTAGGCAGCATTTGTTGACCATGCGCTTGGTAAGCCTCGGAGACCATTCCGGTGCCTCTGCAACATCCCCATCTCAATTAGGTTCCATACCCTTGAAATAGAGCCTCTCCCTGATTTCTGGCCCTATGCCACATTTGGCACCACTACTGCCAGCTCTGGCGAATGCGAATGCCCAAGCGCGTCGTCCTGCACCGCTGCCTGTGGCTCGCTGGGTGCATGCTCTGTTTTGCTCAGGGCATTGTTAGCATGGTGTTGTCACTGTGTTGTCGAGCCGACACAATATACATCTGATTTTCTTTAGAAAAAATATATATCCGAATACAACATAACTACATTTTTTTTGGTAAAGGGAACAAAAAGATCCAGCCTCTACCACAGGACAACCTATGTAGATATGTACAATGAAGAAGCATTGAGCTTCTCAGCATGGGACAACCAGAACTTGCACGGAAGGCCCAGCCTGTGGACTCCTGCAACCACTCCTCCCTTGCCCTTGTTTTACAGCAGCACCGAGAGTCTCCAAAGCTGTGCAGTGCGAGCGAGCTCCAGGGCCGTGGGAAGGCAGTGACCACGGATGTCAGAGGACCTAGGCGCAGATGTCTCTGAGAAGAAGGGGCACCATAGCTGTGGTGCACCGGCGCGGAACCGGAGCGACGAGTAGACAGCGTGACGCGATGAGTGGGGCAGAGGCCGAGAGCAAGCGCTGGTGAGTGAGGCCGTGGAACCCTTTGTATTGATATTTTGGCTACTAAATAAAATGATTTTGCTGGGAGCAAAGTGACAAAAGAAAAGATTTATCTACAAAGTTTAAAATATTGTCGAGCACTACAACATCCTTGTTCATTCCCAGAAGAAGCACAACTTTCTAATCTCCGAAAATTCTTGTTGCAGTGGAGATGTTTCATGTACGTGAAGAAACTATGATAGAAAATTCTTGTTGCGACCGGCAGATGATACACCTTGATTAGCACGCCCAAAGGGTACAACTTGGCTGCCTCTTTTTCCTGATCTCTCTCATTCCGAATAGGATTATCATGGACGTGAAGAAACTATGATAGATTATTCATGATCCATTGTGTTCCATCAACCCAAACAAAACATGATAGTTGTGGTGAAAAGAAGATTAGACGAAACAAGTTATTTGGTGGAGTGAATCGAGGCAGCAGGTAGGTCTGGTGTTGTTTATGTATAGGCTACTCCTATATAACTATGGTGTGTGGTACCTGAAGAAGGCACAATTTATCTGGTGGAGTGAATCATATATATCACACAATTTATCTCTGCTAACACCCGTCAGATCTTTTTATTTCGGATGGTGTGATGTTGTACTTTGTCATCAATATTAGACAATCAATGTGTGAAACAATCCTAGTTAATATATTGTCCCTCCAATATTAATTTGATCCTTCTGGTAGTAGTTCCACAGTCGAACCACCGTGTGAATCCAGATTTATGTATATGTTAAATCAGTTATCTCCAAACACGGCCCATTTTACCGAGCTGTCCGAGAGCTGACGGCCGCTAGAAATGGAATTGGTCGGCCTCTGTTAATATTCATCTGTATTAGCGTGTTTAAGTACTACTGCAGGCAGATCTCCATAATCATTCCGTTCTTTGACTTCAACATGATTTTGGACATGTTTGAATGCCAGACACACTAGGCCAAGCGTGTCGATGGAGTGGGAGGCGGCCAGGCACACCGCACGCACACTACTACAAAAAAATGATTTTACAAGGGCGTGGCAAAATCCAAGCACGTTGGAAAACATATGATGATTGCTTGTTTTATATATCATGGCGCCAACAAATGATAGCCTCGCAAAATCGATCTTGTGAATTGAGTTATGGAGGCCGACATACTATAAGGCCCATCTTAAAAAATAGTGGCCACCCTATAAGCCCATATGAGGGTACTCTCTGTTATTTGCGCCAAGAGATGAGCTTCTGTAGTGTGCTATGCAATATTTGCGCAAGTCCATCTTGTGTAGCAAACTGATAAGAATCTTTCCCGAGGATACTATCTCGTGACACCTCCCATTCTCAACCATTTCTCTACTAATCTTCCGATGGAGAGGATGAGGTCAACACATCAAGAATACATAAACAATAAAAGTGTGCAGCCAGGTGATGGACTCTGCTGAAGAAAGGAGGATAGTATATATGGAGAGACTGAAGCTAGGAGGTAGTAGTACTACTGAGTACATATACATAAGCTGCATTCATTGTTAACAATTAAGGTTGGTATATATCCATATTTATCTCAAATTTTAAATTTCAGATATCCAGGCTAGTACTCTAACTCTATTGAAAATGAATCTTTGAACCGGATGATATGATGGGTTACCAATCTAAAGTTCCATGGAAGAGAGGTTCCAGATCCGATATAAGGAATTCGCAGCTCTCGGTTAACTAACTAGTCTTGTGGCTGTACTATTAGTTTTGATCGTTGCAATGGCATACTTGCTATTGGATACATCCGTTTCGGCAATCCATGTAAATTAGCCACATTGTCCAAATACACATGAGAATGAGGGGCACCAGGAAAAACGAGTGGAGAAGCTCTAGAGTATATTGTTTACATTGAGAGAGCATCGTTGGGTGCAACAGCTCAAGGAGACTCATGGCGCGACCAGATTGGACAATGCACTGTGTCCGACGCTTGCGGGCGTTCGGTTCGTCCTATGCAATAGCTGCGGCAGCTTCTGCAAGGTGTTCATCGAGGATACTCTCTGTTATTTGCCCTGAGATGTTTGCGCAAGTCAGTCTGGTGTAGGAAACTGATCAGAATCTTTTCTGAGGATACTATCTCCTGACACCTCCCATTCTCATCCATTTCTCTACTAATCTTCCGATGGAGAGGATGATGCAACAGATCAAGAATGCATAAACAATAAAAGTGTGCAGTCAGGTCAGGTGATGGACTATACTGAAGAAAGGAGGAGAGTATATATGGAGAGACTGAAGCTAGAAGGTAGTAGTACTACTGAGTACATATATATAAGGTGCGGCATTACACACAGCTGCATTAATTGTTAACAATTGAGGTTGGTATATATCCATATTTATCTCAAATTTTAAGTTTCAAATATCCAGGCTAGTACTCTAACTATTGAAAATGAATGTTTCAACTGGTGGTCCCTTAAGTTAGCAGCTAATGGAATGGAAATATATCTATTTCTACTAGACGTTTCTCTTCATCAACCGTTTTCAGAAAAGATTGTCGACTCATAGTTCTAGTTTTTTTTTTTTTTTTTTTTTTTGCATTTTTGTGCCCCTAGTGAAAACATAGTTGGTGTTAACATGAACTATCTATCATACTATAAAAAGAAATACAACCAGTTGCATATAAAAATCAAAACTAATTCGTTTTAAATCAACAAATGTGGAACCAGCACCAATTGTTTGCTAAAAAGTTTCGAAAAACAATTGCTAGCTAAAAATATAGTAGGCAAAATAGTGCAATACTGAGAGTTATTGGATTATATTTGTAGTCGTTGCATCTGTTTTAGTTCTCAAAGTTATTTATTTGGTTATTCAAATCATCAATTTGTGCTGTGTTAAACCGAAAGCTCAACAAAAGAGAATATCTAATTAAAAAAAAAAAAGAGTACCAATTATGTTGGAGCTGATTGGTAACAATATGTTTATTAGTAGTGTGTGCCAAAACGTATAGCACAGCAATGAAACTCACAACCAAAGCAGCAGGTTCATATATTACCAGCAGGTTTGTAGAATTCGCTGTGAAAAAAAAAAATAGTTTTGTTTGGTGAAGCTACCTAGTAGAAACAAACAGAAAATATTATATTGCTCTGTTGTGTCAGCCTAGGTTAGCAATCACACATTATCCCCTCATCTGTTACACCGCAAAGCACTGGACAATGGATGGTGCTGATGCGGAGGCTCATTCGCAGGTGGACAACAAAACATCTCTGCTGGTGGCTCATAGACCTTGGAAGACAGGCACGCTACATCAATTACTAGTCATGGTCCTTTGATATATGTGGCACCAATAGCTCATAGTAGATCACTGTTGCCCTTAATTTTCCGCCTTCCTCCATTTGTATGGCTTTCCTTCGCAACATCGATTAGCACTAATATGGTGAATGCCATGTATTGTTGAACCTTTGGGTAAACTAGAACAAAACCCCTACCTTATCTAGCTAGCTCTCCCACACATATAATTGTGCGTTCATCTCATATATATATAACAGTTGAATGGATCCATGAATTGCCAACTCATATATAAGTTTGGCAGGAGTGCCTGTATATCATTGCGGTTCAATGTATCAGTTAGTTCACTGATGCTAAAGCAAAATTATTACTCAAAAAGGCAACCAATGTTATAGATGGTCAGCCTTTCTCAAGTACTGTCTAAATCTAACAACCATGGATGATTGAACTCCATTATAAAATGTGGGCTCTACTGTATGAAAAAAAAAAAAACAGAGTACATATTTCTTCATTTTCCTCTGTGCTCAGCAATTCGTTGTAGTTAAATTGTTTCCAGAAGATTCCAGCCCATTGATGTTTCTCGAAATATTGAAATGGTCAGCCGATTTTTTACAAACCCAACATCTCAGAAGTAAGCGCTTAGTTCCACAAGCATGGTGCAATTCTGAGTAGCCTCCATCACGTTTGTTGGTATGGATGTCCCAGGTATTTATGCAGTTCCCATTGCCAGGAGAGATCAGCTTTATATGATAGAAATAACTGCCTTACTGGCTCCCCGCTTCCCTTCGCTGTCTATAAGGGCTTGATTAGCTCATGTCTTCTCATATAACTATCACGCCAGGCAGCAATCTGCACAGAAGCAGAGTTGTGAACTATATGAAGGTATGACTAAAGTCTGCTCCTAGTGATCCTCCTTTTCACCGTGGTCTCTACTCTGAAGATCAGAGGCATCGACACCTTATATTGGCAAAACCTATGTGCAAACTAAAAATAAATTCACGGAGGTTCAAGGTGTTTGTTGAGGCGGAGGACCACGTGTTCGCTGTGGCGAGTGCAATGAGAATGGAATGGTACGCTGCGCTAACTGTTGTTATGGATCGCCAACGGGGACAGACGGCTAATCCTGGTGGTAGATGATGTAGAGATTGTCAACAAAAAAAAGGACAGAGGGCCTTTTGTTTTCCCACCGTGTCCCAGATTGGATCATATTGACGATTGATTTGCTACTGGATATTGACGATTGATATTGACTCCTTGCTGCAAAATTCGCTTATCTGTATATGCATATCATGCATAAAAAATTGACACTGCTATTAGTTGCTACTTGTAGGATGCACGAAGGAATTCTTTGTAAGCTTGGTGATGTGGCTAAGCATATAGTGTTTTCTCTTGTCTGTATATGCATCTCATGCATCATTCGTATGTCTGCATAGTAGCTGTCAAAATTGACACTGCTATTAGTTGCTACATATAGGATACACGAAGGAATTCTTTGTGAGCTTGGTGATGTGGGTCAGCGCTGCATGCAGTGTATGTGTAGTAGCTGTTTTTCGCAAAAAAAAAAAAAAATGTATAGTAGCTGTCAATCTGAGAGAAGCATATAGTGGCTCTACAAATCATATGGAGTGTGGTCAATACAGTGTTAATATATATATACTGTCTGGCACTCGTCACGTACATGGATGGCCTGAATTAAATATGGGTTTTGGCCCAGCTGAACACTTCATCCGTATTACACAACTACAGTCTATATATATACGCTATTGGGATGATAGGATCGTTCCCAATCTAAAGTTTCATGCAAGAGAGGTTCCAGATCTGATATAAGGAGATTGCAGCTCTCGATGAACTAACTAGTCTTGTGGCCGTACTATTAGTTTTGATCGTCGCAATGGCATACCTGCTATTGGATACATCCGTTTTGGCAATCCATGTAAATTACCCACGTGGTCCAAATACACATCAGAATGAGGGGCACCAGGAAAAACGAGTGGAGAAGCTCTAAAGTACATTGTTTACATTCAGCATCGTCGGGTGCAACAGCTGAAGGAGACTGATGGCACAACCAGACTGGACCAATGCACTGTGTCCAAAGCTTGCGGGCGTTCGGATCATCCTGTGCAACAGCTGCGGCAGCTCTGCGTGAGTGACTAGACCATAGCTGATATATATAAGTTCGGCGTGGATGCATACATTTTGCAATGTGGCTTGCTCTATATAAGCCATAGCTGAATAAGCCAGATCAGTACTCGAATGGGGCCTGGAGCAATATGATTACAAAAAAAAAATGTGGGAGAATGTGGTCAGCCGATCTTTAGGTTCCGTCTGATGAATGACTAGACCATTGATGATACGATTCTCTATTAGACCACTATGTTTTAGCAGAATCCATAAGTAATAAAACAATTGATGACGTGACTTACACAACATAATATTAATTTTATTACTCTGAATGTCGAAAATGATCGCCAGTAACAACAAGCAATTTGCAACAGGTATAATGTTCCCTTCTCTAAATATTGGAGCAAGCTTCTCCCACTAGGATTCGTTGTCGTCAAATGATTGACTGTATACGCCGAGAACAAGCTTCAAACTGGGCATGCTGCCCGGAGTGTGTACTGCTCGATCGTACCTGGAGACATGGTGCGCATGATGCACAAAGTGGTGCTTGATTGACAAGTTCAATGAGTTAAACTTGGCAACCTCTATTTCCCAGTGTCTCTCATTTCAAATACGTTATCATAAAAACGACAAAACTAAGACAACTAAATCAAGGCAGAATGCGCCAGGGACAACATTATTGCTGTTTATGATTACATCCGTCAGCTCTTTTCTCCATGGTGTTAATAGTATTAAATACAAAGTTGCAGTACTCATTTCTCGATATATTGTGGCACCTACAGGAGCATGAGTTGATGTAGTTGTTAATGTAATTCCAGTATTAGCTATACACATAATAAAACGAAGAAATAGCTTATTTATTTACTTTTTGAAAGTAAATGGCAGGAGCTCTGCCTTTCCATTAAGATAGGGAAAGAAGTTTTTATGTACAGGCCTAGTCGCGGCCAGAAAGGAAGCCCAAGAGCGTAAAGTTTAAAAGTTTAAAAAAACTTGAGCCCTTTTGCTTTGCTCGATGTCCTCCTTTATTCTTTGGGCGACCTGAAGCGGCGTCTGGAGCTCGTTTGAAAAAATCCTTCTATTTCTCTCTTTCCATATATTCCAGACGGTGTAGAGGACCATTCCATTGAAACGCTTCCTTTCATCTTTTACGATCCTTGATTGAGCATTCTCCCACCAGGGAAATGAAATGAGGCGGGTCAGTGGCCGGCAGTATTTGGGCTACGTCGAAATGCTCCCATTGGAGGATGTGGCTCCAGGCCGCTTTGGCAAACGGGCATAGCAAGACCAAATGTAGTGATGTTTCGATGGGCCCATTGCACAAGGCACAGTGATCCTGATGTGGCCAACCCCTCTTTTGAAGGTTATCTCGCTGTGAGAATTTTCTCTCTTGCCAAAATCCAAGCAAACACCTTGCACTTGTTTTCCGCGTGTGCTTTCCAAATGAGGTCCCCTTTGAAGGGTCTGTGGGAGCCAAAGAATTGGCCCTATATGCCGACCGGTGGTGTAGACTCCACTAGCTGTCCATCTCCAGACTATGCTATCCGGAGTCCCTGCAGTTAGTTGGACCTGTTGTATCCCGAGCCACAATGAGACGAATTCCTCGATTTGCTCGGTGTGGTGACCCTCACAGTTAGGGGCAGCCACCCAGGTATTGTTGTGAAGCTCATGTTGGATTGGCCTTTTCTTGAATCTAATTAGCTCGAACAAATTGGGTGCTAGGAATTTTGGCCACACAATCAAGCCATTTGCCCAGCCGTAAACGTGCCTCAAGGGCTGTTGACGGTCACCAACGACATATTCTTAACGCCAACATTCTACCAATAAGGGGTTGAAACTATACCTTACTACACACATATACATTTATTATTGACATAATTCCATTTGTAGTGCCAAATAATGTTTTGCGGGATTTATATAAAAACCAAGTGGAAAAGGCACCAAAAGGCGCCTCCCTGGAAAGCGCATTCCTCAGAACATCAAGCCCAAGGGAGAAAAGTCCATAAAATATCAATATCCAAGCACAAGCCCAAGAGGTCGAGACCCAAATCCAACATGAAATGATAAACGGGCCGCAGGACATGGGTTCAATATTTTGGGCATAACTTTCTCATACGAAATCGGATTTCAGCGAACGAATACCAAACGAAGCTAACTCCGAGGCCCACATGCTCATGCAAAGTTTCAGCCCAAATGGACAAAATCTTGGTGCGCCCGCGCCAAGTGGTGCGCCCGCACCCTCCCGAGGCCAAACGGCCCATCTTCGCCCGGGCGGCCCATCTCGGCCTGAAAAGTCTGGATGCGGTGTTCGCTTGCCCAGAAGACGGTGCGGGATTAGTACCAAATGGCTTAGCCAAGAGAGGATCCCATGGTGAAGGTCCTATAAATAGATGGGCACTCCCTCACTTGTAACACACACCACACAATGTAGCCTCTCTCTTCTTCTTCTTCTTCTTCTTCCTCTCCCTTTCTTCTTTTTTCTTTCTTCTTATTCTTTCTTCTTATTCTTTCTTCTCCTTCTTTCTTTCTTCTTCTTCTACTTCTTCTTCTTCCTCCTCCTAGTAGGATGTGGAGCTAGGCAAAGCTACCAAGGAGGGCTTGGCTCCTTGGAAGATGGATTCCGGGAATAAATCTTTCTATGGTATTCTTCCAAAGCCTTGCTCTTATCTTATCTTGGTTGTGCATTAGGATTAGAGTCTTCATGTTATTTCTTTACCTCGTGATTTATCCTATGATCTAACATGTTGTTCTTGACATGATCATGACACATGAACTAGTCTATAGTTTCTATGTTGTGATATCGTCATATAGAACTTTATGCTTAAACCATTCATGCAATATAATTGGGTAGTGTCGGGATTGTGCTGAATGGCAGTTCGTTGTGTCCTTCGGGCTTGCTCGTGTCCTATTCCGTCCATCCGTAGGGTGGGGGCCATGGGGGACATGAGTAGTGTCCTAGTATGCGGACGTGGTGTCCGGATGCCAGGTATCCTTCGAATATGAGTGCATGCCACGGTTGAGGGGGTAGGCGGCTTGGTCGTGACAAGCCTTGACCGTCCCTTGAAATCCCCCCACGTTCGTGTGTGCTGTAGGAGTTCCGTAAATGCCTTCCTTCAGGTATGATGCCCGGGGAGGTCTCCCCGTCCATTTCATTCTAAGCTCGACCTCCCTCGCCATGCGTGTTGCCCGACTATCGACCGGTTCTATGCACAACCATGACTAGAATCAGATGCTCCACTTAGAACTTTCTTTATTCCTTATTTATTTTTATCCTTGAGATTGGCTTAAGTGTGTGTGTCAAGTTATCCTATTACCTATCTTATTATATCCCTTTTATGAACATTGGTCTATTATACATTCGTGTTATCTTGACCATGTCCAAATTAGAGACTTTTACACCATGCCTTCCTTTGGGAAAATATAAATAACGATACCCTCGAATACTAGGAGGATGAAATGCTACAATGATAGATCCGTGCGCTTGCGGATGAATATCTTATTTGGTAAGATCTATCACCGTTGATGTACCTAGTGTTATCACCGACACGGTGGTTTCACTTAGGAATGTCAATGGCGCATTTCTGGCGCTGTTATTAGAGATGGGTTCTAAACCTGTTTCTAGTGATTGCGCTTAAGAAATGCAACTGCGGCCATCCCCATGATTACCTTGGTGGAAGCAAAGTGAAGAGTGCTCGGTCTAATTCGTTGCAGGGGAGGTCCATTCCGACCCAAGGTTTGGCGGTGTCGACCCACTACTGCCAGAGCCATCTCAGGCGCAGAAATAGCTTATTTAGTCATATGCTGAGCCATCTCTGTCTCCATAACATCTGGGTTCATATATAGAGGCCAATACTCTGTCACCTATCCTTGTAGACCCATCCATTACATACTACTTTCGTTACTTTGGCAATGGGAGGTATCACGGAAAGAGGATTTGTCCATGTTTTAACGGTCTGTGTGTGCACCTGCATTGGCTAGATGAGAAGATTGAAAGGATGTACATGGTTCCTGGCTTCGCGAGGAATTCTTAATGAGGACTAGTTGCTCGGGTTTGATGTTTTTAGCTTAATAATTCCAAGCTCCAGGCGCTCCAGTTTTGGTCTCAAATTAATGGTATTCTGAAATTTGGATTCCTGACCCATGGTTGCATTCAACTATTGTTGCCTCGGAAAAAAAAAATACATAGTTGAGACCTTGGTTTGATAGATGGATGGGTTGGGTGTCGTATCTGTTCGTAGCATCTCATATTGATGTGTGAATGCCTAGATCTGGAACCCTCAGTCCGCCCGGCTTTCATTTATGAACCAGAATTTACTGAGTCTTCAAAGCTATCATTTCAAGCAAGCGTGTCAATGCTGCTTTCTTGAGGCTGTGCTGTAGGCGATGCACACAGATCAAGGCTATCCAACAAATCACTATTAAGAGAGGTGCAAATTCTTGGTTGTGCATTTTAAAAATATATTTGGCATAGGCAGAAGTCTTCCGATGCCTGCATACAAAAATAGCTTCATCAAAAAATAATTCTTTAGATGTTATTTTAGGCCATTGTACTGGTGAAGGTTGGGTAGGGTCATCCTTCGTGTCATAAGAGTCATAATGATTTACAAATCCCATGCCTTACCTTGTTTTCATGGGAATGCCTAGACCCTTCGTGTCATAAGAGTCATTAGGTTTTAAATATAGTGTGCTAAGTTGTTTAGCGGTTTGACTCTATAAAACAGCTATTAGCGGAGCTATATCGGGCTATAGCGGAATTTAGCGGCTAAAATGTACATGAACACAAATACACGAACCACACCTCAGTCCATTCGTATATGGACATCAATTCACGGAGCCTTCAGAGCTAGTACCATTTATGAAGCAAGTCTGTCCGTGCTGCTTTCTTGGGGACTTGCTGCAGGCAATGCACACAGATCAAGGTCTTCACGTGTGTGGAAGGTTATATAACATCATATATAGCAAGCTGTACTAAGAGCAAGTTTAATAGTTTCGTAAGCTACTCGCCAACTGCCGGCGGCAACGCTGGCCGGGCCCTCTACTATTTATGGCATAGCTGCATGTGGAGCCAATTGCAGCACGCGCATGGCCTAGTCGCCGGCCGCAGTGGTAGCCGTCGTGAGACGCTCATTTTCTTCTCTCTCTTCACTTCTCTCTCTTCCACGTAGAGTCGGTCATCATAATACCAGCTCTAAAGGTCTAGTTGTGGTTCTCAAACCTCAGGTTAGAATCTAGGTGTGGTTCTCAAGCTCTTGGTTCAAAGTAACTTGTCGTTTGTACCAGTCACAGAAACTCATACCTAGATGTTGACCTGGGCCTTTGCCAATACATACATCTCTGCCGTAGAATGGTATATATTCCAAGTTAAATAGATGAGAATGAGTGGCATCCGGAAAACAGAGTGAGCACATTGATGGTTCACTTGGAGAGGTCATGTTTAAAGGAACGAAGGATCAGCAAGTTGACCTTGATGATCTAATCAAACAAGCTGTAGATGCATTCATGCCTGACGTCCGAGTCAGGCAACAGGATGACTATCTATCTGACCTGCTTGTAAACCTTCCTCAAGACCCTCCTAGACCCATCGACTTGGTCTCGATAAACCAAGCATCCGTAGTCAAAAGATCAACACCAGGCTCATGTATTGAATTCTGGTATCGTCCTTGTACCTAGCTTACATACCACTTCTGTTATTATGCACACAAGTAACGAAATGATTTTGTGTGATATTGCAAAATATTAACCGTGGCGGGTACTCTATTTGCCCGTCACAATTAATGACCTGCCACATCCAGTTTTTTTTTCCACGGCGGTCATGTTAAAAATGTTTGTCACGGTTAATAGATATTAACCGTGACGGGGCGCGTTAGGATGCCCGTCACGTAAAAATATTTTTACAGTAGCGGGCAACCTTAAAAGCCCGTCACCAAAAATGTCAGCCCAACTATAAGCCGAACAGGCCCAGGGCGAGGCCCGATAACAGCGTCCTGTATAAATTGAGAAGTTAGGGTTCTCATCCAGCCTGATTTTTTTTCCTTCCCTCACTTCTACCCTCCGCACGCTCCTCACTTCTCTCTCTGCCGTGCGCGAGCACCGCACCCACCGACCACGAGCGTCGCACCCAGCCAGCGCCGCCACCTCCGGCCTTCTCCCACGCGCATCCTCTCCCTCTTGAGCACCCTATCTCTCCCTCTCCCGGTGGCTACGTCGGGTGGCATTCCCCGGGCAGATCCAAGCTGGGAGCCGGTGCTCCTTCCTCGCTTGGGATCCAACGCGGTGGATCCGGCCATGCGGTTGCGGATCCGGCCATGTAGCGGCAGATCCAGCCTGGCGGTGGTTGATCCGAGAGGGAGGGGCCCCCGGCAACGGACACAGCATCCAATTTTAAACGTGGACATACTGGATGGCATCCTATTTATTACTTGATGTATAATAATCATAACTGAATGAATGACTTCTGGACAAGAAGGTGACAAACTACTTTCTGTCGGGTAGCAGAATGAATAAATGAATGCATGTTTAAGTGTAAGCACAGAGCTATAATTTCATATTTACTCACGAGCACCCTACTTATATAGTGTATACGGAGAGTTGCACATATGCATATATCAACTGACAGTCAGCTGTTATATGCGGTTGGCTTCGGTTGTCTGCAAATGATTCATGGCCCTTGCTTGCAGTCAGATGAGTTGTAAACACATAATGTAGTATACTAGAGATTTGTCCAGAGAGTAGATCTGGATTTCAATTTGATTAAAAGAAGGCAGTGCGTCTCGAAATAACAGGATTACTTTGTTTTAATCTAATTTGATTTGTTGCATCTTATTTGACTTGCTTCTCCTTCTTTCTGTCTCTCTCAAGGATGTAAAGTTATCTGGTAAAACTTCGCTGCAAATTTATTGTGGAACTGAACTCATAGGGACAAAGGTATACGACGTGATGTTGCTTTGTAACCATAGGGGAGCAAGCTGCCAAGGATATCCACGGAGGGTGCATGTAGATCCTAGACGTTGATGATATCAATAATCTCGTCCCCATCAGCTAGGAGAGGACAGGCCTTACGTGAGGTGATGCAAAAGCGATTGGTTTCTCAGAGAATGACGATATCAATAATGTCATGGATTCCCATCATCTGAATGGCATGTGGTTTCTATGCGTGAAGCAAAAGTGATTGGTTTCTCAGACAATGACAATATCAATAAAGCCGAGGGAGATGCTGCATGAGCATGAGCAATATGAGAGAGGTTGGTCTTTGCAACTTCATTGCACCAAAATGAAAGATAATTCAAACGACCCTAGTCCTTGTATTGTATGAAAACAATACAAGGACCCTAGTCCTTGTATTGAAAGACAATATGGACATTCATCTCTTCTTCCATCAGTGGTGCTCCCCTCGATTTATTGATGCCATTGTGTCACTGTTGTAGTTAGTCATTGAGCAACTGGCAACGCAACACAGTTAGGTGCTCAATTTTTGTCTTCTGTATACACAATACTCAGCAGGGGGAGGTCTCTAGGATTTGTTGCTCTGGTCTCAAATTCTATGCTCAAAGAATTTCTCAAGTTTTGCTCTCAAATTAATGCTATCCTGAAATTTCAGTGCCTGGCACAAAGTTGTATTTAATGATTTTTGCACCAAACAAAGATTCCATTGTTACGACCATTCATCGATGAGTTGAGTGTGTGTCAATGGATCTGTGTCAGTTTCATATTATGATTTGGGAGAAATCTTTGTTGGGATCCTTTTGAGAATTTTGTTGGATTCGTATCGAATAGGCATAGCACAGTGGATATTAAAATCTTAACCCCAGATATGCAAAATCAGATTCTTATGGATGTAGTCTGCGACATGCAGATCGGCCCAAGAGCTAGCCAAACAAGTCAATAATCTAACCCTCTATTGTTAACATGTACAAAACGACTCTGCTTCCTATAGTGGTAAGATAGTCATGCTAGTATTCATGTCCTTGTATGTATTCACTATGTACAGAAGGTGCGGATGGCATACTCTGTTGGGGATGGATGGACATCAATAAATAAAATTTATACATTGGATATATACACACCTAAAATACCAATTATTTATTTATTAGTATGCAAACGTTTTGTCCTCTATCTCCATCACCTGCATGTGTTGTAAGCAGTTGGTTTGGCTAGTATGATTTATTTGTAGCTCGGACCTTTGTATATATAGGAGCTTCATCCCAGCCCCTATGCATGGATCATATGCCCTTGTTTACCATTCTGTCTACAAAAACATGCGATACAGCCAGATCTAGAAAAGACAGATGTCATATTTCTAGAAGTCTGGTAGGCTTGGCTATACAAGTTTAGTCATTGTGGGAATGGGATGCATCAAGGAAAGAGGCAACCAAGGAAGATAGGAAATATGGGTTTCCCAGGTTCAATGGTATGGTGAATGAAGTGGCATTGGTTAGATGATAAGATTAGAAGCACACCCAGGGTTCAAATTACTTCAGTCACCCATTAGAGCAGAGATTTGTTGGGTAGCTAATCCTTACGGCAATGCTCAAAAGATAAGGTGTCGACTTGGACGGAACTTATTGGTGCTGCTCTACGCCACTAGAGACACTGGGGCTGGATCTGCTTTCTGTTCTTTCCGAGTCTATGCTGCAGCCACGACAAGGTTATCAGGACGGAGCAAGGGGATGCATGTCTGCATATAGCATGAATAACATCAGATGATCTATGATTGTTTACTCAAGCAGCATACAAAGAATATCACATCACAATATAATCATGGATATATACATATGTCCACATAACTTCGAATGCTCAATGCACTAGTGATGCTATCAGTGTAAATCGATCTTGGGTTTTGGTTGCCTTTTTGACAACAACTAGCCGAAAATGTCTTTATAAGAGGCTTATCTAGAAAGGTATAAGTGGACCTTGAATAGTTTCATGCGTACACAATCCACCAATGTCAATATTTTTTTTCCATAATTTCTACATCAGGTTAAAAATATCCAAATAAAAGTTCTAACTTTTGTGATGAGTTGTAATCATGTTATTTTACACATACACGCTTGCTGTTACTAGGAATGTATATTTTTGACCCTAAAGAAGCTTCAATGAGAAAAGTTTGGATTGAAAAGTTTTAGCACTCTTGGAGTATTATAACATTGGTTTAGGTCATTTCAGGTCATTTTAAAAATTCTATAAAAATAACTTCAACTTATGTGTACTGTTTCTGGTAGAGAAAACCGCCAGCATAAATACATCTCTACTGTCCCAAGAATTATGAAAACTGCAAATAGAAAACATGAATTTAGGTTGGTTGTTCTCTGGCCAGCAATAACTACAAATCCGGCTTAATTAGAGGCTGAAGGCCGGCCTAATTATAATGCAAGCATAGACATGTATTTGCACTGGCAGTTAGTTTCTATAAATTCGTTCTGAACTATAATTCCACAACTACATATTGATCTGTAAATTCGTTAGTTTCAATCTAGACAAGTTTTCTGTGGCACACGTATAAATGTCACACTAGGCTCAAGCTCCTAGACTACTTGAGCAAATCGTTCTGACTTAATCAAGCCACACTTGAAATCTAGCTATTCATGGAAATGATTGACGTAATAAACAAAAGAAACTCTAGCTAGGAAATGTCTCAAGTTGCAATGTCTTATGTCAACTGCCGTAAAAATGATCATTTCCTATGGCAATATGCTTGTCGACATACATCACAAACCTATTTTCAGATGGAGAGCTATATATACAGATAGACATATATATCATAAAAAATCTGCTACGGGTTTTTGGGATCAAATTAAACTTGAAAATGCCTAAAGTTCTAACAAAACTAGAGAAGAACTAACACTATTGATTACCACATAATGTTTATACAGGTGGAAAAACATGAAGGTACCATGCATTCCCATTATTGGAATCATAAGAAAATCACCGTGATCATCAGTCTATATGACACTCATTGTCAAAGCAGGTAGCTATCCAAGGCGTAATGCCACACGGAACCCGAGTGCTGCTTTTTTTGATGGACGAGTAAATGCCCATGCCACAGAATGGTTGCTGCAGGCCCAGGCCATCCAACAAATGACTCAATTCATTCGTCACATGAGTTCGCAGATTATATAAGTTTATATTTATATACATAGACCCAGCATGCTATGCTTCAGCATCTCAGGAATACAGTGGAGGTTCTTAGCTCGTTATATAAACAGCCTGTAACCTCCTAGTTCAATTTAACTAGCTGCTGTCCACGATCATTGCATAGTTGCAGTATATTTCACCGTCACAAATATACTCGTAGGTGATGACCCGGGCCTTTGTTGCTAACACATACATCAGTGTCATCAAGCACTACAAATAACATCATGGTTCAAATATATGAGAATGGGAGGCATCAGCAAAACCGAGTAGGCAAGACTCTGATTCATTTGGTGAGGTCATAATTCCTGAAAAACAATTTCGATAAGATCACCTTGATCTTCTGAAAACTACTGCAGATCAAACTGATCTCGAGGTCTGTGTCCAGGAACAGGGTGATCGTGTAAGCACCCTGTAAGCACAAGGATAGCCTAATGCAGTGGTGCTAGGTGATAACCCTGGCCATTGCAAATAATACAGTTGAGTCAACAACCACTACAGCTGACATTATGGTAAAAATTGCGAAATGCTTAAGTATGAGTGGCTTCATGAAAATAGAGTCGGCAACAATGATGGTTCACTTGGTGAGCTCATATTTTTCAGAAAACTGATTCGACAAGACAGAGTGTTGCCAAATGATGTTTTCGTAATGCTTAAAGCCTGACTTGTTCTGAGAAACAAGCTGTCCTTGCGGTTTGGAGTTTGCTCCGTAGGCAGGATTTGTTGACCCTGCGCTTGGTAAGCCTCCGTGACCATTACGGTGCCTCTGCAACATCCCAATCTCAATTAGGTTCCATAGCCTGGAAATAGAGCCTCTGCCTGATATCTGGCCATATGCCACATTTGGCGCCACTGGTGCCAGTTCTGGCGAATGCGAATAGCCAAGCGCGTCCTCCTGCGCAGCGGCCGGTGGCTTGCTGGGTGCATGCTCTGTTTTGCTCAGGCCATTGTTAGCTTGGTGTTGTCCCCGTGTTCTCAAGCCGACACAATATACATCTAATTTCCTTGAGAAAAATATATATCCAAATACAACATAAATACATTTTTTTTTAAAAAAAAAGAGAACAAAAAGATCCAGCCTCTACCACAGGTCATCCTATATACATATATATTCTGAAGAAGCATTGAGCTTCTCAGCATGGGACAACCAAAACTTGCACGGAAGGCCTAGCTTGTGGACTCCTGCCTCTGTTTTCAATTTCGGAAACAAAGGAATTTCAGAAAATTTCGGCCGAAATTTTAAACCCTGACTCCCGCAACCACTCCTCCCTTGCCCCTGTTTTACAACAGCACTGAGAGTCCCCAAAGCTGTGCAGTGCGGGGAGCTCCTGGGCCGTGGAAAGGCAGTGACCACGGATGTCAGAGGACCTAGGTGCAGATGTCTCTGAGAAGAAGGAGCACCATAGCTGTGGTGCACTGGCGCGGAACCGGAGCGACGAGTAGATGGCGGGACACGATGAGTGGGGCAGAGGCCGAGAGCAAGCAGTGGTGAGTGGGGCCACGGAACCCTTTGTATTGATATTTTGGCTACTAAATAAAATCATCTTAAAAAAAGATTTTGTTGGGAGCCAATTGACAAAAGAAAAGATTTATCTACACAGTTTAAAGTATTGTTGAGCACTACAACTCCCTTTTTCATTTCCAGAAGAAGCACAACTTTCTTATATATCTCTGAAAATTCTCATTGCAAGGGAGATGTTTCATGTATCACGTACAAGGCTTCTGTGACCACCTCTATTTCCTAGTGTTTCATGTATCACCTTGATTGGCATGTCCAAAGGGTGCAGCTTGGCTGCCTCTTTTTCCTGGTCTCTGTCATTCTGAATAGGATTATCATGACGTGAAGAAACTATGACAAATTATGCATGATCCATTGTGTTTCATCAACACAAACAAAACATGATAGTTGTGGCGAAAAAAAGATTTGACCATACAAGTTATTTGGTGGAGTGAATCGAGGCCGGTAGGTCTGGTGTTGTTTATATATAGCTACTCCTATATAACGATGTTGTGTGATACCTGAAGAAGCCACAATTTATCTGGTGGAGTGAATCATATACATCACACAGGCTAGTACTATCTCTGCTGACACCCGTCAGATCTTTTTTTTTTTTTTTTCTTCGATGGTGTGATGTTGTACTTTGTCACCAATATTAGACAATCAATGAGTGAATCAATCCTAGTTAATATATTGTCTCTCCAATATTAATTTTGATCCTTCTGGTAGTAGTTCCACAGTCGAACCACCGTGTGAATCCAGTTTTATGTATATGTTAACTCAGCCATCTCCAAACACGGCCCATTTTGCCGAGGTGTTCGAGAGCTGCCGGGCTAGAAATCGAATTGGTCCGCCTCTGTTAATATTCATTTCTAGTATCGTGTTCATGTACAACTGCAGGCAGATCTCCATAATCATTCTGTTCTTTGATCTCAACATGATTTTGGACATGTTTGAATGCCAGACACACTAGGCTATGCCTAAGCTGCTTGATAGACGCATCACTTGCCACATGTGTGGCCAATGTAGCATTGTTGATTCATCACTAAGTATATGTATGGCTTAGTCTTGTTCAGATGATTACTATTACCATATTTATTTACATATATCAGACATTATATAGTCACAAATGGCTAAAATTGTATTATACAAAATCAAAGCAAGTTAATAGAAAAGAAAGATTAGATTAAATGGACACTGAACATAGATCCTTTAGAAACAAGTCAATACTGATATTTGCTTCGCATGATATTCCATAAGGCCGCAGTCACCACATACAAAACCTCATGGTACACGTGCACTCCTGTCCTCTGCGCTCATGGTCTTGCCTGCTGCCGGTCCTACAGCCTGCTGTGAGCCTTCCGGCCGACAGCTACTTGCACCATCCTGAGTGCCGACCGACGACCTATGATGATTGATTGTTTTATATATCATGGCACCAACAAATGATAGCCTCGCAAATTCGATCTTAGTAAATTGAGTTATGGAGGCCGACATACTATAAGGCCCATCTTAAAAATACTGGCCACGTTATAAGCCCATATGAGGGTACTCTGTGTTATTTGCGCCAAGGGATGAGCTTCTGTAGTGTGCTATGCAATATTTAGCCATGTCCGACTGGTGTAGCAAACTGATAAGAATCTTTTCCGAGGATACTATGTCCTGACACCTCCCATTCTCAACCATTTTTCCACTTATCGTCCGATGGAGAGGATGAGGTCACCAGATCAAGAATACATAAACAATAAAACTGTGCAGTCAGGTGATGGACTATACTGAAGATAGGAGGAGAGTATAAATGGAGAGACTGAAGCTGGGAGGTAGTAGTACTACTGAGTACATATATATAGGTTGCATGATTACAGACAGCTGCATTAATTGTTAACAACTGAGGTTGGTATATATCCATATTTATCTCAAATTTTGAGTTTCAAATATCCAGGCTAGTACTCTAACTTAATGAAAACAAATATTTGAACCGGTGGTCCCTTATGTTAGCAGCTAGTGGAAATAAATCTATTTCTACTAGTTGTTTTTCTTCATCAACCGTTTTCAGAAATGGTCCTCGACTCACAGTTCTATGTTGTGAGACCGTAATCTGGAAAGGACAGTTTTATTTTTTTTTTCATTCTTTTTTTTTTTGCATTTTTAGGCCCCTAGTGAAAACATAGTGGGTGTTAGCATGAGCTATTTATCATACTATAGAAAGAAATAAAACCAGTTCCTTCATATTGGTTGACAGGTGGATGAGCATAGTCTCAACAGCTACCGGAGCAATAGCGGCTCGTTGATCTTTTTATGGACGCCAGTGGCCAAGCTTGAAACTTTGTTGCGGTCCACTGATGCCGGTAAGTTTTGCTAAAATGAATAGAAAATTACTACTTTATACTGTTGATAACAAAATGACCCCAGTTGCTAATGCTCAAGACCCTATCGACTGTTTTGGCTGGCTTCGCCCCTGCTGGAAGCTGGACACCGCACCGGCAAGCACGTGCTGTGATCCAGCACTTTTGTTACCTTGCTTTGGTGGTGTTGCAATGATTTGGTTCCTATATCTTTGTATTTTTTCTCGGAGTTATATGTGGCAGTCGAGTCTGACGGCCAATTGTTGTTCCTTTTTTTGTGATGTACATAGATAAGTGAGGAACATGGTGAGCAGCTTGTCAAGGTGGGACTTGAGCCTTCTCCTGTTGCCTCTCCTTCTTAACATCAGTCCTATGTGGAATCAGTGGCATGAACCAGTTGAATGGATACATGAATCCTGCTGCTATATATAAGTTTGGCATAGATGTATACATTTGGCAAGAAGCATATTGGCTCTCACTGTTCAAGAGAGTGCTACTATATATGCTGTTGTCCAGGATTCAATATGGGCTTTGGGCCATTGTTGATCTACAGGGGATTTGGCACAGCCGAGTGGGTTGCGTTTTTAGCTCTTTATATAAACAGTTGGTAGCTCTTGGTAAATTAACAAGTCTTATGGCCCTACTAGTAGTTTTTGGTCCATAGAAGCACATCACTTTATTGCATACGTCCATGTCTTCTGTCCTTGTCAATAAAACATGTGGTCCAAATACATGAAAATGAGTGGCAGCATGAAAACCGATTAGAGAAACTTTTGACATTGTTGTTCACTTTAAGATGGAATCATCCTTGGAGACCATGATTATCATGTAGATGAGTAGCACGATGTATTCAGATGCACCCGCGCTTGAGCATGATGCATCCCGGCGGAACAACCCTTTTGCTGCCATGGGTAGCGTTAGAGTGCGGCCTGATTTTCTTCTCAGGTTTTACTCGTTTTGTTGGACAACAAGAAGTACCTTGGAGTTGCTCACTGCTAAGCTGATTCTGGCCACAGTCCATTTTTTTAGATAATGGATAGTATTTCATATCCGGCTTCATCTACCAATAGGTAGAATCAGGCCAATTATTACAAAGATTAGGACAAAGGCCAGAAAAAAGGAAAGAGAAAAAACTCTACGAACTCTAGGGAACATCAACAGCATTCTGGCTTGCAATGAGCTGAGAATATACCGCCAAATGCACGGCAACAACACTAAGAATATAGGGAGGTAACTTTGCTGGCACCAACACTACACAACCAAGGAGCAATCTTCTAAAAGCGACGTCTCGAACAAGAATGAGACATACGAAGATGCCACCATCGCCCGACCAGACGGACCGATCTTGGATTTTCACCCGAAAGATCACCATGGCCCCTTGTGCTGAAAAGAAGTCACAACGCCTCCAATGAGGAAGTGGCACCCACAGGCGCCACCGATGTCTGAACACAACACTTGTACTACCAAAGTCCATGTCGTTACGCCAATAGCCGGGGAGGAAGACTGCTGCCAGATCCATAACAATGGAGTTCTTGGAAGGAGCACCACCAACATCCACACGCCGGATCGCCCCGAGCCTAAGAACTGATAGGGGGACCGGATCCGTTGCGTGAAGCCCAGATACGACAATCGTCGGGGCCGGCACCGCCACCCATACAGCCACCGATGCCTCGAAGTCTCATATCCATCCTCTCACTGTCAGTCAATGGGTCTCCACCACCTCTGCTGCCTCCGCCCATTCCACTAACGACCGTCACCACTGCAGCAGTCCCAGACCCACCAGGCGCGGCGCCAGACCGCAGCCGGTAGAGGCTGGGGGACTCCACCCCAGATCCATCGTCGAGCCGCCATGCAGACGACAGGATCTCAGCAGAGGGATTCCCGATCGTCTCGAACTTCCCTCCCCGACGAGATTCGGCCAGAGGGACGTCGGTGCCGCATCTAGCGCCATCCGGCCACACACACCCGTCTCCTAGGAACCAACGGCAATTCTACCATTATGATAAGTGGGCTTCGCTAAAATACCACTCTGCAACGGGGCTTCGCAAATTCACCATTATGAAACATGGCAACACGCTAAAATACCATCTCGAGGCCTCTAGGAGTTTTTTCTTCCTTATTTGCCCTTCACCCTTTCTTTCGCTGGCACGTACGGACGCCATGTACCTGTTCGCGAAGTTGAGGAACACGGCGATGGCGGCGTAGGCTCACTCGCGCGTCCAGGGCGTGTCCCCATGGCGGCGGCGTGCAGCAGGGCGAGCTCGTGCAGCGACGGGCGCTCGGCAGAGGACAGGACCGACTTTCGGCTTTGAGCGGCGCAGCGACGGACACAGCACAAAAACGAATCGAATCAGCCCACTGCTGCTGCCCCACGGCGAGGCGGGCGACGGAACGACATCGACGTCAGGCCCCCACTCCCGCCACCATGACCGGACAGAACCTTCGATAGATGTTTCCAATTCCTGAAATATTTCATACTCGTGATTCAAAGAGTTAAACATCTTGGTTTAAAAAAAAAGAGTTAAACATCTTCAACGCCGGAAATTATATATACTGCTGCCATGGAGCCAGCGCCGCCCGCGTTCCTCGCTCCCTGCCCGCGACAACTGTCGTGCTTCCTTGCTCTGTCGCAGGATCTTGGCAGCCAGACACTGCTGTCGAGGCGACGTGATGAGTGCCGCTGGCCGGAGAAGAGGGCCGAGTGCTGAGGGGAGCCGCGATCGTGCCGCCGTGCCGCGGAAAAGGATCCGCCATTGCACGCCGTCTTGCCCTCGCTGTGCCGCGCGCCGCTGCTGTGGCGAGCACGCACACCTCCAGCACCGCCTTGACCTCGCAGCCCACCGCCCGCCGTGGGAGGGGCCTCGACGGAGAGCTCGCACGCTTCTCTTTGGGCCTGACTCCGTTCTGTAAATGGATGAGGAAGAGGGCAGGGGTAGAAGAGGAAGAAAAACTCCCAGAGGCCTCGGGATGGTATTTTAGTGTGTTGCCATGTTTCATAATAGTGAACTAGCGAAGCCCTTTTTGCGGGTATTTTAGCGAAGCCCACTTCTCGTAATGGTAGAATTGTCATTGGCTCGTCTCCTAGGCAGCCTCCTCGCACCGCCCCGCGGTGCTCCAAACGCTGCACCATCGTGGCCGCCATGGCTGTTGCCTGCCCCGCCGTCGCACCGAGATTGGGCGTCGCCATGGTGCAGCCCAGCCGCCACCATCCTCGCTGGCCGCCCAGGCTTCCCGGTGGCGTGCTCCGGTGGCGACAGACGGAGAAGGGTTGGGAGGGGTGGCGGCGGCGGCGGGTTAGGGGCGTCCCAAGCCGCCTGCACGAGGACGACGCGAGACGCAAGCACGCGGCGGGTTGAGAGCCTATGCCCGAAGGTATGTAAAATAAGGCCAAGATAGGAACAATTTCCAAACTGTCACCACAGTCCATTTGTGTGGGTCTGATTCATCTCAATCATCCTTGGCACTGGTACACGAACACATATAGGAAGTTGTTTTTTTAGGATGCACGAAAAAGTAAGGTTCTAAGGTCATGAGAAGAGAGCAGGATCCTTTAGCTCTGGGGTTAACTACATAGCTAGTAGTCTTCATTCACACATGCAAGCTCCAAACTGAGCTGCTAGGTCTTCCTCTCCACCTAATTTAGTGTCTCTATAACTCTGTATGTATTACCAGTGAAAAAAGGTAATTACTATTTGACATATTTCCATGTAGTTAAAGGAACTTTTATTAATCTAAAGCAGTCTACACCCGGATTAGATATTGATTTAGGGGATGCCACCGAAAGTAAGGATCAAACTGAAGAACAACAATGTGCCTTAATTGGTGACGCATACACAACATAGATCGAAAGAACACATATTCAAAATCGGATTCATAATAAATCCATTTTTGCAGGTCTGGCAATGCGCAAACTCAGTGGTGTTCATGCAGCAAGTGCATGACTGGTCAACACCGCCCAAATTAGAGAGGAAGCTGGGGTAAGCGATCCGTTGAGTGGCCGGCAGATTAAACTCAAGTTAGTATGTTTTCAATATCATGTGACAGGATTTATTAACTTCAGGAATTCTTACATAGGACACCAAAGCTAAGGTTTTTCTCAAAATCGTAGGAGGGTTGCGCATCATTATTTAGTAAGATAAAAAAAGGGACAAGTGCCAATGCAACACACAAAAACCTCGCAAATGCTAAATTCAAGGATCAGCGGCACATTTTACTCTATGTACAGTCATTGCATGATGTACAACAATGTAACTTACATCATATATATAGTTCAGTATTTGTTAAAGGCAAATCTAAAACAAAAACAGGTCTTATTTAGTGTCAGCATGCAGCTACTCTTTCAGATTTTCTGAATCACTTTCCACTCTCCATCATACATATATGAAGGAGGGTCAGTTCATGTATGGTGTATACGAACAATTGCACCATTCATATAAAGTGGAGATGCACATCTCCACTTGTCATTTTTTTCTTGTCAGGATAGCTCATTGCATAATGGATATATAGCAGTTCCTACCGGCCACACACACATACCCTATATATACAATACTATTTGATCAAGACACTGAGTCGATATTGTTATGCTGGGTTATACAAGGCCATTATTGTAGGAATATATGGGTGTACAAGAATCCTTACTCGGCACAAGAATTGTGCACTGGGATGCTCCAAGGCAACGAGGAACCGATCACCTTGGCCAAGAGACATAGAACAGCAAAGTCAGAAACCTCAGTACACAGCGCTACATGTCAGACCGAGCCTTAATACTGCTTTAATTTCTCTTGAATGTGGTCAAGCCAGAACATGGTTCCTGCAGGTTATGCTAACAGATCATGGCGATGCAAACATCCTATAAATACAAGCTCTTGGTTCAAAATTAACTTGTCATTTTTGCATAATTAGTTGTTCTCATCATTTCGTAGTTACTACAGCACCGTCACATGGACAAGGGCTTCTGCAAATAGATACATACGTACAATCAAATGCTACAGATAATATTAAGGTTCAAATAGATGAGAATTCGTGGCATCGGAAAACAGAGATGTTGTCAGGAAAAACACTTTTTCATGATTACCTTGATAAATACAAAGATGTTGTAGATACAGACTAGAGATCTGAGTCAGGCACCAAGCCACCAAGATCACAGATCTGGGTGCTTGTGACGTATCACAACCAATGTTTGACAACAGAGGAGCATGGTAACAACTATTGTGAAGGAAAGCTGTGTTCTCCTTGGCGTGACAGGATGAAGCGGGTATCTACTCCAGCCCTCGGATACGATGTGTGCTGACTGAGCTCGAATCTCAATCCGCATGTGAGGTGCTTGTGGACGAGTTAACAAGTTTTTTTATCGAATCTTTGCTAGTGTAGCACATCACATGGCTGTGGCTAGAACAGAGGAAAAATGCCTGGCAGTGTTTCGATCTGGATGCGGATAGAGCGGCATGGAGGTGGCAATAGCCAATGTGCATTTTAGAAATGTAAGGGCAGCCTCCTTATTACAAAATAAAAATCTCTGCTTCTGCACAACTAATAAGGTTGAGTTATTGTGCTTCTAGTACAGCACATTGCATATATATAAATAAGACTTTCTCTTCTGCATCGAGGCTACACACTGGCATTTCCTCACCACATGAAGAATGCCTATGAGAAAATCATTATACAGTTTATACGTATAGGAATTGGAGGCATCACGGAAATAGGGTACATTGTTTGTCAAAACAATCCATCTTCTTGCTGTTTCCGTGGTCCAAAGCTTGAAGACGATTGGCAAGGCTCTGGACACATGGGAAGTTGTTCAACGGCATGCGCTCACCGACCACTGAGAACTGTGACTATGTTGCTCTGATAGCTGGCGGCGTCGCGATGACAAACATGGGCGAGTACTAGGGCCACAGTACAAACAGGTAACACTCGTCGCTGCAATCGTACGCGCTGTTGATCCAAGTGCGTGGGCACCAGTCCAGCAGGGACAGGTAGATGCTCGAGACATGAAGCTCACCGTGCTTTCGTCCCATCGAGTTGCAGTACATTTGTAGCAAGAACAGCCAATCAGGGTCCTCTCAGATATAGCCTCAGCTGCAAAAACTCCAGGGGCCATGTAAGATGAGTGTTACCATATACAAGGCATATACAAGGCATGGGAGGAGTTTGCCCCTCTGCGGCTATGGTTTGAGGAGCCCATGGTTTGCATTCATGGCACTAGAGGACCTGCCCTGGTTCGGTGCCCATGCTTTCGTCCCATGCATACTAGATCATGCTAGCTCGAACACAAAAGAAATACAGAGTACTCCTTCATTGAAACACGGCACAAGTTTGTTGTTTTTAATTTGCAAACAAAATCAGAGCATGTTTTGCAGTTAAATTGTTATTGCAACAGTGCAACCTTGACCTGCTGTTTTTCCTTCTGAATGGACTCGTTGTCAACATACATGGAACCTGCTTACATGCTTATTTCTAGTTAAGCCCCAGTTGCAATTCTGATCGATTTTGGAATCCTGTCCATTAATGAAAGACGATCCCCCACATTATGGAAGCACGTGGTGCCACTGCTATAGAAATGTTCTGTGCTTCCATCACGAGCAGTTTCTTGGGTGGTGGGAAAAGAAAATCCCTGTTCACTAAAGTTAGCAAGTCACAATACTAATAATGCAGTATGTATGTGCACCGAGATGCAGTGCTGTTGGTACAAAAGAAGAAAAAAACAGTACAGCTCGTTTTCCAATTGTAGCTGTACAATCTGGATAGGTGCTTAAGAAAAGAAGAGAAATAACCTCTATTGTTTGAGCAAAAAGAAATACCTTGATTATGATGGTTGACTGAGGACAGTAAGCAGTTTCTTCATATTGGTAGACAGGATGAAAACATTATAGTTGGAAATTTTCTGCCAAGTTTTAAATAGCAGGCTATTGAAAATAGTGGCACTTTTTTTTCACCAGGTATTCAGCTATAGCGGCGCTTATGACAGAATAGCGTTTTTAAAAAAAAAACATGAAAAACACTAGTAATTTGAATCTAAAAACATGGCAAATATGAAATTTGATCAACATAAATAAGTTTCTAATACTAAATTAGTAGCAAATGATAATTGATAAGTATGTCACTGTTGAGTTCTTGAGTCAGAATGAGAAGATTAGCGGCTCTATAGCGGCGAATAGCGGCGCTATAGCGGTGAATAGAGACACTATAGTGGTGAATAGCGGTGAAAACTCACATAGTGGAAAAAACGAATAGCTTAGCGGGGAGGCTCTTTGGCAGCTATAGCGGCGCTATAGCCTGCTATTTCAAATAGGTATTTTTCTGATTTAATATCTATTATGAGTCAAATATTGATTACAGGATTGGGACACATTAGTACAAAAATGACAATGTCACTCAGTGTAAAGACTACTAGAAAAATGTGAGTACACGATGGAAGACAAGAAAACTATGTCATTGTTTCAAAAAAAACTCATTAGCCAAAATTTAGGACTACTGTATAATTTTTTTTTTCGAGACCACGCCGTTGCGCGTTTTTTCATTAAGCAGGAGAGAGTTCAAACAAAGGTACAAGAGGCGACGGTAAGCAAACACTTACCAAGGCCGAAACACGAACAAACAATAGCAAGAAACATGAGGGGTGGGGACCCTCCACCTAACAACCCCAACAGCTGAGCCTAAAACAACAGATAACTCAACACCTAGGTAATCAACCATGATCGGAGCCGTAGACAGCGGCAAAGCATCCGCTCGAACTCCAGACGGCAAAGCATCCGTCCTACCAAGCCTCTAGACGATGAAGCAATCGTCGAGGCTGCCTCGGCGACAAAGCATCTGCCGCAACGACGACCTCGGTGGCAAAGCATCCACCGGAACCCTCGCGGCGGCAAGCAACCGTCGAAAGACTCCGGTGCTCCTCCGAGTCGGGGAGGACCACGGCCGAGGAGCACCAACACCAGTCTCACACCAACGGCAAGCCTCCGCGCAAAGGAAACAACAACTACAACTACGGCCGACGACCAAAGGACATACCAAGTGAAGAGCAGGATGGGGGGTAATCAGGCACAGCACGACGAACACGGGCCAACGGCAGCTCCCCACGAACCCACGGTGCACCAGCAGGCACAAGACGACGAGTGGCAAGGCAAGCGGCAGGCCACGAGATTCTTCAACAACGCCTTCAAGAAGGGTGACGCCGAGGACGCCATCGTTGCTGGCCTTAGCAAGCTAAAGGCGAGGCCTTCGCCCAGAATCCGGTGGCGTGATAGGATCGGAGACTCGAAGATGACGCGCCCTCAAGAAGGGTGCGCGCCAAACGGCGTCGCCGTCATCCGCCCGACGTCGTCGGGCTAAGCTTTTCGCCCGAGCTCCATAAATCAAGTCACGCAATGGGGGCGAGACGCCGCCATCCACACCACCACGGTGTCGGCGACGAACCGCCAGAGCCGCCGGCCCACACCACCACGGTGCGAGACAGCGCAGACAACCGGCCACGCCACCCAAGACGCCAGACGCCCGCCGGGCCACCACGAGCAAATGCTCAAGGCGACGGCCGTCGCAACCCCAGGTGGAAGGGAAGGCGCCGGCTCGTCGGGGGGGACGCTGTCGGTCCACGGCACAGCCCCAAAACAGTCAGACCCCCCGTTGGGAGGCACAGGGAGGGCCCAGCCACCAGCGCCGCCCACGGCCGGATCTAGGCGCCGTCCGCCGGGAGCAGGGGGGCGGAGCAGCCCGAGGACGAGCAGATCCGGGGCCCCAGCGCCGGGCAGCCAACGCCACCGCAGCAGTTGGTCGGCCACGCAAGGACGCCGGCGGACAAGAAGAAGGCGCCGCTGAGGTGGTCCCACCAAAGGTCGCCGGGGAGGGGGGAGGGCGGCCCGAGGACGCGCAGATCCGGGGTCCCAAGGCCCGGATCCGCCATCCATCGCCGGGAACGAGCTCGGCGGCGGCGAGTTCGCCGCCGGGGAGAGGTGGAGGGGAGAGGGGGGGGGAGGAGGAGAGAGGAGGGCGGCGGGGCGCCCCACTTGAGGGCGGCGGCGCTGGCCGCCGCCCGCCGCGGCGACGGAAGGGCGGCGGCGGCGGCCGGAGGAGCCCGGGAGGGGGTATCGGTGGGGGCGGCGCGGTCGCCCGAGACGCCCGCTGGAGCGGGTGCTCGGGTCGGGGACTAGGCTCACTGCGGCTCGGTTCCGACTACTGTATAATGTCGTTGACACACAATGCATAGGATTTATTTGTTATTTGTATGGACAACTTATGGCACTAGGAAACTCATTGTAGAGGCTGGTTGTTAGCTTGTCTTAATATTACGAGTTTAATAAAATATATTGATGTTTGAGATGGCTTGACAGTTATATCAGTTCTTACTTATTATTAGTAGCGTGTCCTCACGTGATGACACTGTCAAGGTCGTCAAGACGGTTATTCCTAAGATGTCCATGATTAGCATCTTTCAAGAACCATAATGTTTTTTTATTTGACCCAGAGTTCAGCGCCCTTTATCCTCCAAGGAATCCATTTATCAAGATAGGCCCTAGGTTTCTGTGCTACAGATAAAATGCATTCTTTGTGAAGTGAATGTTGAATGCTGGATTCACATTATTCTTGGGTGAATGGATTAATTAAAACATCATATTTATAAAATCAAGTATATTTCTGATATGTCCATCGCGAAGAGATGGGGACTGAACATATATAAAAGGCAGACATGCTTATGATGCTCAGCTTACAGATTTGTCAATTGTTATGGATGGCACATCACACAATTTTTTCTTGGCTTCTTGCAAGATGATCATCTAACCCTAGCTATTAGTTGCCACATGTAGATGCACATTGGAATTGTTGTAAGCTTGGTTACGTGGCTAAGGGTACTATGCAGCGAATGCATAGTAGCTGTTTATTTGGCAGAAGCATAGTGGCTCTCTGTTAATGGGAGTACTACTATATATCCTGTCCTGCAGTGGTCCAGGGAGTTTTTCATGGATGAGCAGAATAATTTAATATAGGTTTTGGGCTATCGGCCAAGCTGAATACTTCATGCATGTTACACAACTACGGTCTATATATAAGCTATTGGGATGGCAAGATGTGTTCTGAATTACAAGATGAATGCAACAGAGGTGAGGTTCCTAGCTCTTGATATAGAAGCAGCCTGCAGCTCTTGGTTAACTAACTAGTCTTGTAGCCCTACTAGTTGTTTTGATCATAGCAATCATATCACTGCTATTGCATACATCCTTGTCATCAATCCTGTGTCAACAAACCATGTGGCCCGAACATGTAGAATGAGTGGCAGCAGGAAAACCGAGTAGAGAAACTTCAGACTTTGTGTTTCACTTTCAGAGGGCATCATCTCGGGGAGACCCCGGTCATCCGGTAGATGAGAAGCATGGCATTGCCAGATGCACCAGCTGTTCAGCTCCGATTCTTGCTGGCAGAACGTCTTTCTTCCAATGTCTTGTGGTTGGAGTGCGAACATGATTTTCTTCACAGTTTGATGTCGCTTTCTCTCTAACAGCAGGATGTACCTTGGGAGTTTGCCGTACCTTCACGGTGCGACCATGATCTTCACTGCTGTGCTGCATTGGGAATGAGCTTTGCCACTTTGGCCGCTGTCCATTTGTGTGATTCTGACCAAGCTCAGTCCTTCGTCCCTAATATGCAGATATCACTGAAGTGGGCAGACGTACACAAAGAAAATTGTGTTCTCAGGATGCATGAAAAGTAATGTTCCCAGGATATGAGAAGGAAAGAGCAACCTTTTGTCAACGGGTTGATAACATAGCTAGCCTTCTCATCCTAGGTAGTAGTTTCGGTGGTTGAATAGATGTTAGCGTACCTTTATTCACAAATGCTCCAAGCTAAGCTCGCACATCCATTTCATCAAATAAATGCTTTTGGGAAATATTAGTCCAAATAGACGGCATTAGTGTGCGTGCGTTGCTGGATCATGTTTCTGATCAACTATGCATGATTCAGAAATTCGTGTAAATGTTGTATTTTGATGCAATGAAGCATAGTTAGCTTGTATTTCGAGAGAAAAAGTCCAAGTAGATTATTGAAGTACCTCTATATTATTTACATGTAGTTGTTGGGTAGGGGCGCCGGTGCGCCACCCTTACCCTTGTAAAAGGCCCAAAACTCAACTAGTATGAGGGCTCGCTTGTAAATTTCTAATCTAAGGGGGGCGGATGGAAAATGTACTCCCTCCACCCCCTCTATAAATACAACCCCAAGGCCAAGGGGGAAGGGGACTCTCTCTCCCCACACTTTCTCATTCTTGTCTTCCTTCCTTTTCCTGTGGGAAGCCCTCGCCCCCTCTCCCGCAACCATTGGTTGCGAAGGTCAAGGGGGCAGGTGCGAACCCCCAACAACGAATAATTTTGTATCGTGGTAGCCAATAATCACACCAGGATCAAATTGTGCTAAATAAGTTGGAATACTAACAGCCTCTATGTATTTAGCAATCACAGACCAAACTGTTCGAGCAAAAGGACATGTGAAGAAAAGATGACCACAACACACTCATCCATATCACAAAATTGGCGAGTAGGGTCACCATTCCATTTTCTTTTGAGCAGATTGTCTCTATTTAAGATAGCATTTTGGTTAACAACCACATACACTACTTTCTTTTTTGAGTAATTTTTCCCTTCTAAATTCTTTTATAGTTAGAACCGGTGTCATTTTGAGTAAGAATATTATACAAAGATTTAACAGAGAATACTCCTTTGCTCCCAAATTTACAACATATTTTATCATTCCCATCATGTAACATGAAATTGTTAGCATCATGCATAATAAGGTTCCAACAAATTTGAAGTTCAACATTCAACCATCTGCTAAAAGAGATAGCAGATAAATCTGATTTGGCCTCTGTCACCATGATATTTTTCTGATTGCACACATTGAATAGAGTTGGAACAATTTCATATTGAGGCTTCTCATAAAGCCATGAGTCAATCCAAAATCTCACTTTCTTACCATTTTTTATCTCTATTTTGCTACCATAAAGGTAAAATTCTTTAATTTTAAGAAAATCAAACAAAATGGGTGAATCATCCGCTATGTGAGTTACATTATGAATAATGTTAGTTTTCAGGTATTTGGCTTCAATAATTTTCTACCAAAGGCCATTTTCCACCTCTAATTTCCACCACTACTTTGCAAGAAGGCAAATATTAATTTTCCTAAGATCCTTAATTCCAAGCCCCCTTCTTCTCGCTTGAGCAAATTTTTAGTCCATTTTACCAAGTGGTATTTCCTCTTGGTACCTCCCCTTGCAAGAAAAAGGTTCTTCTTATTTTATCAATCATTTGTAATGTGGTTTGAGGAGTCAAGTAATCTGACATTTGGTAAATTGGAGCATTATTCAATCAAGATTCAATCAGAGTTGCCCTCCCTGCCATAGTCATAGTACCTGCTTTCCAGACGTCTAGTGTCTTTGCACATTTTTATCCAGAGGTGCCAATTACAGAGATGTAATCTACTTGGACTGATTGGGACACCCAGATATTTGATTGGAAAAGTACCAAATTGATAGTTGAAAATATCAGCATATTTAGTACCAATATTGTCTGTCATTAATCATGATTAATCCAGCCATTGCCTCATACATATATAATAAAAGTTTCATATTTTTCTAGCACCTCCAGGTCATTCTTCCCATTATGATGGCTATGTAAATTCTTCTTTCATTTAGTTCGGTCATGCTACATAAGTTGTTGGAGGTTATGTAACTATAAATAATACATATAGCACGCTGGGATTCACAAACTCGAGAGATAATGGATTTCCTAGCTTATTATAGAAATAGCAAAGCTCTTAGCCTGTTATGTTTTAAGAAACATTTTGTAATCTTGTATTAAATTTTGGCTACTAAATAAAAAAATCAAATGACAAAAGTTTTATCTACAAAGTTTTAAATATTATCAAGTAATACACCATTCTAGTCTCGAAAAATCATTCTTCTAGTAATGGTGTTTTGTGTAGCACACCTCTACTTCGACCAACAGACAAGGGTAGTCCCAGGGCAAGATGAGCGTGGGTGCCCGGTTTTTATTAAATAACTGCCATGATTAATCGATTAACGGTGGCGGTCAAGAAATCGCCACGGTTAATCAACTGATCAACCATGACCCTAGCTCGGTTGCAGTTACAAAAACGCACCATTAATCCAAAATGCCTGTCACCATTAATCAAGGCAGTACTAGTGGGCGGCTGCCCATACTCTCCTGCTCCCATGGCCTCCACCACCAGAGTCCAGCTCGGAGAGGCAGCGATCGGACATCATGAAACACACAGTCGCGCTGTTGATCAGCGAACCACTTTTCTCACCAGGATTCATTATCTGCTGTGTTCCATCAAGGCAGGTCGGCTGTTGTTTACATATTACTACTCAAGGTGAAGGCCTAATTTATATAAGCCAGGCAGAATGTGCCAGGGATAACATTACTACTGTTTCTGATTACATCCGTCAGCTCTTTTTTCCGTGATGTTAATAGTATTAAATACAATGTTCCAGTACTCATTTCTCCTAATATTGTGGCCCCTACAGGAGAATGAGTTGATGGAATAGTAAATGCAATTTCGGTATTAGCTATAGAGATACCAAAACGAAGGGAGTGCTTAATTACTTGTCATATGCAGAGCCATCACTGTCTCTGTGACATGGGGTTTCATATATAGAGGCCTGTACTCTGTCACCTATCCTCCTAGACCCCATCCATTTCATCCAGACAAACCGAGCACGCATAGGCCAACACTAGGCACATGTATCAAATCCTGGTATCGCTCTTGTTCCCAGCTGTGTGCATGGCAATGGGAGGCATCACGGAAAGAGAGGACTGACCAAACCTGGAATGAAGATTTGTCCATGTATTAACGGTCTACTGTGCCTATGTGCATTGGTTAGATGAGAAGATCCAATGGCCCTACATGGTGCTTGGCTGTGCTAGGAATTTATCATGAGCCGGTCATTGATGGTTCACATGGAGAAGTCATTTTTAAACGAATACAGGATCAGCAAGTTGACCTTGAAGATATAAGCAAACAAGCTGTAGATCCATTCCGCCTGAGGTCTGAATCAGGCAACAGGATGAGCGTCTATCTGACCTGCTTGTAGACCTTCCACAAGAGCTTCCTACACCCTTCCATTTCGTCTAGACAAACCAAGCATATATAGATCAAAAGATCAACACTAGCTAGGCACAAGAATCAAATCCTGGTATCGTTCTTGTGCCCAGCTTACAAAACCACTGTTGTAATTATAACAATGGGAGGCACTAGGGAAAGCGGGGACAGATGAAGCCCGTAATGAAGATGTGTTCATGTATTAATGGTCTGCTGTGTGCATTTATTGGCTAGATCAGAAGATTAAAAAAGGACGTACATGGTGCTTGGCTGTGCCAGGAAGTTGGCATCAGCCATTCAGTTTTTTTTACTTCTTTTGATGGGGGAAATGGACTTTCTCTACGTTTGGGAAATGAGTTTCGATGTATTGGATGTATCCGTTTTTATCGAAGCTTCTGGCATGCAGGATTCGTGGCCAAAGGGGAACAATGACCAGAAAAAGTGGAACCTGTGGTGCCTTCTAGGTAAAATTACAATCGAAGCATCAAAAAAATTTTTGGAAGCCTAGTCTAAGATGAGAAACATGTTTTTCACATCACTAATAATCCGGCAATGGGAGGATTTTTCGGAGTGAGAAACATGTCTTGGAAAAAAAAAACACCCTTGGTTCGCCGTTGTGGCTGACACCATTGCAGTTTGTCACTGAGCCAACTGGTCACACAATACACAGTTAAGTGCAGTGTCTTCTTTTGCGCTACATATTCACTTATTCAATACAGAGAACTCAGGGTTTAGTTGCTCGGGTCTGATATTTTTGCATAATAATTCTAAGCTCTAGTTTTGGTCTAAAATTAATGGTAACTAAATGATAACTGAATTATAATTTGGTTTCTGTTCGATGATGGTCCACCCAAAACCTCCCACTCAGCCTTTATACGACTGCCTTTACAAGGCCGAAACCCTTACTCGGCCACAGGCCGGCAATTACAGAATTAGGCCACGCCCACTTGTCGATACTAAGCCACTTGATGATGCTGGTTCAGTACCTCGCGCCTTCTTCCTGACACAGGGTGGCAACAGCAAAACGAGCAGATCTCGCTGAGATTTGGCAGGTTGTGCTTGTGGAGCAGTGTTGCTGGATAGTGGAGGGGGCCATGAGGAGCACTAATGGTCAGAGGTTGGACGTCGCGAGTTGCACTGTCGCGCTCTTGATCGTGGAAGTGCTTCTCCCACTAGGATTCATGATCCTCAAATTAATGACTGTATTCGTCCAGAACAAGCTTCAAACTGTGCACGCTGCCAGACGTATGGACTGCTTGATATTACGTGGAGACATGCTGCTGCTAATGCACAAACAGATGCTTGATTGACAAGTTCAATGAGTAGAACTTGGCAGCCTCTATTTCCCAGTGTCTCCCATTCCAATTACGTTAACATAGAAATGACAAAACACTAAGGCAAATGAATCACGATCTGCTCTGTTCCATCAAGGCAGGCCGGTTGTTGTTTACACACTACTCATGGTGAAGGCCCAATTTATATAAGCCGGGCTTAAATCGCCAGGCACAACATTACTGCTGTTTCGGATTACATCCGTCTGCTCTTTTTTTCCATAGTGTTAATAGTATTAAATACAATGTT
Organism: Hyparrhenia diplandra; assembly: GCA_015847255.1. Classification (NCBI taxonomy): domain Eukaryota; kingdom Viridiplantae; phylum Streptophyta; class Magnoliopsida; order Poales; family Poaceae; genus Hyparrhenia; species Hyparrhenia diplandra. The sequence goes on from JADLZK010013348.1 coordinate 765,431, forward strand.
CCAGTACACATTTTTCCTAATATTGTGGCCCCTACAGGAGAATGAGCTGATGGAGTGGTAAATGTAACTCTACTATTATACAAATACCTAAAAGAAGAATGTTCTTATTTAGTCATATCCAGAGCCATGGATCTCTGTCTGCATGACATGTGGTTCCATATATAGAGGCCAATACTGTCACCTATATATCGTCCTAGACCCATCCTTTTCGTCTAGACAAAGCAAGAATGCGTAAATCTACACTAGGCATCCTGGTATCATTCTTGTGCCCAGCATACATACTACTTTCAATATGATGGGAATGGGATGCATCATGGAAAGAGAGGACAGACAAAGATGGAAGTCAAGATTTGTCCATGTATTAGCAGTCTGCTGTGTGCACGTGCATTGGCTAGATGAGAAGATTGAAAGGACGTTCATGGTGGCTCGCTGTGTGCCTGGAATCTTCCATCAGCCGTTAATTTTTTTGTTTTTGACGTTATAAACGGTATTTCTCTATTCTTAGGCAATAAGTTTTAACGTATCTCTACTATAAGGCACCACTTTTTTCTATTTTTGGACTGACAAACAACAACCAACGGATCTACGAACGGAGGGCCAAGATCAAAAGTTTGTCCAGAGGTCTTACAACCTTACCGTCCTCACAATCCCGCACATGCATGCCAAACGAAAGTTCTACCACCCGAGTTCGATTCCTGCCCCACTCTGCCCACGACCCTTCTTTTTTTTTTTTTTTTTTTTTTTTTGAGAGAAAGGGTCTGATCCACGAAAATCACGGGTCCTGCTGTAACACCCAGAATTCACAGACACCCTAGGATGTTACTAAAGACCGACAACAAGAGCTGCTCATAACAAATAAAAAAATTTGGCAGCACTTTCGCTGTACTTTTAAGGAACCACAGGTAACCGGACATACATAAAACCAACGGAAGCAAACTAGCATTAATAAACATCTTAACACAAATATGCGGTATACCGTTAAGAAATTTAACAATCACTCTTTAAATGTTTACTTTCAAGTCTAATGAACGAAACCAAATTATTTATTATCAAAATATGATGACTTTAGGAAGTGAAGTGCGTGGCGTGCAGCTAATCCCCTTCCCTTCCAAGCAATCATCGAGCACTGGATTGAGTAAAGCAAGGGTGAGATGAAACATCTCAGCAAACAAACTTGTTTTGACTAGCTATTTAAATCACAAGTTGAATTAAACATCAATTTAATGTAGAGTTTGATATGATATCAAATAACATGAGAGACTTCCAATATGGAACATAGCCAAAGAATATAAAGCTTCATAAAACTATGAACAAGTCACTTCATAATATACTTCAGAATGCATATGAATGCAATGCAAATGTCTCCTGCCTGCACACCCAACAAGGTGTGGAGCTGCATCCCATGATGCTGTACCGGTACGGTCGTAACCATAGGTCCACGACATAACTTCCAATGCAAATGAATGATGCAATGCACTTGGCATGCTGCAATAAAATTAATATATACCACCAATGATACTTCAACTTTTTTCTTCATGGTTGTGGGTTAACCACAACAATAATATGGAATAACAATATCACCATGAGTAAATAAATAGGACCACAATTAAATCAGGTTGAATAAAGTAAGATCACAAGTTTCAGATTTAGTTCTATGGCATTCTTAGAGACAATAATCTGTAGGTGATAAAAATAACAAGTCAAAACGGTAGCAAACCACCGCTACATTTACTTGCCTTCAACAAAGATCAAAAGGTCAGAGCTAAGCACGATCCGAGGTGCACCACCTGACCATAAGCATATCTCAGAACCAAGCACAAACATACCAGCACAAATAATAACAAATTAAGCACTATAGCGCCCCAAACCCGACGTTCAAGCATCTACCGTTTCTCTACCGATCAAGACAGCAGCGCTAACTCTTCTCTTTTTGTATACTTTAGACAACATGTTCAAAAATTCCCAAAATTTACCAGGTTATGTAAAGCTCCATTATAAACAATTCTCGTATTGTAAATTTTTGCATAGCAAGCTCCCAAAATGGAGTAATTGCCTACGGAACATGACTGAACAATTCTGCCGACCAAAACAGAACACCAAACTTCAAAAAATTCATAACCGAAGATTTACTAAATACAAAAATATATAAGTTACCAATCTGGAAAGCTTAATAAAATTCCAAGACTTGTTGTTCACGTCGAACATCAGACTAATTCATTTGAATAGCCAAAAAACAGCCTAGATCTACAACTGTCCAGATTTTCGTCATTGAAACATATCCTACTTCAGGCAGCGATATCTCCCAAAATATAAAGGCTATGATAGTGTTCTCGGTGTCCAGAGAAAGATATTGAAGTCCTCTACAATTTTGTCTACTGGGCCAAAATTTAATAAAGCCTCTAAAATGCCCAAACATGACGATGAACAGGGACTGCTCGGTCTGACGAAAATTCCAGAACATAGGCGACATTGATTTCGAGATTTACTCCACTAAAACCCCATCCAAACAAGCGTTTTGATCCATGAAACCTGATCAAAATAATGGGATTAACATTTGGATTCTCACCTAGGGGAACCACAGCGAGCACGATGACGAAATCCCCGACGGCTACTCCATCATCTCCTCTCCAACCTCCCGTCCAACTCGCAAAGATTATCGCTGCTATCACCGTATCCGTTTCAATCTATACCGGACATGGCAAAATCCTCATGAACAGCGAGAGAGGCAAGGGATTTGATGGGAAACCAAAGGTAGGTGATAGATCCCAACCAGTTTTCGCAGGAGAAGAACGGGCACCACGGACGACGTCGATGACGATGACGATGACGATGACGACGGTGGCGGCTAAACCCTACTCTCCCTTCCTCTTCCCTAGTCCTTTTCTTCCTCCTTCCTCTTCTCTTCTCTCTCTCTGTTTCCCCGTGAAAAGAAGATGGCGGCGGCTGCTGGTCTGTAGGTCACGGTGGAGGAGGAAAAGAAAGACACAAGGCTGTCCACATGAAGGGCCTTGGGCCGTTACTGTAGCAGCGCGGCTACTGTAGCGTTTTTTTTTATTTTTTTATTTTGCTTTTATTTCATTTACTAAATTTAGGACTGGGCGTTACACCTGCTCGCGGTTCATCCGTGGCGGTTGCCTCCGCACGTCGGGTCTCACCGTGAGTACGGCCGCCGCCGCCGCGTGGAGTTCGGCCGCCGCGTGGAGTCCTTCAGCGGCCCGACGCTGCGACGCGACGACGCTCCTCCTGCCCCTTCTCTTCTCCACGTCGCCTTCTGGCGGCGCCGACGCAGCGACGCACGACCTTCCTGGGCGGGATCGGGCGATCGGGCGACGCTGGTCCTGCCTGGCGGCGTTCGGGCGATCGGGCGACGCACATCCTTCTGGCGCGACGCAACGCGACGCCCTTGTGGTGACTTTGATCTGGCACTCTGATCCGGGGACCTGGCAGGTGAAGTACTTGCTTGTTTTGTAGTAGAGATATGATGTCTTCTATAGGATGCACGATGACCCTGCGTCGCGGCAGCGAGGTGCGCGCGGTGTGGAGCGCCGGGCGTGAGGAGGAGGCATGACGCGACGGCGAGCACAGCGTGGTGCACAAGCACGGCCCGAGCGAGGCGAGCGTGAGCGAGGCCACATTGAGGACGCGTCAGCGCCTTTGGCGGCGCAGTCGAGGAGGTCGGTGGCGAGGTGGTCGGCGGGTGGCCTTGGCGCAGTGCGGCGGCGGCTACGGGGCGAGCGCGAGGACGCCCGGAAGGCGGCGTCGCAGGAGACGACGGCGTCGAGGAGCTTGGAGAGGAACGGGAGGGAGAGGAGCGGGCGCCCGGTGTGGCATGCGCCGAGAGCAACGTGGGACTGGAGGGCGCCGAGGGCCAGGAGGCAGGAGATCTATCTCTTTGTTTTTGAATGACAGATTCAGATGGAGCGGCTAAGGCTGTATATATTGAGGAATTCTGGAGAAAGAGATACAATACATGTTGTACAATCGTCATAGGATGAATGGCATCCAATTTTAAACGTGCACATACTGAATGGCATCCTATTTATTACTTGATGTATAATAATCATAACTGAATGAGTGACTTCTGGACAAGAAGGTGACAGACTATTTTCTGCCGAGTAGCAGAATGAATAAATGAATGCTTGTTTAAGTGTAAGCACAGAGCTACAATTTCATATTTACTCACGAGCACCCTACTTATAGTTGCACATACACATATAACAGCTGACAGTCAGCTGTTATATGCGGTTGACTTAGGTTGTCTGCAAATGATTCATGGCCCTTGCTTGCAATCAGCTGAGGTGTAAACACAAAATGTAGTATACTAGCGATTTGTCCAGAGAGTAGATCTGGATTTCAATTTGATTAAAAGAAAGCAGTGCGTCTCGAAATAACAGGATTACTTTGTTTTATTCTTATTTGAATTGTTGCTTCTTGCTTGACCTGCTTCTCATTCTTTGCTGCAAATTAATTGTGTAACTGAACTCATAGGGACAAAGATATACGACGTGATGCTGCTTGTAACCTTAGGCCGGGAAGCAAGCTGCCAAGGATATCCACGGACGTTGATGATATCAATAATCTCATCCCCATCACCTTGAGAGGACAGGCCTCATGTGAGGTGAATCAAAAGTGAATGGTTTCTCAGACAATGACGATATCAATAATGTCATGCATTCCCATCATCTGAATGGCATGTGGTTTGCATGCGCACTACAAGAGAAGCCGAGGGAGATGCTGCAACTTCAACTATCAGCATAACCTACATATGGGAGAGGTTGGTCTTTACAACTTCTACGCACCAAAATGAAAGTTAATTCTTGAATTGTACAGGGTCAGATACAAGATATTGGGAGTAATATGTGCAGACAGCCCTAGTCCTTGTATGGTACGTGGATGCAATTTAGTGAAGACATATATAGAAAACGATTCAATTTATTATTGTCCCTGGTATATGAGGTTCTTAATCTGGATGCATGCTCAAGCAATATGCATTGCATAATTTACTTTAAAAATATGTTAGACACTCCATGTCATCTGTTTGAGCTCAAAGTATGTCGCCCAATGCTTCTTGTAGCTTGCCAGGCCGCCTGGGGATTTTTTAGAAAAGGGAATATATTAATATTCCAGCCTCTGCATTGATCAATGCATATAGCTGTTCCTTATTACAAACAAGATTATTGCAGTCCACACAAACTCAGATACATATTTTGACCAAATAAAATGAAGGAAGAATTATAAGACTCGCCACTGTGGATGGTGTCTTTGGAATGCGTCTTTCATTCCATCCATGACTCTTGCTTCAATCCTCATTATATTGTCATAGCAGACCATGGATATAGGTGCATGAATGATGGAAATTCATCTCTTCTTCCATCAGTGGTGCTCACCTCGATTTATTGATGCTTGTGTCGCTGTTGTAGTTAGTCATTGAGCAACTGGCAACGCAAACACAGTTAGGTGCTCAATTTTTGTCTTCAGTATACACAATACTCAGCAGGAGGTCTCTGGGATTTATTGCTCTGGTCTCAAATTCTATGCTCAAAGAATTTCTCAAGTTTTGCTCTCAAATTAATGTTATCCTGAAATTTTTAGTGCCTGGCCCAAAGTTGTATTTAATGATTTTTGCACCGAACAAAGATTCCATTGTTACGATCATGGATGAGTTGACGAGTCTATGTCAATGGATTTGGGTGGGTTTCATATTGTAATTTGATAGAAAACTTTGTTGTGTTCCTTTTAGAATTTTGTTGGGTTCATATCGAATAGGCATAGCACAGTAGAGATTAAAATCTTAAACCCCAGACATGCAAAATCAGATTCTTATGGATGTCGTCTGCATCATACAGCACGGACCAAGACCTAACCAAACAGGTCATTAATCTATCCTCACTGTTGTTAACATGTACAAAGTTTACTCTGATTATATATGTCACATGAGTTGGCAGATTATATAACTTTATATGCATAGACCCAGCATGCTATGCTTCTGCATCTCAGGAATACAGTGGAGGTTCTTAGCTCGTTATATAAACAGCCAGTAACCTCCTAGTTCAGTTTAACTAGCTGCTGTCCACGATCATTGCATAGTTGCAGTATATTTCACCGTCACAAATATACTCGTAGGTGATGACCCAGGCCTTTGTTGCAAACACATACATAAGTGTCATCAAGCACTACAAATAACATCATGGTTCAAATATATGAGAATGGGAGGCACCAGCAAAACAGAGTAGGCAAGACTCTGATTCATTTGGTGAGGTCATAATTCCTGAAAAACAAATTCAATAAGATGACCTTGATCATCTTAAAACTACTGCAGATCAAACTGATCTCGAAGTCTGTGTCCAGCAATAGGGTGATGGTGTAAGCACCCTGTAAGCACAAGGATTGCCTAATGCAGTAGTGCTAGGTGATAACCCTGGCCTTTGCAAATAATACAGTTGAGTCATCAACCACTACAGCTGACATTATGGTAAAAACTGCTAAATGCTTGAGTATGAGTGGCTTCATGAAAATAGAGTGGGCAAAAATGATGGTTCACTTGGTGAGCTCATATTTTTTAGAAAACTGATTCGACAAGATATAGTGTTGCCAAATGATGTTATAGTAATGCTCAAAGCCTGAATGTTCTGAGAAACAAGCTGTCCTTGGCGTGTGGAGTTTGCTCCGTGAGGCAGCATTTGTTGACCATGCTTTTGGTAAGCCTCGGTGACCATTCGTTCCCCTGCAACATCCCCATCTCCTCAATTAGGTTCCATAGCTCGCAATAGAGCCTCTCCCTGATATCTGGCCATATGCCACATTTGGTGCCACTACTGCCAGCACTGGCGAACGCGAATGCCCAAAGGGGCGCCGCCCTGCACCGCCGCCTGTGGCTCACTGGGTGCATGCTCTGTTTTGCTCAGGCCATTGTTAGCTTGGTGTTGTCACCTTGTTCTCAAGCCGACACAATAAACATCTAATTTCCTTGAGAAAAAATATATATCCAAATACAACATAAATACATTTTTTTAAAAAAAAGAGAACAAAAAGATCCAGCCTCTACCACAGGACATCCTATATACATATATATTCTGAAGAAGCATTGAGCTTCTCAGCATGGGACAACAAGAACTTGCATGGAAGGCCCAGCCTATGGACTCCTGCCTGTGTTTTCAATTTCGAAACAAAGGAATTTCTGAAACCGCCGAAATTGAAAACCCTCTCCTGCAACCACTCCTCCCTGCCCCTGTTTTACAGCAGCACCGAGAGTCCCCGAAGCTTGCAGTGCGGGTGAGCTCCCCTGGGCCGTGGAAAGGCAGTGACCACGGATGTTCTGAAAAACAATTCAATTTGAATTGTTGCTTCTTGCTTGACCTGCTTCTCATTCTTTGCTGCAAATTAATTGTGTAACTGAACTCATAGGGACAAAGATATACGACGTGATGCTGCTTGTAACCTTAGGCCGGGAAGCAAGCTGCCAAGGATATCCACGGACGTTGATGATATCAATAATCTCATCCCCATCACCTTGGAGAGGACAGGCCTCATGTGAGGTGAATCAAAAGTGAATGGTTTCTCAGACAATGACGATATCAATAATGTCATGCATTCCCATCATCTGAATGGCATGTGGTTTGCATGCGCACTACAAGAGAAGCCGAGGGAGATGCTGCAACTTCAACTATCAGCATAACCTACATATGGGAGAGGTTGGTCTTTACAACTTCTACGACCAAAATGAAAGTTAATTCTTGAATTGTACAGGGTCAGATACAAGATATTGGGAGTAATATGTGCAGACAGCCCTAGTCCTTGTATGGTACGTGGATGCAATTTAGTGAAGACATATATAGAAAACGATTCAATTTATTATTGTCCCTGGTATATGAGGTTCTTAATCTGGATGCATGCTCAAGCAATATGCATTGCATAATTTACTTTAAAAATATGTTAGACACTCCATGTCATCTGTTTGAGCTCAAAGTATGTCGTCCAATGCTTCTTGTAGCTTGCCAGGCCGGCCACCTGGGGATTTTTAGAAAAGGGAATATATTAATATTCCAGCCTACGCATTGATCAATGCATATAGCTGTTCCTTATTACAAACAAGATTATTGCAGTCCACACAAACTCAGATACATATTTTGACCAAATAAAATGAAGGAAGAATTATAAGACTCGCCACCGTGGATGGTGTCTTTGGAATGCGTCTTTCATTCCATCCATGACTCTTGCTTCAATCCTCATTATATTGTCATAGCAGACCATGGATATAGGTGCATGAATGATGGAAATTCATCTCTTCTTCCATCAGTGGTGCTCACCTCGATTTATTGATGCTTGTGTCGCTGTTGTAGTTAGTCATTGAGCAACTGGCAACGCAACACAGTTAGGTGCTCAATTTTTGTCTTCTGTATACACAATACTCAGCAGGGGAGGTCTGGGGATTTATTGCTCTGGTCTCAAATTCTATGCTCAAAAGAATTTCTCAAGTTTTGCTCTCAAATTAATGTTATCCTGAAATTTTAGTGCCTGGCCCAAAGTTGTATTTAATGATTTTTGCACCGAACAAAAGATTCCATTGTTACGATCATGGATGAGTTGACGAGTCTATGTCAATGGATTTGGGTGGGTTTCATATTGTAATTTGATAGAAAACTTTGTTGTGTTCCTTTTTTAGAATTTTGTTGGGTTCATATCGAATAGGCATAGCACAGTAGAGATTAAAATCTTAAACCCCAGACATGCAAAATCAGATTCTTATGGATGTCGTCTGCATCATACAGCACGGACCAAGACCTAACCAAACAGGTCATTAATCTATCCTCACTGTTGTTAACATGTACAAAGCGACTCTGATTATATATGTCACATGAGTTGGCAGATTATATAACTTTTATATGCATAGACCCAGCATGCTATGCTTCTGCATCTCAGGAATACAGTGGAGGTTCTTAGCTCGTTATATAAACAGCCAGTAACCTCTAGTTCAGTTTAACTAGCTGCTGTCCACGATCATTGCATAGTTGCAGTATATTTCACCGTCACAAATATACTCGTAGGTGATGACCCAGGCCTTTGTTGCAAACACATACATAAGTGTCATCAAGCACTACAAATAACATCATGGTTCAAATATATGAGAATGGGAGGCACCAGCAAAACAGAGTAGGCAAGACTCTGATTCATTTGGTGGTCATAATTCCTGAAAAACAAATTCAATAAGATGACCTTGATCATCTTAAAACTACTGCAGATCAAACTGATCTCGAAGTCTGTGTCCAGCAATAGGGTGATGGTGTAAGCACCCTGTAAGCACAAGGATTGCCTAATGCAGTAGTGCTAGGTGATAACCCTGGCCTTTGCAAATAATACAGTTGAGTCATCAACCACTACAGCTGACATTATGGTAAAAACTGCTAAATGCTTGAGTATGAGTGGCTTCATGAAAATAGAGTGGGCAAAAATGATGGTTCACTTGGTGAGCTCATATTTTTTAGAAAACTGATTCGACAAGATATAGTGTTGCCAAATGATGTTATAGTAATGCTCAAAGCCTGAATGTTCTGAGAAACAAGCTGTCCTTGGCGTGTGGAGTTTGCTCCGTAGGCAGCATTTGTTGACCATGCGCTTGGTAAGCCTCGGTGACCATTCCGTTCCCCTGCAACATCCCCATCTCCTCAATTAGGTTCCATAGCTCGCAATAGAGCCTCTCCCTGATATCTGGCCATATGCCACATTTGGTGCCACTACTGCCAGCACTGGCGAATGCGAATGCCCAAGGGCGTCGTCCTGCACCGCCGCCTGTGGCTCACTGGGTGCATGCTCTGTTTTGCTCAGGCCATTGTTAGCTTGGTGTTGTCACCTTGTTCTCAAGCCGACACATAAACATCTAATTTCCTTGAGAAAAAAATATATATCCAAATACAACATAAATACATTTTTTAAAAAAAGAGAACAAAAGATCCAGCCTCTACCACAGGACATCCTATATACATATATATTCTGAAGAAGCATTGAGCTTCTCAGCATGGGACAACAAGAACTTGCATGGAAGGCCCAGCCTATGGACTCCTGCCTGTGTTTTCAATTTCGGAAACAAAGGAATTTCGGAAACTTCGGCCGAAATTGAAAACCCTCTCCTGCAACCACTCCTCCCTTGCCCCTGTTTTACAGCAGCACCGAGAGTCCCCGAAGCTTGCAGTGCGGGTGAGCTCCTGGGCCGTGGAAAGGCAGTGACCACGGATGTCGGAGGACCTAGGCGCAGATGTCTCTAAGAAGAAGGGACACCATAACTCTGGTGCCCTGGCGCGGAACCGGAGCGATGAGTAGACGGCAGGACACGATGAGTGGGGCGGAGGCCGGGAGCAAGCAGTGGTGAGTGGGGCCGTGGAACCCTTTGTATTGAGATTTTGGCTACAAAATAAAATCATGTTAAAAAAAGATTTTGTTGGGAGCAAAGTGACAAAAGAAAAGATTTATCTACACAGTTTAAAATATTGTCGAGCACTACAACATCCTTGTTCATTTCAGAAGAAGCACAACTTTCTTATCTCCGAAAATTCTTCTTGCAGTGGAGATGTTTCATGTAACACGTACTGCGCCTCTGCGACCGGCAGATGATGCATGATTGACATGCCCAAAGGGTACAACCTGGCTGCCTCTTTTTCCTGGTCTCTCTCAATCCGAATAGGATTATCATGGACGTGAAGAAACATTGACAAATTATTCATGATCCATTGTGTTTCATCAACACAAACAAAACATGATAGTTGTGGCGAAAAGAAGATTAGACGATACAAGTTATTTGGTGGAGTGAATCTAGGCAGGTCGGTCTGGTGTTGTTTACACATAGGCTACTCCTACATAACGATGGTGTGTGATACCTGAAGAAGGCACAATTTATCTGGTGGAGTGAATCATATATGTCACACAATTTATCTCTGCTGACACCCGTCGGATCTTTTTTTTTTCCATGCTGTGATGTTGTACTTTGTCATCAATATTAGACAATCAATGTGTGAATCAATCCTAGTTAATATATAGTCTCTCCAATATTAATTTTGATCCTTCTGGTAGTAGTTCCACACTCGAACCACCGTGTGAATCCAGCTTTTTGTATATGTTAACTCAGCCATCTCCAAACATGGCCCATTTTACCGAACTGTCCGAGAGCTGCCGGCCCCTAAAAATGGAATTGGTCCGCCTCTGTTAATATTCATTTGTAGTAGCGTGGTTAAGTACAACTGCAGGCAGATCTCCATAATCATTCCGTTCTTTGTCTTCAACATGATTTTACGTGGAGACATGCTGCAGCCGATGCACAAACAGATGCTTGATTGACAAGTTCAATGAGTAGAACTTGGCAGCCTCTATTTCCCAGTGTCTCTCATTCTAAATCCGTTATCACAGAAAAATGACAAAACACTAGGACAAATTAATCACGATCTGCTGTGTTCCATCAATTCAGGTCGGCTGTTGTTTACATATTACAACTCAAGGTGAAGGCCTAATTTATATAACCAAGGCAGAATGCGCCAGGGACAACATGACTGCTGTTTCTGATTACATCTGTCAGCTCTTTTTTCTGTGGTGTTAATTGTATGAAATAAATACAATGTTCCAGTACTCATTTTTCCTAATATTGTGGCCCCTACAGGAGAATGAGTTGATGGAATAGTAAATGCAATTCCGGTATTAGCTATACAGATCCAAAACGAAGAAAGTGCTTAATTACTTGTCATATGCAGAGCCATCTCTGTCTCCGTGACATGGGGTTTCATATATAGAGGCCTGAACTCTGTCACCTATCCTCCTAGACCCCATCCATTTCGTCTAGACAAACCAAGCATGCATAGGCCAACACTAGGAACATGTATCAAATCCTGGTATCGCTCTTTCCCAGCTGTGTGCATGGCAATGGGAGGCATCACGGAAAGAGAGGACTGACCAAGTCAGGAATGATGATCTGTCCATGTATTAACGGTCTATTGTGTGTATGTGCATTGGTTAGATGAGAAGATCCAATGGCCGTACATGGTGCTTGGCTGTGCTAGGAATTCATCATGAGCCGGTCATTGATGGTTCACATGGAGAAGAAAATTTTAAAGGAATACAGGATCAGCAAGTTGGCCTTGAAGATCTAAGCAAACAAGCTGTAGATCCATTCGTGCCTGAGGTCTGAATCTGGCAAGAGGATGAGCGTCTATCTGACCTGCTTGTAGACCTTCCACAAGAGCTTCCTACACCCTTCCATTTCATCTAGACAAACCAAGCATATATAGATCAAAAGATCAACACTAGCTAGGCACACGAATCAAATCATGGTATCGTTCTTGTGCCCAGCTTATAAACCACTGTTGTAATTATAACAATGGGAGGCACTAGGGAAAGTGGGGACATATGAAGCCCGTAATGAAGATGTGTTCATGTATTAATGGTCTTCTGTGTGCATTTATTGGATAGATGAGAAGATTGAAAAAAGGACGTACATGGTGCTTGGCTGTGCCAGGAAGTTGGCATCAGCCATTCAGTTTTTGTTTATTTCTTTTGATGGGGAAATGGACTTTCTCCACGTTTGGGAAATGAGTTTCGATGTACTGGATGTATCAGTTTTTATCGAAGCTTCTGGCATGCAGGATTCGTGGCCAAAGTGGAACAATGACCAGAAAAAGTGGAAGCTGTGGTGCCTTCTAAATAAAATTAGAATTGAAACATCAAAAAACATTATTGGAAGCTTAGTCTAAGACAAGAAACATGTTTTTTTCACACGTCTTGGAAAAGAAACACCCTTGGTTCTTCGGGTGAGGATTCTTCGGTGTGAGATAATCTAGCAATGGGAGGATTCTTCAGAGTGAGAAACATGTCTTGGAAAAAGAAACACCCCTTGGTTCGCTGTTGTGGCTGACACTATTGCAGTTTGTCACTTTGCCAACTGGCCACACAATACACAGTTAGGTGCAGTGTTATGTTTTTGCGCTACATATTCACTTATTCAGTACAAAGAGCTCAGGGTTGAGTTTTTTTCGATAATGGATAATAAAATCCGGCTCAGGGTTGAGTTGCTCAGGTCTGATATTTTTTGCTTAATAATTCTAAGCTCTAGTATCGGTCTAAAATTAATGGTATGCTGAAATTTGGATTCCTGGCCCATGTGTTGCCTTGAACAAAAAAGATTACATAGTTGAGGCCATGATTTGATAGATGGATGGGTTGGGTGTCAGATCTGTTCGTAGCATCTCATATTGCTGTGTGTAGTGCTATGCACAGGTACCATAGAAACAAGGTAGGTAAGACATGCGAATGCCGCTTGATCTGGAACTCTCAGTCCACATGGCTTTCATGTATGAACCTCTATTCACCGAGCCTTCAAAGCTACAATTTTGGAAGCAAGCGTGTCAAGCCTGTGCTGTACGCGATGCACACAAATCAAGTCAATCCAACAAATAAAGGCCTCAATTCATCCGTCATGTGAGTTGGCAAGTTATATAACTACATAGTACACACCAAGCTGTGGTTCTCAAACGTCAGGCTCCAGATACTTAGCTCATGATATATACCGATTACATGCTCTTTGTTCAAAGTTACTGGTCGTTTGTCCCAATTCTCCTGTTTGTGAAATTCTGGGCAAACTAAAAATTTCTTCGTCGGTGCAACTGCTCCCCTACTGTATTAGGTGCATGTCTGAACACAACTATACATCATGCATATTTGTGTTTTCTATCATCAAACCAGCTGTAGAACGGATGATGATCGGTTGGGGGCTGATATATAGGCTAACCACGCCACAATTTATTGTTCTACAATTTATTGGGCAGTACATGCATGTTCACAGTAGCGCTGTACCAAATTATTACTTAGGATGTGGACTAAAGCCACTATAGAACTACGACATACAGATGGAAAGCTTGCACATGTACAGGTTTAAACAAAGTTTGTGATGATGTTCTCTTTATATAGTACACCAGGAGTTGCTTTGCATCTGCTGGGGATGGACCGGCATCAATGAAAAATTATACATTGGACAAATGGAGACATGAAATTTGAACTGTTTGTTTATTTATAAGCAGAGCTTTTGTCCTTTCACATGTTGTATGATTCCATCCTCCTCTAACAATAGCCTGTCCCATTGCATATATAGGTGCCTCATCACCTGCCTTATGGATTGATCATTACACGCTTGTTTACAATGCTATATAAAAACATATTCAGGCACTTTGACTCCGTGAGATCTTGACAAGAGAAATATTATGTTTGTAAGTCTGGTCGGCTATACAATTCTATTCACCACAGGGATGGGACGCATCATGGAAAGTTGTGACATATGAAGATAGGAATGATGTTTCAAACCTGTTTCAAGGGTCTAATGGAAGTACCGGACATGGCTAGACCACAAGATTACATGGGCAGCTGTAGTGTCTACAGGTACGAAGGCACTATAGTGTTCATGGTTCAGATGACTTGAGTCTCCCATTAAAGTTCAGGATTGTTGGGTGTCCAAGGACAAGGGCAAGGCAGAGGAGACACAGTGTCAACTTGAACAGATCTAACCAGTCATACCCCAAGAAGGCGGAGGGCCCAAATGCCAAGCTTTGGAACCTCATAACGCTCTGTGTTACATGAGAGACAGATCTCGAGCTGGCGACCATCCGATGGCAGCAGACATGATGCGACCAGCAGCGAAAGCGCACTGTCGATGAATAGGAATCTGGCTGTGGAAAACGGAAGGTGAATAGGGTGTATTCACCATAATTATGCATCACAGACAAAATAAAATCGAAGAAAAAACAACTTTGCAGTGGAATCGTTAGACTTCTGGTGATCTAGTTTTGATGTCTAAACCTGCTAAATCAGCTGTTTACCTTATACCAATTGTACACAACACAAACATTCAGGGCACGCCTAGATCTTGAGTAGAATCGTTAGTTAATGAGATCACGAACAATGTCATTATGATCACGATTCGGTCAGAAATCCTGACGCAGAAGTAGTTGGTAATCCAGAGCGATGTGGTTACAACAAAATGGTGGTAATCACACTTCTCAGCCACGAAATTCCATCTTCATTTCCCTTTTTATTTGGCAAAAGGAGGGACCCAAAGTTGTCACGCTCATATTCGTCACGCCGACGAGGATTCAATTGTAGTCACATTGGAGGAATTTGCCCTGGTCTGTGTCATGTAGGAAACTGGGCACAATCTTTTCTGAGGATACTATCTTCTGAGACCTCCCATGCTCAACCATTTATCTAGTATAACCGTCCCAGATGATGAGGTCAACTGATCAAGAATACAGAAATATGTGGAGGCAAAACAAAATAATGAAATGATAAAAGTGTTCAGTCAGGTAACACACTATGCCGCAAAAAGGAGGGGAGTATATATGGACAGACCCAAGGTGAAAGGTATCAGTACCTCTGAGCACATGTATATAATAAGCTGTAGTATTATTGGCAGCTGCATTAATTGTTGATGACAATTGAAAAAAAAAGCTGCAGCAGTATACACAGCAGTATTATAACAGGCTGCAGCATTATACGCAGCAGCGTTAGGCTGCATTATGTCTCAAATATCTGGCCAGGTTGATTGGGATTACCTCTAGTGAAAATGCATCTTTCAACGGATGGCCTCTTAAGTTAACAGCTAGTGGAAATAAATCTATTTCTACTAGCTGTTTCTCTGTTGGTGGAACATCTTGCAAAATGGATCTCCACTAACAGTTCTTGGCCCTGCGGCCATAATCCGATTTGCTGTTTTGTTTTCATTTTTGTGAGGACAATTTTGAACATTGTGCGTCAGAGCAAAAAATTGATGAAATCAGTTGCAGGGTCTTGGCCTTGCAAGCGGCTGCATGGCTGCTTTCTTCCATACATCTTTAGTAAAGGAAGTTTTTTTATCAAGATTTCCATGGTTTTTGCAACCTTGAGAGGGAGATTGAGAAAGAGCAGTTATACTGAAAGTTATACTAAAAGAGCGTAGCTTTTGTCTATCAAGCAATTCAGGATGTCGATATTTGAGACTATATTAATTTTGAACAAGTTCTGCAAGACTCAGTTATACTGAAAGTTTGAAATGAACTGCTTTTTTTTCACTGCTGCGGGAAAATTTTCACTGAAATCTGAAACGTGCGTTACAATGTTCAAGTGATTTTGCATAATTTTTAAATGAAATCAGGAACTAAGGATAAAACCGTGATTGCTCTAGGAGCTATTGCAAGAGAAGATCTTGAGTCATGTACTCTATTAGAGCAGATTGATTTGTCTTCAGTTCTTCAGGTGCAACATCTGACTGCTCTCTGGTTCCAAAGAGCAAGAATTCAAAACCTCTTGCATCCTCGTTTTTGCAATGCACCCCCTCTTCTTCCCCTTGTTCGTCCCCTGCTTCTTGTTCATCAGCACACTCAACACCTCCCTCTTCCCTTTGGTATTCCACTACCTTCGCAGCATGTGCTCCATCTCACTACAGGAAACCAGCGTCTTTGCCGAGTGCGAAGAGGTTCGCCGAGTGGCAAAATCCGCGCACTTTCGACAACGAACACCTTTGCCCGAGTGCCAATCTCAACACTTCGGCAAAACCGTCTTTACCGAGTGCCTAGCCGTCGGCGACACAGCACTTTCGGAAAATAATACTTTTGCCGAGTGCGGCCGTCGGCAAAATAATACACTTCGGCGAAGGATACTTGAGGACCAAGCGGGCCCGGCTCTCCGTCACCTTTGCCCGAGTGTCTCACGTTAGGCACTTTCGGCAAAGCGACGTGCGCTTTGCGAGTGCCAAGCTTCCGAGCACTTTCGGCAAATACTCTCTTTCCGGAGTGCCACATAAACACTTCGACAAACCGTTATTTTTTTTTTTTTTTTTCGTCCCATATTTTTTTGTGTGCCATTAGTACCCTAATTACATATCATATTCACAATTTGGGAGAATTTCCTTGCTTTGTTTTGCTATATTTCATGAATTATTTTTATTTTCTTGCATTTTCTTGGCGACTCCAAATTTGAACTGCAGGTACATGAAATAATGGGTGTGTTCATTCAAAAATGTTATTCACCATGTTTGGCATATGTTTAGGCTAAATCGAGGGACTCGCCTGAAATTTCGAACATTTATGTGCGGAACATGACGAGTCACGTCTTGGGGAAAGGTGTTTTTAAAATCTATAAATTCCAAGCGAAGTTTAAAATTCCACGAAACTTGGCGTGGTGTCTTGTCATCTCATGGGGAGGCTGTGGAAAAAATTTGAAAAAGTTTCAAGCAAGTTGTGGCGTCGGATGGCTAAAACCCGGACATCTCCACACTTCATCACATGATGAAGTGTGGAGATGTCTGGGTTTTAGCTATCCGGCATCTGCTCGAAACTTTTTAAAATTTTCACGCCTCCCCATGAGATGACAAGACACCACGCCAAGTTTCGTGAATTTTAAACTTCGTTTGAATTTATAGATTTTAAAAACACCTTTTCCCGCACGTGACTCGTCATGTTCCGCACATAAACAAATTCCGAACAGCTAATCCCCGGATTTAGCCTAAACATACGCCAAACATCGTGAATAACATTTTTTGAATGACCATTGTCCATTATTTCATGTACCTGCAGTTCAAATTTGAGTCGTCAAGAAAATGCAAGAAAATAAAAATAAATCATGAAATATAGCAAAAACAGCGTGAAATTCTCCCAAATTCGAACATGACATGTAATTAGTGTCCCAACGCAGCAAAAAAAAAATGGGACGAAAAACAAAAAAGCATAGTTTGCCGAAGTGTCGTATGGGGCACTCGGCAAAACAAGATTTGCCGAGTGCACGGATGCGTGGCTTTTCGGCAAAGTAGGGGTTTGTAAAAAAAATGCAGGAGCTTTGCCGAGTGCCGCATTTCCGCTTTCGGCAAAGCCATAATATCTGGGCCCGAGGGACCCATTTTTCCTTATTCTTCCCACGCCGCCGCCACGCTCGCGACGCCGCCGCCCGCCGCCGCCGCCGATCTCCCCGCCGGACTCGCCCGCCGCCGCCCGTTCTCGCCGGATCCGGCCGCCCCGCCCCGCCGACTCGCCCCGCCGGCCGCGGACCGCCGCAGCGCCGCCGCGCGCCGTCCGGCCCCGCCCGGTGGTGCCCGCCCGCCCATCCTCGGCGGATCCGGCCCCGCCGGAGGCCGAGGCCGGCCGTTAGCGCCGCCCCGCTCCGTCAGCACGCCCGACATGCCGGCGCCGCGCCGCCGCTGGCGCGCCTCGGCCGCCCTCGCCGACCCAGCCGGCCTTGTGCAAAGGAGGAAGGGAAGGGAAGAAGAGGAAGAGGGAGGAAAGGGAAGGGAAGAAGAGGAAGAGGGAGGAAGGGAAGGGAAGAAGAGGAAGAGGGAGGAGGAAGAAGAGGGAGGAAGGGAAGAAGAGGGAGGAGGAAGAAGGGGAAGGGGAGGAGGAGGAAGAGAGTGCCTCTCGGACCCCGGTCGTCGCCGACCGGTCCGCTTCTGCGGCGGTGATCGACGCCGTCGCCGCCGGCCGTTCTTTGCTGCTGTGGTGATCGGACGTCGCCGTCGCCGACCGTTGCTCTTGCCGTTTCTACGGCCAAGGTAAGCCCTATCTTTCTAGTAGTGGTTAGTACTAGTAGTTAGTAGGGTTAGTACTAGTAGTTAGTAAATAGTTTGGTGGCCTTCGTGCCCATATTGGTGGTTGTTATATTGGTGGTTGGCGGCCTTCGTGCGCATATTGATGGTTGGTGGCCTTCGTGCCCATATTGGTGGTTGGTGGCCTCGTGCCCATTCTCGGTATATGCATGTGGTTGTTGGCCTTTGTGCCCATATTGGTGGTTGTAAGCGGAGGGGGCAGTGCGCGCCATATCAATGGCATCCAGAGCCTGCTGATTAGAGAGAACTACCCTGGCCTGGTGGACCTCGGGAACAACGTGAGGGAGGTTCCCTGGACGTGGGACCACTTCGTGCGCGTGAACGAGGGCAGACTTGCCAGGAAGATCAAGACGGACTTTTGGGTGAGTGTGTATGCAGGATTACTTCACGTCGTTTGAATACTATGTTTCTTAAATAATTGAATGATACATGTTTTCTGTATGCAGAACTACTTCACGTGCGAGGCGGGGAAGGAGGAGGAGGCCGCTAGAGTGCAGGACAGGGTCTGTCGAGAACGACTCAAGGACCTGTACCACGAGGCGCGTGTTTACTGCATCACCTCCTACAACGCCGACGTGCTTGGCAAGGTGGTGAAGAAGAACGAAGCAAGGGAGATGATGCTCCAGAGGGAGACCGACCTCACCAGGGAGCAGTACATCCAGGTTCGTAGAACGCATTTATTCAGATTTCTTCAATAAAAAAATAAGCAGACTTCCATTAATCCTCTGCTATGTCATGCAGATGTGTCCGGAGTGGTGCAGCAAGTACAAGGACTCTTTGGGGAGGCCATTGTGGACAAGTGGCTCTTCGACGAGACGTACGAGTACAAGAGACTCCCGGAGGTGTCGCTGGAGATGCAAGGCGCTCCACACCACCAAGGCGTGCCCCTCGGTGTATATGGATAGATGGGTACGATTGTGTTGATATTTTTATTCAAGCGCTCAAATCTCTTCACTTCTAACCATCTACGTGTTCTCCTCGCAGTCGGCTTCGCATGGAAACCCGGGAGGTCGGCGAGTACGCGGGGTGGGCCTTGACTCACAAAGCAGGCGGGCGACCGACCCGCCAACGTCTACGACCGGCGAAGGGGCCCGAGGCGCACACAGCAACGCCGGCGTCTACCCCAAGCTTACCCAAGACGCCGAGGCGGCCAAGCGGCGCTATGGGGAGGACTTCGATCCAGCCACCGCGGCCCCCGGACACAGACACGGTGATGAGGTTGGGAGGAGGCGGCAAAGACGGGCCGGTTACGGATGGCCAACGGCGCGATCGACCCGTCCTCTCGTTGATGGCCGAGGGTGATTCGCTCAAGAGCACGACCTCCGACATCCCCATAGCACCTCGGCGGTCGAGCTCCATGCGCGGCGATGCGGGTAACTTCAGTTTCATCGGTCGTTCAGCGGTTTTACACATTTTCGCTACCTATGCATTGTTTCAATGTTACGGTTGTAATATTGCAGTCGGATGGCGGAGCGCGGAGGCGGCGGCCCGGCGGAAGAGTTTGCGGCCGTGCAGGCGGCCCGAGGCAGAGGCCCATCGGCGGGAGTTGGAGGCAATCACGCAACACTCGGTGCGCCGGGCTGCGGGGCGTGGCGAGCTACTTCGGGGCCTCGGATCCCGGGTCCGACCCGCCTCCGTTGCCTCCTAGCCGCCGCTCCACCCCGTTTCCGTTCCTCCTTGTGAGCAGACTCGGTGAGTATATGTTGTTGTTCATTTATTTGGCATGTGCGGCTCACCTGCGGTACTAATGAGATTGCCTCACACTTGTGCAGCCACGGTCGGCGGGTTCGAACCCGACTCCTCCGGTGGCCCTTCTCCACCCCATCCGCCCTATCCGGTCGGCCCGACCGCACGATTACACGTGGCGGTGGCGTTCCTCCTCGGGCGCGGCGGCCACACTACGGGCTTCCACATGCCCCTCCACAGGCGGGTGGGCGTTCGATCGGCGGCCGCGCAAGACGGGTGGTATCTGGGGCAAGGTGAGGGGCTCTTCGCACCAGGGAGGCCACGGTTCGGGGGCCGTCAAGTTGAGGTGGTGGTGATGGATTTATTTTAGATGTTGGATATGTTGCACTTGTGACGGATCTCGTTTCGATGTTGGACATGTTAGATTCCGTTTGGTTGTTGGACATGTTGGATTTTGTGGTATTTGTGGATTATATATGTGAATTTGTGGTATTTGTGGATTATATATGTGAATTTGTGAGATATGTGGATTATATATGTGAATCGGTGATCTATGTGGTTTATGATGTATATATGAATGTTTATGGTATATGTATATGTTGATTTGCAGCAACAAGCAATAGAAAGCAAAAAAAAAAAAAATGAAATTCCCAGCTTTGCCGAGTGCCGGCTCGGCAAAGCCGGGTAACCTGCAGGAAAAAATGGCGAGGTTTGCCGAGTGCAAAAGGTGGCACTCGGCAAAATGACCATAACTTTGCCGAGTGCCCCCTGTACAGCACTTGGCAAAGTCTATTTGTTTTTAAGTAAAATAAATAATTTGCCGAGTGCCAACATCGGCACTCGGCAAAGATTTAAAAATATTCAAATCTTTGCCGAGTGCGGGCGTTTGGCACTCGGCAAAGCCCCTTCCATATAACGGTCGACGTCGGGTTCGCCGAAAGTGCGACACGACACTCGGGCGAACTCTTCGCCCGACTGCAGTACTTTGGCACTTTCGGCGAAGATGGCCGCCGAGTAAATCTTCGCCGAGTCGCGGGTCGCCGAGTCGCGGCTTTTCGGCGAAGCCTTCGCCGAGTGCTTCTAAGCATTTGCCGAGTGCGGGCGCGCTCGGCAAAGGACGCGTCTCCTGTAGTGCTCTGTCGTGGTCTTTGCCTAGGCAAACGCTACAACAGATGGAGCACACCTACAGGTAAAACAAAGAAGGGGTGCCAATGGTTTACAAACTGACTTCTCCCAATTTATAATAATTGACTTTATACTAGTACATCAAGGTGATTGACTTTTTTATTCTAGCTGTAGGTATTTAATTTCAACGGAAATAATTAAGCTATTTACTATACACTGCTAAAAGAACAAAATGGCTTATTTACTGCAAGCAGGCATCTCTCTCTCTCAGTCATTGACCTCCACATGTTGTAAGGGCAGCCTCCTTATTACAAAATAAAATTATCTGCTTCGGCTTCCATTATAGCACATTGCATATATATATAAATAAGTGTTTCTCTTCTACATCGATGCTACACACTGGCATTTCGGCCATGGGAGCCTGTACGCCGGTGGTGTGGGCATGGCACGCCGGCCGATGCGGCCACGATACCCATGGCATGGGAGGAGTTTGCCCTGCTGCGGCTATGGTCTGAGGAGCCCATGGTTCCCATTCATGGCACTAGAGGACCTGCCCTGGTTTGGTGCCCATATATAGTACACGTAGCTCAAGGCAGTTCAATAATTCGAAAGAGCCACAATCACTAATGACTGTCAATGCTAAGACCACCATGCACCCGCGAGAAAAAAAACACTTTGGCCACCCGCTCCAAGAACTGATATGCCGCCACAAGAACCTCTTGAGAAGAAGGCCTGAAGCAATAGCTGCTTATTAATCTTTTCCTAGACTCTAGACACACGTTATGACCGCACTGACAAACATGCTACCACACGTCCTGTGTCATCCTCCTCAATGGCCGTGGTTCTGTGATCCACCACTCTTATTATCTTCTGTGGTGGTGGTGCCATGATTTGGTTGTACATGTGCTCCTGAGTTATATGTGGCAGTCACATATCACGGCCAATTGTTGTTCCTTTATTTGTGATGTACGTTTTTGAGGAACACCGTGAGAAGCATATCAAGGTAGCACTTGAGCCATCTCCTGGAGCCTCTCCTTCTTAGATTCAGTCCTCTGTGGAATCAGTGCTGTGAACCAGTTCAATGGATCCATGAATTCGCAGCTGATATATAAGTTCGAAATCTCATGTCTTGACTTGCCTGAACTTGTACACATATATATTTGTGTCTTTGTCTGATACATCCTCTGTTTAATGGATTCATAATTTGGTAGCTGCTATATATAAGTTTGTCGTAGATGCATACATTTTGCAATATGACTTGCTCTATATATTGCTTCATTTGCCATTGCTGAATAAGCAAAACCAGTATTTGGAATGGGGCCTGAACTAAACGCTGTTAGAAAAAAAAAATGTGGGCCAGCCTATGTTAAGCTTCTGCCTGAGTAGACCGTTGATGATATAATTCTGTTTTAGACCACAATGTTTTAGCAGATTGTGAGGTTTAGTAGTACCATAGAAAATAACAAAATTGATGATGAGAACATAATGTTATATTTTAATTACTCCGTGCGTCAAAAGTGATTGCCAGTTCAACAAGCAATGTGCGTCAAATATTGATTACAGGACTGGGACACATTAGTACAAAAACAACAATGTCACTCAGGGTAAAGACAACTAGAAAAATATGAGTACACAGTGGAAGATAAGAAAAAATATGTCATCGTTTCATGAAAAAAACTCATAAGCTAAAATTTGGGACTACTTAGTCCATGCCACAATTATTGTATAATGTCGTTGACACACAATTCATAGGATTTATTTGTTATTTGTATGTACAACTTAAGGCACTTGGAAATTCATTGTAGAAAGAGATTGGTTGTTAACTTGTTTAGTATTTTGAGTTTAATACAGTATATTGATGGTTGAGATGGGTTGTCAGTTATATCAGTTCTTACTAAGATGACACTGTCGAGTCCAACAAGCTTGGCTTTACTGTCTTTGACCTTGAGTCAGCGCCCCTTTATCCTTCAAGGAGTCCATTTATTGAAATTGGCCCGAGCTTTCTGTGCCTCAGAGAAAAATGCATTCGTTGTGGAGCGAATGTTGAATGCTGTAATCAAATTATTCTTGGGTAAATGATTTAATTGGAACGTCATATTTGTATAATCAAGTATATTTCTGAGATATCCAGCACGAAGAGATGGGACTGAACATATATAAAGCCAAACATGCTAATGATACACAAGTTTTTTCTTGGCTTTTTGCAATATGACCATCTATCAATTAACCCTAGGTCTTAATTGCTACATGTAGATGCAAATCGGAGATGTGGTTTAGCACAGCATACAGCGTATGCATATATAGTGGCTGTTTATTTGGCACAAGCATAGTGGCTCTCTGTTCAAGGGAGTAGTACTATATATGCTGTTCTGCACTGGTATTGGGGGTTTTTCAAGGATGGACTGAATTATATATAAGATTTGGGCTATTGTAGATTAACAAATGGTGTGTAAATGCTGCTAGCTGCTCGGGATGCACTGCACGAACCACGGCAGGAAAAAAATAACTAACTTCATCCTTGGCGATTTATACTTGTCAGAAAAAAATATAAAGTAGGATTATATATATATATATTTGTCTTGGAAAGCTCTTGAGAACAAAATGATATCGTTTACTATACAAAATTCCTTTACAACTCATGGAAAGGAGGTGAAGACATAAACGCTAAACTCTGGAAAGTCAGTACACTCGGCTACATGTCACACGGAGAGCTACACATTATCATGCGTGTGTAAATGCTGCTTTCGTTTTTCTTGGCTGTACTCAAGCCATAGCAGGGTTGCAGCAGCCTGCAGCTGATGCTCACAGATCAAGTCCATCCAACAAATACAACCATCTCGTAGGTAAGTTGGTGGAGGTCAACATATATACAGCACGCTGGGATTCTTAACATCAAGATATAATGGATGTCAGTTTCTTAGCTCATGATAGAAACAGCCTATAAGCTCTTAGCTTGGTTCAAAATGAACTTAACATTTTGTTCAACTAGTAGTTGCGATCGTTTCATAGTTACTATTGTGCCATCACAAAAACTCCTAGGTGATAGACAGGGCTTATGCAAATAGATGCTTACGTACCATCAAATGCTATGGATAATATTAAGGTTCAAATAGATGAGATTGAGTGGCGTAGTGAAAACAGAGTAGACAAAACCATGGAAAACATATTTCACATGATGACCTTGATAACGTCAAAGATCTAGTAGATGGACAATCGGTTTGAGTCGAAAGCAACTGGATCCATGTTGTCAACCACTTCTCAAGTTTTTAAATATTGTCAAGCAATACATCTTTCTTGGCTCCAAAAATCCTTTGTTTTGTGTAGCACACCTCTACGACCTACAGACAAGGGTAGTTCCATGGCAACGACCAATGAGTAGAGCTCGGAGAGGCGGCCATTGGAGTCACTTTGCAGGCTCAGATGCTCTTGCTTCGGAAGCTGGGAGAAGAGGTGCCGGTTGGGGAGGCGCCAGCCGCTGTGGAGGAGAAGGTCAGGAACGCCTTCCGGGGTGGTATGCCGCCAGCTAAGCGGCGCCGTTTTGAGATGCTACTTGACGGACAGTTTGACCTCTCCGCCATGGACCTCAACCTGGAGGGCCTCGCTGAGGAGGTCGCCTAGCCTTGCTTACGTCGGTTCTTCTTGTCGCAAAGTAGTCCAAATGTAATCCCCGTTATTAATCTAGTAGTGTTAGGTTTCGCCTTGGTAACTGTTTGGTTACCGTGGTGTCTTGTTGTTTGAACTTTATTCTGCTTAATGAAAAACGCGCAACGGCGTGGTCTCAAAAAAAGAGGCGGCCATTGGACGTCACCAGCCGCACAGTCGCGCTCTTGATCAGCAATGCGCTTCTCCCACTAGGATTCATGATTGTCGGATGAGTGACTATTCATTGATAACAGGCTTCAAACTGGAACTGAGTGCTGCCCTGCGTGTGTATTGCTCGATCATGGGGCGTGTTGCGGAGGATGCAGAAACTGATCCTTGATTCGCAAGTTCAATGAGTACTGCTTGGCAGCCTCTATTTCACAGTGTCTGTCAATCTGAATCCATTATCATAGAAATGACCAAACTAAGACAAATTACACATGATCTACTGTGTTCCATCAAGGCAGGTCAGTTGTTTGCATATTACTCCTATATAAGACTGGTGTACAGTAGCTGAAGGTGAAGGCACAATTTATTTGGTGCAATGAATGAAGCCATGCTGAATGGGCCAGGGACAATATTACTGCTGTTTCTCATTACATCCCTATAGCTCCTTTTCCCATGGTGTTAGTAGTACTGGATACAAAGGTCCAATACTCTTTTTTTCCTAATATTGTGGCCCCTACAGGAGCATGAGTTGATGGAGTAGTATCCTCAAAAAAAAAAAAAAAAAAAAAAGAGTTGATGGAATAGTAAATGTAATTCCAGTATTAGCTATACACATACCAAAACGAAGAAAGTGCTTACTTCGTCATATGCATAGCCATCTCTGTCTCCATGACATGGGGTTTCATATATATAGGCATATACTCTATCACCTATCCTCCTAAAACCTATCCATTTTGTCTAGACAAACCAAGTATGCATAGACCAACACTAGGCACATGCATCAAATCCTGGTGTTGTCCATGTGCCCAGCTTACATACTACATTCGTTACCATGGCAATGGGAGGTATCATGGAAAGAGGGGACAGATAAAAAGCCAAGAATGAGGATTTGTCCATGTATTAACGGTCTGCTGTGTGCACCTGCTTTGGCTAGATCAGAGGATTGAAAGGACGTACATGGTGCTTGTTGGCCGTGCCAGCTGTTCATGATGAGCCATTCACGGTCGGTCTACAGAAAAGAATCATGCCCTTGGTTCGCCATTGTGGCTGGCAACATTACAGTTTGTCCATGAGCCAACTGGCCAAAAAATACACAAGTTAGGAACACTGTTCTGTTTTGCTCTACGTGTTCACGTATTCGGTATGTGCATCCACTGAGGTTTAAACCCAGAATGTTCATCCCAGAGTCAGTTCAGACTACATGTTTGATGCTAATATGTACAAATCTCGTAATTAGTGTTTTGGCATGGTAACAAACACTATAACTTTGACATAAGTTCCATCCAGGATTCAAAAAATAAAAAATTTGAAATTAAAAAATCATGGACTACAAATAAATATACCATGTTTGGCGTTAGCTTATACAATGTAGTTGTGCACATATAAATATTAATTAACTACTTCACATCAATTATATACAAATAGAACAGTTACATATATATGATCATGTCATCATCCATAAAGCTGTGAGACATTGTTTTCCTTCACTTTCACATTCCTCAAGTGCTTGAAACCCCAAATCATATCCTCAAGTTCAGTCCCTGCGTGAGATTGCTTGCCTTCAGTTTGGTGAGTTCAGCTCAGTTCTATATGAAGATGTAGCAGATCACAATGACATGTTTCAATCCCAATATCTTTAATTTTCTAAATCTTGGGTGTCATGAGGGCAAATGTTTCTTCTTCCATGTAGGTGCACTGGCATTTGGCTGGGGTCTGGAGACACCAATGGATATGCACAAAGAAATCAACAAGAATCTTTTAATCATTTCCATTGAAGCAAATATATATATATATATATATATATATATATAGGACCGAACTATTCTTAGGCCTGGCTTATGAATTTTATTCATAACGCCGGTGGCCGGAGGCAGCACAGCCATTTTGCTCCGGTGAGCACTAACTGCATGTGCATGCGATTTATTAGTGCGAGTAAATTGTATGAAGCATGCATGTAGTACATTAAATGGACTAGGCCCACAATGATTGACCGTGTCTTTTTTTTTTGCTCTTGACAATGAATGACCGTGTTGACAGGTCCACACGTGTACCAGCGTGAATGGCGTTGCCCCTTTAACACATTATCAAATTTTGTTCCCGTTATCAAATTTTAAATAATTCAAATGACCCTCTTAGTAATAAAAAACTTGTGAGAGTAATTTTATTATTAATGTCATTTCCTTGAGTAAGTCAACGGTAACTTATTACTAGTAGTGTCATTTCGCTAAGAAAATAATTCTTCCATGGCTAGTAAGCGGTAATTTATTACTCATATTATCATTTTGTTTAGGAAATAATTCCCTCAAAGGCAGTGAGCGGTAAATTTTGTAGCAGTGTCATTTCGCAAAGAAAATAATTCCTAAGTGACTAGTAAGCGGCAATTTATTATTCATATTATCATTTTGTTCAGGAAATTATTCCCTCCTAGCTAGTGAGCGGTAAATTTTCCACTACTAAACCTCAGAGTGTCCGGCCGTTGGTCACACTAGTTTTTTATTACTCATAGTAACATATTATTCAGAAAATAATTATTTCTTGACATGTGAGTGGTAAATAATTACTTTGTTGAGTAAATAATTACTTCCTCGCATTAACATTTGTCAAAGCTAATAAATAACACAGGATGTGAGCGGTATTTTTTATTACTAATAGTATCATCTTGTTAAGAAATTAAATCTTTCTTAGCCTATGAGCGGTAAATTTGCGTGTTAAATACACTAGTGTGTGACTAAAGTATTATTTTTATTCGCTTTGATAAACTCAATTAGTCTACGAGCACACAAACTAAATCAATCTGTACAATAATATAGAGAAATATTGAGAAACAATTAAAAGATAGTTCATCAATCCGTACAAAAATATTGAGATATAAAAACATGAAAATCTATATAATGTTGCTCACGTTCAAAAACATTAAACAAACAGAACAATGTTGCTCGCGTCCATCACTTCGTAAGGTAGAGAGCAGATGCTAATTAATCCGTTAGCCATAGGAGGCTGGGTCCTCGATGGATCCGTGGACAGCATGGAGGAATAGGAACCAGAGCTTCGGTAGCTACGAGGAGGCTGCAAGCACACATCCCACAGTCCCACACTCCCCGACGTGCATGACAACACACCAGCAGGTATCGCACACAGCTCATGGATGGCAGCGGCGACAGGCCGGTCAGACAAATCTTGAAACCGAGACGTGAAGCCGTGTTGGGGGCGACGTCCGCACATGGTGTGATGAACCGCAGCCATCCTTGTCATCCATGTTTTCAAGCCGAGTTTCCGTCGCCGGCCTGGACAAACTGCCGACGACCTTGCCGATCTGTGGTCCGAAGTGTGGATCGATCTAAACAGAGAGAGAAAAAAAAAGGACAGGATGAGATGCAAATAACAGAGATGCAATACAGGACAGGATAAACAATTAACATACGAGCGTCCACGGTGAGGACGGAGGCACGTCTACTAGCGCCGCTCCCCAGCATACCGCATACGGTGCCGGCCGGCGATGAGTCCACGGTGAGGCCGGGTCCCCGCACCGCTGGGCCTCGCGGCACCGGTCCGAGCGTCAGCGAGGAATCAACTTGCGGATCCTCCACATCCCGCCTGCATCCACCGCAGGTGCGCCACCGAAGCACGGCAGCCATGGATTTTTCCGGCGAGCGCCTGGTGTCGCTTGGTGCCTGCATCAACTTACGGATGGTGTAGCGTGGTGAACGTCGTCCGCTCGGGCTGGCCGCGAAGCGACTGAGGTGGCCCTGTCCGCGCGCCGCGGCTGCCGAAACGCGTTGTTCGCACGGATCGAAGGGTTCGCCGTCTGGTGTGATCATTTCGGGAAGGGAAGGGGAGCAGGGAGCGGCGACGTGATTTATAAAATACGAACGCGAGCAGCCATATGCGGTCTTCACGGCCTGACATAATTAAAAGATTGACTCGGGACCAGTAGTAAATCAGTAAAATAAACAGAGGGGGGAGCTGTAGTATTAATTAATTATTTTAATTCACACGGGATGACCTTTAATATGGCAACATTGATTATGTCAGTTTCTTTTTCAGGGACTTTCGCCGGAGACCAGCGGCGCTCCTCCGGTGCGTTGATCTGTATTCAAAACGTAGGACTAAGAATAGTATATATATATATATATATATATATATATATATATATATATATATATATATATATATATGTTGTCATTGTAATAGTGGTAGTGGGTTGGGCCAAAACTGCGGCACTTGTGTACAGAATTCACAGGCGCGCACAGAGGTGGAATATGCGACTGAGTGACCACCGCTGCGGCCGCCCCGCCGCCCCGCACGCGGCCACCCGCCGGGCCCTCCTTTCCTATGGCCCCCAAGCAGCTCCCTCTCCCAGTGATGGCTTGCCTTCCCTGCTGCCCGTCCCTCCGCTCGTGGCTCTCTTCCCCAGCTCCGGTCGATCTGTGACCTCGGGCCCTTCCGCCGCTGCCCGGCCGTCCCGAGGCCCCGGATACGCCTCCCAAGTGCGGATCTGGTCCCTCATTGCGTGGGCTACAATGGAGCTTGGCTCCTCATCCCGCCTCATGGGTAGACCAAGTGGAATAGGAGGCGCCGCTAGTGGGAGCGGCGCAATTAGTGGTGGATGAGGGCGCCATGGCTGCCGCCGATGGGGCCTCACCTTACGGTGAGCGCCTCTCCTTCTCCGATCTAGAGGACAACGTGTCCGTGGGTGCTGCTGCGGGCTCACCGGCGGCGGCAACCTTGTCTCCGCCTCCGTCGTGTCCTTTGGCAAGGGGGCAAGGCCGTGGTCAGCTCCGTTGTCGAGGACCACGGTCCCAAGCAAACAAACTTCGCCGCTCCTCCAAATCTCTGAGGAGGAGGCGCCTTTACCCCGGGTGGTGACCACGGGGGTGTGCACGACGGCATGGCGGGAGTTCCCGCAGAGGAGGCGGGGTGGGGTGCCCAAAGAAGTTGACAAGGAGTGGATGGAGGCGCAGATCTAGTGGCGACTACTGTCTTTGCCGCCACGGCGATGGCAGCCGTTCCTCACGCATTCTAATAGTGAGCAACGACTTCTCTTTATTTGGGGTTGATTCTTTTCTATTGGCGACAATATTTGGCGTCACGATGCACTTCCGACCCAGCAATGCACAGAGACAGTGGATCGAACACCCGAACGCCATCGATACATCAAGGTGGAGGGGCAACAGTGAGGGCATATGATTTCAATCGTGGGCCGATTTGCCAGCTGTAGTGGGGCTGTCTACATCCAGTGAGTTTCTTTCGAGTTTATTTTGGTGCACGTTGTTCAAGGCATGATGGCTGATTCGAAGACCCACATGAAGCGACATCGATATCTTTAGCACTTGTCTTGATTAGTAAACTCAATTCTTTTTTGATGTGGTAGATCTTTAGTACATATATCTTCATGTACTAAAGTTTTTTTTTATTCTTAGTTTTGTAATAAATTTGGCTATGTGTGGTCATGCGAGAAGCTTTTAGGCTGTGTGCGTTACCGCGAGAGGCGGAATGTTAATTCCTTTATTTAAAAAAATTAGTGGTACTGGGTTATTTATAGTAAGAAAGTTACAGGTGCACAGATCACATTATGACTTTTATGCACTTTACTTCTCTAAAGTTTTGCAGCAGTAGCAAAATATTCTACGACATCATAGTCTTTCCTCAGAGACAACCATGCTAGTCGTCTACTCATAGACTCATAGTTAGTTGCAACGCAAAGCCAACCACATTGTCTTGTGGTCTCAAGGGTTCAGGGCATCATCAGAAGGACTTAGGTTCAATAACTGGAGGGTTCTGTTACCGCTGTAAGGCTTCAAGTTCAATTCTTCACTTCTGAGTCTATGTGAATGAAGCCTTCCAAATAGTGGGCTAAGCCTTTCCGTGCAAACAGAGGCCAAAGGCTTCAAAGCATCCAAATCCAATTCTCTACAGCATCCAACCCGTCACACTAGCTAGCCTAACAAAATCCAGCCTGTTTCACGAGCAGCATATAAAAGGTAAGACTTTAGCCTTTCCTGGTGCCTCTCTTAATATCACCTCTGTAGTGTGTGCAAGCAGTGCCATCAAAATCATATTTGTGTCTTTCACTACTACATTGAGCAACATTAGGGGCTGCTGTTGATGGACTCTAGGGGCAGTTTTCCCAGCCGCCCCTAAACAAGCGCCCCTAATGTTCATCCACATTAGGGGCGATTGACAGGAGCCGCCCCTAATGTGAATCCCAGATTTTGCATTTTCAAAATTCAAAAAAATTAACAATTTTTTTTTTAATCGGGGTAGGATCCACATCCTCTACACATGGTGATTTCTTCAGGCTTTTTGCAAATGTTGCGGCCGCCAAGATTTGAATCCGCGACCTCAAGCTCGCGTGCGACACTACCCTCTGCTACGCTACACACTTATACGTGTCCATATCCCATTCCGCGTCCTCATATATTATACAAATCTGAGTGTAAATTGACTATTTAAGGCCCTAAACGGATTCGAACTAAAAAGTGGTCAACTACAAAGTTTCATAACTTTTCGAGATCTACATTTCATATTTAGGAAGTTTTTTTCCATCCGAGGTCGTTATTTACATTTGAATTTCAAATTTGAGACATTTGAACCACGACTTTTGCATGACTATATGATTTCGAACTAAAAAGTGGTCAGCTACAAAGTTTCATAACTTTTCGAGAACTACATTTCATATTTAGGAAGTTTTTCCGTCCGAGGTCGATTTCTTAAATTTGAATTTCAAATTTGAGACATTTGAGCACAACTTTTGCATGACTAGATGATTTTGAACTAAAAAGTGGTCAACTACACGGTTTCATAACTTTCCGAGATCTACATTTCATATTTAGGAAGTTTTTTCCATCCGAGGTGGTTTACGAAATTTTAATTTTTAGTGCCTCATTTTAAAATTCGGCAACCCACTGTAGGGGTGCCTCAATATAGAGCCGCTCCTCATGTACCCGCCCCTAATGTGTCGTTAGTAGGGGTTGTTTGTCAACAGCCAGGATTTTCGCGATACATTAGGGGCGGCTCAAAGGCACGCACCCTCTTAGCGGCCTTTTGTAGTAGTGTGTTTTCTCTCATCGAACCAGCTGTTGAATGGATGATGAATTGCGAAATGATATATAGGCTACCCATGTACCGGGGATCAAGCACTGTGGAAGAATTTACTGGGCAGTACGCATGTTCACACTAGCTGGACCCAAATAATTATTACTCTAGAGATGTGGACCAAAACCTCAGCAGAAACTGATAAAGCATCTGTACAAACAATGAAACACAAATGGAAACCGTCGTTAGAGGACAAATAAACAGGACTAAGCTAAGACAAAATAATAGTAATAAATCCGTTCTAAATTGTAGTTCATTTGACTTTTTTTCAACCATATTTTGACCACTCGTCTTATTCAAAATTTTGTTCAAAATATCGCTTCTTTTGTTGTGGTTTGCTTTATTAACAAATGGTCTTTAAGAATGACTTAAATTTGACATTTTTTTTGCAAATTTTTTTGAATAAGGCAGTGGTCAAACTTAAGGGCAAAAAAGTCAAACGAACTAGAATTTGAAACAGCTTACAGGAGTAAATGATAAGTGTATCTAGGCTGTACTGGAGCTCATTATAATTGCTCGGCTTATGGTCTATACTCTGCCTCGAGTGTGTAGTAGCCTATGCTTGTTTGTTACATCCTTCGGATATAGATCGCCAACCTGTGGTGTATAGCTAACTATTAAGGATCTTCTATGCTAAGAACCGAGCTCGGATCCTCGAGGCCTCTATTAGATCTACTGAAGGTGCGGTTGACTTCAGACATAGTTAACAACACCTAACTTGCTGCATATCGGATCCATAAGCTTGTATTTGTTTTTGAACATGTAATTAAACTTTTAAATCATGCTTAACTAAGAATATAGTGTTGGATACACACGACCATGTACATATCTTGACATCCTGAACCGTTGATCCTAGTCCATATTTACATGCAACCTCATTTTTTGTGCAATAAAATCAATTAGTTGGTTGTCGTTGGTGGGTTTAGTACCACCTTGGTAGTTTAAGAGGGTGAGGGCCAGCTTATAAGCCTTGTTATTACAAACATATCACATCCGGCTTAACCCTTTCACACAAAATGAGGGCGAAAAGTGTAAGCGAGGTGCTACGCGTTTGCCGTTCCATGTGCGGAGTGAGACATAATGCAGGTTTTGGTTGCGGTGTGTTGCAGATGAGGTTAATTGATCAAGAATACAGAAATATGTGGAGGCAAATGTAACACCCCGCCCTCCAAGGCGCGCACCGCACAGCCTTCCGAGGGGCGCGCATTATTATTTTTAAACAGAGTAATAAAATGATAATAGTGCTCAGTCAAGTAACCCATTATGCTGAAGAAAATGGAGGTGAGGAGTATATATGGACAGACTGAAGATGAAAGGTAGTACTACTACTAAGCACATGTATATAATAAGCAGTAGAATTTTACACAGCTGCATTATTTTTTTATGACGATTGAAATAAGCTGCAGCATTATGCACAGCTACACATGTATATTATCTGCAGCATTATACGAGGCAGCATTAAGCTGCATCATGTTTCAAATATCTGGCCGGGCTGATGTACATTACCTCTTGTGAAAATTCATCTTCCAACCCATGGTCTCTTTATTTAACGCTAGTGGCAATAAATCTAATTCTACTAGCTGCTTCCGTAATGGCTTTCAACTGACAGTTCTAGGCCCTGAGGCCATAACCCGGTCTGAGTGGGGAAAGAGTTCACTGATGTTGTCATCAGTGAGCCACATCAGGCATGGCGATCCCTGAGCAGCTTTCTTCCCCATGGGCTCAGCCTCGCAAGCAGCTGCAGGTCTGCTTTCTTCCCTACATCTCTAGTAAAGCAAGTTGTAGCAAATATTTCCATGATTTTCTGCAACCTTTAGAGGGAGAGGGAGATAGATGCAGCGTAGCTTTTTTCTGTCAAGCGATTCATTACATGAAGAGAGGGATGTTGATATTTCAGAGTATATTATTTGTCAACATGTTTTGCAAGATCCAACTTTACTGAAAGTTTGTAATGCAGTGCTTTGTTTCACTGCTGTGGGGAAAATTTCACTGCTGAAATGTGCATTAGTGTTCAAGTGATGTAGAATAATTTATAACTGAAGCTAACAACTATGGATAAAACTGTGATTGCTCAAGTAGCTATCACAAGTTTAAGATTTAAGTATTCTGGGAGTGGATCATCTTGATCCATGTACTCTTCTGGAACAGATTGAGTTGCCTTCAGTTCTTGAAGTGCAACATGTGACTGCTCTCTGTTTTCAAAGAACAAGAATTCAAAACCATTTGCATCCCCGTCATTGCAACTCATCCCTCTTCCTACCCTTATGCCTCCCCCGCCTCTTGTTCTACCAGCAAGTTCACCCCTTCCTCAACCCCTTACAGGTAAACTCAAAGCAGGGGTACATGCAACCAGACTCCTCCAAATTTATAATCATCGCTTATAGTACTAGTACATCAAGGTGATTGACTTTATTCTAGATGTAGGTATTTTCAATGGAAATAATTTACTACTATCGTACACAGATAATTTACTATTTACTATAGTACACAGATATACAAAAGGTCTTATTTACTTTAAGCAGGCATCTTTCGCTCTCAATCAATGACCTCCACGTGTTGTAAGGGCAGCCTCCTTATTACAAAATAAAAATATCTGCTTCCGCACAACTAATAAGATTGAGATTGTGCTTCTAGTACAGCACATTGCATATATATAAATAAGACTTTCTCTTCTGCATCGAGGCAACACACTGGCATTTCCTCACCACATGAAGAATGCCTATGAGAAAATCATTATACAGTTTATACGCATAGGAATTGGAGGCATCACGGAAATAGGGTACATTGTTTGTCAAAACAATCCATCTTCTAGCTGTTTCCGTGGTCTAAAGCTTGAAGACGATTGTCAAGGCTATGGACACATGGGAAGTTGTTCAACGGCATGCGTTCCCGACCACTGAGAACTCTGACTATGTTGCATTGATAGCTGGCGGCGTCGCGATGACAAAAATGGGCGAAGACTAGGGGCACAGTACAAACTAGTAAAACTAGTCGCTGCAGTCATACGAGCTGTTGATCCAAGTGCGTGGGCACCAGTCCAGCAGTGACAGGTAGATGCTCAAGACATGAAGCTCACCGTGCTTTCGTCCCATCGAGTTGCAGTACATTTGTAGCAAGAACAGCCAATCAGGGTCCTCTCAGAGATAGCCTCAGCTGCAAAAACGCCAGGGGCCATGTAAGATGAGCTCGAGATCAAATGATCTCTGATTCCATTGTATTCCCTGGAACTAGAAATATTCGAATTTGATTGATTATTGTTCCACAAATCGGTTGCTGAAATGTCAGCTGACACCAAGGACCTCTTTGTGCCTCAATAGCTGACATGGATTAGAACACTAAAAGAAAAACGGTTTCGGCCATTGTGGGCATGCGCGGCCAAAACCGTTTGGCCCTCTGCGGCTATGGTTTGAGGAGCCCATGGGTTGCATTCATGGCACTAGAGGACCTGCCCTGGTTTGGTGCCCATGCATACTAGACCGTGCTTTCGTCCCATGCATACTAGATCATGCTAGCTCGAACACGAAAGAAATACAGAGTACTCCTTCATTGAAACACGGCACAAGTTTGTTGTTTTTAATTTGCAAACAAAATCAGAGCATGTTTTGCAGTTAAATTGTTATTGCAACAGTGCAACCTTGACCTGCTGTTTTTCCTTCTAAACGGACTCGTTGTCAACATACATGGAACCTGCTTACATGCTTATTTCTAGTTAAGCCTCAGTCGCAATTCTGATCGATTTTGGAATCCTGTCCATTAATGAAAGACGATCCCCACATTATGGAAGCACGTTTTGGCACTGCTATAGAAATGTTCTGAGATTCCATCATGAGCAGTTTCTTGGGTGGTGGGAAAAGAAAATCCCTGTTCACTAAAGTTAGCAACTCACAATACTAATAATGCAGTATGTATGTGCACCGAGATGCTGTGCCATTGGTACAAAAAGAAAAAAAAAACAGTACAGTTCTTTTTCCAGGTGTAGCTGTACAATCTGGATAGGTGCTTAAGAAAAGAAGAGAAATAACCTCTATTGTTTGAGCAAAAAGAAATACCTTGATTATGATGGTTGACTGAGTACAGTGAGCAGTTTCTTCATATTGGTAGACAGGATGAAAACATTATAGTTGGAAATTTTCTGCCAAGTTTTTAAATAGCAGGCTATTGAAATTAGTGGTACCGTTTTTTTTCAGCAGGTATTCAGCTATAGCGGCGCTATGACAATAGCATTTTTTCAAAAAAAAAAAACTTGAAAACACTAGTAATTTGAATCTAAAAACATGGCAAATATCAAATTTGATCAACACAAATAAGTTTCTAATACTAAATTAGTAGCTAATGATAATTGATAAGTAGGAAATACTAAGTAAATTGTCACTGTTGAGTTCTTGAGTCAGAATGAGAAGATTAGTGGCTCTATAGCGACGAATAGCGCGGCTACAGCGGTGAATAGTGACACTAGTGGTGAATAGCGGTGAAAACTTACATAGTGGAAAAAAGACGAATAGCTTAGCGGGGAGGCTCTTTGGCGGCTATAGCGGCGCTAGAGCACTGCTATTTCAAATAGGTATTTTCTGATTTAATACCTATTATGAGTCAAATATTGATTACAGGATTGGGACACATTAGTACAAAAATGACAATGTCACTCAGTGTAAAGACTACTAGAAAAATGTGAGTACATGGCGGAAGATAAGAAAACTATGTCATCGTTTCATGAAAAAAAAAAAGTCATTAGCTAAAATTTAGGACTACTGGTCCCTGCCACAATTATTGCATAATATCGTTGACACACAATTCATAGGATTTATTTGTTATTTGTATGGACAACTTATGGCACTAGGAAACTCATTGTTGAGGTTGGTTGTTAGCTTGTCTTAATATTATGAGTTTAATACAATATATTGATGTTTGAGATGGCTTGTCAGTTATATCAGTTCTTACTTATTATTAGTAGTGTGTCCTCACGTGATGACACTGTCAAGGCCATGAAGACGTCCATGATTAGCATCTTTCGAGAACCGTAATGTTTTTTTTTTTATTTGACCCAGAGTTCAGCGCCCTTTATCCTCCAAGGAATCCATTTATCAAGATAGGCCCTAGGTTTCTGTGCTACAGATAAAATGCATTCTTTGTGAAGTGAATGTTGAATGCTGGATCACATTATTCTTGGGTGAATGGATTAATTAAAACATCATATTTATCAAATCAATTATATTTCTGATATATCCATCGCGAAGAGATGGGGTCTGAACATATATAAAAGGCAGACATGCTTATGATGCTCAGCTTGCAGATTTGTCAATTGTTATGGATGGAAATGGATGGCACATCACACAATTTTTTCTTGGCTTCTTGCAAGATGATCATCTAACCCTAGCTCTTAGTTGCCACATGTAGATGCACATTGGAATTGTTGTAAGCTTGGTTACGTGGCTAAGGGCACTATGCAGCGAATGCATAGTAGCTGTTTATTTGGCAGAAGCATAGTGGCTTTCTGTTAATGGGAGTACTACTATATATCCTCTCCTGCAGTGGTCCAGGGAGTTTTTCATGGATGGGCAGAATAATTTAATATAGGCTTTGGGCTATCGATCATAGATTCATAAAGGGTTCGGCCAAGCTGAATACTTCATCCATGTTGCACAACTACGGTCTATATATAAGCTATTGGGATGGCAAGATGTGTTCTGAATTACAAGATGAATGCAACAGAGGTGTGGTTCCTAGCTCTTGATATAGAAGCAGCCTGCAGCTCTTGGTTAACTAACTAGTCTTGTAGCCCTACTAGTTGTTTTGATCATAGCAATCATATCACTGCTATTGCATACATCCTTGTCATCAATCCTGTGTCAACAAACCATGTGGCCCGAACATATAGATGAGAATGAGTGGCATCAGGAAAACTGAGTAGAGAAACATCAGACTTTGTGTTTCACTTTCAGAGGGCATCATCTCTGAAGACCCCAGTCATCCAGTAGATGAGCAGCACGGCATTGCCAGATGCACCAGCTCTTGAGCTCCAATTCTTGGCTGCAGAACATCTCTCTTCTAATGTCTTGTGGTTGGAGTGCGACCATGATTTTCTTCACAGTTTGATGTCGCTTTCTCTCTAACAGCAGGAAGTACCTTGGGAGTTTGCCGTACCTTCACAGTGCGACCATGATTTTCTTCACTGCTGAGCTGCTTTGGGAATGGGCTTTGCCACTTTGGCCACAGTCCATTTGTGTGATTCAGACCAAGCTCAATCCTTCATCCCTAATATGCAGATATCACTGAAGTGGGTAGACGTACACAAAGAAAAATTGTGTTCTCAGGATGCATGAAAAGTATTGTTCCTAGGATATGAGAAGGAAAGAGCAACATTTAGCCAAGGGGTTGATTACATAGCTAATCTT
The DNA here is from genome assembly GCA_015847255.1 of Hyparrhenia diplandra. Classification (NCBI taxonomy): domain Eukaryota; kingdom Viridiplantae; phylum Streptophyta; class Magnoliopsida; order Poales; family Poaceae; genus Hyparrhenia; species Hyparrhenia diplandra. The sequence continues at coordinate 804,131 of JADLZK010013348.1, forward strand.
TTCATCTTAGGTAGTAGTTTCGATGGTTGCATAGTTGTTAGAGTACCTTTATTCACAAATGCTCCAAGCTAAGCTCGCATATCCATTTCGTCAAATAAATGCTTATGGGAAATATTAGTACAAATAAGCGGCATTAGTGTGCGCGTGTTGCTGGATGATGTTTCTGATTGACTATGCATGATTCAGAAATTCGTGTAAATGTTGTATTTTGATGCAATGAAAGCATAGTTAGCTTGTGTTTTCGAGAGAAAAGTCCAAGTAGATTATTGAAGTACCTCTATATAATTTACATGTAGCATATGTGGCACCATAGCTAGTTGCACAAATGACCATATGCCAGTCTCATCTCCTCTCTCGCTTAATTACGGGCATGTCGGTACCAATATGTTGGTGCCATTTCGTATTACAACCACTAGTGTGCCATCCAGGCACATAAACTCGAGTTATCATTCTTTTAGATACCAACATGATTTATAAAGAATCCCTCTTCATAATGTGCATTTTATACTTAGGGTTCTAGATGGCATGTAGAGCTAAATATATACAGTGCATGTGAGTAGAGCTGCACTTGTCATTTTTGTCATGTTAGGATTGCCCATTGCATAATGCATATATAGGAGTCCCTATCCTAGCACATCTATCTGATATGATACCATTTGATCAAGACACTGAGGCTGATATCGTTATGCTGGGCTACACAAGATCGTTATTGAAGGAATGGGAGGCATCACAGAAAGGGTGTATGAGAATCTTTTGCTCACCACAAGTATTGCACACAAGGTTGCTCCGTGACATCTCACAACGATGACCCAATCATCTTGGCCTTTGGACATAGTGCTAAGCATGATCTCAACGCACAAGGTCATCCACGCCACGCTGACAAAGCAAGTAAGGTAACAAGAGCACTAATATCCATCCTTGTGGTGGAGCTGTCAGCGATGGGTGTGTAAATGTTGCTTGCTACTTGGGATGAATAGCACGAGCCATGGCATAGGTAATTGTGACCACAAAAAAACCTGAGAAAATTTAACTAATTTGTTCATTCTTGGCGATTCATTTATAAGAAAAAATATAAAGTAGGATTATAAAGTGCTTATTTAGTCATATATATACAGAGCCATTTTCTGTCTCCATGACATGCAGTTTTCGTATATAGAGGCCTGTACTATCTCACATATCGTCTTAGACCCATCCATTTCGTCTAGAGAATCCAAGGATAGATCAACACTGGGCACATGCATACAATCGTGGTATCGCCCTTGTGCCCAGCTTACAAATACTACTCCCTCTGTCCCAAAATAACTGTCGTTCTTGCTTCCAAAGAAATAACTTTAACTAAATGTATATTAAAACATATCAATATTTACGTTACATATTTAGTATCATTTGAAAGATCTCTTAATCTAGATTATTAACAAATTTATTTAGAGATACAAATGTTGTGCATATTTTCTACAAACCAAGTCAAAGTTGTGACACAAACATAAGATGTGTAAATGTCGTGGAGCTGTTAGCGATGGGTGTGTAAATGTTCTTGCTGCTCGGGATGCATTGCACGAACCACAGCAAAGGATACTGTGCCAAAAAATGAGAAAAATGTAACTTACTTGTTCAACCTTGCCAATTCATTTTTAAGAAAAAAAAAATATATAAAGTAGGATTATATTTTTTTTGTCTGGGAAAGCTGTTGTGAACAAATAATATCATTTACTTTTCAGAATTCCTTTACTACTCTAGGAAAAGCTGACATGGTGTTATTGTTGTCTTCACGTGAAGTCATAAACGGCCAAGTCTGGAATGTCGCACACTCGGCTACATGTCACACCGACGCATTCGTAAATTCTGCTTTCATTTATTTCGGCTGTACTCAAGCCACAGCAGGGTTGCTGCAGCCTGCAGGTGATGCTCACAGATCATGTCTATCCAACAAATACAACCATCATGTACGTAAGTTATTGGAGGTTATGTAACTATAAATAATACATATTTCACGCTGGGATTCACGAGCTCAAGGGATAGTGGATGTCAGTTTCTTAGCTTATGATAGAAATAGCCTATAAGGTCTTAGCCTGTTAAATTTTTAGAAACATTTTGTAATCTTGTATTAAATTTTGGCTACTAAATAAAATCAAATGACAAAAGTTTTATCTACAAAGTTTTAAATATTGTCAAGCAATACACCTTTCTAGTCTCCAAAAATCCTTGTTCTAGTAGTGCGGTTTCATGTAGCTAACTTCTAATTCGACCAGCAAACAAGGGTAGTCGCAGGGCCCTGACGAGCTTGGGCAGCTGCTCTTGCTCTCTCCTGCTCTCATGGCCTCCACCACCAATGAGTCCATCTCGGGAGGCGGCGATACGTCACGAGCCGCACAGTCACGCTCCTGATCGGCGAAGCACTTCTCTCATGAGGATTCAAGATTGTCGGATGAGTGGCTATTCATCGAGAACAAGCTTCATACTGGGACTGAGTGCTGCCCAGCGTATGTACTGCTCAGGGCCATTCCTCATCTTGTATTTGTGTGCAAACAAGTGGTGTCGTGATGTCGTGGCTTCATAAACGAAGTGGCATCATCGTATTTGGCAATCGCAACATGAACCACCGATTAATCAGGATCGATCAATGACACGGAATAGCTAAATATCAAAATAGGTAGTGACGACAAGTTAATTTATATTTTTAGACTTGTGTTAAGTGTATCGATATTTAAATTTTCATTTGACAATGTCAAATATATACTAAATATTATATGCATACATATACTCATGGGCCCCTACATGGTATGGGCCTGTGGGCGTCGCACCTGCTGCCCTCGCCTCTTGGACGGCCCTGGTACTGCTCGATCGTGAAGATGTGTTGCAGACGATGCACAAACTGATCCTTGATTAGCATGTTGAATGAGTACAACATGGCAGCCTCTATTTCCCAGTGTCTCTCAATCCGAATCTGTTATCACAGAAATGACCAAACTAAGACAAACTACACACGATCTGATGTGTTCCATCACGGCAGGTCGGTTATTGTTTCCATATTACTCCTATATAAGACTGGTGTGCTGTACCAGAAGGTGAAGGCATAATTTATTTTGTGGAATGAATCAAGCCAGGCAGAATTCGCCAGGGACAACATTACTGCTGTTTCTCATTACATCCATCAGCTTCTTTTTCCATGGTGTTAATAGATTAAATACAAAGTTCCAGTACCCATTTTTCCTATTATTGTGGCACCCACAGGAGAATAAGTTGATGGAATAGTAAATGTAATTCCAGTATTAGCTATACACGCACATACCAAAACGAAGAAAATGATTACTTCGTCATATGCATAGCCATCTCTGTCTCCATGACATGGGGTTTCATATATAGAGGCCTATACTCTGTTACCTATCCTCCTAGACCCATTCATTTCGTCTGGACAAACCAAGTATGCATATAACAACACTAGGCACATCAAATCCTGGTATTGCTGTTGTGCCGAGCGTACATATACTACTTTAATTATTATGGCAATGGGAGGCATCACCGAAAGAGGGGACAGATAAAGCCTGGAATGAAGATTTGTCCATGTATTAACGGTCTGCTGTGTGCACCTGGATTGGCTAGATGAGAAGATTGAAAGGAACTACAGGGTGCTTTTCCGTGCCAGCAAATTCATCGTCAACAATTCATGGTCGGTCTTGAGAAAAGAATCACGCCCTTGGTTCGCCACTGTGGCTGGCACCATATTGCAGTTTGTCACTGAGCCAACTGGCCAAACAATAAACCATTCATGTTCATCACAGAGTCAGTTCAGACTACATATTAGATGCTATCATTCTATACTGATATGTACAGATCTCGTAATTAGTATATATTTTGACTCGGTAGCAAACAATATAACATTGATATAGGTTCCATCCATGATTAAAAAAATCAAAAATTTGGAATTAAAAACTCATGGACTACAAATAAACAAGAAGCGGACCGTTCACACACGTCGTCTTGGCTTCCGCTGCGAGTGACACACGCACGACGCGTGTCGTCTGAAGTGAGCAACAGAATTCAGACGACACAAGTATAGGAAAGATGTAATAACTTTATGTCACAAGAACGCGCACTCCTACAACACGCTTCTCGCCACGCTCTTGCGCAGGCCGGACACCCTCCCCGACGCCTTCCACCTGTTCGACACAATGCCGGCCGACTCATGCAACCTCGTCTCGTACAACACCCTCATGTCGTCCCTCACGCACCACGGCAGGCAGGTGGAGGCGCTCCGCGTGGTTGCCCGGCTGGCCAGGGACAGGTTCTTGGGGCCAGGGTTGGCCATGGATCGGTTCACGGTGGTCAGCGTGGCCACTGCTTGTGCAGGAATCAGAGCTGCGAGGCCACTGCGGGAAATGCACGGTGCAGTGGTGGTATCAGGGATGGAGTTGACCGTCATCATGGCAAATGCCATGGTGAACGCCTACAGCAAGGCTGGGAGGGTGGAGGATGCCAGGCATTTGTTCGATCAGATCAGCATCCGAGACAATGTCACTTGGACGTCAATGATTTCTGGGTACTGCCAGGTGAAGAAGCTCGATCAGGCAGTGCAGGTGTTCGATATGATGCCAGATAAGGATAGGATTGCATGGACAGCACTGATATCTGGGCATGAGCAGAATGGAGAGGAGGACACCGCTCTTGAGCTGTTCGAACGGATGCTGGCTGAGGGAGTATCGCCAACGCCTTTTGCCTTGGTGTCAGCTTTGGGCGCATGTGCCAAACTTGGGCTTGTCACACTGGGGAAAGAATTGCACTGCTTCATCTTGCGCCGGAGCATTGGCTGTGACCCTTTCAACATTTTCATCCACAATGCACTCGTTGACATGTACTCTAAGTGTGGGGACATGACGGCTGCAATGGCAGTGTTCCGCCGGATGCCTGAGAAGGACTTTATCTCTTGGAACTCCATGGTCACGGGGTTCTCGCATAATGGCCTGGGAAAGCAGTCACTTGCTATTTTTGAGGAGATGCTGGTAGCTGGAGTTCGCCCAACCCATGTCACTTTCCTCGCTGTCCTTACAGCCTGCAGCCACTCCGGTCTAGTATCTAATGGACGCCTCATTCTCGAATCAATGGAAGACCATGGTGTTGAACCAAGGGCTGAACACTATGCTGCCTTCATTGATGCTCTTGGTCGGAATCGGCAGCTAGAAGAAGCAACTGAGTTCATCAAAGATTTGCCATCCAGGATTGGTCATGGTACATCTGGGTCCTGGGGAGCTCTCCTAGGTGCATGTCGCCTTCATGGAAATATCGAGCTTGCAGAGGAAGTGGCAGAGTTTCTCTTCAAGTTAGAGCCCGAGAACAGTGGTCGGTATGTCATGTTGTCAAACATCTATGCAGCTGCAGGACAGTGGGATGATGCACGTCGAGTCAGGGGGCTCATGAAGGAGAAGGGCCTGAAGAAGGATCAGGCTTATAGTTGGATTTAGGTGCGGAGTGCAAAGCATGTATTTGTTGCTGATGACATGTCTCATTGCGAGGCAGACGAGATATATGAGATGTTGGGAAAGCTTCTCGACCATACGAGCGTTGCAGAGGATCCTACCGAACACCAGCTTGATTTTTGCTGACATTTGACTTGAGTGAAACCACCCATGTATAAAAGCAAAGCATTGCTCTGGTATTGCTGGAACACTCACTCTGGTATGAAACTGGTAGGCGAGGTCCGCTGCTTTGCCATCTGCGTCCTCGATTGTCATGCACTCTGTTAAACCTTGTGAGACTGCAAAATAGCTCCAGAGCCCAGGGCTTCTGTTCGTGCATAGTTTTTGAACCTTCAGTTTAGAGCTGAAGTGACAAATGAGGTTCACCTAGAGAATCTATGTAAGTCTTGGGTCATGGTGTAATCTGTCAGGCTTCCAACCACAGCAGAAGCTGCAAGAGTTTGATCAAATTCAGTTTGAGTTCCTTGACTTCACAGTCTAATATTCCTCCACACTGTGCTGCCGGCTGATCTTTCCCTTTTCTTAAGAAAAAAAAAAAAAAAAAAGACTGATTCTTGATGATTCTAATGCTAGAACTTAGAAGTTTCAGAGAGATTTTGATTTTAGTTTAGTTTGTACCTATGGCACCCTGTCATATGATTTATCTATGTATTGTCCTAACCGAGGGAAATGGTTATGAGCATCCAGATATTTTGTGAATGGTTCACTTATTGGATTACTCGTAGAGTTCTATTGCCCAAAGTTTTTTGAAGGCAGGTTCAAAAAAAAAAAGTTTTTTGAAGGCCTCTGGCCTCTTTGTTTCAAGCAGGCTGTTTGTGTTTGTGTTGGAGCGCTGGAAGAGGTGTCTGTGAAGCATCTGTCGTGTTGTATGCAATAGTTGCCACTTGCTGCTGGCGGGCACTCAGCTTGAGCGTGCGCCGAACGTGACTCCTGCAAGGCTGCGAGTTGCCATCCAACCGGGTTGCAGGTTGATGCACACTTGCACTGGTTGCAGCTGCAGCAGCAGAGAATATGGAAGTGGGGCACATGGAGAGAATGTGAATGTACTCCCTCCGTTCCACAATACTTGCAATTCTTTGACTCATATAAACTGCGTTTGACCTCTCGTCTTATTCAAATTTTTTTAATAAATATTACCACTTTTGTTATGACTTATTACATCATTAAAGATATTGTAATGACGTTTTGTTTGTTTTATAATTTACATAAAAAAATTTAAATAAGGCGAGCAGTCAAACACAATTTATATGAGTCAAAGAATTGCAAATATTGTGGAACGGAGGGAGTAAAACACACAGATAAACGCTGCAGCAATTGTATAAGAAGGAGCCTGCATATTGAGCGATGGTGGCTGTTATTGGGTGGCACTGTGCTGTGTTGACAGGACGACAGATGCATGCAATTAATCCACATTCTAGGGCCAGTTGAGGTAATCAGGTCACCATCAAGATAACCTGATCATCATCCAGTCATCATGATTATACAAATCACATAGATACTTTTTGAAACATGAGAAAAGAAGAGCACAAGTACAAATATATAAATTACTAGCCAGGTCCCCGCGTTCTTGAGTTAACTGGGAAATATGTGAAGTATTATATATAGGTCGAAGTATATATCCAAAAACTGTGGCAGTAGATACATGAAGTATTATATAGAGGTCTACATACACACCCAAAAGATTTTGGTTACATGTCTATTCTAAGCATTTACACGAAAAAGCATGGGAACACATCACTGAACTCCAATTAATCTGAGGAGCTCTGAGACAACACATGATGTAGAATTGTAGAAGAGTTTTGGACCTGTCAATCCAATGGGAGAATGGTTAAAATGAATCAAATAAGCAGAGCACCAAAATGGCACCATAGCATCAATGTGAACAAATGTATCTGTAAATGCATGAAATGAAATTAAGAGAGCTGACACATGTTCTTCACCTTTGGTACACAGAACACAAATCTTTGTTTCATATGACGTGTAATTACTTTGCAAGCATGCTTTAATTACATCCAGGATACTAAGGGAAGCATGAGTATAAATGGAGGAACTGTTTAAAATAAATATACATATTTATGCTCTTGTATTGGAGGACAGGAGATATTTTGGTGTTTTTTGTTTCGTAAATAAATAAGGATAGGTGGCTGCAGGGAATGTATGGAAAATAATGGTTATTGACATTGATTATTTGCAATAACAATATGTTTGTTCTAATCGAGACTAATGGAGCAAACTGACTGTCAGAAGCTAGGAACTCAAACTTTTAATCAATCTCACTGTGGGTCAGCATATTTATATAACTGTTAGGGCTTAGATTTTAGAGTCAATTAATATAGCTGAATCCATGAAACATACAAAGGGACGACATCCCCTGAATTTTGTAGAAAAGAAGGTTTTGTATATTCATGTAAGTACTAATTGCATGAGCAGATTATAGGGTTGCCTGATTTTAGTGCCACCATAGCGTGGATCTTGAAGAAAGTTTTGGTTGTCATAGTCTGTATCACCTATCAACAATTTGAAAAGAGGGAGGAGGTAAGAAGAATATTATTATCCGTGGGAAAAGTGCTATATCAGAGGGCGTCGAGTGCGATGGTAACTGTCTGTACTGGCCACAGATTGGGAGGTGCCGCATTCGTTATTTCCAGAAGCTGCAGGCGGTGTACACCTCATACGTCTATGTGTACTATTTTGATTGGCGTGGTTGTCAGCGGCATTGTGTGCAGTTGCAGGTGCACATTTTGAAGGGGTCATGTTACGTGTGAATGAAATGGTAGACCTGACTATGTACAATAGACAATACAGGCCGTAAAAATTTTACCTTGGTATGGATTGTCGAGACAAACACGACGTCGTCTGTGCCCTGCTTCCATGATATGATGTGACCTACCAAGTGCGTGGGTATATGCAGACTGAAGTGCAACAGTAGTGCTGCCATCATAAGCATAAAAGGAATTTAATAATTTGACCCCCTTTTTCCACCATCAGAACATGCTATGATGGTTATTTATATGGACATAGGAAAAGAAAAAAGTGAAACGAACATGTAAGATGGAATATAAGTAGGTATAATAACTGGCTGCTAAAAATATATCAGAACTATATTCAAATGCTTAATTGCCTTAGTTCTGCAAGCCAAGGTTCCATGAAAACTCTGTTACATAGGTTTGGCCCTTGCCTATTTGCTTTTTTTTGCGAGTTGAAAGAATTGTAATCACTTGAGGTTATGTTCACAAATTTTATGTTCAATCATCAATTTGAGGGTAATCTCTCTCGGAAAGCTGTAAATACATGCACAGAGTGATGAGAGCAATGGAAAATACGCATAGATGGCTGGCTGGTTTCGGGTACTTTTCAACTGTAAAACACAAAGGTGAAACTAAGGAAAATCTATGCTCTCAATCTAATTTACACCAATATGTCAATAATGCATTTTAATCCATGCTCTTAATCTGATTTACACCAATATGTTAATAATGCATTTATTTTTCTCACTTTACTCATGGTCTGTCATTTCATCGAGCACTGGAGGAGCTTGGAACAGCAAGAGCAGAGGAGACAACAGTTGGACCATAGAATGTGTGCTCACCTTGCTAACGGGAGAGGGAATTCTTCATCAGCTTAGCGTGGTCGATTCTACATGTTTCCCTTTCAATTCCGCGATTTGCAGACTCAAGAGCGGCAGTAGTGCTGCAATCATAAGCATGAAAGGAAAGTGCTAATTAACACCTCTCACCATGAAGGCTGGTGCCCGATCTCAGAATGCTTTTGGAAAAAAAAATAGAACGCACCACATGAACAAATCTGAGATGAAGAGTGGGTACCTGGTAGTGGCGGCGGGTCGGAGTGGGCCTCAGATGCCCGGCGTTTGATCTGCGGACTCAAGTGCAGCAGTAGTGCTGGCATCATAAGCATGAAAGGAAAGTGCTAATTAACATCTTTAACGATGAAGGCTGCTGCCTGATGTCAGGATGCTTTTGGGAAAAAAAAAAACGCACCACATGAACAAATGTGAGATGAGTAGTGGGTACCTGGTAGTGGCGGTGGGTGGGAGTGGGCCTCAGATGGCGGTGTTGGTGCAGGTCAGCCGGGAGGCCTGGAGGTTATGGGCGGCCGTCACATACGGGAGGCGGTGGGAGGCTCACTGTGGCGGCGGGCAGCAAGTTGACAATATAGATGATAGGTAGCAGTCTAAGGAAATAAATAAATAAAAAGAACACTCATGTGAGGTATGTAAGGCTGGTCAAGAGATACATGAAGAGCTGATGGTATAGACAGGTTACAAATAGCATTCAAAATTTTGAATTCCTGCACTGCTAGTAATTTGTCAAAGGAATTACCTTACGCACTGTATGAAAACCAATAGTTGTTTCGACGTACTGGTTCCTGAGATCATCATTCAGCAGGGACACCTAGAACCTGTACAAAACATGAGGTCTCTGAAACTTTCTTTCAGGTTGTGACGGCAAAAACTTTTGCAAGCTGAGGAACATCTGAATTGGAGGTCACTCCTGCAGATTTGAGAGTCACTTTTTTTTTAATGGAATCTGCACAACTATGGGACTTAGTTTAATGTTAGTTAATGTTAATATTTATGTCTCAAACAAATTTTATTATGAAAATATATCCCTTCACGAATGGGAAGGTAAGAGGTTTGCGATTGGTGCAACTCGAGGCATGATTAAAGTAAGGTATACATAAGTAGCATAGAGGAACATTTAGATGAGTGGGAAGGCACGGGTTTGATGGAAAATTCTTACGCAGATTCTATTTGGCATTTTATCGAACATTTGAAGGCTACGAAACACTATGAGCAAATCAAACAGCAGATGGGGGAACTCACCGTGCTTAGAGATTAAGGCAGTGGTGCAGGTGCTATCGGGCCACTGGAAGGCACGGGTTTGACGGGAAATTCGTACGCAGATTCTATTTGACATTTCATCGAACATTTGAAGGCTACGAAACACCATGAGCCAATCAGACAGCAGATGGGGGACCTCACCGTGTTTAGAGATGTAGGCAGTGGCGCAGGTGCTATCGGGCCATCTTGAGCTGCAACCCTCGCAGTGGTGTCAAGGTGGAGGTCGGCGCCCGTGCCGTGGTGGAGGCCGCAGGCTGCAGCGGCGGAGGCGTACGGAGGTGGGCGTCGCGGCGTTGGCCGTGGCCGGGCCGGGGGGATTCGTGGAGCGGCGGGAAGGCGGCGTGCGGGTTCTGCTGGCGGTGCGGACGGGAGGGAGGGTTGGCAGCCCGGCGCGCGGCGTCCGTGCGTAGGGAGGCGGCGGTGAGTGAGTGAGTGGGCCGGGGGCTGCATGGGCCGGGGCGAAAGTGGAGGCAAGGGAGGGTGTCGAAGGGTGTGGAAGCAGGACACTTGTGCGGCCGAGAAGAGTTCGGTTGGGATCGGACGGTTGGGAGAAGGTACTGTAGTTTGTACAGTGATATGAGTCTTTGTTCGGAAGTCACGGGCTCTATGACTTTAAGGGTATAGTTTAGATATATCATGTTTTGTATTATGTTATACCATGTAGTTGTGCACATATAAATATTCATTAACTACTTCACATTCATTATAGACAAATATAACAGCTACGTATAATCATGTCATTATCCATAAAGTTGAGACATTTCCATCAGTTTCATTCCTCAAGTGCTTGACACCCCAAATATTCATTAACTACTTCACATTTCATTGTTTTCCATCAGTTTCACATTACATCAGAGATTGCTTGCCTTCAGTTCGCTGAGTTCAGATCAGTTCTATATGAAGATGTAGCTGATCACAGTGACGTGGCTGTCAGGAATATATAGGGAAGTATACTTTTGCAAGACCGGCCATGTTTCATTCCCATTGCCTCTCGTTCCTAAATCTTGGGTGTCATGAGAGCAAATGCTTCTTTGATGTAGCTGCACAGCATTTGTGTTGGCGGTTATTCATTTCCACTGAGGCAATATATACGTTGTCATTGTAATAGTGCTAGTGGGTTATTTATACTAGGAAAGTTGTCATTGTAATACCGGCCATGTTTCCATCAGTTTCACATCACTTTGACTTTTCTGCACTTTACCTCTCTATGGTTTTGCAGCAGTAACAAAATATTCTAGACAACAATATTTAATATTCACTTAGGGGTCCGGAGGAAATGGCGCTCTCTTCCACCCTCCCCTCCCCCCCCTCCTCTCCCCTCGTCGCCGGCGCTGACCTCCGCCATGGAGCTCTCGACTGCCCCTGTTGGAGATCATGGCTGCCCTCTCGGATCTTGATTTTGATCCGGGACTTGAGCTGCAGAATTCGGTGTGGTTAAACCTCAAGAAATCCATCTCTCCCTCTTACGGTTCTTGGGGAGAATTCTTTCTGGTTGCAAGTTTTGGGAGATCGGCCCTCAAACTCAATGAGAATTCTGTAAGTCTTTTACTCCAATCTTGCCTTGGTGGCATTGCAGCTGGTTTCCATGTCTATCATCTCTCCGATTGGATGTTTAAGTTTTCGGTCTCTTGCAAACAAGTTGGAATCCTGATCTATAAATTAGGATCCTTTTCTTGTAATAGTTTTCTTTGTGTTCTTCTCTCTTTGGGGGAATGGTGGTCCAAACTGGAAAAGACAATTTGAAATTTGGAGTCGGCTGAGGCAGATTCTTGGACCACGGTAGGATCCAAACCTCCCTTGGTTGATCCTTCTTTTAAAAAAATCTTTTCGTTGATGTGGTCAAAATCGGTAATCCAAGTGGAAAAAGTCGGTTTTTAAGAGGATTTCTTATCCTAAAGATTATTATGATCATTTCACCAAACCGATCTTTTTTTATCCAAATTCCTCTGTGTTCAAGCCTACTCTGCAGGATCGTTTGCTCAGATCCACTTCCTCAGAGAAAAAACGGTCATTTTCGGCTGATCCTAGTTTTAAGGCAAGTTCTTCGATCCCATTGACTGGCTCCAATGCGATCCCTGTTTCAAATTCAAATCAAACGGCCTTTCCCAATCCGGAATCTAGTTTTGGGCCGAGGCCTCCAATTTGGTCATGAGAGAAAGGCCTGCAAGTCTTTGGTAAGGTGCCTGAATTGTTTCAGTTATGGACATAAAAAGGCCAACTGTTTTAGAAAGGCCCGTGATCAGAGGCAGGTTTATCGGGTTGTTGCAAAATCTAAGGAAGCTCAAGGGTCGTGGCAACCGACTATAAATGCTAATCAGAAAAATCTTGATCTCTCTTCCAATCTGCCGCAACCAAACCAAGCTACAGTGCATACTCCGAGAAAACCCTCCTCGTCGACTCCGATGGCGAACTTTGCCATCGATCCGGTGCCCTTCCTGCCCAAAGGGTTCTAGCTTGCTGATCGCCCTCTTCACCCTCCACTTCGCCAGGAGGTGTTCGTAGCCAGGTGCTACACGCATTTTGCACAATGAAGACCTTGCCATTGTCAAGATGGAGCCGCCCGGTCGCCAAAGAAGATTTCGAGCCAATGGCGGCTGCTCTGCGCTCCTGGCTTCTGGATGTCCATCAGGTCCACGTTCTTGGTATCTATCCTTGTGCTTTAGGGGAAGCTTATGTTAGATTTCCTAGTGCCTTGGAAAGAGAAAGATTTATTGGTCCAGTGTTTGATTTTGGGCAAGATTATCACCTGCACTTTGTTAAGCATGATGAGGCTGCGAATGCTAGATCTTTTGACATTGATAGAGAGGCCTGGGTTATGCTGATCGGTTTTAATGAGGATCTGCGTAGTATGAGAAATCTGGCAACTGCAGTCTCGGGTTTTGGGATTTTTGTCCATGTTCACCCTTCCAGCACTTTGGCTAAAGTTATTTGCAAGGTTTATTTGAATGATACTGCCAAGATCCCAGATTCTGTGAAGATTACTGCAGGTTTACCCATCAGGGGTAGGTCTTGGACTGTTGTTGTATTTCCTTTGAAGATTAATAACCTGGGTTGAGTTGCCCGATGAAGATGCTTTTGTTCGGATGGCCCCTTCCATCATGTTCCTCCCCAAGCTCCCGGGTTGGGCCTGGACACGCTTTCTCCCCGCGATTTCGGCCCTATTGGTTCAAATAACATGGACTTCAATTAGATGGATGGGGGGCATCTGCATGGTGTCCATGATGAAGAGATGCCTCAAGTGGATGAGAATGCTGGTGCTAGCTCTGGTGGCCCAATTGAGGAGACTCCCCTTCCAGGTGAGATCACACCAGCAGTCTTCTCTGACAGATTTGTTGCTGTTTCTGCTCCCTTGACAAATGCATCACCATCCTTTACAGTGTTGGTTAACAATGTTACTCCTACCACTGTCTGTTCTATAGCACCCAACCAAGACTTGGTCATGATCTGAATCTGCCAGCTCCAGGTGTAGTAGAAGAAAATAAAGTGGCTTTGTCTGTGGAAGCTGGAACTGATTCTGGTGGAAAAGCATTGGCTGTGGAAGTTGGAATTGAAACTGGTGGAAAAGCTCTAGCCTTGGCCTCTGAGATTGTGGCACCTGTCCTTCCTGAAGTTGATAAACCTGCTTCTGTGGCTAGAGTTTTATTCCCCATGCCTTTGGAGAAGAAATCTGCTGAGCTTCCTTTAATCCGTCTTGAGGTACAGTTTCCTCTCCTTTTGACCCCCTCAGTAAGTCTTTTCCATGATCTTTCTCTTTTTGGTTTTGGATCCCGAGACCCCGATTCCAGATTATTTTGTTGATCCTATACTTTTGTTAAGATGGTCTCTCTCTTGCCTCCCCAGATCAAGGAACCTGTTTCAGAGCTAGATGAGGATGATCTGGTGGAGATCATGCCAGATGCATTTACTCCCAGGAAGAGAAGGGCTCGTAAATTGATTGAGCCCTTGGATGCTGCTTTCCTTCGTTGTAGCAAGAGGAATGCAGTCAAGAATGCAGGACAGAAGGCCCCAGCTGCTCCTGGCATCCCAGTGGAGAAAGAAGTTCCCTGTCCTGTCCCTCTGGCCATGGTGCCAGCTAGTGCTCAGGTTGTTCCTCATCTGAATGAAGATGCAGTCCGAGGAATTGCTTCAGGGTTCCTACAGATTCAACCTGAGGTTGTATCTGCTGCCATTCTGATGAAAGATGCCAATGAAGATGCTGACTGAAGAAAGACTTGCATCTCGCAACGTTTTCTTGGATGGCGTTGCTTTATCTTTTTCTTAGTTTGCGTAAGACCTTAGCTTGCTTTGCCCCCGCCTGCGCGTGCGGGCCTAATAATTTCAGTACCAAAACTTGTTATCCCCTATGGTATGTTGGTTGGACAGGTGTCGATGGTATTCCCGAACAAGTTGCTACTTGATCTTAATCTTTATATCGGTTGCTTAGTTTGTTATTCGCTCTCTCTTGTTACTTTGGTTGCAAATGGGTCTTTTTCTAGCTCCATCGTGTGATTTGGTTTTTCGTGCTAGTTCATTTTGTTTCCATCATGAGTAACAATGGAACCCACAAAATTCTTACCTGGAACGTCCGAGGGATTAATTCGGGATAAATGGGATGCTATAAGAGAGAAAATCACCGAAAGCTCATGCAATATTCTTTGCCTCCGTGAAACTAAAAGGAATTTTTTGATTTCTCTTATCTCGAGAAAATTTTGCCCAAGGTCTTTGGATAGTTTCCTCTTTCATCCCTCGTAGGAGCCTCTCGGTGGTTTGCTACTTGTTTGGAATAGCAATATTTATAAGTGTGATCTTATTGAAAGCAATTGTTACTCCATCTCGGCGGAGTAACCCCTGTCTCCTAGATCAAAGTGTCTTCCATCTAACCAACATCTATGGTCCCTCCCATGCTGCAGGAAAATGGCATTTATTACTTGGTTAATGAATTTTGACACTAGTTCTTTTGATGATTGGATTCTCACAGGTGATTTTAACCTTTATAGAAGCTCGATGACAGAAATAAACCAGGAGGAAATTTCAATGACATGCGTTGTTTAATGATGCAATTTGTGATCTACACTTGACAGATATTCCTTTCGGTGGGAGGCAATTTACTTGGAGCAATATGCAAAGTGATCCTCTGTTAGTTAAATTGGATTGGGTACTAGTTTCTAAGGATTGGGGTTTGTCTTTCCCTCTACCGATGTACAACCTCTCTCTAAACCTTTGTCCGATCACATCCCCTTTGTAATCAATATTGGCAAAGTAAAATCCCTAAGAGCAACATCTTTAGGTTTGAAAGCTTACGGATCAACCATCCTCGGTTTCTTTGACACTCGTTGATCTCCATTGGAATTCCTCGTGCCTTTTATGCTAATGCGACTAAGACTCGCGCAGAAAATTTAAGCGTGTTAGGGCTGGCCTTAGTAAATGGAGCAGGAATCTTTCAAACCTCAATAAGCTGATTCACAACTGCAATTGGGTGCTCCTTCTCTTAGATGGCTTAGAAGATCAAAGGCCTTTGAACTCCCTAGAAAAAATTCTCAAAAAATTGGTCAAAGATCACTTGTTGAAATTACTTGAGGATAAAAGGATTTATTGGAGACAGAGAAATACAATCAGATGGGTTACTCTAGGGGATGAAAATACAGCTTACTTTCAAGCAAGAGCTAGTCATAGTAGAACGAAAAGACATATTGGAAGTCTGGTCCTATTCATTTGGTACTCTAGTAACAAATCATGAATGTAAAGCTGCTCTCCTTTGGAATGCTTACAAAGATAGGCTTGGGGTTTCTTAGTTCCATGGGATTTCTTATGATTTAACCTCTCTTTTGGTAAATCATGAATTGGATCTGGTCCACCGGGCCGATCCCTTTTCTCGATACTTGAAATACAAGCCGTCATTAAAGCTATTCCCATTAATCATGCTCCCCTGGTCCCGACGGTTTCAGTGGGCTTTTCATCAAGAAATGTTGGTATATAATCAAAGATGATTTCATAAGATTCCTCAAGGACTTCGCTCCAACGGATATGGATCTGCTTTGCATCAATGATTCTTTTATCACTCGATTCCTAAGAAAGCCAACCCCGCCTCTCGTGAATGATTTTAGACCAATCTCTCTATTGAACTATTCTTTTGAAATGTCGACCAAGATCCTTTCTTCAAGGCTACAAGATGTGATCACAAAATTGGTACATAAAAATCAATATGGATTTATCGGAGGAAGAACTATCCGTGATTGCCTTGCATGGGCCTATCAATTTCTACACTTCGTCATCATTCAAAGAAAGAAATTGTGATCTTGAAATTGGATTTTGAAAGAAATAAACTGGAACATCATTGTATCCTAGACATTTTAAGGCACAAAGGTTTTCCCGACAAATGGGTCTCCTGGATCAATAATATTTTGAGATCGTGAACTTCTTCACCCCGCTTAATGGTGTTGTTCTGGGAAAATTTTCAAATGTCTCGGGGAGTAAGACAAGGTGACCCTCTTCCCCCCTTGCTTTTTGCACTATCAGCTGATTTGTTGCAATCAATTATTAAGAAAGCTTGGGATTTGGGTTTACTTAAGCATCTAATTAGTGACTCTTTTGGAGGTGATTTCCCAATTGTGCAAGATGCTGATGACACCTTGCTGATTTTACTGCTTGATGCTAGATGCCTTTTTAATTTGAAAGGACTTTTGAGATCTTACTCAGATTCAACAGGACTTCATGTCAATTTTAGTAAATCCTTCATGGTGCCCATCAACCCTGGATGATTCTAAATTGAAGCATTTGGCTTGTACTTTTGGATGCTCTACCTCGACCATGCCCTTTACCTATCTTGGGTTACCTCTAGGGATTACTGGGCCTCGGGTTCTTGATTTTGCTCCCCTCATCCAAAGGATTGAAGCAAGAACTCTAGCATTTAGTAAACTCCTCTCCTATCAAGGCGGTCGATTCTAGTTAATTCCATCCTTTCGGCTATGCCCACTTTCTACATGTGTACGTTGGTTTTCCCTCTTCTTGTCATTGCTCGGTGGATAGATACAGGAAGCATCGGCTTTTGGAGTGGAGGGGATATTCATAGAAAAGGAAAATGTTTAGCTCGCTTGGACTCCTGCATGCATCTCTAAAGAGGAGGGTGGCCTAGGTGTAATTGATATTGAGAAGCAAAATAAAGCCCTACTCTTGAAGTTTTTTTGGATAAATTTTATAATCATGCAGATATTCCTTGGGTACAGCTCATTTGGAGTAAATTATATGCCAATTCAAGTACTCCTCCACATGCAAGGTGCCCTTCTCGGTTCATTACGGTGGAGAGATGTGCTTCAATTGAATATGGAATTCAGGTCCATAGCTTTTGCAAAACCAATTTCAGGTAACTTCAGTTCTCTTACGACTGACATTTGGTTTGACTCTAGCATCAAAGATAAATTCCCAAGGCTTTTCTCTTTTGCTAAAAAGAAGAACCGCTTCTCTCAAGTTTTTCTGGAAAAAGATTTGGATAGAATTTTCTTTCTTCCTCTGTCTTCAGAGGCAATGATTGAGCTAAATGAGCTGCAAGTCTTAATTGACTCTTTTGATTGGGATCTTGATGGTGTTGATAGTTGGGAATATGTGTGGAATTCCTTGATTTTCTCCCCAAAGAAAGCCTACAAACTGTTGAAAGGACATCATGTGGCCTCACCTTTATTCAAATGGATGTGGGCTGGTTCAAATTTGGGTAAACAAATTCTTCTTCTGGCTTCTTCTCAAGGGAAAATTGAATACTAGAAGCATGCTTAAGAAGAAAAACATGTTTCTTCCTGATTATTCTTGCCCAATCTGTCCTGCTACTAGCGAAGAGACAATTATGCACCTTTTCTTTGATTGTCCTTTCAGTCAAGCTTGCTGGATCGTCTTGGGCATCAACTGGGACAGATCTTTGCCACCCCTAGATATGGTTATTCAGGCAAGGTTAGATTTCGGCAATATTATCTTGAGAGAGAGGTGGTAATTACGGCTTGCTGGTCAATTTGGAATGTCGAAATGATCTGATCTTTGACAATAAACATTGCACTTATGCAAACTGGAGAAATCATTTCAAAGAGCAGATTGGCTTGATTTGTATCAAGGCCAAACCCAACCTTGTGGGTTCTTTATAAGCTTTCTTAGAGACATTACCTTAATCTCTTTCTCTTTTTATTTTTGAGCATGTGTGCTCCAAAAAAGTTTGTAAGCACCTCTCGTGCACCTGTTACCTTACTTTTCCTTATTAATGAAAAAGATCAGGTGGGGGTTTCCCACTGATTCCTTCAAAAAAAAAAAAATATTCTAGGGCATTATAGTTTTTCCTCAGAAACAGCCATGATAGTTGACTACTCATCACAAGGACTTGGCTTCAACAACTGAGCGTTCTCTTACCACTGTAAGGCTTCAAGTTCACTTCTTCACTGCTGAGTGTATGCGAATGAAGCCTTCCAAATTGTAGGCAAAGCGTTTCCATGTAAAGAGAGGCCAAAGACTTCAAAGCACCCAAATCCAATTCCCTACAGCATCCAACCTGCCACACTAGCTAGCCAAACAAAATCCAGCTTGTTTTGCCACTGTGAGCAGCATATAGAGGTATGACTTCAGCCTTCTCCTGGTGCCTCTCCTTCTTAATATCACCTCTGTAGTCTGTACAAGCATTGCCATCAACACTAAAGATTTGGGAAATTCTGGGAAAACTTGATTAAAACTTGCCTCATGCATCTTTCTCTCATCGAACCAACTGTTGAAAGGATGATGAATTGTGAAATGATTTATAGGCTGCCATGCCACCAGCAGCTAGCATTGTGGAAGAATTTACTGTGCAGCACATGCATGTTCACAGTAGCTGGACTCATATTATTACTCCTGATGTGGACTAAAACGTCAGCAGAAACTCATAAAGCCCCTGTACCGTGAAATGCAAATGCAAAGCTTGAATGAAGTCAAGTCATCAGGGCACAAAGACAACTGGAGCCAGCACTGGAGCTCATTATTACTCGACTTATATTGAGTACTCTGCCTCTAGTGTGTAGTTGCCTATGCTTGAATTTTAGGTCTGTCTACATGCATAAATAAAACTTAAACATTGGATATAGGCATACCTAAAATTCAAATTGTTTATTTATTTGTAAGCAGAGCTGTCAAGGGAGTCGAATGATTGGGTAGCAGTACCCTAACTACGTAGCTCGTAGTCGTGATCCATGGTTTTGGTCCGCGGTTTTTCCCCTCTGCGCCCAATGGGTTTAGGTAGAAGACGAGGGAAATTGAGATAATATACTGCTTAATCTGTATATTGCCGAGTGCAGGGAATTATATAGCCATTGGCTCTAATAAACTTGGACACTACTCAACCTTAATCTAATCAAAACTCTCACTACTAACTGATGTGGACTCTGAATCAAACTGAAACTATGGGATGATCGCCCTTGTCCTCTAGCCACTAGCTGTGGGTGCGGGACTCTGCAGCTCGACGCACATCTCTTGCATGCCGCGTCCTTGTATACGCGCGGCCCCACATGACATCTCTCCCCACCTTGACTAACAACTCGTCCTCGAGCTGGAATGACGGATACTTGTCGATGAAGGAGTCGAGGTCTTCCCAAGTGGTGGACGCTGCTCTTTCACCCATCTAACGGATGAGGACAAGTACACACATTGTGACCTAGCACACTCCATGAGCCAGACAAGTGCACACAGCTTACTCAGGCTCCGGAATGGCGGCGCCATTGTTGATGATCGGTGGATCAGCAGGAGGCTCACCGATAAACTACTTTAGCTGCCGACATGGATAATGTCATGTAAGCAGGTCCTTGGAGGCAGTCCGAGGCACACAACCACCTCATTTATGTGCTCTGTGACATGGTACGGGCCGTAGAACCGAGGCTTCAGCTTGCCCTTTGATACGTGGGGAAGAGACGCAGCGGGCAATGACGGAGACAAAGTAAAGACCAATCGCCCACTGCACAGGACACATGGCCATGCTGCTTGTCGTATTGAAGCCCAATCGCCCACTGCAAGAAACTCATCGTGTTTAGCCATTAACTTAGACAACCCTTTATGCAGTATGGTCCATCTAAAAGTATTTTAGCATAGATCACCATACATAAGCATGTTTAGCTATGTCTTTTCATAGGTTTTTCTTTAAATGAAGTTTGAGTTTACATAATGCCACAATAATTTATTTGCAATTCATTATGTTTGAATTATTATTTATGTTCTGTTTTCAATTTGTTTTTCCTTGTAGGAGACCTTGTGAGTAATTATAAGGCCAACGTCCATGGATCCCAAGCTATTCCAAGGCTATTTGCTAGTTGGTGCTTTAATGCTGTCATCGAGGTTCTGCCAAGGCTTCAAGACTGTCTTCCAGTTGTTGCTTCTCGTTAGCCTTTTTCATAAAAATGTGCAGAAGAATCTGTGCACATGGAGCCTATATTTGTTATGTTTGGATTTGAACTACATTAATGGTGGTGTAATTTACTGAATTCGGTCTGTCAAATATGGTATGTTATTGATCTATTTCGCTGAGTTTGTCATGTGCAATTTTCCAGGATACAGAGACAACTCTTTTAATTGCTGTAGATGAAATCTTAAGCTACTATGGTGTATCATGCCCAATCTCGACCTGGACACCCTTTTCTGGAACAATATTTAAGTTGTTTCAATTTTAGTAGATGATCGAACAAATCGGGCAGCTTTAGATTTTGCTGTTCTGCGATGTTCTTGGTTTTACACAATAGGCTCATGGACATAGCTTGAAGCAGGTTTGAATGTGGAAGAAGCCGGATTCTAAGAAGTAATCCTTTTCTCCCTACATCCTGAACCTGATATCCTGCTAAACTGCTATAAGAAGCAGGTTTCTAAGCATGGTTTGTTTGTGTGAGGGTATTCGCGTTCATGTCCTGAAGCCCAATTGGTTTCTGCATGCACCAACCAACGCTTGTTTGAGCCCCGATCCTGTTGTTGATTCCAGGGACCTGGCTAGTCCGGGATTATGGCAGCCGGCTACACGGAAGATATATAGCCAACCGCATAGTCCGCGCCTTCATCAGCTAACTGCTTGTTGTGTATACTAGTTTCGCCGCCGGATTCATATGGTTGGCTGGTTTGCTTCATTTGTTGGGGCAGTTGAGCTTGATTCTCCGGTTGTGGCTGCGGACATGTATCTATATATCTCCGCCATGAGTCCTCCTGAAGTTTGTCTGTTTTTTTCAAACATCTGTTTTTCAGATCGGCCCCTCGTCTACATGTGCAAAGACAACGTTCCTTCCCGTGCAAGCCTCATAGATGTTCTGGTTCAGCCAATGTTCCGTCCCCGCACAAACCTGTTCTGGTTCAGCCAACGCCCCCGTCCGTGCAAGCCTGCAGGTAGCTGTCTGGTTCAACCATTGTTAAATAGCTCATGGAGGAACCCCGTTAGCAGCATATCAAGGTAGAACTTGAGCCTTCTCCTGGTGCGTCTCCTTCTTAACATCAGTCCTCTATGGATTCAGTGTTGTGAACCAGTTGAATGGATCCATGAATTCACAGATGATATATAAGTTCGAAAATCCCATGTTTGACATGCTTGACCTTGCACACACATATATATTTGTATTTTTGTCTCATACAACCTCTGTTTAATGGATTCATGATTTGGCAGCTGCTATATATAGGTTTGGCATAGATGCATACATTTTTCAATGCGGCTTGCTATATATATTGCTTGGTTTCCCATAGCTAAATATGCCAGATCAGTACTCAGAATGCGGTCAGCCTAGCTTCAGGTTCTGTCTTAATGACAAGACGATCGATGATATAATTCTCTTTTAGACCACTATGTCGTAGCAGTGCCCGATGAAGAGACATATACAGACACACGTATAACTCGTGTTGTTCGAACTGTGCATGGAACGTGCACGTTGCAAACCAAAACCCCAAGACCACTATGTCTTAGCAGAATCCATAAATAATAACGCAATTGATGACGTGACTTACAGAACATAATATTAATTTTATTACTCTGTACGTCAAAAGTGATCACCAGTTATAACCAGCAATTTGCAACAGGTATAATGTTCTCTTCTCTAAATAGTGCAGCAACCCACCTGGTTTCATGGTCGTCAAATGATTGATTGTATTCGTCGAGAACACAGCTTCAAACAGCTGGGCATGCAGCCCGGAGCATGTACTGCGTGGTCATACATAAAGACATGCTGCAGATGATAGGAACTGATGCTTGATTGACAAGTTGATTGAGTTCAACTTCAACATGGCAGCCTCTATGTCCCAGTGTCTCTCATTCCAAATACGTCATACTAAAAATTACAAAATTAAGACATAAATCAAGGTAGGTCGGTTGTTGTTTACATGTTACTCCTATATATGTGCTGTACCTGAGGGTGAAGGCACAATTTATTTGGTGGAATAAATCAAGCCCGGCAGAATGTGCCAGGGGCAACATTATTACTCCTATATATTCATTTTTTCATATATTGTGGCACCTACAGGAGCACGGGTTGATGTAGATGTAATTCCGGTATTAGCTATACACATACTAAAACAAAGAAATAGCTTATGTAGGCTGACATAGAGTTCGTGAGCATATCCTATTGCTTTATGTAGTGCCGTGCATGGGTACCAAAGAAACAAGGTATTTACTATACATATAGCTAAAAGACAAAAGGTCTTATTTACTGTAATCAGGCTCTATCTCTCTCTCTCTATCTCAATCAATCACCTTCACGGTTGTAAAGGCAGCGGCCTTACAAAATAAAACTCCCTGCTTCCCCACAACTATTTTGTTTGAGTAAAACTCTCCACTTCCCCACAACTATATATAAGTTATCTTGTGCATCAACGCTACACACCAGCATTTCCTCGCAACATAAAGATTGGCTATACAAAAGTCAATATACAGTTTACATATATAGGAATAGGAGGCGTCACGGAAATAGGGTTACATTTTTTTGTCAATGCAATCCATTTTGCTGTTGTTTTCGTGGTCTAAAGCTTGAACATGATTAGCAAGGCTTGTTGAGAAGATCTTGCATTGCACTACAAGGACACATGGCAAGGTGTTCAACGGCACCAATTCCCCAACCACTGAGAACTGTGACTAGCTTGCTATTACAGCTGCCGGCGTCGCTATGATGGGCTTGGGAGAGTACTAGGGGCGCAGTATAAACTGATATTAGTCGTCGCTGCATTCATCCAAGCTGTTGATCAAGTTGGCAGTCTACCCGGAATCCGTGAGCACCAGTCCAGCAGGGACAGGTAGATGCTCAGACAAGAAGCTCACCGTGCCACAGACCCATCAGTTCCTGTACTTTTGTAGCAAGAACAGACCAATCAGGGTCCCCGCAGAAATTGCCTCAGCTCCAAAAACTCCAGGGGCCATGTAAGATGAGCTCGACATCAAATGGTCTCGGATCCCATTGTATTCCCTGGAACTAGAAACCTTGGAATTTGATTGATTATTCCACAAATCGGTTGCTCTTGAATGTTTGCAGACACTAAGTGCTTCTTAGTTCATCAATAGCTGACATGGCTAAGACCACTAAAACAAAAACGGTTTCGGCCAATGCGGCCATTATACCCATGGCATTTTTGAGACCACTTCATTAGCTCTCGGCCACTTATAGTGGTTGCACAAAAGAAATACAGATTTCCGAACCTGCTTATGCGCTTAATGTTAGTTGCTGGACGTTGGAGAGCGTCGGCGAGCTAGCGACGAATGACAAAGAGAATGCAACAATGGAACTCATCACGAAGAGTGGACACGACGATTTGGTGCGAAAGTGTTTTCTGATGCATAGGATTACTATTTTTATTGGAAAACAAAAGAGAGACATGCCGTGCACGGCACACACCACGCGAGGAGTGTGCATATCGATCACCACACACCACGTCGCCAGCCATGGCTGCATGCTATAGTTCGTGGGCAAGCCACACTATCCTAAGCACGCGGTCACCACAAGTCGATGCCTGCGGGTGCATGCAAAGCTGAACAAGAAACATGCATACTATCTATAGCACATAGGAGCATCCAACACTTATTTTTAATTATTAAGCGTCAATTGCAATTTATGATGATTGATTTTGAAATCCTGTCCATTAACGAAAGGTGATCCCCGCATTACGGAAGCACGTGGTGGCACTGCTATAGACATGTTCAGAGCTCCATCACAAGCAGTTTCTTGGGTGTTGGGAGAAAAATCCAAGTGGACTAAAGTTAGCTTGTTACAACAGTACACCTCTGACTTTGTTGCGGTCCACTAACGCCAATAATTTTTGCCAGAATCAATATAAAATTACAACTTTGTACTTTTGATAACACTAATGACCCCAGTTGCTAATGCTCAAGAACCCATCGGCTGTTTTGGCTGGCTTTGCCCCGGCTGGACGCTGGACACACAGTATCACTGCACGGACAAAACATGCTACCACACACGTCCTGTGTCATCCTCCTTGTGGTGCTATCATCCAACGTTTTTATTACCTTTTTTGGTGGTGGTGCAACGATTTGTTTCCTATATCTTGTATTTTTGCTCCCGAGTTATATGTGGCGGTTAAGTCCCACAGCCTACATAGCTGTCTGAGGAGCACCGTGAGCAGCATATCTAGTTGGGACTTGAGCCTCCTCCTGGTGCCTCTCCTTCTTAACATCAGCCCGGTGTGGAATCAGTGCCATGAACCAGTTGAATGGATCCATGAATCCTGCTGCTATATATATATATATATATATATATATATTTTGGCGTAGATGCATACATTTGGCAAAAAGGATAGTGTCTCTCTGTTCAAGCGAGTACTACTATATATGCTGGTGTGCAGGATTCAATATGGGCTTCGGGCCATTGTTGATTGGCAGGGGGCTGCTCTTTATATAAGCAGCCGGTCATGAGAAGGGAGCAGCATCCTTTAGCCCTGGGGTTAACTACATAGCTACTCTTTTCTTCTTATCCAGTAGTTTCAGTGAATGAATAATAGTTGTTATTGTACCTTCATTCACACATGCATATGCTCCAAGCTGAGCTGCCGGGTCTTCCTCTTCAACTAATTTAGTGGCTCCGTAATTCTGTATATATTACCAACAAAAAAATGGGTAGTTATTATTTGACATATTTTCCATGTACTTAAAGGAACTTAAACTTGGATTAGATATTAATTTAGGGGCAGCTACCTCATTCGGGACAAATGACACTGAAAGAAAGGATTGAACTGAACAGCAACAGTGTGCCTTGGTGACGCATATACACCATAGATGGAGAGAATCCATACTTAAAGTCAAATTAATAATAAGTACAGTTTTGGAGGTCTAGCAATGCGCAAACTTGGCGATCCAACGTATACTCCCTCCGTATCACTATTAGAAGACGTTATATACGTAGCTTTTGAAAAAAAAACATACGTAGCAAATTGCGGCACACAGGTCCGTACCCTCGTGATTCAAGTACTAATACAGAGAGGATGAGAAGATTGAGGTTTGAGAGAGGAGAGAGGCAGAGGTGATGAGGGGCCTACATTTAATGTTGATGTGTCATCGCCGCCGTGCTGTGTTCTCGACCTGTTGTGTCAGATCTGGTTTGAGGTCTATTGCCACTATGTCTATTATTCACCGGATTTGGGAGGCTTTCGTCCTCAGGGGCGACGTGGCCATGGATTTAGCACACCACAGTGAGGACGCCAATGCTGTGGGTTGGCCTCCAATGCGGCCGCTATAGATCTCGCTACTGGCTCAGCTGCGTCGAATGACACTAGTGGCAGAGCAGTTCTGTGAGTGCAGATTAGTTCTATTTGAAGACATAGCTGAGCACTTGGGTGTGGTTGTGAAGAGCAGACAAGAATCTACAATAATTTGCAGGACCGGCCTTGATTCCTTGGCAATGCCTCTCATTTCTAAAATCCTTTATGTGAGCAAATATGCTTTCATCTACGTGCACACCAATGGAGACACTAACAGAAGTGCACAAATAAATCAAGAAACATCCCTTAAAAAAATCAAGAAACAAGGCTCGATTCATTTCCAGCCAACGGGTTATATTTATAGTAAGGAAGTTACAAGCCCACACAATGCACCATGACTTTTGACTTTTTGCCCTTCTCTTCACTAGGGTTTTGCAGCAGTAACAGAATACGCTAAGGCATTATAGTCTTTACTCAGAAACAGTAATGGTAGTTGTCAACTCATAATTAGGTGGAAGACATAGCCAATGGGCAACAGCCTTCACATTACTCAGCGCGGCCAGCACCAAATTCACTTGAATAAAAGCTTGCTTGCAAAGAGCCTACATGTCAAGTTTTTTTAGGTTTCAGTAAAATGTGTTGCCAGCGTTATTGTTTCAAAGAGCCGAATTGAGAAGCGCTGTTCTTTTTTACTGAATTTAATTAAGTTCCTTTGATTATCTAATCTCTGTACCCTCATTATAGTTAGTATTTGAGTTTAAGTTAATTTTTATCAACTTCATTACGGTTTAAGTATATAAATAAAATGTCCAAGTTAGTTATCCATTTTCTTTACTGATCATTAAGAAAACTTTAAGTGTGTTTTAGGAGTATTTTCCTGAGGATATATAATTTTAAATAAATTAGAGTTCTCAAAATTTATAGAGAACAAAAACATAAGTAGACTTGTATAGTGGTAGCACTCTCTATAATCCTTTTCCATGAATGTATGTGATACTTTTTCTCCCGTAGTAATGCATGGGCATTTTTTTTTAGTTATCATAATACTCTTGGCATTTACCTTTTCTTTCCCTATTTTAGTGATCTTCTTCCTAGGGCCTTCGTCTTTCATAGAGGCCCGATGCTCAAGACCCTGGCATGAGGTCCTGTCAACTGAGCACTACCTCTCCCCCTTTATATTAGTGTGTTGCAGACACCAGATTTTAGCTCATGTCTTAAATTTGTGCTATCATATTCAAGTAACACAATAATCTTCTGTAGATCAAGAAGACAAATGGAAGATCACATCAGTGAAGTGCTAGAATAAACAGACGGAGAAAGGAGGGCTGGCATTCTAAGAGGGATCCTTATGTTTGATATTTAACTCCCGTAGGAGCTTGTACTCCGAACAAAAATTGTGTAACGAATATGATGATATCCATTGTAATGAATAAATTTTTTTATAATATATGGCCGAGTGTGCTTATTTTCTATGTATCGGTTGGTCTTAAATTCTTCACTAAATTATACTAGCATCATCCCTGTAGTTTCCTAAAAATAAATATTTGTGATGGTATATTTTCTTGCAGCACGTATAAGTGTTGCAACAAAGTAAAACAATGTGTTGCAACAAAAGAATAGAAGTGGTTCGCTGATGGTTTGTACAAACACATATAATTGCTGCCATAACCCATCATTATGTGTTGCAACTTTACAACGGTTATTAGTATGTGTTACCAACAGATAAATATGTGTTGCAATAAATCCTTGCAGCGCCACTTTAAGAACGCGTATTGGATGCGTTGGTATAGACCTTACCAACGCATATATGCACTTTTAGCAACACATATTTGCGTTAAAGAAGGGGGTGTCATGTTGTAGTGTCTCCCCTTTTTATCATCTCTGAGCGTACACAACATCTTAGCGCACCTCTCTTTGGAAGAAGCATCGAGAGGCTATTGGGCGGGAGGGGGGGGTGGGGGGGCATTTGTTGAGGCAGATGCGCAACTGCCTCAAATTTAGTGTCTTTGACGGTTGAAAACCACGACCATAACCCTCCCCACACCAGTTCACTGACATGTGCATTTTGACTATATTTGTTGTTATATGTTTTTATCAACATTCTACACAGTTTAAAACCTTGCCAAACACTAGAACATTAGTAGAGGATGTGTTTCCATCTAATATTGTTTGAAAAAATGAAAAATTGAATCTAAAATTCTGGTAAATGAAAAGAATATTTGAGACAATAAAGATTTTAAAAACGTATCTGTAAAAAACATGCACACCAAGTGGACCATAAATACTTTGGTATTAACTATGTGAATAATCAAGGATATTTAGAATCTCGCCAACAATGTCATTATGATCACTATTTCTGTGAGAAATCGAGACACAGAAGTAGATGGTAAACTAGAAAGATGTTATTTCTACAACAAAATGGTGGCGCGCGCGCACACACACACACACACTGCTCAGCCACAAAATTCCATCTTCATTTCCCTTTTTCATTTGCCAGAAGGAGGGATAGAAAGTTATCGCTCTCATATTCATCGCTAAGAGGTTTGTATTGTAGTCACAAGCAAGAAATCGGCCCTTCTGAGTGTGATGTTGGAAACTGGGCACAATCTTTTCTGATGATACTATCTCCTAAGACCTCCCATGCTCAACCATTTCTCTACTGATCTTCCCAGAGTATCAGGTACGCGGAGGCAAAACAGAGTAATGAAATCCTAATAGTGCTCAGTCAGGTAACAGACTATGTGAAGAAAAAGGAGGAGAGTATATATGGACAGACCAAAGCTGAAAGGTAGTAGTACCACTGAGTACATGTATAATAAGCTGCAGAATTTTACACAGCTGCATTAATTGTTGATAACGATTGAAATTAACTGCAGCATTATGCACAGCTACACATGTATAATAATCTGCAGAATTATACGCAGGCGCAGCAGCCTTAAGCTTTATTATGTTTTTTTTCTCGAATACGCAAAAGACCTTGTATTTAAGTAGAAGAGATTTTACAAGCGCGCTTTCACGCGTTCCTCAGATTTAAGATATTACATGATGTGCCGCTCCATACCTTTTCATCCTAAGCGGATTACTCACGTATTAGACAACCTAGATTGCGCGCACCGGCTCGGATTGATGGATCGGCGGTGGTGCTCATCTTGTGGTGCCGCGTCGGGGAAGAGGTCCTGCATTGACTCGGCGTATGAGTCAATGGAGTCATCGCTGAACATGGTGGTGTACTCCTGCATGTCCTCTACCATCGTTCTCCCCTTAAGCAGTCCAAGCCATTGTATGACGAGGGCTTCCCCTCGCCTTGCGACTGGGATGTTCACGAGCGGCTGCGTCGCCATCCTTGCGCTCCTGAGAGGAAAGGCTAGACAAAGGGGTCGAAGACGTTGGTCCACAGCAGAGGTGTTGTGGGTAACTGTAGCAGGGGTGTGGCGGCCTTCTTGAACACCTGATGGGCGAATTGCTTGATGCGCCCGCTGAGCGATAAAGAACGCAATGCACCGGCTGAATCATCGTCGTCGTCGCATGGCGTGTCCTGGTCCATCCTGGCGGTATGTGGTGCGGTGAGAAACTGGTCCTTGGTCACGCTGCCAAGTGAACGGTGTTGCCGGCTCCGGGTTAGCCATATCAACATCCTTGTATGCTAGCACACGGAAGGCCGGTCGCGGCGTGCAGCATCCATCATCATCGTCCAGCATGCCGTGTTCCTAGGTAGTGGTCGCGACCAACGCGGCGATTTCGACCACTCGCCGTGGGAAACCCGCACCATGTGGGTGTGACCTCTCCCTCGCGTCCGACAGCCCCGACACTGGTGGCCACGTGGTCGGCCGCTGTCGGCGCCCGATGTGCCTATGGAGCCAACATTTACCCACTTCGTAGTCGCCACCTTGTCGCGGTGCTCCCCACCCCGCTTGCCGATCGCGGCTGCGGTAGGATTCTGCATGTCAATGACTGGGGCCTCCAGGGTGAGGAGCTTATCACATCGCCCGCCGCTGCTGTGTCCTCGTGAGACCGGCCGGCACCTCCGCCCGGTCCAGGCCCAGCCGCCCCCAGCACTGTGCTTCTCCAGTTTCATAGGTGGTCATGGAAGGTCCCACAGATACCTCTTCCAAGGTGGCCCCGCGGGCTGACAGCGGGCCCTCAAGGATTGCGGCCCAGGAGGAAGCTTTATTATGTTTCAAATATCTGGCGGGCTGATTTACATTACCTCTTGTGAAAATGCATCTTTCAACAGGTGGTTTCTTAATTTAATGTGAGTGGCAATAAATCTATTTCTACTAGCTGTTTCACTCTCGATCAGAGATCTTCCAAAATGGTTCTCCACTGACAGTTATAGGCCCCTGAGGCCATAATCTGGTCTGAGTGGGGGGAAAGAGTTCATTGATTTGTCATCGGTGAGATGCATGAGGCATTGCGATACGTCGGGAGCTTTCTTCCCCATGGTCTCAGCCTCGCTCGCAGCAGCTGCAGAGCTGCTTTCTTCCTAACATATCTTGTAAAACAAGTTGTAGCAAAGATTTCCATGATTAACTTTTTGCAACCATGAGAGGGAGAGGGAGAAAGAAGATGCAGCATAGTTTTTTTCTGTAAGCGATTCATTACATGATTCGAGAGGGATGTTGATATTTTGTTTCACTGCTGTGGGGAATTTTTCATTTCTAAAATGTGCATCACAGTGTTCAAGTGATGTAGCATAATTTTTAACTGAAACTAACTATATATGAAACTATGATTGCCCAAATAGCTATCACATGTGAGGATTTAAGTCTCCTGGAAGTGGCTAATCTTGAGCCATGTACTCTTCTAGAGAAGATTGAGTTGTCTTCAGTTCCTTAGGTGCAAGAATTCAAAACCTATTGCATCCTCGCAGTTGCAACGCACCCCTCTTCTTCCCCTTTTTCGTTCCCTGCCTCTTGTTCATCACCACACTCAACACCTTCCTCTTCTCTTTGCTATTCCACAGCTCAAATTCATCATGCAGATGAGGATCCTATTGTAGTCACATGTAGGAAACTAGGCACAATCTTTTCTGAGGATGAGGTCAACTGTTCAAGGGCTCAGTCAGGTAACACGCTATGCTGAAGAAAGGAGGAGAGTATATATGGACAGACCGAAGCTGAAAGGTAGCAGTACCACTGAGCACATGTATATAATAAGCTGCAGCATTTTAGACAGCTGCATTAATTGTTGATATCAATTGCAAAAAAGTTGCAGCATTATACACAGCTGGGCTGCAGCAATATACGCACCGGCGTTAAGCTGCATTATGTCTCAATTATCCGTCCGGGTTGACTGACATTACCTCTAGTGAAAATGCATCTTTCAACCGATGGTTTATGTTAACCGCTAGTGGAAATAAATCTATTTCTATGGGGGTCAGTCCTGCCCCCTTAGCCTTCGCTCCCGGGGGAGGCGGGAAGGGGGCGAGGGCTTCCCACAGGATGGGACGGAGAGACGGGCAGAGCGCGAGGCGACCTCCGGACGGCCCAACCTTCGCGAGTTGCTGGGGGTCGGGCGGGGCGGGGGGGCGCCTTGGCCTCCGCAGCGAACAGCAGCGCGTGCGCGTGAAAAGCAAGGGATGAGATAAAAAACGAGTAAACGGCAATTAAACTTGCCAACCACCGATCCCTTTCCTCGAGCCCGTACCCGGGTATTTATAGGAATACAAGGGGTCAGGGGGGCTGATTTACAATTTGGTACACGGTAGGTGGGGGAACACACGCTTACAAGTGGACCCTCACAAAGGTAGGCTAGTAACTATTCGTACAAGGCTAGTATGGGGAAAACACCCTTGACTCCTTCCATGCTTGGGGGTGTAGGGTTTCTTTGCGCCAGCCGCCGGTCGCATGTGCCCGCGGAGGGGGCTGCTCCGGAGGTGTCCCCTCCGCTGGCTCCCCTCGCTGCTTTGTGGCCCGTCCGGTTCTCGGCCTCGACCGGCGACCTCGAAGGCTGGGCTTGTCGGTGGTGGGTGAAGCTCCGTCGTCCGCACCTCAGCGGAGGGGCCTCCGCTTGTTCGACCCTGCAAGACTTCATCAAAAACTCGTTAAGGGAGATTTGTTCTTGGCCCCCCATAGTGAGGCCTGCGGGGCTGCCGGGGCTGGCGAGGGTCGCCCTCCCCAACAATTTCAACTAGTTGTTTCTCCCTCGATGGAACATCTTCCAAAATGGTTCTCCACTGACAGTTCTAGGCCCTGAGGTCATAAACTAGTTTGCAGTGTTTCTTCCATTTTTTTGCTGCCAGTTTTAAAAATTGTGCGTCAGAGGGAAAAATATTTTTGTACTAGTGAAAATTGATAAAATCAGTTGCAGAGCAGCTTTCTTCCCCATGGTCTCCGCCTCCCAAGCAGCTGCTTGGTTTGCTTTCTTCCTACATCTCTAGTAAAGCAAGTTGTTGCAAAGATTTGCATGATTTTTTGCAACCTTGAGAGGGAGATTGAGAAAAACCATGCAGCATAGCTATTGTCTGTCAAGCAATTCAGGATGTTGATATTTGAATTTTCAACAAGTTCTGCAAAACTCAGTTATACTGAAAGTTTGAAATTAACTGCTTCGTTTCACTGCTGCAGGAAACTTTTCACTGAAATCTGAAACGTGCATTGCAGTTTTCAAGTGATTTTACACAATTTTAAAAATAAATTAAGAACTACAGAGAAAACCGTTATCGCTCAAGTGACTATTGGAGGTGAAGATTTAAGTCTCCTGGAAGTGGATCATCTTGAGCTCAAGTAGCAGATTGATTTATCTTCAGTTTTTCAGGTGCAACATCTGACTGCTCTCGGGTTCCAATGAACAAGAATTCAAAAAACCTCTTGCATCCTCATCAATGCAACGCTCTTCTTCCCTAAGCGGTTACAAAGCAGGGGTAACAATGGTTACAAACTCACTTGTCCCAATCTATAATCATTACATATAATACCAGTACATCAAGGTGGTTGAATTTATTCTAGGTGTAGGTATTTTCAATGGGAAATGATTAAGCTATTTCCTATACACAGCTAAAAGAACAAAATTGCTTATTTCTTTGTAAGCAGGCATCTCTCTGTCTCTCAATCAATGACCTCCACATGTTATAAGGGCAGCCTTACTGCAAAATAGATTTCTCTTCTTCTGCTTCCGTTACACCACATTTCATATATATAAATAAGTCTTTCCCTTCTGCATCCATGGAAGAATGGCTATAAGAAAGTCATTATACAGTTTATATATATAGGAATACATCACGGAAATAGGTTACATTGTTTGTCAAAACAATCTATTTTGTAGCTAGTTCCGTGGGCTCAAGCTTGAAGACGATTGCCAAGGCTCTGGAAACATGGGAAATTGTTCAACGGCACCCATTCCCCGGCCACTGAGAACTGTGACTAGCTTGCTATGACTGCTGCCGGCGAGACAATGGACGAACATGGGCGTGTACTAGGGGCGCAGTACAAACTGGTAAAACTTGTGGCTGCAGTCATCCTTTCTGTTGATCATGTTGGCTGTCTGCAAGAGTGCGTGAGCACCAGGCCACCAGTCCAGGAGGGACAGTAGATGCTCGAGACATGCAGCTCACCCGTGCCATCGTTCCAATGACTTGGTGTACTTTTGTACCAAAAACAGAGATCGCCTCAGCACTCAGTTACAAAATGATCTCTGATCAAATGAGCTCGAGATCAAATGATCTCTGATCCCATTGTATTCCTTGGGACTTGAAATATTCGAATTTGTTTGACTATTTTTCCACAGCTCAAATGTTTGCTGTCACTAAGGTTGTCTTAGTCTGTCAAAAGGTGACAAGGCTGAGATCACTAAAACAAAAACGGTTTCATCCATTGGAGGCTGTACCCCTGTGGTGTGGGCATGGAATGGGAGGGGTTTCCCCTCTGCTGCTATTTCTGAGGAGCCCATGGTTCGCATTCATGGCACTGTAAAACAAGGCACAAGTGCTTAGTTGTTGTTTTGTAAACAAAATCAGGGCATGTATTGCAGTTAAATTGTCATTGGAACAGTGCAACCCTGGCCTGCTGTTTATTTGATCAGAATAGTCTGACTCCTTGTCAATGTACTTGGAACTTGCTTACGTGGCCCCAACTGCACTTGATGATGATGATCGATTTTGGAATCATTTCCATTATTGAAAGGCGATCCCCACGTTATGGAAGCTAAATACTTTTTTTTTAACGAAGGAAGCTAAATACTTCATCTGTATTACACAACTATAGTCTATATATATATGCTATTGGGATGGCAAGATGTGTGCTTTCTCAATCACAAGATGCATGCAAGGGAGGTGAGGTTCCCAGCTCTTCATTAGTTTTTGATCTTCACAATCACATCATTGCTGCCTAAATCGATGTCTTCAGTACGTGTCAACAAACCATGTGGACCAAATAGATAAGAATGAGTAGCAGCAGGAAAACTGAGTGGAGAAACTTCTGACTTTGTGGTTCACTTTGAGAGGCATCATCCTGGGAGATCCCATCATCAAGTAGTTGAGCAGCAGCACTTTGGCAGAATTGCCCATTGCCATGTAGGAGTCCCTATCCAGCACATGTATCCTATATGATACGATTGCAATGTAGGACTTCCGATACCAATACAAGATCATTATTGTATAAATGGGATCCATCACTGAAAGGGTGTATGAGAATCCTTGCTAAGTATAAGTATTGCACACAGGGATGCTGATCAGTGGCAACAGACAATGATGACCAGACCACCTTGGGGTTTGGGACATAGTGCTAGCCATGATCTCAAAGCACAAGGTCATCCCCACCATGCTGAAAAAGCAAGCATGGTAATATGAGCACCAATATCCAGCACTGTGGTGGAGCTGTTAGCGATGGGTGTGTAAATGCTGCTAGCTGCTCGGGATGCATTGCACGAGCCATGGCAAAGGTCACTGTGCTCACAGGATGTGCTGACGCCAAAAAAAACAGAGAAAAAAAGTAACTGACTTCATCCTTTGCGATTTACTTATCAGAAAAAAAATATAAAGTAGGATCATTTTTTTTTGTCTTGGAAAACTCTTGAGAACAAATAATATCGTACTTTACAAAATTCCTTTACTATGTTGTCCTCACCAACTCAAGGAAAGGAGGTGAAGACATAAACGCCAAAGTCTGGAACGTGTCAGGATGTCTGCGTAAATTCTGCTTTCGTTTATTTCGGCTGTGCTCAAGTCACTGCAGGTGATGCTCGCAGATCATGTCCATCCAACAAATACAACCATCATGTACATAAGTTGTTGGAGGTTATGTAACTATAAATAATACATATTTCAAGATGGGATTCACAAACTCAATAGATAATGGATGTCAGTTTCTTAGCTTATGATAGAAATAGCCTATAGCTCTTAGCCTTTTATATTTTTATTAGAAACATTTTTGTAATCTTGTATTAAATTTTTGCTACTAAACAAAATCAAATGACAAAAGTTTTATCTACAAAGCTTTTGAATATTGTCAAGCAATACACCTTTCTAGTCTCCCAAAATCCTTCTTTTAGTAGTGCTGTTTCGTGTAGCATACCTGTATTCGACCAGCAGACAAAGGGTAGTCCCAGCGCCCCGACGAGCGTGGGTGCATGCCATTGCTCTGCTGTTCCCATGGCCTCCACCACCAATGAGTCCAGCTCGGTCAGGTGGCGATCAGACGTTGCGAGCTGCACTGTCGCGGTCTTGATTACCGAAGCACTTCTCTCACCAGGATTCATGATCGTCGGATGAGTGACTGTATTCGTCGAGAACAAGCTTCTGCTGTGGAATGTGTTGGAAAGGGAGATTTGCCACCAGCTGTGGAAGGAAGGTTGAAAAGCTGTGTCCCTGGTCTCTGCAAAACGAAGGTTTTGACAAACTATGTGGTGCTTCTGAGCAAAGCAGTACACGTTACACTTAGGTTTTGCCTTTTATTAGTTTCATCGTGGGCTCTAGTCAGTCATGGGGCACCCAGTAGCAATAGCTTGGCCCCTGTTGTGGCGAGGGGGGTTCTGGACTCGATGGTATCTCGCAAGGCCGCGCAGGGCAAGCAGTTATTTCGGTGGTATCAAAATACTATATGTAATCCAGAATTGAATGTAATGCGAAATTGAGCGTCGAGAACGTGCTTATGAATACAGGCCTTCATTTGAGGCAATAGGCTGTCAGCACCACAATACTTTCTATTCTATTTGACAGTATACTTTTCTCTCTCTTTATCACACCCACTCTGCATATATATATATGGTGTCCCCTGACTTCACATCTATCCTGGACCCAACCATTTTATCCAGACATCTCAAGCAGAGGCTGGACACCTGTAGTAAAAAGCCTGGTGTTCTTTTGCGTGGCTTTACACATCTTCTATGGCGAGAATATGGGAAGCATCAGAGAAACAGGGCACAAGTTACAGATTGGGTGCCTGTGGTGAATGGTCTGCTGGTCGTAGGTGCCTTGGCGGGACAAGAAGAATGAAGGGAAGTACATGGGGCTTGGATGGGTCTGATGACATGATTCACTGTCAATGGCATGAAGAACAAATGGCTGACCATCACGCTCTGGGTCATAAATCCACAGCATGACAGAACGATCTTCTACATGCTCCACGGCTGTGGAAGTCAAACATGTATTGATACATATTTTTCCTATCTATTTGATGATATCCATTTGTTATGGTACCTGCTGTTGTTACAAAAAGTCCTGCAAACCTAATTGATCGCATGGACCAATGAACTGCTTGAATACTACCAAGATACTAGCGAATCTCTGTGACAGTGGTTGACGGGAGTTAGAGTTGTATGGAACTAGGAGAATTCCCAGCGTTGCCGTTCCAAATTATAGTTCATTTTGGCTTTTCTAGATACATTGATTTTGTTATGCACCTAGTTATACACTATGTCTAGATACATAGTAAAAAAATGAATCTATAAAAAGCCAAAGTGAACTACAATTTGAAACAGAGGGAGTGTAATATATTAGTATCTTATACTAAGTATGAAGAAAGAATGTTGATGTAAGTATCTTTTACTTTCATATATAGTATCTTGGTAGTATTTTTAATAACATCAGTAATAAGTATTACTACTCATTGTAACTTGGTGTTGCTACATTAATAATTCCTCATTGTATTAGTAATAATATATTACACTTAAATTTTTGGACTAAAATTAAATAGTAATATTTTGGCGCTTTGCAATAATAATCAGTGAGTAAACAAAAAGTAAAAAGCTTTACCAATTCCTCACTACATTAGTAATAATATTATTATTACACTTGAATTTTGGACTAAAATACCAAAATCAATTGTACTTTGTGACAAACATAAAAAATTAAAATCTAACAGCCTGAATCTAGCAGCACCGTCCCCAAAGTTTTATCCATATAAAACACAACTTGCCATAAGAATAGTCACTTACAAATTCATCAACACCTGTAAAAGGTTAATCAAGTAGTATTGTCAAGCCTTGCAACAATAACAGAGAACTCAAAGGAAAATTCTAGGGGCAAAGGCAAACAAATTCATCGACACCTGTACGTAGACATTCATCCCGTTTGTACACTAAAATTCATGAAATAAAAAACCATATGTAGATATAAAGTATTGATTGTAGTAACTGGTAATTGAAACTTACGGTATCTTGTCACGCCCCACTTTTAATGGGACTTTTAATCTCGCGTATTGGCGCGAGGATCACGCTACCAATACGTTACCGAGTCACGATAATGGAAATCAGTTATAGATTAACTATTCCGAGCATATATTGACATAGGATAGAAGGACTTACGGCGGTGATGAAGGCACCACCCTGGATTATATTAATCGGAGTAGCCAACTGTGAAGCGGTGGTTTTTATACGTGATGGGCCCGCTAGGTGCTAGACCGTGCGGGCACTACTCCATGTTCCACAGGCAACTTGAGCGCGGATGGAATTTCCGGACTTCTACATCTTTCTCCTAAAGCAGCGTCTTGTAAACTCCTACGTCGTTGGTCTCCTATCTCGGCTTGGCGATCTTACCTTCGGATATGCCGATATCGCGTAAAAGCAGAGGGGTGAGTACAAAGGTACTTTCGGCAAGTCCAAACCAGGGGTGGTTTGGTAAATTAGAGGTTTGGGCCCTAGCGGGTCTCTAAAAACTGCTCTTACTAGTTCGGGATTATCTCATCTGGTTATCACCTTCACATCATCACAAAGCGTTAGTTATCTCTAATCATAGATGTTCTATCCTAGCATTCGCCCATTCCAAGGACGTGGCTATTCGAATAGATTTAATAAACTCTGCAGAGGTTGTACAAATTTCCCCACACGATGGACACATCCTCTTCCATGATCAGTGGTCGACAGAGGTCCAACGAGATCCGTACCCGCTTGAGTGCTACTCTAGGTATATTGGTATAATCTTCACCACGACTTCTCAGGGGTTGGAAGGATAACACGTCACCCTAGGGATGACGCATCACCCTAGACAATATGTTGATACCAAATCACCCACGGCTTTACAAGTAATACCTTATTACCCAACCTATACTGTCAACACCACTCTCAATCTCAAATCATCAATATGTGCCTCTAGCACTGCGCCACTGCGCCCAAACACTTACGTGGAAGACCACTCAGCATCCACGCCAACCGGACCATGGGGCCACTCTCCCCACGTCTGCTCCCAATAGGTCGTTTGCCTGCTCCGGCCACCTTGGCTCCCAATTATACCTCAACCCAACGGGGTGTGAATCAAGCCGTCCCGTATACGGCGTGTGGCTGTACGAAATATCTCACTAGGTAGAAGGTCTTATGAACCGGTCCTTAGGGAGGCGAGTATCTCTCTGCAGGAATCCCTCACGGCGATTCCCGTAGCAATCCATCTCACAATGAATTACTATCACCCACCTCTTTTGTTGATTAGGGTTCATTAAACGATCTTAGGTTATACTTGATTACAACGTATGAGTGTAGATAACGTGGATGATTACGTCATCCGACTTAGCTCCATAGCTACGTTATCAGGCTCATACCACTATATACTAATCCATTTATCATCATCATTATCATCTCATTATATTATGGTCATGATTAGGGGGGTAAGGACTTGCCTGGGAGGTTCTTACGAATCGGCACGACGTCGAACGTTCTAGCTACGCCCTCAGACGGGGAAGCTCCTAATCGGGTCGTCGAATCTACTTGCGTCGGCGATAAACCTAGCTTGAACTATAGCACATAAAACAAACATAGAACATTATGGTGGCAGTGGGTTAGATGCATAGAGCTAGATTTTAGATGAATTATGGAAGTCGTTTCACGCGAAACGGAGTTCATTTGCATGAGATATGGATTTTATAATATTAATCCCTAATTAAATCATTAGGGTAATATTATAATATAATTTTATCATGTAATAATATTGAAACTAATTACATGATAAAATTCTATAAATCAAATAATGAATTTACAAATTTTTGGGAATTTTTCCGATACTGGAGATATGACTTATAACACTCTGGGTACAAATCGGGTACACATAGCAATTTACAGTGTGTACACGGAAATGTCCCCTACACACGTGGGTGCCACGTGGGTCACGTGGACGCCCGCGGTGGCTGCCACGTGGTCATCACGGGACGGCGGGGTTGGCGTGAATCGCTGCGGGGACGGCGTCGGACGGACGAGGCGGCGTGGCAACTCCCGATTGGTTCTTGCCGGCGGCGTTACGTCGGCGTCGGCTAATACCGTTAGGGGGATGCCTACCCGTCGGCACCCGGCGCGCTGGCGCCCGGCGTTGGCGGAACTGGCCATCTTCCACCCCTATCTTGCCGTATGGGGCCCATTCGACCTCCATCACCGTCCCGGATGTGATAGTGCTGGTTAGGGCGAAAGAGGGGGACGCCTCCCACGACGGCGGCGAGTATGGCGGCTCCTCGACGGCGGCGGCGCTCGGGGATGCACCTACTCAGCACAAAGATGGAAGAGAAAAGGGGGAACAGAACAACGGGACGACGAGTAAGCCAACGGACTTACCGGTTGGGCCAAGCAAAATGACGAGATCGACCCAGAATGCCTTGACCTAGTTTGCGGCGGCGGCGGAGCAAGATTTGGGGGCAACGCCCGTCGCGCGGCGTGTGGGCGATGGGAGGGGGATTGGAGGCGCGCACCTCGCGTTCCCGAGTCAGGCGGATCTTGGGGTGGTGGTGGCGCGCGATTGGGCGCCGGGGGGCTGTTATAGCCTCGCCGCGGGGCACCTCGCCCCGGCGATTCCTCCCTCCGCCCGAGATCTTTTCCGACATCCCGGCCGTGGCACGTGGGCTTCGCTGGAGTCCAGCTCGCCGCAGCGTTGGCATTTGCGTGTCCCACGTGCTCCGGCGACCGGATGCGCCATCCGGTCACCTCATCTACATCGGCGTCGTTGTCCATCATGGCGACACGGTGGTCGTCCATGTCTGGCACCCATTTGTGCGAGTTAATCGGGACCCCCGTGCGTCGGGTGTTGGCGGAAAGGTCAGCGGGAGCGCTGTGCCGCCGTCCTCACCAATAGCGCGCCGGCGCGGACATTTTGTCGCGCGATCATGGCCGGACTCCGTGCACGTGTCATCGTCGACGTGTGCGGAGATTTATGGCGAGGGTGGGCTAGCTTCGACAAGGCGTGACGGCTCAGGGCGCGGTGGCGAGGCCGCGTGTTTCTCGGTCGCCGTCACCAGTGGCGCGCGACAGGGAGGCAGCGTGTCGGCGGCACGTGGCGAGTCGGCGTCTCGGGGAAGAAGATGAAGCCGGCGATCGGTCCCACTGTCGGCGAATGAGGAGGGGGAGCGAGGCTGGCCTCGGGGCTCGGTGTTGGGCCTCCGTTCTTTGGGCGGCCTGCTCGCGCACGGAAGGAGGAGGGGAAAGGGAGGGCTCGGTGGGCTGGCGGAAGGAGAGAAGGGGAGGAGATTGAGCCCGAGAGCTCACTCTTCATTTCCTTTTCTTTTTCTATTTTTCTCCTTTCTCTTCTTTTCTCCTTCCTCTATCATTTCATGTGTGTAAAGATATATGTATATATTTATACATGTTCTTGTATATATCCTCATTACTCTCATTTCATGAAAATATTTATTGTACTTGTATAAATATATATATATTTTTGTGTACACACATTTTTCCGTTTCCTCGTTATTCCATGTGTAACATATATATATATTTTATGAATATTTTCACAAGCACATTTATATTCCTAGGACTTATTTGTCGAGAATAATTATTTATTGTGCTCGTAAGATATTCATATATGTATTTGGTACACGTGTCTTTCGGTATTTATTCGAGAGAAAATTGTAACTCATTACTCATGCAATATATTTCCATAATTCGAATCTAGAACTTACCTTGCATCATTGGCCATCATAAAGTTCGGCAAGCAACAACAAAGTTTCCTATTTTCTATATGGTGTGAGTTTGAAATGCAGGATTTCGAAAACAGGGGTTTTGGTTTAGCGGAAAATAAATCAAGTTTTAGTTGTAATTATAAAAGTTCAAATTTTTAGTGATTTTTAAAATGATGCAAAAAAACACGGGTTTTACATATACTATCGAGCGGAAACATCACAGCTCGGGAGGAACAGCAGGCCACCGCAGCCAGCCCTGTGGCTCGATGCCGTCTTCTCTCGATGCATACTCGAGCCGGATCCAGAACAACAGGCCGCCGCAGCCATCATTGGGGTTGGTGCGAGCCCCTGTCTGGAAATTTACCGCGACTTGGACCTCCAAAATTTGGCTAAGTATATGATTTTACCAAAATTTGCTATGCCTTGGACCAAACCGACTGGAAATTTGCTATGCCTTGGACCAAGCCATTTGGAGCTAAGTATAGGATTTTACCATATCTTAGACCAAGCCATTTTTGGGTGTCAACATATGCTCCAAAACCATATATAGCGGAGCAATCAATCTCATGCACACAACTTAACATGCTATGTGGTTAAGGCAACAAGTATAAATCTGACCGTTTTGGTTTCATAACAATAATTTTTTTTTTTCATTTGCCTGAACAATTAACATCTCGGCAGTAATGTCTAAATTCACCCTGTCCTAGGGCCTCTCGTTCCTAGCGTCAACACACTACAACAGATCTGATCTTCCATGTCGGCATCATTAGTGCCCGATTTTAAAAAACTAAAAGTCATTGTTGGCAAACACTCCAATACATATTCACTATATATAAGCGGTGAGATTGGCATACTCTCCAAAATCATTTTTTGCAAACACTCCAATGCATTTTTGGTTGAGCACCTAGGACATTAATCTATCCTCTCTGCTTCCTATACCTGTGACTTATGCTTGTATTCATGTCCTTGTATGTATGCACTATATATAGGAGGTGAGGATGAAATACTCTTCTCGGGTTTGCGAGACATTAATAAATTAAATGTTAATCCTCTTTCCGGATGCACTATATAGAGGAGGTGAGGCTGAAGTGTTTATTTATTTGTAACCAGAGATTTTGTCCTCTTTCCGGATCTCCTGCGTGCTTTAAATAGTTGCATTAGCTACTGTTAGTCCTTTCTCCTCTCAGTATTGCCTGGCCCTCTGCATATATATAGCAGAATCATCCCCTATCCTATGCATGGATCATAGGCATTTGTTTACAATTCCATCTGGTATAGGCTTGGCTGTCCAAGTTTGGTTATTATGGGAATGGGACGCATCATGGAAATAGGCGACAGGGTAACGAAGAAATGCTGGTCTGTTCCTGATTCAATGGTCTACTACAGATGTGGGCCTTGGCTAGAGGTTGAGAATACACGGACACCCGTATTGCCCATACGAATTAACATCTTGGAAAATTCATGGTTTAGAAGACTTGAGTGAGCCATTAGAGGAGAAGTTTGTTGGCTGGCCAAGGTTTAGGGCAAGGCATTGGAGACACACAGAGGTACAACTGGCCAGACAAGTCCATTAGCTCCATGCAAGAACTGTCCAAACAAGTCCACTCTTCCCAAAAAGCAGTAAGAATTCCATGTGCTGGTTATTGTCTGGTTCTTTTGTTTCTCAACAAATAAGAATTAATTTTTTGTCTTGATCTTTCTTAGATTTGAGAGCAATGATATATCCGAAAGTGAGATGTTGGATTTGTTAGTCGCATGATCTATCCCATCTACCACACTAGCTAGCCAAACAAAGTACATACTACGCCATTCCATTATTTGATATATAGGAGTCAGAGCTAGCTCGGCACGATGAGCAGCATATGGAGGAGGACTTCAGCCTTCTCCTGGTGCCTCTCTTTCTCAGTATCACTTGTTTAGTCTGAACTATATACAAGCAGTGCCCTCAACAACATATAATTGTGTCACAATGCTCACCCACAGGCAATCGATACGTCTTGAGATGGCGAGCGTAGCTGATATCATTGCGTCGTCTGATTGATTTTGTCTGAGAGGGCTGAGCATGGACTGGATGTGTTAACAAGAATGAAAGGTTGGGTGGTAGGGAGAGGAACTGAGGCTGCTTTAGGGATCTGGCCTTTTATTCAGGTCCAGATGTCCAGATTTTAGCAATTCTGCATATCATTAAGTGTCACATCATTAATAAGCAGCAAATGTCAGTTCCAATACGCATATCGCAGTTGTTAAAATGTTCCTTACACAACCCCTCTTTTTCTCTTTGCTCATGCATGTGTCTTCATTTTATAATAAAAATCCATTCTCCAATACCCACCACCGTTATAAATCTAGCAAAGTCTCTTTGCTCATGAAGTATCACATCATTAATAAGCGGCAAAATTGAAGTAAAGAAATGTTGTGCATGATGGACTTGCATCGGTAATGATGGGGGTTTATCCTCAAAACACGAATCTAGCTCCCTCTGTGCGTGTCTGTTAACTTATAAAGCTGTTCTCTGTGTATATCCTTCAACATATAATACACAACGTAAACACATAAAGGTAACATCTATTAAAAACAAAAACAAATGATGATATTAGTACGTGGACGCAGTCGCATCACAAGAGATGGGACAGTTTATGGTGTGCCGCATTGAGCCTAGTCACTACCGACAAGTACCATATAACGAACAATTTGCCATA
Source organism: Hyparrhenia diplandra (assembly GCA_015847255.1). NCBI lineage: Eukaryota > Viridiplantae > Streptophyta > Magnoliopsida > Poales > Poaceae > Hyparrhenia > Hyparrhenia diplandra. Next base: position 848,100 of record JADLZK010013348.1, read on the forward strand.
TTTAAATGTAAACACAGAGCTACTGTTTCATATTTAAGTGTAAGCACATAGCTGCTGTTTCATATTTACTCACGTGCACCCTGCTCATATAGTGTATACGCACAGCTGCACAAGTCGTTTTTAGTATCGTCTCAGCCTTGCCCATTGATAAGGCATCTATAGGAGTCTCTTCCTTCCACACATCGATTTTACACCCTACATCGATTAAGGAAGATCTGTAGTGCTTCCTATACATGAATCACTATTGTAGGAATGGGAGACATCACGGAAAAGGTGTGCCAGAATAATTGCTCGGCACAAGGGTAGCACACACGGATGATCTGTCGTAATGATGACCCAATCACTGCCATGGCCTCGGCACACACGAACTCGTTGCTGGCTTCCTGACATATAATGTAAATGATGCTTCCTTGTCCAGACACAGTGCACAAGGCACAGGATATGTTATGTTGTCACTCATGTTGCTGCACATACAATGGCTCGCATGTACATGGCTTCGCACATCACTCCAGTGACTTAAGTTGGCTTCAACCAAATGATTCATGGCCCTCTCTTGCAGTCAGCTGAGGTGTAAAACACATAATGTAGTGTACTAGCGATTTGCCCAGATAGTATCAATGAACCCCATGCAGTTGTGGATTAATGTGGGGAGCGGCTGGCCATGGGACTTGTTACAAAGAACAGAGTGCCACTACTCCAGATTATGGTCATGTTTGCTCTTGCTATTTGCTTTTAAATAACATGATCATCGTGAAATTTATTGATCAGGATCCAATAGACATGTTTAGCAACGAACAGTTCAAAGGCTAATTTTCATTTAGAGCAACAGACCAGGTCGGACAGTTCAAATAACATGATCAGTCTGGGTACTTTTAAACCAATAACCGGAAACCGAACTGAACTGAAATTTCGGTTTGGCTTTGGTTTCTAGTTTTGAGAAGATTGGTAATCGGCTCGGTGTTCAGTTTGTACGCAAAAGCGAACCATAAACCGAAAACACCGAACATTCTTCGACCGGTAGGTGTCTGTGCCCACTGTCGCTCTCCCCGTCCTTCTCCTCTCAGCAAGCAGCAGCCCAACTTAGCCGAATTAACAGCCCACTCCACCAGACCACCACTCCCCCACGCAAGAAAGAGCAGCTAACAGAACTCACCCAAACCCTACCATGCAACAGAACACACGTGGCTGCGTGGAGATAGCAGCGGCACCACGACTGCCACGCGAGTGTGGAGCGGCGGTGGGTGGGCGCCGCACCACACGCCGGCAAGAGAGCAGCGAGCTGCGCCCGCGCGGCAGAGTGGAGCAGCAAGCGGCGGGCCTACGCGGGTGTGGCGGTGGCTGGCGGCTGCTAGCTCCCTACGCCGCTGGCGGCAGCGGCGGCTGCGAGCAGCGGAGCTGGGCGAGCTGGCGGGGGCGAGTGCCCCACGCCGCGAGCAAGCAGTGCAGCGAGCAGGGAGGGAGCTGCACAACGGAGGTAGGAGGCCGCGGGCGGTGCGGCTGCGTTTGTGATCCGCGAGTGGATGAGCATGTTAATTAGTAGGAAAAACTCCATTTTCTCGGTTTAAACCGAAAAAACGAAGTAGAAACCGAAACCGAAGTCATCAGGTTTGTACTTTCAAAACAACCGATCAGGTGTTTATTGTTGAAATCCGAATTTTTACGTAAAACCGAGCAAACCGAACCCGAAATCTTGGTATAACCGAATGCCCAGGCTATCAGACCTCCTGCTGCCGTCAGAGTGACAAATATTGATTTAAAAACAAAGGTATCCAAATTAGTAAATTTAAATTTTTGTATGATTTTAGGCGGTGACATCGTTCTAATGTACGGATATAATTTTATTTCAAATAATCTTAGATAGAGACACACCAGTAACAAAATGATTTTGCGTGATAATGCAAAATATTTTTCTGTGACAGGCACACTGTTTGCCCACCACGGTTAATGCCCCATCAGACATTTTTTTATTTTCCGTGGTGGGCAAAAGTGCCTGCCAACAAAAGTTGATTTACCATGGTGGGCAACATAAAAGGCCCGCCCCACGGAAAATAAGGACCCAGCTTCCAGCCCTGGCAAAAGCCCATACTCCACATCCTACCGGGCTCATATATAACCAGAAGCTAGGGTTTTCGTTTGCTCATTCACGCCCTCCCTTAGCAGCTGGCCGCAATCCATCTCCCCCCCGCCGCCCACTCGTCTCCCTCTCCTCCCCCACCAAGAGTCTCCACTCCATCATCCTCTCCTCGGCCACACCCTCTGCGCCCCTCCCCTCTACAGACTAAGCGCAATTCTCGGTGGCATGGTTGCGTGGTCGCAGGAGCTGCAGCGGTGACGGATTTAGGCGGGCGGCCCCCTCCGGCCTATCCCTCAACTACGATGTCAGGCGGCGCAGATCCGCCCGCGGCGTGCCCACCTCCCACTCCGGCGGCCAAGCGGCGGGGGTCGGCTGGATCGGCGGCGGCGCGTCCAACTCCTTCCTCTCCGGCGGCCAGGCCACGGATCCCGGGTGGCGCGACCCAATCCTCCCTGTCTAGCAGCCCGGGGCGCGCGCATCTGCAATGGTGGGCCCCTCCGTCCTCTCCGGTGGCCGGGGCGTGGGGGCGACTGGATCGGCGGCAGCAGCGCCACATTGTCGCTCTCCGGCCGCCCGGGGCATGGATCGGCGGTGGCGGCAGCGTCATGTCGAAAAGGGGCGCAAAGGCGTGTAGCTCCATGAATCATGTCTTATGTCCAACACAAAAACGTCTACCATCATCGCCTGCCTAAACTTCGGCAAAGGTCATTGTCACGAGGGTGCTACTTTTCCAAACATTAGGTTCTCGGCGAAGCCTCTTTCGCCAAGGGTATACTTTTGACGAGCACGACCATCGGGCGAAGATAACCTTCGCCGAGTGCTTGTTTCTTCAGGTCTCGGGCGAAACTTTGTACCGTCGACAACGGCTCAGTTTCCTGTAGTGGCTCCCACTACTGATAACCAGTGACATGAAAAACAAATCCCCCAATTTGCTCTTAAGCACCTCTTCCTAACACTCTTGTCCCCTCCAAGAACTGTGCCAGCACTATTCAGAGCACCAGCACAATAGGGTGTGTTGCATCAAGCAGCTCAAAGTCTGGCGGTAGTAGGATTTTCCTGAATACCACCTATTCCCATATTCTGTGCTTTCTGTTCCCTGCTAATAGCAGAAGCATTCTATTTTCTAGATTTCCTTCCTAAGGTATATCGAAGCAGCCATATATAGCAACGTGAAAGAGGCTTGGTTATATAAAAGGTCGGCAGCCTGGGAGGGCAACAATCCATGAGTAAATAAGTAATGTTATCAATAATGGCTGGAAACCATAATACAAACATGTAAGACTTAAGATAACAGTAGTGGTACATGCACATGTGCTTTTCATGACAATAGCGCATTGCTATCCTAAAGAAGCTGCCTATATAACTAATGAAGCCGTCAGCTCACATCATTGCATGTTTTGCGAACCAGTAGTGGGCTGGGTAGTGGTATGATTTTTCTCTATCACAGCCAGCTGAATTACTGCCTTACTCGCACAGTTCGCTATTTGCCAAAAAAAAAAAAAAAAAAAAAAAAAAAAAAAAAAACTACAACCATTGTCGAACAGCTATCGCGGCCACAAGCCTGGTAATTCATCCTTGTTTTGATATCAAGCGTTGGTCAGCTCTCTTGGCCGCTCCACATGTAGAAGGTTGTGAAATTTCGTTTATTTTGGGTGGGCCAAATTCCACACGGGTGGTGCTGAAGACCCCGTCAATGTTTTGGCTGTCTTCGCCTCTGCTGGACGCTGGTCACACAGTATCACCACACGGAAAAAACGCTACCACACTTGTTGTGTCATCCTCCTCAATGGCCATGGTGCTTTCATCAAGCACTTTTATTACCTTTTCTAATGGTGGTGCAATGTGTAAAGGAGATATGCAAGAATCCACACTCTGTATTCAGGAGCTTGTGGTGTATATCGGGATTACAAGAGCAGAATGAATGGCTGACCACGCAGGGCGCCATCACTGCATGAGTAGTGATCGTGGTCACCAAGTGGTATAAAGCCGTTCTAGGTAGTACCTAAATATAGCACTCAACACAATGATTTGGTTCCTATACATTATATTTTTGCTCCCTAGTTACATGTGGCAGCCAAGTCTCACAAACGACTGTTGCTCCTTTGCCTGCGTCTTTGCGACCTACATAGCACACTGAGCAACGATGTGAGCAGCATATCAAGGTGGGACTTGAGCCTTCTCCTAGTGCCTCTCTTTCTTAACAACACTCTGTGGAATCAGTGCCATGAAGCAGTTGAATGGATGCATGAATCCTGCTGCTATATATAAGTTTAGCATAGATGCATACATTTGTCAAGAAGCATAGTGGCTCTCTGGGAGCGCTACTATATATGCTGTTGTGCAGGATTCAATATGGGCTTTGGGCGATTATTGATTTGCAGGGGGTTTGGCACAGCCGAATACACTACCTGTTCAAGGGAGCCCTACTGGACGTACCGACTTTGCTGCTGATATCAGACACTTAAAACTAAACTATTCAACTATAAGAATAATAACACAGAAGCCATCAATTTGTTTAGGATAAGGAACACCAAAATCAAGAAGACAAAGCATGCATGTTTGGTTGAGCACCTAGGACATTAATCTATCCTCTCCGCTTCCTTGTATATATTCTCTATATATAGGAGGTGCGGATAACATACTCTGCTCATGGTGGCCAGACATCTATAAATAGAATTTATACACTGGATATACACACACCTAAAAATTCAAAGTGCTTATTTTATTTCTATGCAGAGCTTTTGTCCTCTTTCCCCTTCACCTGCACGTGTTTTATGTAGTTGCATTATCTAGTATATTACTCCTTTGTCTTCTTTCTATTGCCCGGCCCTTTGCATATCTATATATATAGGAGACTGATCCCCTGCCCTATGAATCGATCATACACCTTTGTTTACCATTCCATCCGGTAGGCTTGTCTGTACAAGTTTGGTCATTGAGGGAATGGGACGCATCACAGAAATAGATGACAGTGGAATTTAGAAATCTTGTTATGTTCCTGATTCATTGGTATACCACAGAAATGGATCTTGGCTAGAGGATGAGATTACACTGACAACCGTCTTGCGCAGTCGTGCTGATATCCTTGAGAATTCGTGGTTCAGATGACTTGAGTCAGCCATCAGAGTAGAGATTTGTTGGCTTGCCAAGTTTGTCAGTGTAATCCGAGACATGCTGTCGAGCTGGACAGAACTCATCAGTACTGTGCTAACAAGGTGGAAGGCCCGAATGCCAATATTGGGCACCACATAGTGCTCTGCCTAGAGTCCATGCTGTGGGTGTGTGACACCTACTTTCCAGTGTTCATATATGCTCTAGCCACAGCAAGGTATGCAAGATGGACAAAGGGAATGCACATCAGCACAAGTGTAAAAAAAAGGGTGAAAAAAGTAACTAATTCCGTTCTTTTTCTATATACAAAATTAAATAGTTGCTACTAATGAAAAACATTCTGTGATCAAGACCAACCAATTGCACTGCTTCTTTTGATGCTGCTGATGATGTAAATTTGCATGTTATCCTAAGAGTGTCTGGTTAAGGCTGAGATGGCTCTGTTAACTGCTCTTGATCTCTTTGGCTCTTGCTAGCATGGTTCCTCCTGCACAGGAGGTCAAGCGCATAGTCAGATTACCGGGTGCTAATATGTGGAGCTGTCCTTCTTTTAGCTTTCTTAGCCCTGTCTAGTCTGGTTGCTATTTCTGAAACACCTATTTCATGTTGTATTTCCACTCTTTTGATTGGGAATGGGGAGTCCGCGTATCTAAAAAAGATACCAACCTATAGCCTGGTTCACAGCAGGCGATTGATGTGGCATGAGATGAGCAAAAATAATCGCCTTGCTTCTCTAGTCCTCTGGTTTGCTGGTCGCGGCATTTTTTGAAGGACGATGCAGTCGCGGTGGTACGGTCGCGTACTAACGTCCTCATTGTGTTGTTCCGTTTTTAAGTAGTTTCCATTCATGAAAAACTAAATGTGAATTGGTGACAGCACGTTGCGAGAGGCTAAGCCACATTATGACCTTGATGCATGAACGTGTCAAAAATTTGTTGCAAAGTTTTAGTACATTGAGACCTCCTTCATTAAGATGCATGATTTGTCCCCTATGTGTGTGAAAACCTTCTGCTTCCCAATTTTAGTCTCTAAACTTTTATATTGGTCAAATGTTTTCTACGAAACAAGTCACAAGATGTCCATCCTCGCAAAAAAAAATAATAATAATAATCACACCATACTTTTAATCGATTCAGTGTGTTAGAACATTTACAGTGTCCATGCTATAGCCACAGCAAGGTATTTCACTTAGACGCGGGAAGATCACCTCTCTATCATTCGCCCCCATGGCTCTTGCTTACCTCATTCACTCCTTCCCACCTCCGCGTCAGGAACTTGACGTGACGTTGTTATCAAAAATCCCTGACCACCCACAAAAAAAGCAGTAGCAGCATATTCCTGCATGCCTCCTATTTCTAAAATGTGCTTGACTCCCCAAATAGCATTTGGCCATATATATGCTATTTGAATTCCCAACATATTTTTAGGACACAGAAATAGGTGAAGTAGTGGTGCATATATACAATGGGAGCTTGACGGCGAAGGTAACTAGCTCTCAATACATGAGGACAGGCGTATACACTACTGCAGGTGGTTTTCATGTCAACAGCGCAGCTTTTTTCTCTTTATTAGTAAGAAATTAATTATCCATAGTCTGAGAAGCTGTTGTTGTCGGATATAATAATATATGATGACAAAAGCCACCAAGTGTTATAAATAACACAGGATATACTCGGTTTGGGGCCTGTTTGGATCAGTTTTGGATTCTTAAAAACCAGTTTTGCCTCCAGTTTGTAAAATATGGATTCTGAGAAAAGCTAGTGGGGTAATATGGCTTCATTTGTTTATCTATAATTCACAAAAACTAGCAAAAGCTATGTATCAATAGATTTCTAGCTCTTAATATCCCGACAAAATTTAACAGAACAATTTGGATTTTTGGATCCCACCCAGCTTCTCAAAGCTAGGAGCACACCGTGGAGCGTGGGTCTCTGGGCCACGGTGGCAGTGGGTCCCTAGGCTGCGGTTCCAGATCTAGCGAGGATCGATGAGCAGGCACACATCCATGGTAGATCCGGGGAGGCCGACCTCCCCTGGTACCCGATGAACTATACTGCGGCGGTTTGACGAGGGCAAAATCCCAGTGTCGGATCTGGCGAAGAGGATCTCACGGTAGTGAATACTGATATTTTTTATATATAATTAAATAAATTTGAGACACTAAACCACGACAAATACTATCCGAGCTTGTGGAATCCATCGAGCTGTGGTGGCGTCTCCGCAAGGAAGAGCCCACCGCACTGGATCCGGCAAGGAGGACCTCCCTTGTAGCATATCCCACGAGGATGAGATCCCCAACAGTGGATCCGGTGAGCTATGGTGGTTGTGGCTCCATGATGGGCACATCGGGCCCGTGGATGGGCTTAATGAGCCTATGACGTTTTTCTCTCTCTCTTTTTTGTTTTTTCTCTGTAGGATTTGCGAAGACAGGCAAAGCCAACCTCCTCCATTAGTGTTCCATTAATTGCCATGGTTGCGTTTACCTCCTTCCGAAATATAAATCAATTGCTTCCAATAATCATTCTGCAGTGGTGAATACTGATATTTTTTATATATAATTAATTAAACTTGAGATACTGAACCACGACAAATGCTAGAATTGCATGTTTTCATGGACATACGGAGTAGCAGGTTCTCTAGCCGAGCTTGTGGAATGCAGAGTCCGCGGGCTCCTGCGGCTTCAGAATGCTTCTTCTACAGGATGATAAATGGTCGCACATACTTGTTGCCGGATCATGCTGGCCGCCAGCAGACTGGCCTGCTTTCATCCCTACTGTTTTGTCACCTGGAGGATCCTGCCCTATTGCTCCACCTGGCACTGATAAAACATCCCACACACGGATGCATTAGCTTTTTTCTGGTGCCTCTCCTTCTCAGTACCATGTATATATTCTTTGTAGAAGTAGTGCCATCATCACCCACAAACACAAACATATATATATTCATGGATTTACCAAAAAAATGTCTTGCTTGTAGCCATTGCATTCATTCATTTGGCGCTGATATAAAGGCTGGGCACCTGGATATCTATTATTGTTCAGTTTATTAGGCAATACTTGTTCACAGCAGCTCATGCCAAATTATTACTAATGCGGACCAAAACCATAGCAAAAGTTGGTAAGACATTCAACAGTTCCCAATTTAGCAAAGGATTGTGCATCCACCGAGAGTCAAACCCAAAATGAAACATCAGAGTCAGTGCTAACTACATATTTGATGCTATCATTTTTTATACTAATATGTACAGATGTCGCAATTAGTATTTTGACTCATAAACAAGCACTACAACATCGATACAGGGCATGTCTCCACCCAAGTTTCAAATAATTCGAAAATTTGAAATTAAAAATTTGATGACTACAAATAAATATACCATGTCTTGCATTAGCTTGTACCATGTAGTTCTGCAAATGTAAATAGTAATTAAGCACTTCACATTAATAATAGTCAACAAATATAGCAGTTACGTGTAGGACATTGTCATCATAAAAACAAATAATCCTTCAGTTTCACATTCCTCAAGTGCTTGACACCCCAAATCACATCTTCAACTTCCTTGACCGAGGATCTGCATTTGACCACTATGACTGGTCAACAAATTAATTCGTTGTGTGCTGGTTATTGCGAATTGCACATAAGAAAAACAGATGCCTTCATATATATATCTCATTAAGAGAAATTATCTGGGTCTTTTGTTTGCGAACAGCAGAAATTGAATGTTCTGATATCATGATATTGAACTTGCAGCGACATGATCCAACCGGTTTGACAAGGTTGCCAAACAAAACTATACAACACCATGCCATTATTAGCTTGTATGTGCTACTGGATACCATCGTGAGCAGCACATTGACTGGAGGACTCACTGCAAGACTTCAGTTTTCTCCTGGTGCCTCTCCTTCTCAATAAAAACCTCTGCTGTCTCTACATGTGGTGCCATCATCAACACTACATATTCATGGAATTCTAGGCAGACTTAAAAAAAAGTGCTTCATGCCATCGCTCCCTTTCATATGCATATTTGTGTAATTCTGTCAGCTGTTGAATGGATGAGGAGTTGGGAGCTGCTATATTGGCTAGCCATTCCACCATTTAAAGTTCTAGAATTTATTGGGCAGTACATGGATGTTCACAGTAACTGAACCGAAATTATTAGTCTGGATGTGGAACTACTGCTCGGCAGAAACTGATAAAGCCACTATATAACTGCGACGTACAGCTTGAAAGCTTCTACATATACAGGTCCGAATGTAGTAGATAAAATGGTCGATTCTGTTCTTTTTGAAAATGTAATAAGTGTTCTCTTTTCAATTTTCAGAAAACAAAGACAATTGGAAGCAGCTACGACCAAATATTAGTATGTGATAAAGGGTGTCATTGCTGCCAATAGAGCTCATTATTACTGGGTTTATGGTCAGTACTCTTGGCTCAAATGTGTAGTTGCTTGTTGTAGTTTGTTACATGATACATCCATTAGGTTCTTGGTCTCCAATCTGTGTGATTAGCAAACTAATAAAGGTCTCATGTACTGAGCACCCAGGCCTCTCACAGATCCAATTAAGGTGTGCTTGAGTTCAGACTTAGATCAACTAATAACACCTTATCATTTTTTGAATATCAGATCCATAAGCTTGCATATTTTTTTTTTTTAGCATGTATTTAAAATTTAAATCCTGCTCAACTAAGAATATACTCTTAGATACACACGCCTATCTATATATCTTGACATGCTCAACCATCGATTCATGTCCATAGTTGTATATTTATCTATTCGACAGTGTCAATTTTGCAGCAATAAAATATTACTAATTAGTTATGTATCCATTTTCAGATGGGTCAAATTACAAAAAGAAAACCTCTACTGTATGTATGCACTTACAAATAAACTATTCGAGGTTACAAATAATAACACAAAAGCCATCAATGTGCTTATGATGTGGAACACCGAAATCTGGTGCATAGGAAAGCATGTTTGAATGAGTGCCTGCCTGGTGAATCTTGTGTCTACAAAATCGTAGATGTGTAAAATTGGACCCGTAGAGATGATATCTGCACTGGGTTCTGTGTCATATATGGGTAGGTTAATACTTGATACTAATATGATACTTGATACTAATAAAGAACATCACGTGATTAGTACTAGCCAGCCAGATGAACAACAGATCTAATGATTACTTAGCGTATTGAACAACATACTGTTAATTTGAGCGCCATATATTACAGGAGACATGATAACGTTGCAAACTTCTTGCAGCATAAGTTGCATATATATGAACAACAGATCTAATTTGCATATGCACAACTTCTCAGACCAGGAAAACAGATTAGCACGAGAGTGTGACCGCATTGGCGCAGAGCTGTGCTGGGCATGGGTACAGTGGAAACAAAGGCGATCAAGACGTGAACGCCAAGGTCTGGAACCTCAGTGCTACTCTTTATGGTGGAGTGTAAATGCTCAAACCACATAATAGTGGCTGCAGGCGCAGGCCATCCAGCAAATGAAGAACTATATATATACTCACACCACGCTGTGGTTCTCTCTCTCAGGAAGACTGTGGAGGTGAGGTTCTTAGCTCATCATATAAACAGCCTGTAACCTGTTGGTTCAAGTGAACTTGTTGTTGTCCCGGTTAGTAGTCTTGATCGTTGCATAGTTGTTGTATATTCTTTTCTGAGGTAAAAGTTGTTGTACATTATATTGTACAATCACTTGTATACTCATAGCGATGACTCAGGCCTTTGCAAATACAGGCATCTGTGTCATCAATTGCCACAAATAACATTGTGGTTCAAATAGATCAGAATGGGAGGAATCAGGAAAGCAGAGTAGGCTATGTGGTCCACTTGCCGAGGTCATATTTCGCGAAATCAAATTCTATAAGATGACCTTGTTGATCTGAGAAGTTGTGCATATGCAACTCATGATCATAAAGTCTGATACCGGAGACATGATAACCTTGCAAACACCCTGTAAGCACTTGGTTCAAATTAACTAGTCTTTCGGTCCAATTAACAGCATGTGAATCTCCTGTTGCAGCATTACTTCTACAAACGTATACTGCTAGTGCTAGGTGAAAACCTTTTTCTTTGCAAATACATACAGTTGCCACATCAACCACTATAGATGACATTATGGTTCAAATCGATAATTGGCTTCAAGTGGCATAAGGAAATTAGAGTGGAAAAAAATGATTGTTCTCTTGGTGGGGTCATTTTTGAGGAAAACACATTGGACATGATAGAGTGGGCAAAATGATGGTTTAATAATGCTCAAAGCATTAATGTTTTATCAAACAAGCTGTAGATGCACTCCTGCCATGTCCGAGTAAGGCAACAAGATAACCGTCTTCCTACCTTGCTTGTGGACCCCGGAATGTGTCTAGCCAGGGTTTTGTCATATTTTGTGACAATAATTTTCTTGTCAATTTTCCAGAACATAAATATATATAACATGGATATCTGTTATGCCAAAATTTCTTTTAAAATTATATTTATACATATTTTTATTCCATTCAAACGAACTGCTTTAAAATTTGTGGTATGTAAATGATCATGTTAGATTAAACCATGTCTGTTTCCATTACATTCAAAATAGATCTATCCCATGGTGACATCGTGTTTTCTATGAATTGGCAATTACTATTAATTCATGGACAGGATTGTAAAATCGATGTTTGCAAGAATTTGAACATTTTGGAAACAATTTGAACAATTTGAATGAAAGATACAATATGCCCTAAGTTGAAGTTTTGGGAGATTTATTGTTGCAAAACATGTGTGGTCACCGAGCACATTAAAAAGGGGACTAGATGGGAGGAGTGGACATGTGCTCTGTTTTGCGAGCAACTGAAAGGCTTGCCCGACTTCTTATATGCTTTGGTTTGTCTTAGTAATAGTCCGGTTTAGGTTGTTGTTAAAAAGTACGGCATAATAACCTGAATAAATGAGAAGTGCACTGATGCTCAGTCTATATATTTCAGTTCCAAATGCATGACTGTAATTCCAAAAACTGATGGTTCGATGTGGGAACGGTAGAAGCCTGCATTTAATAGCTAGAGAGTAGGGTATTTTATTTCTGGTATGCTCCTGAAGATATGGCATTGAGATGGAGAGGCATGTGGAAAAGACAAAAGCCGCATCCATATGCAGCTCACACGCCGTCTGAGTTGATTATTACAGAGGTTGTGTGATTGTCTTTGCCTGTTTTCAAATCTTAGATTCAGTATTCCCGAAATTTGTTCAAATAATTGATGTGACAGGATTTATGCACATTCTTAACTTAGTAGCCATGCTACCTGAGCAAGGCAGCTGGAACCAAACCCATGTTGAAAAATTATGCATAGTGACTCTGCTTCCTATAATTATGGTTGTTTAGATGACCGAGGAAGGCTCGGTTGGTGAGCTGTAATCGGGCGTGTGAGAAATCCATCCGAAGTTCTATTCCAGATCAATTCGCGGCGCCTCCACGGTCATCGGTGCCCAGGATTTTTCTGGGGTTTCTTCCTGGCCTCGCACAGATGGACTACAACCGTCACATGTCCCAGTCGTTTTCTGTTAAGTCCTGTGTATATGTCAAAGCATAATTTGAATGTCAACCCGAAGCATCACTTGACCCATCGTACTTCCATAAGGAGTAGTCCCCTTGGAGTTTTGGGAAACAAAGTCATAGGAAAATCCAAATTTCGTCCTATGAAAACAATTTTGACCACCTCAAATTTCTTCCAGAAGTAGTCATCATTTTCTTCTTAGTTTTCAACATATTGATTAAGAAAAAGGATAGTATCTAGATGTTACTGAAGAGGACAAGCTGTTCTTGTTTTCTTTTCTTTTGACCACTCAAGATTATACACCTTTTATACTGCTTGCCCCATCATAATCTGCATCATCTATTCTTTGGCTTTGCTTTTTGACAAAGATGCTTTGACAATTTACTACATCAGTGCCCATCCGTATATTATTAATAGGATGAGCTTTAATATCACATTGTTATACACGTCTTTCTTTTTCAAACCACAATCTTCACTCCGAGGCCACCACCACCGAGTCCAAGATGAGGCGGTTATTGATCATGGACGCCTTCACTACAGCTGTTGTTGTGGATCTAAGCGCCAGCGAGGGATAGAGCTCCCACTGCCACACCGCGCTTTGCCCACAAGGCCGCTCCACCATGCCACAGGGGAGAGTGGAGGGAGTGAGTAGTGAGGAGTGCGAGCTAGGTGAGGGAGAGAGACTGGGTGGAGTGAGTAGTGAGAAACAACTGTAGGGAGTGGGGGGTCATGTCGTGCCACTGAATGAGGGGTGAGGGAGAGGAGGTGAGAGAGCTGAAATCGCCTCATTTTCACCAAGCACTGGGCTCGGGCATGTTTAACATATAGTGTGGGCATGGTATTGGGCTATTTGGGCTCCTATCATTGCAAGGTTTGGCCACGATTAATATGGCTAATTTTAGAGGCTGTCTTTTTATAAAGCTCACCTTTGTTAATGGATTTTAGGTGACACTTATTTTTTAACTGTCTCTATAAATCGATTTTGCTAGGCGGTTTCCACGACTGCCTCAGTTAAAAAAAAAATGACTGCCTTGGTTAGTTCGAGTCAAGAACCGAGGCAGTTCAAAATCCTGCCTAGCCGCCGCCCGAGACTATTTTCAATATGTTCGGCGGTTCAAAACCTCCGTTAATAAGATTTTTTGTGTAGTAGTCAACGCTACGGCATTGGATCTGTGGGACGGACAATCCCCTACGGGGTATAGTGATTCACCAGGTGGTGGATCAAGAAAAACTGACGTGTCTTATAACTTGAGGAACTACTTTTTGTTTTTGAGATGAGGTGTCATTTACAATTATTTTGTCCAGAAACTATACGTGTTATTCACGAAAAAGGAGAAATCATGGGCAGTACATTTGGACCTTTAATTTCTCATATAAATGTCACCAATTGCTAAAAATCAAGATGGTGTCTATCTTACATATGTGATGAAATTCCATATAAACGACTAATTGATGCACAATGTCTTCTCTATAGCTGATGTAGCTTAAGTCATTGCGATTGGTAAGGGTTGTTCATGCTTACAGTACATTTTCCTCCTGTAGATCCCAGCCAAGCACACTTCCAAAGCTTTTCCTACCGCTGGATGCCTGAGTCTGCCAGCACGTACACACCTGTGCTCATGAGTCGCTGTTGGCCGGTGCTCACCTTTGCGCACTGGTGGAGGCTAGAGTTCGGCAATTGCACGAACTGAAGGTATAAGGCTTCATCTCGTCAGTTCTCAAAACAAGTATCAAAACCCCTACATCAGCTTCTAACTCTCAGTGCATTTTTCCTGTTGTCACCCAGTCCTAACCTCCATTTTAATCGTTGTTTGAACCATCAGTAAATAAACAGGGCCAGCTTACAACAGCGATGGATACATCCAAATGATGTCTAGAATCATATCCTCATCTATGTCGTGAGACTGGCAAACAGTATCAACAATAGCTAGTGGTGATGCAGGGGGCTGCCATAGGCTGGAGTACTATATATAGGCTGGGGGCTGCTAGCTGGTACACGAATCTATAATGCAGCAATTTTTAAGTTGTTGTAAACAGAGGGAGCAAGAAACAAATATTAGCGGTATTTGCTTGCAAGTCGCTCTGTACAAAATTAAAGACATGCCAAAACATCTGGAGACTCTCCACAAAAACAGTGCTATATATACAGGTGTGCACTAGTCATAGGGAGTGCAGTAGATTGGAGTGCTTAGCTTCCTGTTCTGTGTTGGGCACCATACAAATTAAGATGCATTTACTGAAGTATGCATTCATAATTTCACATGATTAATTATTCTGTTGTAAGGTCAATGGCTGACAAAACATTTGGCACAGGCAAACCACCGGTTCCTCGGAAGCACTGCTACTCATCTCATGATCTGATAATGAATCGATAATCCATGCATGAGGAACTTTTTATATATGGCAAAATGTTCAAAAAATCTTTATCTTATGAGGCAACATTGGCACAATTTTTAGTCGTATGAAAATATTTATCTTCTGAGGCAAAATGTTGTTAGAACATCTCGGTAACTGGTGTGTGCTGCTGCACCAAATTATTTAATTGTTGCTTTGTGTTTTTGTCGTCCAAGCCACTGAAAATGCCTCCACAGATATTGGTGTTCCTCGTTCCCCTACCCTCCTAGTAGACAGTTTTCCTCGCACATGGACTTCTTGTTGTGAGGAAGATTCTGTTATGACATAATGTCCAAGAGGATATCTCCTGTAAAGGCTGGAACACGATCTCTGTTATGACACTGCCATTTGGCAGTACGACAACGGGGCACAAGAAAAATCAATAACATGAAAATTGAAGCAGAATATGAAACAGATCCTGTCACGGCCTCATGCACAGTTTTAGTTGCATGGATTGGTTGCCAGCATCAACATAGAAGACATCTAGCAAGACACTGCATACGTGAGGATTCTATCAAGTAGTTGAATTTTGTGGATGCCACATATTCCCAAACCTTGTTTCTTCCCTCCCGGCCCTAAAATAACTCCATCCACAATTATATATCATGTTTTTAGTCCACTCATTTTAAAAAGCCCATCTGGGATGAAGACGCAGATATATAAACGGAGCTAGCTGAAATGGACAGATAGCTATCTTTAATGTGAGTAATGATGAAAAGTTAAGTGAACGAACATTTTGTGGTGCACATGGTTTTCATGGAGAGGGAGATGCTATTCCTAAAGTCTTTGTTGTGCTGGCTAACTCGCACCAACATTAATAAAGTATATTTGCCGGAAAATATTAAGAGATAACCATAACCCATCCAAATTTATTGTCAACCAGAGATACATGTGGGGAACTATCTCGGCACCAGGAATTGCCAGAAGGTTTCAATATATATGCTGAGTCATAAAACTTGATGCTTATTTATGGCCCTGTTGACATCTACAAATTTTTTAATAAATATGAAAGACCTGATTAATTCGAGATTATACAATAATCATGAATCATGAATCTACCGCCTGAAATGAAGAGCTTTTACTTCGATCATGATCTGCCTACGTGGGTCATCACCCCTTTCTAACAGATTTAACCAAGAGACGGATGAGTGAACCGGATCAGCATGCAACAGGTGAGCCTCAACTAATCAGAGGAGGGGGTCAGGACACAACAGGTGAACCATGTCGTGCCTTACCTGCATGAGTCACAAGGAGGCACATTGTTGTGGCCGCACTAGATCCTTGCGAAGCCGCCGCCCCTGCTTATGGTCACGCCTTCACTACGAAACCACCACCGCTGAGTCCGGGGAGGATGGGTTAGGTCTAGGCCATAGTTGCGTTCACTGTAGTAGTTGTTGTGGATTTAAGCACCATTAACTGACAGCTCCCGCTGCCACACCGCGATTCGCCCAGGAGGCCGCTCCACCACGCCATAGAGAGAGTTGATGAACAAGACTGCTGGGGGTGAGTAGTCCAGAACAGGCGTAGGGGACAGGGGTCGTGCCGCACAAGTAAATGAGGGATGAGGGGGAGGAAGTGAGGGAGCTGAGACCACCATATTTTCGTCGCTACTGGGCTCGGCCATGTTTAATATATAGTGTGGGCACGGTATTGCGCAGCTTTGTTCTTTTATCAGAGCTAGGCTCAGCCACGGTTAATTGAGGCAGGCCATATAAGTGCCCTCTTCGGTTAAAAGGGGTATTTTTAGAGGCTGTATTTTTATAAGGCTCGCCTATGTTAATGGATTTTAGGCGCGGCACTTATTTTTTATCCGTCTCTGTAAATCGATTTTGCGAGGAGTTTTCCACGACTGCTTCAGTTAATAAAAATTGATCACCTCAGTTAGTTCGAGACATTAACCGAGACGGTTCAAAATCCTTCCTGACTCTGTGACTGTTTTCAATATGTCACGGCAGTTCAAAAATCTCTGTTAATATGATTTTGTGTAGTAGGGCCTTTGTCAGCCAGGCTTGAGGCGGTTCACCAACTCACCCAGCCATCAATGCTATGGCGATGGATTTGAGGGATCGGCCAATCCCCTCTGTGGGACGGTGGTTAGCCAATGCGGTAGATCAAGAAAATTCACACGTTTAAACTATACATGTATTTCACAAAAGGAGAAATCATTGGCAGTACATTTTGACCTTTAATTTCTCCTATAATATGTCACCAATTGCTAAAAATCAATATGATGGCAAATGCACTTTGAGCACAAATCTGTTGGTGTCTGTTTTATGTCATGAAGTTGCAAATAAATCAACAAATTGTTGCACAATATCTTCTCTATAGCTGCTGTAGCTGAAGTCATTGCTATTGGTTATTTTTCTTCATGCTTACACTTCATTTCCCCTGTAGATCCTGGCCAAGCATACTGCCAAAACCTTTCCTTCCACTGGATACCACACATGAGTCAGCCCGTACATACTCACTTGGGCTCATGAGTCGCTGCTGAGCTGGATTCACAATGGCCTGTGTTCACCATTCCTCATGGTTCTGCACATTCAAAAGCAATTCGAATAAGTTAGAGTTTTGGATCAAAACCACTCAGCACAACAAACCATATGCACCAGCATGTATACTCAAACATCTTTCTACTTCCTATGATAAATTTTAATTTAGTGAAAATATTGTGTTTCCTATAATTTTCATGAGCACAAAAACACATTAATAAATCATTTTATTCTATTTTCAAAAATGCAAAAAATTTGGGGTGTTACATGAATGTTTTGATTAGCATGCTAGCGACTGCAGTTGGTAATTTCAGTCCCAAAAATTTGCATTGTGAAATTACAGGGAATATGAACATACTGATTAGACTTTTAGGTTGCAATGGAAAATTACAGTTGGTATGATTCAAGCGGTAGCCAATTTTGACCAAGCCAACGAATTAATTAAACAATCTGCGGTGGCCAAGGCGGTGGCATGTTGGGTATGCATGGATCCTGATGCAAGTAGGAATTAAGAAATACGTGATCCATCGCTCCCGGCAGTGACAGGTTCCATCAGTCCACTTAGAGCTGCACTCCCATTGGCTACAGGTGCCTCTGGTTGACCGGCTTCATTCTCCTCACAGCTGGCATTAAAACGAAACCGACACAATCACACATACTATGAGCACTGCGAATTGATGGATCTATGTTTATAGCCTTTTCCTGGTGCCTCTCCTTCTCAATGCTATAATTTCTTCATAGAAATGGTGCGAACACACACACCCCAATGTGTTTCATTTTCACCTTACTCGCTATCAATCAAATGCATGCTTGCCACTTTCTCTCATCTAGCCATGACTTGAATGGGTTATGCATTCTTGCATTTGGAACTGACATATAAATATAGGCTGGGCACGTAGAAGTTGGTAAGACTGTCAATAGCTTCTTGAAAACAGAGTACAGACAGGTTGAGTATATATATCGAAGTCTCAGCCGTTGTGTATCAACCCTACACCCGATCGCCTCATCTTGGTATTATATTGGACTATATTACAATCCTGGAATCATTATGCGGTCTGTTATTCAGAAATCATAGGTATACGAATGGGAGGCATCATGGAAACAGAGGACATTGTTCTAATACTGGTCTCATCATAGAAAAAGGTTCCTCGCATGGCTATTCGTAGCAGATTGCAATCCATGGTGTTGAAAAACAGTTGCCTCTCAACTTGAGACAATACCAACAAACCTGCTGTGTAGTCAGGCACATGCCTTCACTGCTCCTTTGTTGGTACTTTCTGGCTGACTTATGAATAGAAGACAAAAAAATATAGTCCCTACTCCAGAGTAGGCACGTGCTCACATATGTCCACACATTAAACATGGCAGTGGGAATGACTGAACTGCTATTTTAAAAATGCTTTACATGTTTGCACCACATATTTGCACATGGCAGTGACAAGGTCATTCTTATTAAAGCTATTTTTACATTTTTTTCTGTATCTCCTAGCATCCTCTATTCCTTTATATATGAATCATAGTAGTGTGAAATGCTTCTGCTTGCTTATCTCTTTCACGTGATGCAGTTTCAGAACATATGAATAGAAAGGAGCCAATCCAACATGGCAGTCTAGACCAGGACTCTGGGCCAGGCAGGAGGTGCTCCCATCCTAGCCATCCACACAAAGGCATTGGATCTAAGGTACCAGTTGATCCCTATGGGGAGGGTGGTTTGCCAAGGCGGTGGATCTGTAAAAGCCGAGACACGTGATAATTTTGAAAGGAGAGAGAGTATTTCCTTGATGTGGAAAACACGATATTTACTTGAGTAACTATGCTTCCTTTCATGAGATGTTGTGTCATTTGCAATTATAGTTTCGAATATATAAGTATATTTCACAACAAGAGAAACCCATTAACCCATTTTATCTTTACTGTACATTCGGTTTGTTCTTAAAACCGGGTGTTACACTAAGCAACACTACTATGGTCTTTAATCTTCTTTGCTAATCTATCTAATGTTGCTTGCAATTGATTCTTTCAGGGACTGAGGTAGTATTTGTTAATGAGCCCGAGACCAGCCTAAGTGTAATTTGAATGTCAACACGAAGCATCACTTGGCCCATCATACTTACAGGAATGTTCTGGATTCCATAAGGAGTGGTCTCCTTTGAGTTTTGTGTGTTAAAAATTTGTCTCCAAAATTTGTCCACTAATCCACATTAATCTCTCACGTAGTCTGGGTTGAATTTTACACAACCTCTCTCTTCTGCCATGCTATTGGATACGTAATCGAAGCAACACTACTATGTTCTTTAATCTTCTTTGCTAATCTATCTAAAGTTGCATGCAATTGATTATTTAAGAGACTGAGGTAGTATTTGTTAATGAGCCCAAAACCAGCCTCAGCGTAATTTGAATGTGAACACGAAGCATCACTTGACCCATCCTACAAACAGGAATGTTCTGGATTCCATGAGGAGTAGTCTCCTTGGAGTTTTGTGAAACAAAGTCATAGGAAAATCTAGATTTCGTCCTCTGAAAACAATTTTGACCACCTCAAATTTCTTCTAGAAGAAGTCATCATTTTCTTCTTAGTTTTCAACATATTGATCAAGAAAAAGGATAGTATCTAGATGTTACTGAAGAGGACAAGCTGTTCTAATTTTATTTTCTTTTGACCACTCAAGATTATACACCTTTTTATACGGCTTGCCCCATCATAATCTGCATCGTCTATTCTTTAGCTTTGCTTTTCGACAAAGATGCTTTGACAATTTACTACATCAGTACCCAACTGTATATTATTAATACGATGAACGTTAATATCACCTTGTTATACACGTCTTTCTTTGTCAAATCACAACCTTCACTCCGAGGCCACCAACACCGAGTCTAGGAGGAGGGGGTTATTGATCATGGACGCCTTCGCTACTTCTGTTGTTGTGGATCGATCCTGCGAGGGATAGAGCTCCCACTGCCACACTGCGCTTTGCCCGCAAGGCCGCTCCACCATGCCGAAGGGAGAGTGGAGGGAGTGAGTAGTGAGGAGTGCGAGCTAGGTGAGGCAGGAGAGACTAGTGGAGTGAGTAGTGAGAAACAAGTGCAGGGGAGGGGGGTCATGTCGTGCCAGTGAATGAGGGGTGAGGGAGAGGAGGTGAGAGAGCTGAAACCGCCTCGTTTTCACCTTTGCTACTAGGATCGGGCACGTTTAACATATAGTGTGGGGATGGTATTGGGCTGTTTGGGCTCTTATCATTGCAAGGTTTGGCGACGATGAATATGGCTAATTTTAGAGGTTGTCTTCTTATAAAGCTCGCCTTTGTTAATAGATTTTAGGTGACACTTATTTTTTAACTGCCTCTATAAATCAATTTTCTGAGGCGGTTTCCACTACTGCCTCAGTTAATAAAAAATGACCCCCTCGGTTAGTTCGAGTCATTAGCCGAGGCAGTTGAAAATCCTGCCTGGCCATCGCCGAGACTGTTTTCAATATGTCACGGCGGTTCAAAACCTCCGTTAATAAGATTTTTGCGTAGTAGTGCTTTTGTCAGCCAGGTTTCGAGGTGGTTCGCCCTCTGACCCGGCCCTCAACGCTACGGCATTGGATCTGAGGGACCGGCCAATCCCCTACGGGCACGGTGATTCACCAGGCTGTGGATAAAAAAAAAACTGACCTGTCTTATACCTTGAGGAACTACTTTTGGTTTTGCGAGGTGAGGTGTCATATGCAATTATTCCGTCCAGACACTATACGTGTTATTCACAAAAGGAGAAATCATGGGCAGTACATTTTGACCTTTAATTTCTCATTGAAGATGCCAACAATTGCTAAAAATCAACACGATGTCAAATGCGGTTTGAGCACAAATCTGTTGGTGTCTATTTTATATATGTCATGAAATTAAATATAAACGACTAATTGATGCACAATGTCTTCTCTATAGCTGATGTAGCTCAAGTCATTGCGATTGGTAATGGTTGTTCATGCTTACAGTACATTTTCCTCCTGTAGATCCCGGCCAAGCACACTGCCAAAGCTTTTCCTACCGCAGGATGCCTGAGTCAGCCAGCCCGTACACACCTGTGCTCATGAGTACAGACTATTCTTAACAGGCCATGCAAACCCTGGTCCCCGGCCCACCATGTGGTTTTTCGCAGAGGCCCACCCGCCCGATGAAGACCTAGGGGGCGACCCTGGCGGCCGCCGCCACTGGTAGCCACCCCGGTGTTGACATCTCTAACACGATCCACATCTAGGACGGTGCTAGAAATGTATAAATGGTATCTATCTAATAAGTTAGCTTGGATGTGGAGTTAATCTCACATTCCAATAAAAGTCAGATCGGAGAGTCAGTAAAGTTAGATGGAATTAGTTATGGTTTATGACTTTGTAACATTATCGATGGTGGAGTTAATCTCACCACGACAGGCACAAAAGTTGTACCACACATTCTAGCATTGCCTATGAAACTAGTCTGTCACCCTAGCTCACAACGCTAAAGAAATGCGTGAACGGATATTCTTATAATGACACTTGAAACTCTTGCAAAAAATAATATAATTCTAGTATCGCAAAGCGCACAGATAGAATTACCCAATTGTAGCACTTCACCAGGAGTCTATCCAGGTATCGTATTTATATTGTACCGAAAAGAAAGGGATGGGCTATGGGTAGGTTGATGATTTAATGATGATTCACTTGCAGTGGTGTAATGTAGAGTAAACCATATGCATCATACTAAACTCAAACGAGGTAAGTCACATAATAAAGATAATAAGATAATAATAATAATAGTATCCAAGTCAAAGATCATCATATGCCACTAACTAGTATCATAAAAGGCTAAATACCATAGTATAGGTGAGATAGATGGAATATCCCTAAATTACTGTTGGGGGTAGGGGTGCCGGTGCGCCACCCTTCCCCTAGTAAAAGGCCCAATACTCAACTAGTGTGAGGGCCCGCTTGTAAATTTGTAATCTAAGGGGGCGGATGGAAAATATACTCCCTCCACCCCTCTATCAATACAACCCCAAGGCCAAGGGGGAAGGGGGACTCTCTCTCCCCACTTTCCCATTCCTGTTTCCCTTCCCTTTCCTGTGGGAAGCCCTCGCCCCCTCTCCCGCAACCCTTGGTTGCGAAGGTCAAGGGGGCAGGTGCGAACCCCCACAGTTGGCGCCGTCCGTGGGGATCGATACAAAAAGCCACATAAAAATACCTCCGTGCAACCTCGGAAGCTCAGTGGAGCTACCTTCGAAGCCTAGCAAACCATGCTGTGCCATGCTCGAGCGTCCACCAGATACCAAAGGTCCGGCCCACGAAACACCCTCGCACAGCCACCCTCGACGATATCCGGTTCTCCTGTAGCAAGCCCACAGCGGAGGAGCCGTGAAGGGGCATGAGTGGCCACGCGAGGCTCTCAGCTGCTCATCGGAGGCACAACCCATGCATGTGCATGGCTGCGAAGGGGCATGAGCGGCCGGCCACGTGAGGCTCCTAGCTGCTCATCGGAGGCACAAGCTAGACATGCATGTGCATGGCTGCCACGAGGGTACAAACGCGCGCTGCGTACCTCCGATTCACACGCAAATGACGAGGAGCCGCCATGCGAGGCTCAGAAATCCACCTTGTGCTTTAAGCCCGGTTTCGCGAAGGTACAGCTCTGACCAATTCTCATCCAGGTGCTTCGAGAGTACGCTCTCAAAAGCTGCCAGCGGCAAGAAGGCCTGTCTCCATTCCAAGAACAAATACGTATATGCACATGCGTGTACAGCCGAGACAAGTTGCCTTGACTTTCACTTCTACCAAACATATATATGCGTATACAAACTGGGATAACATATGTATTGTCTAACCGCTCTCTCGAGCATGTACAGTCGATTTGTTTCGTCCTGCATTTTTTCCTGCAGGAAGTTCTGTAGCCCGGAGCACCCTCCGGCCCTTGTCGGGTCCGAGACACCTTCGCCCATTTCCTGCTGGGCCTGCCCACATGGCCACCTCTGCTGTGGCCAGCGTCCGCGGAGGTCAGGAACCTCCGCTGCTAACGACGGCGGAAGTCGAGGATTGGAGTGACCCAGGCGGTACAGCACCTCTGCAGGCTCCGCCGAGATATCTCGCAGGATCCGTCAAAGCTGTGCTCAGCGTGCAACCACACCAGCTCGATACGGCTTGGATGAGACGCCCCCTCATCATGGCTGAGCGACCCTCGTCCCGACCAGTTTGGCAAAAACCCTCGTCGCACCAAGATGGCCGGGCTCAGCATCCTCCGTCTCCTGCATAATAACATCACCGTCGCAAGTTGTTTGTAAGTTTGTACAGTGCAGGATATTTCTTCCATCGCCTAGCAGGGCCGAGCGAGTCCCGACTTTCACCTACGCTGCACAAGCCAGCCTTAGCTTACGAGGGTGCAAGCACAACACGCGAGGGTGCTGGTTCTCCAACCCAAGCGGAGGTTGTGTGTACAATGCCGAAATTAAATGTACACTTGCTTCAACTTCATATTTTTGCAGGAAAACGCTTTTCGGCGAAGGGTAATTCCAGGCCGGCGATGGGTCCTTACATTTTTTCCACAAATTTCTTTTCTCCTGGCCCAACACAAAGCCACCTTTTCATAGTAGTCAGGGTACCTCCGCCGTGCGAAACTCTGCGGCTCTGCTAACAAAGTGCATCCAAGTACCTCCGCCGTGAGCAGCAGCCAAGCACCTCCGCTGTGAACAGCAGCCAAGCACCTCCGTCGTGAGCAGCAGCCAAACACCTCCGCTGTGAACAGCGACCAAGCACCTCCGCCGAGCGAGACTCGGTCAGCACTGCAAGCTGCGCGACCATCGCCGAAACCATCGCCAACTGCCTGAAGCGACTTCACCTTCGTCGACCCGCGGCCTAAGGCAACCCCCGACCCAAGCGAGCCGGCGGCACCGCGAAGGGGCACGCTCCGCTGCCCCAGCGAAGGCATGTGCGCCCACAAGACAACCGCGACAACCCAACCTCCGCCAAGTGATCAGCGAGGCTACCTTCGCACAGCTCGGCGGAAGAACTACCTCCGCCGCAACATGCATGCCGAGTCTACCGTCAAGGCTTCGAGGGGCCATAACCTCCGGAGCAGGTCGGCACAGCAATCTCCCGCTGCGACGTACAGGCAGCTACCTCCTCTCTGCGGCGGGCAGGCAGCAACCCCCAGCTCCAATCCGCGCCTCCACCGTCGGCACGGCCAACCACTTCGCATGACTTCCGAGCAACATCGCCAGGGGCCACCCTCGATCAGTACTTGCTAGCCTTGGCTGCCCTCCGCCCGCAGCTACCTTCAACGAGGTGTACGTACTAGCTAAGTACTCCAAGCTTTACTCAGAGTCATTGCTAAACTAGCAAAGCATCATTTTGATTACATGCCTAGCGAGGCTCACTATAACTCTGTGCAGCTCTCAAGATATGCCCGTACGATAATTTTCAATGTTTATGAACATCGAAATATTACATTCTACTAACTCATGCAGATTGCCACCACGGTGAGTATATTTAATCAACCAGAACCCCCTAAACTACACACCCTCGGTGGAATATCGTTGTGTTTGAATGTGCAGGACACCCAGGTTTTTCTAAACCCCCGCAGTGCACAGGGCTTATTTTATACCCTCGCTAGAGGAATGCTAGTGATCGATGAAACTATCTCAAGTCTGTTTATTTATCATGCTATATATATATATATATATATATATATATATATATATATACATACATACATACCAAGAGAGTCGGCTGACATAATATAAGTTATCATATTTATTCACGAACTGACCCTCGCGTGCTTGCGAGGCCAAATAATTTTTGTGTTGCAGGTTCCGGACCCCTGGTGAGTCCTCGTACACTATTTTCTCTTCGCATACATGCAATATACCAAAGCTTCAAACTTCACATTCCTACTTGTGCTTTCAAATGATTAGTCCTGTTCTTGGACGAACGCACATATATATCGAAGTACCCATGTTGGCTTCTGGCACCTTTTTTTCTTGTAAGGCGCACTTTATGCCCAAGCTTACAAGGACTTGCAGGGCAACACCGCGGGGTGGACCACGAAGCTACCTTCATGGTGACCAGCCACCCCGGCTACAGACACCGGCCACGGAGCAACCCGGGCGCATGGAGCCAAAGGTTATCCAGGCCAAGACACCCTCGTCGCAAGTCGGGCGGAGTTACCTTCGTCGCCAATCAGATGAAACGACCTTCGTCGCGTCCAGGATGAGCGACCTTCGTCACGGCACAGCAACCCTCGTCACAGCTGGGCGGAGCTACCCTCGCCGGCTGGGCAGCGGAGCCTTCCTCGCCAAAAGCCTCATCTGCTGCACCCTCGGCAAGTACCTCTCGTGCCTCCAGGGAGCTCCTCACCCCACGCGAGGGGACCAATCAACAAGAGAGCTAAGTATCCGGCAACTAGTTCAGCAAAAATTCTTATTATGGCCTACGATGTGCTTGCTTACTTGCTTAACCTTTGGCCTAGCGTTGAATATATATAAATAAATCTGCATAGCTCATGAATTGATTTCATTTATTGACCAGCTCATTGGTCAAACTAGCTCACAATATGATCTGGCAGCAATTTTTAGCCGATCGCAAAAGTATAAACCACATGGTGCTAACATGCAGGTCACTACCCTTTACAAGGTAAGCTTACCTCCACCACATCCACGAGCAACTACTGCTCTACACCTTCGAATGACAGATGTCAAACAATAAGTAATGCTCGTCTAAGTGACCATACCTTCGCTTATCTCCCGCTCTGAGACTTCTTATGGCCCATATGGGAAAACTTTACTTGTGTGCTCAACCTTCGCAATGTGACCGGTCTTCATTAAATGCAGTTTGTCAATACCTTCGCAACACGCTTTTATTTTTTTAGAGCCTAAAGGAGAATTTCAAGTTTTTAGAAATATTAAAATTATTATATTGCGCTAACATGCAGGTTATCAGCACTGTGAGTACATTCTTACCCTCTCAAACTAACTCATTATTAGAACTTTTTATGTATATGGTTCTAGGTTTCTCATCGTTCACAAGGTAACATTCTCTTCAAATATCTCATAACCATCGATCGCACCCACCTTGGTCATCTCCGTAATCACAACATTCTACACGTCCGCATGAAAACTTAAAATTATCTAGCTGCAAATGGACAATATGTCTCAATATTGCAGGTCCCTACATGGAAAGCTACATTGCAGTTTTAATTGATATTGCAGGAACCAAACCATCCGTTTTGGCTTCAACACTTTCACACTTACTCTTGTGAAAGCACTTGTCATATGAAACCATCCGTTGTGATTACAAAACTTGGTGTTTGCAGGGATCGAATTTGGTCTATCTTGACCCCGCATAAATACTTAGTTGTGCCTCAAATATCACATTTTTCATGAGAAGAATGTTTTACTCACCCTCGCACTTATCCTCGTGCTAGCGCTCATCATACATGCATCATACATTCACATTCATCATACCATCGCATCCATGAGCACCATTCATAAGCATCTCAACCCCCATCGCTGCAGCGGTCTTGCGCGGAGAAAGTCGGGCACCCTAGCACCTCCGCCCGGGGGCTCGCAAAAGAAGGCGCCCAGCGCCCTCCGAGTATGAGCAGCGCGGAGGCGCAAAAAGCCGAGCACCACGGCACCTCCGCCCGAGGCTCGCAAAAACGCCCAGCGCCCTCCGAGTATGAGCAGCGCTGAGGCGCAAAAAGTCGGGCGCCTGGCAATGATGACGGGGGCTCGCAAAAGCAAGCTTATGATTTTTTCGATGTTGGAAAATAACTTCTTGTTGCAGGACCACTCGCATGTGCACATATGAAAAACCAGAGGTTGTGTAAGAAATTATGAGACACTAGGGACTTCACACTTTTACCACGTGGAAGGGTCGCAAAGTTTTTTCAATAAGGCAACACCCCCAATTAATGCAAGCGAGGAATATCCCCGGATACAAAGAAGCGTCAAGGACAGACCAACCGCCCGAAAGGGGCTGGGTGGTGGCACCCAGCCCTCATCGGGCGTCTTGCGGAGGGCTCAAGGATTGGCCCTTCGGGCCGAAGTAGTCGACCTCGCCCCGGCTCGGCCAAACCTCCGCTAAAAAATTATTATTTTTTCCGGCATAAACAAAGTCGGGCACCGTAGCACCTCCGACAATGGCTCGTAGAAACTTCGCACCTCGAGCATGCGAAAAAGTTTTTTTTCTTGCTACCTTTGATTTAAACGTGAGCCTCGCTAAAAGAGAATAGGGGGGCATCGCTGCGAAAAAGTTTTTACTACCTCCGATTTAAGCGAGCCTCGCTAAAAGAGAATAGGGGGCGTTATTTGCGAAAAAAAGTTTTTCACTACCTCGATTTTAACGCGAGCCTCGGTAAAGAGAATAGGGGGCATCGCCGCGAAAAGTTTTTCTTGCTACCTTCGATTCAAAGGCGAGCCTCGCTAAAAGAGAATAGGGGCGTCGCTGCGAAAAAGTTTTTCTCACTACCTCCGATTTAAATGCGAGCCTCGCTAAAAAGTGTGTGTGGGGCGTCGCAGGTGGAAAAACTCTCACCGCCTTCGATATAAATATGAATCTTGTTACAATCAATGCATGCGGGGTTATCCCGAAGAAAGCAATGTCAAGGACACACCTCCGCGAAAGGGGCTGGGGGCGGCACCCAGCCCTCATCGACTAGCGAGGAAAGCACAAGGATTGGACCGCTCGGGCGAAGCGGTCGACTTCGCCCGGCTCGATAATCCTCGGCAAAGGGCCTCGCCTCCGACTACTACGGCGGCGTCGACATCACCTCCGCAACATCAGCCAAACCCTGCAAGGGCCTCGCCTCCGACTTCTGGCGGCGTCGACATCACGCCCGCGACATCGGCCAAACCTACGCAGGGCTCGCCTCCGACTGGCGGCGTCGACATCACCTCCGCGACATCGGCCAAACCTGCGCAGGGGCCTGCGCCTCTCCGACTACAGCGGCGTCGACATCACCCGTAGCGACATCAGCCAAACCTCTACAAGGGCCTCGCCTCCGACTATGGCGGCGTCGACATCACCGCCGTGACATCAACAAATCTTCGGCAAAGGGCCTCGCCTCCAACTACGGCGGCGTCGACATCACCTTAGCGACATCACTCCAACCTCTACAAAGGGCCTCACCTCCGACTACGGCGACTCAACAAACCGGCGAAAGGCTCGCCCTCGACCGGCGACACCAACAAAGCCGGCAAGGGCCGGCCCGCTCACCTTCAACCTCGACAACCGACCCACGCATTTACCTCCAACTCATAAGCACCGGCCAAGAAGGGGCTGGGGGCAGCATTGGAGGCCAATTCTACCCTAAAACGTCTTGCCCGCTACTCACTCATGAGCGAGGCGGGGAAAGGCGGGCAACTCGGGCGTGTACCCCGTTCGGCGAGATCGGCAGCAGGCTACACCCTCGCCAACATCTTTGGCGAAGGGCTGACCTCCGACCGGCGTCACCAACCACACCTTCGCCAAGAGCATCGTCAAGGGGCTCACCTCAACACCAATGCTGACATACGCACCTTCGCACCGACTACGGCAAGGGGCTTGCCTCGACTTCAACTCGGACCTCGCAGCGTCGACCACCCCTCGTCCACAAGGCGGCAAAGGGCTCGCCTTCAACCCGGTGGCATCAACCTCGTCCTCGCCGGCGACGGCCTCGAAGCCCCCTCCCACTCATAAGCACCGGCCAAGAAGGGGCTAGGGGCTGCATTGGGGGAACCAATGCAACCCGAGAGGAAATGTCTTGCCCGCCACTCATGAGTCGGAGTAAGAAAGGCGGGCAACTCCGGCGTCTACCTACGTCCGGCGACATCGGCTACTTCAACCACAGCGATGATGACATCCGCACATTCGCCTCGACTTCAACAAGGGGCTCACCCCAACCCGGCAAGGGCCTCGCCTACCGGCACCATCGGCGACACCCGCAGCCTCGCCTCGACTTCAGCAAGGGCCTCGCCTACCGGCACCATTCGCGACACCGCACCCCCCGCCCGACCCGGCAAGGGCCTCACCTCGGCACCATCGATGACAACTCCCCTTCACCTCGACCCGGCAAGGGCCTCGCCTCGGCACCGCGGCGACATCCGCACCGCCGCCTCGGCCCAGCAAAGGGCCTCATACCGGCACCGGCGGCGACAACCCCCTTCGCCTCGACCCGGCAAGGGCCTGCGCCTAGGCACCGCGGCGACATCCGCACCTTGGCCGACTTGGCAAGGGCCTCGCCTCGGCACCATCGATGACAACTCCCCTTCACCTCGACCGGCAAGGGCCTCGCCTCGGCACCAACGGCGACATCCGCACCTTCGCCTCGGCCCGGCAAGGGCCTCGCCTCGGCACCAGCGATGACAACCCCCGCCGCCTTGACTTTGGCAAGGGCCTCGCCTCGGCACCAGCGGCGACATCCGCACCCTCGCCTCGGCATCATCAAGGGCCTCCCACAGGCACCAGCGGTGACATCCCCACCCGCCTCGACCCGGCCAAAGGGCCTCGCCTCGGCACCATCGATGATTTCTGCACCCGGCAAGGACTTCAACAACACCGTTTGTAGCTGAATCGGCGGGACCAACTTCCACGTCCAACGACCGGAACCTTTGGGAATAGCGACCTCGCAGCCCACGACCTCCGCGGCCGCGACTACCCGAAAGCAGCGAAGAGCCACCCCTCGGCCGACAAAGACCCTCGCAACAACTAAGAAGGGCGGAGGCCAGGCGTGGTACCTCCGCAATCAACGAACACTTCATCATTATACTATATCCTCCGGCCTTCGCCATCGGTGCAAGCTTGTATTCATGGGCCTTTTTCTGTTTTTAGCAACTAGGTCTTGTTGTACCTGCCAAACCCTAGTAGCTAAGGGCTGCTTTGTTGGGGGTAGGGGTGCCGGTGCGCCACCCTTCCCCTTGTAAAAGGCCCAATACTCAACTAGTGTGAGGGCCCGCTTGTAAATTTGTAATCTAAGGGGGCGGATGGAAAATATACTCCCTCCACCCCTCTATCAATACAACCCCAAGGCCAAGGGGGAAGGGGACTCTCTCTCCCCACTTTCCCATTCTGTTTCCCTTCCCTTTCTGTGGGAAGCCCTCGCCCCCTCTCCCGCAACCCTTGGTTGCGAAGGTCAAGGGGGGGTCTGAACCCCACAATTACTAAGGAAGATTAGGAACAAAACCAATCTACCATAGTAACAAAGCTCAACTAGCCCTACATTCGGGGGTGGACTCCAAAGGACTCAATGGGAGTATCACATCCACGATCTATCACACATCCGAATATAGGGTGATGTCGCGAGGCAAGCGTTGTATAAACAACACGTTTACACATTGTCGACCACCCATAGTCTTGCGCATTTAAAGGGGCGCTATACGACTCCATGCTTGAATATAAAGACAAACATACTAAACTAAATATATAATCATAATAAGCATAGAAGCATATAACTAAGAATATAATCATTAAATAGAATAAAGTCATGGCAATTGTATTCTAAACAAATACTTACAAATGAGATACAAGAGAGAAGCCACATGAAGCTTCGCTTTCCGCTACTTCTTGACTATCCAGGAATCCAAGACAATACTTGACTTCCTCTAGAGCTAACCTAGATAGCTATTGCTCTAATTATGGTGGAACTAGGGCTTAGGATCTTGACTTGGGGTCTTGATGATGGACTTGGTATGGGGTAGAATGACTTGAATGAATTAGGGTTTCACCCGAGGGGTCGGGGGGTCTTGTTATATAGCCTCGAGGAGGATGCACGACGGCCCTTGGATCAAACCGACCTTGATGGATGAACTAGATTACTCCTTATAGGCGGTGGTGAACCGACCTTGAATGGGAGGCTGACGGGGGGCCCCACCGAGGCGACATTTGCTGGCTACTCGCTAGGTGGGCCCCACCTTGCTTACGGTGCTATCGGTCTCTTACGGAATGTTCTAGTGTAGGTTCCACGTTGGGTTACGTCACGGATACATCTTTATGTCGTAAGGCTTGCAAACTCTTGGGCATTTTCTGTTTTAATCCTAAAAAATATATAAATCACCAAAACTAGTGGAATCATGTTAGTCAAGCCCCTATACTATGATGATATTCATTTTAAGCCCTTATTTTCGTTTTAAAAACCTCTATATTTTATACTATAAGGTATACCAACACCCGGCCCCACGCTCCCCTCCCTCTCCTCCCGGCTCCTACTTGTTAAGCGAACCATCGCCGCGGATATTCCACCAGCGTCGGTTTGTCGGGGCTTCTTTATCGAGCTACATCTGGTCTTTGCTTGCGGACGCTTCTTGGCGTTCTTGGATCGGCGGTCGGGGACACCCTGACCGGACGCCCCGTGGCGAGAGAGAGGCGAGGGGACGGGGGCCGGCACGGGACGGGGACGGAAGCCGTAGCGTTGGTGTGGTGCCGCCTTAGCGATCCCGTCATTAATGCGGACGTATTTGCCGCCCATGCCGGCGCCCGGATATCCCCGGCAAAGTCTTGGCGTCTTGGCGATGAT
This sequence comes from Hyparrhenia diplandra, assembly GCA_015847255.1. Lineage (NCBI taxonomy): Eukaryota > Viridiplantae > Streptophyta > Magnoliopsida > Poales > Poaceae > Hyparrhenia > Hyparrhenia diplandra. The sequence continues at coordinate 880,210 of JADLZK010013348.1, forward strand.
GATCTGCATCTAGAAGATCGGCATCGAAGGGCAGCCGCCCGGCGCGGCACTATGTATCGGAGGCGGATGTGCTTGCGGTCCTAGAGCAACGAAGGAGAGGATCCAAGGGGGCTGATCTACAACTGTGGCCAGCCGGCGACTTTGTCCATCGACCACCAACACTACTACAAAATTGATTTTACAAGGTGGTGAAATTTATTTTCCGTGGCGGGCATTTGAGAAACCGCCATGGAAAATAGGTCGATTTACCGTTGCGGTTTTTTTAATTAACCGTGGTGGTTTTAAAACCGCCATGGTAAATATATTATAGTGGCGGTTTTTTATATTTAACCCGCCACGGAAAATCAGGCCCAAACCATGAGCCCAAAGGCCCATTTCGGCGACCACACATATATATCACGAGCTCTCCTAGGGTTTCCTTTCACTTCACCCCCCTCTCTCTCTCATCTCTCACACACCAACTCCGACACCGGCCCTCTCCCTTCCCCTTCTTCTCGGCGGCACCGGCCCTCCCTCTCCCTTCCCCTTCCTCTCCCGGTGGCACCGGCCCTCCCTCTCCCTTCCCCTTCCTCTCCGTGGCGAGGCGACACCGGCCCTCCTCTCCCTAACTTCTCTCGATGATGGAGTGCGGGCGGGCCCGGCGGATCGGCGGGCGCTGGCGGCGGATCAGCCCCGGGCGGCGGATCCCGCCAGCGGCGGATCCATCGGCGCGCGGCGGATCGGACCGTGGCGGCTGGATCGACGTGGCGGCGGATCCGCCAGCGGTGGCGGATCCGCCGTGGCGGCTCCTCTTCCTCGACGGCTTTGGCCACGGTGGCTGGATGCGTAACGTGGTGGCGGATCCGACGCGGTGATGGCGGATCCGCGGCGGCGGCGCAGCACGCGGTGGCGGCGGATGGGCTCGCGGCGGGCTCGGATGGGCTCGGCGGGCTCGTTTTTTTATTTTTTCATTTCATTAACCGTTGCCCGCCACGGAAGTTGCTTCATTTTCTGTGACCCTATGTCCGTGGCGGGCAAAAAAACGCCCACGGAAAATATATTTTGCCCGCCACGGAAGTTCTTTTTATGTACTAGTGCAAGCCGCCGCCCGGCGAGATCAACGGCGAGCAGGCCGTCTTCAAGAGGCCAAATCGGTCGTCTCGAATCTCATGATTCGGACCTCACGTCGCCAACATATCCAATGTCGGCGGAAGCACCTCACGCCGCTCACGGATAAGCTGCAGGTCGGGGTGCCCAAGGTGGAGGTCGAAGAGGAGAGGATGGGGTCGCAGATCAATGGCGACTTCTGTCTTCGCCCGACATGGCGGCCCGGTGGCGGCCGTTGCTCACGCATTCTAACGGTGAGCGCGACCTCTCTTCGCCCGGGGTCAAAGTGCTTCTCCAATGGCGATCATTCGGCGTCGTTGTGCACCCCGGCGACCGGTATCACCGTAGTCGGTGGCACATCCATCGGCTGGATTGCGAGTCGTCCCGATCCATTCTGGTTTTGGATCAAGCGTGGGCAGGTTTGCTAGCTGCAGTGGGGATGTTTGGAAGGCGACATACCGATTTGTCTTCTCGTCGGGCGGCGTTGAGGTGGGGTGTCCATGGATGTCAATTCTTCGACGCTATGGATGCCGTTGATCTTTAGTACACATATCTTTATGTACTAAAGTTTCTTTTTGTTCTTAGATTCTATAATAAGTTTGGCTGTGTGTGTTACCGCAGAGGCCGGAATGTAATTCCATTATCTAAAAAATGAGTCGCTGTTGGCCGGTGCTCACCTTTGCTCAGGGTTGTGACAACCGCATTCTCCTATGCACTGGTGGAGGCTAGAGTTCGGCAATTGCACGAACTGAAGGTATAAGGTTTCATCCCGTCAGATCTCAAAACAAGTATCAAAAAACCTAAATCAGCTTCTAACTCTGAGTGCATTTTTCCTGTTGTCACCCAGTCCTAACTCCTAACCTTCGTTTCAATCGTTGTTTGAACCATCAGTAAATAAACAGGGCCAGCTTCCAACAGCAATGGATACATCCAAATGATGTCTAGAAGCATATGCTCATCTATGTCGTGAGACTAGCAAACTGTATGAACAATAGCTAGTGGTGATGCAGGGGGCTGCCATACGCTGGAGTGCTATATATAGGCTGGGGGCTGCTAGCTGGTACGCGAATCTATAAAGCAGCAACTTTTAAAGTTGTTGCAAATAGAGGGAGCAACAAACAAATATTAGCGGTATTTGCTTGGACATCCCTCTGTATAAAATTAATGGCATGCCGACACATCTGGAGACTGTCCATAAAAACAGTTCTATATATATAGGTATACACTAGTCATAAGGAGTGCAGTATATCGGAGTGCTTAGCTTCCTGTTCTGTGTTGTACAACCATACGAATTAAGAAGCATTTGCTGAAGTATGCATTCATAATTTCATATGATTAATTATTCTGTTGTAAGGTCAATGGCTGACAAACATTTGGCACAGGCAAACCAGCGGTTCCTCGGAAGCACTGTTACTCATGTCATGTTCTGATAACGAATCGATAATCCATGCACGAGGAACTTTTATATAAGGCAAAATGTTCAAATAATATTTATCTTCTGAGGCCACATTGGCACAATTTTAGTCATATGAAAATCTTTATCTTCTGAGGCAAAATGTTGTTAGAACATCTCGGTACCTGGTGCGCGGTGCTGCACCAACTTATTTAATTGTTGCTTCGTGTTTTTTTCATCCAAGCCACTGCTAATGCCTCCACAGATATTAGTGTTCCTCGTTCCCCTACCCTCCTAATAGACAGTTTTCCTTGCACATGGACTCCATGTTGTGAGGCAGAATGTCCGAGAGGATATCTCCTGCAGTAGCACGTCACTTCGTCTAATTGACAGAATGTCCAAGAGGATATCTCCCGTGTAAACGCTGGAACACGATCTCTGTGGAATGCAGCAGAATACGAAATAGATCCTTTCACGGCCTCATGCACAATATGAGAATATACACAGATCATGGAACTAAAAAACATACAACAGGCTTATCTAAGCTGTGGCCATTAGTATTAGTTGCATGGATTCGTTGCCAGACATGAATACACAAACGATAGGTTCAGACACTTCATACGTGAGGATTCCATCAAGTAGTTGAATTTTCCTGCATTCCACCCAAGTTCCCAACCCTTGTTTATTCCCGCCCGGCCCTAAAAGCATTGCATCCACAATTATATATCATGTTTTTAGTCCACTAATTTTAAAACGGCCATCTGGGAAGAAGATGCAGATATATAAACGGAGCTCGCTGGCATGGACAGCTAGTCATCATTAAATGTGAGTAATGATGATAAACAATGGATCGGACTGTTCATGCTAATGGCATGTCAGAAAAAATTAAGTGAACGAGCATTTGTGGTGCATGGAAGACGGCACATGGTTTTCATGGCGAGGGAGATGCTATTCCTAAAGTCTTTGTTGTGCTGGCAACTCACACCAACATTAGTAAGGTATATTTGCCGGATAATAATAAGAGATAACCATAACCCATCCAAAATTATTGTCAAATAGGTATACATCTTGGGTTCCCTATTGCAATGCACGGGCACATTTGCTGGTCTATACCTACTAATAAAGCAAGAAAATTTTCCGTTCACCTTTTTCTGCCTGCACGCACGATACTAACTATATATGATTCCAAATTTTTCTGCATGCCCATGCCAATTGAAATCCCGCTCAGTCTCGCACATGTAAACGGTGAAATTTCAAGCGTCCTTACCCAGGATACGTGCCAATCTCCAACTCAAAACTTCCAAATAGAGACCAAATACCAATCATGGTTACAGTACCAAATCAAGACCAATACCAAATCAATCAAGAGAGTAGAGAACGGAATAAGGGCCATCATGATCTAGATTGAGACCAAATAGAGTATGATACTAAATATAGACTCTAGATCAAGACCAAATACATAGCAAATGGCTTCACCGCGTCCGAAGACCCGCTGCTCACCAGACGACCTACTCGCCGTGGAGGCCGGGCCGCCTGGTCTAGTGAGATCTGCACGAAAGCACGGGCGCGGGGATGCGCCATCGCCGCCGCCCGTCGGGGATTCAGTCTCGGCGTGCTGCCGACTAGGCATTGTCGTCGCGAACCACAGATGGTGGACGCCGTGGCGTTGCCTACCTTGACTACCACCTCCGTTACGCCCGCGGATCCCGCGGCCACCAGCCGTGAGTTCACCCAGCAACGAGGCTCCATATTAGCGTCCCGGCAGCACCCATCTTGCCAACTCAATGCATCCGACATTCAGGCGGCTACAACGATGGATCCCACTCCCTCTCGACATGCACACATAGGGGAAATGCAGCAGAAGGATCGAACTCAGCGGCTGTACTGTACGGGATGTGATGTAAGCTAGGTGGGGAAGGGAAGGAGGAACGAGTGGAAGAGAAGGAGGAATACAAGTGGATATGTTCGGCGGAGATGGAACGAGCAGGCAGCAGTAAGACCGCATCAGCTCCTTTGATTTTTTCCTCCATTTTTTTACAAGTTACTTTTAAAATTATTTTACTGTTCCCACACGAACAGGGACGCAGAGGACGGGTCACAGCCTCACGGGGGCCACAGGATCCGTCGTTTTTTTCTTTCACTTGATTTTTGTTCTTAGACGGACACAAACTGACCATAGGGCTTTCTGTCACGTTGGCAACACAGCAGCCTAAAGGGCCTATATTGACGCATTTTATGAGAAAAGAATATAACGAAGTTACATTAAGCAAATTGACCAAAACTCAAATAAAAAAATACATTAAACATTACTTTTGTAATTGTTGCATGGACATCTTGTCACGATCCAGTAGATAGGGCCCAGGAGGACGGCCCGACGGGCTCGAGGGCCCGGCGCCGCCCCTGGCAACACACACAGCAGCCTATAGGGCCTATATTGACACATTTTATGAGAAAAGAATATAACGAAGTTACATTAAGCAAATTGACCACAAATCAAATAAAAAAATACATTAAGCATTACTTTTGTAATTGTTGCATGAACATCTTGTTGCGATACATAGAAACATTTACTATTGGCATGAGTATTGGTATGCCCCGTGCAACCGCGACGGCCCACGGGCATATTTTGCTAGTGATAATAAACACATGGTTTTCATGGCGAGGGAGATGCTATTCCTAAAGTCTTTGCTGTGCTGGCAACTCACACCAACATCTTGGGAACTATTTCGGCAACACGAATTGCCAGAAGGTTTCTATATATATGCTGAGTCATAAAACCTGTTGACACACTACGAAACTTGTTGCTTATTTATGGCCCTGTTGACATCGACAATTTTTTAATAAATATGAAAGACCTGATTAATTCGAGATTATATGCGAAGTTAATACAATAATCATGAATCTCCCACCTAAATTGAAGAGCATACGTGGGTCGTCACCCCTTTCTAACAGACGGATGAGTGAACCGGATCAGCATGCAACAGGTGAGCCTCAACTAATCAGGGAGGGTCAGGATACAACAGGTGAACCATGCACAACTTGCAATCCCTATATCTAATTAACAGAGGTACACAACACACGTTTCTGTTATAAAAAGCCTGCTTTATGCTTGAATCTATTAATATAGAAGCAAAAAAAAAAAAAAAAAAGCAGTAAACGGGTCACCTGTCTAACATCAACTCTATCAGGCTGCTTTGGACATGGATATAGGTTGATCTGAGCCCCAGATTTGGGCTGCACTGGTCCTTCATCAGGGAAAGAACAGTGGTGTGTATTTGCAAGTGGCCCTGTCACCGGCCGGTGATCATAGTGCAGCAAGCTAACATTGAGAAGTAAGCAAACTTTCATCTTGTCCTATGACACCATGCTGCGAATGGGTACGCGAGGAACTAAGCATGGAGTATATTACTGCTAGTACCACGCGCCATCTCTTTGTGTCTTCTAGCCTGCTCGCTGCCCGAGCTTGCATCTTTGGTTTTTCATGGAGCAACTGGAACTACAAGCATCTAGCTTCACTCAAGCCTGGCCTAGTTGACTTGGGATTTTGGTTCATTTTTCCTGATGCCTCACAGTTCTAATGTGCACTTCACTCGTATGAGCCACTCAAACAGCACCGGCTAGCAAACAAGCTGGAAATTTAGTAATGATATGTGGTGATGCATACAGGAAACTGTTGTATGCTGACCGGTGGTATATATAGTGTGAGCACGCTCTGGCAACCTGCTACTATAAATTATTTTGCTAGAGGTCACTAGCTATATCATTATTAAAGGCATTTAGCTCAGTACAAAAGGTAGTACAGGTACTGCCGTACTGCACCAACTTTACGTTTGAAAAGAGTCCATATATAGACGAAACAACCACAACTGGTCTAGGGATTTTGGAGAACAAGACCAACTAGAGAACAAGGGTGCCGTCGACAATACTTTGCTCAGAAATATAAGGATGAGAGAAAGAGGTGAGAGAGTTGGGACTAATGCAATTGAACTTGCTACTCACGCATGAATCGAGTCCTACCTCCAGATTAAAAAACTCATGTTCCTCCCATCCTACTTTGTATCACGCTTTATTATTGATCAAATATTGGTCAAAGTTCAGGAAACATTTTGGTAGTACGTGAGATAGCTCATTTGTTCATTGTTCTTGCTTTCAAATCAGGCTGTGGTCAAAATACAGCAAAAATTTAATCAAAGCGTGAATTTGATGGACTTGTGAAAACAATTGAATCCCAACCCAAAATTTTCAAACACCGCCCATTTTAGTTGGGTCCAATATTTTTTCGTTTGACGAAACAATGATTATTTTTGGAAATATTAGGATCAAATTGAGGTTTATTTGAAGAGAAATGACAGGCTATTTGTCATGCAATATTACGGATCATGATTAGTTAGCATGACGCTAACGAGGCTATTTGTAGGAAAACTCAGACGCTAAGGCATATACAAGCAGCAAAACCAGCCAGATATTATCAATTAGTTACTGATGATGCAGATCTTCTCTAGTATGCCCACTGTAGCTCATGGTATTATTGTTGTTGGGAGCTAATTTTGACTGCCACTACCAACTATGTTGCCATGGACTGGTTCCCCTGACTTCTTGCTTGAGTGGGCAGATCATCATTACTGTTCCCTGGATCTCACTCCACTTGTGCGTGGCCGATATGAAATAGGCAATGCAATTCCTGGAAATTCCCCAGAGCCTATGACAGTTTTTTAATATGGGTGAGAAACCATATGCTCTCAGATCGAGGTCCAACAAAGCTGTTGTTGAGGACTGCAGTACATTTTTCCTCGCGTCACCCAGTCCTAATCACAATTTTCACTCCTCAGTCATCACAAGAAGAACAAAACCAGCTAGCTCTCTGCTCTCGCTGCAGCAGCAACACACAGATGAAGTTAAAAACATAGCCTCTTCATTGTCATGACAGTGATATATAGCTGTGACAAGTAAGAGTAGTCATGCAAATTTCGTCAATGGCCCATGGCGCGCTGAAGTGGTATATAAGGGCACTCACAGTGCAAACTCTATGATAGAGTCTATGGTTTTTAATTATGTTGCCACGTCGGCAATTTGCTGATGTTGCAGGAAATTTATTGAGGAGAGAGAGTAAAAATTGAGGAAACGATGTCTAAGATAGATGCCGAGTCTACGTTAAAACCGATACGAAAGAAACCACCATGCGTCCGCACTGTGGAGTCACCCGATCGTTTCCATGGATCTGGTACGCCTTCTCCTTTCCTCGGCCACCGTCGCTCCCGCGCACCCCAGTCCTCACTCCAGCTCGCATGCTCTACTCCGCCTTCTCCCATTGGCGCTGGCAACAGCCATACCCCCGACATACAAATGACCGAGGAGACCGAGGTCACAACGGCCAGCCGCAAGCCGACGGGGCAGCGCGGTGGTCTGGGTGCGCAATGTGGCGTCGGCGAGCAAGGTGCCACCGGGTCGTGATTCTCAGCACTGTTGTGATTCCGCCGCCGGGTCCTGAAGTCATTACGCAGGGAATACTTTGCATGTAGTGGTAGGTCATGCACCCTGAGAAGGCCATCACGGGCAGGAATCCTGCCACAGGGTAGTAATTGTGTGCAATTTTTTTTGACAGGATCATAATTGTGATCAAAGGAAGAACAGAAGATGAGATTGCTAGAAGAGCATCACGAATCCAGTTGATTGTTTTTCCTATTTTTTTCGAGTTCTGACACGTGATCTGGATTCTTGTAGTTTGAGTTCGAATTGGGCGATGATTCTTTTCGGGTAGGTTAACAACTCCATTGTTACTCTTTGTGCAAAATTTGAGAGTCAATCATGGAGTTTTGGTTGAGTTTCACTCAATTTTTGGGGCCGCCATTTTCCCCAAGCATGTACTCCCTCTGTGCCGTTCTTATGGTCGTCGGACGGTTGGGCACAGGAATTAAGGCAACCAACTATAGACCTAAACACCCCTAGAGTTCTGCGGTGTTTGCCGGTTGCCACAACTTTTGTTCACCACTCGTTAGTAGCTTTTTTTCTTTTTAGAGCCGAATTGAGTGGTGGGTTGGGAGAGAAAGAGGACACGACTGCATAGGCTTACGGCGATTAAAAGCGGGGCGAGGCACGAGGCCTCCGCCTGAATAGGCGGCGTCGATTAAAACGGGACAATATATTTGTAGCTCAAGCGACTATAAAAACAGGACAGAGGGAGTAGGCTTTACTGTTCTTCGCCCAAGGTCGTTTTTGTTTGTGCGCCTAGTTGTATGTTTTGCTATTTGTGAACGAGATTACCTTGTATGCCCTACTGTATGCTTTGTGTACAAATCTTTGTTGTTGAGAGGTGTATGGTGTGTCACATGGTAATATGCCACATCTGATCACCATAATTTTGTGTTGGATAATAAATTTTTTTATCTATAGAAACTACTGCTACAACTTTGCATTGGAGGGCATGGTTTCTTGTGGTGGAGTCTTCGACGCATAGACTCTACGGGTGGAGTCTGCGTTGGGAGTGCCCTAATGGGCGAGGACTTTGGTAAACAACTACTAGAAATCTACAACTAATGGAACAATTCATTAAATTACTGAAAACTAAAGGGAGCAATTTATTAAATTACTGAAAAAGTAGCAGTCTATAATTTTCTAGAAGTTCCCTACAAATAAACCTAAAGGCACATCGGTAGCATTGATACATAAAAGTACAACATTTTAAAAGAAAACTACATGTACAGTGCAAACTTCTGTTTTAATACTATTTTTTTATTTGAAGTTAAGTGTTTATAAAAAAAAAGAAAAAACACATGTAGAGACAAAATCGTGACACACCTTACCCAATGTCCTTGAGCAGAGCTGTGGGGGTGCTTGGGCTCGCCCTGGTGCCTTCCAAGAGGTGCATGTCAGCATACTTGATGGGTATAGCCCCCGGCGATCCATGGGATTTATCAGGGCACCCATCGGTTGGCTACCTCTTTTCTCTATGACTTAATATAATCATATGTCACACTATCACCACCATGGATTTCATGGAGGTGTTATATGATGGATATGTGTGGACCTTCCCATGATACATTTGTCACATTTTGTTACGCGGATGGTAATTCACAGATTTGACTGCTAACATGAAGCATCAGTTGGACCATCGTGCAACAAAACCCTAAACCCAATGTTCTACATAGCCCTATCATTCCTAGAGTTCTACTCCGTCAATCTTGAAAAGAATCCATTTGTATGTTAAAAATTTGTCTCCAAAAGAATCGTTTTTAGAGATGAGTGGTCCACTGATCCACAATAATCTCTCACGTAGTCTGGGTTGCATTTAACATAACCTATTTCTTCTACTATGGTCTTTAACCCACTTTTGCTAATCTATCTAAAGTTGCTTGCAATTGATTCTTTCAAAGACTGAGGTAGTATTTGTTAATGAGGCCGAAACCAGCTTATGCATAATTTAAGTGTCAACACGAAGCATCACATGACCCATCGTACTTACAGTAATGTTCTGGATTCCATGACGAGTAGTCTCCTTGGAGATCTGGGAAACAAAGTCACAGGAAAATCCAAATTTCGTCCTATGAAAACAATTTTGATCACCTCAAATTTCTTCCAGAAGAAGTCATCATTTTCTTCTTAGTTTTCAACATATTTATCAAGAAAAAGATAGTATCTAGATGTTACTGAAGAGGACAACCTGTTCTTGTTCTCTTTTCTTTTGACCATTCAAGATTATACACCTTTTTATACTTCTTGCCCCATCATAACCTGCATCATCTATTCTTTGGCTTTGAGTTTCGACAAACATGCTTTGACAATTTACTACATCAGTACACACCTGTAAATTGTTAATAGGATGAGCGTTAATATCACCTTGTTATACACATCTTTAGTTTTCAAACCATAACCTTCACTCCGATGCTACCACCACCGAGTCCAGGAGGAGGGGGGTTATTGTTCTTGGCTGCCTTCACTACAGCTGTTGTTGTGGATCTAAGCGCCAGTGAGGGATAGAGCTCCCACTTCCACACCGCACTTTGCCCGCGAGGCCGCTCCACCATGCCACAGGGTGAGTAGATGGAGTGAGTAGTGAACTACGAGCTAGGTGAGGGAGAGAGACTGGTGGAGTGAGTAGTGAGAAACAAGTGTAGGGAGAGGGGGTCATGTCGCGCCAGTGAATGAGGGGTGAGGGAGAGGAGGTGAGAGAGCTGAAACCGCCTCATTTTCATTGCTACTGGGCTCGGGCACATTTAACATACACCATGGGCATGGTATTGGGCTGTTTGGGCTTTCATCATTGCAAGGTTTGGCCACGATTAATATGACTATTTTTATAGGCTGTCTTTTTATAAAGCACGCCTTTGTTAATGGATTTTAGGTGACACTTATTTCTTAATTGCCTCTATAAATCAATTTTGCGAGGCGGTTTCCACAATTGGCTCAGTTAATAAAAAAATGACTGCCTCGGTTAGTTCGAGCCATTAACCAAGGTGGTTCAAAATCCTGGCAGTTCAAAACCTCCGTTAATAAGATTTTGCGTAGTAGTGCCTTTGTCAACAAGCTTCGAGGCGGTTCACCAACTGACACAGCTGTCAATGCTACGACATTGGATCTGGGGGACTGGTCAATCACCTATGGGGGGACGGTGGTTCGCCAGGCGGTGGATCAGGAAAAAATGACATGTCTTAACTTGAGGAACTTCTTTTGGTTTTGTGAGATGAGGTGTGATATGCAACTATTCCATCCAGAAACTATTCGTGTATTTCACAAAAGGAGAAATCATGGGCAGTACATTTTGAACTTTAACTTCCAATTGCTAAAAATTAACATGATGTCAAATGAAGTTTCAGCACAAATCTGTTGGTGTCTGTTTTATATATGTCATATAATTGCATATAAACGACTAACAGATGCACAATATCTTCTCTATAGCTGATGTAGCTCAAGTCATTGCAATTGGTAATGGTTGTTCGTGCTTATAGTACATTTTCATCCTGTAGACCCCGGACAAGCATACTGCCAAACCTTTTCCTTCCGCTGGATGCCTCACATGAGTCAGCTAGTACATACTCAGGCTGTGCTCATGAGTCGCTACAGAGATGGATTCGCATTAGCCTATGCTCACCTTTGCTCATGGTTCTCACAACCGATTTCATCTGTGCACTGGTGGAGGCTAGAATTCGGCAATTGTACGAACTGAAGCTATAAGGCTTCATCCCGTCATATTCAAAGAAGTATCAAAACCCCTAAATCAGTACCTAGCTCTCAGTGCATTTTTCCTGTTGTCAACCAGTCCTAACTGTTAGCTCTTAATTGTTGCAATGAGTCGTGTAAGCTTCATATTAGTAGAGTCCAGCGGTAATGCTATTGGTGTCTAAGCATGTTAGGTGGTAGATCGTAGCTAAAGTCATGCTTGGTTACGAGACACTTGAGTCGGAGTCTGTACACACCACGTCATGTTGATCATGGCACATGAGACACGCGTCACGGGGAAAGTGCGCGGCGTACCGGGCCGGTACGACGTGGGGGATCTCATGAGTATAAATACTTGAATAAAGGTGTCATGGGCTGCGGTTGGGCAGCAACAATTTGCCAATTTGTCTTTGTTTCATTTTCTCTAGTTTCAATCTATTAAGTGGTGAGCATGGTCACCACGTCGCCGGCGAGGTCGACGTTCCAGGGCGTTCCGGCGCCTCTCGGGTCGAACAACTGGTATCGGAGCTATGGGGGGAACGTTCGCTGAAGGCGAGAGGTTGTAGAGGAAGGAGAAGCAAGCCGCTCGTCATGATACGCAAGGAGCTCGTTGGAACGAAAGTGTGATCACCATGGGCGACGGGAAGACTAACATGGACAGGGCATTTAGTGAGGCAGCAGGGAACTTGACCTAGCCGATGCTAACCCGGTCGAATTATCAGGGTTGGGCGTCTCAAGTCTAGTGTAATCTTGAAGGGTTATAACTTTGGAGTCCGTCGAGAAGGGTGAGAAGGCGGAGAGACGTCAAGGTCGATTGGCGTTGGGGATGATGCTCCGGGGCGTTCCACAAGAGATGCACTCCATGTTACTGAACAAGAAGATGGCGAAGGAAGCTTGGGAGGCAATCAAGAGAATGCGTCTTGGGGCGGATCGTGTGAAGGAAGTCAATGCACAGAAGCTCTTGGGGGAGTTTGAGGCAATTGCATTCAAGCCCGGAGAGTTGATTGACGACTTTGCGCTTCGCATTACCAAGCTGGTAACCGATCTGCACGGTCTCGGTGAAGAGGCGTGGCCCGATGCAAGGGTGGTGAAGAAGTTTCTCCATGTTGTGCCGGGCGAACTATGCGCAGGTGGCAGTAGTTGTTGAGATGGTGAAAGATCTCAAAACCCTCTCAATTGAGGATTTGGTGGCACATCTCGTATGGGTGAGGAGAGATTTGAGCCATCCATTGACCAGGTGACAGAGAAAGCTGGCAAGCTTTTGTTGACAGAGGAGTGGTCGGCAAGGAACAAGAGTCGGATGATGTCTGAATCGTCTAGATAAAACACCAAAGGAGGTGGTGGAGGTCATCAGAGTCATGACAAGAAGCACTGGAAGCCACGCTTCAACAAAGGTGGTGATAGGGATGCAAGGGACTCCGGACCACCGTCCCAGGACATGCCGAGAAGGAAGGGCAAGTGCGGGAAGTGTGGAGTCTATGGGCACTGGCGCAAGGGGTGCCCGAGGCGAAAAGCACGGGGAGACAAGCAGGAGGTGGCACACCATGTGAGCAATGATGGGGACAATGGAGCATTGTTGGTTGTTCAAGTGTGCAATGTGGTGTGTACCATCGCAGTGGGAGGGCAAAGCGTGTTTCTGAATCAAGAACGCGTGTTTCCCTCCACCTATGATGCTGGAGCCTAGGTGCTGGACACTGGAGCCACAAACCATATGACCGGGTGTTGAGACTCACTGACATCTCTAGATGAAACTGTGAAGGGGTCGGTGAGATTTGGAGATGGTTCCAAGGTGGAGATCTGCGGGATCGGAGTGGTGACAATCGCTGGCAAGAATAGAGATCCCTGTGTTCTTACCTAGGTTTACTATATCCCATCCCTCCGGTGTAACATTGTGAGCCTTGTTCAACTTGAAGAGGCTGGATGCAGAGTGGAGATCGACAAAGGTGTCATGATAGTGTATGAAAGGTCACAAGGGAGCTTGAACTTGCTGGTGAAGGCCGAGAGGAAACACCGTCTGTATATCATGAAGGTAACCCTGACTGAACCGATCTATCTGGTAACTAAGATGGATGATGTTGCATGGCTTTGGCATGCACGGTTCGACCACCTAAATTTCAGGTCACTTTGAGATTTGGGGGTGAAGAAGATGGTTGAAGGCATGCCACTGATTCAGCGTGGTGAGCAAGTTTGTGACAGATGTGCACTTGGCAAGCATCACCGCAAGTTGTTCCTGCAGGTGTCCTCGTATCGTGCAACCACAGGACTTCAGTAGGTACATGTGGATTAAGCTGTTGAAGACAAAAGACGAGGCATTTGAGTGTTTCAAGAAGGTGAAGGCAGCCGCGGAGATGGAGCAGCATGACTATGTGGCCAGGATATTGGAATTGGATTTGGTAGCAGTACATTTTTGTGGGTCTGACCTAGTTCAGCCCTAGTACACATATACATATACATGTCAAGTAATCTTTTTTTTTGCTGCAGTGATTATATATGCTTACCTATGTGTTTACGTCTAGACTGTAATGAAATTAATGATACAAGTTAAAAATCACTACTACTGAGACCATTTTGTTGTATTAAATGGCCCGTATGCTCTGGCAGGGGGGGGCGGCGTGGCGGTGCCTTGGCGCGGAGGAAGCACAGGGTCAGCTAGGGCTAGACTGAGGGTGATAGAGAGAGACAGGGTCAGTTTAGAATTTATGAAGTGCAAAGGGGCAAATCTGAGTCAACTTTGTAGACAACTACTCTAATTGTCTTCATAACTACTCTATTTGGCATTATATTGTGCTCATGTTTTTATATGCTCAATGTCATTATATTGTGCTCATGTATGGTGCCATGGAAACACCTATGATGCTACAGCCACTACCTATGCTTCTCTTCCCTCCCACTCTTCTCCCACCTTCTCTCTTGGCCTCCTCTATCTTTGCCATCATCATGGCAGCGGGTATCTTCTCAGCGGCTAAGCGAAGCTCTCTCTCTCTCTCTGCCTCCCACTCTTCTCTCTCCCACTCTTCTCCCACCTTCTCTCTCTCTCTCTCTCTCTCTCCTGTAGCCCCCTCTACCTTCTCTTCCCTCCCACTCTTCTCTCACCTTCTCTCTTGGCCTCCTCTCTATGCTACCATCATCATGGCAGCAGCTAAGCTGAAGCTCTCTCTCTCTCTCCCTCCCTCCCTCCCTCTAGCCTCCTCTACCTTCTCTTCCCTCCCACTCTTCTCTCAACTTCTCTATTGGCCTCCCTCTCTATCTTTGCCTTCATGATGGCAGTAGGTAAAAGTGACGGCGGCGGCGAAAAATTCGGAGCGACGCGGTGTAATTTGGGGTTTTATATGTTCACCGTACTTCTATGTGCTCCTTTGTTTTTTATATGATAACCCTTTTTGTATTTGTCCCCTCTCCTCCTTTGGCCGATGATGAAATTGTCACATTCCATAAAAAAATATAACCGATGATCATGAACTTGTGAGGAACTGGCCATCATTGCTAGCCGCCCCTACATTACCTTCATTACCTTTTACGTTACGATGCCCTTATGGTCCAAGTACATGATCAAATGATGATTGACATCTATCCGAGGCCTCTAATGTTTCTACTAGTTTTTGCTCGATGATCTGAAGGGTGGCGAGACTACATGATAGTGAACCCGCTAATTTGAGAGCAAACCACTACTGTCATTTTATTCCTTCATGAAACTAGGACCCTCTTTGGCATATTTAACGCCAAATCTTTTTTTGTACTAGACTAAATCAGAATATGTCCCCGACTAGAGCGGTGCACCCGTAGCCTTGAGCACGGGAAACCCATTGAAGAGGGAGAGCCTCATGCCATGACTTTCGACGAGTTCCACGCCGAGGTAGACAAGAGTATAGCTAGGATGAAAGATATTGATCCGTTCGCGGATCAAGAAGAGGGAAGAGAAGGAGAGGATGATGACACCTCGATGATGGCGAGGGTTACGAGGAGGGATATGTAAGTCGAGGATCCTTTCCCACGTGAACCCGGGCATAGGCCCACCGAGGGACGACACGGACAAAGACTTTGACCAGCGGAAGCGAGGAGAGCGAGGTAGAGACACAAAGCCTTAGTAATCAATTTTTGCTAATGCTTTTATCATATCACTACCATTAACACTTTGGCCTCCCGTGTACATAGGTCCATGATGAATCTCCTCCAAAGCGACGGCGTCGGCGTCCGCGACGTTTTGTTGAAGGCACCGAGAGCAACAAAGAGAAAAGGCACGTGCCACGTAGGTGAACAATACCAACTCGCTCCCGAACCCCGGGACACGACCACAACCTCGGCCAAAGAGGAAACGAGGAGGGATAAGAAAACCAAACCCAGATATCGACAAGAACGTGGTCTATGTGATAACGGAGGTCGGTCAGGGAGGGGACATCCGTAGCCGGGAGAAGATGAGGGCAAGATTCCATAATTCGATGGGCGCCCTTGTTAGACATCAGTTGAACCCAGCTATCCCATCTTGGCCAGAAATACCGGACGAGACAAAGAATTCTCTATGGAACAAGCTGTTAGTCAATTTCAAGTTTCCATCGGTGCAGAAGGCCGTGAAATGTCAAGCCTTTAGGACAATGGGGAGATATTCCGGCGTTGGAGGTGTGAGCTCAACACCAAATATATCCAACGAGGGGCACGCGCCGTTTCACAAGTATGGGAACATAACTTCGAGTCAATGGAGCGACCTAGTGGCTCAAAAGACTACGGCGGAAGCATTGGCCCTCAGTGCCCGTAACAGCGAGCTTGCAAAGAAGAACATACACCCTACCCATTTAGGTTCGGTGGATACTTTGAGCGAAAAGACTTTCCAGGAAGAGGGACGAAGAGGCGGAAGCGGCTAGGATTCTGTGCGAGAATTTGGGGATACGGTCAAGGAATTGGATACATGCCAGGAGCACCGCATCGTCCGGTTCTTCCCTTAAGTTTGACAAATCGGAGACTCAAGAGGTAGTATCAAAGATATTGGAATACGGTCAAGGAAAGGAGAAGGGCTCATTCAAACCTTCCAGAGAGAAGGACGAGCTGACACTTGCCTTGGGAAACGCCGAGCACCCTGGGCGCACCAGGGGCATAGGGAAAAGAACAACCTGGAGACATGGCTTTGAAGAGGACCAGCACACATACAAGAAGCATGGTAGATACCGAAGCGTCGGAACTTGAAAGCACAGTCATGGCCATGGTAGCGGCGCTCGAGGGAAAAGAGGGCTGGCCGCGAACCGGCCGGCCCAACTTGTAGTTGTCGGGAGCCCTCCGGAAGTTCCTAGCAGCCAAGGTTCCACTGCAGGCACAACCGCCGTCGATCGCATACGGGAACCAACTAGTTGCCAATGTGTGGTTCTCGTCGGAAGGGCTCAAGTTGTCAAGGTTGCCGCAACGGGTGTGGCACATCCCCCTAGGGGCAGGTGGCACGGTAGGCCTATCCCGGCAGACTACACTAGGGTCGAGGTGCATAGCGTGGAGCCCCATTACATGGATTATGACCTTGACCACCCGACTCGAGGGGTGTCCAAACTCGGGCAATGCATTTGACAGTTCATCCTCCGCACAAACGAGACATCGTGATTAACGGTTCTTCGCCTCCCCACCCAATATTCCACGACTAGAAGGAGTTATCGAGGAGGGGGAGATACTTTCACCAACACATGACGAAGAAATGCCTGAAATGCCACACTCCCCCTCCTCGTGACCGACAAATGCCTGAGATGCCACGCTCCTCTCCTTGTCCTACTGAGAGCAGGTGCCTTCAAAAGAAACTCCGGTTGAAACGGAGGTGCCTTCGAAAGAAAAAGAGGTGACTCCAAAGAACCTCGGGGTAAAGAGAAGCAAAGCAAATTCGGACATGCGGCTTCCACGGGGGCCTTCGCATAGAACAAGTTATGGCATTAGAGGATTTTTGGGTGGAGTCAGAGCTTAGGAAAAAGTATTCAATCCATTGCAGGCCCGTCTTTGTGGCCATGAAGGACGTCTCATTGGTGTCCAGGTGGTTCGCCCATGATCGGTTCAAGCCACGTAACCAAGTCAAAGAAGTAGCGGGCGAGACTTCGACCCTTCGATCACCAATCACTTTCCGGCCAAAAGTATCGTGATGTTGGAAGAATCGGATGGTCAAGGAACTGCAAAAAAAATATGAAAGAGGCAAGATATTCCTTCCAAACGATGTCATGCGAGAAGATGCCGCGTGGAATGAAAAAGTTTCATGATTGGTACTTGTTGGTATCCGAGAGGACGACATAACCGAGATAACACTCCACTACCCCGATAACCTTCTCGGTGGACCTGGTGGTGAGATTGCCTTCACTTTCGGCGACATGCATACATTGTATCACCTCGGTGAAATTGACATTAATCTAGTTCACATCTACTGCATGTAAGTCCTTTTCTCTCTTAATATGGTATGATTTCAATATTTTGATAATGTTGTAACTGACCTAATCGATCTCTTTTAGTATGCAAGCGCACCTTGCAAAAACAGGTTCCAAGTCTGAAAAATGCATACATGGATCCTCGACAAATAGCACAAACACGCTTTGCATTTCCTAGTCAATGGAAACTGGATAGCAAATACTTAGCGGGTGGATCGACCGTGGAGGAGAAAGAGAAAATCCGGCAGAAGGCAATGAAGGACGCGGCCATTAACATGGCGGCATACTTAGCCGTGTCTTTCAAAAATTTCGAACACAATCATACTATATGGCTACCATACCACTTATGGTAAGTTCAATCTGTATATAATGGTTGGTTAATACATATTATACGCAAATGTGCTTATCATTTTCCTCGATTGAATTTATGCGGTAACCAATTGGATCGCTATATGTGTCGATCTTGGGCTCGGCGTCGCGTGGGTTTTGGATTCACTTTGCATACTCCGCCCGCTACATTATTCCGACTTCATAGCGATTCTCAAATCGTATAAATAACGACAATCCTCTTATATGATTCAATATAACCTCCTAACTTTTTTTGTCACATACTAACATGTTGTATTTGTGAATATCAATTTCAACAGGGCATACAGTTGGTATGTTAAAAAGTTGAATGGGAGACATCTTGCGAGAATAAAGGGTGAGCTGTGCGCCAAAAACAGTATACTTGTGTAAGTATGACCTACCTCAGATCTTTGGATAATCTCAAATGCATTTGCTAACAATTTTTATATACACAGTGTGCCAAGCAAAAGCCTGGAAGTGTTCTTTGTGGATATTACGTATGCATGGCGATGAGTAACAGTCTCTCGTACCTGAGACACCCGGATTTGGTATATATGCTCATTCCTTTCTCTCTATGTATATACTCACTATGTGTTTCTATATATAGGCTAACTTTTTTATTATCTCCCTAATTGCGCCCACGAGGCGCTGGTAGGGACAAAAGGGGACCCTTACCGAGATGATGACCTCTTGGAACTCGTGGCTAGCCTTTGTGACTTCATATTAGATCATGCTATACATCTAAAAAGGTTGCTACCTTGATCGTACTTCGAGTTGTAGAACAATCCACAACTTCAACATTTTCGTGAGTGGGAAAGGCTAGCAATAGGGGAGGTGAACTAAGAGATGAGATTGAACTTGTAACTTATGTGAATAATGAATGTTTATTGTAAGATTGAGTAATGTAGATGATACTTTGTGAGTTATGTGAATTATAGATGTTTATTGAATATAATATGTATATATTGTGAGAATTGTGAATTATAGATGCTTATTAAATATGGGTAAATTTTTCCTACACCCTAGGAGTAGTTACACCCACATATATATGTGTGCGTTCTCTCGTCAGATTGATTAGCCAGGCCAGCTGACCCAGCCATTCACCGCGCCATGCCGCGCCCGAACCAGGAGGCAATCTGGTAAATGCATGCATGCATGCGAATTTAGCCACCGTGTGTCCGTGATTGAGGAAATAAAAAACCATAATTAGCAATTACTTTACGTAATTAGTGCATGCAGATCACTTTCAATTCTCATTTGCGGTATACACGCACGACGCAAACGTTGGCTGCATCGGCTCCCATGGCAGCGGCGGCGGCGGCCTCCTGCCCGTGGCACGCCCGGCGGGGGTGCAGCTCGCCCAAGGCGCACGGCGCTCCTCGTCGGCGACGTGGCCCAGCTCGCAGGATGGCAGCCTCAGCAGCGGATCGGCTCGCGTCGACTAGCATCAACGCCGCATCAGCAGATTCAGATCGGCAAAATCGCCGCCCTATTTCTTGGCAGACAGAGTATGTACTCGTACATACGTAGATATATGCTTTTGAGAAACTGTACCGAGTATGCTTGCATGCAGTATATATATACTCCCTTGGCAAAAAGTATGTGGTCATACTCCTTTATCAAAAAATGTATGTACTCATACTCTTTATATCTTAAAAGTATGTACACATACACCCCACGAACAAAGTATGTAATTTTATATTGAGTATGCACTAGTACTATATATCCGACGTACATCTCCACTCCATAGGTGAATGTATGCACATATACTCTCTATATATCAGTATGCACTAGTACTATATATCTAAATGGCACGTATGTAGGCGTATGTAAGTATATACTATGAATGTATGCACATGTACTTGGTATATTTGAATACTGGAGTATGCTCATACACTAGCTTGTCGGGATTTTTTTTTCTCTTGAATACTCTAATTGGTGAAGTACGTACTAATACTATCCTGTTAAAAAGTATGCAAGCATACTAGCGTATGTACTGATACTCGTGTCAAAAAATTATGTCCACATACTAGCAAATTATTTTTCTCTCCTAAAAACTGCTGCATGCGTATATATGGATAATAGATTTACTCCCAGATATTATATATAAGTATGTGTCAATACTTATTCACGGAGAGCACATACTGCATAACCAAACCTGGGGTCAGCATGTTGTTCAGATTAAACAATTAGCACAACTGGATTACACGCACATACATATTTTAAAAAACATAACTACGGCCTGCAAGTCCGTGACCAGCGCCTTATTTTCCGGTAGACAAAGCGTGGCAATTGGATTGCATGCAAACCCGTTGCCTCCGGTCCTTGCGGCACCCACAGCACCATCGGCCCGTTAATTGGTGAATTGGTGAGCGCAGTATAATCTCAGGTGGGTGTAGTTACTCCTGGGTGTATAGAAAGCACACCCTATTAAATATAATATGTATATATATTTCAGTTTTGAATTTTTTGGCGCCAAATCCAGTTTAGGGCGGTTTTAGATTAAACCGCCCCTACAGTCTTTTCATTTTAGGGGCGGTTTTAGATTAAACCGCCCCTACAGTATTTTTGACTAGGGGCGGTTTTAGATTGAGCGCCCCTAATGAAAACCACAGTAGGGGCGGTCGTTGTTATTAGCCGCCCCTACAGTGACCGGTAGGGGCGGCTCAGGGAAACCGCCCCAACAGTGTGGTCTTTGTAGGGGCAGAAGAGAGAGTTAGGGGCGGTTTTGAAAACGCCCCCTATTGTTCCAAACGAGCCGCCCTATAGAAGCTTATTGTAGTAGTGCATGTTCCTGAATAACTGGATCAAATTCAGCCAACATTTCTACCAAGCCCAAGAAATTCCTATTGTTGTCTTCATATAGTTTTCTATTATGACCCACGAAATGCCCCAGATTATGTTTGCCCAGAAATTTGACAATAGCCACTATTCTGAAAAGAACTTGTCGCCAATGCTCCTTTTCTTTCTCAAGTTGTCCAGAGCAAATTTATCAATAGTTTGGTCCTTCCGCAATCTATTACGCAATTCATACCAAGCTGACATATTGAAACATGATCTGAACTTGTCTCATGCTCTTTAAGTCTATCACTGAGATTTGCCCAATCATTAAATTCATTAGTAGCCAAATTACCTTTTCAATGTCCTTTAGTGAACATTTTACAGCTAAAACAGAATACTTTGTTAAGTATTTTGTAATACACAAGCCAATCTCTATCGTACTCCTCTCCATTTGATAGAATTCTAGTGTAGAATAATGCAGAAAACCTTCTAGAAAATCTATCCTTAGGACCTTTGTGAATGACAAATCTGTTTTAGGACACTTTTCTGCTAGGATATCAATTTGTTTAGAATCTAGGGAATCCCAATACCTTGAATCAAAAATATTAGGCTGAAAAGAAGCATCATCAACATTTGCAGCACTATCAGGAACTTGCTCAACAATATTTTCTATCTCTGGCTGATCATCACTGGGATTAGGACCTTTCGGGCTGATCTTCAGCATTTTTTGAGGCCAAAAAATATGATCTTCATGATCGAGTCAAAATGGAAATTAGCTTCAACAACACTAGTGAAGCTACTTCATTGTACGGTTAGCATACACTAGCCAATGCCATCAGCGGAAGGTAGTGGTTGCATGTATGCATCTTCAGATTGCGTCCTCAGATGAGACCAGCCATAGTAGGATTTTCCTGCATGCGTCCTATTTCTAAATTGTGCGTCACTCGCCTAATAGCACTTCCTGAATTGTGTGACACTCGCCTAGCACTCGGCCGTATATATGGTATCTGAAATCCTAACATATTTCGAGGACACAGAAATGGGTGAAGTAGTGGTGCATATATATATAAAGGGAGCTTGTTGGCAGGGGTAACTAGCTCTCAATAAATGACTCAGGGTTAAGAGAACAGCTGTATACACTGCTCGATCTGCACGTGGTTTTCATGGCAACTGTCCATGAATTATCCACAGTCTCAGCTGCGTTAATAACAAACTAACACCAATGTGGAGAAGCAATTGTTGTCGGATATTAATAATGAGAGAAGAACAAAAGCCACGAAGTGTTATTATTATCTCAAGCTATTACTATAAATAAGACAGGTGGGTTTAGGGCCTGTCTTGATCAGTTTCTAAAATATTGATAGGGATACATGGGGTAAGGTAATTAATTATTTGGTAGATGGTCAGTCGTTACATAATTTTTTGCATACCCACTTTTGTGGCAACCATTTCGTAGTACGATACGCTTCTTTGAGTGATAATATAAGCTACCTGCTCCTTGTTATTTTCTTTTTTTGAACAAAGCTGCTTCACGATTTTCAAAACTATTCGGAAAAATGAGAATGTCATTACTAGCTTCCAGGTCCTATACTGTTCGTCATCAGTGATCTGAGAGAGAGAGAGAGAATCTGAGGAAGAATTGGATCCGTAAGGTCATTGTAGTTTGCGTTCAACTCCTAACGATACAGATCAAAAAGCAACAGTACTGATAGTATTGGAAATACTTCCTCTACGGAAGCTTAGGAGTCGTGTTGATATATGTTGTCGTAGTCATAAAACATAATCACACCATACTTTTAATCTTGCATTCAATTTGTTACAACATTTACATGCTATACGATTTACGTGCTAAAAGGATAATAACAATACTATTCCTTCACAACGCAGTCCGGCGAACCAGAAAAATAAAAATCCTGATAACTAAAAAGGACCAGCAACAGAGTACTCTTCCCATTCTATCACGGGCAATGTTGTCCAGTTTTCTCTGACAAACAGAGGACGGCGCATGTGCAAAAAGTTGTACAGTTAGCACACAATAGCCATGGCCATGAGGAGAGGATAGTATGTGGTTGCATGCGTGCATCTTCGGTGGATTGATTCACTTTGCATGCGGACATGGAGGATGATGCATCCATTTTCTGGTCATTGGAGGTGCCCTTGTCCTCATGATCAACGGCATGATGGCTGATATGGGGTGCTTACTGAATTTGACGAACAGAAGGGAAAAGAAATATCTGAATGTCATGTCACAGATGCTCGCCATGTTATAGCCTTTCCACTCCTTCCCACCTCCACGTCAGATGAGACCAGCTAGGGAATCAGTGACGTTGTCATCCAGACTCCCAGTCGAACAACACAAGGACGTAGTAGGATTTTCCTGCATGCCTCCTATTTCTATATTGTGCTTTACAAACCTAATAGAATTCGGCCATATATATGGTATTTGAATTCCCAACATATTTTGACAACATATAGAACTATAGGAATAGGTGAAGTAGTGGCGGTGCACATATATAAAGGGAGGTGTTGTCGGCATGGTTAACTAGTTCTCAATACATGAGTCAAAAAAAAGGTAGAAACTGGGGATGGCACGGTGGCGTTGGGGTGGGTGTGGCGCTGGCGGGAGGGCCGCGGTGGCCGGGCGAACGGGCGGCCGCGCTGTGGGGGCCGGCGTTGGGGCTGGCGGTGCTGTGCGGGCGGGCGGCTGGGCTGCAGTGGAGGCCGGGCGGACGGGTGGTGGCGCTGTGGGGGCGGGCGGCGTGGGTGGGTTTGGGTGAGTGTGTTGTGACTGTGATTGTGTTACGTGTGAGTGGGTGGGTAGGGTTTTGGGTTTTCCTTTTTTTTTATGCGCCTTTGCCGAGAGCGGGATCTGGTGGCTCTCGGTAAAGGTCTTCCTTCACCGAGAGCTGAGATAACTCGCTCTAGGATTTTTTTTTTTTTTTTTGCAAAACGACCTCTCTGCGGTGCCACGTGTCCAAATTTTTGCGGAGAGCCATTTGCCGAGGGTCATCTATAGCCATCGACAATGACTTCCCTTCGCCTAGAACCAACACGCTGCGGCTCTCAACAAATATTTTATTTTGTTTTGATTTTTGCTTCCTAGTTTTTCTTTAGCTTAGGTACAGTACTAAGAGCTCCATGTTCAAGTTTGGAAATTTTTTCAATCTTTTTACTATATTTTATGAATTTTCATATTTTATTTGAATTTCTTTTCAAAACTAAAATTTGAACTACAAGTCATTCGAATAATTGATATAAATGATTGGAAAAATCATATTCATGCTTGTGAGTGTAGCTTGAGTTTGATTTTGGAGAAGTTGACTCTTGTTTCTTCTAAATCATCATTATATTTTTTTCATAAAGTTTGAATAAAACATATGTAGCTTTCGTTTTCATAATCGGACACTTTTTTATCACCATTCTATTGTGTTGTTTTTAAATTGCGGCACATAGGTCAGTACCCTCCTAATTCAAATCCCAACACAGAGAAGGTGAGAAAATTAGTGTTTGAGAGAGTAGAGAGGCATAGATGATGAGGAGCCTACGCTTTTAATGTTGATGAGTCATCGCCACCGTGCCGTGTCTTCAACCTCGTTTGTCATATCTGGTGTGAGATCCAACGCCACTGTGTCTATTGTTCACTGGACCTTGGAGCCTTGCTATTCAGAGATAGGGTAGAGGTGGCCTCGGATTTAGCCCACCAGCTAGGATGCTATTCCTGCCTATTGGGGTCCCATGTGGCTGCTATACTCGCTGATCTGGTTGAGCCGCCTCGGACACTAGTGGTAGAACTATTTTTCAAGTGCCGCCCAGTTCTATATGAAGACGTAGCTGAGCACTCAGTTATTGTTGTGAAGAGCAAATAAGAAACTAGAATTTGCAGGACCGGCCATGATTCATTCCCAAGGCCTCTCATTTCTGAAATCCTTTATGTCCTGAGCTACGTGCACCAATTGGGACACTAACGGAGGTGTGCACAAATAAATCAAGAAACAAGGCTCAATTCATTTCTGGCGAAGGGATTTTTGTTGCCCCTCCTAACAGTGCCAATGGCTTATATTTATAGTAAGGAATACTCTTCACTAGGCCACACACTATGCCATGACTCTAATTTTTTTCCCTTCTCTTCACTATGTTTTTGCAGCAGTAACAATAATGGTCTGCACCAAATCCACCTGAATAATTTGGTGGTTGCAGAGCCAACAGCCTTCCCATTGCCCAGCATGGCCTGCACCAAATCCACCTGAATAAAAGCTTGCATGCAAATGTCATACGTGTCAAGTTTTAGGTTTTATCAAAAATGCCTTGTCAGTGTTATTTTTGTTTTACTCATAAAAATAAAAACTTATATATATTCATCAAAGATTTTGTCTATATTTTTAACCCACATGGTACACTTGCTGCTAGTAATGCTATTAGTAATGTTTTTATAAAGTGTAAATCATTTAATCGAGTCCCTTTAGGTTTATAAAAACTTCCTCTTAGTTATTAGTAAAAAAAACATCTTTTGATGTAGAGCGGTACAAATGTTAGGAGCGAGATGGTAAGGTGCTGATATTGGCCTATTGTAGCTATCTTACGATTGAATAGACATATACCAGGCTGTTTATCGTAGAGAGCCCCCCACTGCTGAATGATGCTCAAATGAATCTTTAGGTTGGGAACTTCAATGTGAATTCGTTGTTGTTACTATTATGATCAATGTTGTTTGTTCTTTTGTTCATGTTACATGCACGTAAACTTTAGATTGAGAACTTCAATATGAATTCGTTGTTACATGCACGAAAACTTTTAATCATTACACTAGCACAAGACAAAATTGACGGGACTGTAGAAAAAAAAAAAAAAATGGAGTTGAGTTGTTTATCTTCAAAGTATTTGCAGGTTTTGGGACTATTCTTCGTGAAATTACTTAATGAATAATTTAGTTTTGTGTTGCAGAACATCACAATATTTGGAAAATACTCATCGTTAAATTACTTAATGAATAATGTCCTGCTTACGGTCACAGAACACTAAAAGATTTTTCCGCCCACTCTAAATCTTTTCGGTGAGGACGATCACACAAAGTAATGAAAATTGATATACTTATAACACAAAAATGATAGTCTTAGGGAAATCCAAAAGATTTTCTAAAAAGAGTAAATGATTGCTTGTGCATGCCTTTCCCATCGCTTTCGTCAATAAATCCCGCCGCTTTCTTTCCTCCACTTCATTGCTTGTAAATGTCAAGACCATGTCAGAGGTCTCGACAGACGGAGACCACAACAGCCTGTCGTCTTTGAGGATTCGAGCACTGGCGGTATGTCCATATGAAAACTGAGAACAAATGAGAGAAGGTGCAAGAGCAGCTTATGAAAATGGTCAACTAAGAACGTGGGAAGACAGAGTCCTGAACCTTTAGCCTCTCGCATTTACATGTTAACTTATCTCATATGCACCTTGCATTTGCTTGTTTCTGCCATCCACTTTGGCTGGACGGATCCTATCCACTCTTGTATTATGCAGGCATGCTTTCATTTTGATTCAATTTATTGTGTTCTTCACATCGTTAACTTCAGTTCAAACCAAATTCTTACTCAAAATGGACGATTCAAATTTGTTCTGGGCCATTACATAGATCTTCTTGGAAACTACTATACTGCACCTACTGACACTTAAAATCCAGAAGACAAAGCATGTTTGGTTGAGCACCTAGGACATTAATCTATCCTTTCTGCTTCCTTGTATATATTCACTATATATAGGAGGTGCGGATGACATACTCTGCTCGGGGCGGCTAGACATCAATAAACAGAATTCATAGGTTGGATGTACGCACATCTTAAATTCAAAGTGTTTATTTAATTTGTAAGAAGAGCTTGTGTCCTCTTTCCGCATCACCTGCATGTGCATGTTTTATGTAGTTCCATTATCTAGTATTAGTCCTTTCTCTTCTCACTATTTCCCGGCCCTTTGCATGTATATATAGGAGACCCACCCCTGCCCTGTGAATCGACCATACGCCTTTGTTTACCATTACATCCGGTAGCCTTATCTGTACAAGTTTGCTCATAATGGGAATGGGATGCATCACGGAAAAACCGGACAGTGACATATAGAGATGCTGGTCTGTTCCTGATTCAATGGTCTACAGAAGTTATAACTCTTGTCCCACTCGTGCTGATATCCTGGAGAATTCGTGGTTCAGATGACATCAGAGAAGAGATTTGTTGGCTTTTTCACACTGAGCACTGAGCAGGTGCTGTTCCATTCACAACGATGTGTGTGACACCTACTTTTCAGTTTCCTTGCTCTAGCTACAGGAAGGTTCGCAAGATGGACAAAGGGGATGCACATCAGCACAAGTGTAAAAAAAAGCTGAATATGTAACTAATTGCATTCTTGTTATACTAAAAATTATATAGTTGCTATTAGTAAAAAACATTGTGAGATCAATACCGCCTTAGAGCCTGATTAACATCAGAAGATCGATGATTACTCAGGTGGCACAGAAATAGTATCAGAATAAGCTCATGGTCACAAATACATGATGCATCCGCGTAACTTCAAATGCTGGAGGCAGTAGTACAAAAAACATCTTTACTGTTGCGGGACATGCCAGCAAAACCACGCCGGGCACGTGCGCTTGGACGTCATTAATGGCCAGAGATGTGTGCTCCTGGATTAAGACTCGTCATATCTCATCTCCTCGTCAAGAGCAAGCCCAAGGTTGCTCTGATGGCCATATCCATGTTGGGGTTATTGCCCAGGTCCCTGGCGTGCCTACAAAATGAAATCAGAGGAACAACTGGCCAAACGAGTCCATTAGCTCCATGCGAGAAGGTTTCAACCATACATACTCACACAATTCCCTGTGCTGATTATTGCGGGTTGCACAAAAGAAAAAAACGAGTCCATTAACAAATAAGAAATAAACTTTTTTGTCTTGGTCTTTCCTGGATTAGAGAGCAATGATATCCGAACGTGAGATGTGGGATATATTAGACGTCACAATAGATAGCCAAACAAAATACAACAACATCCCATGGTGAGCAGCATATGGAGGTAGGACATCAGCCTTCTCCTGGTGCCTCTCCTTCTTAATGTCACAACGCTCACCTCCAGGCTTCACCACAGGCAATCGATTCGCCTTGAGATGGCAGCGTAGCTGAGATAATTGTGCTGTCTGCTTGGTTTCATCTGAGAGGTGGACGAGGAAGATGTGAAGCGACAGTGGTGTTCTGCATGCAGATAGTAAAAACTGAATGTAGAAGATTGGATAGGAAATGTGAGGCCTAGCGTTGGACGAGTCGACAACAATGATGGGTGGTATTGATGTCGTAGTTTCTTGCCCACACTACGGTCGCGTTTCCTGTAATAGACGTCTCCAAGCATCCTAAAATGCTCAACGGCTGTATAAATTGCTCGAATCCACCAAAGCCGTAACAAATGATTTGCTTGTCAACTGACTCTACACTGTTAACCAATTTTCAATAAACTGTTAACTTTACTGTGGGCTTCGGCCGTTATAGATTTGCGACACATGAGTCTAGGGCCATTGATTTGTCCCTCCTTTTATGATCTTGTGGGGGTATGTTCTTGACCAAGAGATTTCCCAAAGTCTATGCTGCTGAGCAGCAATGACACCACGACAAAATAAAGAGTTGCTAGTTTGCTACTACCAGCTGCCAATAGTCCATGATTTGACCAGTGCAATTAGGCCACATTAAAAGAATATAACAATACACAGCAGTTGATCCAGATAATTGATCTATATATGTACCGTTTCTTCAGCTGTATCACTGCTCACTACTACAAAAAATTTTAGAGGCACTCATGATATTTTCCAGAACCTTTCATATTTCAAAAGCACCCCATTAAATGTTATAAACTTGGCCAAAACTCGCAGATGACCAAAAAAAAAATGATCGTTTACTTAACAAAATACACTAAAAATCTACTGGTTTTGTAGGGTACTTTATTGTATCAACCACCCAAGAAAATGTGTTGATCTCAGCAGGACATTTCTGAAAATATTTATCCTAAAAATATATTTGATAGATGAAGAAACTTTTATATCAAAATTGTGGAGCACTCTGCTACAAGAATTGCACTGAAGTCGTATTGCTTAATTGGATCGACAACTTTGTAGTTGTGATCGTTTCCAAGACTAAATATTTAGGAAGATTTTTGTCAAATTCAATATAAACACAGTGCAAGGATGCACTAGCTCAATAGGTGGCCTAGTTTGTTTAGAATTCAAAAATTTAGCACAGCCTGGCTCTCCCCTTCCTTCTCTCCTTCCTTCTCTGCACTAAGTTGTATTCAGTTTTGATGAGGCCGACAGCAATGTTGGAACCGGCGATGCCCGGCTCACCCAAGAACGCAGCAGCGGCGACGACGGTGTGATCACGGCACGGGCGGCGTGATCACCACGCGAAGCTCTCACGACGAGATTGGAAACTGGGAAAGATAAACACGAAGAAGATTTTGTGGGGGCTCCCAACGACGACCCCCTCGACCCGGACTCACTTGTATTTATAGCCAAATGCAAGATACAATCTCAGGATCTCAACAACCTGAGGATCCCCGCGCCATATCGTGCCAAGCGCGCCATGCCGTTTCGCCGCTGCGGCACGCTTACGCGCGCCGGACGCTCTATGGCGCGGACCGACCCGAATGCAACGGGCTGGGCCGTGATCAAGCACGCCTATGACCACACCCTGGCCCTAACTAGCTAATGCATGACTCCAACGAAAGATTACATTATGCTTATGCAACAATTTAGTCTAACAACACCCCTAAACTTGTTGCACCTCCACGACGCCCAGCGCACTCCGCAGCTCAACGAACTTCACGCCCCAGCGACTTGGTGAAGATGTCGGCGATCTGCCCCGCAGTCCCGCGTGATCAACCTCCACCTTGCCGCCCCCTCGATGCACTCCACGAATGAAGTGGTACTTCGTGTTGATATGCTTACTCGATCGTGATGCACCGGATTCCTGCTGAGAGCCATCGCTGACATGTTGTCCATGAGTAAACGCACCGTCGCCTCCTTCGTCCCCATCATCTCGCAATTAGCCGACTCAGCCATACTCCTTGGCATGCTGCGCTGCAGCTGCCACATACTCCGCTTCACGGGAAGACAAGGCCACCACCTTACGCCTTACGTGAAGCCCAGGTTACCAGCTGCCACCCGGGAAATATGCCACACCTGGCCGTGCTCTTGCGATCATCAATATCTCCTGCAAAGTCACCGCCGCTATACCCAAGGAGCAAGGGTTTTAGCTCAGTGCCTTTCTCATATTTGCAACCATAACCAGCTGTTCCCTTGATGTATCTGAGTATGTGCTTCACTGCAGCCCAATGCTCCTTCCCTGGTAGCTCCATGTGCCTGCTCACTACCCCCACCGCATAGGCAAGGTCAGGTCGTGAGTTAACCAGATACCTGAGGCTACCAATTATGCTTTTGTACCCTGTAGGATCAACAGCTTCCCCTTCCTTCTTCTTGCTGAGTTTCAGCCTACACTCCATTGGAGTGTCACAGGAATTGCAATTTTTCATGCCTGCCTGTTCCAGAATCTTCAGTGCATATGCACCTTGGCTGAGAGTGATCCAGCCATCACCTTGCTGCACCTCTATGCCGAGATAGTAGCTTAGTAGGCCCAGATCGCTCATACTGAATTTCTTCATCATCTCTGCCTTGAACCTCTTGATCAGTCCAACATCCGGCCCTGAGATGATTAATTAGATCATCCACGTAAACCCCCACTAGAAGATAGGACTCGTTCGCCTCTTACGTACAAAGCATGCTCCAACTTGTTCCTCACAAATCCAAGAGCAAGCAACTCCTTGTCAAGCTTAGCGTTCCACGCTCTCGGTGCTTGCCGAAGGCCATACAGTGCCTTCCTCAACCTAAGCACCTTGTCAGCACCGCCCACCACGAAACCAGGTGGCTGCTGCACGTACACAGTCTCGGTCAAATCACCATTCAAGAATACGGACTTAACATCCATATGATGTACCTCCCATCCTCCATACGCTGCTAGTGCAAGCAAAACCCCGACAGTCTCAACGCGCGGCGCATGGAGCAAATACTTCATCGAAGTCGACTCACGGCGTTGAGCGTAGCCCTTAGCTACCAAACGGCGCCTTGTGCTTGACAATTTTTCCAGTGGGATCCTTCTTGACTTTGAACACCCACTTCAGGCCTATGGCCCTTTGTTTAGCTGGCAGTGTGGTGGCGACCCAAGTCTGATTATCCTCTATCGCCTTCATCTCCACCTGCATCGCTTGCCTCCGGCTATCCCGAGACAAAGCCTCTTCAACGGACCTCGGTTCTTACGCTGCCACTAGGCGAGACTCCAATCGTACTCAAAACTCGAATCTCATCTGTTGAATCAAGCAATTCAGTCACCGTTCTGTACCTCAATGGAGCACCTTCAGAATCCACCGATCCCCTCGTTGGTGGTGTTGCCCACGTGATCGACTGCTGAGGAGTGTGAGACGGGTATGTGGGATCACCCCGACGATGGAATTGATGATGCGGGCGAAAACGCCGAAATCTTCTGCTGCAGCCTCGTCGACGCTATTGTCACCGATGAACAAGTGTCTTCATCAAGACTCCAGCCCGCCATCTTTCTCCTCCCAATTCCACTGCCTTTTTTCATCAAAAATCACATCCCTCGAAATGATTAACCTGCCTTTCACTGGATCATACAGCCTGTACCCCTTGCTGTCTTGTTCATAACCCAAGAACACACCCGGCACAGTCCTATCTGACA
The DNA here is from genome assembly GCA_015847255.1 of Hyparrhenia diplandra. Lineage (NCBI taxonomy): Eukaryota > Viridiplantae > Streptophyta > Magnoliopsida > Poales > Poaceae > Hyparrhenia > Hyparrhenia diplandra. Next base: position 912,114 of record JADLZK010013348.1, read on the forward strand.
GCTTGTTCATGCCCGGACCAACCTTCTTAGCAAACGCCACGCACCCAAACGTGCGCAAAGTGCTTCACCACCGGCTTTCTCGAACCAAGCTTCAAACGGTGTCTTCCCTTTCAGACTCTTCGTTGGCGACTGATTTAACAGATAAACGGCCACCGTCACGGCCTCCCCAGAACTGCGCTGAACGCGCATGCTCTTCGATAAGCACCTCACCGCCTCGACAACGGGTCTGATTCCGCCTCTCGACGACCACTACTAGAAAACCCCCCCTGTAGCTACGTTGTTTTTAGATAGTAGATACACTTTAGCTTGTCTCTACAGAGATGTAGACACACTTTTAAAACGTATTAAAAGCGTCTTCGTATGGACGTGTCGGGCTCTATAGAGACGATTTTTTGTAAGCGTATTACTAGATGAATAGACGTTTAATATATACGTTAGATGCATGCCTAGACAGATTGATACGCTTTTATGGATGCACATATAACTTGTGTCTATTAGTGTTGTTACGTCGTATAGTAACGTTTCATCATGTGTGAAAAACTGTAGAGACAATATTTTTGATACATTTACAATTCGTGTATACTACTATAGTCACGTTTTGTAGTGACGTGTTATTGCGCATTAAGGAGTATAGAGACGATATAGTAGGTGACGTGAAAAGGTGACATGGCACATGACGTGGCAAGGTGACATGGCAGCCGACGTGCCAAGGTGACGTGGCAAAGTGACGTGGCAGATGACACGTTTTATTGTAACGCCTAACCACGTTTTTTATTTCGAGTCTACACATATTGATACGTTGTATAGTAACATCATAGTGTGTATTAACACATGTAAAATGATTTGTATATTTTGTATGCAGAAATATAGACACGTTGTATTGTAACGCTTTAATTCTTCCAAAAAAATTATGTTTGCATTATATATATATATTGATTTATTTGTATATATATAGTGCATCGAGATATTTTTTTTGTTTTCTTCTATGAATAATAATGGGAAGTAAAGCATCAATGGTATTGCCTTTGGGATAACAAAACATCAAGAATACGACCAACTCCATAGACAACATTCCCATTACTCAAATTACAATTATGTTCACAAAGAAAGACGTACCAATGTCATACAAATATTAATTTATTAATTTTTGTAACAACTAAAACCTATCTTATTCACTTTAAAATTTGTACTTTGCTTCCCATCTAGCTTGGCCGACGTGCTGCGGGTACGAGATGAACTTTTAGCATGTTTCACCTACAATTGAACATATATTGGATGAATAACTCAACTGAAGACAGTGCCAACACATGTACTACTTGAAATGAAAAAAAAAAAATCAAACTTACATGTGTAGTTGGCCAAGCAATAACATAGCCAATAACATCAATTAGTGTACGGATCTTTTCAAATGGTCTAGGTACCTCCTCATCTCCTTTATTGCCACGATCAATATTTTCAAGGCCTTCAACATAAACCCCACAATATTCTGATCCGAGCTTTCTTCCTAAAATCTCTCTCGGCTATTGGTAGTCACTAACTTCCCTTTGGCCACAACTCTGCCTTTGTTTATGAGTGAAAAAAAGATAGACTTCCTCTTCTCTCTACAGATTACACAAGAAGACCATATGATCTTTGAAATAGTAACTAACATGATTTGAAGATAATAAGGTAAATAATAGCACATACTGATTTTGGTAATGGACATGTTGGAGGCTTTAACCCTTCTTGCTCTCTATAATATACATGATTTAAAATATCAAAATAAAGAATCACCTAATAATCAATCTGAGCCATTATATTTCATCTGAAACAATAATACAATATTATCTTGGACATACCATGTTGTGCAATATGGGATCACATGACAAATTTGTGACTACATTGCCACCAGGTTGGGTCTCAAGTTGTGTCTCCTACAGGCATAGTTTAGCTGAGTTAATAGGGAAATAAAAATATGAAGATTAGAGAGTAAAAAATACTATGCATATGAGCTTGTCCTTGTGTGAATCAAACATGCGATTGTCAAATCTCAGGATGTCTAAAGGAGCTAAGGTTGGGCTTTCTCGCTAGATGGCCAAGGTGTTGCCCAAGAATGGAGGCTGACCTTTCATTTGGGACACCATTTTCATCTGTCTCTACAATTACCTTTCCTCCTCCTTGTAATGCTAGTAAATTTTTAAGTGTGAATTCCCCTATAATTTGTCTACCATCTCCATTTGGGCCTGGATTTGTGAAAATGTAAGATTCCACATCGTATCTAAATATGTTACAACAAAAACCTGAAACTTACATATTATCTTAATTGGATTTCGAGGTTGGTGCGGCAGGCGGGCTAATAAACCATCAATATCTGGAGGGGACTGCAAACTTTCATTGTTCCCATTATCTGCTATATTTTCCTGCTCCTCCTGAACAGGTTCTGCACGAGGTCCATTATCTGCTATATTTTCCCTCCTGAACATTCTGCACGAGGTCCATCAATGTTCAAACCCCTTAATCATTGAAGTCCTCTTGCCATGATTTCTTCTGCTTATAATATGGGAGATCAATAAAATATAGGATGAACATGTTAGTTGCCTTGTCATATTGTATTCTCAGAGCTAAGAATTCTAGGAATTTCTTTCTACAAATTTCAGGGATGAAACAAATAGTTCATACTGCAATTTTCATACACAAAATAGGCAATGCATATCAGACTACGTACAGGTTCAATACAGCCTTTTTAAAACATGCGACATTGTAGGTGGCAGTAGCAAGTCACATTAAGAGCAGTGTGTTGCTCTCCCCAGCATTGGCTCCCTCTCTAACTCCCACACTAATGGATAGATGATTTACTAAATTTTCATTCAATCAGAATTCAGAAAGTCAGATATATTGAATACTCAGTATACAAGCTGACGTCAATTAAGAAAGCAATTGTAGCAAGTCACAGTGAGACATAGTAGTTACATTATGGGTATGTCACTTTAGGTATGGAGAAACTGAAATATTCAGAAAGATCGCATTGGCCATCTCTATCTGTCTGTTTTACCTATGGTGGCCATCTCCCAGCTACATTATCGGTGACCCAAACTGAAATATTCAGAAACTTTACGTATGCATCTTATTTGTTAAATTCAGAAACTTTACGTATCGGGAGATGGCCACCATATCACTTTACGTATGCAGAAACTGAAATATTCAGAAACTGAAACATAGAGATGGCATTGGCCACCATATCATTCACTCAGAATTCAGAAAGCTCGGCTAACCCACCATATCATCAGCTCGGCTAACCAATGCAATCTGTCTGTTTGGGTCACCGAGGTAACCCACCATAGGAGACGGAGAGGCCGAGGGGTGGAGGCCTGGATCGCTGCGACGTGAGTGGAGGGCGCGCTCGCGACTGCGTTTGGGGAAGCCAGCAGACAAAGATCGAGGATGACTGCATACCTTGGGGAGACAGGATCCTAGATCGGCGGCGTCGCAGGTGCTAGCGAGGAAACGTCGTGGTGGCCCGGCACTCTCCCGTCCGGCAGCCGGCGTCAGGCGGCGCAGCAGCCGCGATTGACCCAGCACCCCACCGATGGAGAGGAATGGGGAGACTAGGGGAGGTTATGCGGGGTGGGGAGGTTAGGCGATGCGATTTCTTCGCTAATCGCACCACGCATGCGCGGCAAATTTCCCGCGGCAAGCGAAAATATCTACTCGTGGGCGGCAAATTTCTTTTTCTCGGGTTATTCTGTGCCAACGCGGGCAACAATTTTTCATCAAAATTTTTTTATTTTCTATTTCAATATAAATGATGATCAATATATAATTATTAAAATGAAAAAGAGGGAAACAAAAAGAAAAAAACGTTTAAATAATATAATCTATATCTACACGATATAGGTAAAAACAATACACCAAACTGCCCTTATACATAATATATTACATTTTTATAATAATTATATCTAGATAATTTTTTCATATGTCCATCTAAGAGCAACTCCAAGAGCTTTTCTAAACAGATCTGGATATTTAAATTTTTTTTAAAAAAACTCAAAAACTACGGTCCAACAGCCTCTGTATCTTGGCCACCTCGCTATCGCGCTTGAAATCTAGCTAAAATTATTGCTAGTCTTTTGGAGATGCTCTAAGTGCTATGTTGGGTCGTAACCATTTTTTATTGAAGATTCATAATGACACTAACAAAGAAGAGATAATGCTCATATAATTTCTAAACTGATGATGATGCAAAAGACTCCATAGATCACTATGTTAAGACGCAGGATCGACTTGACAAGAGGTTTGGTAAGCTCTACAACGACATCAGTCGGCGGGGTAGAGGAGTCCCATGGTGGCAATCTCGGTGGGCTTCTTGTCCGCGTGCTTTCTACGCGACGCCGTAGAAGGCATCCCGTGCCTATAGAGAAGGGGCGGAGAGCGCGGCGGCCCGTTAGTAGTGGAAAGCCGGGAGGGAGAGAAGAGGGCTTAGGTGGGGGGCGGAGGAGCACAAGGACGGGTTTGAGGGCTCTACCTTGTAGTAGGCCTCGCGGCCCTTGGCGGGCGTCGCCGCATGACGGATCCGTCGGAGTTGTGGAAGTCGGCGTCGGCACATCGAGATCCTCTGCCGTGAGCGATCTAGTGCGCGGGCACCTAGTGGCCACGGCGCGGCGCCCTCGCCTCCCGAGGAGGAAGCCGCAACAGCGGCGGCGTAGGGGTCAGGGCAAAGTGGAGGGGAGGCGGACGGTCCGTTATGATGGTGCGTGAGGATGGCGTGCCCCTCTTCGCGCGTCACGGGAGGGAGGGTTAGTGGGGAAGAGGCCGCGGCGAGAGGGAGGGAAGCGGTCGCTGCGAGAGGGAGGGGAAGGGTGCGGCGAGAAGGAGGGGAAGAGGCCGCCGCGGTCAAGGAATTTCTTGCGCTCTTCGCTGGTAGGCCGCGGCTGCTACGTTTGCCGTTCTGCTGTGGGGTATATGGTGTGGTGGTATTGTGCCTGATGCCATTGTCAATGCAAAACGACATGAAACCACCCAGAGTTAAACTCACCACCACGATCTGTGCGGAACACCTTCAGCTTGCGCCCCGACTCCAGCTCGGCTGCTGTCTTGAACTTGACGAAGTACTTGAACGCTTAGGTCCTTGGTCTGCAGCAACTCGATCCACATGTATCGGCTGCGGTCATCAACAATGTGCAGAAAAACTCCTTTCCTCCTGGCGTGGGCGGCGTGACATGCCACACAGATCGGCGTCCACCAGCTCCAGCCCCTCCGACGCCACGAGCAGCGAAGCTTGCGGGAACGGCTTGCGGTGCTGCTTTCCCGCAGCACAGCCATCGCACACTTGCTCCAAGCGCCGGATCACGAGCATCCCATCAACCACCTCTCAGCGTCTTGAGCTCACGGAGAGATCTGAAATTCAGATGGCCATACCTTGCGTGCCACAGCCACGCCTGCTCATCCATCTTGGACATGAGACACACCGGTGACGACAGTTTCACCTTCATCAGGTACAGGCGATTCTGTCTCACTGCACGGATCATTACGCCACACTTCTGTTCCGGTGTGGTCCGTCGCTCGAACACCTCCATCACGCCATGGTCGATCTCAACACGACATTCACCCTCCTCAAGCTGTCCAAGACTCACGATATTACACTTTAACGAAGGAATATAGTATACCTCCGTCAGTACTCGATGCTCGTGGTTCTTCCCGGCGATCGTCACGGCACCGACCCCGCAGATTTCCACCTTGGACCCATCTCCAAATCGCACCGCCCCTTTGACAAACTCATCCAGAGCCGACAGTGCCTCTCGGCACCCCGTCATGTGGCTTGTGGCGCCGGTATCGAGTACCCATGCTCCTCCATCATACCTTGATGGGAACACCCGTTCCTGGTTCAGGAACACACGTTGCTGCACGGAGCCTTCGGTGCGCACCAGATTGCATACCTGGGCCACCTACAGCGCTCCAGTCTCAACGTCAGCCGCAGCATGGTGCACGGCCTCCTGCTGCTCCTCCTTCTTCTGCTTGGTTGGACACTCTTTCACCCAATGTCCATAAACTCCGCACTTTCGGCACTTTCCCTTCCTCTTTGGATGCCCAACACCAGACTTGCCGGAATCACGGCCATCATTGCCTGACTTCCCAGCCCAGTCCTTTTTGGAATTATTTCCACCGCCACCACCCTTGGAGGTCGACGATTTTGTTGGTCACCATCCGGCTCTTGCTTCTTGCCGCCCACTCCTCCTCAGTTAGGAGAAGTTTGCCGGTCTTCTCAGCCACCTGTTCCACCTTTGGGTGAAGCGGTCTTACGCCGACGAGAAACCCTACGAGATCTTCGATGGACAGCTTGTTCAAGTCATGGATCATCTCGATTGACACCGCTATCTGATTGTAGCGTGCCGGCACGACCCTGAGAAACTTCTTCACGACCCTTGTATCATCAACGCTCTTCTCACCTAGGCCACGTAGATCGGTGGCTAGCTTGGAGATCCGCGCTGCAAAGTCCTCGATTGTTTCTCCGGCCTTGAGCGTGATTGCTTCAAAGTCAGCCAAGTAGCTTCGCGGCGTTTACTTCTTTCACGCGATCAGCACCAATGTGCATCGACTTTATTGCTCCCCCATGCCTCCTTAGCCGTCTTCTTGGTCAGCAGCATCAAGTGCATGTCGGGGGAACACCACGACGCAAAGGCGCCAAGAGCGCGAGCGATCCGCCGTCGGCCTTCGATCTTATCTCCGCCGATCGGCGTCCCAAAGGTACATCGCCTCAAGATTGCATTGCACATGAGCCGACCACTCGGTAGTTGGTTCGGGACAGCATCGGCGGAACAAGGTTCCCTGGCCACCTGATTCCACGCCCTCTCCTTCACCTCCTTCTTTGAGTCTCCCACGGCGACGGCAGGTAGGGTTCACGACACCTTCTTCTCCGATCGGGTAGATTGATTCAACCCGACCCCTCTCCTATCTCCAAGCTCCGATGAACACCGCTCCTCGTCCTCCTTGCGGCTCCGATACCACGTGTTGGAACCAGCGATGCCGGCTCACCCAAGAACGCAGCGGCGGCGATGGCGTGATCACCACGACGCGGCGTGATCACCGCGGCGAAGCTCTCACGGCAGATTGGAGGCGGGAAAGATAAACACGAAGAAGATTTTGTGGGGGCTCCCAACGGCGACCCCCTCGACCGGACTCACTTGTATTTATAGCCAAATGCAAGATACAATCTCAGGATCATAACAACCTGAGGATCCCCGCGCCATATCGGCGCCAAGTGCGCCATGCCATTTCGCCGCGGCACGCGCTACGTGCGCCGGACGCTCTATGGCGCGGACCGACCGAATGCAACGGGCTGGGCCGTGATCAAGCACGCCTATGACCACACCCTGGCCCTAACTAGCTAATGCATGACTCCAACGAAAGATTACATTATGCTTATGCAACAATTTAGTCTAACAAGCAACGGGACACCTCGGATAGGACACAATGAGCAGTGACCCTCGTGGAGTTCATTAATTGTGCTTCGTCTACTTGCAGGAGTAACCTCTCCGCGTGGAATCTCCCTGTGGACAAGGTCAAGCTAGCAGAAAGGGTAGGATTGCATTACTTGACTTATAATTGATTGCATGTCTGCACCAAATCTCTGTATGTAGAAAATTCCTACTATAGCTAGTATTCATGGTACTGTTGTTAATCTATTTCTAGTAAAATAGACAGAGCAATTAACAAGGCTTCCCATTCCGCGAGATTCAGCATTTGGATGCATGGTTGGAGCATGATCTATGGTATAAAGATGCCAAGAGCAATGAAGCTCATTTTATAATCCAGGACATGCTTACTATCGCAGAGACTCTCTAACCAGCTCCCAGGATCCCCCATTTGTCCAAGGCAAAAGCGCAGGTCAAGAGCCAGCCTCCATCGTTGTGTATGGATGGGGCAGGGGTTTGAGAATTTTCTCGGTCTGTGTTACAAGATTGCCTTTTTAAGTACAATATCCGCTTACCTGGATTTTTAATGAACCTCCCACTGTATTTTTATGACTAATTATATTGTCTGGTGGAGTTCAACCTAGGACAATGTATGAAGACCTATCACAAAACAGAAATTCCTTGAGGGTTCAGTATTTCCTGCCAAGATCCAACTATCAAGGAATTTTTTTATTTCCTTGGCGGTTGTAGTAAAACCTACAAGGAAATTCATTTTCTTGGCTGTTCCACTAGGCCGCCAAGGAAATATGCATCTTTTCTTGACTGCTGTTGTCAACCGCCAAGGAAAAATACCGTTTCCTTGAGTGCTGTTGCAAACCGCCAAGGAAAACGGTTTTTTTTAATCACTACATTTTATGAATTTTTCAAATGATCTCGGATAGAGAAATGACCTATATCAAAGTTGTAGAACTTAAAAAGATCTAAAACTTTTTGTTCAAACTTTTTTTCATATGATTTCGTTTAGAGTGTCAAATATGCATTACAAAAATTCATTACACTCAATACAAAACCATTGCGATAGCTACGTGGTAACAAATGATTGAGAGGTGTAGTGGTGAGGAAACAATTCTGTGAATTTGATGTTGTGAGTTCGAAACTCAGAAGACGTGAAGTTTTAGAGTGTTTTTGAACTTTTTGACATATTTCCTTGACGGTTGATATGTATCCTTGGCGGTTACTTACCCCCAAGAAAATGAATTTCCTTGACTGCCGCCTCATTTCCTTGTCGCCTTGGCAATCCAGTGTATGTCTATATTTTTTCTTGGTGGTTGCCAGTCAAGGAAAACTTTCTTGAGGGCTAGCCGCCAACAAAATTGTATTTTCCTTGCTATCTAGCCTTGGCTGTTCATGCTTGACGGTTGGCCGCCAATAACTATTTCCTTGACGGGTTTTTCTATATTCCTTGGCGGATTTGGCTGCCAAGAAAATTATGTTTTGTGGTAAGAAATATGTTGCCACTGTACTTAGCTCAACATATGACATCTAACTTAACACATGTAGTTATCATGTATTGGATCCATAAGCTTCTAATTGTATTGGAACTTTAAAGCAATAGTTTAAATCTTGCTCAATTAAAAATGTTGTCTTGGATACACATGCCTGTGTGTAATATCCTACATGCTCAAGGGTTCATCCGAGTTCATTGTTATATATTGATGTATATGTTTATCTCTTGAACTGACACTGTTTTTATACAATAAAATCTAATTATTAGCTGGTCAGAAGGATTGCAATTTCCAATGCGTTATATTACAGATTCTGCTGCTGACACTTGTCAATTAAAAATAATGTATTCAACTGCAAGAATAACACAAGAGACATCAACATGCTTAGAAGATGAACATTGGAATCCAGTAGACAGAGAGTCTTTGCTTCAAAGTCTGCCATGTAACTCTTGAAACGTCGAGCAATGATCTTAGCACGTGGCTTCTGGAATCAGACGCCTATGGGTGTTGTCTGCATCTGGCTGACCAACCAGGCATTGACCTCTCCATTCTTAATAAGGACACACTGACTTTGCTTCCTGCGCTTGTAAGGTAGGCTTGTATTATTGTCCATGTATGTATTCACTATGTATAGTAAGTCTGGACGATTTACACATCAATAAATAATAAAATTTATGGATTGGATATTCAGACCACTATCTCTGCATCACTTGCACGTGTTGTAAGTCGTTGGTTTAATTAGTATGTGTCCTTTATCTTCTTTAGTGTAGCCAGCCGCTTTTGCATATATAAATAGGAGCCCATCCCTGTCTTATGCATGAAGCATACATCTTTGGTACCTATCTTTCTAGAAAACATATAGAGCACGGTGAGAAGTAGACACAACAAATATTATGTTTTTAAAAGTCTAATAGTAGGCTTATGGTTGGCTGTACATGTGTGGTCATTTATAGAACTGGGAGGCATCATGGGAAGAGGCGACACGCGAAGCTTGGAAAGATGGGTTGTCTCTATTTCACTGGTCTGCTGCATGAAACTGGAATGGCTAGACAGTGAGATTACATGGACACCCGCTGTGTTCAGTAGCACTATATGATGTCAGAAAACTCATGTCTAGATAGCTCTGAGTTGGTTCCTGTAGCCAGTCTTGTATGTCCAAGTAGCATGTGTGCAAGGCCATGTATCATATACTGCAATATACCACTTATATTCAGAGGGTGCTCGACTACCACATATCACAGACAATGCTGATGAGTTTAATTCTCATGTGGCATGTTGCACTAGGTGTGGTTGTCTCCGTGCTGGTTTGTATGCACAGGGTATCAAAATATGTTGGTTCTCCTTTCTGGTGGCCACAGAATTACACAGCTATTTTCTATACATACGCTATTGGGATGATAGGATGGGTTCCCGATCTCATGTTTCATGAAAGAGAAGTGAGGTTCCCAGCTCCTGATATAAGGAGCCTGTAGCTCTTAATTAATTCACTAGTCTTGTGGCCACACTATTAGTTTTGATCGTCGCAATCGCATTCCCTGCTATTGCATACATATCCATCTCATCAATCCGTGTGAATTAATCATGTGATATCCAATGAGTGGCACTAGGAAAACCGAATGGAGATGCATTGGATTGTGTTGTTTACTTTCAGAGAGCAGCATGTGAATTAATCCTGGTAGACCACACTCATCGAGCAGATGATCAGCAGCATGACTTAGTCGGAACAGAACTAGCATCTCTGTCTTCTCTTTCTGTAATCGGTTTCCCTGATCGCATCAGGGAAAAAGAGGTAGTAAGATTTCCCTGAATGCCGTCCATTCCCTAATTGTGCTTCACTGCTTGAGTCGCCATATAGCATTTGACAATATTATTTTTTTGAGGGTAACATTTGACAATATTATTACATTTCATCTATAGCAACTCTTCACAATACGCTTCTTTGAGTAATCAGCTAGCTGCTTCGTGATTTTTTTTAACATAGCTGCTTCATGATAATGAATGCAAGGTACGCTTGAACAAATTAGGAACTATTAAGGAAAATGAGATTGTCTGTCGTTACCATCTACCAGGTCCAATGGTTCTTCAGTGATCCAGAGACAGAGAATACAAGGAAGGATTGGATCCGAGAGCTCATTGTAGCTTGCGTCCAACTCCTAATGATACGGATACAAGAGCAGTACTACTAACAGTATTGGAAATACTTCCATGCAAGCTTAGAAGTCATGTTGATGTATGATGTAGTACTCTGTGCAGTAGTGAATCGCACCTTACTTTTAATCTAGGAGTCAGTTTGTTAGAACAATTACAGGCTAAACTTTTTATGGGCCAAATTATTCATTATAAAATTTGTTTAAGTTGATACAAAAGGATAATAACTATTGGTTCACAACAGGTCCGTTCAATCCATCGTGTATAGACAACGAGTAACAAGAGTTGTCACTGATCGGCTTTCCGCAAACCACAGAAAAATAAAAATCGTGAAAACTAAAAAAGAACCATCAACTGAGTAAACTGCCCATTCTATCTCGCGCAATGTTGTCCAGTTTTCTCTGACAAACTGAGGAAGGAAGAAGGTAGTGTTTGCATGCATGAATCTTTGGTGGTTTGATTCACTTTGCATGCGTACATGGGGGATGATGCATCGGTTTTCTGGTCACTGGAGATGTTAATCATTCGCGGGACCACCACCTCCACCTTTCGCTCTCATGGCTCTTGGTTTCCTCATTGGCACATACTATGCTCGCTAGTGTCTAGTCTTTCCACTCCTCCTTACTCTCCACGTCAGATGAGACAACAGCCAGCAACGCAACCACTAAGTGACCCTAGGCATCGAGACAACACGGTAGTGGGATTTTCCTGCATGCCACCTATTTCTAAAATGTGCTTCACTCGCCTAATAGCCTTCAGACATATGTATGGTACTTGAATTCCCAACATATTTGGGCAACGCAGAATAGGAAATGTATTGGGGCATATATAGAGAGAGGGAGCTTTTCGTCAGGGTAATAACTAGCTCTCAATACATTAGTCAGGGTTAAGAGACCAGCTGAATACACTATTGCACGTGGTATTCATGGAAACAACGCAGCGTTTTTCCCATTGGTGAAAACTGAATTATTCATAGTCTCAGCCACTACTACATAAATCATTTTACAAGACATAGACTAAACTTAACCGTGACAGGCATCAAGTTTGCTTGCCATGGTTAATATCCGTGATTAACGGTAGCAGGTGTTTTTTATTTATCGTGGCGTATGATGTAGTACTCATAAATCATAATCACACCTTACTTTTTAATCTAGGAGTCAGTTTGTTAGATCAATTACAGGCTAAACTTTTATGGGCCAAATTGTTCATTATAAAATTTGTTTAAGTTGCTACAAAAGGATAATAATACTATTGGTTCACAACAAGTCCATTCAATCCAACGTGCATAGACCAGGCCCGCCCATGTAGACAACGCAGTAACATGTTGTCACTGATTTGCTTTCCGGCAAACAACAGAAAAAATAAAGTTTGTGAAAACTAAAAAGAAAAAGGAGCAGCGTACACTCATAATCTAGCACAATGTTGTCTAGTTATCTCTGACAAAAAGTTGTACAATTAGCACACAATAGCCAAGGCCATCAGCAAAGGGTGGCATGCATGCATGCATCCTCATAGTTTGATTCAGGCATGCTCGCTTGGTTCTAGCCTTGCCAATCCTTCCCACCTAAACGTCAGATGAGACCATCCTCATAGTTTGATTCAGGCACCGAACATGACTTTGTCATCCAGACTCCCTAGCCACACTCAACCAGGAGGTAGTAGGATTTTCCTGCATGCCTCCTATTTCTCAATTGTGCTTCACTCACCTAATAGAATTCGGCCATACATATGGTATTTAAATACCCAACATATTTCAAAGACATCAAAATAGGTGAAGTAGTGGTTGTGCATATATATAAAGGGAGGTTGTTGTCAGCAGGGGTAACTAGTTCTCAATACATTAAAACAACAGCTCTATATATATTCATAGCAACAACCCAGCGTTTGAAAAGCTGGATAGAGTTCTTGTTACTACAGATTGGGAAGTTAAATTCCCTCATAAATTCCCTCATTATACGGTTCAACCAAGAGATAGAAGTATTTCAGACCACACCCCATTGGTCCTCAACACGGGAGCTTCCACTCATCAAATCGAACAACGACCCTTCAAATTTGAGAGGCGCTGGTTCACTCGAGATGGTCTCTTTGATATGGTTGTCGACATTAGGCAATCTGACAACTCTGGTGGTTCACCATTAGAGAGGTGGCAAAGTAAGATCCGTAGGCTCAGACAACATCTCAGAGGTTGGGCTATGCATAAAGCAGGGGCTTATAGAAAGGAGAAGAAGAACTCAAGTGGTATGAGATCAGCTAAGGTCAAAACCCTCTTAGAAGGGGATAATAACACAAGGTTCTTCCACCTAGTGGCTAATGGCAGGCATCAAAAAAACAACACGTTTATAAACTTGAAAATGATCAAGGCGTTCTTGTTGGAGATGACCAGCTCAAAAAGCCATATTACTAAATACTATAAAGAGCTCTTTGGCTCTCCGGATGCCTCGGGAGATTATGTACACTTATGGAAGATCAAATTTTGGATATTCCACGGGTATCTCCAGAGGAAAATGACTTACTCATTACTGACTTCACTGAATCTGAAGTGAGGTCTATTGTTTTTCAAATGGAGCATAACAAGGCTCCAGGCCCTAATGGATTCCCAACGGAATTTTATCAAGTGTTTTGGACTCGATTAAGGATGACCTAATGGCCTTGTTCTCTGATTTCCATGGAGAAGATTTAAACCTATATGGTTTGAATTTTTCTCTAATTCCAAAAGTCCAAGTGGCTAATAAAATTCAGAAATATAGACCAATCTGTGTCGTAAACGTCAGCTTTAAAATTTTTACAAAAGTGGCCACAAATAGACAGAATAACGTAGCCAAGACTATGGTGAGTCCTATGCAAACTGCCTGTATGCCAACAAGAATATCGTGGAACGAGTAGTTATTCTACATGAAACTGTCCACGATTGCACACTAAGAAACAAAATGGGGTCATTTTTAAAATATATTTTGAAAAGTCCTATGATAAAGTGAAATGGTCTTTCCATCAGCAAACCCTACACATCGAGAGGTTTTTCACCAAAGTGGTGTAGGTGGATTGAAGGAATGGTCACTGGAGGAAGTGTGGGGATCAAGGTTAATGACTAAATTGGTCCCTACTTCCAAACTAAAAAAGAGGACTCCAGCAAAGGTGATCCTATGTCGCCTATCTTATTTAACATTGTGGCTGATATGCTTGCTCTCCTTATTAATGAGCAAAGGCCGATGGTCAAATAAGAGGCGTAATTCCTCATCTTTTAGATGATGGTTTGTCAATTCTACAATATGCGAATGACACCATTATCTTTCTTGATCATGACACGGAACAAGAAAAAATCTAAAACTTTTGCTTTGTGCTTTCAAGCAATTATCGGGGCTAAAAATCAATTTCCACAAGAGAAAAATCTTCTACTATGGTGAGCTAAAGAGATGGAAGAATTTTATACCAATCTCTTTGGTTGTAATACGACGAATACCCTTTTGGATATCTTGGGATTCCAATGCACCATGGACAACTCCTTAACGCAGAATGGAGACAAGTTGAAGAATGTTTTGAGAAAAAAACTCTCTTGTTGGAAGACCAAGTACTTTTCTTGTGGGGGACGTCTTGTCCTACTCAATTTGGTAGCCTACCCATGTTTATGATGTATTTCTTTGAAATCCCTAAAAGGGGTACTCAAAAACCTTGACCATTTTAGATCAAGATTTTTTCGGCAAGTTCTTCTCGTAAAACACAAGTACAGACTTGCCAAATGGGACATGTTGTGTCTCCCTAAGGACCAAGGAGGTCTTTGAATCCTAGATCTATATTTACAAAACAAATACTTATTGGCCAAATGGTTGGTGAATTTGCTAAACATTTATGGTATGCGGAAAACTTTTGCCGATAAATAAATATCTAAGATCCAAGTCCCTCATCCAAGTACAAGCCAAACCTTATGATTCGCATTTTTGGAGAGGTCTCATGTGTATCAAAGATGAGGTCTTGGCCAATGGTTCCTTCAAAGTACTAGATGGAACCAAAACTAGGTATTGGGACGACACATGGGTAGGAATGGTGCCGCTTAAAGTTAAATACCCATCACTCTATAATATTGTGCGTGATCCTCATGCAAATCGTGGGTAAAGGTCATGGACACAAGCCCACTAAATGTGTCTTTCAAAAGGGCTTTGGTGGATAACAAACTGTTTGAGTAGCATAATCCAAAGAGTATTGATTTGCTCATGTTGAGATGGTGGAGGGTCCGAATACCTTTAAATGGAACCTAACCAAATCTGGTTTATATTACGTTAGATCGCTCTATCTCGCATCTTATTGATACACCACCACCGTTTTGCATAAGATGATCTAAAAATTAAAAAATCCTCTAAAGGTAAAGATAACCTCGCTATGAAAAATTGGAAAGGCAACCTCAAATGTTGTGGCTGCAATAAGGATGAGACTATTCAACATCTCTTCCTTGATTGCCCTTATGCGAGTATGGTTTGGTGGATTATCTTTTTTTGCTACTGGTTTGACTCCACCTAGATCGATTAGTCATATGTTTGGCAATTGGCTTAATAATCAACAAAGTCGATTAGGAAATTGATGGGGACGGGGTTGCATTCTGTATCTTTGGGGCGTTGTCGAAATGATATAATTTTTAACAAGGTCAAAAAGTGAACTCAATTTTGCAGGTCATCTTGGGGAGCGTCTTTGGGTATGTTTACGGCCGCATTTGCAGCGTGATGAGCAAGCTTAAGAACACACTCTGTTATGAGCAAAAAGATTGAGTCGATTTCTTTGGAGATATCTAAAGGAGGGTGGAAGCATATTTATCGTTTGCTTTTAGTTCTATTGTCTATTCTAGAGACTGGTTATACTCCTTTTTTTCGTTTGAATTTTTGTAATAATTGGTTGTGTACATCTTGGCGTAGAGGCGGATGCTTTTCATCCTTTATCTAAAAATGATGGTGAAGTAATGCTCAAAAAGCCTTATTGTTCTGATCCAACAAGATGAATATTTTAGTTATATATAAATTACTTTTGTTAATGTAAGATGCACTCCTGCCATGTCCGAAGTCAGGAACAAGATGGCAAACTTTCTACCTTGCATGCGGACCATTTTGCGATATGTCTAGCCAAGATGTTGTCATATTTTGTGACAATATTTTTTTGTTGTCAATTGTATTGAAGATAAATATGTCTTTAAAATTTTAAGAACACATGAAAAATGGTCGGCAAACAACTTGGATGTTATGCCAAAATTTCATATAAAATTACATTTATACATATTTTTTTCATTCAATTTAAATGATTTGCATTCAAATTTATGTTATGTAAATGATCGTATTTTGTAGATAAATCATGTGTCAAACCATGCCTTTTCTCGATACATTTAAAATGGATCTATGCCATAGTGACATGGTGTTTCTAGGTACTGGCAATCACTGTTAGTACAAAAACATAGGAAGTTGCACAATTTGAAAGAAGGATACAAGATGCCCTATGTTGAAGTTTTTTGGAGATAGGTTATTGCAAAACATGCGTGAGCACCGAGCACATTAAAAAGAGGGCGAGATGGAAGGAGTGGACTTGTGCTTTGTTTTTCAGAGCTATTGAAAGGCACGCCAGCTTCTGATTGTTTGGGTTCGGGTGCGGTCAACAAGTATTGCATAATGATCTGAACATGGATGCATGCATCGTTGAGCAGTCTATATATTTCAGCTCCAAATACATGACTACATTATTCCATTAAACTGTTAGTTCGATGGGGGAACCAAAGAAGCCAGGATGCAATAGCTAGAGAGTAAGGCACTTTATTTCGAGTAGATTCCTGTATATATGGCATTGAGATGGAGAGGCGGCGGGAAAAGACTGATCATTAGAGAGGTTGTGTGGTTGTTTTCGTCTGTTTCAAATCATTCTTCTGTATTCCATGGAAATTGTTCAAATAATAGATGTAACAGGATTTATGGACATTCATAACTTGGTAGGCATGCATGATATCTGTGCAAGGCAGCTGGGACCAAACCCATCTATCGTGCACTTCTTGAAAAAGTATGCATAGTGACTCTGCTTTCTGTAGTTATAGTTGTCTCGAGTACAGGGGAAGGCTTGGTTGGCAAGCTGCACTGACGTGCGAGCAGCACATCCAAGTTCTAATCCAACTCAATTCGTGCACCTCGCCGATGATCAGGACTAATCTGGGATTTCTTTAGGGCCTCGCACAGATGGACAAGAGCTCGCACCCATCCAACTTCTAATCCAGCTCAATTCGTGAGCTCCACCGGTGACCAGGATTTTTCTAGGGTTTCTTCAGGGCCTAACACAGATGGACCTGATCTCGCACCCACCCATGTTCATTCTAATCCAGCTCAATTCGTCAGCCACCGGCGGCGACAAGGATTTTTCTTGGGGTTTCTTCAGGGCATAGTACTCTGCTTCCTATATGTTGTAGATCTAGTATGTGCGTGTGTAGCATGGCTTAAGTTGGTGCATTAGTTCACATGTTATAACTTGTACTTAACTATACGAGATACAAAAAAGTTGTGGTTGCATTCATGGCCTTGTACATGTTCACTGTATAGCTGATTTACACTTGTGGGTGTGGTCGAACATGGGTAAATGAAAATTGAATTTACATTGACATCTAAAACACAAGGCGTTTATTTATTTCAAAACAGACATTTTCATTATGTCAATCCGTCTCCTGCATGAGTTACATTGTAAATTTACATTGACATCTAAAACACAAGGCGTTTATTTATTTCAAAACAGACATTTTCATTATGTCAATCCGTCTCCTGCATGAGTTACATTGTAAGGAAGCGGAAATTCTACTCTGCAGAGCATGTGCACCTAGACATGCCACCGTTAGATATCGTTTTGAGATCCGTGCCAACCTTTACAGCCAGCTTTCGTATACTGCTCGTATTTGTATTTTCTAAATGCCGTATTCATTTCTGACAACTTTTTTTTATTCCCTCCTCTGTCTTCTCTCTCTCAAGACTCACTCATTTTCCACCACTCGTTTCCTTCCCTCCTTTTCTCTCTCCCAAGGGACGACGCCTCTGTCGCCGCCGCATGCCATTCCCACCGCCCGCCGATGCCGCATGTCGTTATGGTCGTTGAATCTCTTGGTCTGTACCCTCAATGTTATTCCCCACACTTTTTTCTGAACCAAATCGCAAGTTCACATCTCTTCTCCCTCTCATCTAATCGCAGTCCGCTTTCGGCATCCTGGCTTAGTTTGTATTTGGATTTGGTTTTCCTCCTCTTAATGAAACATGTGTGAATGGCCCGATCGAAAAAAAACCCGATGCCAATGCTATAAAAAAATGTTCTAAGCTTCATTATAGTTTCTTGGCTGTTGGGAGAAAAATCCATGTGTACTAAAGTCAGCAAGTTATGCATGTGTACCGACATGGGCAGTGCCAATGTTGCCAAAAGAACAGTACACCTCATCTTTCCAGATGTAATTGTACAATCAGGTGTAATTGTACAAACGCCGGGCTCGTTTGGATAAGCTAAATACCACCGGTATCCCCGCCGTTGTGTGGATAGAAAACAAGCTGCGAGATTCGCTCCCCCGGCCCAACCCCCAAGTACCCATTTGGATTGGATCGAGTAATGAAAAGCGCGAGTCCGAAAAAGCCTAGAAAAAGCTAGTCCGTGCCTGTTTATTTCCTTTCCCTTCTTTGGGGGCTCGTAGCGGTCCGTCCCCTCTGTGGTGCCTCACCCAGGAAGGCATGGCGACGGCTAGGGTTTGACCGCGCCCGTCGCCTCCATCGCTTGTGCGGTCATGGTCGTTCCATCCCCTCTTCAAGCCGCCCACCGGATTGCTCGTCCACGCCCCCTTTGGGATTGCTTTCGTCGCAGCCGCCGCCCCCGGCGTGCTCCCCTTCTGGATTGCTTTCGTCGCCGCCCGCCCGCCTCCGGCCTGTACCCATTCGTCCCGGCCATCCAGCTATGTGTTCTCTAGGTACAGGTGGGGCACCTCATCCTCGACCTCTTGTGTGTTTCCTCTTAGATCTGCTACTTTTCAACCTTCACTTCTTAGAATCAAATTGAATGGATGGATGCATGGATGAATGAACTGGGTGGTGGTTCTTGGCATGATCATTTGCCTTGGATTGAATCGTGATCTAGGCGATAGATCAAGAATCGGCGGTCGTTTTGGTTAGCTAGTTGAGCGGATGGATTTAATCTGTTGATTTAAGTTGCATGCCCTTTATGCTGATCTAATCTTTTTGATTTAAAGGCAGGCGACTAGTAGTATCATGAAGTTTGAGGTTAAAAGAGAAATTTTCATCAACTTCAAGAACCCAAAAGTTTGTTTGTTGTGGATCAAATGTGAAATTGCTCCAAAGGTGTGTTTACAGTCCTTTTGTACTGGTTTTGTAGCATTCAGTCCATATACATTTCAGCTGTGTAAACTATGGATCACTTGGTTGTTGTCATTTTTGTGAAACCTGAGATGTCCAGTTTTTGTGAAAAACCTGTCTTGTCCAATTTGTGTGAAAACCTGTCTTGTTCAGCTGTGTAAACTATGGATCACTTGGTTGTTGTCATTTGTGAAACTTGACAAACGTGTTAGTGTGGGCTCTTTTGTTGTTGTATGGAATAATGGAACTGCATTTTTTTCAGTCACTACAAGTTTTTGTGCTTGTTGTATCAGTCAATATGGAACAACCAACATGATGTTCACTCACTACAGGTTGGATATTTAGACAAGTTTCCAATTCTAGTTATATAGATGCATTGTAACAAGATCTGTGCAAGAGATAGGCTTTGTTGGGCGCCTTTTTTTGGTGAAAAAGAAGTGCTTCACAACTCTGAACTGACATCTGAGTTTAGTGGCGGTGTTCCTTGATTCTTGTAGAGGACTAGCAGACTTGGCTTGCAATTTGGCTTCTAACCTATAGCTTCTTCAGTTAGGTGCTAGAGTTTAGGCAATTAACATAGGTGTCATGCATGTTTACTGTCACTGATCAACCAGGTGATCTTGGTGTGTGGTGTGGCTACCTGATGTTGCAAGCAGCCATGGCTCGCTCTTTGGATAGAACTGGAACAGACATTGACAAGAGGCATGCATGCATGACGAGTCCAGGACAAACAATGCATGTAATCAAATTGTATTTTGTTGCTCCCATCAGTTTTATAGTGTGGTTCAGTTTTGATTGATGTGTTCATTACTAGTATTGGTTGGCTGCTTGCTGATTTCGGCAAAAATTAAAAGTACAAGCACTATATGTCAATCTTAACCATTAGCTATGTTTGTTGATGCAGGTTACCTTGATCAGATTTCCATGATGATGCTTTTATGTTTGTTTTTGCTTCAACTGGATGTAGCTACGTGTCTATCTTTACTTCCAGAATGTGAAAGTCTACATAAGCGATCAGCTTGTGTTTATCTTTAGCTATGTTTAACATTTCGATCCATGGGTGTATTGTACTATTGATTCATGCTACCGTTCAAGGATGATTCATGGTACTGTTTTTCTATGTTACAATTCCATTTTTGAAATCCTTGTTTTTTTCTGAGTTTTTGAATTTTTTATTGGCGGTATTTGTATACGGTGTTTCCCAAAGCGGTATCCTGGGAATTCCTTACCGAGGGGAATTCTGCTGCCATGCAGGAGGGGGGTTGGCATGTGCAGGGAAACTTCCCCCTAGGGGCTGAAACCCACGTGCTTTTCTCTTCCAGCAAGTGCATCCAGGCTGGCAATGGAGCTCATTATAATTGCTCGGCTTATGGTCTTTGCTCTGCCTCGCGTGTGTACCAGCCCATGCTTGTTTGTTACATCCTTCCGCATATAGATCACCAATCTGTGGTGTATAGCTAACTATCAAGGATCTTCTATGCTAAGCACCGAGCTCGATCGGATCCTCGAGGCATCCTTCAGATCTATTGAAGGTGCGGTTGAGTTCAGACTTAGTTAACAACACCTAACTTGCTGCATATCGGATCCATAAGCTTGTAGTTGTTTTTTGAACGGGCATTGCTATGGTACACCCAAATCACCGTGATTTTTTTTGATGACGACTGAAATAAGCTGCAGCATTATGAACAGCTACACATGTATTAATAATCTGCAGCATTATATGCAGCAGCGTTAAGCTGTATTTTGTTTCAAATAACTGGCCGGGCTGATGTACATTAATTACCTCTTGTGAAAACGCATCTTTCAACCGATGGTCTCTTAATTTAACGCTAGTGGCAATAAATCTATTTCTACTAGCTGCTTCGAAATGGCTTTCAACTGACAGTTCTAGGTCCTGAGGCCATAACCTGGTCTGAGTGGGGGAAAGAGTTCACTGATGTTATCATCCGTGAGCAGCGTGAAGCATGGCGATAAACGGCAGCTTTCTTCCCCATGGGTTCAGCCTCGCAAAAGCAGCTGCAGGTCTGCTTTCTTCCCTACATCTCTAGTAAAAGCAAGCTGTAGCAAAGATTTCCATGATTTTTTGCAACCTTGAGAGGGAGAGCGATAGAGTGATAGAAGATGCAGCATAGTTTTTGCTGTCAAGCGATTCATTACATGAAGAAAGAGGGATGTTGATATTACAGACTACGTTAAGTTTCAACAAGTTTTGCAAGATCCTACTATACTGAAAGTTTGTAATGCACTGCTTCATTTCACTGCTGTAGGAAAAAAAATCACTGCTGAAATGTGCATTATGTTGTTCGATCAAATGATGTAGAATAATTTTTAACTGAAACTAACAACTATGGATAAAACTAGGATTGCTCAAGTAGCTTTCACAGGTGAGGATTTAAGTCTCCTGGAATTGGCACATCTTGAGCCATGTACTCTTCTGGAACACATTGAGTTGTCTTCAGTTCCTTAGGTGCAACATGTGACTGCTCTCAGTTTTCGATGAACAAGAATTCAAAACCTCTTACATCCTCGTCGCTGTGACTCATGCCTCTTCCTGCCCTTGTTCCTCCCCTGCCTCTTGTTCTACCAGCATGCTCACTCTTCCTATTCTCCTTGCTGTTCCACTACGTTCTGCAGCATCTGACTCCATCTGTTGTGCTCTCTGCGCAAAGGCAAAGACTACAACAGATAAAACAATGCAGGGGTGCCAATGGTTGCAATATTACATCTCCCAATTTATAATCATTGCATATAGTACTAGTACATCAAGGTGTTTGACTTTATTCTAGCCGTAGGTATTTTCAATATAAAAAATTTAGCTATTTACTACACACAGAGCTAAAAGGACAAAAGGGCTTATTTACTGTAAGATGGCATCTCTGGCTCTCAACCAACGACCTCCACATGTTGTAAGGGCAGCCTCCTTATTACAAAATAAAAATCTCTGCTTCCGCACAACTAATAAGATTCAATTATTTTGCTTCTAGTATAGCACATTGCATATATATAAATCAGACTTTCTCTTTTGCATCGACGCTACACCCTGCCATTTCCTCACAACATGAAGAATGGCTATGCAAAAATCATTATACAGTTTATATAGATAGGAATTGGAGGCATCACGGGAATAGGGTGCAATGTTTGTCAAAACAATCCATTTTGTTGCTGTTTTCGTGGTCTGAGGCCTGAAGACGATTGCCAAGGTTCTGCACACACATGGGAAGTTGTTCAACGGCACCCGTTCCTGACCACTGAGAACTGTGACAGACATGCTGTGATAGCTGCCTGCGTCGCGATGACAGACATGGACGAGTACTAGGGGCGCAGTACAGGCTGGTAAAACTCGTCGTTGCAGTCAACCAAGCTGTTGATCAAGTGGGTGAGCACCTGTCCAGCGGGGACAGGTAGATGCTCGACGCCTGAAGCTCACCGTGCCATTGTGCCATCGAGTTGACGTACTTTTGTAGCAAGAACAGACCAATCAAGGTCCTCGCAGAGATAGCCACAACACTCAGCTGCGAAAACGCCAGGGGCCATGTAAGGTGAGCTCGAGATCAAATGATCTTTGATCCTATTGTATTCCCTGGAACTAGAAATATTTGTATTTGATTGATTATTGTTCCACAAGTCGGTTGCTGAAATGTATGCTGACACTAAGGGACTCTCTGTCCCTCAATAGCTGACATGGCTAAGATCACTAAAAGAAAAATGGTTTCGGCCAATGTGGGCTGTACTCGGTGGTGTTGGTATGGCACGCGTGGCCGATGGGGCCACAGGCCAACATGTCATGGGAGGAGTTTGCCCCTCTGCGGCTATGGTTTGAGGAGCTAGCCCATGGTTTGCATTCATGGCACTAGAGGACCTGCCCTGGTTTGGTGCCCATGCATACTAGATCATCCATATAGGGATGATTCAGTTTTCTTTAGACCATTACGTTTCATTAGCTAGCTCGTGGGCGTCTTGGGCTCTTACAGTGGTTATGCACGAAAGAAATACAGAGTACTCCTTCATGGAAACACGACACAAGTTCGTTGTTGTTAATTTGCAATCAAAATTAGAGCATGTTTTGTAGTTAAATTGTAATAGCAACAGTGCAACCATGACCTGCTGTTTTCTCTTCTGAATAGACTCATTGTCAACGTACTTGAAACCTGGTTACATGCTTATTTCTAATTGAGCCTCAATTGCAATTCTGATCGATTTTGGAATCCTGTCCATTAATGAAAGACGGCTCCCACATCATGGAAGCACATGGTTCCACTGCTATAGAAATGTTCTGTGCTTCCATCATGAAGAGTTTCAATACTAATAACGCAGTATGGATGTGCACCGACCGAGATGGGCAGTGTCATTGGTACAAAAAGAAAAAGAAAACAGTACAGCTCATCTTTCCAGGGTGGAATTGTACAATCAGGATCGGTGCTTAAGAAAAGTAGTGTGCCCACGTGATGACACTGTCGAGGCCATCGAGAAGGTCATTCCCAAGATGTCCATGATTAGCATCTTTCGAGAACCGTAATGTTTTTGTCTTCGACCCCGTGTCAGCACCCTTTGTCCTCCAAGGAAACACACAGTCGCGCTGTTGATCAGCGAACCACTTCTCTCACCAGGATTCATGATCCTCGGATGGGTGATATTACGTGGAGACGTGCTGCAGCTGATGCACGCTACCAGGCTTGATATTACATGGAGACTTGCTGCAGCTGATGCACAGACAGATGCTTGATTGACAAGTTCAATGAGTAGAACATGGCAGCCTCTATTTCCTAGTGTCTCTCGTTCCAAACCCGTTATCACAAAAATGGCAAAACACTAGGACAAATTAATCACGATCTGCTGTGTTCCATCAAGGCAGGTCGGCTGTTGTTTACATATTACTACTCAAGGTGAAGGCCCAATTTATATATGCCAGGCGGAATGCGCCAGGGGCAACATTACTGCTGTTTTTGATTACATCCATCTGCTCTTTTTTTTCCATGGTGTTAATAATATTAAATACAATGTTCCAGTACTCATTTTTTCCTAATATTGTGGCCCCTACAGGTGAATGAGTTGATGGAGTGGTAAATGTAACTCTGGTATTAGCTATACAAATACCAAAAAGAAGAATGTTCTTATTTAGTCATATGCAGAGCCATCGATCTCTGTCTGCATGACATGCGGTTTCACATATAGAGGCCAATACTGTCACCTATATATTGTCCTAGACCCATCCATTTCGTCTAGACAAAGCAATCATGCGTAGATCTACACTAGGCATCCTGGTATAATCCTTGTGCCCAGCTTACATACTACTTTCATTATTGTGGCAATGGGACGCATCATGGAAAGAGATGATAGACAAAGATAGACATGAAGATTTGTCCATGTATTAACGGTCTGCTGTGTGCACGTGCATTGGCTAGATGAGAAGATCGAAAGGACGTACATGGTGCTAATAAGCTGTGCCAGGTATATATCATGAGCCGCTCATGGTCGGTCTTGAGAAAATAATCACACCCTTGGTTCGCCATGGTGGCTGCCACCATTGCAGTTTGTCACTGAGCGAACCGGCCAAACAATGCACAAGTTAGGTGCATTTGCTATGTTTTGCTCTACGTATTCACTTATCCAGAAAACAGAGTGGGCACATTGATGGTTCACATGGAGAAGTCATTTTTAAAGGAATGCAGGATCAGCAAGTTGACCTTCCACCAGAGCTTCCTATACCTTTCCTCAAGAGCTTCCTACACCCTTCCCTGTGGTCTGAATCAGGCAGTTGGATGACCGTCTATCTGACCTGCTTGTAGACCTTCCTCAAGAGCTTCCTACACCCTTCCATTTCGTCTAGACAAACCAGGCATACATTGATCAAAAGTTCAACACTAGGCACAAGAATCAAATCCTGGTATCCTCCTTGTGCCCAGCTTACAGCCCACTTTTGTTATTATAGCAATGGGAGGCACTAGGGAAAGAAGGGACAGATGAAGCCAGTTATGAAGATTTGTTCATGTATTAATGGTCTGCTGTGTGCACTTGCATTGGCTAGATGTGAAGTTTGGAAAAGGCGGTACATGGTGCATGGCTGTGCCAGGAAGTGGTCATCAGCCGTTCAATTTTTTTTTTTTTTTTGATGTGGAAGCGGACATTCTCTATGTCTGGGTCATGAGTTTCGATGTATTGGATGTGTCCATTTTTATCGAAGCTTTTGGCCTGCAGGAATCGTGGCCAACGTCCCTCGGAGATAAAGTGGAAGCTTCCTTGTAGATAAAATTAGAATCGAAACATCAAAATAATTTATTGGAAGCTTAGTCTAAGCTGAGAAACATGTTTATTCACATCGCTATTAACCTGGCAATGGGAGGATTCTTCGGAGTGAGAAACAGGTCCTTGAAAGAAGAAACACCCTTGGTTCCATGTTGTGGCTGGCACCATTACAGTCTGCCACTGAGCCAACAGGCCACAGAATACACTGTTAGGTGTAGTGTTATGTTTTGCTCTATGTATTCACTTATTCAATACAGAGAACTCAGGGACTAGTTGCTCGGGTTTGATGTTTTTAGCTTAATGGTTCTAAGCTCCAAGCGCTCCAGTTTCGGTCTCGAATTAATGGTATCCTGAAATTTGGATACCTGACATATGGTTGTATTCAACTATTGTTTCCTCAAAAAAAAAAAAAGATTACATAATTGAGGCCTTGGTTTGATAGATGGATGAGTTGGGTGTCGTACCTTTTCGTAGCATCTCATATTGCTGTGTGTAGTGCTGTTCACGGGTACCATGGAAACAAGGTAAATAAGACATGCGGATGCCTAGATCTGGAACCCTCAGTCTGCCCGGCTTTTATTTATGAACCTCAATTTACCGAGCCTTCAGAGTTACCATTTCAAGCAAGCATGTCAATGCTGCTTTCTTGAGGCTGTGCTGTAGGCGATCCACACAGATCAAGGCTATCCAACAAATCACTTTTTAAGAGAGGTGCAAATTCTTCGTTGTGCATAAAAATATATTTGTCATAGGTAGAAGTCTTCCAATGCCTGCCTATAAAAATAGCTTTATCAAAAAATAATTCTTTAGATGTTGTTTTAGGCCCTTGTAGTGGTCAAGGTTGGGTAGGGTCATCCTTCGTGTCATAAGAGTCATAATGATTTACAAATCCCATGTCCTACTTGTTTTCAAGGGAATGCCTATATCTGGGACCTCAGTCCATTCGTATATGGACCTCAATTCATGGAGCCTTCAGAGCTAGCATTTATGAAGCAAGTGTGGCCATGCTGCTTTCATGGCCTCAATCACGGCCTTCGCCGACTCCTTCAAGCTGCCTCTCGAGCAGCCGCTCATCTCGTCGCCGCCGCCTCTATGCACTTGTAATACCCTGTCTTTTTTTTAAATAAAATAAATTTCATGTTGACCGGGTGGACTAAAAATAGGGCAAAAGTTTGACTTTTTGAGTCATAAGTCGTATGGAAGATCTGAGACCGTGGTCGCGTAGATCTCATCGAACTGAATTTGTTTGACTACCAACTTGTTTCATTTGGAGATCGGATGAGTTGTAGTAGAGCCATTAAATATGGACCGTTGGATGTGACTTAGGGTAATCTTTTTTTACTCCCGTTCAATGAAAAAAAAAAAAAAAAAAAAAAAAAGAGAGAGTTCTTTTCATCTTCCGGCTGCTTCCAGCGCCGCCGCCCCTTCCTGTCTTTTCTTTCCCTCTCGTGGTTGCCTCTGTTCCCATCTGCCGCTCCCTCCTTGACTACTCCATCCTTGGCGTAGCTGTTGTTACTACTAGCAGCTGCAGGTGGTGCCGTATGTCCCAAGCCTGAAGCGGCCCCTGCTGGAGTTTAGGTTAGCATCTCTCTGTCCCTTCCTGCTAGTTGCTGCTAAGGTGTATTGGTTTGCGGCGGCAGTTCGTGTGCTTTTGCTTGAACGGCGAGGCTGCTGCAGGTCGGCTGCTGTTCACGCCCAAGAGCAAAGGATCAGGGAATCAGCCCAAGGGACGGCTGCTGCTTGTTGTTCCATCCAGGGTACCAACTCTAAATTTCTTTCTTGGATAGTTCTAGTCAAGTTAGATGGCCGATTCTTTCAGGCTATTAGATAATTGATGCGGTTCAAAATTCTTGAATGTACAAATTTTGCTTGGTGGGTGCTGAGAAGAGAACCTCAGTTCTCAAAGGTAATTAGGGCTCGAGACACTACTACACAACATGGATATTGTAACACTTTCTTGTAACATATTCATCAATATGTTACAATGAAATCTCACAATAACACAAATTAAAGTGTTACAGACTTTTAGTTGTAAAACAAAACACTTTTTTCATAAAAATGTGTTCGCGACAATAATTTTAGTAACACAAAATTAGTGTTACAAGCAAAATGTTACAACAGAACACTACGTTGTAACACATAAATGGAACATATAAAATATGTTATAGAGATATGCCCCTGTAGTAACACAAAATAATGTTACAGTCCAAGTGTTACAAAGACTTGTAGAGAAATTGTCTCCTAAACTCTAAACTTCCACACGCTCGAGCGCACGTGTCCCTCGTGGTAGACCTAGACGTCCTCAAATCACACACCAAATCATTTGCTTTCAATGAGCACGAGAAAATTACTACATGGGATTGGGATTGCAGTCGTTACGTGTTGCAGTTTTGGGACTCTAATCGTCAACTTCATAAAAAGTAGGCCTCAACATGTTGGACACTTGATTTCTGGCCATTATGTATATTTCTAAGTGAGAGATGTTTACGTTTTATGATCCAACTCTGTTAAAATTGTCTTATTTTTCTATTGAATGCTTCAAGACCTAAATACATATTGTTGCGTTAGTTTGTAGAATTATCTGACCAAATTTAGGTATTGTTATAATTATTCGTTGAATTTTCCATAAAATATATGTACTAATGTCTAAACTTTATTAGAGAAAACTACAGACTTGCATGAAATTATAGTTTTGTTATTTAAATATTGAATAAAAATTTCAAATAATTTTACTTGCCAAGGATGTATAGTCCAACTTTATTAATCCTGAAATTTTTATAGAATGCTTGTTGTCTTAGTTTGCATAATTATTTAACCATTAATTGTTACTTTAGTTATTCATTGAATTACCATAAAATAAATCAATAATATGTAAACTTGATTAAGAAAATTAACCAACTTGCACAAAACATGATTTTGATCTATTTAATCAAATTCTAATAGTTTTAACAAAACCGTAATATAGTCTATGGTTCTTAGAGTGTAATATTAATATTTCTAAATATATTTCAATTCTTTTGAGTGAAAAAAAGGTTAGGCGGGATAACTCCCATTTCCGATCCACCCAAAAATTGAAGCCCGTAAAGTCAAACCCAACCCAAACCCCCAGGACTTTTTCCCCGCGCATGTGCATGCAGCAGTTGCGAAAAAGAGACGGCATCAGCGCCCGCCCACCGCCGCCGCCGCCTTCCACGCCAGTGCTCGCCCGCGCCCGCAGCCTCCCCGCGCCGGCGCTTCGCCCGCGCCCGCCGCCTCCCACGCTAAGCGCGCGCCGCCGCCGCTGCCGCTTCGCCCGAACCGACCGCCACGCCAACATCCACCGCCGCTGGTGAAGAAAGCGATCATCGTGGTCAAACTACCGAGGAGGGCGCATGGATCCAGCCTCTCGGACCCCACCTCACGCCAGCGTCCCCCATCGCCTCTCATGATCGACCACCTCCAAAATACTCTCGATCTACTGTCTTTTTGTTCTAGATTTGGTTTTTAGACATGTGCAGTTGTGTGGTGCTCGAGGGGCGATGATCAGGAGGCTGGAGTTCCGGCAACAAGCGGCGGCACTCCTCATGCTCTCGGATGGGAGAGCCACTGCCACTCGATTTGTGCTCCGATAAGGAGGTAACTCTGGCTAGTTCCCTAGTTGGTCCTGAGTCCTGATGCTGCCTCTGCCAACTGCAAAATCTGGTCGATCACAAGCATTGAAGAAGTGTCGTAGAGAAGTAATTGTAGAGAAGTGCTTCATTCTCCCGTTCATGACGCTGCCCTGCTATCTATAGTATTTTATCCCTGCAATTGAAGGATATAAGCATAGGGAATTGTAGAAATAGTTTGCTCTATTTGACATGGTTTTGTTGTTAATCCAATTGGCTAGACTTCTCTCCTTGCTCGTGCTCGGGCAAGCTGGACAGGAGATAGGAATTAAGACAACTCTGTTTCCAGCAGTGAGGCCACAATCATTGCCATGGAAAACAGCAAGAACACAGAGATCCCATTCATGGTGGTTAGATTCCTTTCTTTTTAATTTCTGTTTTCATCTATATCTAATTATTAACTGATTTCTACTTCAATTTTTATCTAAGATTTTATATGTATAAACTACTAGAAAATCTGGGTACAAAATTGGAATTAGAAATTCTTTGAAGGTTAGGGCCAGGGACTCGATTCATATGGATGTATATTTCTTCTCTAAGGTGCTGTACTGATTTTGCAGAGCCAATGTGGAAATCTTGAGGGATTCAATAGTCGAGCAGTTGAATAAATCTCTAGTCTGGAAGTAAGTTTCCTTGTGCTGGGTCACTAGCTTATTTTTTGTATGACTCATAGGTAATTATTTGGTTTTGGAAATAATGACCAATGTATGTCCATCCGCCCTTGGCTGGTTATTTCTTTCTTCATGCCTGAAGCAACACTAATTGTGTTCCTGTATAGTGTCATTCTAAGTGTTATTATATATATAAATGCATACCCTTGCTTGATTTGGATTTAGTCTATGTTGTTGTTGTCAAAATAATCTAATTTCAGCTATACTGATGCATATGCCAATGTTTGCTATCATCTTTTCAGGAGGAAGCTAGAGATGGAGTGAAGCATCTTTCATAAGGAAGCTTTGTTGTAGTGGTAGTCAAAGCTAATTTGATTCAGATACAACTGATGTCAAATATTTGCCTTTTGGAATTGTATCTAAGCTTGAAATTCATATGGGATGGTTTCATTCCAGATGTGTATAAACAAATGTTTTTTTACCATATATTTGTTGTGGATGGCTTGCAAGTATTGTTTGGTTCTAGTAAACAAAGTGTTGCAATGTGTATGTCGGCATCATGATTCGTAGTGGCAATATATGCTATGGCAAGTAGCGTGGCAATAAAACCTACAAGAAACCTGACATTTATCATGGCAAAAGATTTTGGCAACACATTTTGGCCTATTGCAACACTTTTAAACCGTTGCATGAGAGGGGAAAGCATGTAGTGAGATGTGTTACTAGAACAAACTAAGTGTTACAATAGACAATCATTGTAACACCAAGCAAGTGTTACAATAGATAAATAAATTTGTTACAAACTATGTGTTCTATCATATTGTTAAGTGTTACTAGAATAAAAAAAAGTGTTACAACAAAAGTCATCAGTAACACTAAACAAATGTTCCTATAGACAAATAAATGTGTAACAATAAACTAGTCTATAGTAACATAGGCAATTGGAACACAAAAGGAAATGTGTTACTAATAGTGATAGTAACACTTTTTCCAACCTACAGTAACACAAGTTGGTGTTACTATATCCCTGCGCTGTAGTAGTGAGACCAGCAAATCTATTTTTTATAGGAGCTGGGTACTAGTCGTAGGGTGCCCTGTACCTGTATGCAGTAAAGAATCGATGTGGGCTGTGCTCAAACTCGATTTGGCAACTTTGCTTAATGGTCTGAGATGCCGATCAGGATGTTCTGGATAGCTATGGCAAGAGTAAAAAAAATAATACCTGTACATCATGTCAGATCGATTTAGATCCTTATTTTATTTTGAGGAGCTACTTGCTGTACGCTAGAAATTCCAGCCTGTGCTTCTATCAAGCAAGGCATTAGCTTGTCAGCTCGTCATTTCAGCATGATTTCTCCTAGATGGTTCGGTGGTCAAAGGAATAGATGATACATAAGCAAATTACTAAATAACTGAATGGAGTCGTAGAATAATCTTCCCATATAAATAAATTAAGTTTATTGCCTACGTTACACTACCTTTGGGTTCACTATTATTTAGAGTTGTTTTTGAGTTCTGTGTGAACCATGGTTGTTCAGGTGTTGGCGAGTCGGTCGGCAGGACCTAAGCTGTTTCCTGTGAGAGCACTTTGTTGCATCGCTAAGGCAAGTGCATGATGAACCTATGTGTGGATATGTTCCTGTTGTTTGAGTTTACCTTCTGCACAAGAGTTTCGTGTTCTTTAATTCTAATGATTCATATTCAAGTTCGGATTTGATATTCAAGTTTCAAGTTTTAGAGTACATTCAATTCAAGTGCCGGTTTATCCGGAGGTGCAATTTGGTTCTTGTATTCAAGTTCCTGTGAGTAAGTGCTGGCCCCACTTGCTCGGCTTTACCGGTAAATGCAAAGGAGTATTCAAGTGCTGTCCGTTTCAGACGGAAACTACTATTTAATTGATGTTCAGTTATTTCTCATGGATTTCTACCTGACATTCGTTATTTTGGTTCTATTGTGCTTGCTGAGTGTTTTACTCACTCCTGTGTTTAATTGGTTTCTAGGTACCGAATGACCGCGGCATGCATGGGAATACTTGGGAGTAGCTTCTTCACGAGCACAAGCATTTTGTCTACTTATACTTCACTCTTTAAAACTAAGTTTGGCACGTGTAATAACTTAGCTAAATGTCACCTAATGGTTGTTAGCAGCTAGTGGTGTTTGATCTTGGGAAAGTTCTTTTACTTTATCGGAGTTGTGATGCTTATGATCTTGTATGATAAACTGATGTTTTGAGCTGTGATTTATTTGTCTCGGATGTCTTGTTTTTAGCGGAAGTGCTGCAAAAATTTTTAGTAATTTTCCTATTGAATAGAAACTAGGTGTGGAGTGGTAGCCCCCAGTGGTTTTCCTAACTGGGGCATTACAAGACTACCCGGGACGATGAGTGGATCCCGAGGGCGTAGCACCGGCCTGGCAGCCAAAGCAATCTTGAGGGGACCCGGCCGGAACGGAGGGCCAAGCGGGTGCTCCTCAATAAGTGGGAAGCCCGCCCCGACAAGGCTTCCTCGTCCACCCGATGACGCGGTGACGAACCGACTCCTCGGCCACTTTAGGGGACCGCCCCGGATCACAAAGCGCCCGGGCCGTGCGGGTGTTCTTCCCGATGCACCGCCCCGTCGCGGCAGGCCTCCAAGCGCTGACCGCCCGACCCCATGGTTTAGGTTATAACCTTCGGTCGCCAGATTAGTTTATTCCTTTAGAAACACCTATCGACGCTCCACCGTTTAAGCGGTGCCTTGAGTTAGTGTGCCCGTCTTGTGTGCACCCGTGCATCTCGCTAGGGTTCTCGCAGGGCTGTAAAAACTTTCCAACTTCTCTTAATGCAAGACGGGCAAGTGCCTGGTTTTAAAAAAAAAGGCGATGCACACAGATCAAGGCCATCACGTGAGTTGCAAGTTATATAACTACATATCGTGAAAGCTGGACTAAAGGTCTAGCTGTGGTTCTCAAAATTCAGGATAGAATCTAGGTGTGGTCCTCAAGCTCTTGGTTCAAAGTAGCTTGTCGTTTGTACCAGCACGTAAACTCATACCGAGATGATGACCTGGACCATTGCAAATACATACATCTCTGCCATCGAATGGTATATACTCTAAATGAAATAGATGAGAATGAGTGGCATCCGGGAAAACAGAGTGGGCACATTGATGGTTCACTTGGAGAGGTCATGTTTAAAGGAATGAAGGATCAGCAAGTTGACCTTGATCTAATCAAACAAGCTGTAAATGCATTTATGCCCGACGCCCGAGTCGTGCAACAGGATGACCGTCTATCTGACCTGCTTGTAAACCTTCCTCGAGACCCTCCTTGACCCATCGATTTGGTCTCGATAAACCAAGCATCCGTAGATCAAATGATCAACACTAAGCTCATGTATTGAATCCTGGTATTGTCCTTGTGCCCAGCTTACATACCACTTCTGTTTTTATGCAATGAGAGACATTACACACAGAGGGGACTGATGAAGCCAGTAATGAAGATTTGTTCATGTATGAATGGTTTGCTGTCTGCACTTGCATTGGCTAGATGAGAAGATTGAAAGGACTTCCATGGTGGTTGGCTGTGTGCCTGGAATTTTCCATCAGCCGTTCATTTTTCTTTTGACGTTAAACGGTATTTCTCTACACTTGGGCAATGAGTTTTGACGTATTGGTCTCAGTAGGACATGCTATTCTCTTTGACAAATGTAATGAAGTCAAGTCATCAGATAACAAATTGAGACAATTAGAGTAAGCTACTCACCTGCCGTCATACCCCCTGCATGTATCTAGGAAGGAGGAGGGCGAGGGTTTACCATAGGAATGCGGCTATAGAACTATGGTCGTGGTACTAAAGTTTGCTATGATCCTGATAGTTCTGTCTCAAATTATCAGAATTCATTGATATACTGATCATTCTACACATGCCAATCTTTATATTACAACACATCAATTAATGAACATAGCAGATGCAACATCCAGGTATCTCATTTTACAATACAATCCATCCTCCAATTGCCACTGTTATATCTATTGGCAGAATGAACATGGGATTGGTTTATCATAATTAAGCACAAAATTAAGAATAAAGAATTATTATGCATGAATAACTGATTTCCCGTGTTGGGCAAGTTAAAAACGTCAACCATGGTTGATAGATATTAAGCGTGGCGGGTATCCTAACATGTCCATCATGGAAACTGAATTTTCCGATGCTGGCTACTTTAAAGGTTCGCCACGGAAAATGCGTTGCCCAAAATGCCCATGCCGAGGCCCGATAATCATCTCTACAATATATAGAGGAAGTCAGGATTTTTTTTCCCGTCCCTTTCTCAGCCCTGTCTAGAGAGTGCCGCACACACCTTCCTCAGGCCCGTCATCACGCGAGCGCATCCCTCCGCCTCACAAACCACGCGACCGCCCTCTCTCCCAGTCCACTACCTCAGTCTTGCTCTCCTGAGCTACAACCCCACTCTCCCCCTCTCTCTCTCTCTCTCCCACACTCAGTGGGCGACGTGTGGTAGCTAGCGCTGGTGGCCCGGTGGCACGCGGTGGTGGTGGCAAAACAGCGGCGCGGTGGTGGTAGCTAGCGCTGGTGGCCTCCCTCTCTGGTAGCAGGGGCCACACACCAGGAGGCGAAGCTACGACGGGTCTACTCAGATCCGGCGGTGGCGTTGGGACTGAATCCTCCATGGCGTGGACTTCTTTTGACTTGGCCCTTCGGCGGCGCGCATGGCCCTCGATTTGGTCCTCGGCTGCGCGGGTTCTATTTGTAGCGGCTGCCTCAATCCGCCCCTTCGTCGCGCAGCTCCCTGGATCTTGCCCTCTAGCGGCACACGAGGGGACTGTTCGGCGGCACGGCGGCCTCGATCCGGTGGCGGCGGCGCTGCAGCCCTTGACAGGTTGGCGGGGGCCAGGTATGGGTTCGCGGAGCATATTTAAGGTTGTTTCCTTTTTGTGTTTTGTGGGGATCATTAACCGTCACGGGCACATGTAAGGTGCCCGCCTTTGGAAAAAATGTATTGTTCGTGGCGGAACGTGTAGTCCGTTGTGGTTGGGCCACGATTTACCGTGACCATATACCCGCGAATCGGCTACAATGCCCGCCACAAAGAATCCAAAGAGCTCGGCGCCTAGGAATGGGTGTTTTTTGGTTGAGTGCCTGCCTTGTATTTCAATGGTGTCGCAAAATCTTAACCCTAGACATGTAAAATTGGATGCTCAGGGACTCAGTCTGCATTGTGTAGCTCAGGCCAAGAGGTAACCAAACAGGACATTAATATATCATCTCCGTTGTTAACATGTACAAAGCGACTCTGTTTGGTATACTTGTAACGTCATGCTTCTATTCATGTCCTTGTATATATTCACTGTATACAGAAGGTGCGGATGACTTACTCTGTTGGGGATAACTGGATATAAATAAAATTTATACATTTGATATATACACACCGAACATTCAATTTCTTTATTTATTAGTAAGCAGACGTTTCGTCCTCTCTCTGCATCACCTGCATGTGTTGTATGAGTCCTTCCTCTTTCTCACCGCCGGACCTTTGCATATATATAGGAGCCTCAAACCTTGCCCCTGTGCATATAGGTGCCTCAAACCTTCCTCTTCCTCTTTTTTGTTTATCATTCTGTCTAGAAAAAACCATATGCAGTACAGCCAGTTATAGACACAACAAATGATATAATTCTTTAAAAGTCTGGCTGGCTCGGCTGTACAAGGTTAGTCTTTATGGGTATGGGATGCATCAGGGAATGAGGTGACGAAGTAAGCTGGGAAATGTGATTTTTCCCTGTTTGAATGGCCTAGTGATGGAAACGGCATTGGCTAGATCATGATATTACAAGCACACCCATTGTGTCCACACGTACCATTATCTTGCTGAATTCATGGTTCACCCACAATGCAGACACTAGTTGGGTGGCCAAGGTTCAGGGCAAGCACAGGAGACATGGTGTCGACTTGGATGAAGCTCACCAGTGCTGTATAAGATGGTGGAGAGCCCAATACCAAAACCCAGAACCTCAGTGCTCTGCCCTAACGGAGACACCAAGCTGTAGCTTCATCCCATTCACCATGTGTGACACCGGCTTCCTGGAGTCCATGCTCCACACACAACAGACTATGCAGGACAGACCATGGGGACGACGTCAGCACATGAGCTGGGAAAACCCGGAAAACTAACCATGGACAAAATTCAATAGTTGCTACTAGTAAAGAATATGATGTGAAAATACCAGCCAGCCTGGTTAACATCAGACAATCGATAATTTATTCTCAGGTGACATAGCATGAATATCACAATATGATCATGGACACATACCTATATATACGTCCCCCATAACTTCAAATGCTCAATGGGCCCTCGATGCTTCTGCTATGGCCACTACTCGTGGGCCCTATGTTCGTGACAGGCCCCACGCTCCGATGGAAGCATCACATATGTCTGCAGAAGAGGATTAGTTGTTGCTTCTACACGTTTGTGCTATGTAATATGGGAATCCATTCCCTCTCTGTTGTCATGTGTTTCACTGTTTTATATTAAATCAAAGATGTTGTTCTCGAATGAAAATGCACTAGTACAGATCATTACTCTTGGTAATTTCTCGATTTGTACTGCATTTTTATGGCTTACGAAACTTGAGTAATTCCATTGGCATCACTTAAGAACCACCATTGTAAATACATGTATTGGAGATTTTAAATGTCATGCTACCAGTGTCGTCAACCTGTTGTCTTAGATCTGGTGTGGATATCCAACGCCCCTGTGTCTAATGTTCACCAGACCTGTGAGGCTTGCTGCTCAGAGACGGGGCGAAGTGACAATGCCCAGCAGCGAGGACACCATTGCTGCCGTTTGGGGTCCCATGTGGCCTGTATAGATCTTGCTGCCATGGTTGGGCTGCCTCTCAACTACCACTAGTGGGAAACAAGCTTGTTTGTGCAGCTCAGTTCTATATGAAGACGTAGCAGAGAACACGTGTGTGGTTGTGAATAGCATATAGGAAATTATAATTTGCTGGAGCGGCCATGATTCATTCCCAACGCCTCTCATTTCTTAAATTTCTGATGTCATCAGCTAATATGCATGTTTTCATCTATGTGAACAACCGAAAAAACAACGGAGGTTTTTTGTTCCCGTTCTAATAGTTCCAATGAGTTATTTATACTAAGAAAGTTACAAGGGCACACACTATACTATTACTATTGACTTTTTGCCCGTCTCTTTACTAGGGTTTTGCAGCAGTAATAGAGCAGTTCTCTAAGGCATTATAGTCTTTACGCAGAGCCAACAGCCTTCCAATTACTCAGCAGGGCCAGCACCAAATTCACCTGAATAAAAGCTTTCCTGCAAAGAACCTACATGTCAAGTTTTAGGTTTTATTGAATTGCCTCGTCAATGTTTTTTTTTTGTTAACATAGCACGCGCAACCTTTCTTCACCTTCAGTGTATCAGAATAGATCATGCATGGATGATTCAGTATTTTTGGGACCATTATGTTTTGATAATTAGCACCTAGGTGTCTCGGGCTCTTACCATGGTTGCACAAAAGAAATACAGAGTACCCCTTCATGGAAAACAGGGCACAAGTTCATTGTTGCTGATTTGCAAACAAAATCAAAGCATTGCAACTGAATTGTCTCTGGAACAGTGCAACCTTGACCTGCTGTTTTTCTTCGGAATAGCCTGACTCCTTGTCAACGTATTTAGAACCGGCTTACATGCTTAATTCAAATTAACCCTCAATTGCAATTCACAATGATTGATTTTGGAATCCTGTCCGTTAATGAAAGGTGGTCTCCAAATTACGGAGGTACATGGTGCCACTACTATAGAAATGTTATGGGCATCCATCACGAGTAGTTTCTTGGGTGTTGGGAAAAATCTCCGTGTGCACTAAAGTTACAAGTTACAATACTAATAATGCAGTATGGATGTGCGTGCGCCTAGATGGCGGTATGAATGATGGCAAAAAAAAAAGTACACCTCATCTTTATAGGACGAGTGCTTAAGAAAAAAAGAGTACTAGCCTAATAGGTTGTTTTCGGCAAAAACAATTTTCTTGATTATGAGGCTTAGCTGAGCTGAGCACAGTGAGCAGTTTATTCTTACTCATTGGCAGCTGGACAAGCACTGTCTCAATAACTACTCGACCAATAGAGGCTAATTGGTCTTTTCCTGGATGCTGGACACACAGTATCACCGCACTGACAAACATGCTACCACACCGGTGTCATCCTACTCAATGGCCGTGTTGTTGTGATCCGGCACTCTTATTATATTTTGTGGTGGTGGTGCCATGATTTAAGTCTCCTGGATGTAGCTCATCTTGAGACATGCACTCTTCTGGAGTAGACTGAGTAGTGTTTTCTTCAAGTGAAATATGTGACTGCTCTCTGTTTCCAAAGAACAAGAATTCAAAACATCTTGTTCTACCAGCATAATCAAGAACTTATGTTGTTCTAGATTATAGTCTTTGCTCCAACTATTGTAATCTTTACCATCTTTCTTGATCTTCTTCCTGGGCAAAGAATACAACAGACTTTTCCCAATTTATAATCATTGTGATCTTGTTCCTCGACATTCCTCATACTCTACTACAAACATTGTTCTCCACTGCCTGGGCAATGCGCTATATAGAGACTGGTGTGCATGGAGCCATTGTGGTCCCTTTGGCACTACTCCCGTTATTGCCAAAAGTTGAGGAAGTTCACATGTGGACATATGTATCATAAAAAATTGGCTATTTTTTTCTGGATTGAATTAAACATGAGAATGCCTAAATTGCTAACAAAACTATAGAGAAAATCGTCTGGATCATCTGTACCGTTCTCACGGTCATTGAGATAGCTAGCCGAGGTGTAATGCCACGTGGACGTGGCATATGAGGAAATCAGATGAGCACCTAGAGTGTCGCATCATTAGCCCAGCGCGGTGCTGTGTTGGTGTAAGCCAGCCGATCAACGTAGTGGAAGTTACTGGTGAAGGCGCCAAAGCTCTAGCAATTTGAATTTGAAGAGGAGCGGAAGGTAGTTTGCCTCACCATGCCCACGATGTCATGCGCAGCAGGCAGTTGCATTGTGACATACTTGTATCTTGTGTTAGTCGGTTTTTATGTAATCACTGTGTGTAATTAGCGTGGCATATAAAGCATGAACATTAGTGGGTGTGTCAGTGCAAGGAGTCGCTCGTAAACTCACTTGTACTCTGTGCCAAAGCGAAAAGGGGCGTTGTCACCCTGGCGGTTCCCGACGTGTTCATCGTGTTCTTGCGCGTTTTCCTTTGATTTAGGCTTAGCCACTTGTTCACTTATGCTGTGATTGTGTTCCTCGATCCAACATGCTGATCATGCTATAGTGGAAACAAAGGATGTGAAGACGTGAACGCCAAGGTCTGAAACCTCTGTGCTACTTTTATGATGTGTGTGTAAATGCTCGAGCAACAGAATGGTTACTACAGGGCAGGCCATCCAACAAATGACACAACACGTGAGTTTTCAGATTATATATGCTTCGCCATCTCAGGAGTACAGTACGTGCAGGTTCTTAGCTCATCATATAAACAGCCTCTAACCTCTTCTAGTTCAGTTCAACTAGTTCTTGACCCAGGCCTTTGCAAATACATACAACCGTGTCATCAATCGCTACAAATAGATGAGAATGAGAGGCATCAGCAAAATAGACCCTCTCCCTGAGATCCGCCATACGCGGGGAATTTGTGCATGAGCTGCTGACGGCTCCAGCGAACGCGAACGTCTAAGCGTGTGCTCCTGCATCGCCACACGCAATTGGCGCACAGCATCTCCGCAAGCGGCCAGTCATGTGGCCTGCTGGCTACGTGCTCTGTCTTGCTCTGGTCACAGTGTTCTCAAGCATACGGAATGTACATCCTAAAGATCAATAAAAGATCAGTAGGGGTTTCCCCTTCTGTTACCATAAAAAAAACATCAGTTTTCATTTGAAAAAATATATCCAAATACAACATAAATACATATGTACTCCGAAGAAGCGTTGAGCTCCTCAGCATAGGACGACCAGAACTTGCACGCAAGGCCCAGCTGCACAGGGGTGCTCGTCCCTTGACCCTGATTTGGAGGAGCACTGAAAAATGGTCGAATCCGACTTGAATATCTCTTCTATCAACATTTCATATAAAATTATATTATTATGCATTTAATTTTGTTTTGAAAT
The DNA here is from genome assembly GCA_015847255.1 of Hyparrhenia diplandra. NCBI lineage: Eukaryota > Viridiplantae > Streptophyta > Magnoliopsida > Poales > Poaceae > Hyparrhenia > Hyparrhenia diplandra. Next base: position 952,183 of record JADLZK010013348.1, read on the forward strand.
TTTGGCCACTTTATAGTTTTGAAATTTTGGCCACTTTAAAAAAATCTATCTTCATAGTTTTAAATATTGTGAAATACAACTTTAACTTTTCTTCCAGAAGAAGCTCTACAAACTTTCTTGTCTATGGAAATCCTTCTTCCAGTGGTGATGTTTTGTGTAACATGTACTCCAACTCAGGGACCCGCAGATGATGCACCTTGATTGGCATGTCGAGATGGTACAACTTGGTAGCCTCTGGTCTCTCTCATTCCGAATTATTGATGATCCATTGTGTTCCATCAACACTAACAGAACATGAGAGTTGTGGCGAAAATAAGATTAGACGATGCAATCTTCCTGACACCTCCCATTCCCAACCATTTCTCTACTAATCTTCCGATGGAGAGGATGAGGTCAACCGATCAAGAATACATCAACAGTAAAAGTGTGCAGTCAGGGGGTGGACTATACTGAAGAAAGGAGGAGAGTATATATGGAGAGACTAAAGCTTTTGAGGGTAGTAGTACTACTGAGGACATATATATAAGCTGCAGCATTACACACAGCTGCATTAATTGTTAACAATTGAGGTTGGTATATATCCATATTTATCTCAGAATTTAAGTGAGGATAACTTTGCATCAGGAACCCTGTTGGTGTATTACAAGTTTGGTTTAGGTCATTTCACCATCTGAGTTCATTTGAAAAATTCTAAAACATAAATTTCTACTTAAGTGTACTGTTGCTTGGTAAAGGAAACCAGCAGCAGCGTATGTAAATACATCTCTACTGTCGCAGGGCATATTACATTGCCTTTTCTCTTAGGTCAGCAATAAGTAAAAATCAGATTTACAATAGCAGGAGGCCTAATCAAAGTGCAAGCATAGAGATGTATTTGCACTGACAGTTCATAGCCTATGCCCCAAAATTTATCTCTCCTGGTGCCTGTTGTACATGGACCACTATAAGTCCATAACTACTGTTTGAGGTGTCATTCGTTAGTTTTATCTTTATGACAACCTACATAAGTTTTCTGAGGTGCAAGTAGAAATGCTCCTCAACCCCTGAGCCAATCGTTCCCACTTAATCTAGCCACACTTAATTGAAATCTACCAACTCCTGGAAATGTTTGATTTGCAAATGTTTATAGCTTGCCATCTAAAAAATGTCTATCTTGCAATATCTTGTCTTCAGGTCCGAGGTAAACAAAATAAACTCTAGGAAATGTTTCAAGTTGCCTCAAAAATGATAATTATCTATGCAATTATGCTAGTCAACATCCATCACAAATCTATTTAATTCTTAGATGGCAAGCTATAAAGATAGACATTGCAATACAACATGAATTTTAGTGTAGGCGGGCAAAATACATTAACTGAAATTGTCTCGGTTGAGAGATCACAGAAAATCCCTTTCCCGACACAGTTCAAATGCCCACCTCACTATATACAAAACAAAAACAAAGAAAAAGCCCAAAGCCAATCCCTAACTAGGCCTAGAACTGGGCCTTCGGGTGCACCACTACTGTTTGACCCAAGTCAGCAGGGGAACCCGAAGCTATTTTTTTTAATAATGCAAACCTATTTAATTTTGCTCCTAAGGGAATCCAACACAGGCCTACTAGGTGTTACTCAGGTGTTGTAACCACTAGGCATGAGACCCTTTTCACTCCATTGCGCCACTATCGCCTAATCCGCCCACGCTGGTACGGTGCTAGATCTGGTCTCGCCGTGTGCCAGAGCATGAGGGATAGGGAGTGGGAGTGCCATCAGAATAGGTCCACCATGCCAGGGCCTTATCCAACATGCCCATGCACCACTTTTGGCGGATTCGCCTGTGGTAAGGACGGATTTAGCCACCCTGTACGTCGTCTGAGCAAGGTTTACGGAGAGGGACGTGCCACCGTCGCTTGATCATCCTACACTAGGGCCACACCTGGCCTCCCCATGTGCCCGCCGAGGTCGGGGGAGAGGTAGTGTGGGATGCACCACTGTCATAAAATCCGTGCGCACCGGGTCCATACCAGCCTCCCATGAACCAGCTGAGCTCAACAAAGATGGATGGGAGAGGGATGTGCCGCCTCTGCAGGATCGAAAAGCCCGTGATGGGCCGGATGTAGAATCCCTATGTGGCCATAGTCACTAGAGCTTCCTATGGCAACGTGAGGCCAGATCCGGCCTACTAGTGCACTGGGCAAGCTCGCGATGGCGAGTGAGATGGTCAAGGATTGCCACGGCCCCGCAAAGATCGAGAGGGGAGGGAGTTATGCGAGCCATACCTGTTCCTGCTGTCTAGGCTATAGGGAAGAGTTAGGAGAGGCTGCAGGCCTACCATGGGGGCGGGGTGGGAGGGAGGGAGACGTGAGGGGTCCAAAACATGGAAAGTTAGGGGAGAGGCGGCCCGAGTGGGTGTCGTGTCGCCACCCATGTTGTCCGAGGGAGGGGGTCGGAGCCGAGGGACGAGCTAAGAGTGTGTGAGAGAGGAAGAGCAAGTAAGGTGAAGAAAACCCTGATAAGTTCATGTATAGGTAAGCCCGATAAGGGTAGTATGGACTGCTATTCTCATGAGCTTGCTAGTCTTCAGCATATTAATGCAGGCCAGCCTTTAAAGATGTCACCTCCAAATATGGAGGCATTTTTTGGAGGTGAGCCTCCTTCGTCTCGTAAATCAATTTTACGAGGCTGTTATTTGTGACCACTTCGGTTAATCTATACTATAAAAGAGCGAACGAATTGGAGGCCACGTGTCGCGATCTCATCCATCCGATCTGTCTGGATTTCTCATCCGATGGTTCTCAGATATGGACCGACCTTAGGTTACGGGTGTTTCGCTTCAACTCACTCCAACAATGAATGACGCGAACCGCGACGGGGAATAGCGCCTCGAACGGGCGGCGCGCGCTCCCGACACTGATCGCGAGATCTTTCCTTCCCCGCAGCGGTGCTCTCCGCCACGCTTGCCTGCACCCCGCCGCCCCTTCCGCTCCACACGCAGGCGGAGAAATTGACCGTGAAGAGCACCAAGGGCGGGAGCCGTGGCCTACGATGCCGTTTGCTGGTCACCGAGGATAGGAGCCGTGGCCTATACGGCGCCTACAGCCAAGAAGCAACCGCGATCGGCGTCGTCCCAACACAGCCCAGCGGCGGCGTTGCGATCGCTGATCCCATCTCGCCCACGCTAATCATCGTTGGCGGACTCGCCCTCCTCAAACGATTGTCCCGCGAACCCTCGACTCGGCGTCATCGGCGACGCATAACGTAACTACCCACGCCCATGGCGAAACAGGACTTCGGCGGGCCTGCGCCCCGCGTGACTCGCGTCATCGGCGCCCACGGATCGAACTGTCCATGCCGCCCAGCGATGGCCTCCTCGATCTACAACAACGACCCGACAGCCAACATGCCCCCGCTGCAGGCGCCATGCATCCGCCCGCCCGGCCTCCACGACCAGACCAGCAGCGACTCCGTCCTCCCAAAACGGCGCCCGGCGAGACAATGTTCTGACCCGTCACCACCCGGACACCATAGCGCGCCGGGCACTTAGGTCTCTACTGCAACTGCACCCAAGAGATCTTGACGAGTAACCAACAGGGTATGTACCCTCTTCGCTTGCCTTTATGGTGTTCAAATTTGTACTCTCTCTCTTCTTTGATTTGTTTTCTGTTTCTGAAGTTAGGATTGTAGCGGATCATATGATCTGATTGATTGAAGAAAGTAAAAGTTTATTATGTTTGTCAGTAAACAAGAAGCCGGCAATTTCTCTTTGAGGTTGCAACCAATTCAGGACCTGAGCACACTTTCATGTGGTCTGGTTTAAGGAATTCGTTCCTTTTTATGTCACTCTTCAATTTATAGAGATTTTTTTGGTCAGTTCATAAAAGAATTGTACGATAGTGGAGTGCAATTGAAATTTCTTTTGTTTAAAACTATCTTTGTTTGATCATGGAGATAACTGGCGAATCTAATGACACAAAGTATATAATCCATCTTTTGGCTTTTGCACTGTACTGATCTTGGTTTGTCCTTGCATGTAACTTAACTAAAACTGCTGTTCATATGTATGAATAAAATAAAACAGATTATGCTCGGAATCAACATTATTTATCTTACGATACAGGAAGTAGATGTCGAGGCCACTCTAATGCTCCATTGAAAAACGAAAACGGTGGAATTCTGGATACTGAGGTACGGTATATCAAAAACTCATCCTTGAATTTAAATTTACCCTTTTTCTAGAACGGTAGGTGTTTTTGTTACTCTATTGATCTCTTGGTCTGCCTTGCTTAAGAAACTGCCAATTGTTTATTATGGAGGAAAGCAATATTAGCATCAAAGATAAAGCTAGGTGTTAATTATTAAAAAAACAGAATGGTCTATCAGGTACGCTCGTTTGTAGCTACTGAAATAATATAACATTCTTCATTAATTTTCTGTAAACCAAAAGGTCTTGTCGCATGTGTAATCTTGGTTTCAACTTGCGGGATTTCAAGGCTATTAACACAAATCTTTGATATGAATTAGGATTTAATGCTGAAGTTGATTTTTGGAGGTTAATAGTATTCAAGCTACATATAGAATAATACATTTGAAACTCTTGTTTTGATTCATTAGGCATGCTGTTTCTTTGTTCCTATCGTTAGGTTCATGATTAATTGGTCCTATATTCTACGTGATTGAGACAGTCCCTGACTACAAAAACGGCAGGAAATATTTGATTAAAACACCCATATTTTGAAGTCTTATGGCGATGTGAGTAGGAGAAGAAATAGTACCTCAATAATTTGTAATATCATATATAGCCTATTTTATAACAACTTTAGGGTATGAGTATAGATGAAGTGCAATGAAGAAATTATGTTGGTTACAGTACAATTCAATGATATTGTAATCTTATAATAGGCACACATTATTTTTTAATATACTTTTGAAAAAATGTGATTGTACTATATGAGTTTTTTCTACAAGAGATACAACAATGCCGCCTATTACAACCACAAGCACGTGCGTGTCGCACGTGCCTATCCACTAGTAAAAAGCAAATGCCTTCATTATTCTCCCGCAGAAGGAAGGAGCCCAGGTGAAGAATAGGAAGTCCTATCAAGCAATTGAAGAATAGGAACTCCTATCAAGCAAGAGTTCGGACACTGTTAATCGAAGAGCTTACTGGTCGGTAATCCCTTCCTTCAACAAGCATATAAAAGCAAGGAAAGATAATAGTTAAGGAATAGAAGAGAGGCTTTCTCTCGGCTAAAGAGGAGGTCTTCCTTACCAAAGCTAGAGTGAGCTCTGCCCTTAATTGGGTAGAGGGAGGGAAAGCAAGCACGGAATCCAATCTTATTTCTTATTAACCAGGGAAGTAGAACGATCAGGGAAGGCCACAGGAATGAACAGAACAGCTATCCTAAACATCTCTATCGCCAGTCCTATGATTTCTCTCAGTCAGTTGGATTTGTAAACAGCCCAGCTAATAATAAGGGCACCACCTCGCAAAATCATTTGTGTACTAGTGTTCTGCAAATAATTTAATTGCTTCTAAAATTTAAAGTAAAATATGAAGACACACTTTGTGGTTGAGCTTTTGAAACGGTTTAGTAGCCCTACTATAAGTTTGTCATATTTCAAAATTCAAAAAAATCATATGCACCTGGCAACTCAGGCCAATAGCAAACCAAAATGGACCTTAATCTATCCTGTCGGTTGTTAACATGTACAAAGTGACTCTGCTTCCTATACTTGTATCTTTTATTAACTGTACTCACACTATACCACAACCTGACAAAAGCTTATCATAGCTCACAAAATGGACCTTAATCTATCCTGTCGGTTGTCTTACATCTCAATCGTTTGATTGTACTCTCTACAAATGATTCATCACTAGGAAGTCCTTACAAGAAACTTTATCTCTAGCTAATCAATGCAGTCACCACGAGCACTTCAGTCCAACCTCACTTGTGGCACTTCCATAAGTCAAAATAGCTAGTGAAAGTTGCATCACCAGTCCACTAGTCCGTTGCTGACAAGTTCACATTGGCCATATGTGCCTGTAAATGTGAGGAACAGATCCCATGAACACTAGATACACTGAAGCACTGAGTTTCATGAAAAAGTATCTGGAAGTCTAGTTTCTACTACTACTGATTGCAATTTGCATGATGATGTAAAGGTAGATGATGTGATAAATCTTAATCTGACACAAAAATAAAAAGTGATTTGTGCATCTCAAAGTTCTCAAAAATCAATTGGTAACAGATCATATAAGAAATCAAATCGGCTAGCTATCTTATATAATCTAGATTGCTGCAAATTAGCACCATACAAATAGCACCATAACAGATCATTTAAACTGCGTACATGATCTGATAAATTAGACAAGACATTGGATTCACTGGTTGTTTAACTTGTGCACTAACCTGCTAGTTGTGTCCCAGATCGAGTTGAGACACTTGTACTCCATGACAACTGTAATTGCATGGAATTTATGAGCTTCATTAGTTCTTTATATCCAGTTCATATAAACAGGCTAGCCCCAAGCTGTAGAGAACAAGTTGTACTCTGTAAAACACTGACGTAATAAAAAATTGATCATGCTGCTACCAACAAAATGAGATATTTTGTACAATTCAAATGTGTTAAAACAATCAGAGAACTGTACTATGTTGAGTTCACAGCTAAATAAACGCCACCAGAATAGATGGATGAACACTTAAATGTAACTCATGATCATAGGCATGTAAACTTGTTACTCCCAGTTTATCAAGGACTTTCCATTTTGCATAAACAACACAAGCAAGGAGAAAACTTCAAAGTTTGATACTATTTAAATATTGTAGGCTTAAATGAATTATGCATAGATCTCCACACAGACGTATATGTGAATAAAACAATTGCCCAACACTAACTAGTCATTTATTAATAATCCATACAACTGCAAGCACAAGTGAGGAAGGGAAGGAAAGGATTCACCGGATGTCGCCCCTGCAAAGCAAGAACGGGGTTAGGGTTAGAGGTATCATAGGTGTGGCAGGAAGCCGCACTACAGAGCCATGGATTTGAGGAGCGAACTGGCTAGGGTTACCGACCATGAGCAAACACGAGGCAGGGGAGAGGACCCCCACGCGCCGGGATCCGTGCCGCTGTCGTCCGTCCACCCGAAACAGCCGCTGTCGCTCGCCGCGCTGGGATTTGGCCGCCGCGGCTTCAAGGCTGGGATCCCACCGCCGCCGCCGCCAAGGCTGGAGCCCGTCGTTGCCCCCATTGGATCCGTTGCCGCCGCTTGCCCGGCATGATGGCCGCACAGGCGGAGGGAGGTAGTGGTTGTGCGGTGGATGAGGATGACGGCCGCGTCAGGCGAGGGGCGGCAGGGGCGCCAGGGCGCGGGGTTAGGGGCACCCGGGCGCCGGGGTCGGGGGGAGGCAGGGGTGGCGTGTGGGAGGGAGTCGTGGCGAAAGTGGGAAGGAGTTGGGGACAAGTGGCGGCTGTGACGGGGGAAAAGTAGGAGATGCTATGGCTTGACCCAATTCATGTGTGGACAGGCCCAATTCATAATGCCGATCGACTGATGGACCTAGAAAATGAGTTATGCTGACCAACCGTCCAATGCCAAACCGTCCAACGTCATTTTGATATTTTTACCGACCATTGGTCAGATGTTTAATTCGGTTATGGTATAGTGCCATGTCCTTGTGTATATATTGACAATATATAGCAGGAGAGGAGGACCTACACTGCTAGGGATTGCCTGACATCTCAATAAAAACATTTATGCTTTGGATATACGCACACCTAAAATAAACAATATTAATTTATTAGTATAAGCAGAGATTTTGTCCTCTGTCTGCATCACCAGCGCATGTTGTAAGTACTTACTACGAGTCCTTTTTTTTCTTGGCTGTAGCCCGGCCAATAGCTTATAAATAGGTGCCTCATCCCTTGCCTTACTCGTAAAACATATGCCTGCTACCTTTCCATATAGAAAAGATATTGAACACGGTGAGATGTTGACAATACAAACATTACAAGTTCGGTCATTATACGGGAATGGGATGCATCACGGAAAGAGGCAACAAAGGACGGAAGGAAATGTGTTTTTTCTCTGTTTCAATGGTCTGAGGAAGTCATGTCGGCTGAGAATACAAGCACAACCAAATTGTCCACACGTACCAATATCCTGAAGTATTCATGGTTCAAATGACTCCTGTAACCGTACCAATATCCTGAAGTATTAATGGTTCAAATGACTCCTGTAACCCATTAGGGCAGACACTTGTTAGGTAGCCAAGGCTCAGGTCAATGCCCAAATGACAAAACAAGGTGGAGGGCCCGATTGTGAAGATCAAGAACCAGATACCGCTCTGCACTACGAGAGACGTTGAGCTGGATCTGCTATCTGTGCTTTCCGGAGTCATGCTGCAGCCACAGGAATAATATGTTCAGGACCGACCAAAGGGATGCGGATCAGCACAAGTGCAAAGAAAGCCGATAAAAGTGACTAATTCCATTCATGTATAAAAGTAACAATAATAAGAACATTGTGTGGTCTGTCGGAGCATATAACCACATCAGACGATTGATGGTTAGTTACTCAAGCAGCATACAAAGAATATGAAAATATGACCATGGACACATACATATGTCCACATAACTTCAAATGCTCAATGCACTAGTGCAGAAAACATCATTAAATACTTGTACTGGTAATTTTCGTAGTGATGCTATTATTGTAAATCTATTTAGTGTTCTGGTTCCCTTTTTCGCCGCAATTAATTAGCTCGAAACATCTTGCAAGAGGCTGGATACTCTTTCATTATCTAAAAAATCTAAATCAACCTTGACTAGTGGCATGCTTGCACACACCAGAAATGTAAATAATTTTCATAATTTCTAAATCAGGATAAAAATAGCAAAATAAAAGTTTTAACTTGTCAAGAGTTGTAGTCTTGTGATTTTTGACGTGACACATACTGCTTGATGTTGCCAGTAATTGATCTCACAACCTCAGATTATCCTTTTGCATTCACTTTAAATACAAAAATATATATTTGAGGCTAGCACCAGCATGCCACGTCCATGTTGTGCATCGCAGGGATGATGTGCCTGGCTATTTGTGAACAGCAGAATCAGGCGTGCGCCTTTTAGATAAGGGGCAGCGCAAAGTGTTTCCTGCTGCTGTTTTAGTTGCATTTTTGAATATATTATAGGAGTAATGATGTTCAGTTATATCACATTGATCTGATGGTAATCTCATCCGTCTGCTTAGCTTCTTGATATATATGACTAGCCATTTATTTTAGACTGATATCGTGTATGCATGTTTAGACTCAATTTGACCAATCTAAATTGTGCTAGGGCTTTGTGCTTGTTGACCTAAGCAATTTGATGGATTTCAACCTATTAGATTTTGTTTAATCCCGAAGCTAGGGTTCAACCAATTCTCGGCACCATCAGACACAGATTGCTTATTTATTTCATATCTCAATTTCTAAATATCCGATTGACGTTATTCCTGTTCAATTTGTTCAAAAAAAAAATTCATATAGTTTATTGTGTTAAATTTTGAAATGGTGTGGAGCTACATTATGTGGACGATTATTAATTTAATTTTTGGCATCCGCAATCATTCAACCCCCACTCCCACCCCCCCCCCCGCCTCTGATTGCTAAGTGTGAATCGATCCTACATCTACCAGCACGCTCACCCCGCCCCTCCGCTTGTTGTTCCACTACATTCTGCAGTATGTGCTCCATCTGTTGTGATCTTTGCCCAAAGGCAAAAACTATAACGGAGAGCACACCTACAGGTAAAACTACGTACAGGTGGCAATGGTTGCAAACTGACTTCTCCGAATTTATAATCATTGCATATAGTACTATTACGTCCAGGTGATTGACTTTATTCTAGCTGTAGGTATTTTCAATAGAAATAATTTTGCTATTTACTATACACATAGCTAAAAGGACAAAATGGTTTATTTACTGTAAGCTGACATTTTGGTGTTAATATAGACAGCTGCACTGTTGCTGGTTGAAGTCATTATTATGTGACTACTTTGAAACTACTGTAGTTGGATGCTCGCACATGGCTGCTTCTAGTGTGGACTCAGACACCCCAAACTTGTACTGGTTTGGCCAGCTGAACCCTGGAGTATATAAAGCATTGACATGACATGTTGAGTTCTCATACTGAAAGAGAGTTGTGGTTCTAAGCTCATCATAACTAGTCTTCTGTCCCTTTTGTTTTAATCTTAGTTTTGCTAGTCGCATAGTTGTTACTGTATTAACAGCACATATACTCCTAGATGATCAGCGAGGCTTTTGCTTAAATGTACATCCATGGAATCAAACACTGCAGATCATACGGTTCGAGTAGATAAGAATGAGTGGCATCTGGAAAACAGAGTAGACAAGATAGCGTGTTTCCGGCAGACCGTGATTCTCAGTCCGTGACACATTTCTGGGCTTCAGATTGTTCCAGGGATATAGCAATACATCGCAGGAGTGTCCACTGGTCTTGTGCTGAAGTCCCTCATGGTTGATAGACACCTATGCTTTACTGCATGTCATGGATAAAAAAGTGAGTTAAAGAAGAGATTGTAAACTTTTACACTCTGTTTGATGAGAAAAAACAGTTTACTATTAGGCAAAATAAATCCATATGTGGGGACTATATAAAAGAGTAAATTCAATCAGCCTTGACAAAGACATATATATAATACAACATACATGAACCTTAGTAGTTCTATATCCAAGAAGGCATCAGGTTCAGAGTAATTGCAGTCTAGTCGATACGTCACTGTTTTTATGGAACTTACATTTGAAATGCAGATTGAGTGCTGAAATCACGTTCATGCTTGGAGACCGTCTGAACTCGGTACGTTGAGCTGGAGGAGTTAGGATTATATCTGCTAGGCCATAAGACACCCCGTCCCTGTTGGATGCATACTTGCATCACATACTTTACAACATTCTGAGTTAATAGAGATTACTTTTTTTTTTTTTTGACGGAAAACAAGAGGGAAAAGCCCTACTGTGCTTTTATTAATCGTAATAGAGATTACTTGGTAATCATCTAGGGGAAAAATATATAATCAACAGACTAAAAGAACTATTTCGAAATAGTAATTGCAAGGTTCGTTGTGTTTGTCTTTTTTAAAAAAAAAGAGTTTTTATAACTCGGCTTTTAAGAAAGCCAGCATGTTTGTTACATCATCCAACTTGCTGGGTTTACCAGCTACAAGTGAACACAAGCGAAAAGAAAAAACGGAACAGAAACATAAACTAAGGATTACAATTCAAAAATATCCGTAGAAACGAGACTGCTTGGTGCAAAATTCTTGATCCACTCCAAGATCTCCAGCTTGATGTCCATCACACGGCTTCTGTCTTGTTCCTTAAGCAAAATCGTCCACCACTACTACAAAAAAGCCAACTAAGGGAGCGCCTGGCATTTTATATTAGGGGCGGCTCATACTTGAGCCGCCCCTAATGTATGCGAAAAATCCTAGGAGTAACAAACCGCCCCTCGTTGTTGACACATTAGGGGCGGCTCATGTTACGAGCCGCCCTAATATAAGCCGACACATTAGGGGCGGTTATATGTTAGCCACCCCTAATGTAACCTCATATCAGGGGCGGTTATATATTAGCCACCCCTAATGTTTTCTGAAATCAGGGGCCGTTATATATACAGCCACCCCTAATGTAACTTGGTCAAACGAAGCACTAAATGACCTCAAATCGAAAAACTTTGAATACAAAAAGTTGTATATATAGAGTGTAGATCTTGAGGAGCTACACAAAGTTGGTGTTCGTGACTTTTTGAAAATGAGGACATCTAGGGCTCCAAAAAGGCGTCTTTAGTTTGAATTGGAAAAGTCAAACTTGGTCAAACGAATTCAAACGAAGCTAATCGAATGACCTTATATCGTAAAACTTTGAATACAAACGTGTTAGAGCTCATCGAGATCAACATTAGTTGTATGGGTCATTTTGGTTTTTAAGAAAGTGTTAGTAAACACTAGTCACATAATCTTGAATCACACTTTAGTTTATGAAACCTGTCCGTGTGTGAAGAACGTCTATCAAAACTTTGTCGATCGCAAAAATGACCTACATATGCATTGTAGATCTCGACGAGGTGAGTCGAATTGTATTCATGACTTTTAAATTCTCAGACATTTAGGGCCCGGAAAACTGAAAACTCTCAAAAACATTTGTAATTCAAAATCCGCCGTCGTTTTGTGAGCACCGGTACACCACCCATTCCGTTCCCGGATGGATCTTTCTTCCTACTAGTCACTTTTCGCAGGTTCTCTTACGCTTGACCGAGGATTCTATGGGTCTTGCCTCTTGCAATCTTTCCTGGGTGGCCATGCTCTCGATTTTCATGTAAAATTCTTAAGCAACAACCATTTCTCGGTTTTCGGTGTTCTCCAAGTATGTGGTCTTTCTAATTTATATTCTGCATCAAGTCACCACCTCATCGCTTGATCTATACTTACATCTCTAGAATAATAACACTCCTCACTGAGGAAATGAGAAACATGCCTGGGAGATTGAACAAGAGAAAGAATGGACAAAGGTCGTATCAAGATCAGCAAAACATGAGGAAAAGAAGAAAGAAAAACTCAAACGAGCCCATTTTGCTGATCCTATTGTCCAACCCCAAACAGTCGGTTGTGGCAATAGTGTCTCAATATCCTTTGGTTATCTCTCTAGCTCTTTGATCCTTCCCTCTCGCCAAAGAAGATTTTATTTGCTCCAAGACGTTTGTATTGTCGAGATCAAACAGTAGTTGGGGATGTGGCGAATAACTCGACCGATTTAGTGGCGGCAAAATCTCGGGCTTTCAATTGAAATTCAAACTCGCTTTGAGCCGCTTGTTTGCTTCGATGTCTAGACCTGGGCCACACAAAGTGATATTGTTGGTCCATGGAGAAGTGCTCACTCTGCTTGTCCCTAGGACATATCAAGAGATTTTACGATTCATAATGGAGAGGGCGTGGAGGCCCAAAGACAAGTTAATGAGTGCTAAACAAAATCTAGAATGGAGGCCCAAAAATCAATCCCTGCTTACCTCGAATGCCCTGTAGCTACACCGGTCCCTAAGTGTTTCATAATTGCTGAACAAGAAATCTCCCAAAAAACTAGCTACAATTCCGGTTACTTCCTTCTTCTTCGCAGATTCCAAAACACGCGTGCACCAAAAACCCTCTCCACCACCGCCACAACTCGATCTTTAATCTTCAAGCACCTAAGAAAATTCTATGACAAAGCTGATATCCCCCCCACCGATATGTGGCCCGCCATGACCTAAATCTGCCTCATACTAGCTCCCCTAGCCGGACAAGGGAACTCCCGGTCCACGCGACCTACCTCCGACTTGCACGACCTCCAGGTCGGGATGGCCCGTAGCTCGCCAGCTCATGGGCCCACCGTGCTTGCCCCGTGCGACCTCTGAGGTCGGGCAAGCCGCCTCTAATCCGCACAACCTCTAGGTCGAGGCGGCTCATGGCTCACTAGCTCGGGAACCCGCAGTTCTGTCTACCCGACACCTGGGGTCAGATGGCCAACCTTCGACCCGCGCGATCTCTAAGGTCGGAAGACATGGCCAGACTCGCATGACCTATAGGTCGGGGCAACTCGTGGCCCACCGCCTTAAGGGCCCCATCGTATCTCCCATTCGATCTCCTCAGCCTTACAATAGGGGATCGGGGAGGTCCCATGAAAAAAATAGCACGCTATAGTGCCGAAATAGCAGGCTAATAGTGGCCAGAACCACCTGTCGCAATGCCAAATAGCGCGCTATAGCGCCAAATAGCGCGCTAATAGCGTTTTGGCTAACCTCCCTCTAAATTCTATAGCCCGCGATTTTTTTCATGGGGTGGTCAAATCTACAGTAGCCAGCCCCGCTAGGGTAGGCGCACTCGAGCGCCACAACTATACGCCGCAGTTATACTCTGCCAATAGCCATCATGAGCTTCAATGGACGCGGCGTATCGACCCGTACAAAAGGAATCATGACCCCTGCAAATCGCATATATAAGCTCCTGTCCTTTCAGCCCGCTGTACCATGTCAGGGTGGATAGATTCCACCCAGTCAGCGAAGGTGCAGCGGAGGACAGCAGAACAGGCAACAGTCTGACCACCGAGGGGACACTTCCCTACCATAATACTCAATGGGAATGTAATCGGTGCACGCCGATCATCAATGGGAGCATCAGCATACATGATACAACTCGGAGGACCTGCTTCAATTGAACTGGCCTCCGCTTATCAGCAAGATTCACGTATCTCCTATCAGCAAGATTCACGTATCTCCTCCCTGGCATGGTAAGACAACCGATGAACGGGGACCCGAGTGCCATTGAGAAGGGCAAGGAGAACTCAACACACGAGAGTTTCTCGCTATTGGCACTTGCCTAAATCACACACCACTCATAGAGACCTGGGATTCGCGTCCCTATCTCAACCTGCTCATAAACTCCAATTACGAGCACCTGAGCTTCACTTGGCACTACTACAATCTACAAGTTCCCCTAGGGTTTATATTCCTAGGGAAAGCCTGTAAAAACCGTAGGGAACTAGTTTCCCTAGGGTATTTCAGAGGGAAAGGCCCCTAGGGGAGAATTCGACGGAAAGAGGAGGTTCCCTACGGTTTTTTTGCCAAAACCCTAGGGAAACATTCTTTCCCTAGGGTTTGCATCCCCTAGGGAAACTTCCTTGACTAGCAGCATCCAGCGGTGTCCACGTGTAAAAAGCAGTTTCCTTAGGAGACTTTCCCTAGAATTATAACTCTAGGGAAACATTACATAGAAACCATATTCTGATTTGAATTCAAATGCAGATTTATATTTAAATTCAAATATATAAATATTTCAAATTCACATGGACCATAATTAAGCACTCATTTCATCCACCATAACCACAAATCCATATATTTAGAGTCATAATATTATCCACAAATTCATAACCACAAATCCATACAATTCATTCATAACCATACATATTCAATAGCTAATCAACTACAACTCATGGTTTCAAAAGAACAGAAATTATTCTTCCTGTGCATGCCGCACCACTTGCGGTTCCATTCACTCCACTTGTAATCTCATTCGCTCCAACACTTGTTTCAGCCTGTAAGAGATTAAGCAAGTCTAAGTTAGAATATCTTGCTGAAATGAAAACAATCGACAGGTGAACAAGTCATGGTAAATAACTTAACAGCAGTAAAGCTGAAAAGAGAACAACAGGTGGCAGCTTGTTAGTCATTGGAACTGCAAGGTACTGATATCTAAGTAATCGTGAAAGCTCAACAAACCTTCTCCAGGGCCAATGCAAGCTCTGTAGTTTTGTATATGTTCCTTTTTGATCCAACAAAATCTGTCAATGGAAACTAATGTAAGACTGTGTGCTTTCAAACAGGATGAATGAAACTTGTAAATGAAAATGGATTTTTCTTATAAATAACTGTGTCACTGACATTAATATTCAGCAGCTGTCAATTGCTTATGTGCAAGTACGTAGGCCTTGTATGAGCTGCAATGGAAAACACACCATCAGCTTTCATCAAGTATCTAGTTGGTCTAATAGGCCTTGTACGATGCTCCAAGTTTTTAACTACCAAAATAAGCTATATCTATGCAGTATGCACAGCTAAGAACATGAGCTACTGCATAATTCAAAGGGCAAACGAAGAAGAGTTTCATATCTACAGCGAACCAGGATAGTAGGTCTATTCCACCTTGAAAATATTCAGAAATAAATATACACTACAACAACAGAAATTTACTCAAACTTTATAGCACAAAATACGTGTGAAGGTCAGCCCATCGTTTTGGCTCACCATTTCAAACTCGAAATATTCATCCAAGACCTAAACATCAGTTTAGATGATAAACATATATACAACACAAATCACCACACACTACAGCCAACAGACCCAAACCCCATACACATACCTGCTTCATTTTTATTGACAGTACACTCTTGACTTCTTGAGGAACCTCTAGTCATGCCTGCAAAGGAGTTATTCACAAGTAATGAATGACCTGCTCCAATCTTTTTGTCCCAAAGATTCTGGATGCAGCAAGGGAAGTAATCTTTTGTCCCAGAAATTACCGGGCTGTAGATCGAAGGTTCCAACGAAGAATTGCGTGGGCCGGAGATCCATGCTGCGCGGTCGGAGGGAGATCCCGTGTGGCGACAAAGTCGGAGCACGCTGCGCGCCTGCTCCGCGTAGGGAACCGGGGGAATGGCGGCGCGACGCTGGGATCGGAGAGATCTGCAGCAGCCTGCTTCCACGTGGGGGCATGCCGAGGGAGTGGCGGCAGGGCCCGGGGGTGGAGGGAGCTGCGGTGGCTGAGGGAGTTGAGGGAGTGGCGGCGCGCATGGGGAGCGGAGGGAGTGGTGGCGCGCTCGTCGCGGGAGGTCACGCCGAGGAGGGAGTCGGAGGGAAGAGTGGCGGCGTGGAGGGAGTCGCTGGAGGAGTCGAAGGTTGTGGGGGTGGCGGCGCACAGGGAGTGAATTTTTCACGGTGATTTTTGAGGTTAGGGTTGAGTGATTTTTTTTCACGGTGTGAGGGAGTGATTTTAGGGAAACAGGACATGTGGTGTGCCCAACGTGCTCCACTGGTTCTATTCCTCCCTAGGAAAGTGGATTTCGTAGGGAAAGATCTCTTTCCCTATGGTTTTATCTTCTAATCCAAGGGAAACGTATCTTTCCCTAGTGTCATCGAAAATGGTAGGGAAAGAAATATACCCTAGGGAAATCTGTGAATTCTAGTAGTGTGGACTGGCACCATTTGCCTAAACCAGAATATATCTTGTGTCATCTTTGAGCTAGGCCATCGGAGCCCACACGGGCCATACTTTTCACTGTGTCCGTGGTGTAGAACCACGATAGGAGTTGATGCACACAGTGTGATGAGTCCGGCCCAGGCAGGGTTGGATGAAAAGCCCGACACACCAATCCGGATTCCCCGAATCCCGCAATCTTAGCACCGATAGCCGAAAATACGACACACCGATCCGGCTACAAGGCCACTAGGGCCTCCTATTGCGCCTCGGCAATCTTAGCACCGTACTCCGGTGCCCCACTCAGGGAAAGACCCAATCACCCAAAAAGACTAGTCTGATAGGGGAAGGGTAGCTCTCCCTTTTAAGGTGGCTTCCTCCTCCCAAGTTAAGCTAGGTGGGATTATTTAGAGGCTCACACGGTCGCCGCCCGACTACAACTGGGCCACTTGGCCCATTTAATTGTTGCGCCTTTGCCAACGGGTAATAGTGGAGGATGTCCTCATCACGGTGCCTTTAAGGTAATCTAGAAATCGAGGTGCACACCAAGAATAAAGTTTTTTGTCTGGTTTGTTCTAGTCGACAGGCTCAATAGTAGAGACATGCTCCATACAAGAAATCTGAATATACAGGGGGATCCAAATTGCGTACTATGTTCTTGTGGCTCGAGGGAAACTATACATCACCTATTTTTTTGAGTGCCCATTCACTCAAGAATGCTGGGAGAGGATTGGCATCTCCTGGAACACGACGTTGGACCTGTTGGATAGATTGGTGCATGCTCAAGGGAGTCAAGCATTGCCTAGTTTTGTTGAAGTGGTTCTCATTGCATCGAGGGAACGGAGGTAGATAGTGTGCTCTCCTCTCCTCAAATAAAAATCATTTGATGTCCTCTGATATGCAAGATACACTCAATATAGATCAGGGGTAATAAGTTACACACGCCTCTAAATGAAACCCAACACCCACATCTGGTGCCTGTTAGTGCAAAAGTCTATTACCCAGTCCAGTACTAGGAATAGGCCACCACACATTGAATTGAACAAACTTGACGAACTATTGTATATAATTAATTAAACAAACGGTGGGGCACCACACTTCAACTACTAATTACAGGAGCAACACACAGTGCCCTCATTCGCTTAACTCACTGGCCTGTTAATTAGCTTATATCTTAGACGATGCTAGCAGTGCGGTGCTAAGATCGCCTTCAGCGCTTGCCAATGTATTATGCTGAATATATGCACACTTCATCCTGTGACAGTACCAGAAATTGAAGATTGCAAGAGGCGTCAGAAGAAGAAGTGGCAACCAATTGTGAGTTTGCCTGTAAAAAGACAGCTAGCGCAGATCATGGCTGTCACAAAAAACAGCACGGCGTACACATCCTACAAAGGAAGAGACAAGCAAAAGATTAGTAGACTGGCAAGGTTCTTCATCAGAAAAAGATAAATTACTATATAAAATTGTCAACAACAAAAACCGTGACATGCAGAAGAAGGTCACAACATAGTAATTATATTGGTGGTTTCATTCAAATAAGATGAAGCTATTGCTATCAGCCCCACCCATCTACCTCCTCTTCTCCAAAAAAAAAAAAAGTAAAGAAAGTAAGTAATTTAGGCAACCCATACTAATAGCATACTACTATTGTATATAACTAGATGAAAAAATGAAATAGAAATCAAACTGTTGTTTTTAACTATGTTGTAGCTCAGAGACACTGGTGTGGATCTACATAGGAGGAAGCAAAGGCAAACACATAGATCTGAGCGCAAAGAACAGCAGAATCCTCACCAGCATGCCCTTCACGCACATGGCCTTGAGATGTTTGTATTGATGAACAGCCTTCTCCTCTTCCTTCATCCCAGTGATGCCTTTATCTACGCAAGGATCCGACATCTTTGACGAGAAGAAGGGCCGGGAGGATCGATCGTATCGGAGGCGGTCTCCTCCAGTGAGAGCCGGCGGGATTTATGAGGCCGCGGGATCGAGAGGAGGTTGTCGGTTTTATGAGGCCCAGGGATAGGTTTAGTATAAGTTGGTCTCGTTCACGGGCCTGCCCTCTTCCCTGCCTGTGTGGGCTATGGCCCCGGTTGATGTCATATTGTAAGCCATTTACAATTCAATAAAACCATATTCTTGTTTTCATAGCAAACACTTTAAACTAAGACATGTCATATTATATATCGAGACTGCATAGAATTACTCACAAAGATTCCAAAAGATCATCATTTGCTATTTTACGATTTTTCTACAATTTTATATGAATTCAGCCATAATTATCCATAATAGACAAATGAAAAACAAAAAGAAAAATAACTTTGCATCGGGACCACTAGAGTTCAATAAAACATAGGCATCATATCATAAATATTGTTTGGCCATCTCTTGCAATCATGATTAAATCTATCTTTGACGGCTAAACCTGCTAAATCGGCTAAATCGTTTATTTACCTTATCCCAATTGTACATATAACACAACCATTCAGGGCAGGCTTAGATCTTGAGTAGAATCGTTAGTTAATGAGATCACGAACAATGTCATTAGATCACGGTTTCGTGAGAAATCCTGACACAGAAATTGTTGGTAATCTAGACCGATGTGATTACAACAAAATGGTGGTAATCACAATTCTCAGCCACGAAGTTCCACCTTCATTAATTTCCCTTTTATTTGCCAAAAAGGAGAGACCCAATGTTATCGCGCTTATATTCATCACGCATATTAGGAAGCTCTTGTAGTCACATAGGAGGAATCTGCCCTGGTCAGTCTCATGTAGGAAACTGGGCACAATCTTTTCTGAGGACACCATATCCTGAGACCTACCATGCTCAACCATTTATCTAGTAATCGTCCCAGGGGATGAGGTCGACTGATCAAGAATACAAAAATTTGTGGAGGCAAAACAAAATAATGAAATGATAAAAGTGCTCAGTCAGGTAACGCTATGCTGAAGAAAGGAGGACAATATATATGGATATATATGGACAGACCTAAGGTGAAAGATAGCGGTACCACTGAGCACATGAAAATAATAAGCTGCAGGATACAGACAGCCGCATTAATTGTAGATGACAATTGAAAAAAGCTGCAGCATTATACACAGCTGCATTATAATAGGCTGCACCAATATTCTACGCCGCAGCGTTATGCTGCATTATGTCTCAAATATCCAGCCCGGTAGATTGACATTACCTCTAGTGTAAATGCATCTTTCAACCGATGGTTTCTTATGTTAACCGCTAGTGAAAAAAAAAATCTATTTCTATGTTTCTCCCTCGATGGAACATCTTCGAAAATGGTTCTCCACAGACAGTTCTAGGCCCTGAGGCCATAAACCGGTTTGCAGTGTTTTTTACCATTTTCGCGTGTCAGTTTTAAAATTGTGTGTCAGAGCAAAAAATATTTTTGGACTAGTGGAAATTGATGAAATCAGTTACAGGAAATTGATGAAAGCAGCTGCTTGGTTGCTTTCTTCCCTACATATCTAGTAAAGCAATTTGTTGCAAAGATTAGCATGATGAGATTGAGAAAAAGGATGCAGCATAGCTTTTGTCTGTCAAGGAATTCAGGATGTTGATATTTGAGACTATATTAATTTTCAACAAGTTCGGCAAGACTCAGTAAAATGAACTGCTTTGTTTTCAGTGCCACAAGAAAATTTTCACTGAAATCTGAAACGTGCATTACAATGTTCAAGTCATTTTGGAAAATTTTTGCATAATTTTTAACTGAAATTAAGAACTAAGGATAAACCCGTGATTGCTCAAGTAGCTATTGCAGGTGAAGATTTAAGTCTCCTTGAAGTAGGTCATCTTGAGCCATGTACTTTTTGGAGCAGATTGATTTGTCTGCAGTTCCAAAGAACAAAAATTTAAAACCTATTGCATCCCTGTCGTTGCCACTCATCCCTCTTCTTCCCCTCGTTCCTCTCCTGCCTCTTGTTCATCATCACACTCACCACCTTCCTCTTCCCTTTGGCATTCCACTACATTCTGCAGCATGTGCTCCAAGGGGTGCCAATGCTGACAAACTGACTTCTTCCAATTTATAATCTTTGCATATAATACTAGTACGTCAACGTGATTGTCTTTATTCTAGCTGTAGGTATTTTCAATGCAAATAATTTAGCTATTTACTATGCAATGATAAAAGAACAAAATGATTATTTACTGTAAGTTGGCATCTCTCGCTCTCAATCAATGACCTCCACGTGTTGTAAGGGCAGCCTTCTTATTACATATTCTCTCGCTTCTGGTTCCATTATAGCACACCGCATATATAGAAATAAGTGCTTCTCTTCTGCATCCATGCTATGCAATCGGCATTTCCTCACGACATCAAGAATGGCTATACGAAAAATCATTATACAGTTTACATATATAGGAATAGGAGGCGTCATGGAAATATGTTACATATTTTGTTGTTTTCGTGGTCTCAACCTTGAAGATGATTGGCAAGGCTCGGAAACATGGGAAGTTGTTCAACGGCAATGATTCCCCGACCTTGACCACCGAGAACTGTCACTACCTTGCTATGACATCCGCCCGGTGAGGCGATGATGAACATGGACCAGTACTTGGGGCGATTACAAACTGGTAAAACTCGCCGATGCAGTCATCCAATCTGTTGATCAAGCTGCGTGAGCACCAGTCCAGCAGGGACAGTAGATGCTCGAGACATGAAACTCATCGTGCCATCGTCCCATCGAAGTTGCTGTACTTTTGTAGCAAAAACAGACCAATCGGGGTCCCTGCGGGGATCGCCTCAACACTCAGCTGCAAAAACGCCAGCTGGGGCCTTGCAAGATGTTCTTGAGATCAAATGGTCTCTGATCCCGTTGTATTCCATGGACCTAGAAACATTCGAATTTGATTGACTATTCTTCCACAGCTCAAATGTTTGCCGACACCGATGTACTCTTAGTCCGTCAATGGCTCATATGGCGGAGATCACCAAAACAAAAACGGGTTCGACCATTGTGGGATGTGCCCTGGTGGTGTGGGGCATGGCACGTGCGGCCGATGTGGCCACATGTGACGGCACTGGAGGGGTTTGCCGCTCTGCTGCTATGGTTTGAGGAGCCCATGGGTCGCATTCGTAGCACTAGAGGACCTGCCCTAGTTTGGTGCCCATGCATATATAGCACGCGCAGCTCAAGGCAATTGACTCACAAGTTACATATCACATGCAGCCTTTCTTGAGCTTCATTATATTAGACTAGATCGTGCATCCATGGATGATTCAGTTTTCTTGAGACCACCACGTTTCATTAGCTAGCTCGTGGGTGTCTTGGGCTCTTACAGTGGTTATGCACAAAATAAATACAGAGTACTTTTATCATGGAAACACGGCACAAGTTCTTTGTTGTTAATTTGCAAACAAAATCAGAGCATGTTTTGCAGTTAAATTGTTATTGGAACAGTACAACCTCGACCTGCTCAACCTACTTGGAACCTGCTTACATGCATATTTCTAATTAAGCCTCAATTGCAATTCTGATCGATTTTGGAATCCTGTCGATTAATGAAAGAGGACCCCCATATCATGGAAGCACATGGTGCCACTGCTATAGAAATGTTCTGAGCTTCCATCACGAGCAGTTTCTTGGGTCGTGGGAAGAAAATCCCTGTGGACTAAAGTTAGCAAGTTACAATACTAATAATGCAGTATGGATGTGCACCGAGATGGTTGTGCCTTTGGTACAAAAAAAAAAAAAAACAGTACAGCTCATATTTCCAGGTGTAGCTGTACAATCTGGATCGGTGCATAAGAAAAGAAGAGTAATAACCTCTATTGTTTGAGCAAAAAAAATACCTTGATTATTATCATGGTTGACTGAGCACAGTGAGCAGTTTCTTCATATTGGTAGACAGGTCATATGAGGATGGTTGTTCGAAAACATTATAGTTGGAAATTTTCTGATTTAATATCTGTTATGAGTCAAATATTTATTACTGGATTGGGACATATTAGTTCAAAAGGACAATATCACTCAGTGTAAAGACTACTAGGAAAATATGAGTACACTGTGAAAGATAAGAAAACTATGTCATCGTTTCAAAAAAAAAAAAAAAAAAAAAACTCATTAGCTAAAATTTACGACAACTAGTCCATGCCACCACTACAAGATTTTCGGTCTAATGCAACGCCGACAAAGTATAGCAATAAAGCCAAAAATGGTAGCAATAGTACTTTTGCTACCATTTTTTTGGTTAAATGTCGTTGCACTTGTAAGGGTAGCAATAGCAGAATGCAACGGGTTACGCTTTTTAGTTGCGACACACAACCCCTCTATTGCAACACTTTCGACGCTTTTTGCAACATATGGTGAGTGTTGTAACAATGCAATTGCAACCACTATGGGTGTGGCAATAGTATCAATTGCAATGAACTAGGCGTTGCTAGTGACACGTATGGCAACATGCTGGTCGTGTAGCAACACAATGCAGTCGCAGAACGTAAGATATGTGTTGCAAGAGTGGTTATTGCTACGCTGAGAAAGCATTGCAATAGATCTTCTCTATTGCCACGCCCTCTAAAATGGTTGCTATAGGTGGCTTAGGTTATTGCAACGCTCTATAGGTTGGTTGCTACAGCAGAGGTACTCTATTGCCACATTTGTGAATGGTTGCTATAGGTGGCATAGGCTATTGCCACATTACTTAGGTTGGTTGCTACAAATAGGTCATCTATTGCCACTGTCATGTTTTTGTAGTTGCAAAAGATGGTTTATCTATTGCCACGATTATCGTATCTATTGCCACGATTATCGTATCTATTGCCATGACTAAATGTGGTTGTTATATGTGCGATTGTTGCAACACAATTTGGTTTGATTTCCATCATATATTGCAACGCCAGATTAATACATATTAATAATTCATGTTGCGATGCTTTGTTAGCTTAAATCAATAATCACAAAATGACAAATACATAATGAATGAGGCATCAACATCCATTAAAACCAAATATAATTTGTTCATATAAAATCTTTTAACGAAACACACCGAAAGTGTCAAACTAAGTGAGAACACAAGTAGATAGCTTAACCCAATAACACAAGTAGATAGCTTAACACATAATAATGTGTCCAAGATGCATAACCGTTTGAACTCATTCAAATCAAAAAGACTAATGTCTACTGTAGCAGCAAAGGTTCCCTTTGATATGTATGTTGGCCATCGTCCCACCATTTGCATGCTCCTTCTCAAACTCAAGATTCCTCCTGAAAAAATCATTGACATGCATTAGTTAAACTAAAATTCTAGTGGTTGCAAAGCTAATTGAACAGTGAAGCAAAACATGAGCTGCATAGTAGCGTTTTGTGAGCTGCAGTACTACCAACCATGAACTTTGAAGCAAAAGGCAAATATAAACATACATGCGGCTGCCTCCCAAGACATTTTATGAGCACAAACACATCCATATATATTTCTAATCAGTAAGAGGAAACTATGCTTGGACCAGATTTTGGAGCAGAACAAAAGAATAGCTATGTACTTCTCCAAAAGGACTACATGTTCCTTTTTAATGCAAAGAGGGATAAAAGGTTTCACATAGTACCTGTGTATTATTTTTAGACAATGCAGATCTTTTCCTAGACACACTTTCCTTCAATTGCTTTGTTGTAGTATAAACAGCACCCGAATTCACTCCTTTGTTTTGGGCTGCCGAATTACCTCTAGTCGTGCGCCCTCTCGTGAGACGTTCTTCAGCTATGGAAGAAGAGGGTTGTTGTTCTAGGTGGCTGGTTTCTTGGGTAACCTGAAAAAAATGGTTGGTGGTAAAAATTACACCGCTTGACAAGAATATGACATGCATGTTACAATTAAACATTATTCAATTATCATCAAACTACCTGTTGACTATGCATCATCCGTTCTCCCTCTGTAGCTATTATATTTTGTGTCCCCTCAATTGTTGCAGCAGCAGCAACATTTTCAGTTGGCTCCACAATTGTGCTAGCCTGCATTTCGAATTGGGTTCAAGATAATGATTTTCAGTTCAATAAACTATGAAAACATAGATGTTGTTTATATTACCATTTGTACTGAAGCTTGTTGTTGGGCTGCTTGCAACATTAACGTAGTCTGCTTGTAACATGGTGTATCTTTCGGTTCTGCCGATTCTGAGAATTCTTATTGCTAATCCTCTGCACACAACCAGCAATGATTTGACCAGTAATTATACAATGTTCATACAGTCCGGTTAGTACAGATTAGCCTCCTGAATCCGACACATATTTAGATTAAGAATTTCAGTCAAGCATATTGATATTTAGTCATCCATTAGTGAGCAACTGTCAGATGTAGTTCAGCAACATGCACATGCTGGTTCTGTTTATTTCAGGTTAAGTGTTCAGACTTGCAGATGAGGGAGCAGGACAAGTACAATTGGTTTGCTACGAGGGGTGGAGGAAGTGTAATGCAATCCTTATCTCCCTTCAAGAAGATAAGCTTTTTTTGTTGCTTCATGAAGTCAATAGAGCAACCATATAAACTTTTTTTTTTTTTTTTTTTTTTTAGGTGTCTGAAGAAAGGCTTATCTCCCTTCGAGAGCAAATTAACAGGCACACAAGCAAGCAAAACCAGAGTTACTGGTTATATGTAAAGCATGGTGGATTTTATATAAAAAGCAATATCCTAATTACTGAACTTGTGTTTCTCACATCCAGTCTGCACAACAAGATGACCAATGCTCTCAGTATTCACATGATAGAATGAAACTTCAGATAACAGGACACACCATGCCATTGTCACTAAATCTTGATAGTACAACTTTTATTCGGTATGCATCGGTGGCAACACTAACTGAACTTATAGGCATATGTGTATGGACAGAGTAAAATCATATCCCTACATATCATTAGTCCCATGCTTTCGATCTACATTATTGTAATTACTGAAATTAAAGGAAACAAGCATGTATGTATACTATGTGTATGGACAGAGACCAAAATCATTAATCCCTACATATCATTAATCCCATGCATTCGATCTGCATTATCCCCATGGCGCACTGCTTCCTGCATGTCCCAGCAGCGTCCTACATCTTTCCTAGAACGTTTTCAAGATTATATATCTAGAACCCTAAATCGAGATGTTGAATCCAAAAATAGGAAGCCAAGAGGTGTTACCTGACATTGGTCTCATTGATTGGCAGGGGTCTTTCGTGTTGATCACCAGGAGCTGCTGTCGACCTGATGAACGTGTTGCCCCAAGAAGGGACATGGTGCGCGTTGGGTCTGATGAACTTGCAGGCGCCGCCGCCCAGAGTTGTTGGCGTCCCCCGCTCCTGTCGCCCCGACGAACGTGTTGCCCCAAAAAGGGACATGGTCGCGTTGGGTCTGAATGAAGTTGCTGGTGCGCCGCCGCCGCCGCCGGAGTTGTTGGCGTTCCCGATCCTGCAGGTGTTCCACTCGTTGGAGTTGTCGCCATGTTGTGGAAACCAAAAACCCTAACTGCGTGGAGGCGGCGGCGTGGTTGATGAGGAAGCGCCTGTACCGGGAGGGAGATGAGAAGTTGCGAAATAATGGGGCGGCGTGGGGGAGGAATTGGGGGTGGGCGCGCGGGAGAGTTTTCGTCACGGCATTTTCGCGGGCCTGGGAATTTTACCTGGCAAAGGTTTTGGTAATTGTTGGCGGGATCCTAATTTTGTGGCCTTTGATTTTACCTCCGGGATATCCATCTTGAGCGAGAAACGTGCTCGGCTTGGACTCTACGCTGATCCATCGCACCGGTGATAGTCCATGAATTCGAAATAAACAAAATAGGAATTCTACAGGTATTCTGTAGCTGCATGTATACGCTGATCCTGCAGGTATTCTGTGCGGCTGTGCCTCTACGCCGATCCATCGCAACGTGATAGTCCAGCGAGCTCCTGTGCATCTCCTCGACAAAGTACGTGTGGACAGTACGTGGACATGGGTGTACACCCAATAATTTTGAGAAAAAATGTACAGCTACTGTGCGTATACATGTGTAATATCCAGATTTTGTTTGTTTGATCGAAATAACAGTAAAAATCCCATGTTTTTCATCTTGTCCACCATCTAGTAGCCCAAGAAGGTAAATCACGGAGACGGAGGGAACCGTGGACATGGCCTCCAGCGCAGCGTTACCCGGTTCGCTCGACTCGAAGAAAATCCCCCCCTGTCCTACACCACATCGCCCTATCGCCTAGCGCCTAGGGGTAGAGAGATGTGCCGCCACCTATATATGGTACCACCAAGCATGCACCGGCGGACACCGCCCAGTTGCCATTCGTGGTTGTGCAGATTTGAGCTTTGAGGGCGAGATGCGCCTAGAAGAACCCAAGGCCGATACGGATGTGCCTGGACCGGAAGCGGAGACTATGGCCCGCCCAGGGGGCTTAATACTGCAGTCGTGGGGCGCGCCGAGCAATGTCCAGACGCCCAATATTCAATTCCTACGTCCGCCACAACCTCGACTGTCCTCATGACGGGAGGCGATGACGCCGGGCGCGTTAGCAGTCGAACCGGGTGCAGGCCCTTGACCTCGACGATGGCGGGCAACACCAGGTGCAGCGCCAACCACGAGTGCACGGGCACGTAGCTCTTCTTATCCGCGGACGACGTGGAACACCAGCCTGGCTGGGTCGGGCGGTGCTAGCTCCACCACGCCGGCCCACGAGGACCTTGTCGATGACAAGCGACGTGTAGTTGTTTGGCGCCGGTGTATAGTATCACTTTTGTCAAAATCATTTAAAACTTTAATGGGATGTTTACGGAGCCAAGCTATTATGTTGTGAAATAATGCAAATTTCTGACCAAGTTCACCTTTTATTATAATTATTTTATGATTTACTAAAGAATAAATGTTAAAATACCCTAAGCAACATAAAAAATTCAAAAAACTTGGAGGGACACATCATTTTGGTGTATAAGTGTTGACAAAAAAAGTTTCAATTGATTTCAAGAAGGTGGTGATGCACATCCTCACCGAGTCATATGTGGTCTCAAACATGCCCCTGTAGATGAGCGCGAGATGTTCATCCTCCTATGAGATGTATAATATCACTTTATCGAAATCATTTAAAACTTTAATGGGATGTTTATGGAACCAAACTATAATGTTGTGAGCATCTATGCAAAATTTTGACCAAGTTAACCTATTATTGTAATTATTTCATGATTTACTAAAGAATAAATGTTAAAATACCCTAAGCTACATAAAAATTCAAAAAAACTTGAGGGACACATCCTTTTGGTGTACAAGTGTCGACAAAAAGTTTTGACTTATTCTCGAGGAAGAGGTGATGCACATTCTCACAAAGTCATACGTGGTCTCACACATGCTCGTGTAGATGAGCGAGAGATGTTCATCCTCCTATGAGATGTATAGTATCACTTTGTGAGTTCACTTAGCTACAGAGAGGAATGATTGTGAAGATTGTCAAGTCTAAAAAATAATTTCAGTAATATATATAGAAAAAATAGATAATGAAAATCAAAATTTTAAACTAAAATAAAAGTATGGAAAGAAAAGAATTGGGGACGCATATTACAAATTAAAAAGTGCTTCCCACAGGATGCGAAACAAGCAGCTCCGGTTCACATAAAAACATCACTACCACTGCGCTATGTAGGTGCGTTTGTTGTAAGTCACGTTTTCCTTTATTTGATATGATTGAAGACCTTATGAGTTATAAAACGCCCCAACCCTGGGTGTATGCACCACATGTCCTGGGTCTGCATCGAATGGATTGGCGCTGGCCCATGTTCCCCTGGCCCAGGAAGCCCACCGTAGATATATGCGCACGAGAACATCACGCCGCTGGCAGTTTCTTCTCTTCTCCCGACTCGTGTTCTTCTCGATCCTAAATCATGAAACCCTAGAGCGGCGGCAGACTCCGGCGAGGCCATGACCATACTCGGTCATAGGTGCGTGGTTCTTCCTCACAGGCTACGATTGAAGCGGTCAAGGGCCCTGTGGAAACGTCCAAGGAATCCCGGTTGCCGTGGGACAACGACGTCAAGCACCGTCGCGGGCAGCGCCATCCAGGAGCGCGCACCTGCTCGGCTACGCTGTCGGCACAGCCAAGGGCATGGCGGGCCACGCACACGTCTCGACGTAAATCTACGGTGTTTTGCCATCTCCTCTCATCTTTTGTGTCGCTTGCTCGCACAGCCCACTGCTGCCCACCACGGCCACACATCTGTATTCACCTTTGTTTATTCTGTATCTCCCGTAATCCGGTTTCAAGACTCAGTTATCTGTTCATTTTAGTACTATATATTCAATCATGCCTTTTGATGGCTGAAGATGTCCACGAAACCATTTTGGTAACCGGACTGAATTTCCCTTGCCATGATGGGGGACTCTGACTTTTTATGAATACGAGTTACATATAGTATGTCTAAAGTTATTTTTCTTTTATTAATGGGTAAGTGAGCCCGTCCACTTTCATGGCCTTGTATTTCTACTATTAATTAATCTACCTTGTCTTTCCGCACTCAATCTATTATATGTCGGTAAGGACTTTTCTTTTGCATCCATTGTATGTTTTGCAGATCACAACTGAAATGTACAAAACTGAATGTTTTTTGCTTTGCAGTATACAGATCAATTTGCATGTAGTGTTCTAACTATATAGCTTTTTAAGTGTTCTTAGAGATCAATTACTTGGGTAGCTACTAGCTGCTTGATGTGGCTATTTAATTTTCAGGTATCTTGCATGTAGTGTTCTAACTATATAGATTTATAAGTGTCCTTACAGATCAATTTACTTCGGTAGCTGCTTGATGTGGCTATTGAATTTTCAGATATCTTGAGACTGTATGGACTTGGGTAGCTGCTGGTTTCTCATTTCAAGTTAAGCTATATATGTATATCAAATATTGTTGTTTCCAGTACTAATTTTTATTGGGAACCAAGCTTGACACACGTATTCAAATGATTCAGGTGCGTCCTAAAGCCGAAGTAACTAAATATTGTTAACTCACGTTGCGGCCATGGAGTATTGACATGAAGATGATTACATATATCTTGTGGCTGTATCTAACTTCTGCTATTGATAGTTTGTGGCTGTAGGTTGCTGCTTTCAGATGATTCGACAAGGTGCATGCTTAAGAGTTCAGACATGTTTGGTCATTCAGTTTTTGAAAGATGAACAGCTTCTAAAACCCAGAAGAGATAAATATCCCATGTATTTTCCATGTAAGTAACTGCATCAATATATCAAAGAGATTTGGTTATCCTGATAAATATGTTTTATGAGCAGAGTGCATATCATGAACATTGGTATATGTGTGCATTTGCAATCCTAGAGCATATTAGTTAGCTAATAATATAGACATCGGACTATTATGTTCAGTGCTACTAATTTGAATGGATTTATATGTTTGATCTGTAGGATCGCCGAAGCATATCAACAAAGTCTGCTGAATGAAGAGAAGATTGTGAGTTGGAGCACAAGTCTCTGGAAGTGCAAAGCTTTACAGGAGCCTAGATCCCAGTGTATAAGAATTAAGGAATATATGTAATATCTACTTATTGTATATGAATGAATGATTGACACTGTCTGCTCTAATTAATATTAAATGAATGGGTTTTCTTCTATACTATCTTCTCCAAAGTGAAGATATTCACACATTAGAAAACAACTCCACAAAATATATTAGAAAAAAGAAAAACAATAGAAAAAACACAGATCGATGTATCAAGCATCAACTTTGCTTGATACGGATATTAAAATGTCTATAAAGGAAGTAGATACGAAAAACAATCATCTTGAGGAAGCGTGTTATGTCTTTTTAGAGCCGTTTTTATACCGTGTCTATAAAACGTCTCATGTCTTCTAGACACGCTTTGACAAAACGTATCTATGGTGTCCGACACGGTCCATGAGGAGACGCTCTAGACACGCTTTTAGAGAAGTGTTTCTATACTTCACTAGGTATAAAATAAAGCGTATGTAGCCTATAAATAAAACGTATCTAGAGGGGGGTGTTTCTTGTAGTTTCCCCGACATGTGTAGGCGGTCGGCGTCTAACCTGGTCGAATCCGCCTTGCGCTGCGCGCGCGCCAGTTGTTGCTTGGTGGTCGTGCAACTCGGGTTGACCTCCTTGAGCGCCAGCACAAACTTCTCCATCGCCTTCTTGCTCTTCTCCTCCGTCGTCTGCCCGCCACCCGCAGCTCGCTGTCTAGATATTAGCCTTGGCATGCAGTAGCCGGACAGCAGCGGGCGCGCGGAGGCGAGCCACACGCGAGTGAAAAATAACAAGCCGCGCAGGAGCCGATGAAATGACCGAGGAGCGACGCGGTGTTCAGTTTGCGCTGGAGTCCGTCTGATACGTATGAGGGGCACGTGGTCGTAATCCAGCATGGGGGCACACCCAGGGTCGCGTCAGCCCAGGGTTCACACAAGTTTTTTTCCATGTGCAGCGCCCTCTGATCAGATCGTGACTCCCTGCTCGCTGCGTGTATGGCCCATGATAAGGCCCAGTCCAAATCAGCCTTGCCTTCTAGTTCTTGTTGCAATTCTCAAAGTATATTGCAACAAAAATAATCGTTGCACTTGAACACAATTTTCGCTTCAACCCCGGAGATCTCGTTGCAATAAAAATTTAGCACTTGCAACAATATCAAAGTATATTGCAACTCGCCAAAAACGGTTGCAATTGAACCCCACTTTTGCTTCGCCTCCAAGAGTTCCCGTTGCATTAAGCATCCAACATTTGCAACGCTTGTGAAATTTTATGCAACACAAAAACGTAGCAATAGTCACAATCAAATGCAACTAACACAAATGTAGTTGCAGTACTACCGCACAATTGCAACCAAAATCAATTCTACTGCTACCATTTTTCACCATTGCAATATCGTCCACCAAATGCAATAAAGCTTCGCAACACCTTGAAAAGCGTTGTATTAGAGGCACGTATCACTACGATTTTTTAGAATGGTTGCAATACAACCATCTCTAGCAACCAAACTTTCGGTGTTGCAATTCAGAGGCGTTGAATTAGACCGAAAATCTTGTAGTGCACAATTATTGTATAATATCATTGACACACAATTCATAGGATTTATTTGTTATTCGTATGGACGACTTATGGCACTAGGAAACTCATTGTAGAGGTTGGTTGTTTGCTTGTCTTAATATTATGAGTTTCATACAATATATTGATGTTTGAGATGGCATGTCGTTATATATCAGTTCTTACTTCTTATTAGTAGTGTGTCCTCACGTGATGACACTGTCAAGGCCATCAAGACAATTATTCCTAAGATGTCCACGATTAGCATCTTTCGAGAACCATAATGTTTTTGTATTTGACCTAGAGTCAACGCCCTTTATTCTCCAAGGTTTCTGTGCTACAGATAAAATGCATTCTTTGTGAATGTTGAATGCTTGATTCACATTATTATTGGGTGAATGGGGACTGAACATATACAAAAGGCAGATATGCTTATGATGCTCAGCTTACAGATTTGTCAATTGTTATGGATGGAAATGGAAGCTTGGTGACGTGGCTCAGCGCACTATGCAGCGAATGCATAGTTTTTTTTTCGGCAGCGCACTATGTAGCTGTTTATTTGGCAGAAGCATAGTGGCTCTGTTCATGGGAGTACTACTATATCTTGTGTGGCATGTACTGATTGTTGGATCAATGATGGGGCATCTTTAGCCAATTGAGTTCTTTTGCTTCTCGGGTTTTTTATTTCTGTTGTTCTCTGTTTCAAAAAAAATAGTTACATATATATGCTTATTTTCTAATACTCTGCATATGTGGCACCACAGCTAGTTGCACAAATGACCATATGCCAGTCTCATCTCCTCTCTCGCTTAATTACTGGCATGTCGGGTACCAATATGTTGGTGCCATTTCGTATTACAACCACTAGTGTGCCATCCAGGCACATAAACTCGAAGTTATCATTCTTTTAGATACCAACATGATTTATAAAGAATCTCTCTTCATAATGTGCATTTTAGATTTAGGGTTGGCATGTGGAGCTAAATATATACAGTGCATGACAGCATGAGCAGAGCTGCACTTGTCATTTTTGTCATGTTAGGATTGCCCATTGCATAATGCATATATAGGAGTCCCTATCCCATCACATCTATCCTATATGATACCATTTGATTAGGACACTGAGGCTGATATCGTTATGCTGGGCTATACAAGATCGTTATTGCAGGAATGGGATGCATCACGGAAAGGGTGTCTGAGAATCGTTGCTCAGCACAAGTATTGCACACAGGGTTGCTCTGTGGCATCTGACAATGATGACCCAATCACCTTGGACTTAGGACATAGTGCTAGCTGTAATCTCAATGCCCAAGGTCGCCCCCCGCCATGCTGACAAATTTCCAGCATATTTTATCATTCTCATCATGTAACATGAAATTGTTAGCATCCTGCATGATAAGGTTCCAGCAAATTTGAAGTTCATCATTCAACCATCTCCCAAAAAGAGATAGCTGATAAATCTGATTTGGCCTCTGTCACCATGATATTTTTTTGATTGCACACAGTGAATAGAGTTGGAACAATTTTAGATAGAGGCTTCTCATAAAGCCATGAGTCAGTCCAAAATCTCACTTCCTTACCATTTTTTATTTTGCTACCATAAAGGTAAAATTCCTTAATTTAACCAAATGGGTGAATCATCAGCTCTGTGAGTTACATATGTGTAGTGTTAGTTTTCAGGTATTTGGCTTCAATAATTTTCTGCCAAAGACCATTTTCCACCACTACTTTGCAAGAAGGCAAATATTAATTTTCCTAAGATCCTTAATTGCAAGCCCCCTCCCCTGCCCCCCTTCTGCTCGCTTGAGCAAATTTTAGTCCATTTTGTCAAGTGGTATTTCCTCCTCTTGGTACCACCCCCTTGCAAGAAAAAGGTTCTTCTTATTTTATCAATCATTTGTAATGCTGTTTGAGGAGACAAATAATTTGACATTTGGTAAATTGGAGCATTATTCAATCAAGATTCAATCAGGGTTGCCCTCCCTGCCATAGTCATAGTACCTCCTTTTCAGACGTCTAGTGTCTTTGCACTTTTTTAACCAGAGGTGCCAATCATAGAGATGTAATCTACTTGGACTGATTGGGACACCCAGATATTTGATTGGAAAAGTACCTAATTGACAATTGAAAATATCAGCATATTTACTGGCAATAGTGTGAAAGTCATTAATCATGATTAATCCAACCATTGCCTCATCCATATAATAAATGTTTCATATTTCTAGCACCCTCCAGGTCATTCTTCCCATTATGATGCCTCTATAAATTCCGCATTCATTTATTTCGCCGTGTTACGTAAGTTGTTGCACGTTATGTAACTATAAATAATACATATAGCACGCTGGGATTCACAAACTCAAGAGATAATGGATTTCTTAGATTATGATAGAAATAACCTATAAGCTCTTAGCTTGTTATGCTTTAAGAAACATTTAGTAATCTTGTATTAAATTTTGGCTACTAAATAAAATTTAATGACAAAAGTTTTATGTACAATGTTTTAAATATTATCAAGTAATACACCATTCTAGTCTCCAAAAAGCCTTCTTCTAGTAATGGTGTTTCATGTAGCACACCTCTACTTCGACCAGCAGACAAGGGTAGTCCCAAGGCAAGATGAGCGTGGGCGCCATGGTTTTTATTAAATAACCGCCACGATTAATCGATTAACCGTGACCCTAGCTGTGTGACGGTTACAAAAACCGCCACCATTAATCCAAAATGCCCGTCAGCATTAATCAAGGAAGTACTAGTGGGCGGCTGCCCATACTCTCCTGCTCCCATGGCCTCCACCACCAGAGTCCAGCTCGGAGAGGCAGTGATCGGACGTCACGAAACACACAGTCGCACTGTTGATCAGCGAACCACTTCTCTGACCAGGATTCATGATCCTTGGATGGGTGATATTATGTGGAGACGTGCTGCAGCTGATGCACGCTACCAGCGTGTGGACTGCTTGATATTACGTGGAGACGTGCTGCAGCTGATGCACAAACAGATGCTTGATTGACAAGTTCAATGAGTAGAACTTGGCAGCCTCTATTTCCCAGTGTCTCTCATTCCAAATCTGTTATCACAGAAATGACAAAACACTACGACAAATTAATCACGATCTTCTGTGTTCCATCAAGGCAGGTCGGCTGTTGTTTACATATTAGAACTCAAGGTGAAGGACTAATTTATATAACCAAGGCAGAATGCGCCAGGGACAACATTACTGCTGTGTCTGATTACATCTGTCAGCTCTTTTTTCTGTGGTGTTAATAGTATGAAATAAATACAATGTTCCAGTACTCATTTTTCCTAATACTGTGGCCCCTACAGGAGAATGAGTTGATGGAATAGTAAATGCAATTCTGGTATTAGCTATATAGATACCAAAACGAAGAAAGTGCTTAATTACTTGTCATATGCAGAGCCATTTCTGTCTCCTTGACATGGGGTTTCATATATAGAGGCCTGTACTCTGTCACCTATCATCCTAGACCCCATTCATTTCGTCTAGACAAACCAAGCATATATGCATAGGCCAACACTAGGCACATGTATCAAATCCTTGTATCGCTCTTGTTCCCAGCTGTGTGCATGGCAATGGGAGGCATCACAGAAAAGAGAGGACTGACCAAGTCAGGAATGAAGATTTGTCCATGTATTAACAGTCTATTATGTGTATGTGCATTGGTTTGATCAGAAGATCCAATGGCCGTACATGGTGCTTGGCTGTGCTAGGAATTTATCATGAGCCGGTCATTGATGGTTCACATGGAGAAGAAAATTTTAAAGGAATACAGGATCAGCAAGTTGACCTTGAAGATCTAAGCAAACAAGCTGTAGATCCATTCGTGCCCGAGGTCTGAATCAGGCAACAGGATGAGCGTCTATCTGACCTGCTTGTAGACCTTCCTCAAGAGCTTCCTACACCCTTTCATTAGGTCTAGACAAACCAAGCACATATAGATCCGAAGATCAGCACTAGGCACAAGAATCAAATCCTGGTATCAAATCCTGGTATCCTCCCTGTGCCCAGCTTACAACCCATTTTTGTTATTATAGCAATGGGAGGCACTAGTGAAAGAAGGGACAGATGAAGCCACTAATGAAGATTTGTTCATGTATTAATGGTCTGCTGTGTGCACTTGCATTGCCTAGATGAGAAGATTGGAAAAGGATACATGGTGGATGGCTGTGCCAGGAAGTTGTCATCAGCCATTCATTTTTTTTTCTTTTTGATGTGGAATCCGACATTCTCTACGTTTGGGTAATGAGTTTCGACGTATTCGATGTATCCAATTTTTATCGAAGCTTTGGCCTGCAGGAATATTTTTTTTTTCGAAACCGGGACATTGCCCGTTTTGCATTAAGAGAAGTGGGATAGTTTAGTTACATCCTAGACATACAACCGGGCGAGATGCCGGGTATACTAGGCAACACACTAACAAAAGGCACCGGCTAAAATGGTGGAGCTAACAAGTTGTACTTAGGAAGAAACCTATTTTGCGATCGAGAAGAAAACCGCCGCCGCCTGCTCGTCGCCGTCGCCAAGGCGGTTCCGGCGCAAGCGCCATGGGGACTAGGATCTGCACCATGTCCCGCTTGTGTTGTGGGACATTACCGCCGAAATGATCTTGGAATCTCTTAGCAACGGTGGAGTCCGGGGTTTGAGATGAAGCACCCTCCGCCCTCCCTTCCCATTTGTTAAGGAGGACGCGCCGAGCCCGACGCTCAGGATTGGGATCCCGGAAGG
The DNA here is from genome assembly GCA_015847255.1 of Hyparrhenia diplandra. Lineage (NCBI taxonomy): Eukaryota > Viridiplantae > Streptophyta > Magnoliopsida > Poales > Poaceae > Hyparrhenia > Hyparrhenia diplandra. The sequence continues at coordinate 988,702 of JADLZK010013348.1, forward strand.
AGGACTTGGCGGCCAAACGGACACTCCGCTTTGGCGCCCACATCTCCTGTAACACCCGGTTTTAAGAAGAAAACCGAATGAACACCATATGTGAGCCCCTCGAAGTCAAATCTCACATATAGTCACAAGTAAAGGGTAGTATCAAGCCAACAATGCTTAAAAATATAACGAACAAAATATAAAGAACATAACCTCAGCTAGCGACATACCGGAAAACACTCCGATCCCTCGATGCGGACTCCACGTGGACCGACCGACCTGGTTGATCACAAGCCTAAACTTCTCCCGAGGTGTGGGGGAAAAGCAAGAGTGAGTCCATGTCGAACTCAACAAGAATGGCAAGGCAATATCTTACCCAAATACCCTGATCATTATAACATAATAATGTAGAGCATAAACGATAAATTATGAACCGTTAAACAAACATAGGTCATCATCTTTAATGCAAAGGTTCCAAGGTCGCCGTGACCGTGAGCACGGCTGATATACCAGTTTTACTCTGCGCAGAGGTGTACACTTTCACCGTGAGTCGTGATTTACCCTTTCGCCCCGAGGTGATCGGCCTCTTAACCCACTTCCAAGGAAGGTCGGCGGGGTTCACTATGAAGTCTTTCAAAGGTTCCTAACCAGCCGGTTAGCGTCCGCAGGGGAGCCGTCTAGGCGAATGAAACCCTCCATGATCCCATGCGCAACCTAGGCTACCGCAAAATCGGCAACAACTAACAAACTAGAAAAGTCTCTCATACTTGACTAAAGCCACAGGACGCGGCACTCTCGGCTGCATTGTAAGTCCCGGAGACGCTTAGTACGAGACAAGTCCACATGTTGCTAATAGTCATGTTTAACGCTCATTGCATAAACATCATTCAAGTCATATGATCATGGTTTAAAGCTAATATATGCCAAAACTATACTTGCCTTGATATCGATGCTTCTTCAAGTCCAAAACTCCAAGAGAAATCCTTCTTCACTTCCAAAGCTCAAGACAAATCCTTCTTGATCGACAACTTCGGATCACCACGTAAAGCTCACCGGTCTACTTGACTCCAAGCATCAACACACAATCGTATGGGACCAATCATGCATAGCAAACAAAGCTATAATTAGAACAGTACACCAACAGTGGAAAAACAAGTTTAAAAGCTTATAAACCTATTCTACACGTCTCTACGATCACATCGACGTAAAGATCACTGAAAACGGAGCTAGAACGGCGAAGATACGCATTTTACAAGATTTTCATGAATAAAATAATAAATTAAATGTAAACTGAATTTTGATGGAAAGGAAAAGAAACATGGCAACACCAAATCAGAGATCATTGCCGAGATAAACATGAAGGATATAGTGGAATTGATTTGTCAATGGAATAAAATATACGTCACGTATACACCAAAGGAGTAAACATTGGAGATGTATTTTGAGTAGTATTATCTGGAATTATTAATTTTATAAAGGAAAACGGCCACAAATGAGTCATGATGTCATTATGGTGTCATGAAAGCTAAAAGTGATGTCAGCCAGCTAAACTAGAAGACATGGTGGGCAACGGGGCTTCACTTGAGCTTTGCTGAAACAACGTACATGATCGGGAAGGAAGGTGGGGATCATGTGAGCTCACCAATGGATTTCTCAATGACGACGATGAAGGCACGGCGAAGTCAGCGAGAACGATCCCGACCACAGCGCGACGGAATCGGTGGAACCACGGGCGGCAGCCAAGGTGTTGGAATTTTGAGAGCAGGCCAGCAGCTCTCGGTCAGGCAACAGGCTTAGATGCTCATCTAGTTCTTCCTGTTGTTGGAAAAAAGCTGAATCAAATGCACGTGATGACTAGATACAACTTGGCAAGAATGAGAGAGCAATTCATGTACGTGAAGACATGTACGTACATAGAACCAAACGTGCCTTGTAGATTCACGGCAACGAAGATCGAGGACCTTGAACAGCTTGACGGGCGGACGTACGCAGTTCGGTGGATGGCAGCAACCTGCACGGTCCGACGACGTCATGTAAGCGAAACAAAGATGGAAAAGGACCTTGGCAAGTTCAAGAGATCAAGGAGAAACTCGTCACGCAGCTTACGGTGGCAGAAGAGCGATGGCGAGACGTCTGACAGCTGCGACGACTTGCGCCCGACGGCGGCAGCTAGGGCTTGCGGCTTCTGTGCTCGACCGAAGACGATTCGAGCGGTTAGGTTTATATAAGGCACAATACGTGCAGATTATGGAAAAGAAATGTCGGGTTCACGGAATCGTGCGGCACCAGACAACCCCGACTCGACTCCAATTCGAGTTCGAGTTCAAGATGACGACGCTGGCCACCTGAGGTAGCGCTGCGCTCTGGTACAGCAGGCTGGAATAGGCCGGTTGCTAGCGGCCCAAGAAAGAAATGTAGGCCGGCTCGGGCTGGAGGCAAGGAAGGGGTCCGGTGAACAACTACCAGGCTGAAGAGAGAGAGAAGGATAAATAAATACATTTCTTTTATTTTAAACTCAATTTGAAATGCCTTTTCAAAGAATTTGAACTCCTTTTCAGCTTTTGGTCAAACCACTCACTCAAAATTTAGGGTGTTACACTCCTACGTCCGTGAGATGCGCGCAGGCGAGGTGGTGAGGCCACCAGTGGCTGCTCTAGGGGCAGCAGGAGAGAGTCAATGAAGTCATCCACATCTGACATGGAGGGCGGCCGCGGTGTCCGCGGTGTCGTAGGCGGCGTAGTGGCCGGCAGCGGTGGAGCTGTGGTGTCTGGAGCCACCGACGAGTCAGGGGGCACGACCGTACTCACCCCGGACGAGGACGGCGCCGACGGAACTGGCGACTCGAGCTGTGCTGGCCGCACGCTTGCGTCCCCCTCAGACGCGCCCGTCGGTTCCGCCCCCTGCAGCGGCGCCTGAACGCATAGGGGGGTGGGCTGCTGCAAGGTGCCCGACAGCCCCACACTCAGCACAGGTGGCGTGACCCCCTCCTCCTGCTGGTGCTGTGAAGCCACCTCCTGCTGTGGAACCTCCTATGAAAGGAGCTCCGTGCTGGCGAGCTCACTCCACCAATCAGCTGGTGCATCCACGGGATGTGGGGGCGGAACACCAGCGAGCTCCACCTGCACTAGATCCTGCCACCAATCGACGGGGGGCTGCTGCACCAGCTGCGGTCCGCGTCCGTCTTGAATTAAGTGTGGAGCGACATTGATGAAGGCCCCGACGAAGCCACAGTGTACCTGCGAACTATCTTAGCTTATGATAGAAATAGCCTATAAGCTCTTAGCTTGCTATGTTTTAAGAAACATTTTGTAATCATGTATTAAATTTTGGCCACTAAATAAAATCAAATGACAAAAGTTTTATCTACAAAGTTTTAAATATTATCAAGTAATACACCATTCTAGTCTCCAAAAATCCTTCTTCTAGTAATGGTGTTTTGTGTAGCACACCTCTACTTCGACCAGCAGACAAGGGTAGTCCCAGGGCAAGACGAGCGTGGGCGCCCTGGTTTTTATTAAATAACCGCCATGATTAATCGATTAACCGTGGCGGTCACCGTGACCCGGTGGCGGTTACAAAAACCGCCACCATTAATCCAAAATGCCCGTCACCATTAATCAAGGCAGTACTAGTGGGCGGCTGCCCATACTCTCCTGCTCCCATGGCCTCCACCACCAAAGTCCAGCTCGGAGAGGCAGTGATCGGACGTCACGAAACACACAGTCGCACTGTTGATCAGCGAACCACTTCTCTCACCAGGATTCATGATCCTTGGATGGGTGATATTATGTGGAGACGTGCTGCAGCTGATGCACGCTACCAGCGTGTGGACTGCTTGATATTACGTGGAGACGTGCTGCAGCTGATGCACAAACAGATGCTTGATTGACAAGTTCAATGAGTAGAACTTGGCAGCCTCTATTTCCCAGTGTCTCTCATTCCAATTCTGTTAAATGACAAAACACTACGACAAATTAATCACGATCTTCTATGTTCCATCAAGGCAGGTCGGATGTTGTTTAGATATTACAAATCAAGGTGAAGGCCTAATTTATATAACCAAGGCAGAATGCGCCAGGGACAACATTACTGCTGTTTCTGATTACATCTGTCAGCTCTTTTTTCTGTGGTGTTAATAGTATATGAAATAAATGCAATGTTCCAGTACTCATTTTTCCTAATATTGTGGCCCCTACAGGAGAATGAGTTGATGGAATAGTAAATGCAATTCCGGTATTAGCTATACAGATACCCAAACGAAGAAAGTGCATAATTACTTGTCATATGCAGAGCCGTCTCTGTCTCCGTGACATGGGGTTTCATATATAGAGGCCTGTACTCTGTCGCCTATCCTCCAGACCCCATCCATTTCGTCTAGACAAACCAAGCATGCATAGGCCAACACTAGGCACATGTATCAAATCCTGGTATCGCTCTTGTTCCCAGCTGTGTGCATGGCAATGGGAGGCATCACGGAAAGAGAGGACTGACCAAGTCAGGAATGAAGATTTGTCCATGTATTAACGGTCTATTGTGTGTATGTGCATTGGTTAGATGAGAAGATCCAATGGCCGTACATGGTGCTTGGCTGTGCTAGGAATTTATTATGAGCTGGTGATTGATGGTTCACATGGAGAAGAAAATTTTAAAAGAATACAGGATCAGCAAGTTGACCTTGAAGATATAAGCAAACAAGTTGTAGATGCAATCCTGCCTGAGGTCTGAATCAGGCAACAGGATGAGCGTCTATCTGAACTGCTTGTAGACCTTCCTCAAGAGCTTCCTACGCCCTTTCATTAGGTGTAGACAAACCAGGCACATATAGATCCGAAGATTAGCACTAGGCACAAGAATCAAATCCTGGTATCCTCCCTGTGCCCAGCTTACAACCCACTTTTGTTATTATAGCAATGGGAGGCACTAGGGAAAGAAGAAGGCACAGATGAAGCCAGTAATGAAGATTTGTTCATGTATTAATGGTCTGCTGTGTGCACTTGCATTGGCTAGATGAGAAGATTGGAAAAGGACGTACACAGTGCATGGCTGTGCCAGGAAGTTGTCATCAGCCATTCATTTTTTTTTCTTTTTTGATGTGGAAGCGGACATTCTCTACGTTTGGGTAATGAGTTTTGACGTATTGGATGTATCCATTTTTATCGAAGCTTTTGGACTGCAGGAATCGTGGCCAACGTCCCTCGGAAATCGCTGTTGTGGCTGGCACACCATTGCAGTCTGTTAGGTGCAGTGTTATGTTTTGCTCTATGTATTCACTTATTCAATATACAGAACTCAGGGACTAGTTGCTCGGGTTTGATGTTTTTTGTTTAATAATTCTAAGCTCCAAGCGCTCCAGTTTCGGTCTCAAATTAAAGGTATCCTGAAATTTGGATGTCATATCCTCAAATTAAAGGTATTCACTTATTCACATATTGTTGCCTCGAAGAAAAGATTACATAGAGGCCTTGGTTTGATAGATGCATGGGTTGGGTGTCGTATCTGTTCGTAGCATCTCATATTGCTGTGTGTAGTGTTGTGCACGGGTACCATGGAAACAAGGTAAGTAAGACATGCGAATGCCTAGATCTGGAACCCTCACTCCGCTCAGCTTTCATGTATGAACCTCAATTCACCGAGCCTTCAAAGCTATCATTTCAAGCAAGCGTGTCAATGCTGCTTTCTTGAGGCTGTGCTGTAGGCGATCCACACAGATCAAGGCTATCCAACAAATCACTTTTAAGAGAGGTGCAAATTCTTCGTTGTGCATAAAAATATATTTGTCATAGGTAGAGAGGTCTTCCAATGCCTGCCTATAAAAATAGCATTATCAAAAAATAATTCTTTAGATGTTGTTTTAGGCCCTTGTAGTGGTCAAGGTTGGGTAGGGTCATCCTTCGTGTCATAAGAGTCATAATGATTTACAAATCCCATGTCCTACTTGTTTTCAAGGGAATGCCTATATTCGTATATGGACCTCAATTCACGGAGACTTCAGAGCTAGCATTTATGAAGCAAGTGTGTCCATGCTGCTTTCTTGGCCTCAATCACGGCCTTCGTCGACTCCTTCAAGCTGCCTCTCGAGCAGCCGCTCATCTCGTCGCAGCCGCCTCTATGCACTACCCGGGACGATGAGTGGATCCCCAGGCGTAGCACCAACGCTCCACCGTTTAAGCCGGTGCCTTGTGTTAGTGTGCCCGTCTTGTGTGCACCCGTGCATCTCGCTAGGGTTCTTGCAGGGCTGTAAAAACTTTCCAACTTCTCTTAATGCAGTACGGGCAAGTGCTTGGTTTCGGAAAAAAAGGCGATGCACACAGATCAAGGCCATCACGTGAGTTGCAAGTTATATAACTACATATACAGAAAGCTGGACTAAAGGTCTAGCTATGGTTCTCAAAATTCAGGATAGAATCTAGGTGTGGTCCTCAAGCTCTTGGTTCAAAGTAACTTGTCGTTTGTACCAGGCACAGAAACTCATACCAAGACGATGACCTGGACCATTGCGAATACATACATCTCTGCCGTCGAATGGTATATACTCTAAATGAAATAGATGAGAATGAGTGGCATCCGGAAAACAGAGTGGGCACATTGATGGTTCACTTGGAGAGGTCATGTTTAAAGGAATGGAGGATCAGCAAGTTGACCTTGATCTAATCAAACAAGCTGTAAATGCATTTATGCCTGACGTCTGAGTCTGGCAACAGGATGACCGTCTATCTGACCTGCATGTAAACCTTCCTCGAGACCCTCCTTGACCCATTGATTTGGTCTCGATAAACAAAGCATCCGTAGATCAAAAGATCAACACTAAGCTCATGTATTGAATCCTGGTATTGTCCTTGTGCCCAGCTTAATTACATACCACTTCTGTTTTTATGCAATGAGAGACATTACACAAAGAGGGGACTGATGAAGCCAGTAATGAAAAATTTGTTCATGTATGAATGGTTTGCTGTGTGCACTTGCATTGGCTAGATGAGAAGATTGAAAGGACTTACATGGTGGTTGGCTGTGTGCCTGGAATTTTCCATCAGCCATTCATTTTTCTTTTGACGCTAAACGGTATTTCTCTACACTTGGACAATGAGTTTTGACGTATTGGTCTCAGTAGGACATGCTATTCTCTTTGAAAAATGTAATGAAGTCAAGTCATCAGATAACAAATTGAGACAATTAGAGTAAGCTACTCACCTGACGTCATACCCCTGCACGTATCTAGGAGGGAGGAGGGAGAGGGTTTACCATAGGAATACGGCTGTAGAACTATGGTCGTGGCAGTAAAGTTTGCTATGATCCTGATAGTTCTGTCTCAAATTATCACAATTCATTGATATACTGATCAATCTACACATGCCAATCTTTATATTACAACACATCAATTAATGAACATAGCAGATGCAACAACCAGGTATCTGATTTTACAATACAATCCATCCTCCAATCGCCACTGTTATATCTATTGGCAGAATGAACATGGGATTGGTTTATCATAATTAAGCACAAAATTAAGAATAAAGAATTATTATGCATGAAGCACTGGGATCCATAATGGTTGGCATTCATGCTCAAAGCATGAACCTAGCTTCCTTTGTTGGTGCTTGTTATTCCTTCACCCGTTTTCTGTGTATATCCTTTACACACGTACATATTGCTAAATTTCAACACGGTGTTTTTTCTAAAAAAAAAACAAATGATCATAGGAGTGGAAACAGTCTCAACTCTTCACAGAAATTCTGGACACCTAAAAAGGGTATATCCAACGAATGATGCAAGGCATCCTGAGTTCCTAGTTTTTCTGTGTAAGCATTGTTATGGAGTACCTAGGACTAATGCTGTGACGGATTGTCATCTGTGAGAATGCGTGTTGTGTCCCCATAGACAACAGATATAAGAAAGAAATTGCCAGTTTTTCAGAAGTGAGGCTAAGGACAATTTTCCTGATGCCACCTATGTCTAAACTGGGTGACACTCCTTCACTAGCATTATAGAAACAAGTATCTCTTTTTTTTGAATATGAGATTCAGACGGAGCGGCTAAGGCTGTATATATTGAGGAATTCTAGAGAAAGACACATTACACATTGTACAATCATCACTGCAGCCAGGAATGACGTCCAATTTTGAAAGTGCACATAAAGGCCAGAGTGCCGGAATGGCATCCTATTTATTATGTGATGTGTGATCATAATGGAAAAATGACTGCTGTACAAGAAGGTGACAAACTATTTTCTGGGTAGCAGAGTGAATAAATGAATGCTTATTTAAGTGTAAGAACAGAGCTACAATCTGATATTTACTCATTGCACCCTGCTTATATAGTGTATACGCACAGCTGCACAAGTCGTTTTTGTTATGTTCTTGGCATTGCCCATTTGCATAAGTCACATATAGGAGTCCCTTCCTCCCATGGAGGTTACCCCGCACCTTTTCATCATGAGATTAAGGCAGATGAGTTATGCTCGGCTATGCAAGAATCATTATTGTAGGTATTTGAGACATCACGAAAAGATGTACCAGCATACTTGCTTGGCACAAGGATAGCACACACGGATGTCTCCGCCGTAATGGTGGCCCGATCACCTTTATCTCAGGATAGTCCAGGCTGGCCATGGCATCATAACATAAGGATACCAACGGATGCAAACACGAGGTCGTTGTTATTGTCCTGAGAGACGAGGTAGAGGACATGAATGCCTGTCTGCGTTGCTAGAAACAAACTTCACCGATGTCTGTGTAAATGCTGCTTCCTCATCTAGATACAAGTGCACAAGGCACGTGATATGTGTTGTCGCTCATGTTGCCGCATATAGAACGGCTCACATATACATGACTCTACATGGTCATTGGCTTAGGTTTGCAAATGATTACCTAATGTAAAAACACATAATGTAGTATCAACGGACCATATTCAACAAGGATTAATGTGGGCATCAACTGGGATCTTGTTACCTAGAACAGATTCTTGCATTTTTTTAGATAATGGAAATTATATTCGCTTCAGTCATCCGGGGGATGCATCGGGCCAACAAAATTACAACTGGAAAACAGTGTTACAGGTAAGACAAAAGTCACCTTCTTGTCCAGAAGTCACTAATTCATTCAGTTATCATTATACATCAAGTAATAAATAGGATGCCATTCAGTATGTGCATGTTTAAAATTGATGTCATTCATCATGCGGCGATTGTACAACATGTATTGTGTCTCTTTCTTTTTAGAATTTCTCAATATATACAGCCTTAGCCGCTCCATTTGAATCTCTCATTCAAAAAGAAAGAGATACCTGTTTCTATATTGCTAGTGAAGGAGCATCACCCAGTTTAGACATAGGTGGCATGAGGAAAATTGTCCCTAGCCTCACTTTTGAAAATATGACATATTGCTTCTTATTTGTGTTGTCTGTGGTGACAAAACTCGCAATGCCAGAGCTGACAATCCGTCACAGCATTAGTCCTTGGTACTCAATAACAATGGTTACACAGGAAAACTAGGAACTCCGCGATGCCTTGCAGCATTCGTTGCATATACCCTTCTTCAGGTGTCCAGCAACCGTGTCAAGTGTTGACACTGCCTCCACTCCTGTGATCATTTTTTTTTAAAAAAACTTAGCACTGTATTGAAATCTAGCAATACGTACATGTGTAAAGGTTACACAGATAACAGCTGAAGAGTTAACAAGCACACACACAGAGGAAGCTAGGTTCATGCTTTGAAGATGAATGCCATCCATTATGGATCCATGTGCTTAATGCATAATAATTCTTTATTCTGAATTTTCTGCTTAACTATGATAAACAAATCCCATGTTCATCCTGCCAATAGATATAACTGTGTCGATTGGAGGATGGATTGTATTGTAAAAATAATACCTGGATGTTGCATCTACTATGTTCATTAATTGATGTGTTGTAATATAAAGATTGGCATGTGTAGATTGAAAAGTATATCAATGAATTGTGATAGTTTGAGACAGAACTATCAGGATCATAGCAAGCTTTAGTGCCACGACCACAGTTCTATAGCCCTGTTGGTAAACCTCGCCCTCCTCCTAGATACGCAGGGGTACGACGTCAGGTGAGTAGCTTACTCTAATTGTCTCAATTTGTTCTTTGATGACTTGACTTTATTACATTTTTCAAAGAAACAAAGTGACTAGCTTGTCCTACTGAGACCAATACGTCAAAACTCATTGCCCAAGCATAGAGAAATACCGTTTAACATCAAAAAAAAAATGTATGGCTGATGGAAAATTCCACCATGAACGTCCTTTCAATCTTCTCATCTAGCTAGACAATGCAAGTGCACACAGCAGACCATATATTAATACATGAACAATTCTTCATTCCTAGCTTTATCAGTCCCTCTTTGTGTAATGCCCCTCAGTGCATAATATCAGAAGTGGTATGTAAGCTGGGCACAAGGACAATACCAGGATTCAATACATGAGCCTAGTGTTGATCTTTTGATCTACGGATGCTTGGTTTATCGAGACCAAATCGATGGGTCTAGGAGGGTCTTGAGGAGGTTTACAAGCAGGTCAGATAGATGGTCATCCTGTTGCCTGACTCAGACGTCAGGCATGAATGCATCTACAGCTTGTTTGATTAGATCATTAAGGTCAACTTGCTGATCCTTCATTTCTTTAAACATGACCTCTCCAAGTGAACCATCAAAATGTGCCTACTCTGTTTTCCGGATGCCACTCATTCTCATCTATTTAATTTGAAATATGTAACATTCGATGGCACAAAATGTATGTATTTGCAAAGGCCCAGGTCATCATCTAGGTTTGAGTTTTTGTGACTGGTACAAACGACAAGTTACTCTGAACCGATAGCTTGAGAACCACACCTAGATTCAATCCTGAGGTTTTAGAACCACAGCTAGACCTTTTAGTGCAGCTTGCTGTATATGTAGTTATATAACCTACAACTCACGTGATGGCCTTGGTCTGCGTGCATCGCCAGCAGCAAGGCCCCAAGAAAGCAGCATGGACACACTTGCTTCATAAATGGTCGCTCTAAAGGCTCCGTGAATTGAGGTCCATATACGAAAGGTCCCAGATCTAAGCATTCCCATGAAAACAAGGTAAGACATGGGATTTGTAAATAATTATGACTCTTATTACACGAAGGATGACCCTACCCAACTTTGACCACTGCAATGGCCAAAAACAACATCTAAAGAATTATTTTTTGACGAAGCTATTTTTCTAGGCAGGCATTTGAAGACCTCTTCCTATGGCAAATATAATTTTAGAAATGCACAAAGAAGAATTTGCACCTCTCTTAATAGTGATTTGTTGGATAGCCTTGATCCGTGTGCATCGCCTACAGCACAGCGTCAAGAAAGCAGCATTGACACGGTTGCTTGAAATGGTAGCTTTGAAGGCTCGGTAAATTGAGGTTCACAAATGAAAGCCGGGCGGACTGAGGGTTCCAGATCCAGGCATTCACATGTCTTACTTACCTTGTTTCCATGGTACCCGTGCACAGAACTGCACACAGCAATATGAGATGCTACGAACAGATGCGACACCCATCCCATCCATCGATCAAACCAAGGCCTCAACTATGTAATCTTTTCTTTGAGGCAACAATATGTGAATAAGTGAAGACCTTTAATTTGAGGATACGACATCCAAATTTCAGGATACCTTTAATTTGGTACCGAAACTGGAGCGCTTGGAGCTTAGAATTATTAAACAAACGACATCAAACCCGAGAAACTAGTCCTTGAGTTCTGTGTATTGAATAAGTGAATACATAGAGCAAAACATAACACTGCACCTAACAGACTGCATTGGTGCCAGCCACAACAGCGATTTCCGAGGGACGTTGGCCACAATTCCTGCAGTCCAAAAGCTTCAATAAAAATGGATACATCCAATACATCGAAAAACTCATTACCAAACGTAGAGAATGTCCGCTTCCACATCAAAAAAAGAAAAAAATTGAACGGCTGATGACAACTTCCTGGCACAGCCATGCACTGTGTACGCCCTTTTCCAATCTTCTCATCTAGCCAATGCAAGTGCACACAGCAGACCATTAATACATGAACAAATCATCATTGCTGGCTTCATCTGTCCCTTCTTTCCCTAGTCTCCCATTGCTATAATAACAAAAGTGGGCTGTAAGCTGGGCACAAGGAGGACACCACGATTTGATTCTTGTGCCTAGTGTTGAACTTTTGATCTATGTATGCCTGGTTTGTCTAGACGAAATGGAAGGGTGTAGGAAGCTCTTGAGGAAGGTCTACAAGCAGGTCAGATAGACGGTCATCCAATTGCCTGATTCAAACCTCAGGGAAGGGTGTAGGAAGCTCTGGAGGAAGGTCAACTTGTTGATCATGTATTCCTTTAAAAATGACTTCTCTCCATGTGAAGCATCAATGTGCCCACTCTGTTTTCCGAATAAGTGAATACGTAGAGGAAAACATAACAAATGTACCTAACTTGTGCATTGTTTGGCCGGTTCGCTCAGTGCCAGCCACAAATGGTGAATCAAGGGCATGATTCATTTCTCAAGACCGACCATGAGCGGCTCATGATATATACCTTGCATAGCTTAGCACCATGTACGTCCTTTCGATCTTATCATCTAGCCATTGCACGTGCACACAGCAGACCGTCAGTCAATAGCCTTGCTCTTCTTATTATTTCATTCCCCCATTTTTGTAATAAGTGGCTGTGTACATCCATGGATGTAGAGGCCGGATTTTATTATCCATTATTGAAAAAATACATGGACAAATCTTCATTTCTATCTTTGTCTGTCCTCTCTTTCCATGATGCGTCCCAGTGCCATAATAAAGAAACTAGTATGAGCTGGGCTCAAGAATGATACCAGCATTGCTAGTGTAGATCTGCGCATGCTTGCTTTGTCTAGACGAAATGGATGGGTCTAGGACGATATATAGGTGACAGTATTGGCCTCTATATATGAAACCGCATGTCATGCAGACAGAGATCGATGGCTCTCCATATGACTAAATAAGAACATTCTTCTTTTTGGTATTTGTATGGGTAATACCAGAGTTACATTTACCACTCCATCAACTCATTCTCCTGTAGGGGCTACAATATTAGGAAAAAATACTACTGGGACATCGTATTTAATATGAGTTCTCTGTACTGAATAATGAATCAGAGAGTAAAACATAGCACTGCACCTAACAGTGTATTCTGTGGACAGTTGGCTCAGTGACAGACTGCAAGGTGCCAGCCACAACAGCGAACCAAGGGTGTTTCTTTTTTCAAAGACATGTTTCTCACTCCGAAGAAACATGTTTCTCAGCTTAGACTAAGCTTTCAATAATGTCTTTTGATGTTTCGATTCTAACTTTATCTACAAGGCATGAAAGCTTCTACTTTTTCTGGTCATACCATTCCGAGGGACTTTGGCCACGATTCCTGCATGCCAAAAGATTCGATAAAAATGCACACATCCAATATGTCGAAACTCATTGCCCAAACATAGAGAAAGTATGTTTCACCATCCAAAAAAAAAAAAAAAAACTGAATTGCTGACGACAACTTCCTGGCACAGCCAAGCATCATGTAGGTCCGTTTTTAATCTTCTCATCTAGCCAATGCAAGTGCACATAACAGATCATTAATCTTAATTACTGGCTTCATCTGTCCCCTGTTTCCCTAATGCCTCCCAATGATATAATAATAAAAGTGGGTTGTAATTTGGGCACAAGGACGATATAATTTGATTCTTGTGCCTAGTGCTGATTTTCTAATCTTTATGTGCTTGGTTTGTCTAGACGAAATGGAACGGTGTAGGAAGCTCTTGTGGAAGGTGTACAAGCAGGTCAGATAGACGCTCATCCTGTTGCCTGATTCAGACCTCAGGCACGAATGGATCTACAGCTTGTTTGCTTAGATCTTCAAGGTCAACTTGCTGATCCTGTATTCCTTTAGAATTTTCTTCTCCATGTGAACCATCAATGACCGGCTCATGATAAATTCCTAGCACAGCCAAGCACCATGTAGGGCCATTGGATCTTCTCATCTAACCAATGCACATACACACAATAGACCGTTAATACATGGACAAATCATCATTCCTGACTTGGTCAGTCCCTCTTTCCATGATGCCTCCCATTGCCATGCACACAGCTGGGAACAAGAGCGATACCAGGATTTGATACATGTACCTAGTGTTGGCCTATGCATGCTTGGTTTGTCTAGACCAAATGGATGGGGTCTAGGAGGATAGGTGACAGTGTACAAGCCTCTATATATGAAACCCCATGTCACGGAGACAGAGATGGCTCTGTCTGCATATGACAAGTAATTAAGCACTTTCTTCGTTTTGGTATCTGTATAGCTAATACCGGAATTGCATTTACTATTCCATCAACTCATTCTCCTGTAGGGGCCACAATATTAGGAAAACTGAGTACTGGAACATTGTATTTATTTCATACTATTAACACCACAAAAAAAGAGCCGACAGATGTAATCGTAAAACAGCAGTAATGTTGTCCCCTGGCGCATTCTGCCTTGGTTATATAAATTAGGCCTTCACCATGAGTTGTAATATGTAAACAACAGCAGACCTGCCTTGATGGAACACAGAAGATCGTGATTAATTTGTCGTAGTGTTTTGTCATTTCTGTGATAACAGATTTGGAATGAGAGACACACTGGGAAAAGAGGCTGCCAAGTTCTACTCATTGAACTTGTCAATCAAGCATCTGTTTGTGCATCAGCTGCAGCACGTCTCCACGTAATATCAAGCAGTCCACACGCCTGGTAGCGTGCATCAGCTGCAGCGCGTCTCCACGTAATATCACCCATCCAAGGATCATGAATCCTGGTGAGAGAAGTGGTTCGCTGATAAACAGTGCGCGACTTTGTGTTTCGTGGATGTCCGATCGCTGCCTCTCCGAGCTGGACTCAGGTGGTGGAGGCCATGGGAGCAGGAGAGTATGGGCAGCCGCCCACTAGTACTGCCTTGATTAATGGTGACAGGCATTTTGGATTAATGGTGGCAGTTTTTGTAACCGCCACCGAAGCTAGGGTCACGGTTAATCAACCGATTAACCGCGGGGTGGTTTTTGACCGCCACGGTTAATCGATTAATCGCGGGCGGTTATTTAATAAAAACCGGGCGCCCATGCTCATCTTGCCCTGGGACTACCCTTTTGTCGCTGGTCGAAGTAGAGGTGTGCTACACAAAACACCATTACTAGAAGAAGGATTTTTGGAGACTAGAATGGTGTATTACTTGATAATATTTAAAACTTTGTAGATAAAACTTTTGTCATTTGATTTTATTTAGTGGCCAAAATTTAATACATGATTACAAAATGTTTCTTAAAACATAGCAAGATAAGAGCTTATAGGCTATTTCTATCATAAGCTAAGAAATCCATTATCTCTTGAGTTTGTGAATCCCAGCGTGCTATATGTATTATTTTGTAGTTACATAACCTCCAACAACTTTACGTAGCACATCCGAAATAAATGAAAGCAGAACTTAGATAGGCATCATAATGGGAACAATGACCTGGAGGGTGCTAGAAATAAGAAACTTTTATTATATATGAGGCAATGACTTGATTAATCATGATTCATGACTTTGACAATACTGGCAGTAAATATGCTGATATTTTGAACTGTCAATTAGGTACTTTTCCAATCAAATATCTGGGTGTCCCAATCAGACCAAGTAGATTACATCTCTGTGATTGGCACCTCTGGTTAAACAAAGTGCAAAGACACTATACGTCTGGAAAGGAGGTACCATGAGTATGGCAGGGAGGGAAACCCTGATTGAATCTTGATTGAATAATGCTCCAATTTACCAAATGTCAGATTATTTGACTCCTCAAACAACATTACAAATGATTGATAAAATAAGAACCTGTTTCTTGCAAGGGGGTGGTACCAAGAGGAAATACCACTTGGTAGAATGGACTAAAATTTGCTCAAGCGAGAAGAGGGGGGGGGGGCATGGAATTAAGGATCTTAGGAAAATTAATATTTGCCTTCTTGCAAAGTGGTGGAAAATAGTCTTTGGCGAAGCCAAATACCTGAAAACTAACACTATTCATAATGTAACTCACAGAGCTGATGATTCACCTATTTGGTATGATTTGCTTAAAATTAAAGAATTTGACCTTTATGGTAGCAAAATAGATATAAAAAATGGTAAGAAAGTGAGATTTTGGACTGACTCATGGCTTTATGAGAAGCCTCTATCTGAAGTTGTTCCAACTCTATTCACTGTGTGCAATCAGAAAAAATATCATGGTGACAGAGGCCAAATCAGATTTATCTGCGATCTCTTTTAGGAGATGGTTGAATGTTGAACTTCAAATTTGCTGCAACCTTATCATGCAGGATTCTAACAATTTCATGTTACATGACCAAAAGGATAAAATATGCTGGAAATTTGGGAGCAAAGGAGTATTCTCTGTTAAATCTTTGTATAATATTCTTACTCAAAACGACATGGGTTCTAACTATAAAAGAATTTAGAAGGGAAAAATACTCAAAAAAATAAAGTATTTTATGTGGTTGTTAACAAAATTTCCTATCTTAACTAGAGACAATCTGCTCAAAAGAAAATGGAATGGTCACCCTACTTGCCAATTTTTGTGATATGGATGAGTGTGTTGTGATCATATTTTCTTCGCATGTCTTGTTGCTCGAACAGTTTGGTCTGTGATTGCTAAATACATAGGGGCTGTCAATATTCCCACTTATTTAGCACAATTTGGTCCTGGTGTGATTATTGGCTACCACGATACAAAATTATTCGCTGTTGGGGGTCCCTGCCATTTGTTGGTGTATTTGGAAAGCTCACAATAGAGCTCATTTTGATGGAAAGTTGTTAAAAAATCCTTTGGTAATTATTTTTAATGCGGGTGCTCTTATGCGTTTTTGGATAGGTCATATCCTAGAAATGAGTAGCCAGGAGATTATTGAGGGAGTTATCAATATGCTAAGGATGGCAACAGAACTCTTCATCAATCAGACTTCACCTGTTGGACATCAGCTGGCTGTACGAGACACAAGCCAAGGCGAAGGTGAGGATCAGGAGAACTGAAGAAAAACTCTTCATCTCTCATTTCTGGTGGCAATCGGCATCCTTACTGTGGGATGAATGTCATTTACCTTTTTCTGTTCTATCGTTCTATGAAATGAATGTGGGCAAGAGCAGCGTTCTCTGCATTGGCAAACTTTAAGGAACCTAAAGTACTTCCCATCCTCTGCTGTTAGCTCCAGTGATAGCTGATAGCTGATTAGTGGATGTCATCTCTTCTGTCGACATATCTCTTATTCGTAATATGTCTTGAAAAACTCATGTATTTCCGTTTGAATGAATGGATGGGGCATGCCTCGTGTTGCAAAAAAAAAAAATTATAATGGGTAGCTCAGTGTTGTGCTGACGTTCGGACTTTGACATTTACGCAGCACTGCGTTTATGTCTTCACCTCCTTTCCCTTTAGTTAGTTAAGACAACAATAATACCACATCAGCTTTTCATTGACTAGTAAAGGAATTTTGTAAACTAAATGATATTATTGTCAACAGCATTCCAAGACAAGGAAAATATATAATCCTACTTATTTTTTGTTTCTTACAATTGAATTGCCAAGGATGAACAAGTTAGTTACTTTTTTTCCCATTTTTTTGGTGTGTGCACATCCTCTGGTCACAGTAACGTTTGTTGTGGCTCGTGCAATGCATCCCGAGCAGCAAGCAACATTCACACACAGCTCTACGACAGTGCTGGATATTGGTGCTCATATTGCCTTACTTGCTTTGTCAGCATGGCAGGGACGACCTTGGGCTTTGAGATCACGGCTAGCACTACGTCCTATGTCCCAAGTGATTGGGTCATCATTGTCAGATGTCACAGAGCAACCCTGTGTGCAATACGTGTCTTGAGCAAGTATTCTCATACACCCTTTCCGTGATGCATCCCATTCCTACAATAACAATCTTGTATAGCCCAGCCACTACTACTCTTTTCATTTTAGGTGGCAGGCAAAATAGATTTTAGGTGGCGGTTTTTCGCGGACCGCGAACGGACATAGGGTCGTGGTAAATGCACGATTTAGCATGGCGGTTTTAATGCCCTCCGCCATTAATAAAATAAAATAAAATAATTCCTAAAGACCATATCCGCCACCGCCGGGCCGCCGGCTTCGCTTGGATTGAGGATCACCGCCGCCGCTGGATCCGGGGCCGAGATCCGGTGGGGGGAGGGCAGCGCCGCCCGCCGTCATAGTGCTGGGGAGGGCGCGCTGCCTAAAGCTCGCCGCCCACGCCCGAAATGGGAGGGGGAGGGGCATCGCCGAGATCTCGTTGCGCCCGGCAGGAGGAGGGCCGGATCCCGCACGCGTCGGTGGAGAGAGCCCGCCGGATCCCACGCCGGAGGAACGCGGATCCGCTGAATCGGGCGTCGCGGGTGCCACCACGGGCGCGCCGTCGGCAGCGGATCCGCCCGAAATCCGCCACCGCCCGCCGCCTCCGCACCGCCCCGCCACCGCTAGGAGCTACGTCTCGCCGGATCCGGTCGCCCTCGCCGGTGGAGGTGCGCCACGGGCGCTCCAGCTTCTCCCGCCGCCCTAGGTCGGCATCCGCTCGGGGGCCGCCGCTCCAGCTCCGCCGTCGGGGGTGAAGAATGGGGAGGAATGGGGAGGGAGGGAGGAAGCCGCATCGGGGTGAAGAGAGGACCGGCGGCGGCATATGAGAGGAGGGAGGCGGCTGGATCGGGGGTGAGAGATCAGAGGGGTTGAGTGTTAGGGTTAGGGTCCGGAGTGGAGTGTGTGGGTTTTATTTTGTGGACTCCACTTGTTAGCGGGCTGGTATGGGCTCTTTTTAGGTTGGATGATTGGGCCACATTAACCATGGCGGTTTTTTTTAAAAAAAACACTACATTTAATTGATTTACCGTTTCGGTTACATAACCGCCATGGTTAATAAAAAATAACCACCATGCTAAATCGAGATATTAACCGTGGCAGTTTTCTAAATAACCACCACGCAAAATGATTTCGAAACCCGGTGCAAAATCAGTTGTGAAGTAGTGAGCATAACGATATCGGTCTCAGTGTCCTAATCAAATGGTATCATAAAGGATAGATGTGCTGGGATAGGGACTCCTATATATGCATTATGCAATGGGCAATCCTAACATGACAAAAATGACAAGTGCAGCTCTGCTCATGCTGTCGTGCACTGTATATATTTAGCTCCACATGCCATCTAGAACCCTAAATCTAAAATGCACATTAAGAAGAGGGATTCTTTATAAATCATGTTGGTATCGAAAAGAATGACAACTCGAGTTAATGTGCCTGGATGACACACTAGTGGTTGTAATACAAAATGGCACCAATATATTGGTACCGACATGCCAGTAATTTAGCGAGAGAGGAGATCAGACTAGTACATGGTAATTTGTGCAACTAGCTATGGTGCCACATATGCAGAATACTAGAAAATTATATAGAGGAACTTCAATAATCTACTTGGACTTTTCTCTCCAAAACACAAGCTTTTTTTTGAGATTACACAGTACAACGCAGACGCTCAACACGCACGCACACTCACCCCTATGAACACACATACGCAAAACCCTACCCTTATGAGCACCTTCAAGGACGGAGCCGACAAATCTTGAAGTTCAAGTCACCACTAGCGCCCGCTATCGACGGAACGCCGCCTACCACTTAATGCACAACGCGGAAAATCCTGAAAAAAAGTACAGGATAGAGTGTCGCACCCAGATTTGAACGCTGGGTGGGAGCCCCCAACCAAATTTCTGAATGATGCATACTCGATCAGAGACATGGTCCAGCAACACATGCACACTAACGCCGCCTATTTGGACTAATATTTCCCAGAAGCATTTATTTGATAAAATGGATGTGCGAGCTCAGCTTGGAGCATTTGTGAATAAAGGTACGCTAACAACCAACCACCGAAACTTCTACCTAGGATGAAAAGACTAGCTATGTAATCAACCCCTTGGCTAAAGGTTGCGCTTTCCTTCTCATATCCTGGTAACATTACTTTTCATGCATCCTGCGCGTACACAATTTTCTTTGTGTACGTCTACCCACTTCAGAGATATCTGCATATTAGGGACGAAAGATTGAGCTTGGTCAGAATCACACAAATGGAATGTGGCCAAAGTGGCAAAGCCCATCCCCAAAGCAGCTCAGCAGTGAAGAATATCATGGTCGCATTGTGAAGGTATGGCAAACTCCCAAGGTACTTCCTGTTGTTAGAGAGAAAGCGACATCAAACTGTGAAGAAAATCATGGTGGCACTCCAACCACAAGACATTGGAAGAGAGATGTTCTGCCAGCACGAATCGGAGCTCAAGAGCTGGAGTAACTAGCAATGCCATGCTGCTCATCTACTGCATAACCAGGGTCTCTCGAGATGATGTCCTCTGAAAGTGAAACCCAAAGTCTGATGCTTCTCTACTTGGTTTTCCTGCTGCCACTCATTCTCATCTATGTGTTCGGGCCACATGGTTTGTTAACACACGATTGATGACATGGATGTATGCAATAGGAATGATATGATTGCGATGATCCAAACTACTAGTAGGGCCACAAGAGTAGCTAGTTAACCTAGAGCTACAGGCTGCTTCTATATCAAGAGCAAGGAACCGCAGCTCTCTTGCATGCATCTTGTAATTCAGAACACATCTTGCCACCCCAATAACTTATATATAGAGAATAGTTGTGTAACACGGATGAAGTATTCAGGCTGGCCGAACCATTTAATTTTGAATCTACGATCGATAGCCCAAAGCCTATATTGCATTCAGCCCATCCATGAAAAACTCCCTTGACCACTGCAGAACAGCATATATAGTAGTACTCCCTTGAACAGAGAGCCACTATGTTTCTGCCAAAATAAACAGCTACTATGCATTTGCTGCATACCGCGCTTGAGCCACGTCACTAAGCTTAGAACAATTCCAATGTGCATCTACTTGTAGCTACTAATAGCTAGGATTAGATGATCATCTTGCAAGAAGCCAACAAAAATCGTGTGATGTGCCTTCCATTTCCATCCATAACAATTGACAAATCTGTAAGCTGAGCATCATAAGCATGTCTGCCTTTTTATATATTTCAGTCCCCATCTCTTCGCGATGGATATATCAGAAACATACTTGATTATATAAATATCATGTTTTAATCAATCCATTCACCCAAGAATAATGTGAATCCAGCATTCAACATTCACTTCACAAAGAAAGCATTTTATCTCAGAAAGCACAGAAACCTAGGGCCTATCTTGATAAATGGATTCCTTGGAGGATAATGGACGCTGAACTCTGGGTGAAATACAAAAACATTATAGTTCTCGAAAAGATGCTAATCATCGACATCTTAGGAATAACCGTCTTGATGGCCTCGACAGTGTCATCATGCGAAGACACACTACTAATAAGCAGTAAAAACTGATATAACCGACAAGCCACCGAAACATCAATATATTGTATGAAACTCATAATATTAAGACAAGCTAACAACCAACCTGTACAATGAGTTTCCTAGTTCCATAAGTTGTCCATACAAATAACAAATAAATCCTATGAATTGTATGTCAACGATATTATACAATAATTGTGGCATGGACTAGTTGTCCAAATTTTAGCTAATGAGTTTTTTTATGAAACGATGACATAGTTTTCTTATCTTTTCACCGTGTACTCATATTTTTCTAGTAGTCTTTACACTGAGTGATATTGTCCTTTTTGTACTAATGTGTCCCAATCCGTAATCAATATTTGACTCATAACAGATATTAAATCAGAAAATTTCCAACTACAATTTTTTTGCTCAAACAATAGAGGTTATTACTCTTCTTTTCTTAAGCACCGATCCAGATTGTACCGCTACACCTGGAATGATGAGCTCTACTGTTTTTTTTTTTCTTTTTGTACCAATGGCACTGCTATCTCGGTGCACATCCATACTGCATTATTAGTATTGTAACTTGCTAACTTTAGTCCACAGGATTTTCTTTTGCCACCACCCAAGAAACTGCTAGTGATGGAAGCTCATAACATTTCTATAGCAGTGGCACCATGTGCTTCCATAATTTGGGGATCGTCTGTGGACAGGATTCCATAATCGATCTGAATTGCAATTGAGGCTTAATTAGAAATAATCATGTAAGCTGGTTCCAAGTACATTCACAAGGAGTCTATTCAGAAGAAAAAAACTTGTGTCGTGTTTCCATGAAGGAGCACTCCGTATTTCTTTCGTGCATCACCACAGTAAGAGCCCAAGACACCCACGAGCTAGAGCTAATGAAACGTAGTGGTCTCAAGAAAACTGAATCATCCATGGATGCATGATCTAGTCTAATATAATGAAGCCCAAGAAAGGCTGCATGTGACATGTAACTTGTGAGCCAATTGCTTTGAGCTCCGCGTGCTATATATGCCTGGATACCAAACTAGGGCAGGTCCTCTAGTGCCATGAATGCGAACCATGGGCTCCTCAAACCATATCAACAGAGGGGCAAACCCCTCCGATGCCGCCACCTGTGGCCACATCGGCTGCACATGCCATGCCCACCAGCAGGGTACATCCCACAATGGTCGAACCCGTTTTTGTTTTGGTGATCTCCGCCATATCAGCCATTGACGGACCAAGTGTTTCTAGGTCCATGTAATACAATGGGATCAGAGAATAGTCAATTCAATTCGAATGTTTCTAACTCCATGGAATACAATGGGATCAGAGATCATTTGATCTCGAGCTCATCTTGCAAGGCCCCTGGCGTTTTTGCAACTGAGTGTTGAGGCGATCTCTGCGGGGACCATGATTGGTCTGTTTTTGCTAGAAAAGTACAACAACTCGATGGGATGATGGCACGGTGAATTTATGTCTCGAGCATCTACTGTCCCTGCTGGACTGGTGCTCACGTAGCTTGATTAACAGATTGGAAGACTGCCTCGACCAGTTTTAGCAGTTTGCACTGCGCCCCTAGCACTTGTCCTTGTCCATCATCGCCTCACCGGCAAATGTCATAGCAAGGTAGTCATAGTTCTCAGTAGATGCTTCCCATGTTTTCAGAGCCTTGCCAATCATCCTCAAGGTTGAGACCAATTAAAAACAGCAAACTCTGTAACATATTTCCAAGACGCCTCCTATGGCCTATGCCATTCTTGATGTCGTGAGGATATGCCAGTGCGTAGCATGGATGCAGAAGAGAAAGACTTATTTCTATATATGCAGTGTGCTATAATCGAAGCAGAAGCAGAGAATTTGTAATAAGAAGGCTGCCCTTACAACACGTGGAGGTCATTGATTGAGAGCGAGAGATGGCCTGCTGACAGTAAATAAGTCATTTTTGTTCTTTTAGCTGTGTATAGTAAATGGCTAAATTATTTGCATTGAAAATACCTACAGCTAGAATAAAGACAATCACCTTGACGTACTAGTATTATATGCAAAGATTATAAATTGGAAGAAGTCAGTTTGTCACCATTGGCACCCCTTCTTTGTTTTACCAGGAGTCTTTGCCTTTGAGCAAAGACCACACGACAGATGGAGCACATGCTGCAGAACGTAGTGGAATACCAAAGGGAAGAGGAAGGTGGTGAGTGTGATGATGAACAAGAGGCAGGAGAGGAACGAGGGGAAGAAGAGGGATGAGTGGCAACGACAGGGATGCAATAGGTTTTGAATTTTTGTTCTTTGGAACCAGAGGGCAATCAGATGTTGCACCTGAAGAACTGCAGACAAATCAATCTGCTCCAAAAGAGTACATGGCTGAAGATGACCCACTTCAAGGAGACTTAAATCTTCACCTGCAATAGCTACTTGAGCAATCACGGGTGTATCCTTAGTTCTTAATTTCAGTTGAAAATTATGCAAAAATTTTCCAAAATGACTTGAAACATTGTAATGCGCGTTTCAGATTTCAGTGAAAATTTTCTTGTACCACTGAAAACAAAGCAGTTCTTTTAACTGAGTCTTGCGGACCTTGTTGAAAATTAATATAGTCTCAAATATGAACATCCTGAATTCCTTGACAGACAAAAGCTATGCTGCATCCTTTTTCTCAATCTCATCATGCAAATCTTTGCAACAACTTGCTTTACTAGAGATGTAGGGAAGAAAGCAACCAAGCAGCTGCTTGGGAGGCGGAGACCTTGTGGTAGAAAGCTGCTCTGCAACTGATTTCATCAATTTTCACTAGTAAAAAAATATTTTTCCCTCTGACGCACAATTTTTTAAAACTGGCAGCACAAAAATGGAAGAAACACTGCAAACCGGTTTATGACCTCAGGGCCTAGAACTGTCGGTGGAGAACCATTTTGGAATATGTTCCGTTGAGGGAGAAACAGCTAGTTGAAATAGATTTATTTCCACTAGCGGTTAACATAAACCATCGGTTGAAAGATGCATTTTCACTAGAGGTAATGTCAGTCAACCTGGCCGGATAATTGAGACATAATGCAGCTTAACGCCGGTGCGTATAATGCTGCAGCGCAGCTGTGTATAATGCTGCAACTTTCTTGCAATTGATATCAACAATTAATGCAGCTGTCTATAATGCTGCAGCTTATTATATACATGTGCTCAGTGTGGTACTGCTACCTTTCAGCTTCGGTCTGTCCATATATACTCTCCTCCTTTCTTCAGCATAGCGTGTTACCTGATGAGCCCTTGTACAGTTGACCTCATCCTCAGAAAAGATTGTGCCCAGTTTCCTACATGTGACTACAATAGGATCCTCATCTGCATGATGAATTTGAGCTGTGGAATAGCAAAGAGAAGAGGAAGGTGTTGAGTGTGGTGATGAACAAGAGGCAGGGAACCAAAAAACTATGATGCATCTTCTTTCTTCCTCTCCCTCTCAAGGTTGCAAAAATTAGTCATGGAAATCTTTGCTACGACTTGTTTTACAAGAGATGTTAGGAAGAAAGCAGCCCTGCAGCTGCTTGCGAGGCTGAGACCATGTGGAAGAAAGCTCCCGAGGTATCACGATGCCTCATGCAGCTCACCGATGACAGATCAATGAACTCTTTCCCCACTCAGACCAGATTATGGCCTCAGGGCCTATAACTGTCAGTAGAGAACCATTTTGGAAGATCTCTGATCGAGAGCGAAACAGCTAGTAGAAATAGATTTATTGCCACTCACGTTAAATTAAGAAACCACCTGTTCAAACATGAATTTTCACAAGAGGTAATGTAAATCAGCCCGGCCAGATATTTGAAACATAATAAAGCTTCCTCCTGGGCGCAATCCTTGAGGGCCCGCTGTCAGCCAGCGGGGCCACCTTGGAAGAGGCATCTTTGGGACCTTCCATGACCACCTATGAAACTGGAGAAGCACAGTGCTGGGGGCGGCTGGGCCTGGTCCAGCGGAGGTGCCAGCCGGTCTCACGGAGGGACGTAGCAGCGGCGGGCGAGTGACAAGCTCCTCACCCTGGAGGCCCCAGTCATGGACTTGCAGAATCCTGCCGCAGCCACGATCGGCGAGCGGGGTGGGGAGCACCGTGACAAGGTGGCTACTACGAAGTGGGTAAATGTTGGCTCCATATGCACGTCGGCGCCGACAGCGGCCGGCCACGTGGCCACCAGTGTTGGGGCTGTCGGACGGAGGGAGAGGTCACACCCACATGGTGCGGGTTTCCCACGGCGAGTGGTCGAAATCGTCGCGTTGGTCGCGACCACCGCCTAGGAACACGGCGTGCTGGACGATGATGATGGATGCTGCACGCCGCGACCGGGCTTCCGTGTGCTAGCATACAAGGATGTTGATATGGCAACGCCGTTCACTTGGGGGCGTGACCAAGGACCAGTTTCTCACCGTACCTCATACCGCCAGGATGGACCAGGACACGCCATGCGACGACAACGATGATGCAGCCGGCGCACTGCGTTCTTTATCGCTCAGCGGGCGCATCAAGCAATTCGCCCATCAGGTGTTCAAGAAGGCCGCCACACCCCTGCTATAGTTACCCGCAACACCTCTGCTGCGGACCAACATCTTCGACCCCTTGTCTAGCCTTTCCTCTTAGGAGCGCAAGGATGGCGGCGCAGCCGCTTGTGAACATCCCAGTCGCAAGGCGAGGGGAAGCCCTCTTCATACAACGGCTTGGACTGCTTGAGGGGAGAACGATGGTGGAGGACATGCAGGAGTACAACGCCATGTTCAGCGATGACCCCATTGAGTCATACGCCCGAGTCGATGCGGGGAGCTCTTCCCGACCTCGCACACCCACGATGGCCTCGCGGGCGACGCAGCACCCGCGCATGAGCGCCACCGCCGATCCATGAATCCGAGCCGATGCGCGCAATCTAGGTTGTCTAATCCGTGAGTAATCCGCTTAGGACGAAAAGGTATGGGAGCGCGCTTGTAAAATCTCTTCTACTTAAATACAAAGTTTTATTTGCAAGTCTTTTGCGTATTCGAGAAAAAAAACATAATAAAGCTTAAGGCTGCTGCCTTTCAGTGGTAGTACTACCTTTCAGCTTTGGTCTGTCCATATATACTCTCCTCCTTTTTTTCTTCACATAGTCTGTTACCTGACTGAGCACTATTAGCATTTCATTACTCTGTTTTGCCTCCGCGTACCTGATCCTCTGGGACGATCAGTAGAGAAATGGTTGAGCATGGGAGGTCCCAGGAGATAGTATCATCAGAAAAGATTGTGCCCAGTTTCCAACATCACACTCAGAAGGGCCGATTTCTTGCTTGTGACAACAATACAAACCTCTTAGCGATGAATATGAGAGCGATAACTTTGTATCCCTCCTTTTTGGCAAATGAAAAGGGAAATGAAGATGGAATTTCATGGCTGAGAAGTGTGTGTGCGCGCGCGCCACCATTTTGTTGTAGAAATAACATCTTTCTAGATTACCATCTTCTTCTGTGTCTCGATTTCTCACGGAAATAGTGATCATAATGACATTGTTGGCGAGATTCTAAATATCCTTGATTATTCACATAGTTAATACCAAAGTATTTATGGTCCACTTGGTGTGCATGTTTTTTACAGATACGTTTTTAAAAATCTTTATTGTCTCAAATATTCTTTTCATTTACCAGAATTATAGATTCAATTTTTCATTTTTTTTTGAAACAATATTAGATGGAAACACATCCTCTACTAATGTTCTAGTGTTTGGCAAGGTTTTTAAACTGTGTATAATGTTGATAAAAACATATAACAACAAATATAGTCAAAATGCACAAGTCTGCAGTGAACTGGTGTGGGGAGGGGTTATGGTCGTGGTTTTGAACCGTCAAAGACACTAAATTTGAGGCAGTTGCACGTCTGCCTCAACAAATCGCAGCTCCACCCCCGCCCAATAGCCCTCTGATGCTTCTTCCAAAGAGAGGTGCGTTTCAGATTTTTAGTGAAAATTTTCTTGTAGCACTGAAAACAAAGCAGTTCTTTTAACTGAGTCTTGCCTAACTTGTTGAAAATTAATATAGTCTCAAATATCAACAGAAGCTATGCTGCATCCTTTTTCTCAATTTCATCATGCAAATCTTTGCAACAACTTGCTTTACTAGAGATGTAGGGAACAAAGCAACGAAGCAGCTGCTTGGGAGGCTGAGACCTTGGGGAAGAAGGCTGCCCTGTAACTGATTTCATCAATTTCCTCTAGTCCAAAAATATTTTTTGCTCTGACACACAATTTTTAAAACTAACACGCAAAAAATGGTAAAAAACACTGCAAACCGGTTTATGGCACGCGAAGATGTTCCATCGAGGGAGAAACAGCTAGTAGAAATAGATTTTTTTTCACTAGCGGTTAACATAAGAAACAATCGGTTGAAAGATGCATTTTCACTAGAGGTAATGTCAATCAACCGGGCTGTATATTTGAGACATAATGCAGCATAATGCTGCAGCGTAGAATATTGGGGCAGCCTATTATAATGAAGCTGTGTATAATGCTGCAGCTTTTATCAATTGTCATCAACAATTAATGCGGCTGTCTATATGCTGCAGCTTATTATTTTCATGTGCTCAGTGGTACTGCTACCTTTCACCTTCGGTCTGTCCATATATACTGTCCTCCTTTCTTCAGCATAGCGTGTTACCTGACTGAGCACTTTTATCATTTTATTATTTTGTTTTGCCTCCACATATTTCTGTATTCTTGATCAGTTGACCTCATCCTCTGGGACGATTGCTAGAGAAATGGTTAAGCATGGGAGGTCTCAGGAGACAGTATCATCAGAAAAGATTGTGCCCAGTTTCCTACATGTGCTCAAGGAGGAGGAGAAGGCTGTTGATCAATACAAACGTCTCAAGGTCAAGTGCGTGAAGGGCATACTTGTGCCTTGTTTTACAGTGCCATGAAATGCGAACCGTGGGCTCCTCAGTGATGCCAACGGAATTACACAATTTTCCTAAGCTATAAAAATGCAGTACAGATCAAAAAATTACAGAGAGTAAAGATCTGTACTAGTGTATTTTCTTTTGAGAACAACACTAAGTAATGGAGGCCGGCATTAACAACAGTCCGTACAAATGGACTTCTATATAGCTGTTTGGTAATACAAACCTCCTCTATAAATCATTCTCTGTGAGCTGCCTTTATTCTTTGATGGACAACAAAAATAAGCATATCAATTACTAATATTTTCTCTTAGTTGACTATATGGCTGTCTTTGTTCTTTGATGGATACATACAACTTTTTTAGAGGCCGGATGTTTTTTCTCCTTTATCTAAAAAAAATATACAACTTTGTTGTATTATAAAACAAACTGAGTTCACATGTTATACAACTGAGTTCAAGTGTACTTTATTTTTGAAACATCTTATATCTTTTTCTGAGAAAAGTGATATTGATCTTGTGGAGTTCACATGTTCAATGTCATAACAGTTTCAGCTTATCGAGGTCTATGTGACTACAAAAATAAATAGACACCTGAAAAGAAGATTGCCCCAAACATATTTTGTTTAAAGTCGTCACTGAACGTAAGATAATGCAGATTATTGTGGAACCAGAATTTAGTCTTTAGTTTCTGAATAAAAAATAGCCCTCTACTCTTCCATGGTTCAGAGAGAAGCTATTATCTAATAAAAATGAATAAAAATATAATTCCTTTGTCTTGATAAATATCTGGATTGATAAGATGAATGTTACATCCTTTTGGACAAAGTATTCCTTCATTATACTGCACTACTAGGTAACCCCCGCCAAGCCCGGGCAGCAAGATGTTAACATGCAGGATTGGTCGAACACAAAACACAATATATATTAGGAAATTATGATATATTTTAACATAATATATGAAATGGTCCAGAGCTATCATGCTCCAGAGCTTTAGCTATAGTAATCTCCTGTTCATAGCAAGCTAGAAATAGTGGAGAACCATTCTTTCACTCTTATGTATAAGTATAACCTGAAACAACGTCGTTGGTATCTGAAATGGTCATGTTATAAACAGAGTGTTGTAATCAGTAACTTTGAGGACCGAAAACAATTAAACTCAACCGAATGACGCCAATGGAGATGGTTTCAAGTTTTCGAGTAAATTTTGTAGTTTTGGTAAAAACTGAATATTAATAAAGAACTGCTACAAAAAGAGAACGCAACATTAGACACATTTCATTAACTGCAGAAGTGAAGATATGTGAAGTGTATGTAGCATTTAAAGTGTGAAATAGATCAATGTTGGCCATTAAACGTAACGATGGTGTATGCTAGTGCAGTATAATCTGTAGGTGAGGTGCAATTTATTAGATAATTGGCAGCACGACCTTCTATTGAATTAAGACATTGGAAGTTAAAAAATAAACATTTAGTTATCGGATTGATGAAAAGGAGGTGAAAGTAATTAAACAAAGGAATAACAGAAAGTGACATTGTTTTGGAAGAAAGGAGACGGTTTGTAGACCATATTTTTGTACAATACTATGCATGAGAAGGCTAAGTTATCTGTAGAAAAAAAAAAAAATGGTTGTAGTAGCATAATTATGTGCATGGTACATTGGTACAATTTAATTGCCCATTCTATTGTGACGAAGGGAACCGCTGATAACATAGAGACAAAAGGGTCTCTTTTTTTAATGTATTCTTGTGAGGAACATGTATAATAAGAACTGCATACGCAGTCTGTGGTAGCAAACATTTGGCAACATCACAGATCATTAGTTTTTTAAGTTTAACAAAATATTCATTAGTGAACCATATATGAAACCAAAAGAGATGATCATTGGTTTTTATGGCAACAGAATTTTCCAATTGTTTTTTTTTTGGTAGCAACAGGAAACTAAATAATGATTATGTGTATTGAAGTCCTAATTAGCAAACCATTCAACAATGAAATTAACCAAGCTGAAATATGCGACTCATGTTGATGAGATTAGTCATGGTTGAAATTAACAAAGCTGAACATGCCAACTTTGTTCAATGTTACCAAATCCTTTATGGATATTGGAAACCTGGCATTAGAGACAACAATGACAAAATTACCTCTGTGAATGGTTTACATGAGTGCGTGTCCAAGATAGAGCCTTTGCTTGCACCTGAAAAAAAAACAATTCCATAGACGGGCAAATAATCAAATACAGGACTATGATAAGCTAATAATGATGACCGCAAGGAACCGAACTGATGCAAAATTAGCAAGCAGATCCTTTTAAGCATTTCATCGAGCACTAAGAGAACAAATGAAACAGCAGGTTGGGGCTTTATGCTCAAAAACGAAAGGGATTGGAGAAGACACAACAACATGCCGATATGCTGAGATTGAAGGGAAAGAGAGCGATGTAGCAGCTTTACATTGCCGTGGAGGCCGGATGGAAGCCTGTGTAGTGTCGCCGCCTAGGGGAGGTGTTCCCTCGCGAGGCCTTCCATGCGCGCCGGCCGGCTCCCATGCAGGCGCGTTAGACAACATGAGGCAGCAGAGGACGGGCGGAGGGTCTGGGACAGCGGCGGCGGGGCGGCGCAGTGTAATCGAGGCGGCGCGATGGGGGAGCGGGAGGAGCGCTTGCGAGATTCTGGGAGGAACGGAGCAGATGAGGCGCAAGGCCGGGCGCTGGAAAGAAGGTTCGCGAGGGAGGGAATTGCTTGGACGCCGACGGTTGTGATTGATGAGGATGTAGCATCGGACGGTGGAGAATGAATATCGTGTGCAAACTACAGTGATCTGTGAGAGGAGGCGGAGGTCTGGCCGCCTACGATTTTAGTAGGTACAGTATAGATTCATACATGATTTCAAATCATATTCAGTCCAAATATATGCTCTTAATTATGAAACATACAATATGTCAAGTTTCAGTCAAAATATAGATCTCATAATGTTTCAGTTAAAGCAATACCTACATTGTTGACATGACTGTGTATATAATTTTCAATGATTTTTCAGTATAATTTGTAAATGGACTATCACTGGATCATTTTTCAAGAGTTGTGGAAACTATACGTCTCAAAGCAGGATCCATTTGCAAGGTTAACTGCCCAATCATCCTATCACTCAACTGAGACATCAAACAGGCAGGCATCTACAGCATCTCTGAGATTGTGATCGTGATCAACTGATTCATCAACTGGTGATAGCCATGGGATGAGCTCACCAGGTGAACCCTCATCTCGTCTACTCTTCTTTCCGGATGCCACTCATTCTCATCCTTTGGAACCGATATGATCTGCAAGGCTTGATAAGTCAAATGTATGTATTTGCAGTGACCTGGCTGTCACCATACAGTACCAACTATGCCTTCAGAACCTCACCTCTATTGCAACCCGAGAATAAGGACAATAAGGACACACGCTGCCAACTCGAGTGTGTATATATAGTGTGCAACAGGGATATGGTGAAGGATTCAGCTGGACCAGGCCCAAGCAAATCAATGTGCCCGAAGCCCATACTGATGTTAGACATGACCAGTGCAGCAGAGACCAGTGTATTAGAACTCAACCCTTAGAAACCGCAGCAGGCAGCATAAAAATTCTTGCTCTTAAAAAAAAATCTTTTCTACTTGAGCCTGAGTGTTCAGCATCCTATCATTCATGAGACTGCGAGCCTGTTGTTGTTCTGTCACTACCAGCAATTCAAGTCATCCAAACAAGAGCTGATAAAAAGTTTGTCGGACATCCCAGCTCCATGTAAGCCCTTCGGTTCTTCTTGTCTAGCGGAGGCAATCGTATGCAGCAGATTGTGAAACACAAGAACAAATTGTTTTTTTAGTACTTAAGCTTCATAAATATGTAGATTATCAAAATGAAAGTAAGGATCTCTTGATAAAGTATTACTCCATTCTACTGAAATGTCCCTTCATTTCAAATTATGCATACATCAGTCAAGATATATAAAATATGTGTAATATATAGATATATGAATTTATATGAAACACCATCTCACATATGTGATTGACAAGGGTATTAATATTATTTTAAGACAATTTTTTTTATATAGGTGGTGCATGAGTAATTAGTCAGTAATGTTCATGAGGTCCTTGAAAATATAGATAAAATTTTTTGTTCATGCATACATGTGTACATGTAACCTAGAAAATTGACAGGAAAAACTTGTCCTTGAAATTGACAGGTGCCCAGGGCATGGTCAACATGTTGGTCGATTCGCCACCATCCTGTTTGCCCGATTGAGACCTCATTCTTTGGCAGCTTTCTACAACTTTCACGGACGGATCCTCTTCACAATTCAGTTTACCTGAAGAGGTAACCAAACCCAATGGAAAATCGTGTTGTCCACTCTGTTTTGCCACTCATTCTCAGCTATTTGAATAGTAATGTCATCTGTAGCACTTGATGACACGGGTGTATATATTTTTGCAGAGGCTTGTGACGATCTAGTAGCAACTACGGAAGGTTCAAAACTACTAATTGGGACAACAGACAAAATAATTCGAATTAGGGGGCTATAGGCTATTTAGTATTTGTATAATGAGCTAAGAACCTCACCACCAATGCTGTATAATAAGAACCACAGTCCACAGCCTAGTGTATATATAACCTGCCAACTCATGTGATGGACGAGTTGAAGCAATGATTTATTGGATGGAGTCTATTTGTGAGGATCACCTCAAGCAACCTGATGTGGCTTGTCCACAGCCTGAAGAATGCAGCATTCACACACACATCATAAAAGGGTACCACTTTGGTTCCAGACCTTGGTCTTCACGTCTTCACCTTCATAGTTTCAGTGGCATCGATGCTAAGCACCGGTATGAGGTCACACTCGAGGAATCATCCATTTTCCTATTCACCCGTGTGGCGCTACACGTAGGGGCTGTGGCTAGCTATAGCTCTTTGACCCAGACAAGATGTTGATAAGCCTGTTAAGTTTCTTGCTGTTCAGCTAAGGGCCTGGTTGGTAGCACAATGCCCTTTTGCTCCTGTACAAACATTCAGGTTGCAATGCCATGTGCACAACAATGCCCCTTCCATACAAAATACTGTTTGGTTAATCATTGAGACTTGATTTTGCTTCTCTCCTGCGCTATGCCTATTCCATACCAACCCAGCAAAACTATCAAAAGGATCCCAACAAACTTTTGTATCAAATTCCAATATGAAACCCACACAGATCCATCAACACTCAACTTCACCATCAGTGGTCTTAACAACGAATCTTTTGTTTTGGGGCAAAAAATCATTAAATACAACTTTGGGTGAGGAATTGAAATTTCCAAGACAACATTAATTTTAGACCAAACCAGGAGGAATTCTTTGAGTTTGGAATTTGAGACCCTCCCTGCTGAGTATTGAGTATAAAATGATAAACTCAAGGATTGAGTTGTATATCTGCCTTATTTTAAAGACCCTATTGCAGAAATACAAGACACCAATGCTTTCGATGTCTTTACGATTTGTCATTGAACAATAAATCCTAGAGACCAAAATGACAAACATAAATCTTTACGATTTACAACATCATGGCATATATCTTCGTCCCTATATGTTGTAGCAAAGTTTTACCTGATAAGTTACATTCGTGAGAGAGATATAAAGAAGGAAGAAGCAAGTCAAGAAAGATGCAAACAAACAAATTTGATTAAAAAAAGCAGTCCAGTTATTTTGAGACGCACAGCTTTTGTTTTAATCAAATTGAAATCCTGATTAACAAATTTCGTGATGATGGTGTCCTTAGAAGCAAATAATAGGAGCTAACCTGTGGCACTATGTTCTTGGTAACTAGACTCCATGGCCAGCTGCTGCCCGCATTAATCCTCTGTTGAATAGGTCGATTGATACATGCAAGGGTCCACTGTTAACTACATTATGTGTTTTACACCACAGCTGGCTCCAGGCAAGGGTCATCAATCATTTGCAAACCTAAGCCAATCGAGTAGCACGCAGAGCCATTGTATGTACGGCAACATGAGCGACAATACATATCATGTGCCTTGTGCACTGCATCTTGAAGAGGAAGCAGCATTTACACAGGCATCGCTGAGGTTTGTTTCCAGCAACGGATAATGGCATTGATGCCTCTACCTCGTCTGTCAGGACACCAGCAACGACCTCGTGTTTGCATCCGTTGGTTGGATAGCCTTCTTGAGGTGACCAGCAACTGTGTCTTGCTTTTTTTAAAAAAATATGTAATACATACATGTGTAAAGAATACACAGAGAACTGCTAGCTGAACAATTAACATACATGCCGAGCATAACTTTTATTTTGTTGTTTTATCTATCCTTGTGCAGAAATTATGGAAAATTATATACATTGGTGGTTTGTGTAAGCATGAATTAGTCAATCTCGATTTACAACCTTTGTAGATAATGGAAAAAAATTCCTGCTAAAAAAGGCAACTAGAACCAAGATAGATTTACACTGACAGCATCACTAGAAAAATCTTGAATACAAGTGTTTGAACATGTTTTCTGTACAAGTGCATTATATTTTGAAGTTTTGTGGACGTATGTATAGTCCATGATCATATTGTGATATTCTTTTGTATGCTGCTTGAGTAATTAATCATATATCGCCTGATGTTAATCAGGCTATATGATGGAATTGATCACGCATGAGGTTCTTTATTAGTAGCAACTAGTTAGTTACGTTTATACAAGAATGGAATTAGATACTTCTCTGAGCTTCCGTTGCAATTGTGCAGATCTTGCTATGGCTGCAGTATAGACTCCGGAAAGCACAGAAAGCCAATCCCGCTCGGCATCTCTGGTAGTGTAAAGCTATATGTATCTGGTTCTGCAGATTCGCATTCCGTCCAAGTCGACAACTTGTCTTTTGAGCATTGCCATGAGCCTTGACCACCCGACAAGTGTCTGCTCTAATAGGTGACTGGAGACTGGACTCATTTGAACCATGACTTTTGCACAAAATTGGTACGTCTCGATACTCTGGGTGTGCATGTAATCTTAACTTCCGGCCAATGGAACTTCCTTCACCGGACCATTGAAACACAGAAAAAACACCATTGCAAGCTTCCTTCATCGCCTCATTCCGTAATGCATCCCATTCCCATAATGACTAAACTTCTACAGACGAGCCTACCAGACTTCTAGAAATATAACATTTGCCTTTGTCTAGATCTGGTTGTACTACGTATGTTCTAGACAGAGTGGTAAACAAGGGCATATGATCGATACATAGGGGCAATGGATGAGGCTCGTATTTATGCAATGCTCCAAGCCACAGTCAGGACAGAAAGCACTCGTAGTAGCTAAACCAACTACTTACAACACATGCAGGTGATGCAGAGAGAGGACGGAAGACTGTTTATACAAATAAATAAATACTTTGGATTTTAGTTGTGTATATATCCAGTGTATAAAATTTATTTATTGGTGTCCGGCCATCCCCAATAGAGTAAGCTATCCACATCTACTGTATATATAGTGAATATATACAAGGGCACGAAAACAAGCATGAGTATCTTACTGAGTATAGGAAGCATAGTGGCTTTGTACATGTTTGGGTACCTCTTGGCCCGAGCTGCATGTCACAGGCTAAGCATCAGGTTTTACATATCTGGAATTAAGATTTGTGACACCATTGAAATACCAGTCAAGCGCTCAGACAAAAAAATGCCAATTAACCCAGGTGGTTGTTTTGAGACGACCATCTCGGATAATCAATATTAACTGAGGTGCGCCCTTAAGGGTGTCTGCCTGCTTTAATCATTAACTGTGGCGGGCACATGGCTGATTGGCTGCTCACCAAATAACGGAGGCCAGCAACCACCCCGCCCACCTGGGAGGCCCAAAGCCAGCACATCATGAAAGAGTTTGTGTAGTAGTGCTTACCTCTCCCTAAGTGATTACCAACACCTAGAACATGGAGCATGGCCCCAATATGGTTTTGATGGCATTGCTTGTACAGACTACAGAGGTGATATTAAGAAGGAGAGGCACCAGGAAAAGGCTGAAGTCTAACCTTTATATGCTGCTCACGGCAGTGAAACAAGATGGATTTTATTTGGCTATCTAGTGTGACAGGTTGGATGCTGTAGGGAATTCGATTTGTATGCTTTGCCTAGAATTTGGAAGCCTTCATTCATATACATTCAGCAGTGAAGAAGTGAACTTGAAGCCTTACAGAGGTAACAGAGCCCTCCAGTTGTTGAAGCAAGGTCCTTGTGATGAAGCCCTGAACTCTTGAGACCACAAGACAATGCAGTTGGCTTTGCGCTGCACCTAACTATGAGTAGACGACTATCGTGGCTGTCTCTGAGGAAAAACTATAATTCCCTAGAATATTTGCTCTCATGACAATCAAGATTTAGGAAATGAAAGATATTTGGAATGAAACATGGCCAATCTAGCAAAGTGTACTTCCCTATTTTCTCTTCACAACCACGTTTGTGTGATCTGCTACATCTTCATATAGAACTGAGCTCAACACGCCAAACTGAAGGCAAGCAATCTCGTGCTGGGACTGAACTTGAGGATATGAATTGGATTGTCAAGCACTTGAGGAATGTGAAACTGAAGGAAAACAATGTCTCACAACTTTATGGACGATGAGATGATTATATTTGTCTATAATTAATGTGGAGTAGTTAACTAATATTTATATGTGCATGACTAGATTGAATAAGCTAATGCCAGACATGATATATTTATTTGTAGTACGTGTTTTTTTTCAATTTCAATTTTTTTATTTTTTTGAATCTTGGATGGAACCTATGTCAAAGTTGTAGTGTTTGTTACCGAGTACAAATACTAATTACTACATCTGTACATGTTAGTATAGAATGATAGCATCAAATATATGGAGTCTGAACTGATTCTGTGATGAAAATTCTGGGATTAAATCTCAGTGATGCACACACCGAATAAGTGAATATGTAGAGGAAAACAGAACAGTGTTCGTATCTTGTGTATTGTTTGTCCAAATGGCTCAGTGACAAACTGCAATGGCACCGCCAAGCACTGGCGAACCAAGGGTGTGATTCCTTTCTCAAGACTGACTGTGAATGCATCATGTTGAATTGCTGGCACGAGCAAGTGCCATCTTCGTCCTTTCAATCTTCTCATCTAGCCAATGCAGGTGCACACAGCAGACCCATAATACATGGACAAATCTTCATTCCTGGCTTTATCTTCCGCCTCTTTCCATGATACCTCCCATTGCCATAGTAACGAAAGTAGTATGTAAGCTGGGCACAAGAGCGATACTAGGATTTGATGCATGTGCCTAGTGTTGATCTATGCATACTTGGTTCGTCTAGACGAAATATGGATGGGTCTAGGAAGATAAGTGACAGAGTATAGGCCTCTTTATATGAAACCCCATGACATGGAGACAGAGATGGCTATATATATGACGAAGTAAGCACTTTCTTCGTTTTGGTATGTGTACAGCTAATACTGGAATTACATTTATGATTCCATCAACTTATTCTTTTGTGGATGCCACAATATTAGGAAAAATGGGTACTGGAACTTTGTATTTAATACTATTAACACCATGGAAAAAGCAGCTGATGGATGTAATCAGAAACAGCAGTAATGTTGTCCCTGGTGCATTATTCTGCCAGGCTTGATTCATTACACCAAATAAATTATGCCTTCACCATCAGGTACAGCACACCAGTCTTATATAGGAGTAATATGTACTCCTCCGTCCCTTTTTGTTTGTCTCTAGAGAAGCGTGTTTGTGAGGGAAACACGGTTTTCTAGAGACAAACATTTAGGGACAGAGGGAGTAAAGAACAAACCGACCAACGTTGACGGAACACAGCAGATCGTGTGTAATTTGTGATAATGGATTCGGATTGAGAGACACTGGGAAATAGGGGCTGCCAAGTTGTACGCATTGATCTTGCAATCAGGGATCATTTTGTGCTTCATCTGCAGCACGTCTCCATGATCAAGCAGTACACACACCGTGCAGCAGTCAGTTCCAGTTTGAAGCTAGTTCTCGACGAATACAGTCACTCATCCGATGCTCATGAATCCTGGTGAGAGAAGCGCTACGACGATCAAGAGTGCGACAGTGCAGCTTGCAACGTCTGATCGCCCCCTCACCGAGCTGGACTCATTGGTGGTGGAGGCCATGGGAGCAGCAGAGCAATGGCATGCACCCACGCTCGTCGGGGTGCTGGGACTATCCTTGTCTGCTGGTCGAATACAGGTATGCTACACGAAACAGCACTAATAAAAGAAGGATTTTGGGAGACTAGAAAGGTGTATTGCTTGACAATATTCAAAGCTTCGTAGATAAAAGTTTTGTCATTTGATTTTGTTTAGTAGCCAAAATTTAATACAAGATTACAAAATGTTTCTAATAAAAATTTAAAAGGCTAAGAGCTTATAGGATGCCCTTGTGCTTCGAGATAATGGCTAGCACTATGTCCCAAACGCCAAGGTGATCGGGTCATCATTGTCTGTTGCCACTGATCAGCATCCCTTTGTGCAATACTTGTGCTGAGCAAGGACTCTCATACACCCTTTCAGTGATGGATCCCATTTCTACAATAATGATCTTGTATTGGTATAGGCACTCCTACATGGCAAT
This sequence comes from Hyparrhenia diplandra, assembly GCA_015847255.1. Classification (NCBI taxonomy): domain Eukaryota; kingdom Viridiplantae; phylum Streptophyta; class Magnoliopsida; order Poales; family Poaceae; genus Hyparrhenia; species Hyparrhenia diplandra. The sequence continues at coordinate 1,027,617 of JADLZK010013348.1, forward strand.
GGTATCATATAGGATACATGTGCTGAATAGGGACTCCTACATGGCAATGGGCAATTTTGACAATGTGCTGCTGCTCATCTACTTGATGATGGGATCTCCCAGGATGATGCCTCTCAAAGTGAACCACGAAGTGTGAAGTTTCTCCACTCGGTTTTCCGGCTGCTACTCATTCTCATCAATCTGGTCCACATGGTTTATTGACACATACTGAAGACATCAATTTAGGCAGCAGTGATATGATTGTGAAGATCAAAAACTAATCAAGATCTGGGAACCTCACCTCCCTTGCATTCATCTTGTGATTGAGAACACATCTTGCCATCCCAATATATAGCATATATATAGACTATAGTTGTGTAATACATGGGAACCTCACCTCCTTTGCATGCATTTTGTGATTGAGAACAAATCTTATCATCCCAATAGCATATATATAGACTATAGTTGTGTAATAGAGATGAAGTATTTAGCTTCCATAATGTGGGGATCGCCTTTCATTAAAGCAAATGATTCCAAAATCGACCATCATCATGAAGTGCAATTGGGGCCACGTAAGCAAGTTCCAAGTACGTTGACAAGGAGTCAGACTATTCCGATGAAATAAACAGGAGGTCAGGGTTGCCTTTGTTCCAATGACAATTTAAGCGCAATACATGCCCCTGATTTTGCTTACAAAACAACAACAAACTAAGGACTCGTGCCTTGTTTCCCGGTGCCATGGATGCGAACCATGGGCTCCTCAAACATAGCCGCAGAGGGAAAACCCCTCCCATGCCATGCATACCGTGGCCTCATAGGCTGCGCATGTCGTGCCCACACCACAGGGGTACAGCCTCCAATGGATGAAACCGTTTTTGTTTTAGTGATCTCAGCCTCGTCATCTTTTGACGGAGTAAGGGGACCTTAGTGTCAGCAAACATTTGAGCTGTGGAACAATAATCAAACAAATGTGAATGATTCTAGTACCAAGGAATACAATGGGATCAGAGATCGCGGTTGATCTCGAAGCTCATCTTCCATGGCCCGTGGGCCCTGGCGATTTTTGCAAATGAATGGTGAGCCGATCTGTGGGAACCCCGATTGGTGTGTTTTTGCTACAAAAGTACCGCAACTCGACGGGACGACGTGAGCTTTATGTCTCGAGCATCGCCTCAGCACATGATCAATCGTGTTCCTCCTGGACTGGTGCTCACGACTCCGCGCACGACCCAAGTTGATCAACGTTGGGATTACTGCAGAATGAGTTTTACCTCACTCGCCCATGTTCGTCATCGCCTCATGGCAGTTTGTCATATCCAGGTAATCAAAGTTCTCAGCAGTCGGAGAATGGGTACCGTTGAACAAATGTTTCTAGAGCCTTGCCAGTCGTCTTCAAGCTTTAGACCAAACAATGTAACCTATTTCCATGACGCTTTGTATTCCTGTATATATAAAATGTATAATGATTTCCGTATATAGCCGTTCTTCATGTCATGAGGAATTGCCGGTGTGTAGCATCGATGCAGAAGAAAAAGACTTATTTATATATGCAATGTGCTATAATGGAAGCAGAAGCGAGAGATTTTTTTTGTTGTAATAAGGAGGCCGCCCTTACAAGCACGTGGAGGTCATCGATTGAGAGCGAGAGATGCCTGCTTACAGTAAATAAGCCATTTTATTCTTTTAGCTGTGTGTATAGTAAATAGATAAATTATTTCCATTGAAAATACGTACAGCTAGAATAAAGTGAATCACTTTGATGTACTAGATTTTAACCATTGGCACCCCTGCTTTGTTTTACGGTAGGTGCGCTCTATCTGTTGTAGTCTTTGCCTTTGGGCAAAAGACCACGACAGATGGAGCACATGCTGCAGAACATAGTGGAATAGCAAAGGGAAGAGGAAAGTGTTGAGTGTGATGATGAACAAGAGGCAGCGGAGAAACAAGGGAAAGAAGAGGGCGTGTTGCGACGACGAGGATGAAAAAATTCCTGCAGCAGTGAAACAAAGCAGTTCATTTAAACTTTCAGTATAACTGAGTCTTGTAGAACTTGTTAAAAATAATATAGTCTCAAATATGAACATACTGAATTGCATGAGAGACAAAAGCTATGCTGCATCCTTTCAAGGTTGCAAAACATCATAGAAATCTTTGCAACAACTTGCTTTACTAGAGATGTAGGGATAGGGAAGAAAGAAGCCATGCACCTGCTTGCGAGGCTGATACCTTGGGGAAGAAAGCTGCCCTGCAAATGATTTTATCAAATTTCACTAGTACAAAAAAATAGTTTTGGCTCTGATACACAATTTTAAAACTGGAGACACAAAATGGAAAAAACAATGCAAACCGGATTATGGCCTCAGGTTCTAGAACTGTAGGTGGAGAACCATTTTGGAAGATGTTCCATCGAGAGAGAAACAACTAGTAGAAATAGATTTATTTCCACTGTGGTTAACATAAGAAACCATCGGTGGAAAGATGCATTTTCATTAGAGGTAATGTCAGTCAACCCGGCCGGATATTTGAGACATAATGCAGCTTAACGCTGCAGCGTAGAATATTGGTGCAGCCTAATATAATGCAGCTATGTATAATGCTGCAGCTTTTTTCAATTGTCATCAACAATTAATGCGGCTGTCTATATGCTGCAGATTATTATTTACATGTGCTCAGTGGTACTGCTAACTTTCACTGAGATGTGTGACTACCACCATTTTGTTGTAACCACATCGGTCTAGATTACCAACTACTTCTGTGTCACATGATTTTCGCCAAAATCGTAATCATAATGACATTGTTTGTGATCTCATTAACTAACATTGCTACTCAAGATCTAAGTGTGCCCTGAATGGTTGTGTTATATGTACAATTGGGATAAGGTAAACAACCGATTTAGCACATTTAGCAGGTTTAGCCGTCAAAGATAGATTTAATCGTGATTGCAAGAGACGGCCAAACAATATTTATGATGTGATGTCTATGTTTTATTGAACTCTAGCAGTCCCAATGCAAAGTTATTTACCTTTTTGTTTTTAATTTGTCTATTATGCATAATTATGGTTGCATCCATGCGTGAGCACTGAGCACAAAAAAGAGGAAGAGATGGATGTACTGTACTTGTACGCTTTTTTTCAATAACTATTGATAGTCTTACCAACTTCTTCTCTGGTTTTCATCCGCATTTGTAATAATTTGACATCTGCCGATATGAACAAGTACTGCCAAATTAATAAACTAGACAATAATGCATCAATGAGTTCCATATGCATGAATCCATTGAGCTGATGGTTCGACCACAGAAAGGGGCAAACAAGCATGAGATAGATAGTGCTACTAGTAAAAAAGAATACATGGCATTAAGGAGGAGAGGCTCCAGGAAAAGCGTAAATTGGTGCATCCATAAATAGCTCTCGTAGCATTGGGGTTGATGATTACAACTTGTTTTTATCAGTACCTACTTGATTAATTCGTTGTCTTGGTTAAAATACTCACCTAGCAGCAGCGGCAAGAAATTCCACGGATTGGACAGCTGGACGACACTGTTGCATATTCACTGTAGTCTAGCTCTTTCGAAAGAAGCAGCCAATATCAAAGATGTACTCACTCCATTCCAAAGGAAGCAGCCAATGTCAAACATGTACTCACTCGATTCCAGAGTATAACAGGTTTAAAGCATGTTCCATATCCCAAAATTTACGGAGGAGGCAGTTATATTATTTTTTAAAAAAATGTTACTATTGATGTTTTGCGGTAGTCACCTACCCGTATGTTTGTGTCCGTACATGTATCATGCATATTGTGCGACACTTGTCCATTTCTGTTTAATGATGATAGTTTTGATCAATGTTTTTCTACATTAATAGGTATAGTTGTGCACTAAGCTATATTCACTTCACAATTATTAGATAGAAGTGAAGACTGTATCATGGCAACAAGTGTGGGTTTTGTTTCACTTAGAGACAATTTGGTAGAGATTATTGGACAGCTCCCGGAGTTGTTTTGTGTCTTTCTCTACCAAATGGGTCACAAGAAATGTGATATGAGCGGTGGTCGCTCCAAGCACCGACAAATTGCCGGACTGCGCATTGTTCTTGGATAATTCTTTTTATTGATTAAATTTGGTTCCCACTAAAATCATACCACCTGTCGATTGCTTTCGAGGCATAAACTGTAATCACGACATCCACTTTCCTGATATTTAAAAATTGTTAATTTTTGGGAGGAAAATAACTAACAACAGTTGCTAAAAACACTTCCCTGTAATTAGAAAATCTGAAATTTGTAAAACAGTTTTATATTATTGCTATCTATTACAAGATATATTAACGTACTCATTGTTTCTTGCCATCTGTTGCTTCACCGGATAGTTTATGTAACTAGATTTGTCGAGATGCTTAACATAGTATAAGCATATATAACCAGCCCAAGGAGCATATATATCATTTGAAATCAAAAGATTTAATTTATCGTATATAAACAGCCAAAAGAGCATGTTCACAAAATCAAATGGTCTAACGCAGACCTCATTTCTCTGTGGACGCACAAATTAAAAAAAAAGGTGTCGAGCAATCAACTGCAGGTCACGAAAGGTCTCCACTTCGTTGAAAACTGTATGGGTTTTGTATTCTCCATGTTCTGCTGCAGTTTTTTCCTATAACTTTCAACACTACATTAAATCTTTTTTGCGAGGCACTTTCATTTTATTGACCATCATGGTTTTTAAAAGACCGCCATGGTAAATGTTCGTTTTACCATGGCGGTTTTTTTTAAAGTTAACGGTGGTGGTTTTTAAAATTAACGGTAGCGGTTAAAAGAGTTGCCAGGTAAATAGATTAACCGTTGTGGTTTTTATAAATACCCCGCCATGGTTTAGAGTCGCCAGCACACTCTGGTTATAAAAGCTCATTCGACCCGTTAACACGCGTTCATGTATATATACCATCCCCGAACCCTAACTCCACTTCACTCTATCCCCACACCCGATGCCTCCACTTCACCCAACCAGCGCCTGACGCCTCCACTTCACCCACCCAGCGCCCGACGCCTCCTCTCTCCCAATGCTCCACGCCTCCATCTCCCTTCCCCGGCTCTCCCTCAGATGGAAACCAGCCTTGCGGGCTCGGTAGTGGTTGGCGGTCCGTTCGTGGATGCGGGTCAAATCTGGTGGCAGCGGCCCAAACTAGGCCCATTGGGTTTAGGTTTGGGATTTTTCTTTTTTTTTTTTTTGGATTAACCATGGTAGTTTTTGGTTATTCTAAATCTGCCATGGTTAATCCATATATTAACCATGACCTTTCCTCGGTGGCAGTTTCAAAAACCGCCACGGTTAATGAAAAAAACGCCATGGTTAATGTTTCTTGTAGTAGTGTTTGCCCCATATTTGGAGTAGTCATTTAGAATTCAGCGAAGATGGACAACATAGTAATATTAATGAAAATGCATGCCTCCATAACAATAAAATTCTAAGCCGTCAAGTGCGGATTAATTGGAGAGCACGTAAATATGTACGTTGTGATAACGAACGACATATTTTTCCCCCGTCAACTTACTACCATAAAGGGAGTAAAATTAAACCTTTTATACTCATATGCATTTATCACTAATAAATTCCACTTGTAGTGTCTTGTATTTTATTTTGCAGATTATTAATAAAAGCAAGTGGAAAAATCGACCAAAAGTACGCCTTAGGGAAAGCGCATTATTGCAAAACTCAAGCCCAGGTGCAAATCGACCCAAAACATAAAAACTGGGCGAGCAAAGCCCGGCCCACAACTTTTTTTGGCGAAAGGCGACACCCGCCAAGACCGGGGCCAGGCCGAGCCTGGGGGGTGCTTGCGCACCACTGGGCGCGCGGCCGCACCCTCCCCGAGGGTTTCGGCCCGCCCGGGAGGCGGTTTAGATGCACCTTCCAAACGGGGGTTTCCCGCCCTTGGTCCGTCGGTTTGTGCACGGATGGAAGGTTTACCAGGTCGGTTTGGGTGTAAATTAGCACTTAGGCCCCTCCTCCAAGTGTATAAGTAGGCCCCTCTCTCCCCTCTCTCAACACACACCACTTGGAGTCCAAAGCAAACCAGCAATCTCTCTCTCTCTACCACCTCTACCTCTCTCTCTTCTTCTACTTCTTCCTTCTTCTTCTTCTTTTTTTTTTTTTCTTTCTTGGTTAGTACTTGGAGTAGAAGAGCTACAAGGAGGGCTTGTCTCCTAGAAGAAAGTGTTTTGGTAATACATCTACTCTATGGAGCATTCTTCTATTTACAAGTCTTATTTCTATGTTCTTGGCCTAACTTATGAACTAGAGTATAGTCTTGTTCATGTTCTTGTGTTGGTATATGAACTAGCATATAGTTTACATATCATAATCTTGACATGTTCATTACAATTCTTCATCGATCATCATATGCCTAACTTGATTAGAGGTGGGATATCGGTTCGTTGTTCCTTCGGGTTTGCTCTTGTTCTAGTCCGTCCATTCGACGAGTGGGGATCCTGGGGGGGACAAGAGTAGTGCTTTCGATATGCGGGCATGGTGCCCGGGTATTACGACACCCCGCGAATATGAGGGCATGCCACGGTTGAGGGGTAGGCGGCTTGGTCGTGACAAGCCTTGACCGCCCCTTGAAATCCCCCCACGTTCGTATGTTACGTAGGAGTTCAGAAATGCTTCCTATCGGGCCGTATGGTATCTAGGAGTCTCCCCGTTATCCTAGACCTAACCATGACTAAATCAGTTTGCATATGATCCTAACTATTCATTTGTATGGCCATGACTAGATACATTAGAATTACTCCATTAGGTTATTCATTTATTCTTTATCTATTTTCTTTATCCTTTTTGTCGGTGGATTCTTAAGTGTGTGTCACACTATCTATGAACTAAATTCTTTCTATTTCGGATTATTTCTTTTTTAGTAGGATGGATTTCATCCTCTTTTTGGAGCAAACGGTCGAATATTCCCCTATTCCTTCTTATTTTAACTCATTGTATTCCATATGGAATAAGAGGAGAAGAAAAGCATTCCACGACCCCCGAGGGGCCCCCTCAAAAAGGGAACTATTCCTTGAATTTACTTTTTTTTATTATTGCTTACCCCTGTTATGAACATTTTGGTCTAAGCAAACACATGTTCCTCTATTCAGATGCCATGCTAATTTATTAAATCACATGCCTTCCTTTGGGAAAATATAAATAACGATACCCCTGAATATTTCCGGGTGAAATGCTACAACGATAGATCCGTGCGCTGCGGATGAAATATCTATGACGACAAGATCTATCCCGTTGACAGTCTCATTTTGGATCACCGACATGGTGGTTTACTTGGGAATGTCAGCGGCGCATTTCTGACGCTTTCATCGGGATGGGTTTTATACCTGTTTACTTTGATTGCGTTAAGAAATGCCAACAATGTCTAGGATGTTACATGGGTTTTGTATGATATGTAGATCTAGCCAAGAGGCCTAAATAACATCTCCGTCAAAGTGTGGGTGTTAGAGTTGAAGAAGTTGTCAGGCCGAAGAGTTCTCGAACACTCACATAGATTGAACAACTTAGGTCAGGTTTTTTTTGACCGAACTACTTAGGTCTGGTTCTGATGTACTAAACCGTCATGACTGCATTGGTTATGGATTGGCTTTTGGGATGCTTAATAAGAGCTACATGCAGATGCGTCAATCAGGGATCAATTTGACAAGCCGCTCAAGTCACATATGTTAGGTTGCCTGGAAGTGGATTGGGTCTTCCAGCCGATACTGAGATCAACCAAGCCAAAATGGCTGGACGCGCGTTTGAAATTATTGTATTTTCTATGAGTTAATCAACATGAATTAATAAACTTCTTCCTATAAAATTGTAGAACATGCATCTCACTGGAAGCAATATGGCCAATCACAGTGGGAGTTTCATGTGAGTTTAACGGGCATTAAAGAAGCTGACATGACATACTCCAAATTAAGGGTGTTGTTGAATGTTTCGTCTTCGCCTACAGTACCATTTTCAGTATGTCTTAGAAACTGGTATATTAAATAAAACCCATATCTAAACGTCTCTAGGGCTGTAAATAACAATTATACAAAGTTGAGCGGGCAAATTTGTGCTACGTAATGTTTTTTTCTCGAAAATGAAAAAGATTTATGTAATATGTGTTGCCCTAATAAACCCACTGTATCCCTAGCCTCCTTGAGATTTAACAGTTGGTGGCTCCAGTCCATCACGTGTTATTAATATCCGTCAGTTTGTCAGCACAGCTGACACTAAGAATAACTTATTTGTCACAAAAGGGAAAAACGCTGCGCAGTTGCCTTGAAACCACATGCTATAGTGTCTACAGCACTGCTGGCTAACTCCCTCTATATATACGCACTAATACTTCCCCCTTTTTATGTGTAGAAATATGATAGGAATTCAAATATAATATACACTGTAGAATGCTATTAGGCGTGTGAGGCACAGTTTAGAAATAGGAGACATGCAGGAAAATCCTACTACCCCTTGTTCTTGTTTGCCAGGGAGTCTGGATGACAACGTCACAATGTTTTCCTGTGCGGCGTGGTCACATCTGACGTGGAGGTGATGAGTGGCAAGACTAGACGCAGTGTAAATGAGTAGGGTAAACAAGAACCTAGCGTCTGAGTGAAACAAATAGTTCTTGCCTTCCTCTCTTCAAACTCAGCGAGAGCTTCCTTTTGCCCATGCCATTGAGCTTGATAGATTAGGCCATCTCAAATGACCAGGTAACAGAGATGGATCATCCTGCATGTACACAGGCAAAGTGAAACAAGCCACAGAAGAAGCATGCTACCAAAGCTGGTCCCTTGGCTACTGAGTTCTAACCATACAACTAAAGTACTTTTTCCCATTGTCAAAAAAAAAAAAAAACCAAAGTACTTTTTCCAAATGTGGTTGCTTCTCCAGCTAGATAAAACAGGTTGGTATTGTGTGTGACAGAGTTGTGTACTATGGTGATTTCTCCCGTTTAGGTGCTTTTTTTTTTTCAAAAGTACGAACGGCAACGATAGTGAAACAAGTAAAGGGTGTACATTGTTAGCATGCTACTGAAGGAGCTATTTGTGTGGACTAGTATAGCGCCCGTGCTAACGCTACGGCGATAAACCATATGACCTATTAGGAGAAAGCAACATGGCATGTGAATTACTTAATTACAATTAATGAATGCTTAATGCAAGCAGCAAAAGAATTTATCTACAGTTACAGTATGGCCATAATGAACAAATGGCCAGGAGCCCAGGATAAATTTTTGTCATCAATCTTCCACCACCTCCAACACTTCTCATGGTGGCACAAAACAAACAGGTCACTCGTGTATGTTATGGTGAGATGTGGTAGGCTGACTGACCTCAGCAACAGACAAAAGAATGATTGAGAGCAAGGGGCAACACACCGCATATGCAAGACTTAATTAGAGATCATACAAACCTCAGGTTGCACCCCCAGATGCACAGTGCTCTAGTATAAAAGCCTCCCTAATGCTAATAGAAAGATTTCTGGTAGGTTTTGGCCACACCACAACTAAGCTGAGTCCAATCTCTCTCTCCACTTTTGCCATGGTGTCTCCTCCTTCCCTGATGCTTCCCATTCCCAAAATAACTAAATTTGTTGTCTGGATCTTACCATGTTCGATATGTCTAATTGAAAATGTATGCTATAGGATGGATGCAGCGGGCACAGGCTTATTTATATGCAATGGTCACAGGCTTAAAAGGATAAAATATTGTTCTGCTTATTACTCCTTCCATTATTAGTAATGTTGGATGGTTGTGGAATACAGAGTCTAATATAAATGCGAAAGGCAGGAGATCAAGAAAGAGTTCAGGATTTTTATAAATGTTTTCTATTTGCAAAGGGCACATGCTTATTTAATGTAACATGTGTAATGGCTGCTATTGTTGTATGTTAACAGTAATTCTCGCCGACATCAGTATAACGGACCCATGGTGCATCTCCTTGCGCTATAAGTGCGGTGTCTTTTCTTTATCTAGCCAGCACACACTAACACACCTCCACGAGTTGTTCTCTCTTTTGCTTTTTCAGTAGTTGCTGCTCCCGATCCTCGACGGTGCAAGCACCTATGCACACATAGGCTTCCTGGATGAGTAGGCCTCCAAAATTACGTTTGCTTGTGTCGGCATTTTTGACCGCGCATATTCGGTCCGTGGCAGAATACGCTTGGTGAGAAGAGAAACATGGTAGGGAGACAAGATTATCCTGTTTTAGGCCCTCGGGAAGCGAGTAAAAGCGTTACGTTTCACAGCTACTTGTTTATATTCCGATCTCATCAGGATGGCGAGATGACAGGTCACAAATTGCTAATCATACGAAAGTTTCAATGATTACATTAGGGGGTATGCCTAGCTATTTATATCCGAGACCTACTTAGTCCGCAAGCTATCTAGTCATTCAGTCTTGGTTCGATCTGTCGATATGGTTCTATGAATAAGCGACTCGTAGTCTCCTTGGCATCCATCTGCATGGATTCAGTTCCCAGCATATCCGGTAGTCGGGGTACCCCAGGATTGTGGCACTGCTAGATGGGGAATCAAGTTTTGGCTATGATTTGAGGTTTCCTAACAATTGAATACTTACTAGTTTGCTTGGTTGAGTACAAGTTTCTGAAAAATCTAGAAATTTGGGAATATGTTGTTGAATACATGTTGCAAAATGTCTCCCAAGTCTCTGCAAAATGATTTGGTCTGTGTGTAGTTACTAAGAATAAAAAACAAAAACAATATAAAAAGGGCGTACCCAGTGCCGTAGGCTCCCGCACTGCGCGGAGTCTGAGGAAGGGTATTTTAGCGCCAAGCCTTACCCGCACCATGTGCAGTATGCGGAGGCTGGGGCTTGAACCCGAGACCTTCAGGTTATAGGTGGTAGATCACTACCAATTGCACCAGGCCCGCCATTCTAAATAAACAATATGGGAATCAAAAAGAAAAAAAAACTCCGCAAATGTAGAGTTGTTGCTGTCTATTACTAAGAATATAAAACAGAAACTATATAGGAATCAAGAAAAGCTCCGCAAATGTAGAGTCATTGCTGTCTATGTGGTAGTTCTAGCATAACACTTATCATCATAGTCCTTGTACCTGGAGCTGGATGACACTAGATATGGTCCAAGACTAAAAAGAACTACACGATTCAGATCAGGTTCGTGGCTTCAGCCTCAGCAGGATACCATGGTTGCTTAAAATTCCTGCTAACGAAGCTATACTCAAGCAGTTTATAGAAAATGTTGGTCCTTCATCTCTAAAGAACAGCTTGTTCAGAGCATTTGCCAGCCTGGTTACTGAATGGTTGTCTACAAGTAAAGTTTGTAGAAATCCTTCTTTGTTCGTGACTGATCGTTGGTGTGGAGATTTATTGGTTGTGTGGTTCTACATTCTCTATATGACACATGCATCTTTACATTACTCAGGAAATTTATGTTTTGCCAGTTTTCTTCATTGCTGGCTCATCGGCAAAAAAAAATAAATAAAAAAAGACATTCTTTTTCTAGGGTGTACCACAGTTTTTTACTGAACTTCCATTATACTATCTTTATTTACTACATTTTTTTGAATAAAACTATTAGTGAAGCATAGGAATCTGCATAGTTGCAAAATACTAGGGAATATATATAAACCTTACAGTTTGGTATCAGCATAAACCAAAGAGGAAACTAGGAATCATCATATCTGATCCCAATGACTTCCTCGTCAACATAAAGTAAGTACTCGTCATTTCATATCTATATTTTCTTCATTCTAAGTACAACATTATGAGTTTGACGGGTCTCACAGCAATCAGCATTCTCTTGACATCAACTGTCCTGAATCGACAATTATCCTGTGGCTTTGCTGAACAAGAGACAGAATATGCTGAACCAGCAGAAATATGTCTTGTGGAACACTGGTCCAAGCGGTTATGGTCTGGATGAGCTGAACGTATCTTATCTACATGCTTACACATTTCCAAAAATCTACATGCTTACAATCTGAAATGAGCCATGAGTTGCACGCTAGAGGCCATCTGACGCACGTCCTCCACAGAGACAATTTCAGGCATGTGTCGAACTATCAGGTCAACTTCATAGCATAGGATTGTGCTCAAAAACATATGTACGAACGTTCTGTTCTGAAATGTCTCTACATTTGAGCAACTGTTTTTGCAACTGAGTGCTCCAGATAATTGTTTGTCTTTCTCCTTTCAAGGGGAAATAGCAAAATTATTCACCGTTGCTTCCCTGATATCACCTTACTGAAGTGAACCACGCAAGTCGCAATTTACTGCTGAGTGAGATGTGCATGATCCACTTTTTGAAGTTTGATGTCAGCAAGTCAAACTGAAGATTTCTTCCAAGAGGATGAACCCTGATTTTTTCTTTCCTTTATTACCCAGTTTTGTTTTGCATCCTATCCCTTCCACATCTCTCGTCACTTTCTCCTAGCCTATATTCATGAAAAAATTACAGGCCTACAACTCTGGTGTGGCATATATCAGTTGCTAGAGTCAAACATTGACTTTTGTGGGACTCATGATTATACAGTAAATGAGAGAAATTGTTTATTTACGTGTGGTGCATAGAACTCCTAGCAAAGCCTTTTGTTTGCTGCACACTGAATATTCTATAATTTATTAAATAGTAAAATACACCCCGGTACCTAAACTATTTTTTCTGAAATTTGCCTGTTACAGATTTGTACTAGTATCTTATCAGAAGCCTTCACCTTACATTTACAACTTCACTAGGCACTGACAATATTACTAGCCACATACTGCTATTATATAGTGAATGGTTGTTGGTCTGCGTTTGTCTCAACACTAGTAGGTGATGTTTGATCAGGTCATAGCCCAGCCATCCAGCAAAACTAACAAAGATTTAGAATAGGTGACGTCAGGAAAAGATGCATTTGGGATCTGAATCATATTCAGTGGCCCTGTTCTAATCTTGAGATCTGAGGGGACAAGGCTTCTCGGTCCCAACAAAGAATCCATGCAGTCACAATATTTGAATCTGATTCCCAGTGCGAGAATTGCACAGCTCATGGCTCCAACACTGCACACGAAAGAAAAAGATTCAGAGGGCTTGGTACTTTTTTACATCCATCTTTTTTTGGTGTGAAAAAGCGAGTGTACAGGCTAACTCTGAAGACGACTTCAACTGAACAGATTAAATTTTTCTCTTATATGTGTAGGGCAACAGAAAAAAAGACGCATGCCCTTCAGCTTGAAATTGTTCCGTGCCGTTAGGAAATGATATACACCAGTTATACACTCTGGTCTATCAACAAACACATGGCGAACATGACTTTTCCTATAAGCAGATAATGGCAGGAGAAGAAAATGATATGCAACGTTATCTCAACAGGTGCCTCCTTGCATGAAATTGAGCATTGGGCTTTCATATCAGAAGCCAAACATTGATAGATGGAGAATGATATGCGCCAATCTTACTCCCCAATCTGTAGCTAAAAACATGGTGAACCTGACATTGCCTATAGTCGACTGTGAAAAGTGGTGCCAGCCATGTAAGAACTCTAAACAGGCATGACATTCATCAGTGGTCGCACCACCTTACTTTAACAGATGAATCCAAGCTGGGCACGTAATTGCAATAAACCGATTGGGGCAGGCTATACTACTACAACAATGACTTTTAATTTATTATGCACTATTTTTTTCACTAGGAATTTACAATTGATAATTAACTCCAGCAACACGTAAAAATGATTTTTCATACGCAGCAACAATGTCCTCTTCTGAATGATTTGTTCGATTAATCACAGTCTAGATATTGGTGGGCTATAATTTCGAATCTGCAAATCAAGAAAAAAATTGGCATCCTTAAAGGCATTGTGGAGCCAGCATGCAGGCATCATGGAACCAACATCGGTCCCCAATCATGGATCCATGTCAGACTGCATCGATAGATGGGCCCGCTTCTGACATCATGGATCCATTGTCAGTCATTGATGTAGAAATCCTGCGATAGACAAAATATCATGCAGCGCCAGATTATACTCCTAGCTCACGCCGCAAGAACTCCTGTGTTTGTTGGATCAGCTTGCACACTGGACAAGAAAATTTAATAGAAGGAATGCTTGAATGAGGAATCGAATCACTCACTTCATCTGAATTCGTTTAAGGTCCTGAATATTCTTTTCAAAAGACTGAGCAAGAGACATCCAAATATGCCATTTAGCACCCCTAATAATACTAATCACTAACAATACAATTGTATTATTTTTTATTTTCGGTCTCATTGTCGAGATTATCGTGCATTTTTATGTGTATATTCCCAGATCCTGGTTCTCGTTTAGCTTTCATGATTTTTTATTTTCTTACGCGGTGTTGTTATCATGCTGCCGGACAGCAGTGTGACAAAAATTGTTACTCGTAATGCTATTACTTCCTTGGTATAAACAATCTAGGAGGATGCAAAACATTCTAGTTCGTGGAACGAATAGGAAGTAGGATTAGGAATGTTTACAGAGACATCACGGCCATTCAGAATGGCTTCTGGCTTGATTGTAGCTTCATGCAACAGCTGTATGCATTTTTTATTTTGGCACAGCAGTAGTGTGATGTGATGGCTGTAACGATCCTATACGGTTCACCATCTGACAACATGTTACACTAAACAATAAAATTTTTAAGAGGTGTATTGTGTTGGTGCTGCATGGTGGACTATCAATTAAATTCATCTACAAAGCATGTGTCTCTACCTAGACTATATATATCGGTTCATAATTTGACAACGCAGCAGAGACTTTAGGAACATCTGTTTTTTATAGTGCAAGTAAAATAGGCTGATCTCTTTGGGATCCAAAAGATCAAGACTCCCGCCCGGGAAACCACGTGCAGTCCTTCATTCACGATGGACAGTACTATACATTGTTTAATGGTCATTTACTTATAGCTCGTTGTCTATGACTGGTACCTCTATTTATATACATCCATCTCCTTCTCAAATGTCTCGTTCAAATTTAGCGGATTGAAAACATTATACATAATTTCCTGGTGTGAAGGACAATTTGGGAATAGGTGGTATCCAGGAAATTCCAGTTACAAACAGTTTCCATCCTGGATAACGTGTCTAACTAGACTCAGCAGGCAGCGTGGCACCACAGTGATGCTCAGTATCTTGTCGATCCAGTCTTCGTACATGTGCTAGTGCCCCTTTGATTACTAGTCAGTTGCACAATCCAAATGCAAGAAAGACAGTTCTGGCCACACGAATCCATGATGAAGATGTATCGACTGCTGAAGGGCACTGCCTACCTGCGAACCATACACCTGTCGTAATTTTTTTTATTTCCGCCGTGACTTCCACGTTCTGTTTCTCATTCTCCTTTACTCTTCATGTTGTTTATTTCTCGTGTATGGCATTTTCCATGCTGCCAAACTGCAGTGTATCAAAATACTTGTAGTCTTGCTTTCTCCTCATTATAGATCCTATGCTAACCAGGTGACATGTCCATATCATAGCAATAGAGTTCTAGATGCAGCCTATGCTAACCAGGTCACATCTGGATTTTCTGTTATTTGGACAGAGCAAAATGGTACTGCAAAGTACATTCAGTCAATAAGTTGTTGCGGTGTTGACCAGCTACTGAGTCACACAATAACAATATTTCTCCCTACAAGGATTTGTTTTGGAAACAAAAGAGTATACTAGGTGGCAGTTGCAAATCCTAAGAAACGGGCCAAGTAGCGCACTAAATAGTAGAAGGGCACAAATCTTACAATATGTAAACATATAAGTATGAGAGATATAATAAAAGAACAAAAATGGCGACATCAATTCAAATTACTGAATCACTTTGTAGGGGTGTAACATAGTAACGGTGTAGCACAAAGGATCCTATACACTTCACTGTCGAACAATATGTTGCATCTGGGAGTAATATTTCACTGAGGTTGTGCTTCATCATTAACAAAAACTAATCAATAACTCTTGCATCTTTGCGTATCCTATTACACATACCAGTTCCCGATCGTCAATCCATTCATCGTAGAAACAAATGAAAGTATGCATGGGACAGATAGTCGATCGGTCGAATGTGATTTTTTTTGAGCCCATTGCTTGCAAAATATAGATGGCTAAAAGTATTGTTCAACGCACTCCGACATGCTCATATGCTGCTTCAAACAACCAGGCATACTTGAGTGGTCCAATGCATATCTGAGTGAGTTGTAAATGGAACAGTGGTTCAATTCATGTCGGCATTTGGAGCCAGCACCCTTAGTATGGAAGGAATTATACAATTAATGTTTCCGAGGAAGATAAATACATGTCCTTGAATTAAGTGCAAACAACTTCAACTTGAACCAACAAGATAAGCGCTTCCAATATTAAAGTCTAAAATAGAAACGCTGATCTCTTTGGAGTCTTCCATTGCTCATTTACTTATAGCTACGTGTGCATGCCACGAGTTGGCTCCCTTCATATATATGCAGCTCCTTCGCAGATGGCTGGCTTCCTTTATAATATGTTGATTGAGAATGATATTAGGGCAACCAAGAACAATCTTGGAATAGGCAGCATCGAGGAAAATCGTACTATCACTTGTCTTCACGCTTGCTGGACCTGGTAATCCTTGCTTCCCAAGCCAACATTTGATGGATGGTCCTCCTTCTGCGCAACAGGTTCCATGCGTACCGTTTAGCAGCATGGTGGCATAGGACAAGAGGAAAGTTTGCTTACTTCTCAATCTCGCTTGCTGCACTATGATCATCGGCCGGTGACAGAGCCACTTGCAAATACACCCCTATTCTTTCCCTGATGAAGGACCAGTGCAGCCCAAATCTGGGGCTCAGATCAACCTATATGCTTGTCCAAAGCAGCCTGATAGAGTTGATGTTAGACAGGTGACCAGTTTACTGTTTTTTTTCTATATTTATAGATTCAAGCATAAAGTAGGCTTTTTATAACTGAGACATCTATGTGTGTGTGTACCTCTGTTAATTAGATATAGGGATTGCAAGTTGTGAATGGTTCACCTGTTGTGTCCTGACCCTCTGTGATTAGTTGAGGCTCACCTATTGCATGCTGATCCGGTTCACTCATCAGTCTCTTGGTCAAATCTGTTAGAAAGGGGTGATGACCCACGTACGCAGATCATGATCGAAGTAAAAGCTCTTCAATTTAGGCGGTAGATTCATGATTATTGTATAAACTTTGTGTATAATCTCGAATTAATCAGGTCTTTCCTATTTATTTAAAATTTATAGATGTCAACACAAGGCCATAATATCAAGTTTTGTGACCCAGCATATATAAAGAAACCTTCTGGCAATCCCTGCTTGACAATAAATTTGGATGGGTTATGGTTATCTCCCTCGCCAGGAAAACCATGTGCACCACAAAATGTCGTTCACTTAATTTTTCATCATTACTCACATTAAAGATAGCTAGCTGTCCATGCCAGTGAGCTCCGTTTATATATCTGCATCTTCTTCCCAGACGAGCGTTTTAAAATTAGTGGACTAAAAACATGATATATAATTGTGGATGCAATGCTTTTAGAGCCTGGAGGGAAGAAACAAAGTTTGGGAATAGGTGGCATGCAGAAAATTCAACTACTTGCAGGAATCCTAGTCCTGCTAGATGTCATTTATATATGCAAACAATTATCTGAAATATGTTGATGCTGATGGGACACTTCTGCCTGAACATATCGTTTGTGTATTCATGTCTGGCAACGAATCCACGCAACTGATACTAATGGCCACAACTCAGATAAGCCTGTTGTATGTTTTTTAGTTCCATGATCCGTGTATATTCTCATATTGTGCATGAGGCCGTGACAGGATCTGTTTTGTAATCTGTTGTATTTTTCACGATATTGATTTTTCTTTGTGCACCATTGTCATACTGCCAAATGGCAGTGTCATACTCACAGAGATCGTGTTCCAGCCTTTACAAGAGGTATCCTCTTGGACATTCTATCATTTAGACAAAGCGACGTGCTACTGCAGAGTATTTCAATCCTAACAGAATATTCCTCACAAGATGGAGTCCATGTGCAAGAAAAACCGTCTACTAGCTAGGAGGGTAGGGGAACGACGAATGCAAACAGCTGTTGAGGCATTTGCAGTGGGTTGGATGCCAAAAACACGAAGCAACAATTAAATAAGTTGGTGCAGTACGACGCACCAGGTATTCAAATAAAAACATTTTGCCTCAGAAGATAAAGATTTTCATACGACTAAAATCATGCCAATGTTGCCTCAGAAGAAAAAGATTATTTGAACATTTTGCCTTATATAAAAGTTCCTCGTGCACGGATTATCGATTCATTATCAGATCATGAGATGAGTAACAGTGCTTCCGAGGAACCGGTGGTTTGCCTGTGCCAAATGTTTTGTCAGCCATTGACCTTACAACAGAATAATTAATCATATGAAATTATGAATGCATACTTCAGTAAGTGCTTCTTAGTTTGTATGGTGCACAACACAGAACAGGAAGCTAAGCACTCCAATCTACTCCACTCCCTGTGACTAGTGTATACCGATATATATAGCACTGTTTTTACGGACAGTCTCCAGATGTGTCGGCATGTCTTTAATCTTGTACAGAGGGATGTCCAAGCAAATACCGCTAATATTTGTTTGTTGCTCCCTCTATCTGCAACAATTTTAAAAATTTTGTAGCACACCCCCCCCTCCTCCTCTTCCCTAGCCTATATATAGCACTCCAGCGTATGGCACCCCCCCTGCATCACCACTAGCCATTGTTAATACTGTTTGCCAGTCTCACGACATAGAGGAGGATATGCTTCTAGACATCATTTGGCTGTACCCATCGCTGTTGTAAGCTGGCCTTTATTTAGTGATGGTTCATACAATGATTAAAACGGAGGTTAGGACTGGGTGACAACAGGAAAAATGCACTGAGAGCAAGAATCTGATTTAGGGGTTTTGATACTTGTTTTGAGACCTGACAGGATGAAACCTTATACCTTCAGTTCATGCAATTGCTGAACTCTAGCCTCCTCCATTGCACAGATGAAATCGGTTGTGAGAACCATAAGCAAAGGTGAGCACAGGCCAGTGCAAATCTATCAGCGACTCATGAGCACAAGTGAGTCATCCAGCGGAAGGAAAAGCGTTGGCAGTGTCCTTGGCCGGGATCTACTGGAGGAAAACGTACTGTAAGCACGAACAACCAGATATTCTGCATCAATTAGTCGTTTATATGCAATTTTATGACATATACAAAACAGACACCAACAGATTTGTGCTCAAACTGCATTTGACATCATCTTGATTTTTAGCAATTGATGACAGATTATGCGAGAAATGAAAGGTCAAAATGTACTGCCCATGATTTCTCCTTTTGTGAAATACATGTATAGTTTCTGGGACGGAATAAATGCATATGACGCCCGACGCCAGCACCTTCGACATCGACGCCTACGTCATGCCACTGGGCGAGGACGTCGACGTCATCCTTGGCATGCCTTGGCTGGCAAGCCTGGGACGCGTGACGTGGGACTTCGCAACCCACGAGCTGCAGTACTACCGGGAGGGTCGCCCGACCACGTTCACCTCAGCTCCACCCCCTCAGCGCAGGGGCGCCCCTGGCCCTGGCCTCCTCCGGTCAGGCATCTTCGCTGGCATCCGTACGCCTGCGACTCGGCTTGGGAAACGTTCGAGGCATGCGACTGCCTTGGACCTCTACGACACATCCGCCGGAGTCTTCGTCCAGCTACGCCAGGCTACATTGGAGGATCAGCACCTACGCCGCATCGCCCTCGACGTCACCACGGGCGACGCTGCTCCAGCTTGGACACTCGAAGACGGCCTCCTCCTCTTCGACGGCCGCTTCTACCTTCCGGCCTCCTCTCCACTACTGCCGGACTTACTGGAGGCCTTGCTTGTCGGCGGAGTTCAGCGGGGCTAACTTCTTCTCCTTGGGAGCCTACACGACGGAGCCAACTTCAGCTGCACCGACCGCCATACTCTTAAGGCATATGGCGCGGCGCCACCATGTCGCCCCAGCCGGGTCGTCTTCCTCGACGGCATGGATCGCCTGTTCCTCACCGTCGACAATGTCCACATCAGCTATGATCCAGAGAGGACGGCTCACCAGCTCTCGCCCTCCCTGTTTGACGTCGGCTCCTTCATGTACGGTACGATGTTGAACTTGGCTGCTACTCCTCCTACTCGCCGCGACATCACTATCTGGCGTCTACTTCCGCTCTTCGTCAACGCTCCACCCAATGAGCGTTTCTTGTTCCTGGAGAGCCCCCCACGCGACATGGTGCATCAGCACCTAGATGTGGGCGTTCCAAGGGAACTCCCTACCGGGCGGGCCTGTCGTCGGGCGGCCTTCACAGGCGAGGGACGTGCAGTCCACCGCTACATCCTCCACGGCTACATCGGCAACCTTCACTATCTCCTGGAGTTTGATCCCAAGCGAACCAGGGACAACATGATCCTCAGGAACCCAACATAGGGGGCGACTCATGCTACAGGTCGAGCTCATTGTTCGGGGGCAGCCGATCTCCACCAGTGTGTCACCGAATGGACTTTCATCCAGTCACAGGACGAGGACGGAGAAGGGGGGGAGATGTCACGACCCAGGAAATAGGGCCCAGGAGGACGGGCCCAATTGGCACAAGGGCGGCGGGCGCCGCCCCCGGGCTTGCACTAGTAACGAAATGATTTTGCGAGCACTTGCAAAATCTTTTCCGTGGCGGGCACTTTTTTGCCCGTCACGGAAAATACCCCGCCACGCGTTTTTTTTTTTACGTGATGGGCGTTTTTGGCTGTCACGAATTTTTTTTTTTTGCGTGGCGGGCACCTTAACACACACGCCACGCAAAATAAAATCTTTTGCGTGACGGGCGCGTTAAGGTGCCCGCCACGCAAAAATCTTCCCGTGGCGGGCAGCTTTAAGAGGCCCGCCACGAAATTTGAGAGGCCCAACAGCCCGCCCAAGGTCCGGTCGGCGATCACCAATATAAGCGGACTTAGGGTTTCACTCTCTCCACCGTGCATCTTCCCCCCTCCGCACCGCACATCCCTCCTCTCCACCACTCACTCACCATGCACATGCACCGGATCCTCTCAACCAAACGACGCCCTCTGCGTCGCATGCGGGGCGCCGCCTCTTCCTCTCTCCTCCTCTCGCCACCCATCTCCTCGGCCCGGGGGCTGGCCATGGGCGGCGGCGGCCGCCGGCAGCGGCGGCCCTCCTCCGGCCCGGATCCACGTCGAGCACCTCCATCCGGGCGGCACGAGGGCGACCTTCTTCCATCACACGAGATCCGGCGATCGAGGCAAGGTGGATCGACGACGGCGGGATCCAGCGACGGATCTGGCGGCGGGGTCCGGCAGCGATGGTGGCTCTCGGGCGGCGGGATCCAGCCCAGCATGGAGCGGCATGGAAGGCGCATCGGCATCAACCGGCGTGGAGGACCTCATCCGCCGGCGGCGGATCCGCAGCGGGCGCGATCCGCGTGGAAGGCGCTCCATCCGCCGGCGGCTGGTTCTCGCGCGGCAGATCTGGCAGCGGCGCGAGTGCAGGCCTAGATGGGCTTGGCGGGCCCGTGGATGGGCTCGGCGGGTCTGTCTCGGGTTTTCTTTTTTTTTTTTTTTTGAAAATATTTACCATGACGGGCGCATGTAATACGCCCGCCACGGGCGTTCCCTTAAACGCGACGGGCACTGGAGCCCGCCACGTTAAACATTATATTTACCGTGACCTTTTGTTAGAAGCACGGGCTCCAACGCCCGCCACGCAAAATCTGCATCGCCCGTCACAAAAAACTTTCGGTACTAGTGTTGCAGCGCGCCTCCGCCGCCGTCCCTCCCTTCCGCAGATTCTTCGGCAACTAATTAGGAGAAAAAGAAGGAAAAAAATATCTAGGATTATCTTTAGGTGTTTTGGTGTGCAAGGGGGCTATCTCATCTATAAGGGAGACCCTTATTAGGAAATAAATAAATAGGACATGCTTGTAAAAGGTATTTCAATCTATAAGGAAACCTTTAGAGATTGCTTGAGATACAAGTCCCAATAGTCGGGCTATATAAGTAAGGGGGTCTGTAATCTTTCAGGGTAACAAGCAAATAAAGAAATTTTATCCCAATCTCTGCTCTCCTCTCCCTCGCGCCGCCCGCCCCCCTGCCCTGGCGCCGCCGCCGCCCCCACGCGCCATCGCCCCGCCCCGCTTCGCCACCACCACCACCATCGCCCGCCACCCGCCTCTTCTTCCTCAATCTTCCCAATTCACATGTCGGTTCGGCCCAATCTAGCTGGAACGACAGATATGAAGGAGGGATCTTAGCCATTGACTGCGCCATAAGGTGATTGTGTTGCCATGGATAAAGGTATTACGGCTAATTTGAGCCATGGGATCATGTATGAGGTATCTTGATGAGTGATACACAATGGTGACCTCCAAACTCTGATTTGACACATCCAAAAGCAACATCGCGAGATTTAGGAACTTTTGGTAACTACGTTTTTCTGTACTATCAATTGTTGTCATCAAAACAATAGTTCACATTGTATTGAATTATCTGCATAGCATGCCCTCTACACATATTTGAATCTATGTCTTCACAATCACACAGGCTATAAGAAATATCTTCCGTTGTTAGGTTTAATACATACAAGTGATGTGAATGCACCATGGACCATTAAAAATTATCTGAAGAAACGCTGGCCAACTTCTACCTAGCCTTTATTGCTGGCACCCAAGTCTAACCTATATATATCAGTTCTCAACCAAATAAGTTTAGGTAGACAATGCATTTTTCATTTAGTTTGCTGGTGGTTTTAGGAATATACAGGGTCAGCCGAATCGATTCTCAAGATAGATGATTATGGGACACAGAGACAATTGGAGAAGGATGAAGTAATATCTTAACATGCAACTCACTTTGTAGCTTATTATCCAGAGAGTCTGGTGTCTGAATGACAACGGCACATTCGATTTGTGTTTTGCCGGCTTGTCTCGTCCAACGTGCAGGTAAGAAAGTGTTGCAAGACAAGCAAGTGGCCAGCATACGCAGGTGAGTGATGGAACTGGTAGTCTAGCGTTTGAGTGAATTAATATTAAGATGGATGCACAAGGTCCTCATTGTACACATGCAAAGCGAATAATTGTGGTAATCACAACTAATACTAAGATGCATGCACTCCTTCTGATAGCCTACTGTAACGACTATGGTAATCAGAACTAATACTAAGATCATTGTATTTAATCTTTCATACCTGATGCACATTTTGGTTGGAAAACAATAGACCTGTTTATTTTGGCTGTGTGATAAAATAGTTGAAATATAAATTTCACATCCATGTAATATTTTTAATGGTACGTCGTGGGTCCAATGTACTTTTTATGTAATCAATGTAACAATTTTTTTATGAACATAACTGGTCCATTTTCAAAAAAGAAATTAACGGCATTGTGTATATTAACTTGTTATTAGGACAAAATAATTCTGCTCACAATGATTTAAAATATAACTACGTATCATGGAAACACGAAACGATATCCTCATTTGTTATAATTGATTGTAAACATGTAAAAGGAAGGATGTAGCTACGTGCATCAACAAGGAAAGACATGCAGCTCCACTTATGCATGCCATGATCAGGGGCAATAAAGAATGTTTCTTTTAGGATAAATTATTAATTAACTACAAAAAAACTAAAAACTCAATGGCTCCAATTATTTGAGATATTCCACTTAAGCATGTCGTGAATTGGGATTATGGCAAGCATTGTCGTTTCCCCATAGCCTTGGTCCGCATTCAGTGTAAAAATTTCGATTCGACAGCTATGAACAAGGACAACACACAATAAATGGAATCACAATGCATGGATCGGAACCTGACCTATATAAATCATTGCGGATTGCATCTTCCATTCAGCTCATGGTTGTACAAAATAACTAGATGTATATCCATGCAAGTGCTTGGGAGAATCATTTTCATTTAGTCTCTCGTAGGTTCATTAATATATGACTAGCTACAAAGGTTATTGGATGTTAAGAAGGAGAGGCACCGGGAGAAGGCTAATATTCTACCTCAATACACACCTCACATCTGCCAAACAGAAGTCCAACCCAAGAAGATGATGTCGTTGACGCATTCTGTCTGCCATCCGCAGTCCATAGTTGACTGTGAACTGTGATCCGAAAGAACTGGTTTCAAGCAATGAGTGGCAATGTCCATTTAGTCCTGGTAGAGCCGCTGAACCAGCGCTGCTAACTACCGACAGTACGCACTTGAGGCAGGAAATTAACCCTCGTCCTGTTAATAATATACAGATAAGTGCTGAAGTAGTAAATAGATCCCTGATGAAGATTGTCAAAGCATCTTTGTCAAAAATCGAAGCCAAAGAAGAGATGACGCAGATTATGATGGGACAAGAGTATTGAACACCTCTGTGTTTCATAATAAGAAATTACCCTACCATTTTTGTTGGTAAAAAAAAAGGTGTATAATTTGGACATTGTCCCTGTAGATTCTGGTGATTGCAAAAGAAGGCCGGATCTCCCCTGTGCTCGCTGTCTTTGTCAAAAGAAAAAAAAAATGAGAACAGCTTGTCATGATAGGTCACATCTAGATGTATGCATTTTTTTTTTTTTTTGGGAAAGAATAGAGCAACTCCATCACTACACTCCGGTTCTGTTCAACCCTGGCAGTCTGTTTCAGCAGTTCACGAGGGAAGGGGGCGGCCTCACGAGAGAGTTTAGCATCGGCTGCCGGCTTCAACGCCTATGGGAGTGTAGAGCTCCGCGATTGGCTGTCTGGATGAGATCTGAACGGCTTCAATGCCTAAGGGAGGGTAGAGCCACGCGTCGCCCCAGGCCCATGTGTTCCGGCACTCAATGGGTTTTTCTCGGAACTAGAAATCACCTTACATTCATGATCGATCTTGGCATGAATTTGAAATTTTTGATAATTGGAATAGTAGTATATATGCAGTTGGGAAATTTCAATAATGAAAGAAACAACAGGCCCTAGGTTGGCCTACAAGGAGGACATTATGAAGAGGGAGACATGGAATGAGTGTGCTTGTGCTCTGTTTTCAAGGAGCTATATATTGAAAGTCCTACCAACTTCTGTTCGCTTCTGCTGTTGTGAGCATGTGCTTCCTAATAAACCGAACAATAATGCATGCATCGGTGCCCAGCCTATATATATATATATATATAGAGCTCCAAATGCATGAATGCACAATACATTCAAGTGATGGTTTGATGAGAGAAAGGGGCAAGTAGCTTGCATGTGATTGATAACAGCAAGGCTTTGAGAAGAAAAGGCATTGTGTGTGTGATTGCACCATTTCTACAAAGAAAATATGGCATTGGGAAGGAGAGGCATCAGGAACAGGCTAAAACAGTAGATCCATCAATTCGCAGTAGACACGGCATGTCTGATTGTGATCGTTTTGTTTTAGTGCCAGCTCTGCAGGGGAGGTAACCATGCGGCCACTCCAGGCAGCAGTAGCGAATATAACCCTAGTACGAGCTGGATGTGATAAACATGATGAAAAGTAAAAAGGACATGAAGTGGTACGCTACTGCTCTGTTTTCAATGAGCTATTGAAATTTTTACCAAATTCTGTGATGGTTTTCGTCCACATTATTAGCAATAATTTCGTTTCTGCTGGTGGGAGCATGTACTTCCTAATAAACCGAACAATAGTGCATGCGCACTCCGGCCTATGACACCTCTCCCAGCATCAACACTAGACATATTGTTGATATTGTCTGGTGGTCTCACGACAAAGATGAGGAGATGTTTTAGACTATCTTGCTGGATCCATGGTTTTTGCAAACTGGCTTGTTTATTCATTGATGGTTCATACAACCGATTAAAATAGAGGTCAGGACTGGGTGACAACAGGAAAAATGAACTGAAAGCTAGAATCTGATTTAGGGGTTTTCTACTTCTTTTTGAGTTCTGACTACAGATGTAATCTTGTAGCTTCAGTTTGTGCAATTGCCGAACTCTAGGCTCCACCACTGCATGCACGCTTGAATGCAGTGTTAAGAAACATGAGCATAGGCAATTGTCAAATGCAGCTCAGCAGCGACTCACGAACACAGGCCGTTGCCCAATACAGCTCAGCAGCGAGGCTGTCTCTCATTCGAGGCGTCCAGGGGTGCAAAAGCAATGGGCGTCTACTTGGCCGGCATCTTTCTATTCATAAATTCTGAAACTGCATCACGTGAAAGACAAAGGCAAGCACAAGCATTTCGCACTACTATGATTCATATAAAGAGGATTACAGGATGCAAGGAGATACAGAAAAATGTAAAAACACTACTACAGAATTGTCCATCACTGCCGGGCTCCAACCCCCCTTCACTGCCGAAAACTGAACCGGCAGAACCATAGCGGTAGTGATGTGGGGTTTGAAACACTACCGGGTCAAAACACCGGCGGTGATGCGAGGAGAGACTGCCGGTTTGATATCGAACCGGCAGCGCCCTGTCACCGAACACTGTCGGTTGTTCCACGACCCGGCAGCATTTTTGATCCAAGCAATGCAGGTTCGGAAGTCACCCGGCAGAGTTGATATTGGGAGCACTGTCGGGCTTTAGCGAACCGACAGAACTGTGGGGATAACACTATCGGGTTAGACTGAGCCGACAGTGTATCGAAGACCTAACAATGGCGGCTTACTTTGAACCCGTCAGTGAACTATACGTGAACACTGTCGGCTGATCTCAACCCGACAGCGTTATTAGAGTGGAGACTATCGGTTTGTTAATGCAGCCGACAGTGATGTTTCTGTCGTCTATGACGGTTGTTAGTAATTCAAACCGATAGTGTTTGGTATAGTTACACTACCGGTTTGTTGCTCATTCACTGCCGGGCCCATGCCACCCGGCGTTTTTGTTTTAAATTTTTGAATTTATTCGTGGAATTCAGCTCTTTTTAAATCCGAAAAATCATCATACATTAATATCGTCAAAACATTACAGGATTTAATGGTTACATACAACAAAATCCACCTAATGTTCTAGAAACTAAGTCTACATAAACTTCTAAAATAAAAACACCAATATGACCATATATAGAGTCATAGACATAAATAAAATTATGACATCTTTCCAAAACCAATTAAGTAGCAATTCTCGCAATCTTCATAAGTATGTGCGGTGGCTTCTCTTCAATCTCCAGGGCCGGCTAGTTTGCACCGTTGTAGGCGACGACAGCTTCACCTTCGGTGTTGTATTTTCTGTAACAATTATTAGCGTAACCTTGGACTTGAGCATAGCAATCTTCCCAGGTTAGATAGATCCCCGGCACGCGACCAACAAACACTACATACCACGCCATGCTTGCCTATACGTGTCACCAAAATAGGATGATATTGCTATGTTATTCATAAAAGTTATACAAGAAGTTACAGACATATATTTAAAATATCCAAACTGGATTTCGAACAACACTAACTCATGAATTTCAATCACAATTCGAGCACAGGTTGCAGTGAACGAGACGGGCATTTCAACGAACACCTCAAGGGCAGTGACCGACGCACTCACCAAGCTTTCGTGCGCCTCGTGCGCTCCTATCTTGTCTTGGAGGATTTGAGGAGGACAAGGTCGCGGATGGTACGGCGTCGGGCGGTGAAGAGGAAGACGGCGTGAGGCTGCGGACGGCAGAGAGGTGTGGCGGCGGTCCTCCGTCGGCGTGGAGGAAGACCAAGCGGGCGACGCGAGGCTAGGACAGCGGCGAATTAGTTGTCATTCTCATAGGTAAAAACTCGTACACCTAAAGGGATAATTAGTTCTCACCGTGGAAGGGGCCGAAGGGCAGAGGATACCGCGCGGCGGCGTTGGGGACGTCGGAGTGGAGGAGCGTGGCGTGGGAGAACGCCGTCAAGCCTCGATTCCGCTGGAGCGGAACGACCGGGGATGCGCGAACGGATGGCCGGGGCGGCGTAGGGGACGAAGAACGGCGACGTTGGAGTTGGTGGTGCGCTCCGTCGGCGAATCTGGTGCTCTTTCGGCGCTGGTGGGGAACGAGAATGGCGCGGTGTTCAAATGGCTTGCCAAAATTTCACTCCGAGCCACTCACTTATATATATAGGCAAAGGCTGGTTTGGGCGCGGTGGGGGAACGAAATGGTGGGAGGTTCGAGAAGATTTGGAAAATTTCACCCCAATCCTATTATTTGCCGGTTATTACACGCAACCGGCGGTGAAATAGAAATGATGCCACTTCATGGATGATCATGTCCCTTTGTGAAGGATGTGTAATCCTCCATGGTGGAAATGGCTTGAATTTTTTTTCCCAGCCACGTACACCCAAAAAATGACCCCACACAAGTTCTTAGGTTTTTATGATAAATATCTTAATTACTATGATTTTTTTTCGAGATAAACCGGCGACAAGAAGGCTAATTAAACCATGGAAACACAAGAATTTTTCTTGGACCTCCACGGTGATTTGCCTCCTAGGGCACATGACACCCCGTGGAAAAGTCTAGCAGCATTCGGCTCTTTTCGTGGGTACCTTTCGGTTCAAACTATAATTACAAGGTGGCGTCGCTTGAGAAATTCAAATAAACCGGGAAAAGTACCAAACCAACTCCGAAAAATCTCAAACTTCGTGGGTGCTTCCCAATTTGCATGTGAAAGGCTCGAGAAAAAGTTTGAGACCACTACAACACCCGGCAAACATATGAACCACATGGAGCAAGTGAACTACACCGTATAGTCCCGGTTCGATGGATGATCATGTCCCTTTGTGAAGGATGTGTAATCCTCCATGGTGGAAATGGCTTGAATTTTTTTCCCAGCCATGTACACCCAAAAATGACCCCACACAAGTTCTTAGGTTTTATGATAAATATCTTAATTACTATGATTTTCTTCGAGATAAATCGGCGACAAGAAGGCTAATTAAACCATGGAAACACAAGAATTTTTCTTGGACCTCCACGGTGATTTGCCTCCTAGGGCACACGAGACCATGTGGAAAAGTCGGCAAAGCATTCCGGCTCTTTTTCGTGGGTACGCTCAGTTCAAACTATAATTACAAGGTGGTCGCGCAGAAATTCAAATAAACCGGGAAAAGTACCAAACCAACTCTCGAAAAATCTCAAACTTTGTGGGTGCTTCCCAATTTGCATGTGAAAGGCTCAAAAAGTTTGAGACCACATGGGCCACAAGAACATTACAAATTAATTAGGATGTAACCATACAACCTTACAAATAATTAACATAGTAAACACACTAATTATCATCACCGTCGTCGGGATCATTATTGGGTCCGGCTTGTGATCCATGCACACGAATGTAGGATTGTAGAAATATCGGATAATTGATGTCACGGATTAAGTATCCGCTTGAGTCGATGAAGGTCAATGCCCTTATGATTGCACTCTCTTGTCCCTCGCAAGGACGTAAAAATGCTCGACCATAGATATAACCTCTTGAAGCGACTAGTGCCTAAGTTAGTAAACCTAATGCGTATTGTCGCCCTTCCGTAGCTTGCTGGCCAAGGTGTGCAACAGAAGTCCCAATCGTTACCCGAGACGGCCTGCGTAGCTTGGTCGAGAACGGCCGCCAAGCCACATGCGGCATAAGTAAGATCGTGGAGCGAGAATTTGCAAGTGGGAGAATCAAAATGAATGAGGATGATGTGAATCTATATGTAATTAATATGCATTGCCAAAATGATGAATTTAATTTATTACCACATCATCATGGTTGTAAGTCCCAACATATTCGCTATATTGCCATGGGGGATATTATCGCCAGACAAGGCAAATATCTTGAAGTGCGAAATCGGGCACAATGTAGCAAACACGCCGAAGAGAATCTAAGCACAAGGAAACGGCATGGTACTCGGCGTTTTGCACCTGGTCGTTCTCTCGTTTCCCCTCTCGTGGATTAGGTGGCTGTTGTGTCCCTGGAATCCTCGAAGGGATGTAAAAACTTATTTCACACGTATATAGTTGATGACCCGGTGACGATGCTCTAGATGTCGTGGTCTCCACAAAACCAGAGATAGAGAACCCGGCTAAGTGTTGTTTCTAGCCATTGTATTGGGGATAAAGTCCGTGAAACATATAAATGCAACAAAATGACGTTAAGTTAAACTAATGTCCATGTATTTGTTATAGTAAAATAAGAAATAAAAATGTTAGAAAAAAATTACATACGATGATTTGGATAAGGGAATGGCCTTGTGTCCACACCAGGGCGAATGGCTCATCGCCCGTGGAAACCTGGTTCTTGTGGTGGCGGCAAAGGCGGAGGACCGCCACCAGCCGAAAGTGATAAAAGGGAAAAAAAGGACAAAGCTCATAAATATATATAGTATATATATATATATATGTATTGTTTATATGCATATTATATAGGAATTCTAGACAAGAAAAAATATCCTTACCAATGTAATATCCTCGGAGCCATGAACAAATCTCCTAGAAAGAGAGAGAGAGAGTGAAAGAGCTGAGTGGATTTTTCGTGCAGAGTGACCGGAGCTCGTGGGTGCGTGCTTGGGTATGTGTGTGGATGCGGCCGGACGCCTTGATTTATAGCGATTGATCGGTGCGGGTACATCACTCACCGCGGGTATTAAGATATACCCGGTAGTGATAACAACATGACTACCGGTTATTTGAATGGCGCCGGCAAAGTGAATACCATATCACTACCGGTTGCGTGTATGTATCCCGGCGATGAATTCACAAATGTTGTCACTTCACTCAGTTTGCATGCATGCATTGTTGCAGTGCTGCTGCATACTATGTACGAGTAGATGCTTCACGCAAGCTGGGGTTTTGGTTATCTGTTCTGAAGGGGATATGGATGTGAATACAATTCAATATCTGTTCTTTGTTTTTGTTACATATATAACTTTATTTCATTCACATTAGATTTGGATATATTTGTTGAATTTTCCTCACAATATGCAGCATATTTCATTGACGCAACCGTCTTTATTGCAACCGTCTTTATTACGTTCGATGAAGGGTAAAAAATGGAAACTCAAAGGTATCGAAGAGACAATCAAGATTCATATCAAACAGAAATACAAAGATAAGAAATTTCATTGCATATATTTCCATAACAAAGACCTTACATTACATATATTTCTATAGCAAAGACCTTACATAGAACTAAATATATGGTAACAAAGACCAATTCACAGATAGGTCAATGCTACAATCAAAGTGTACAAACACATTAAAATTTAACCACCTCAGTAAGTCTCTTATAGCATCTCCTCGGATCGAAGAAGTGGAGGCTGCTACGTGCACTCATTGAGGAGGTTGGAGGATGAGATTCACCGGGAGCTTCATCGTCGCCCAAACTTGACCATTGGACCGAGGATGAAATCACAAAGTAACTTCAGGTCCAATGGTCATTGTTTTTCCATGGATGCACCATATGATTCGAGATACTATATTGCCATGTGCCTGGGATATTGGCTGAACACTAGCACCCCAAAGCACAAGGACTCCAGACTCTTAATATGAGTCCAGAGTTCGACCTTGAATCATGGCACCCACAGAAGCTGCATGCCCCGGTGTCTCTCCTTCATCAGTAAGACTCTTATAGCACCTTTTCTGTAAACCATTTTCTTGGACTAGGCATTATCTGTATGTGGAGGGCTTTCTCCCAAAGAAAATCCATATATATGTGGAACTGGAAAGTACTGCTAGCAAAGAAGATCGAGGACGAAGAACAAGGAAAATAAGGAGAAAAAGATTTCCTAGATCCAAAACCCATGACACTAAATTCAAATCTAAGCCCTCTGTATTTTGAGGAGAGGGTTAGGAACCACTTGGACGAACCAAGAATGCAAGAACAGAGATGAGATGGCGGGTGCAAAACACAAAGATCCCCTTGCCGTTTAAATAGGCGAGATGGCGTGGTTGAGTCGACCGTTGTTGAAGGAGGGCGCAGCAGCGGTGTGCCAAAGATTGGTGCAAAGGGTCAGCCCGGTCGAGTTGAGAACTGCGGCGGCCGTTGAATTTTTGAAATCATCGCCGGGTCCAAGTTTCCACCCGGCAGTGATGTCGAATACCACCGGGCGAACGATCCGCACCGGCAAGTGATCTAAACATCACCGCCGGGTGGGAAACTACGCCCAAATTGATCTACACATCACTACCGGGTGTGAAACTACACCGGCAGTGTTTTAAACCGACATTGATTTAACCCGTCGATCTTCCGCCGCTGGTGCCACGTGCTTTTCTCATCGATTCCAGAGACACTATCGGTTTCCTAACGGGCAAGTGAATGCCACCGCAACGCGGTTCTCCAAGCAAGCGGCATGCATGCGGCATGAGCCACCGTGAACACGCTAAGTGAAGCGTGACGGCTACTGATATTGTGGTAAAAAAAAAAAACGGTGATGGCTATCCGTTGGGCGGTACAAAGTTTGATTCTTTAAATAGCCCGGCAGTGTTGCGGACGTGCTACTGACTTGTAGTTGAGTGTGTCTCGTTCTCCGCCTAGCGAAGTCTCTCGTCTCCCTCCCTCCCTCCCGCTCCCTCACCCGTCGGCATCGAAGGCAACGTGTGGTTGATCTTGTAGCAATGGTAAACAATGTGAAGCATGCATTCCTTGTTTCAAAATAACAATGCTAAACTCGATCATCGTTCTTGAAAAAATGGTCAAAAGCGGCTTGTTGGGGATCGAACGGGAATTTCGGGATTGGGTGTTGGGAAACGCCGTGCCGGCCCGAGGAAGCGGCCATTGGAAACGCCACAAGAACGAGCGAGCGGTCGGCCTTTCGTGGGGGAGACGTGCGGGCGATCGCGGCGGCCATTGGATGGGCGATCGTCGCCGTTATTTTTTTTCATGGCGCCATGTCTTGGGAATGACTATGGACTGCATGCATTCCATGGCTTGCTACTATATAAGAACGCTCGATTTGGTACCATCTCCATCGCTAATAGCATCTCTCTTTCCATAAACCCCGTGCAGAGCTTCTTCTTCATCGTCGGCGAGATGACCGGCGTCTACACCAACGAGGAGCTTGTCTTCACCGTGGGGCGCCTCCACGACGCCCTCCGGAAGCTCACCGGCGGCCGAAGAAGTCGGCCCGCCAACGGTGGGCTGGCGTTGGTGGAGAAGACGAACTTTACGCCTACAAGGTCGAGGCCATCGCCGACATCCTCGCTAGGGGATACCGGCGAGGCGCCGCTCGGCGAGCTCCAGCGGCGGCCCGGGCGGAACGCAGCGGCGGCGGCGTAGGCGAGGCCGGCGGCGGCGAGCCCTAGGCGGGGGGCGGCGGAGGCGATGGCGGGCGCGCTGGCAGCGGCGCCAAGACGCGGCGGGAGGCGATGGTGGGCCGCTTTCTTTTTATTTTTTTTTTTTGTAAAATATATTATCTAGTAGTAATATATAATTATCTAGTAATATATAATGACTCCAAAGTCATTTTTAATTCATCGCCGGTCTGTTTCTATCGTTTGTTTTTACTGTTCCTTCTTCGAGCTATCGGTTCCTTTTGCTTCCCCTCCCAAATCGCTATCGGTTCTAATTCAACCCGGTTGTGTCAATCTTGAAATCGCTTTCGGTTCTAATTCAAACCCGCGAGTGATCTGTGTCCATCAAGGCCACTGCCGGGCAACGATTCAACCCGGTGGTGATCTGAGCCTTCACTACCGGAATTTGTCGAATCCATGGAGTTTCTGAGTTTCCCTCGCCTGAACGGTTCATCACTGTCGGGCAAGCTTTAACACTGCCGGTGGATTAAATTCCGCCAGTGATGCCGGCGGTAGTGATGAACGAATCTGTAGTAGTGAAATAGCATTAATAAAAAGGACCTTCTCACTACCATGCGCAAATATGTGGTGCAAACATACAAAGCATTTGTGAAGTTGCAGTTCAGTCAGTCCTACTACCAAGTTTAATGTGTGGGCGAGCACGTGCCTACTTTGGAGTAGGGACTATATTTTTTTTGTATTCTATACATAAGTCAGCAAGAAAGTACGGGCAAGGGAGCAGTAAAGGCATGTGCCTGAAGTTGAGAGGCAACTTTTTTACAACGTGATGGATTGAAATCTGCTTCGAATAGCCATGTGAGGCACCTTTTTCTCTGAGACCAGTATTAAAACAATGTCCCCTGTTTCCATTCGTAACCATGCGAAGCTTATAACATAGTATAATATAATACCTAGATAAAGCCATCGGGTGTAGGGTTGATACACAACGGCTGAGACTTCTATATATATACTCAATCTGTTCATACTCTGTTTTCAAGAAGCCATTGAAAGTCTTACCAACTTCTACTATGGTGCCCAGCCTATATTTAGATATCAGTTCCAAATGCAAGAGTGCATAACCCATTCAAGTGATGGTTCGATGCATGTGATTGATAGAGCAAGGTATTGAAAATGAAAGACATTATGTGTGTGTGTTTGTGTGTGACCGCACCATTTCTACAAAGAATATATGGCATTGAGAAGGAGAGGCACCAGGAAAAGGCTATAAACGTAGATCCATCCATTCACAGTGCGCACAGCATGTGTGATTGTGTTGGTTTTGTTTTAATGCCAGCTCTGGGGAGAATGAAGCCGGCCAGCCACTCCAGGCACCAGTAGCCAATGGGCATCCAGCTCTAAGTGTGATTAACTGTTGGGATGACTGCAGGAGTAAATGGCGGCAACCGGTGCCAGTGCGCACAAGCAATGCGTGGATTTTTACTTTTTAATCCCTTTTCACCACAGGTTCCCTTACCGTTGGTAATGAAAATCATCATCACTACAGACTTTCATTGCCTTTGAGATACATGGTGTAGGGTGGTTTAGCCCAGCGGTGATGAAATTAATGTGGACTGCCCGGTTTGTTCTGTGAATTTTGGAGAGAGGACAAAAAAGTTCTCTATTTAATTTCTAACATGCAACCTGCAATAACCAGGACAAGGAACTTGTCAAACAAACCCAAATAATGTTTCAGAACATATTGAAGTGGGCCATCAACAAAATCTGAATAAGTGCTGATCTGCATCTGACATAATTTGTCCTGTTTATCATAATAATTTGGCTTGAACTGCAGTACTAGTGAACGCCATGAAGGACCGAAAAAATTTGGACAATAATGCTGCTATGCAACCATGATCCATGACTAGCTTATATATATATATCAGTTCCCATTGGATGGATCCATATGAGAACACATGCAAATATGCAACATTCAGTTATGTGAATACAGTATATGTTGTTGACATTGAGAATGAGAGGCAATGGGTGAGGTTCAAGCACAACATCACTGTTTGTCTGTTGACAATTCCTTATGATAGCAAAATCCAAACACCCATTACCACCAAAGTTTGATCAGTGCAAGAACATTCACTTCCAGTTATGTGACATTCAGAGGTGATTTTCCCGTGGCGGTGATGAACTTTAACGTCCTAGTTTGACCATGCCTGCAAGCCACTGCTGCGGTAACGATTACCGTTTTCTTTCAGTCTCGAAGCCTCAAACACACAAGGCAGCCGCTTGCAAGCACCCATCTATAATTAGGTCTTAAGACTACTCGGCTACAGTTCTCATTTTATTCTGTATGCATTTGTACAGTATATTGTTGCGATATGGATTTTTTGTTGTCGATCTGTGCGAGTATTTGTTGTTACATGTGCAGTGACAATAATTTTTTGAGAAGTCACTTTGTGAGAAATATTTTGTTACATTCACTGTATTATGACAGGATAATGCTATAATGTAGTTTTATGGGCTATGAAGAAGTTTATACCAAAAAAAGAAGATAGTTATAAAGAAACACATATGTTTTTTTTTTTTTTTTTTTTTTTTTGAACAAGCTCCTGCCAAGGTTTTAACTAAAACCATGGCTAATGTTGCTTGAAGTAATTTAGTTTCCGATTCCTTACCCTGGTAAACCAAATTTACCGAATAGAACCGATTTTGGCCCAACAACAGCCCACGAGACCACAACCCATAACCGCCCCACACGAACTCCAGCTCCCCCACTCGCCTAGCCTAGTTAGCCACACCTCCGGTCCTCACCATCTCGCAAGTCGTGAAGTCGACCAGCGCAGCGCAGCCACCGCCCTCTCGGCGTTGCCAACCTGCCGTGTGCCGCCGCCCGCGCTCCGCCTCCGGACTCCGCATGCAGCACGCAGATGCCCCTCGGCCGCCATCCCACCCCCATGTCGCGGCTGCTGCTGCCCTGCTCGTGGCTGCGCCGCCGCTCCCGTCCCTCAAGCACAACCCCGCCGCCAGCACCAACACGGCTGCACCAGGAGACGAGGAAACACCATGAGTAATCTCCTTTGTTCTGTTTGTTCGGTTCTTTTTTTAGTAAATAGCAAAACCAAACTAAAAGAACCGATACTGAAATTGCTCAAGCATCGAGATTTTTAGGAACCGATTGGTACCATGTTCTCCAGGAACCAAACTAGCATGAATACTCAGGAACCGAACCGATTGGTTTAGTACTACCGAACGCCCGGGGTGGTGAGTATGTCATGTGCCAAAATAGGTGGGCCTCAGGGGGGGCAACGCCACCGCCCAAGAGGGCTCGGCCGACGCATAGGGAGGCCTCGCGGCCACCGCCGCCGCCGCCGTCATCATCGCCTTCATCAGTAAGTAATAGATATTTAGGGAATAAAGATAGGAATAAAATAGAAAATAAAATTAGGGATTTCTTTAGATGCAAGTCTCCCCCGGACTATAGATGCAAGTCTCTCTCTCTCCCTAACCCTAGCGACGCGGCGCCGCCGCCGCCCCCAACGCATCGCGTGCCCCGGGCACCTTACTGCCCGCGTGCGCCCGACGTCCCCATCGCCGCCGATGCAGCTGTTCGTCATCACCGTCGTCTTCTACTTCGCCGTTCGACGTCGCCTTCACGTCATCACGCCATTGACCGCCGTCACCACCGCCATCTTGCTGCCGATCGCCACCCGCTAGCCTGCTGCTGCCGCCCCAACACTTCCGGCAGCCACTTGTCACACGCCCGAATCGATCCGGTTTGTGATAGCTGGTATCCGAGTCCGGGGCGATTCCCACCAACGGAGGCTTCCGACGACCACCACCGTCTTCAAGATCAGATGGCCAGTGCATGGACAATCGCGTTCATGGAGAAGCTCCACACCATCTTCGACGACTTCGAGCAGGTTGTGACAGCACGCCGGGAGAAACAACAGGTTGTACAGCAAGTTGCCATGGACAACGACAACGCCGCCTTCGCCATCAACGACGTACCGATGGTCACGCCAATAGCATCCCGCAGCACGCCGCCATGCTATCCGATGTACGCGCCTCCGACGTCACCTCAGCCACCACCGACGACGTCCCTGCCATGGGCGCCGCCGACGGTGACGACGTTCCCCCAGGTGCCGTCTACGTCACATCCTCCACGATCGTCGACACTTCAAGCAACGGTCATGCCTACCCCGAGGATGCCCCAGCTATCGCGGTCCAGATCAGAGTTCCGCCACGGGAACGTTCCTGTTTCCGGTAGTGTTTCCTTGACTATGCAAAGGATTTAAGTAATATGTGTTGCCCAAATAAACCCAATGTATCCCTAGCTTGCTTGAGATATTAATACTTGGTGCCGCCTGTCCATCACATATTATTGATATCCGTCAGCAATAGCTTCTCCACTTTCATGTCAGTTTGTCAGCACAGCTGACACTATGAATAATTTATTTTTCCCTAAAGGGCAAAATGTTGCGCAGTTGCCTTGAAACCACATAGACTGTTCTCTTAACCCTGATAAATGTAGTGAGAGGTAGTTGTCCCTGCCAGCTCGCTCCCTCTATACATATGTGCTAATACTTCACCTTTTTCTGTGTAGAAGTATGTTAATTAGGAACTCAACTACGTACAATATACACTGTAGAATGCTATTAGACAAGTGAAGCACAATTTAGAAATAGGAGGCATGCAGGAAAGTCTTACTACCCCTTTTTCTTGTTTAGCCAGGGAGTTTGGATAACAACGTCACATTGGCTACCATCGCTGGCTAGTCTCATCTGACGTGGATGTGGAAAGGAGTGGCAAGACTAGATGCGGCATCAAGTGGGGTAACCAAGAGCCATGAGAGTGAATGATGGAGCTGCCTGTCTAGCATCTGAGTAAAATAAGTTTTTTTTAGATAATGGATAATAAAATCCGGCCTCTACATCCAGGGATGTACACAGCCAGTTATTACAGAGTTTCGAAATAGACAAATCAAAAGCATGCCTAGTGTCTGTAACATAGACATAGGAACTAAAGCAAATGGAAAAGATGCTTCCACCCTCTATTAGAAATTTCTAGAGGAACCATCTCCAATTGCTTGCTCAACACAACGAGGGCATCCTTTGCTTGCTCACAAGTCGTGAATCGCCCGAAGCATAGCCAATAACCTCCTCTGAAGATAACCAGCATAATTGAGTTAGTTTTCAATTTTTTAAAAATCGTGTCATTACGACATCTCCAGATGACCCAGAATAAGGCAGCCACACCCACCCAAATCACAGGCTTAGTTTGTTTATGTTGATTATTGAGCCAAGTACCAAACATATGGTCAGTGGAGACGGGTTGGGTGAGGTTAGTAGCATAGAAAATAATCCTCCAAATCATCTTTGCAAAAGGGGGTCAAAAAAAAGAGGTGTTGAATAGTTTCATTCATGTTACAACACTCGCATTTTTGACTCCCTTTCCAAATTTTCCTGGCAAGGTTGTCTTTCGTCAAAACGACACCTCTTTGAATAAACCAAAGGAAAATTTCTATTTTTAGAGGTATTTTCTATTTCTAGATCCTCTTGTGATGGAAGGGTGGATTTGTATCTATAGCATCAAGATACATAGACCTGACATAGAATACTCCAGATTTGGATAAAAGCCATTTAAAATAATCTTTACCATCCACAAGAGCCACATCGGAGATCTGGGCCACTAGGTTGA
This sequence comes from Hyparrhenia diplandra, assembly GCA_015847255.1. Lineage (NCBI taxonomy): Eukaryota > Viridiplantae > Streptophyta > Magnoliopsida > Poales > Poaceae > Hyparrhenia > Hyparrhenia diplandra. The sequence continues at coordinate 1,066,453 of JADLZK010013348.1, forward strand.
GCCATTCCAATAGATTATTGTCCACTAAAGATCTCCTAAATGAAATATTAAGAGGATTAGAGGACATAACTTTCGAAACCGTTGCATGTCGATCCCTAGCTATATTATATAAGCTCGGGTATTTAAGTTTGAAGGGCTTATCACCTACCCAAGTATCTTCCCAAAATCTTGTACTAGTTCTACCTTTGATTAGGAAACAACCTTTGGCAAGCACCTCATCTTTGATATGCATGATGCCTCTCCAAAAATGAGAGTCATTGGGTTTGGCCGACACTTGGGTAAGCGTCTTGGAACTCAAGTATTTATTCGTTAGCAAAGACTGCCAAGAGCTATCGGTGTTTATAAGATTGACAATCCATTTGGCCAATAAACATCTGTTTTGTAATTGCAGATCTGGAATTCCAAGACCACCCTTCAAACTCAGTGAGTGCTTCCTTTCAGCCATGCTGTTGCCCTGATAGATTAGGCCATGTCGAATGACCAAAAAACACACAGATGGATCGTCCTGCATGTACACGTAAAAGTGAATCACACCACTAAAGATGCATGCTACCAAAGCTGGTGCCTTGGCTACAGATTGCTAACCATACAACCAAAGTACCTTTTCCAAATGTGCCTGCCTCTCCTGCCAGATCAAAGAAATCAGCATTGTGCATCAACATCATAGAATGTGTACTCTGGTGGTTGCTCTCCTTTAGGTGTTGTTAGCATGCCACTGAAAGAGCCATTTGTTTGGATTGGTATTTGAATGTGATAGAGCCAGATGGAGAGCGGTAGCAGAATTGCATGTAGGCGTACATATATTTTCTATAGTTGTGGCTCTGTCCAGCCAAACACGGACTAAGGAAATGTGTGGCAGAAATATGTGGGAACTGATTACCGGCATCGGTTCATGATTCACCTTAATTATGCATCGGATTAACCAAGACTGTTAGATTTTCTTAGAGTAAAGTCCAATTCCGGTCCTCAAACATTCTAAGCTGTGTCATCCGGGTCCATGGACTTTTAAAGTGTGTCATTTATGTGCCTAAATGTTGTTTGGTCTCAAATCAGCCCCTAATGGGTCCAGCTGGCTGACTAGCGACCTATACGACTGAATTGGCAGAAGATCCGCAGTCTGCCGATATGCAAAATAGCCCCAGCCGTATCTCTTCGTTCCAGTTCATCCCGCGAGAAGCCGTGACTATTCTTCACATGAGTTCGCCCACGACTGCGAAGGGGGGGTGGACAGCTCTCAGGCGGCACAGGTGGGTAAGCTGGGCAGGGGACGCGCTTCACCATGGCGGCGGTATTGCGGCACAAAGGGCAACCTGCACCGGCTTACTTCTGTTAATTACACAGGCTGTTACTTCTTTTTTCTGATAGAGATGATTCACTTCCTGTAAGTTTTGACATCCACTAGGTATGTAGCAAGTTTAGGACAATGGTTAATCCATTCTCTCTCAAAAAAAAACATGGCAAATTTTGTCAGGGGACAATAGAAAAACTGTTATTGGCCAGTGGACACCACAAATGGCGTTATATGCTGGGTGTTATCATAATTTGTTGTTCTTTCCCGAGATACACCGCACCGATTATTCTATTATTTTTCTTAGACTTTAAGAGAGAGGAAGCTAGGGAGATTTTTTGCATATCTTGAATGCAGCTGGAGAGTGGATTCTAGGAGACAATACTCTAATTAAGGCTTGACCAAATATCTAAAGCCAAAGCCTAGAGCCATTGAGATGAAGACCCAAAGCCTTGAGCCAACACTGGTGGCTAGGTGAAGCACCTAAGGGTGCTGTTTGGTTGAGAGTTTTAAGCATGTCGTCATTTCATATACTGAACATACAGCCTTCCTTTTTGTTTGGTTGCCCCAATCTGTAATTCATCACCCAGTGAAAGTTTTTTTTTTTTTTTTTGAAGAAAATAGGAGGGGAGCCGCCTACTGTGCTTTTATTAACAACGAGTTAAACTTTACATGATCACCCAGTGAAAGTTACCAACCCATACAGTCTCGATCCCACTCCTAACCATCTCTCTGACCAAGTCGACGCAATGTCTCTTGTTCCTAGCAATCAACTTTGGCCACTCAACAAGTCCCTGGTCTGATGGGTTACTCAAGTCATTTGAAACGAAGAGTTCTCCAGGATATTCGTTCTTCACGACACTATCGGTGTCCTCATAATCACATCATCTAGCCTTTGCAGTTGTCTCTAGCAAACAACTGAAACCATGACGAACATTTCATAACTTCATGTGTCACCTCTTTCCGTGATACCTCCTAGTCCCATAATGACCACACATTTACAGCCAAGCATAACCCTATCAGACTTCTATAAAAATAGTATTTGTTTTTGTCCACATCTCAGTGTGCTCGATATGTTTTCTAGAGAACAGTAGCAAGCAGGGCTCCTATTTATTATAAGCATTGGGCCGGGGTATAGTAAAGAAAAGAAAGGACTTATATTAGCCAAACTAAGTACTTACTACACGTGCAGGTGATGCAGACAGAGGACGACATCTTTGCTTACAAATAAATAAGATATTTTTTATTTTAGGTGTTTATATATCCAATGTATAAAACTAGTTCATTGATGTTAGGCCTTCGTCCCAGTAGGCTACTATATGTTATCAATATATACAAGGACATGAATAGAACCAAAACTTTCAAGTATAGGGAAGCAGTCACTTTGTACATGTTCACAATTGAGAGGATCGATTATGGTCTTTTTGGTTTGCTCCTGGCCTGAGAGCTGCCTGGTGATAAGGTTTTTGAATTTTGACAATATGGCAAACATAAGATTAAGGGGATACTAAACCGTTTCAAAAGGTCAACAACAATGTTTTATGCTGGTTATGTTCTACGATCTTGATGTAATAAAGTGTCTTTTTGACCCATTTAGCTCCGTTCAGTTTAAGAAGCTATTATATTATTTGCACAATGTCTATCTTTATAGATCACCACCTGAAGCAGGTTTGTGATGGACGTCAACATATTGTGATATATACAAGGACATCTTGATATAATGCCGATACAAAGAAAAACTGCTAACAGTAAAGATTTATCTGGTGCATTGACCGTTAAAGTTATGTGGATGTATGTATGATCATATTGTGATATTCTTTGTATGCCAACTGAGTAATCATGGATTATGTGATCTTAATCAATCTATTGACTGGTATTGATCACAGAATGTTCTTTATTAGTAGTAACAATATAATGTTTTGTATACAAGAATGGAATTAGTTACATTTCTCAGCATTTTTGCACTTTGTAGACGTACATCCCCATGCTCAGTCCTGCATACCTTGCTATGGTTGGAGCATGGAGTTCGAAAAAAAAACTAGCCTTAGACACCAGTGACGGCTGCTCAAGATCAGTGTTTCCTACACAGTGTAGAGTGCTTTGAGTTTCCCTCTCTTGGCATTCAGGCCCTCCACCTTCTTAGGACAACACTGATGAGTTCCATCCATGTTAACTCCCCTGTCTCCTTAGCCTTGCCCTGAACCTTGGTGTCACACCCCAAATTTTCATTTTACGTTGTTGCATGATATTATGTTTGTTGTTGCATGACTTGGTGGTATGAGTGAGTAAAGTTTTTTTCAAACGCGTTTCATAGTAAGTCATTTATCTTTCTCGCGTGTCTCTGTCTTTTTCTTATACAATCAAATCATTGCTTCACTGCTCAACCCTTCAAAAGGAGTTTCCCATGCTTATTACTCCACTCTAAATTATTCATTTGAGTTCATCATTCACCACTGTATATCTAAAATCTTCTTGGGAATTATTCAGGCTTTTTCTGGAGTTTTTTATTTTTATATAAGCTTTTTCCTTTTTTTCCCACATCCTCTCAAATATCTTTTTCATGATCTCCAAATAATTTATTTTGGTTCATCATGATCAAAAGTGTCTCTGAGAATTTTTCTGGAATTTTCAGAGCCTTTGAAATATTTTTCATGGCTTCAATATGATTTCAGGATTATTCTGGAATTATTTTAAGGCATATGAAAAATCCCGAAATTAAGAAAATCGGAAAAGTCTTGCAACCCTACCTATATATACATGCCGGTGTTCACCTTGACGCGCTGATTCCAGATCTAAAAAACGGAATTCCGAACCGTCTCCACCACGAGGTAGATCTCGTCGTTCTCTACGCCGTGGTATATTCGTTTGCTCGAATGCATCAAGTTTTGACCGAGTTCCTCCCCGTTCTTCTTTTCCGGTGAAGTTTTTCCGGTGAACTCCATGGACGGCGTCATCTTCTTCGTCTCCGGTCATCTCGCGTCCATCCCAGTCCTGCGCGGCCTCAACCTGCGGGCTCGCGACCCCGCGCCGCCACCCTGCGTCTCCCTACCTCGCGCCCCTCGTGTCCCCGCGCGTCTCGCTGCAGGGCAGCAGCGCTGCCGCCGGCGTGGCTGTTCGGTGCTCGACCAGCAGGAGAAGCCAACCCCTGCCCGACCCCAAGCGTGGCTCCATGGCGCACCGTGCCGTCTCCTCCGGCCGTCCGTGGCCCCTGCCTTGGCCTCCCTCTCCTTCCCGTGCGAACAGCAGCAACAGCAGTCAGCCATCGGCCATGGCTGCACGCGTACGTGAGAAGGCAGGTAGAAGATGCAGGTAATTACAAGTTTGCCACCGTTGCAGTAATTACAGAATTGCCATCCAGCTAGTAATCTCTGTTGTTTCTTCGTTTTAAGTCCAAATCAATCCGTTCCGGTTGCGTTAGTTTCAGTAGCGTCGCGATCTACGCAATAGCGCTAAAAGTTCTTCTCATCACATACTTATAATTTTGTTAAGTCAAATAATTATTTGATTAATGCTTTATGTACACTAGTACCCAAATGATTTTTGCGTGACGGACGAATTTAATTTTGCGTGGCGGGCATTTGAGCCCGTCACTAAGTAAAGGTCACGTTAATCATGGAATAACCGTAGCAGGCTACAGTGCCCGTTCGTCACGGTTAACAGATTAACCGTGGCGGGCGACTATAATGCCCGTCACGGTCAAAGTTTTGAAAAAAATAAAAAATGAAACCCGCCGCCGAGCCCATCTACGGGCCCGCCAAGCCCATCTACGGAGCGCTGTCGCCGCCGCCACGGATCCGCCCTTCGTCCAATCGGCCGTCGCCACGTCGCCCCCACGCGCGCCGTCGAAGTCCCGGCGTCGCCGTCGCCGCGGCGTCATTGTCGCCCCCGCCAGACCGGATCAGCGCCGTTGCCCCCAGCGCACGGATCCCGCCGCCGGATCCGCCCTCGGGCACCGCCCGCCGGATCCCGCCACCGAGCACGCCATACCCACCGGAGATGCCGATCCGTGCCGTGGTGGATCTCTCGAGATCCGGCCGCCTTGCCGCCGTTGGACACATGCCGCTGCGCCGCCGCGCTCCCGCGGCGCCCGAAGCGCCGCAGCGCCGCAAGGCCGCCGCCGGCCCCCGGCGCTCCGAAGCGCTACAACGCCACCGCGACCCGCGGCTGTGCGCCCCGGAAGCGCCGCGACCTTACAAGGCCGCCACGGCCCCGCCGTCGCCGTGCGCCGCTTTGTACCCTGCGCCGTCGGCAAGAAGGAAGAGAGAGGAGCGTGGGAGCGCTTGCAGGATGGAGAGTGGTGAGAGGGATAGAGAGAGAAAGTGAGGGGAGATGGGGAATGGGTGAATTGGTGCCGGCCGGAGAGAGTGTGGGAGATCGAGCACCCAAACCCTAACTTTCCTATTATATAGTTGGCTCGCCCGATTGGGCTCGCTTTTGGGCTTTTTGGCCGATTTTTGCGTGGCGGCCTTATATGACGCCTCCGCCACGAAAAATCGATTTTAAGGGCACGCGATATAATGTCCGCCACGAAAATATTTATTAACCGTGGCGGGCATTTTTAACGTCTGCTACTTAAAAATCGATTTTCCATGACGGGCAACAAATGCCCGCCACGCAAAAAAAAAGCCGGATGTGGGCGTATTTTTCGCGTGACGGGCAAAAAGTGCCCGCCACGGAAAAGATTATGCCGGTGCTCGCAAAATCAAATCAGTACTAGTGGTAATGTGTTTTCTAATTAAAAGCAATATAGGTTTTAAACCTCGATGATTTTGAAATAAAATGTCAATGTGATTAATTGCTAATCTTCATATGTTTATAAATTATAATTTGTTTAGATTAAACCCGTTCCATATGATAATTAGTTTAACTCTCATGTGTACTCATTTTATTTTGCAAAGTTAAAGTTAAACTTGATTAAATTTATATGACATGTTTACAAATAAAAAATGACTAGAACCAACTCGTTTTGAATTCAAATTTGATGTGACTAATCCAAATTAATGTTATTCACATGATTTTCATATATTAAAAAGAAGTCAAGCATGTAGGTTTTTCCAATCTTTTATATTTATATTATAAACCCACGATAGTCGTTTCTTTTTTAACGATAGCTCGTTATCGGCGATTCTTGCGTACTCTTGATCGTAGCAACATGTTATCTCTTGGTATGTTATTTTATTTTACTATGATTGGTGTATTGTTCATTTTGTTCTCTTGTTGTGTATGTGGTGTTTGCTACGAGTAGAACAAGAACCGCTTGTTGGCGATGAAGATTGGAAGTTGATGACCACTAGTACCCAAAAACCCATTTGTGGCGGGCAAAATACGGCGTTAGTGGCGGGCACGGCTGCGTCACTAACTAAAGGTCACGGATAATCGTGGCCTTTTCGGCGTGGCGGGCGTGCGTGCGCCCACGTAAAATATTTGAAGACGTGGCGGGCCCGCGCGCCCGCCACGTATAAAATCTTAACCGCGGGCGCGTTACGCGCCGCCACGTTAAGATTATTATACGTGGCGGCGCGTTATGTTGCCCGCCACGGCGCCAATTTTTTTTAAAAAAATAAAATACCAATATATATATATATATATATATATATATATATATATATATATATACATATACATATATATACACATGTATCAATCCATACACACACATATATATAACATGACATGTACTCTAATATACATCATATATACATATATATACATCGATTCATATATACAAGTTTCACCGATCGATCGATCGATCCATTTGTTCATATCCAACATGTACTAGTTTCAATTACAACATATCCGTACAAACATTACGAGCTATATGTTGACTGGATGAAGATAGTCCTTAAGACCTAGCTCTTCCCATCTCCTTAGCGGCCCAAACTCTAAAGACGACCCGACTCATCGTCCCGATTGAAGTACGGCTGGCCTTCGTGAACTACCATGTCTAGAACGAACTTGCGGATATGTTCGCTCGGCGCCCTGAACCGCATCTCGTCGGTTGCCCTTTGTATCACCCCCGTGAACGTGTTCCTTGCGTCCCTTGAGTCAGTTCGGTAGCTGGATTTGTACCTTCTCGCAGGGCCGGAGGTACTCACAGGACGCTAAGAATCCACACAAGTTTGATCCGTCTGGTTGTTTGAGGCCTTCGCACACAATAAACCGGTGTTATTAGTAATATCGAAGCTATAGCAAGGTAGTCGTATTTCAAGAAAAACTATGTTTCATTTACGCAGGGAAATTTCGCTTGATTTTGAGTCTATCTCCATTGCGCTCCTTACACTACGGGATCGACGATCCCGGCAGTTCGGATCCTTCAAGTATTTCTTGTAAGCGCTGCACGAAATGCACTATATTGTCAACGATATATGATATTCGACTCTAGTATATAATTGCATAAGGAGTTCATCGATCACTTACAATCTCAAGATTTTTCGAATTGTTGGTAGCCGAGCGGGTTCGTGCCTCGTAGTGAGTCAAAGATAACGGCCCTCCCGCCCCGAGGAAAGATCATGAAACAGATCCAATGTTCTACCATCCCCATTCCATATTGGTAAGGCGCCGTAATACATCGAGGCCCATTTTCCTTGACCTTTTTCATCACCGATATGACGTATTACGCTACCTCCAACTTCTTAGCTCTTTCATTCTTATCCCGAATCTTCTCGTCTTTCCTCGTCCGTCAAGTTGACCAGGTCGGGATGGTCCGCTCTTAGCTTAAAACCGACGATGTCTCTCCGCAGATGTGCCATGGAGAGAGGTAAAGAACACCGGTGTTTAACTTCTGGGCTGCATCGGCGGACAACCTACAAGGACATGTGGTGGCATAGGTACCTTTGAAAGAAAGAATCTATATACGGATGCAAGGGACATGTGCAAGTAAAATTGCGCTTACATCGTAAACAAGGTGACTTGAGGCGACGTCAATGTCCCTGTCGATTTAAGTAGTCTCGACATGTCATCGAATGTAATCGTGAATCGGAGCTCGATGGGGTAGTGGAAGCACTCCTTAGGAAGAAGGGCACGAAGCTATACAATCCACGCTTTGCGCACTCCATGTACCATGCATGGAACTTTCGAGTCTCCCGGTCCCTCGGCATCGATGAGCCGGGCCTTTGGGATCATGAACTTCCCAAACTCGAAGGCGAGCCGGGGCATTCGTGGGTCCGTGACAAACCCCTTATAAGGTGGGGATTTTGGCCTGCAAAAGCGGCGGTACAAATGTTAATTACCTAGGGTTGCGAAAAGGAGTAGCTAATAACTTATTACAACTCGTTGTTTCAGCGGTGCATACCTTTCGGATCGAATATCTATTTCTTTGGGCCTCCCCGGGTAGCGGGTACTTGGGTGCTGCGACCTCCTCTTTATCGAATGTGTGCTTTTTCGGTCTTTGGAGGGCGTTTGCTAGGTCGAGCTCCTTTCGCTTCCCGGGCGCTTGAGGTGTTGTCCATTGGAGGCCTTGAGTGTAGGCGGGTGTCTCGCTCCCTACTCTCGCCCTCGGGACTTGGCCTTTGTGTTTTCGCCGTTGCTTCCTCGTATATCGGCGCTCCTCATGTGCCGGCTCCCGAGCCCTGAGGTGTCGGCTCTGAGTTGCCGGCGCCGAGGTGCCGGCTCTTGAGGTGTCGGCTCCTTAGGCTCCTCGGGTGCCTGCTGATCGGGTGCCGCCTCCTTAGGCTCCTCGGTGCCGGCTCCTTCGTTGTCGGCTCCCGAGGCTCGTCTTGTGCGCGGGTCCTTAGCGAGTGGGGGTTGGAACCTTGAGGAGGGTCGTTGCCTCCGCCGTCCCCCACCATCTTCATCATCGTCGGAGGAGTCACCATAGGGGTCCGGTGGGCGTACTTCTTTCGGGTCCGCTTTGTCTTCTTTGTTGAGCCGGAAGGTGGAGTCAACGTCGACATATTCAGCTCAATGTCCACCTTCGCCACAAAGACGTTGTAACACAGGCGGCTCCTAGAGTGTTCACCTCGTTATGACGGGATAGTCCAGCTCCCGGTCTTCATGTTACGGCGCCCACGAACCCAATGTTGACTTCAGCACATTCTAGAGGGATCTCGCGGCCGTACTCTTTGCAAGATCCGGGAGGAAATACCACCCCTTGGCCACTACCTTTTTCTTGCCCAACCCGGGCCGACGGTATCAACATATTGCATGGTGTCTCTTCGGTGATATCATCCACCGGGGTCTGTCGGCCGCCAGCAGAGGAGCTTTGGGGTTCTTTGGGGTGGGCACGGCATACCGGCGTTGCGGAACATCCGCTTCGGACTTCGACCATCCGGGGTCGTTGCTCGTGAGGGCCTCTTTGATGGACTGCGGTGATCATTTGCCGCAAGGCCTCATCACGCCCTTCCCGTCTCGGACCCTCCTTGTACCTACGCCTCGTGTGATGCGAGGCAAAGATCTCGATCGCCACGAGCCCACCGTCGCCCAACTCTTCCCGGGAGCTCATGCCACGACGCGGCCGCGATGCTCTGAGTTTCCCAAGGCCACCGTCGGCGGATCGTGTCCCCGACGAATCTCGAGGGTCCCATTTGTTCTTAGCCGTAGTGGCCTCTATGACCTTCTTCTCGACCTCCTTCATACGGGCTTCGGCCCTCGGCTTCTTGGGCTTGTGGGCGTAGAGGAAGTCCCGGGTCCTTTCATCACGGCCCTCATACGGATCGGCTCTCAAGCTTCTCGTCTTTTACGTTTCTTCCGCCGCCACGCCGGCTTGTGTCCGGCGTACCCAACACCGCCCAAGTAGTGGGGAAGTTTGTTCCGTTTGGCTAGCTCGAGAACTTCTCGCTCTTCGCCTTTCTTTGGGGGCGTGTTTAGCCTTTGCGTAACTCTTCCCATACTTCTTCCGAGATCATGTTGTACTTGGTGAAGGGTAGGCGTCCTTTCTTGTAAAAGTCTGCGTTGAGCCTATACTTCCATTCAGGAAGCTTCTTCCTGCGAGAAGTTTACATGCTTCCGCACCTTTTCCATATCGGCGCCTGGCGGATACCGAACCGTTTGAAACCTCGCCAAACACCCATAACTTGTCGGGTCTTGGGGACGGCTTTCCCGTCTTCGATAAGAATGGAGACCTTATCCTTCACCTAAACACGACACGAAAGTGCGTACTTCCAGCGATGACTTCGGGGAAGCGATGGCTCGCCCCGCGGCCCCAACTCTTGAATGACAAGGACCTCATTGATCTTCTTCTCGCCTCCCACGGTCTCCCCTTCTCCGCTTCGGCTTGTCTCCCTTTGCTTTGCCCGAAGAGGTGGCCGTGGACGCCGAGGGGGTTGTTGCTCGAGGCGCTTGTGGAGGGGCGGTGGCGGCCGCTCAGCCTCTACTTCCTTAACCCGACGCTTCTTGCTTGGTGCTTCGTCCCTCGGGTTGAAATTAGGATCTTCTTCCTCCTCGAAGACGTTTCCTCCTACCCTTACACGGGCTATACGAGGGCTCCGCTTGCGTACTCGGGAGTACCAGTCGCTGCCACTTCCATCGCTATCGCTAGGCGTCTCCCATTCAAGGCCGAGGGCTGTTTCTTGTTCATTCGCCTTTTCAATACGAATTTTGTTCTTGTTCATTCGCCATTTCAAGCTACAAATATATAGCCTTTTTGCTTTAGTACTATAGTATATAGGAGGAGTACACAAGCGAAATTCAAAATTGCGAAAAGAGAGAAATAAAAAGATTGGCTCGAGATATAGCCCCCTTGTGATCACATCGCTTCTAAACCGGGTTGCTTTTGTACAAGCCGTCCTAGTTTAGAAGCTTCCAAATATATAGGGGACATTCAATCATCATAGCATTTGCCAAACCCCAATAATTAAGTTCATTTCATTGCATATATGCCCTTTGCCTCAGCACTAATGGGTTCACATCATTGCATATATATCTCCAATGACCAATGAGAAAATAGGGAGCAGAGGTAATTTCAAACCAAGCCAATCAATTCAAACAAAAAGAGTAGTAGGCGACCAACATAAAAAATATGCTCAAAACGGTACCTATGGTCAAGAGGACAAGTTCATGGTTCCAATGTGGCTTGGCCAATCAAAGACGATACATATGCTTAGCATTGGCGGTGAAATAGGGTAGCAAATTAACATAGAGTGACATTGTTGTTTCAACCTAGGTGAAGGATGTAGGCATCACGGGGCAATATATATTGACATATGAGGAAAAACAAATTGATAGAAATTAGGCCAAGTTAAGTAATCATGGCGGTGACATAAGCTATCAATTAGGACAAATTAAGCAACAGACCCCATGCCAAGTTTCAAAATAGCACTAGTAGTTTAAGCAACAACCCCATGCCAAGTTTAAGCAACAACACTAGTAGAAAATCATATGACAAACATTAGCATTAGCATATATGGAATTAAGGGGAATGACCATGAGTAGGCATTAAGGCATGTCCAAATTGAGGCATGTCCAAATTACAGAAGAAGCTAAGGCCAACATCACAGGGGCAATATTAACTAACACGACCATCAACATGACGGTAGGGACCCAAACGACCATCAAGGGTAAGGATAGTGGCAAGTCTATAGCATCACAAGGCTACCTCAAGTGAACTCTAGTGAACTCAAGTGTGACATATAAGCTAAGTCCAAAATTGAGGAGGCTAAAATAGAGGCACAAACATAAGCTCGGTGGTAATTGGCTCGGGTTTATCCAAATTCTATAGCATCCGCGGAGGATTGGGCCAATCATATGCTCGGTTTATCCAAATTCTATAGCATCACGAGGCGGTGGCACATAAGCTCGGCTAAATTGTTTTAATTTTGCATCACATGCAAGTGAGGTGGGCACAAAAACAGTGGGTGGCATCACGAGGCGGTCTCAAAAAGCACGTAGATATCTCAAAGCTGCTCAATTCCAAATGACAGAGCTCAAATCAAAATGAGCAATTTCAACAAAATTGACGGTAGGGAGAGAGGCACGAGATAGGAGGGTCACCGATGACCGGCACGGAGGATCGGCCAGAGGGCGGAGATGGAGCGAGGGTCGCCGACGCGAGCACCGAGGGGTCACCGGCGAGCACCACGGACGGGGGCGGGCACCCGCGGACGAGCACCGAGGCAGCACCACGGACGGGGGCGGGCACCACGGACGAGCACCGACCGGCGGCACACCACGGACCGGAGTTAGGGGTCCGGCGAAATGGGCGGGACGGCGGGCGCGACGGGCGGGGGGCGGGATGGCGGGGATGGGACGGCGGTGAGGGCGGGCACCGCGGGCACCACGGGCACCACGGCGGGCGAGGGGGACCCACGGGCACCACGGCGGATGGAGGCGGGCGCGAGCGGCGGCATTTACGCGGTGTTAGGGTTTCCGGGCGGCGGAGTAAGAGGGACGGGGGAGGACGGAGAGGCGTGGACCCGGGGCGGAGGACGGAGCGCGGCCGGAGGGGGGCGGGGGGGGGGGGCGGGGACGGGGCGAGGGGGATAAGTGGCGGTGGCGGTGGCGGCGGCGGTGGTGGGGAAAAATCGGGCGGCCCTTCGGGGTCGTTTGGAAGAGAGCGAGGACTTAGAGACGGAGAATGCCCCACTATTTATAGCAACGAATTTTGCGCGTGGCGGCGCGTAGGATGCTCGCCACGTAAAATAGTTAACGAGAGGCGATTAAGGATGCCCGCCGCGTGTAATATTTTAGAATAAAGAGATAAGTATTCTTATAAATTGATATAAAATGGTTATAAATTGTTATATAAATTGTTATAAATTGTTATAAATTGATATAAAATGGTTATAAATTGTTATAAATTGTTATAAATTGTTATAAATTGTTATAAATTGATATAAATTGATATAAAATTGTTATAAATTGTTATAAAATGGTTATAAATTGTTATAAATTGTTGTAAAATGGTTATGATGCATACGTGTGAACTTTTCATTTTTTTGAACTTTTCACGCCTCGAAATATGAAATTTAAATTTTTTTACACATTCGGACGACATTTGAAGCACTACACGCCCAAGTTTCAAATAGTCATGAATACGGAAACTTCATAACTCCTCAAGATCTATATTTCATATATAGGTAATTTTTACATACGAAATTGTTACAAACGTGTAGTTCAAAAAACACTAGTCTCCCTTGTAGTTTCTCGACACTCGTGTGAGATATTTGTATCATTTTGGACTATTGTTTACATCGGAATAAGCGCAATTACATATCATTTTGGTCTTTGGTGCATTGGTGGTCTTCTTCTCGCCATCGGGGCGGGTCCATGGCATCATTTTAGTCTTGTCGGGATTGATTACGTCCTCCGGTGCCTTCATCTTTTTTGGAAAATCACGTAAAGAGCTTGAACTCATCATAGTTGTTGTATGTTTGGGACTCGGACCCCATCGGCTCCCACGATCATTTGCTTTCTGCGCCACGACAATATGTCTATTTTTTGTTCTCAGCGTTCATGTAGTAGGCTACTTGTGCGACATCGATGCAAGCACCCACCGATCATCTTTGTACCGGACACTTTGAAGGTTCACGGTGGTTAGCCCAAAATCGTCCACTAGAATCTGCGAAGGCTTGACCCACTGGCAACGGAAAAGCGTTACACGTAGGTTACCGCCCGTAGTCAAGTTCCCATATTTCTTCGACTTGTGCGAAGCATGTCATCTTCTCCCCTCGTCACGCTGTTCCGCCCTCATATCGAACACCGCTATTACGTGATGCACTCTTCTTGTCCTTTTCTTTTGTGTGGAACTGTACCCGTTGACATCATACCCTTGCCACGTGGTGACTGCATGGGCGGCCCCGACACAAGCTTCTTCAGTCTCCCGCATCATCTCCGGGGGAATGTTACGCTTTTGGAGCCACTGGAGGAAAGTGCTCTTGTGTTCCTTCTCGCCTTGATCATTCGGACGGTTCTTGCGCTTGCTACTTGCACGGCGGAGCTCTTTGAGGTGCTTTTTCACGTATCGTCCATGATCACCAATTGATGAAGGATCTTTGTAGTGAGCGTCTAGCACTTTGTCCCTATGTATGTTGGTGCGTGCTTTTCGGCCCGCGCACCCCATCCCCGAGGTTCTTCCTTCATGTTGATGCACTGGAAGCCCAATAGCCCTCCCATCTTTTATGTACTTCACACACCAGTTCACGGCCTCCTGGCTTGTGTATGCCTCGATCATAGAGCCCTCGGGTAAGCGCGGTTATGATTGAATCGATTGAGGGTAGACATTAGTCGCTCGCTGGTCCACATCGCTTTGTAGGTACACAGGTCCCAGTTTGTTCAATCGATCAACCATGTGCATCATCGGGTGTGGCATAATGTCGAAGAACGACGGTGGGAAACACATCTCTATCCGGCACATTGTTTTGCTTGATGAACTCTTTCGCGTGAGGCAGATCTGCTTTGGCAATTACCTTCCGGTTGATTTGGTTAAAGAAGTATGAAATCCTTGTGACCACCATCATCACGTATTTTGGACGAACAGCTTTGATCACAATTGGAAGGAACACCGTCAGCATGATGTGAGCATCGTGCGCGTTGAAGTTCGTCATTGTGAGGTCTTTCATGGATACCAGACTCTTGATGTTGGAAGAGAAACCCGTCGGTACCTTGATACCCCGCATCAACCGACACATAGCCAACTTCTCGTCTCTCGTTAGGTTGTAGGCCGCAGGGGAGTTCGACTTTACCGCGTTCGGAAGCCGTGTAGCGTGAATTTCCGGTCGGATGCCCATGTCAACAAGATCCCGACGTGACTTCACACCATCCTTCGTCTTGGTCTTGATATCCATCGGGAGACCGATCTCGCCAAGACATTTTTCTCAAGGTGCATCCGATCGATCGCGTGGGGTCAATCGCTGCCTGCTTCATCTGTTTGAAGTTTTCCAACCATCTCGGGCACCCAAACAGAATGTCGTCCTCACCGAGTCGGTTGACCAAATCTTCAAAAACCCGGACATCCTCAGGCTGCGTCATAGGATTCTCCTGCTCGCCGTCCCCTCCACCACCACCACCGTCATCGTCGTCATCGTCGACGTCAGCCGTGGTTTCGAACAAATCGATGGAATTGGACCGCTAGTGGACTTTTCTGGTGCTTGCATCGGAGGGGGACCGCCTCGGTACTGGTGGATCGAAGGGTGGAACTTCTTCGCCGTGAAAAGTCCAGACCAAATAGTCACTGACGAAGCCATGCATGATTAGGTGAGATCGCACGACGGTGTCAGAGAACGCTTTCAGATTCTTGCATTTTGGCGCGCGGACGGATGATCGCCCGTTGTTGAATTATCTCGCCAGTGTCGCTTCGCTCGAGCAACAAACTTCTTCACCTCATCAAAGTATTCGTCATCAACCCTCTTCATCTCATACATCCGGTGGGCTCGGTGCCTCTCCATCCCGATCGATCCCCTCGCTCTTCCAAAAAGCTTAATTAGTGCCGTTATATAGTACTCAAACCAAAAAAAAAAAAAAAGGAGAACAAGTCCCACCATAGAATCTAGATCTAAAGAAAGGCGTTTTCTCTCTCCTCCAAAACCAAAAAAAAAAAAAAAAAAAATTGAAGTTGCACGAGAGGTCTAGATCTAGAGAAAGGCGGAGTTTTCTATCTCCTCCAAACAAAAAAAAAGAAAAATCCCACCATAGATCTAGATCTAGAGAAAAGCAGTTTTTTCTCTCTCCTCATGTGTCTCTAGATTTAGAGAGGGGATGAAAAAGAGGGAAAGAAAGATCAAAAGAGGCATTAATCGACCAATTAGTGTCTTCTCCTCCACCAAATCAAAGCCAAAACACCCAAATTAAAGTTTTTTGTCGGTTTTGGATCAAAACCTCCCCCCACAAGAGTTGGAAGAGGAAGTTCGTGGAGAAGATGAACGGCGGCCGTCCGGTATTTATAGGCTGCGGCCTTTTACGTGGCGGGCGCCCTAACGTGCCCGCCACGCCAAAATAAGCGGGCCGGCGTGGCGGGGCGCAACGCGCCCGCCACGGATAAGATATTTTACGTGGCGGGCGCGTTGCGGGCGCCCGCCACGTAAAAGATGACCTTTTGGCGTGGCGGGCGCCGCAACGCGCCCGCCACGTAAAAAGAGCGGCCCCCGAGGCCAGCGGGGCCCATATCTTTCGTGGCGGGTTCAAATTGCGCCCGCCACGGAAAAGATATGGCCCCCCCGCCGGAAAATCATTTGGTACTAGTGGACCGAGAAGCAAAGTATCGGAAAGTTGGAGCAAATATAAAAGGCAAGTATAGTTTTGGGATATAGCTAGCTTTAAACCATGATCATGTGACTTGAATGATGTTTATGCAATGAACTTTAAACATGACTATTAGCAACATGTGGACTTGTGCGCAAGTGATCATCGGGACAACCGCATACAATTTGTGAGGGCTATATGGCTCACGGCTTTAGTCGGTCAAAGGACCTTATCTATCTTTGTTGGTGGTTTGCCGGAATGGGAGAAACGGGGTTGTATCGCTCGTTGGCCACTAATATTTTTAGATGAACCTTTGAAAGGCTTCATAGTGGTTTCGGTGCATTGGGCCTTGCAAACCCATACATTTAGGAATCACGACTCATAGTGAAAGTGTACACCTCTACGCAGAGTAAAACTGGTATATTAGCCGTGCTCACGGTCACGAGCGGCCTTGGAACTTTTGCATTAAAGATAATGACCTATGTTTGTTTAATAGTTCATAATTTATCGTTTATGCTCTACATTATTATGTTATAGTGATCATGAATTTTGGGTAGATATTGCCTTGCTATATTTCTTTGAGTTCGACATGGACTCACTCTTGCTATTTTCCCCCACCCTCAGTCTGTTAGTAAAGGCTGCACAAAAGACGGATGAAGATATTGAGGATACTAATCGGAGTGCTTGGCATACGGAGCCCCCAGTCAACAGTCCCTGATAAGAATGGAGCCCGAGAAGTTTAGCAACGGTTCCGCGTTCGCGTTACTCTGATAAGTTGTAAGTTTTTGTTTAGTTATATTTTACGTTTTAAGGCATTGTTTCTGATATTTATCTATTCTGGGCTATATATGTGGACTTGCTTGTGCCGATGTCCATCACCCTTATCCGTCATGCAAACTTTTTTCTACACAACATCAGAGGAAGCTCCAGCTCGGCATAGTGTAGCTTTCAGGCCTTGTGAGGACAGCACTTAGATTGAGGTCTTCGCTCCAATTCACTACCTTGTGTTCTCTACCACCTCTATGACACACTATCTTCCACTGAGACCCTAGGTCCTCACCAGACTACAGGTTTTTCATGACGGCCGAAAACCGTCGTGAAATCCCAAAAAAAAAACATCAGGAACTGCATTCCTGTCGGCCAGCCGTCGGGGAACAGCTCGACAGGAAAAGTACATTATTCCTGACGGATTTTTTTTCGATAATGGATAATAAAATCCGGCCTCTACATCCATGGATGTACGCGCAGCCACTTATTACATAAAATGGAGAAATGAGATAATAAGAGCAAGGCTATTGTCTTTAACATAGACATAGGAACTAATGCAAAGCGGAAAAGATGCTTCCGGCCTCTATTGGAGATTTCTAAAGCAACCATCTCCAATTGCTTGCTTAATGCAACGAGGGCGTCCTTTGCTTGCTCAAAACGCTGCAACTGGGTCCAGAAGCGTAACCAAATAAGCTGCCCTGAAGATGACCTGCATAATAGAGTTAGATTTCATTTTAAAAAAAATCGTACCATTACGACATCTCCAGATGGCCCGAGAATAAAGCAGCCACACCAACCCAAATCAATGACTTAATCTTTTTATGTTGATTATGAAGCCAAGAACCAAACATATGGTTAATTGAAACGGGTTGGGTAAGGTTAGTAGCATAGAAAATAATCCTCCAAATTATTCTTGACGGATGGCTGTTAGGGGTTTCATGAGTCTCATTTATGTCTCGATATGGGCCGTGCGAGGTGAAAATATGTTGGGAAATGAAATCTAATAATATTGTCGAATGTCGTCAAAAAGCAATATTGTCCTTTGCTATATGGTGATTGAAGCACAATTTGGAAATAGGCGGCATTCAGGGGAAATCTTATTACATCATTTGCCCGATGTCGAGTCTCGATGATTATATTGTCTTTGAACAGCTGGCATCGTCGCCTAGGGTGGTCGAGAAATGACGGTGGGACGAACAGGGGGCATACTCACACCACTTCCGACCCGGGTGGTTAAGTGCGGGGGACGTCCATCTATGCGGATGATCTTGTCATCTTCCCGGCACCAACTGCGGTGGACTTTGGGTGTATTAGACGCATTCTTGAGAGCTTCGCTAGTGCTTCGGGCCGGCAACCAATCTCAACAAGTGCATCATCACACCCATCCGCTGCTCGGGGAGGACATATTTGCCATCCAAGCGGTCTTCCCCTCGTCGCCGACATGGGATTTCCGGTCACCTATTTAGGGGCACCGCTGTCCTAAAGAGGCTGGTGCACGACTTTGAGCAGCGCCACGGTGGACAAGGTTTGCTGCGAGGATCCCAACTTGGGAAAGGCAATCTACTCACCAAGATGGGTAGGAAGACACGTCGTCGCAGCACAACCCTCTCGGCAATTCCGGTTCATGTGTCTATACATTTGCGCAATCTCCGCTTGGGGGGGTGCAAAGAGGTAGACAAGCGCAGCGCGTGCCTTCCCGTGGGCAGGCTCGCATAATCTTTGTTGGTGGTGGTGATTGCATGGTGGCTTGGCCTATCGCTTGTGCCCCGAGAGACTTGGCGGCCTCGGCCTCCCCGACCCTCGAGTCCGGGGATACGCCTTGAGGTCTTAATGGGAATGGCGCCGGCGCAGATACAGCCCGACGCGCCTTGGGCACGGCTACCTTGTCGAACAGAGCATTTGGTGGACTACATGTTCGGGACCTCAACATCCATTCAGCTTGGCAATGGCGGCGCTTCTTTCCGGACTGATCTGCTGGCGGCCGGAGGGGCGCCCGCGACCAAGCACCCAATTTATTCGGGCGGTCAAGCACAAGTGGCAAAGAAAAGAACGGTGCGCGAGGCCATCTCGGATGACCGGTGGGCACCACGACATACAAAGGCGCCCTACGACGGTCGTCCTTGTCGAGTTTGCGGAGGTTGTGGACACGTGCGGGGCGTGCACCTGCAGGGAGGACGTCGAGGATCAATGGATCTGGCGCTGGACATCTAGCGGACAATACTCCTCCTCCTCAGCCTACCGCGGCGTTCTTCCTTGGAAGATCTGGCCTGGCGGGGAGCCGAGGAGGTTTGGAGAGCCTCGGCGCCTCCAAAGGTGAAATTCTTCATGTGACTAGCGTTGCGCGGGCGACCATGGACAGCGGAGCGCGGTTCCGCCCACGGTCTGCAGCCCTCGCTACCCGCCGCTCGCTCTGCGACCAAGGGGACGAGACTATCGACCACTTGCTCACGGCATGCGTCTTCAGTCGGCGTGTCTGGCACCTCACACTCTCACGCGCGTCGGCCTCGACCAGCTGTGCCCTCTGCCGGACTCAGGCTTGTCGACCGGTGGCTACAGTCCCGCCAGATTAGTGGCACAAGACATTAGACGGCCGTTCGACTCTGCCGTTCTGCTGGTGTCTTGGGTTATCTGGAAGGAACGCAACAGGCGCACTTTTGATGGCACCGGCGCTGGAGTGACACCTCATCGACTGCTTCAGGTCTTGCTTGACGAAGGAGAGTCCTAGGTGCTAGCGGGATTTCGAGGCGTTTCGCCGCTGCTCCGCGCGCTTCCTTAGTGCCGGCGGTTTTTCTTTCAGTCGCAAAATAGGTTTCTTCCTAAGTACAACTTGTTAGCTCCACCGTTCTAGCCGGTGCCTTTTGTTAGTGTGTCGCCTAGTATACCTTTGGCATCTCGCCAGTTGTGTGTCTAGGATGTAACTAAACTATCCCACTTCTCTTAATGCAAAACGGGCAATGTCCCGGTTTTGAAAAAAAAAAAAAAAGAAATGATGGTGGGATGGAGAGTGAAGACTGAATGATGCAGTTCTCATGCAAAACCTCCAGTACTTTTTTGTCGTTATTTTATTATTTTAAACATGTTCCTACCTCTGCTTGCATTAGTAAACAGGACAATATTATGCGAGACAGAATGGCAAGTTTACTTTGTTGCTCGTTCTTCAAAAAAATTCAACCTGCTTGGGGCATGACAGCCCCAGGGCATTATGGTTAAGAAGAAGAAGACAGAATCGCAAGTTAACAGAATGCATTTTACATTTTAGCTTATTTTAGTAACCAGAAAAATTGTAATCGAAACGAAGGCTGCATGGGTATAGCCTCCTGGAATTAGTCGGGCTCACGACCAACAAAGACATGCCCGCGGTGGCCCCTACTGGAAAGCAGTAGCACTAGGCAGTGCGTCCCCACTGGTGACAAAGAGGAAACCACATCCCCTACTGTTGTTTTTTTTTGATTCTACATCCCCCTACTGTTGTTGCTCCAGAGTTGGAGTTCACCGAGACTGGAAACAAAAACATTCTTGCACATGACGACAGCAGCGGACCGGTGTGGTTGCTGATGGTCGTCCGACATGGCGAGCATGTGTCCCCCCATTACCGTTTGCCGAGGTTGACCGCCATCTAGGCCACCTCCTGCCGGCGCATCCCTACAGCTGGCGCCGCACCGCCACACGTACAAGGCAGACATCGTCCCGTGCAAGAACCTTCTTCTTCACGAGCTGCGACGATGACTGGACACCACCGCTTGAAGATGGGCACTGCCATTTGGCCGGTTATGGGATGGAGACGAGCGCAGAACTCGCAAGCAGGACCTATGACATTGAGAACTTCTCGTGATGACTGGAACCACCGCGCGAAAAGGTGGGATCTCAAACACCCCTAATTTTCGGTCAGATTTTGCTTGAATCCTAAAGACAAGGAAGCTATTGATACGCAGGACTTATAGAGGAATAAATGATGCCATATTTTCTTAAAACCTAATGGACCAAACACCTCTAGGTTTTGCTCAGAATCCATATTTTGGAAAGTAAAGGCAAAACCAGTTTTCCGAGTGTATCCTGTGTTATTTATATCCGGCAGTAATTTCATGAGATAATAATAACATTTGGTGGCTTTTGTTCATCCCATATTGTTCATATCGGACAATAATTTCTTATCCACTTTCGTGATAGTTTGTCACGGCAGCTGATACTATGCATAACTCATTTTTCACTAAAGGGAAAAACGCTAGGTTGTTGCCATGAAAATCATGTGCAGTAGTATATATATAGAGCTGTTGTTTTAATGTATTGAGAACTAGTTACCCCTGCGGACAACCTCCTTTTATATATATGCACAGCCACTACTTCACCTATTTCTATGTTGTCAAAATATGTTGGGTATTCAAATACCATATGCATGGCCGAATTCTATTAGGTGAGTGAAGTACAATTGAGAAATAGGAGGCATGCTGGAAAATCCTACTACCATTTGGTTGAGTTTGGCTAGGAAGTCTGGATGACAAAGTCACGTTTGGTGTCTTCCGTAGCTGGATGGTCTCATCTGACGTTGAGGTGGAATGGGTGGCAAGGCTAGAACCAGGCGAGCGTGCCTGAATCAAACTATGGGGATGCATGCATACAACCCTCTACTGATGGCCTTGGCTATTGTGTGCTAATTGTACAACTGTTTGTCAGCGATAACAGGACAACATTGTGCGAGATTATGAGTGTACTCTGTTGCTTGTTCTTTTTAGTGTTTTCTGTGTTTTGCCGGACAGCAAATCAGTGACAGCATGTTACTCGTTGTCTACAGGGGCGGGCCTCGGATTGAACGGACTTGTTGTGAACCAATAATATTTTTATCCTTTTGTAGCAACTTGAATTAATTTTATTATGAATAATTTGGCCCATAAAAAGTTTAGCCTGTAATTGTTCTAACAAACTGACTCCTAGATTAAAAGTAAGGTGTGATTATGATTTATGAGTACTACATCATACGCCACGATAAATAAAAAACACCCGCCACCTTTAATCAGGGGTATTAACCATGGCAGGCAAACTTGACGCCCGTCACGGTTAAGTTTAGGCTATGCCTTGTAAAATGATTTATATAGTACTAGTTCATTTTTCAACAAAGGGAAAAACGCTGCATTGTTTCCATGAATACCACGTGCAATAGTGTATTCAGCTAGTCTCTTAACCCTGACTAATGTATTGAGAGCTAGTTATTACCCTGACGACAAGCTCCCTCTCTCTATATATGCCCCCAATACATTTCCTATTCTGCGTCATCCAAATATGTTGGGAATTCAAATACCACACATATGTCTGAAGGCTATTAAGCGAGTGAAGCACATTTTAGAAATATGAGGCATGCAGGAAAATCCCACTACCACATTGTCCGGAAGCCTAGGATCACTTAGTGGTGGCGTTGCTGGCTGTTGTCTCATCTGACGTGGAGAGTGAGAAGGAGTGGAAAGACTAGACTCTAGCGAGCAATCCTCCATGTACGCATGAGAGCGAAAGGTGGAGGTGATGGTCCCGCGAATGATTAAGATCTCCAATGACCAGAAAACCGATGCAGCAATCCTCCATGTACGCATGCAAAGTGAATCAAACCACCAAAGATTCATGCAGGCAAACACTACCTTCTTCCTTCCTCGGTTTGTTAGAGAAAACTGGACAACATTGCGCGAGATAGAATGGGCAGTTTACTCAGTTGATGGTTCTTTTTAGTTTTCAGGATTTTTATTTTTCTGTGGTTTGCCGGACAGCAGATCAGTGGCAACTCTTATTACTGCGTTGTCTATACACGATGGATTGAACGGACCTGTTGTGAACCAATAGTATTATCCTTTTGTATCAGCTTAAACAAATTTTATAATGAATAATTTAGCCCATAAAAAGTTTAGCCTATAATTCTTCTAACAAACCGACTCCTAGATTAAAAGTAAGGTACGATTATGATTTATGAGTACTACATCATACATCAACATGACTTCTTAGCTTGCATGGAAGAAGTATTTCCAATACTGTTGGTAGTACTGCTCTTGTATCCGTATCATTAGGAGTTGGACGCAAGCTACAATGAGGTCTCGGATCCAATTCATCCTTGGATTCTCCGTCTCTGGATCACTGAAGAACCATTGGACCTGGTAGAAGGTAACGACAGACAATCTCATTTTTCTTAATAGTTAATAATTCGTTCAAGCGTACCTTCCATTCTTTATCATGAAGCAGCTATGTTAAAAAAAAAAATCACAAACCAACTAGCTGATTACTCAAAGAAGCGTATTGTGGACAGTTGCTATAGATAAACATCATATCTCGTATAATGAGCTGGATGTCGCAAAAATGAAATGTAATAATATTTTCAAATGTTACCCAAAAAAAAATAATATTGTCAAATGCTATATGGCGACTGAAGCAGTGAAGCACAATTAGGAAATGGACGGCATTCAGGGAAATCTTACTACCTCTTTTCCCTGATGCTATCACGGAAACTGATTAGTGAAAGAGAAGACAGAGATGCTAGTTCTGTTCCGACTAAATCATGCTGCCCATCTACTCGATGAGTGTGGTCTACCAGGAAGATGCTCTCTGAAAGTAAACAACACAATCCAATGCACCCCTATTCGGTAATGCTACCCATCGCGTGTCCGACCCCTCTCGGACGTGGACGTGCGCTGCTGGGCCTAGTATAGCCGGCTCATCGATTTCCACCATACGGCCGTACGGACGGAGGGGAAAATCGGACGCTACGTGGCTGACGCTCGTCCACATCCTCCATGCCTCCAGCAACCTTATCTCTCCTTACGCTGCTGGGCGGGGCTGTTTGCCGTTGTGGGTGTGTCGCCTCCAGTCCACCGCCGCTGCTGGGCGGACCAGCGCTCTCTCCCGGCGGACTAGAGCTCTGGGCGCGAGGGAGGACGTCCGGCGGCGTCGAGGGTGGGAGCTCGGGGCTGGGAGCCGGGACGAAGCGGACTCGACCACGGTGACCCAGCTGCGAACACAATTTCGGGAGGAGGCGGACACGAGTAGAAGGAAGGCCACGCGGGCGCTGCTCGGCCTCAACTGTTTCCTCCTTGGCCTGCTCACCTCGCCCATGCTGCCGGGCGTCGCGCCAGCGGTGGCACAGCTGCTTCTCGGTGGAGACGTCTCAGCGTCAGCGGCCTGTCCTCGAGGAACCGGGCCGGAGGTCTTCTCCTTCGCCGAGCCAGAAGATCTACACCCTGTCGGAATGGCGGAGTCTGCGGCTCGAGGAGGTGCCTCGCGCCCTAAATAGCAGTTCCGGCGTGGATGTGGCATGCGGCTTGGAGGTTGGAGAACGCGGCGTGGTGGTGATTTTGCCCGAGCCCAAAATATCAGTCGCCCTCAACTTGCTGCCGAGCTCACGACATGCCACCATGCAGTACAGTTGTTCGATGAAATGGTTGCCCATGACCTCACTGACGAGATGCGAGCCACACGCGGGTCGCTGCTCCGCCTGCAGCTGCCGGGGCCGTCGTCGTCTGCACGACGATTGCCCGTAGATGTTGCAAGAAGTGGGTTTTCTTGTTGCGTTAACTCTTTTCTTGATGTTGCATAAGCATGATTGTTTTTGTTGATGTTGGAACAAGTGTTTTTCGTGTTGCATCATTTTTTTTCTTGATGTTGCAACAAGTGGGTTTTTCGTTGCGTTAATCTTTGATGTTGCATGAGATTTTCTATGCTTTTCCATTGCAACATGATTGTTTTTGCTAATGTTGCAACAAGTGATTTTTGTTGTTGCATTAGTTTTTTTTTATGTTGCATGATATATGGCCAACCTTAGGATGAAGTTCATTGCTATTGCGGGCCACCGATGCTGCCACCGCGGTGTCCCTAGCCGCAACCTCCCTACGCTGACACCGCCTTCGGCTACCTCTTACGGATCGATCTGGCGCAATGGATGCGGCGTGTTTTCTACTCCTTCTTGATATCGTAATTCATCATGTAAGTTGAGTTCTGTGTCCTCACGCACCTCAGAGGTCATGGTGCTCCCCCGCCTCGCATCCCCATCGTCGCTGCCCGAGCCAAGCCCGATACTGGTGTAGCGACCCGCACCCGAGCCTCGCGCCTCCTGCTGTTCTCCTCGTCTCGCGCAAGGTGTGCACCCGCCACTCGCACCTCATGCTGGTATCCCTAACGTTCTGAGCTGGTGTTGTTGCTCCCCAACTTCATCTATCTACCACAGCCGCCATGGCCAAGCTCATCATCAAGATTCGTGTCAACAAGCCTCCATTTGGCAGCAGCATCAGGTAATCACATGTTGCAACCCAATCCCATGTTTCATGTGTTTTCAGATTAAAGTTGCATATGTTCTATTCGGGTGTTGCATGTTTTCCATTTAAATTTTGCAAAACTATATCTAGTGTTGCATGTCCCAAGGCTATATTTGTATGTTGCAAGTGTGCGTTTCAAATGTTTCATCTGGTTGAAATGTATGTTTCAAGTGTTTTTTTAATAATGCATTTGTTGCATTGACTATGCAAGTTTGTTGGAAATGCATGTTTTCAAATGTTCTAGTTTTTCACATGCACGTTGCATGTGTTTTATCTGGCTATTGCATTGCATATGTTGCAATATACATGTGTTGCAAGATTGTGTTTAAAATGTTTCACCTATTTCACACGATTTCTTTTGCAAATGCTTTTATATTAAGCATTCATTAGCAGCCGAGGGTAGAGAGAACACATGCGAGCAACAAGAGTAGACGACAGCAGCAAGCAAGCAACAATAGCAGGCGCCAGCAAGCGTAGGCGTGCCGCACCAGCTGCAAGTGAAGGAGAATCAGATGGGACACAACAACAGTATATGGGGCACGTAGCAGCAGGTAGTGGTAGGGCCAGAGCTCAAAGGCGGCCGGATGGCCTCTCCATAGCATGTCTGACTAGAGATTTATGATTAAAAAATATTTACAAAAGATTGCTAGTCAATAGCAATTATTCAATAGCTACGGAACAAAAAAGTCCAAGAAATATAGAAACTACATGCTTTAAGCATACATAGCTAGGCTACCCAATAAATTGAATAGAGCCTAATTATATGGATATGCTTGTGCTTCCGATTGAACATATTAAAACTAGCAAGCTAGTGCAGCTCTGGTGACATGGCAGTGCAGCTCTGCTGACATGGCAGTCGAGACACAACCACACCAGAGCAAGCTAGTGCTTTCCGGTCGACTGCGAGTGGCAGCAAGCACTGTGGCGCACCGCAGCATTTGCAACTTGCACGCGAAGCAGAAACGCAGCGTGAGGGGCGCACTGGCCTGCTTTTTGTGTGGAGCGCTTGTGGGCCTAGAGGCGTCCGATATCCGGAGGCGGCCTCGGACGTCCGAGCGCCAGCCCTTCCCATCTCCATTCGGTTTTCCTAGTGCCACTGATTCTCATGTAGTTGGGTCACATGATTGCGATGATCAAAATTAATAGCGTGGCCACAAGACTAGTGAATTAATCAAGAGCTACAGGCACCTTATATCAGGAGCTGGGAACCTCACTTCTCTTGCATGAAACATGAGATCAGGAACCCATCCTATCATCCCGATAGCGTATATATAGAAAATAACTGTGTAATACGGATGAAGTATTCAGCTGGACAGTTGCTATAAATAAACCTCATATCTCGTACTATGGGCTGGTTGTCACAAAAGTGAGTATACAAAATTTTCTGTTACGAGTGACCATCATCAGAGACACAGGTAATAGCTGTCGCGCAAATAATTAATTACCCCGTGCATCCTATCATCCTTAATGCTGATCATCTTCTACTTTCCATATCTGGCAATTATTGCTTGTCTATGTCCATGCCAGCGTAGCAGCTGAAATTGTTTTTGACTAATAATTGTTCTGTGCTGCAATTAAGATAGAAGCGTGTCAACAGTAGAAACTCTGTCAACATGAAAACCACATGGGGTCGTTCATGCACCCTCACTGATGTCTTAAGAGTGACTCATTTACCAAGAGCTAGATGTCCGTGACAAGCTCCCTTTGCATATATATACGCAGACTACTTGACCTATTTCTGTTGGTAAATCTCTAGGAATTGAAATGCAAAAATACTGTCGAAAGCTATATGGCTAGTGTAGCACATTTTGGAAATAGGCGGCATTCATGGAAATCTTACTACCTCTGGTTGCTGATACCCAGTGTCTGATGGTAATATCGTGCTCAGCAGCTAGCGTCGTCACCTAGGGTGGTCAGGCATGGAGGTTCCTGCCTCTGCCTGGCTGAGAAAACAAGACAATATTGTGCGAGGCAGATTGGGAAGTGTAATCTGTTGCTCGTTCTTGGTCAGTCTTCAAGATTTTTAATTTCTGCGTGGTTTGCCCGATAGTAGCATGATAGAAGTTGTTAGGTACTCATAAAAGCTTTTTCTCTGCATATAGATGCATCATTCACTTTCCTGAAGGGATTCACATCCATTGATCTAATGGCTTTTCTTTAATGTTTCAGCGTTGATTATGCAACAAAGAACTTTGATTTCCAATGAGAGTATGGCTAGAAATCACAAAGATGTGAATTTGTTTTTTTTATTACAAAAAGGGAACAATTTAATAGTCCGACATTGACTAATTCTATTATTTGGCAATCACCTTTCGAGTGACATGGTTTTTAAAATGGATTGTACATGTTAATTCCAACACAAGCATTCGCACAGACATGTACTATAGTTTATAAATATGACAAAATGTACAGCATGTTTACAACATCCCACCAACAATTACCAGCCAAAGGATCCTTTCAAATAAGAAGTCTATACAATAGCTAAGAACATATTTGAATAGTACATGGACAAAAGCTTCTTGGGTGCGTTTGGCAATCACCAGATAGTTTATAACTAGATTCGTCGAGATGCTTAACATAGTACAAGCATATATATAACCCGTCCAAGGAGCATATACAATTGCTTCTCCACTTTTGTGTTAGTTTGTCACGGCAGCTGATGGCCTTGGCTATTGTGTGCTAACTGTACAACTGTAGTTTTTCTATTTCACAACTGTAGCATCTACATTACCAGAACATTCAGCGACGTCGATGATCAACAGTGGAGGAGAACGCGGCGTCCGTGTGGAAGTGGGGAGGGGGATTTGGCACTCACCAGTCAAGCACGGGGCGCAGCGGAGGGTGCCTCGCCGGGAGGTGGCGTCGGCGAGCCCCAAGGCAGTGTGGAGACAGTCGGGGCGGGCCAATCGAACCACGACGACCGTGGGATGATGTTGTCGTCGTGCCCATGGCAGTGCGCGCAGCGGCCTAACCACGCCCTCGTGCAGCGGCGGGTCGGCTCCTGCCGGGCTCCCGCTGTCGCCACCTCGCGCCGGGGCAGAGGCTCGCCGTCGCCTCTCCCGCGAGTGCTCGCGTGGGGATTGGAGAACAGGGGGGCGGCGGCGGCGCCGGGCGTGGCTCCGCGACTCGCCAACTCACGTCGGGCAGAGGCCCGCCGTCGCCTCTCCCATGCGTGCTTATCCGCTCGTCGGCACCTCCGCTTGCCGCCCGCCGCTTCTTCACACACCAGCAGCCCGGGCGGCGGCGACAGACGACACCGGCGGGCGGCTACTACTGTATCTACTTCTCCCCCAAGCCCTCTCACACACATCAGAGCACCACGCCGGTGGATCAGCTGCGGTGGCGATCCCCCAAACCACCGTTGCCGCAGACTTTGACGAATGACTAACCCTAGAACGAGGAGTAGTTATTGAACAAAAATAATCCAACTAACTATAGTAGTTGTATTATCCACCCAAACTATACTAGGCAAAACAATATTTTGTGTTAATGGAGTTTTTTTTTCCCTTGACTGAAAAAAAAGAATTACGAGAATGCTATTAACGTCTAGCCTTAATCCTCACATTTGTGGTGGCAATGGGAGGCAATTTTTGCTCAGATGGCCCACTGTCATACACACATAGATTGCCTCGTTGCCTCCACCCCATTGCCTCTCATTGCCTCCTACCTTCGTTGTCGTCGGATTGTCCGGTCTCGGTCGATGTGAGCCATTGAATTTTTCTCCAATTATTGTAAAAAAAATTCATATAAATTTGTTACCAAAAAAATTTTTGGTATTCAATTGAATACCCATGCATCCAGGCCCGCTCCTGGTTGTCTATGCACGTTGGATTGAACGAACTTGTTGTGAACCAATAGTATTATTATCCTTTTGTAGCAACTTAAACAAATTTTATAATGAATAATTTGGCCCATAAAAAGTTTAGCCTATAATTGTTCTAACAAACTGACTCCTAGATTAAAAGTAAGGTGTGATTATGATTTATGAGTACTACATCATACGCCACGATAAATAAAAAACGCCCACCACCATTAATCAGGGGTATTAACCATGGCAGGCAAACTTGACGCCGTCACGTTAAGTTTAGGCTGTCTTGTAAAATGATTTATGAAGTAATAGCTGAGACTATGAATAATTCATTTTTCACCAATGGGGAAAAACGCTGCATTGTTTCCATGAATACCACGTGCAATAGTGTTTTCAGCTAGTCTCTTAACACTGACTAATGTATTGAGAGCTAGTTATTACCCTGACGACAAGCTCCCTCTCTCTATATATGCCCCAGTACATTTCCTATTCTGTGTCATCCAAATATGCTGAGAATTCAAATACCATACATATGTCTGAAGGCTATTAGGCGAGTGAAGCACATTTTAGAAATAGGAGGCATGCAGCAAAATCGCACTACCAGGTTCTCTGGATACCTAGGGTCACTTAGTGGTTGCGTTGCTGGCTGTTGTCTCATCTTACGTGGAGAGTGAGAAGGAGTGGAAAGACTAGACTCTAGCGAGCATAGTATGTGCCAATGAGGAAACCAAGAGCCATGAGAGCGAAACGTGGAGGTGGTGGTCCCGTGAATGATTAAGATCTCCAGTGACCAGAAAACCGATGCATCATCCCCCATGTACACATGCAAAGTGAATCAAACCACCAAAGATTCATGCAGGCAAACACTACCTTCTGTCTTGCTCGGTTTGTCAGTGAAAACTGGACAACATTGCGCGAGATAGAATGGGCAGATTACTCAGTTGATGGTTCTTTTTAGTTTTTATGATTTTTATTTTTTCTGTGGTTTGCCGGACAGCAGATCAGTGACAACTTGTTACTGCATTGTCTATACACGATGGATTGAACGGACCTGTTGAGAACCAATAGTATTATTATCCTTTTGTAACAACTTAAACAAATTTTATCATGAAAGATTGCATGGAAGAAGTATTTCCAATACTGTTAATAGTACTGCTCTTGTATCCATAACGTTAGGAGTTGGACGCAAGCTACAATGAGCTCTCGGATCCAATCCTTCCTTGTATTCTCTGTCTCTGGATCACTGAAGAACCATTGGACCAGGTAGAAGGTAACGACAGACAACCTCATTTTTCTTCATAGTTGCTAAACTTCATTATCATGAAGCAGCTATGTTAAAAAAAAAAATCACGAACCAAAACCAGCTGATTACTCAAAGAAGCGTATTGTGGGCAGTTGCTATAGATATACATCATATCTCGTATAGTGAGCTGGTAGTCGCAAAAACGAAATGTAATAATATTGTCGAATGTTACCATCAAAAAATAATATTGTCAAATACTATATGGCGACTGAAGCAGTGAAGCACAATTAGGAAATGGACGGCATTGAGGGAAATCTTACTACCTCTTTTCCCAGATGCTATCAGGGAAACTGATTACAGAAAGACAAGACAGAGATGCTAGTTCTGTTCCAACTAAATCATGATGTTCATCTACTCGATGAGTGTGGTATACTCTGAAAGAAAACAAGACAATCCAATGCATCTCCATTCGGTTTTTCTAGTGCCACTCATTCTCATGTAGTTGGATCACATGATTAATTCACACAGATTGATAAGATGGATATGTATGCAATAGCAGGGAATGCCATTGCGATGGTCAAAACTAATAGTGTGGCCACAAGACTAGTGAATTATTCAAGAGCTACAGGCTCCTTATATCGGGAGCTGAGAACCTCACTTCTCTTGCATGAAACATGAGATCGGGAACCCATCCTATCATCCCAATAGCGTATATATAGAAAATAGCTGTGTAATATGGATGAAGTATTCAGCTGGACAGTTGCTATAAATAAACATCATAACTCGTACTATGAGCAGGTTGTCACAAAAGTGAGTATACAAAATTTTCTGTAACGAGTGACCGTCAACAGAAATTGCCTGCGCTAATTACACAGGTAATAGCTGTCATGCAAATAATTAATTACCCCGTGCATCCCTAACTTGCCTGAGCTAATTACACTTGGCTTTATTATGATCATCTTCTACTTTCCATATCTGGCAATTATGGCTTGTCTATTTCGATGCGAGCGCAGCAGCTCAAATTGTTTATGAATAATAATTATTTTTCAGTAGTGCAATAAAGATAGAAGCGTGTCAACAGTAGGAACTCTGTCAACATGAAAACCACATGGGGTCGTTCATGCACCCTCACTGATGTCTTAAGACTGACTCATTTACTAAGAGCTAGTTGTCTGTGCTGACTAGCTCCCTTTGCTTATATATACACATGACTACGTCACCAATTTCTTTGTGAATAATATTGTCGAATGCTATATGGTGAGTGAAGTACAATTTGGAAATAGGCGGCATTCAGGGAAATCTCTTGCTACCTCTTTTCCCTGATGCCCAGAGTCTCGATGATTACATAGTGCTCAGCGGCTGGCGTCATCACTTTGGGTGGTCAGAAACGGAGGTCGAATGGAGAGGTGACGACCGAATGGTGGAATACTCATGCATATCCTCTTGTACTGGTATCATTATTTTATTATTTTCCACGTATTCCTGCCTCTGCCTGCCTGAGAAAATAGGACAATATTATGCGATGGTGGTTTGCCTGAGACAGAATGGCAAGTGTACTTTGTTGCCCGTTCTTGAAAAATACTCGACCTGCCTGACAGCCACCGGGCATTAAGCTTAAGAAGAAGACCTTCTCACACAGGTCGAGAAAATTAGGCCAACCTAATTACTTATGCTCTGGCCGCGGGACAGGCAAGGGATTTTTTTAACCACAAGCCCAAAAATTTGCTCCTATGGTGAGTCAAACGCTGGACCTGTGAAGTGCCATATAGTGTGGCTCTAGCCAGTTTGACTAGAGGCTCGTTGGCTGCTCCTTCTTCAGTTTAAAAGATTTTTATATTTTTTGTGGTTTGCTGGACAGTAGCATCACAAAATTGTCCTCGTCTAAGCTTGTTTTCTCCTCGGTGATTTCTGCATAGCATAGCCTAAGCCAAGAGATGGGATTCCAGGTGATAGATGCGTCACGGACATCGTGAAACGATGAGATGTTTGGAGTGATAAAATGCCTTCCTCTCTAGACAGCTGTAGTGATGATCATTGAACGACACAATAAGTTGATCCATGACGCACGCCTCAGTGCTTAGCCAATAAATTTGTTTTCAATACATGGATCTAGTCAACTCAAGCTTGGTTGAAGAAATTGACAAATATGCATAGGAGAGTTTGCCAAAAATGACCATTTTTTTTAACTGATAACCTCCAAGATAAATTTTGATGACACTGGGAACCAGAGGCATTTGGTCTGGGTCGACATTCCTACACCCGCATGTCTTGCATTCCCATACAATTGTAATTCCCGTCAACCACTGTCACGCTGTCTCCCCAGCAATCACCTTGGTCCCAGTATTTGAAGCTGTGTGCGTACCAAACAGGCTGTTGTGGAAATACAGTTGAGTCATGTTGTGGCTGAGACCATTTTGCGAACACGAGAACCTGCAAAACATGCAGTGTCCATCTTATCGGTACAGACGCTGGATTTCATTACTCAGCTTAGGTAGTCAAATGTGATTGGAGCCAAGGATTGGGACACGTGCCAATTCCTGGTCGCGTGCTTAATATCTGCAGTCTTGGAGTAACTACGAATGTGACTTGTTGACATGGTTGAAAAAGATGGAGGTTCCTGACCCTTTCTGGATACCAAATTATTATTTGAAGATCTCGTGATCCTTGATATCTCAGGAGTAGGTCTGAACAGGTAGGATCTCAGTGCAATTATGGCATTGAAACTTCGATGCGGTCATTGTACTTAACCGCAACATGCTTTGTGCACTTCTGTGGCCACCAGAAAGGAGAACCAACATATTTTGATACCCTGTGCCTACAAACCAGCACGGATACTACCACATCTAGTGCAACATCAGAATTAAACCCATCAGCATTGTCTGTAGTGGAGCACCCTCTCTGAATATAAGTGATATATTTCAGTATATGATGCATGTCTTCTCTGGTCACTTAAGCCCTTGATGACGAAATTAATGTCTTTCGATGAGCACTTTGTACATGTAGAGATTTCCTCTCCATGTTGTCATACAGCTCATGAAGTTGCTGGTAGTAGTGATCATGGGATCAAGAGTAGCATTGGCAGTGTTGAGCTCGTACTGATAGATCAAAATAAAGAAGAGAAGGCAATGATGCAACCAGAAAAGGGAGACTGTGGTAAGTCTCTTACAACGATCATGTTGGCATGTTGCCCACAACATGCAAGTCATCTCACTACACCACAACACCAACTTTAGGGACAGACGATCTGACCCTAAAAGCGGTTACAGCGACAGACAGCCTGACCCTAAAGAGTTATAGCGACAGACTCTTGCAGCGGTAAGTCCTGCCGCTAAAAATATTTAGCGACAGACAACACTTTTGGCGACAGACAGTCTGATGCTTAGAATATTTATATCGACAGATATTATGCTGCTAAGTTTCAGCGACAGATGGTTTGGCAGAAAGCATACACCGACAGATCATCCAACAGTCTTGATATCTATAGCGACAGATCATTCAACAAGATAATTTAAATATTAAAAAAAATATATAAAAATACAATTAGAACACATTTAGCACATATCAAACCCACATTCATGCCCAGTATCCACACAATAAAGATATTGAAGCACATAAATCACATGAAGGTCAATATATAATAAGATCTCCGATCTTGTCTTACATTACATAGTAATCCACCAAAAGGTTACATATATAATCCCAACAAGCTAAGATAGAATCTAGTCTTGCACATTACATCATCCAACAGCCACCCACCAAAAGCTTACATGATCAATGCACAACCAGAGCAATATAATAATAGTGTGTTTGATAGATTAAGGTTTGTGCACACAATCATTTCTAGGAACTAAAATCCAAAAGCACAGCCAAGGTTATGTGAACCAATTTCAAGCAACTCAAGTCAATGGCTGTCCAGCAGTTCCTGAAAAATATAATAACCATGTAATTAGGCAAGTGAAGAAAGTATGTGAAGCTGTTGTGCAATGTAAGTTTTTAATTGGCAAGTGATATTGTGCAATATAAGTTTGCTGATGTAAACTGGTACGTTATTTAAGTTTGCTCAGTCCACCTTAGGCCACAATGTGGAGTTATAATAATAACAATCACTTATGGATTCAATGTATGCGCTGTCATCAGTCCAACCATTATCCTATTTCAGGTCGCAGCAAGAAGCAACTCAAGAAGCACAATGCCTTGTTGGTCACATTCACCTAGATAAGGTATACCTACTTGTGCAATAATATTTATCTATTATTCAGAACTGCCAGTAGTAATATTGCTTTCTGTTGCTACTGCAGGAGCAATTGAATCAGATGGAAATAACTATGGGAGATATTCTTCAAACATGCTAAAAAATTATCAGTGAACATAAAACGAAAAATAGGCAGCTGATGCAAATTTTGAAGACAGCTGAAATGATTTCAAGGTCCTTCACTTTTCTACAGTATAGTGCTTAAATAGCATGGATATTTTTTCCCATTTCTTTCAAATGCTCGCTTACTGTTCAAACACCACTAATATTAAGTTATTAGTTTAGTGCAAGGTTAACATATGCATAGCACTGTCCAAGTATCCAAATTGCTTGTTACCACAATAGTGGGTTTGTACAGAATGTAGTAATTGCCTTGCAAATATATTCAAATATGCCTTTAACAAGTGGTCACTAGGTTTGCATGAGCCTACTGTACAGGTTCAACCAAATCTAAACAGCATTGTATGAGTTCAACCAAATCTATACACCATTGTATGAGCCCACAGTATATAATTAGGCATGAGCCTGGATTTTGTACTACTGTGAGCTAACAGCTCGACATACCTGCAGTGCCCTTGAGAGGTGTACTAGACGTGTTCTTGCTTCCCTTCTTTCTGCATGCCTTTATCTATCACAGATAGGTTTAATTAGAAACAGTGGTCATGCATCACAGATCAAACAAGAATGAGAAATATGTCAAGTCCAGTTTATTACTTTATTGTATGGCCATGCGATGCTCATCATGTCAGCATTTGCCATAGTCTTGATGTCCCCATAAGGCCGAGGCAAAGTATAGCATCCCTTTTCATCACAAGATCAACAATTACTTCACAATATTCATTCCCAAGAGGCTGGCCTCCTACCATGTTGTTTGGATCAATTGAAATGACTGTTCCCTTAGCCGCAGGTAATTCAGTTCTCAATATAGTATATAATATCACATCTTTTCCAAGCTGAAATAAAGTATGCATGCACTCATAAGTTTTAAAGCAAAGAACATATATGAAACCACAAAAGAATACAGGGAGAAAAGGAGATTACAAGGTCATGCTGAGAAAAGCGAGGGCCATCCTTCGCTGCTATAGTTGTTTTCTTTAGAGGTGAACGGGGTCTGTATCATGTGTACCATGTCTATGAGGGACACTGGCTGTATCATGTGTACCATGTCTATGAGGGACCAAGCTCTCATCGGTTCCAATTTTGAAGTAGATATACACTCATGAGACTTGCAAAACATGGAACATTATTAAAATCATAGAGAAACATTGCTACAACATTGCAAGATTACATGTGTATCATTTCGGAGCGATGGAGGATATCATTTGTTGGTGGTGCAGCAGTCTTGTTAATAACCGATCGGGCCGCAACAGGCCTAGGGGGCAGCAAGCTCTGTTCCATCGCAACATAAAATAAATGATGCACTCATGAGAGAATTATAAAGCATTTGGAACATATTTGAAATCACAAAGAGAAAGATTGCAGCAACATAGCAAGATTACATGTGTATCATTTGCAATGCAAGGGTGGGCATGACTTGGTGCGGTAGTGATATTCCTAACTCGATTGGGGGCTGCAACATGCGTATGGGGGTTCATGTTGTCATCCCGCATGTCATACTGATCATAGTCTTCATCCTCTACATAATTTTCATATTCTTCACCCCGAGGAGCATTATAGGCCTCATCGAGAGGTCCTTCAGGTGTCGGACTCTACATAAGAATAAGAACAATAGCTACCGGATAAATGTGTGTTCAAATCCGGACATGTAAAGACATAATTCAGTTCAAGTTTTTACCGCGATACGCCGTGAATTAGAACCATGCTGCGATAGGACTTCAACATTTGTCCTTTTCGGTGCCATCCTTTTCTCTTCAATTCTGCAATGTGTTGCTCAAGCGCGCGATCTTATCTTACTTTCAGCTTGTTGTCGAGACCAAATTTCCATTTGCATCCTTGTTGACATGAGCACTTTGAGCCCTGGGGTACCAACCTCTTGGGGAGTTGGTCCTAGGCCCAAAAAGACGAACACGACCTCTTGTCTCTTTTGCCCCACAAACAGCAAGCAAAAGCATCGCCTTCTTGAATTGTTTTATCCTTCAACTCTGGTTGAGCTTCGACAATAGCTTTAAGATTCTCCTACAAAATATGAATAAGTAAAGTGTATAACAGATCCATGTTCCTTTTTTTGGGGGGGGAGAATATAAATGAATCAAGTACATAACAGAGTCTCCTACAAAATATAAATAAGTGAAGTGTATAACACATCACCGACTTACAATATTTTTGCTGCCTCCTTTAAAGGTACTCCATTTTGCTTGTGTGTGTACCGACGTACAGTTCATCTCTTCGAGGAGTGCGTCCAAGTGTTTTTTAGCCTACAAGTTTGATAACTATTTACTAATGAAAATGCTCCAAAATAAAGTAGAGGTCATAGATAAAATACAAAACTGGATGATGGGATTATGTACCATTTTATCACTATGACAAGCATAGCTGATGCTTCCAGCTGTATGGTGAACTTTCAACTTAGAACGATTTGCTTTTCCTCTTTCACTGCGAGCCTATGGTACAAAAGTTCTTGCACATTCATGAACAAGTAATGGAAAAGAGAGATTCATATGAACTGTTCCTTACTTGACATTCAGGAGACCTCCAAAACTTAATAATACCATCGATGTCGTTATCATTTAATATGTTTTTAAGTCTTTCCTTCAGTTGTTCATCTGTTAATGCTTCATCAAAATAATCCTCTTTTAAGTCTGCCTTGTAGTCCTTCCACTTCTTTGCAGCCGAATCCATAAACCATTTCTTGACAGCATCATCAACATCAAAAGAAATCCTAATTTTCCATTGAAAAGGGGCCAGCAGATCATGTATAAATTGTTATATAGGTATTGATGCACAAGGGCAGACAATGATATACCTGCATATGTTTCCAAACTTCAGTTTTCTTTGCTAAGGGAACAGACCTCCAATCATCAAATTGAACCGGTAATGTCTTCTCCTCACTTGACAACCAATGGCACTAGCAAACTTCCTATAATTTTGTCCAAAAAGGCTGTCCATATTCATTGACTGGTATTTTGATTTTAGGCATGTCGGGTTTCCTTGAAAATATTTCATTCATTGTGGTGATTTTCCTTCCATTCCTCTTTTTAGTACTACTGTGCAAATCTGTACAGATGAAAGCATAAATGTGAGTATTTTTAGAAAATATCAGCATATGTTCTCACAAATTGTAGCTAGAAATTGCAGTGTTCTCTTTAAATGTTTAGAAATATAGTACCTTCATTGTTACATAAGAACTCTCCAACTACTTCATAATCAGGGTCTTCAATAATATGTTCATTTGCAGCCTCAACATAATTTCTTTGTGGTCTTGGTCGCAAATTACGATGTTCAATGGTTGCACCACTTGTGTTATGAGTTCTCTACAAGAAAATGCACAAAACCTGTGAATAAACTAGAGCAGAATAGAAGACCTGGCAGCAACAATTATTTTAGGGATGCACAGCTGCTACATGTATAATTCAAGCTGCTACATGTTACATGTATAATTCAAGCTGTGAATAAACTAGGATAGCTGGATACTACAGTTGCTACATGTATAATTCTTTTAGTTAATAATGCTTCAGCTATACCTTTGCTCTTTTTCTTGGTTCGGGAGGCTGGAGTTCTTCCCTCAACTGATGAAGACGAAGAGATTCCATCTTCTCCTTGTTTCTTGCAACTTGTTCCCATTTCGCCTCTCATACTTGAGTCATGTCATCATCTTTGTTGCCTCTTGCGCTTGACATTTTTTCTCCTAAAAGGTACAAAGGAATTAGTAATGTTTAGGCTCAACAATTCAAGTAATCAATGAGACAAGCATCTATGTAACTTACTTTTTAGGCTCAACAATTATACCATCTATGTCGTGTCTAGATGTGGGGACAACCCCATTAATAACATCCACAGTCACCTTCAGCATTTAGATCGGGCAATGCTACAACTAGTCCATTGCCATTGTCTAGGTGCTCACTCTCCAAATTATCCATATCATAGAAGTCTCTTGGTTTGGACTGATGAACGTAAACCCACTCAGAGCCAGCATGTTCAGGAACATAGAAGACTTGCACTGCTTGTGATGCTAGTATGAAAGGCTCATCTGATATTTTTTTTCACCGGTATTGAATAAATGTTTAAAGTTGACGGTGGTGACCCCAAACCGATCAGTTTTAACCCATTTTCCACGCACACGGTTGTCAACCCAAGCACACTTGAAAAAGAACAACATTTCCTTTATGGTTATAATTCAATTCAACTATCTCCTTTACAATGCCATAATAAGTCTGTTTTCCCTCTTTGTGCGGTATCATTATCGCCCCTCTCAAAGCATGTAGATTACGCAAAAGCGTGAGCGACCCCACTATTTTGGATACCCCTACCCACATCATAGGACTCTCGGTGTGAAAATCAAATCCATTTATGTTGTGAAGCTACTGTATTTTTGTGCACTCATGATTGGCGCCTTGGATAAGATTTGTATCTCATACGGTACTTCATCACACGTTTCTTCCACCTATGGTTAGTAAGAAAAGTTATTATTAAGGTAAATGAGTAGTTCAACTTTGATAGCATGTGTTAAGTTATCTTTCTCCTTACATGAGACCTAAAACCACTCATGGAAGCATTCGGTCTTGCATTCGGGTTGATAGCTCGCTGGTTTTGAACACCAATCGAGGATAGATGGTGACCATACTTTTCGCGAAAGGTGAATTTATCATCTTACCATACTATAGAAATCTAAACACATCGTGTGAAGTGAAACAGATTACATTTACTCCAAGTAAGGGCCTATATTTGGATAGTTGAACAACACATATCTATGTGCTTGCAGCCAAGTCTTGTGGTCTAAACTCTTTGTGCACCTCCCAGCTAGACCCGGCCAATGTTATCAAAGAAAGGGGTTATGGAATTTTCAGCTTGCAGCCCTTCAACATTTCTAGGCGCCGGCTATTTAAATAGTGTCCACATAGTCTAAGGCTCTCATAAAACATGAAACCCTCCATAATTGATCCTCCGGATGGCTTTTTATTCTACGGACATCACCTTTCAATCTCATCAAAAACCTATATACAAAAATAATAGGCTCATTATATCCTACAAAATAGTACGTATTTTTTATATGTATGCTTTGCATACACTCACGAAATTACCTCTCAACAGGCCACATGCTACTGAAATGTCTTTGGACCAACCACTCTTGCTTGGGCGGGAAGATGGACCATCAAATGTACCATAATGTCAAAAAAGGAGGGAAGGAATATAGTCTCCAAAAAGGCTTAAGGTCTCAGCTATTTCAGCCTCTAGACTATCCATATCACTTTTCCGGAAAACAAGGGGCACAAATTTTCTTGAAGAAATGACTAACATCGCATTATCACCGCTGCACTAACTATTTCCGGCAATACTTTCCTCACGTGCATAGCGGCAAAGTAAGTGTTGTAGAACGATGTGGCATTCATGACTCTTAAGCCCAATGATCTTTCTCTCATTGACATGAACATTGTGACGTATATCGGATGCAAAACCAGCAGGAAATTTTACCCCTTCGATTACTTCACAAAATAATTTCTTCTCATCAGACTCATTTGTATATGATGCGGTGGTAAATAAAAATTGGTCTTCAACATCAACTGGGTGGAGATCACTTCTAATACCTAAAGCTTGAAGGTCTAAGCGAGAATTCAGGATTATCCTTAGATTTCCCTCTGTTCCAAGAATGTATTAGTAAAACTCTCAAAAACATTTTTTCCCTATGTGCATGACATCAAAGTTATGTCGTAGCATCAAATCTTTCCAATAGGGAAGTTTAAACCAAAGAGACCTCCTTTTAAAATGACTAATGGCTCCCCCACCTTGCGTTTCTTCCTTCTTTGGTTTCTTTCCGGATGGATCCTTGCCAAAAACTGTAACAATATCCTTAGTACACTCCAACACTTCCTCCCAGAGAGTGGAGTAGGTGGTCGCCTAAATTCAGATTGAACCAAATTTATCAACAACGAACCTAAATGGGTGGTTTTCATCCAAAAACCTACGATGATCCATATAGCAAGTCTTGCTTGCCCTTGCCAAGTCTATGTGAACAAGTATATAAGTGGCAATCGGGACATCCCGCTTCACCGGCGGTCACACAACCGGATGCATAGCCTAGACACAGGAAGTCTGTAATAGTCCACAACACTGCTGCCCTTAATTGGAACCACTCGCCCTTCGATGCATCATAAGTTCTAATCCCCGTGACAAACATATCTAACATATCATCCATAAATGGCTCCATAAAAACATCCATATCACTACGGGGAGCATATTTTCCGGGAATTAGGAAAGAAAGTATGAAATTTTTTGCTTCATGCACATTGATGGTGGAAGATTGTAGGGAATACATATACCAGGCCAAATGCTATAGCTAATATTCTTGGTTCTATAAGGATTAAAACCGTCGTTGGCAAATGCAAGACGTATATTTCTGCTTTCCTTGGCAAACTCGGGATGTTTAAGATCAAAGTCCTTCCACAGGTCGAATCTGCGGGATGCCTAAGAATATCATCTCTTGTTTCTCTCCTCATCATGCCATCTTGTTAGAGCTGCTGTTTTTAGAACATAGAAACAATCTTTGGAGGCTTTTCTTTATCGGAAAGTACCGAAGAACCTTCTTAGGAACCTTTGTACACGTGTTTCCCATCTAGACTCTTCCTAGCTGATTTCCAACGTGAAACCTTGCACTTTGGACATGATTGAGCATTTTTATGATCATTCGATATAGAATGCAATCATTTTCACAAGCATCAATACTAATGTACCCAAGTCCTATGGACTTAATCAATTTCTTAGTTTCGTAGTAGTTTCTAGGTAGTGTTGAGCCCTCAGGTAAGATATCATTAAATAAATCTAGCATAAGGTCAAAACTTCTCTCCATCCATCCTCCAAGGAGCTTGATGTGAAGAAGCCTAATCGAGAAGCCGCCAGCTTTAGTGTACTTCTTGCAATTAGGGAAATAATTCTTGGCTATTGGCTTCTACCAACTTTTTGGAGGTCAGCTAGTTCTTTAGGAAGCTCAACGGAACTGTCATCTTCAAAAATCCCTCTATCATCCAAACCACAAGCTAGGTCTCTAAGCAATGCACATATGTCATCCCTCTTCACTAGACTCTTCCACAAGGTCAGCATCATCACCATTGTTGGTATTCACATAAGAGGAACTAGCTTCCCCATGTAAGTTCCAGGTTGTGTACCCTTGTAGAAACCCATCACATATCAAGTGCTCTCGAATATCACTTGAGTTCCTCCAAAATGAGTTAACACACTTATTGCAAGGGCACAGTATTTTATCCCCTACCGCTGAATTTCTAAATGCAAAGGCTAGGAAACTGTTGACCCCTTTTAAGTAATCCTTTTGTGTGCCTAGCATCACTATAGATCCATGATTTATCCATGAGTCTTTGTGGGACTGAGTGTGTACCTGCAGTACTTGAATCTGTTGGCTGCAAGCAACAATGAGAAGAGGACGGCGTCGATGCAGCAGATCTACAACTTGTTGGGTTTACTGGGCTAGCTCCACAACACTTTCACCTAGTGAGCTGAAATAAATTAGAAAGAGTAAATCAATTATGCCTGCTTGAACACTGGAAAACAGCAATCTCTTAATTAATATTATGGTTGATTTATATGTATCAGACATATTATTAAAGTTACCACAACAAAATATTATGGTCAATTTATATGTATCAGACATATT
Organism: Hyparrhenia diplandra; assembly: GCA_015847255.1. Lineage (NCBI taxonomy): Eukaryota > Viridiplantae > Streptophyta > Magnoliopsida > Poales > Poaceae > Hyparrhenia > Hyparrhenia diplandra. The sequence goes on from JADLZK010013348.1 coordinate 1,108,982, forward strand.
ATTAAAGTTACCACAGCAACTTGCTTAGGAACAAATGAAAGACATGATGTCTTGTACGTGTATGTGTGCATCTCCAGCAAGCAAGCAAGCTAAACATGATGTCTTGTACGTGTATGTGTGCAAGAGTATATATCCATGTATGTGTGTATATATATTCGACAAAGCAAGCAGGCAACACATGCAAAAGCTTGTCACGTATACATGTATATGCACAAGTACTTGCACTAAGCAAGCTAGCAAGCACACCGCCGGTCGGCCATGAGTGGTACATATGCAAGTACAATCCACCAGACTTATTTGCCACGGCTTTGTAAGAAGCAAAACAAACTAAATAATCTCATGATAGTCCCATTATCCCATAAATAAGTCTGTGTTCAGACAAACTAAACAATCATGGCAAGTGGACTGAATCAGAGGCATGCAGAGTACTACTGTCAGAGGATCAGACAAACTAAGAATTATCCATGAGTACTACTAGCGCACTAGTTGCAGATTAGAAGCTTAATCGTCACCCAAACAAACTAAATAATCTCCGCTGCTACTGCTCGCGTTCTCCAGATCCGCCCAAACTAAATAACCAGCACATACCGATGGATCTGTTCCAGAGGCAGAAATTGGAGGCCGACTGCTGCTAGTGCTCCTGCATCTCCGCTGTCAGAGGAGACAGCTGTTGCTCCATGTCGAAGGGCTCCTGCTCGCGTTCTCCAGATGCGGCTTCAAGTCCACCGACGGGCCTCCAGTTGCTGTTGCTCGCGTGGTCCAGGGATGGGCGGGGCTCGACCAGGGAGGCCGACTGTGCGGGCGGCGTGTGCAGCAAAGTCCAGGCAAGCGGGACTCTAGGGCGGCGCTCTCAGCTATGGGTCGGCGCTGAGAGGAATTGAGGACGGGAAGGGAGCAGAGGGAGGCGGGCGGTCAGGACTCAAGAGTGATTGGGAAGGCTCGGGTGGCGGCGGGATCTCTCGACGGACAAAGGCTGCTGCTCGCGGCTGCAGCGCGGGAGGGTGGGGAGCGGGCGGCGGGCCGGTGTGTACGAAGGTTGGGAAGGTTGCACGTGGCGACGGGGAGTTTGGGAGGGCGGCGGCGGCAGGTTGGGAGCGGCGGGGAGATTGGGAAGGAAAGGGCGGCAGGTTGGGAAGGTGAGGGGTGGCGGGGTGGGATTTGGGGAAAAATATCTAGGGTTTTGTTGTACATGGGGTAGGCCCAAAATTATGCGGGCCAGGCCAAAATTTACCCGCCAAAGCCAAGCAACGGGCGCGGGTGGGCGGGAGCCGAGCTAGGTGGGGCCCATTTATGTTTAGCTTACGGTGAGTGGCGATGTACTTATGTTTGGGACAGACCGTCTATCAACATTTATAGCGACAGATGATAAATCGGTAAATTCGTAATTACCGACCGGATAGTCTTTGGGTTATCTTTAGGGACAGACTGTCCAACCATAAAAAAAACTTTTACCGTCAGATGTCTGACCCTGAAAAAGTGTTGTGGTGTAGTGTCTGGAGCATGAGTTTTCTGATCATAGTGCTTCTGAACACAACGGGTGTTCATGTAATCTCACTGTCCAGCCATTCCATTGTCATGCTGCAGACCAGTGAATTAGGGACAACCCATCTATCCTAGCTTCACGTGTTGCCTCTTCCCATGATGCCTCCCAGATCTATAAATGACCACACATGTACAGACAACCATAAGCCTACTATTAGACTTCTAAAAACATAATATTTGTCGTGTCTACTTCTCTCCGTGCTCGATATGTTTTCTAGATAGATAGGTAGCAAGGATGTATGCTTCTTGCATAAGACAGGGGTTGGGGCTCCTATTTATATGCAAAGGGACTGACTACACTAATGAAGATAAAGGACACACACTAATTAAACCAATGACTTACAACACGTGCAAGTGATGCAGAGATAGAGACTCCTCTGCTTGCAAATAATAAATACATACCTATTTCAGATGTTGGTATATCCAATCCATAAATTTTATTATTTATTGATGTGTAAATCGTCCAGACTTACTATACATAGTGAATACATACATGGACAGTAATACAAGCCTCCCTTACAAGTGCAGGAAGCAAAGTCAATGTGTCCTTATTAAGAATGGAGGATAGGTCAATGTCCTGTTTGGTCAGCCAGATGCAGAGACAACACCCCATAGGCGTCTGGTTCCGAAGCCACGTGCTAAGATCGTAGCTTCGGCGTCACAAGAGTTACAAGGCAGACTTTGAAGCAAGGACTCTTTGTCTACTGGATTCCAATGTTCATCTTCCTAAGCATGTTGATGTTTCTTGTGTTATTCTTGCAGTTGAATACATTATTTTTAATTCACAAGTGTCAGCAGCAGAGTCTGTAATGTAACGCATTGGAAATTGCAATCCTTCTGACCAGCTATATAATTAGATTTTATTGTATAAAAACAGTGTCAGTTGAAGAGATAAACATACACATCAATATATAACAATGAACTCGGATGAACCCTTGAGCGTGTAGGATATTACACACAGGCATGTGTATCCAAGAAAACATATTTAATTGAGCAAGATTTAAACTATTGCTTTAAAGTTCCAATACAATTAGAAGCTTATGGATCCAATACATGATAACTACCTGTGTTAAGTTAGATGCCATATGTTGAGCTAAGTACAGTGGCAACATATTGCTTATTAGGTCTTCATACATTATCCTAGGTTGAACTCCACCAGACAATATTATTAGACATAAAATGATAAAAATACAGTGGGAGGTTCATTAAAAATCTAAGTAGGCGGATATTGTACTTAAAAGACAATCTTGTAACACAGACCGAGAAAATCTTCAAACCCCTGCCCCATCCATACACAACGATGGAGGCTAGCTCTTGACCTGCGCTTTTGCCTTGCACAAATGGGGGATCCTGGGAGCTGGTTAGAGAGTCTCTGCGATAGTAAGCATGTCCTGGATTACACAATGAGCTTCATTGCTCTTGGCATCTTTATACCATAGATCATGCTCTAACCATGCATCCATTGCTGAATCTCATGGAATGGGAAAACCTTGTTAATTGCTCTGTCTATTTTACTAGAAATAGATTAACAACAGTGCCATGAATACTAGCTATAGTAGGAATTTTCTACATACAGAGATTTGGTACAGACATGCAATCAATTATAAGTCAAGTAATGCAATCCTACCCTTTCTGCTAGCTTGACCTTGTCCACAGGGAGATTCCACGCGGAGAGGTTACTCCTGCAAGTAGACGAAGCACAATTAATGAACTCCACGAGGGTCACTGCTCATCGTGTCCTATCCGAGGTGTCCTGTTGCTGTCGGTCTCATCAAAACTGAATACAACTTAGTGCAGAGAAGGAAGGAGAGTAGGAAGGGGAGAGCTAGGCTGTGCTAAATTTTTGAATTATAAATAAACTAGGCCACCTATTGAGCTAGTGCATCCTTGCACTTTGTTTATATTGAATTTGACAAAAGTCTTCCTAAATATTTAGTCTTGGAAACGATCACAACTACAAAGTTGTCGATCCAATTAAACAATACGACTCCAGTGCAATTCTCATGTAGCAGAGTGCTCCACGATTTTGATATAAAAGTTTCTTCATCTATCAAATATATTTTTAGGATAAATATTTTCTGAAATGTCCTGCTGAGATCAAACACATTTTCTTGGGTGGTTGATACAATAAAGTACCCTACAAAACTAGTAGATTTTTAGTGTATTTTATTAAGTAAACAATCATTTTTTTGTGGCCATCTGCGAGTTTTGGCCAAGTTTATAACATTTAATTGGGGTGCTTTTGAAATATGAAAGGTTCTGGAAAATATCATGAGTGCCTCTAAAAACATTTGTAGTAGTGAGTAGTGATACAGCTGAAGAAACGGTACATATATAGATCAATTATCTGGGTCTTATATTCTTTTAATGTCGCCTAACTGCACAGGTCAAATCATGGACTATTGGGAGCTGGTAGTAGCAAACTAGCAACTCTTTATTTTGTCGTGGTGTCATTGCTGCTCAACAGCATAGACTGTAGTGGTTGGTTAAAGTCATATGAGGCATGGATTTTCGGAGATGCTAACAGGTTCGAACACTTTGGGAAATCTCTTGGTCAAGAACATAGCCCCACAAGATCATAAACGGAGGGACAAATCTATAAGGGACGAACCCCACAGTAAAGTTAACAGTTTATTGAAAATTGGTTAAGCCTTTGATGACGTAATTAATGTCTTTCGATGAGCACTTTGTACATGTAGAGATTTCCTCTCCATATTGTCATACTGCTCTTGAAGTTGCTGGTAGTAGTGATCATGAGATCAAGAGTAGCATTGGCAGTGTTGATCTCGTACTGATAGATCAAAATAAAGAAGAGAAGGCAATGATGCAATAGGAAAAGGGAGACTGTGGTAAGTCTCTTACAACCATAATGTTGGCATCACCTTGCCCACATGCAACATTGACATACAAGACTGGCTACTGGAAACCGAGTCAGAGGTATCTAGACTGTCGTCTGAAGCTTGAGTTTTCTGACATCATAGCACTACCGGAAACTGGAAAATGTCTATTGGTATAGACGCCACCTACAAAAAAATGAAAGAAAATCGACCGAAAAATTTGTAATTCCCTGTCGGTATGTATGATACCAACTCCCTGTCAGTATGTATCATACCGACAGAAAAAATGGTCACACACAAGATAATATGATTATTTTCTGTCGGGAACGATTTTTCCTAGCACACAGGAATATTACCTTGCAGAATCGAAGGCGCGCTGATTTGATGCCAGTCCAAGCATGTGGCGCCAAGCCAAAACCCACAGTAAAGTTAACAGTTTATTGAAAATTGGTTAACAGTGTAGAGTCACTTGACAAGCAAATCATTTGTTACGGCTTGGCGGATTCGAGCAATTTATACAACCGTTGAACATTTTAGGATGCGTGGACGTCTATTGATCATGATCGCCATATCAATTACGGGAAACGCGACCGTCGTGTGGGCAAGAAACTACAACGTGAACACCACCCAACCATTCATTGTTGTCAACTCGTCCAAGGCTAGGCCTCACATTTCCTATCAATCTTCTACATTCAGTTTTTACTATCTGCATGCAGAACACCACTGTCGCTTCACATCTTTCTCGTCCCACCTCTGACGAAACCAAGCAGACAGCACAATTATCTCAGATACGCTGCCGTCTCAAGGAGAATTGCCTGTGGTTAAGCCCGGAGGTGAGCATTGTGACATTAAGAAGGAGAGGCACCAGGAGAAGGCTGATGTCAACCTCCATATGCTGCTCACCATGGGATGTTGTTGTATTTTGTTTGGCTATCTATTGTGACGTCTAATAAATCCGACATCTCACGTTCGGATATCATTGCTCTCTAATCCAGGAAAGACCACGACAAAAAAGTTTAATTCTTATTTGTTAATGGACTCGTTTTTCTTTTTGTGCAACCTGCAATAATCAGCACAGGGAATTGTGTCAGTATGTATGGTTGAAACATTCTCGCATGGAGCTAATGAACTCGTTTGGCCAGTTGTTCCTCTGATTTCATTTTCTAGCCACGCCTTGGACTGGGCAATAACCTCAACATGGATATGGCCACCAGAGCAACCTTGGGCTTGCTCTTGAAGAGGAGATGAGATATGACGAGTCTTAATCCAGGAGCACACATCTCTGGCCATTAATGACGTCCAAGCGCACGTGCCGGCGTGGTTTTGCTGGCATGTCCCGCAATAGTAAAGATGTTTTTGTACTAGTGCCTCCAGCATTTGAAGTTCGCGGATGCATCATGTATTTGTGACCATGAGCATATTACGATACTATTTCTGTGCCACCCGAGTAATCATCGGTCTTCGATGTTAATCGGGCTCTAGGGTGGTACTGATCACACAGTGTTCTTACAAGATTTTCGGTCTAATGCAACACCGACAAAGTGTAGCAATAGAGCCAAAAATGGTAGCAATAGTACTTCTGCTACCATTTGTTTTTGGTTAAATGTCGTTGCACTTGTAAGGGTAGCAATAGAAGAATGCAACGGGTTACATTTTAGTTGCGACACACAACCCATCTATTGCAACACTTTCGATGCTTTTTGCAACCCATGGTGAGTGTTGTAACAAAAGCAATTGCAACCACTATGGGTGTGGCAATAGTATCAATTGCAACGAACTAGGCGTTGCTAGTGACGCATTATGGCAACACGCTGGTCATGTAGCAACACAATGCAGTCGCAAGCGTAACATAGGTGTTGCAAGAGTGGTTATTGCTACGCAAAGAAAGCATTGCAATAGAGCTTCTCTATTGCCACGCGTCCCTAAATGGTTGCTATAGGTGGATTGGGTTATTGCAACGCGTCTCGTAGGTTGGTTGCTTCAGAGGGGTCCTCTATTGCCACGTTTGTCAATGGTTGCTATCGGCGGCATAGGCTATTGCCACGTTATTTAGATTGGTTGCTTCTGAGATAGGCCATCTATTGCCACTATCATGTTTTTGTAGTTGCAAGTGATGGTTTATCTATTGCCACGACTAAATGTGGTTGTTATATGTGCGATTGTTGAAACACAATTTGGTTTGATTTCCATCATATATTGCAACGCCATGATTAATATATATTAATAATATATGCTACGATGCTTTGTTAGCTTAAATCAATAATCGCAAAACAACAAATACATAATGATTGAGGCATCGACATCCATTAAAACGAAATATAATTTGTTCATACAAAATCTTTAAAAAACACACCGAGTGTCAAACTAAATGAGAACACAAGTAGATAGCTTAACACATAATAATGTGTCTAGCATAGACAATTGTTTGAACTCATTCAAATCAAAATACTAATGTCTACTGTAGCAGCAAAGATTCCCTTGATATGTATATTGGCCATCGTCCCACCATTCGCATGCTCCTTCTCAAACTCAAGATTCATCCTGAAAAAATCATTGACATGCATTAGTTAAACTAAAATTCTAGTGGTGGCAAAGCTAATTGAACAATGAAGCAAAACACGAGCTGCATAGTAGCGTTACGTGAGCTGCAGTACTATCAACCATGAACTTTGAAGCAAAAGCAAATATAAACATGCATGCAGCTGCCTCCCAAGACATTTTATGAGCACAAACACATCCATATATATTTCTAATCAGCAAGAGGAAACTAAAGCCTAGATCAGATTTAGGAGCAGAACATAAGAATAGCTATGTACTTCTCCAAAATGATTACATGTTCCTTTTAATGCAAAGAGGGATAAAAGGTTTCACATAGTACTGTGTACTCTTTTTGGACAATGCAGATCTTTTCCTAGCTGCATTTTCCTTCATTTGCTTTGTTGTAGCAAAAAACCAGACTTTCGAATTATTTGCTTTGTTTTGGCTGTCGAATTATTTCTAGTCGTGCACCCTCTAGTGAGACGTTCTTGCTACGGAAGAAGGGGGGTTCTTTGTCGAGGAATCTTATACGGCGCCGCAGCGCCACCATCGTTCTTTGGCGGCGCGACAGCGCGCGTGGAGATGCGCACACGGGAGTGGAGCCTTGCATGCATGCGCGAGGGAGCAGGGACGCGCGCGGACTCCTGGATTCGGATGGGTCCCGCTTCTTTTTTTTTCTTTTCTTTCCCTTTAAAATGTAATATCTTTCGTCAAGCATCTGTTTTTCGATTCCGTTTGCACCATCGCGCTTATTATAACGAGATCTATAAAACTAGATCCATGTTGGATATGTTTTGAGATAATTTTCATGATGACAAACTTTTACATCTAAAGTACAAACTTTTACTTCTAAGAGTATAAAGTTTTTATTGTTGAGTACAAAGTTTTTATTGTTGAGTACAAAGTTTCAAAATTTGGAGTGTAAAGTTTTACATCTAAGATTTCAAAGTTTTTACGTTGGAGTACAAAGTTTTTATTGTTGGAGTACAAAGTTTCAAAATTTGGAGTGTAAAGTTTGGCCGCAAAAAAAATCTTGACCCATGAAAAGGCTAGACACGAGAAACATGCCACTTGTGGTGTGGCTGTCTTATTTGCTATTGTTATCGGTGCATTGCTATTGCTGCATGCATGCATGCATGTGCGCTGTTATTTTTCTTTGGCGCGCATGTGCGCCGCTAACGCTATCTTGGTGCACGCGCGCCAAGTAGTGTCGCCCGGTTCTAATTGCATTCGGGTGGCTGGTTTCTTGGGTAACCTGAAAAAAAGTGGTTGGTGGTTAAAATTACACCCCTTGACAAGAATATGACATGCATGTTACAATTAAACATTCTTCAATTATCATCAAACTACCATTGACTATGCATCATGTGTTCTCCCTCTATAGCTGTTATATTTTTGTGTCCCCTCAATTGTTCAGGCAGCAACAACATTTTTCAGTTGGCTCCACAATTGTTCTAGCCTGCATTTCGAATTGGGTTTTAAGATCATGATTTTGAGTTCAATAAACTATGAAAACATAGATGTTGTTCATATTACCATTTGTCTTGAAGCTTGTTGTTGGGCTGCTTGCAACATTAACCTAGCTTGCCTAAGTGCTTCTCTATCGGCCTCCCTTTCCTTGTTGAGCTGTTCAAGCTGGCGCCTAAGTTCTTGCCTCTCGACTTCCCTTTCAATATCTTGAGCTTCTAGTCTATCTTGCGGCTGTCTAAATGATTCACCGAGGGCCTCCTCCTGTTGGAGTTTGCGCTAGTAGTCCTCTGACAGTAGCTCCTTTCTAGTTTGGTACCTTGCAAGATAACCATTAGCATGCATCTTGTTTGATTTGATTTTTCTCGTTTCCTTGTAGGTCGACTAGAAAATTTGGTTCTGCTTTCGAAGTCAAGGCGACATTTGCGTCGAGGCCTTGACTCCAGCTCCATAATCTTCCTGGTTGCATTGTCCTAACAAAGGAAATACATTTAGTTAATTAAAACTATAATTGTAAGCGAGGACAGTTGCATCACTTAATAAGGGTTGTAAAACTGTTTAATACTCACATAAACTTCCCTAGATTCCTCGCGTGTCCATTGTCCATTTTGTTGGTGGGTCATCATAAAAAGCTCCATATCATTCGGCTGTTCACCAGTTAGTTGGTCCCTCTAATTAGGAAAGACTGTAAACAAATTAACCATATTTCATAATCTAGGGAAATGTAGAAGCTTTTTATAAACTGTAAAGATCAGGAAGATATCCACCAGAAATTAAAAAACCAAAGATAACAGAAATATTTATTGCTATTGAAAAACTGAAGGAATCCAAGTTCTTTTTTTGGCACACATTAGTTTTAGTACTTTTCAGCTTTCTGTATACAAGCATGCAAAATATATATTTGTAGTGGGCAATGGACTATCTCTATCAAATACATATGCTATATAGGTTATAACAATAGTAGAAAGACTGATAGATCCCATAGTAATTGCAACTTACAGTTACAGCAAAGACATACGGCTACTACAAGTCTACTAGTACAACAAAACTAAACAAGGAAAACCTCAGAATTTTTTACCTTCTCATAGCTCAATAGTATTCAAACAAGAAAAAAATGTTTTGCTATTTATGATGGATGGGGACTGACCTGAGACATAGCCCCACCCTTTTGCTGTGTTAAAATGATGGATGCATACACTCTACACCTAATACAGTAACTACAGTGTCCTGCTAGTGAATCAGTTCATGCAAATATTGAAATATAATGTTCCTGTTACTGGAGATTGCTGATATTGGTCAATTATTCTAGTATAAATTGTCTTATTGTTATTCGGTCATGATTTATCTGACAATAATGTGGAGAAATCTAAAATTCTTACAGAACAATAATATATGCAAGCTTTGCACATAGTTATCTTCCAAATGCACTCTTCAGTTTGTGTTAGTTTTCAACTAAGGTTTTCATAACTTCAATCGTTCACTTGTCCATTTATTTCTTTTGATTTTTATAATTTGAACAACCATGGTGTGACAGTGATGCCTTGCTTTTCTATTCTGTGGATTGGCCTTCGATGCATGTTCCTGTGCTGCTGGCAATAGAAGCATTCTGCTCTGATATGTGTTTCTATACACAGATTATTATCCTATCACTTGTTTATGCTAGTCTCTGCTATTTATACTCTTTTGAGCTTACAACTTATCGACTTGTATCATCTTGAAGGAATACACCTGTGCTGATTGATGCCTTAAGCCCTGACGGTTTTGGCTGCAATAAAAATAGGTTTGATCTGACACAGGACGTCACAACTGCAAGCTAGAAACAATCAAGCAAAAAATCAAAATAGCTATCACGACAACTTGTTTAGTTCAAGACTTAGCTAGAGCATGCAGACCAAAGAAATTGAGTTGGGATGCATATGACATAAAAGCAGATCATGGTGCTCCAACAATAATATTTTTTTTTCCTAAACAGAAGGGACTGCAGAAAAATAGATTCTCTCATTTCCTCTAAGATATTCTGAAGAACACACAATCTAGTGGAAAGAGAAGTTATGCTTAAATCAAGAGGAACTCTAGTAGCTGCAGATGTTCTTGCAAGACAGACAGGCAATTAACTGAAATGTCTATTTTTTTGCAGCCAAAGTTTGGGTATCACCATCAGAAAGATATGCCATAGTTCCTGACGAAAATGTGATCTCAGTTCACTAGTAACTGTGCATTAGTAAAAGCCAAGAGGTGTTACCTATCATTGGTCTCATTGATTGGCAGGGAGCTTTCTTGTTGATCACCAGGAGCTGCAGTTGACCCGGATGAATGTGTTGCCCCAAAAAAGGGACATGGTCGTGTTGGGTCTGGATGAACTTGCCGGCGCCGCCGCCGACGCCAGAGTTGTTGGCGCCCCCGCTCTTGTCGACCGGATGAGCGTATTGCCCCCAAAAGGGACATGGTCGCGTTGGGTCTGGACGAAGTTGCAGGTGCCGCCGCCGCCGCCGGGGTTGTTGGCGCCCCCGATCTTGCAGGTGTTCCACTCCTTGGAGTTGTCTCCATGCTCGACTTCTCTTTGGTAGAAAACGAAAACCCTAACTGCGTTGAGGCGGCGGCGTGGTAGATGAGGAAGCGCCTGTACCGGGAGGGAGATGAGAAGTTGCGAAATAATGGGGCGGCGTGGGGGAGGAAACGGGGTGGGCGTGCGGGAGAGTTTTCGTCACGGCATTTTCGCGGGCCTGAGAGTTTTCGGTTTTGGTAATTGTTGGCGGGATCAAAATTTTGTGGCCTATAATTTTACCTCCGTGAGATCCATCTTGAGCGAGAACGTGCTCGGGTTGGACTCTACGCTGATCCATCGCACCGGTCATAGTCCATGAAATCGAAAAAAAAAACAAAATAGGAATTCTGTAGGTATTCTGCATGTATACTCTGATCCTGGAGGTATTTTGTGCCTCTATGCTGATCCATCGCCAGCGAGCTCCTGTGCAGCTCCTCGACACAGTACGTGGACATGGGTGTACATGTACACCCAATAATTTTTAGGAACAAAATGTACACCTACTGTGCGTACACATCTATAATATCTAGATTTTGTTTGTTTGATCGAAATAAGAGTAAAAAGCCCTCTTTTTCATCTTGTCCACCATCTAGTAGCCCAAGAAAGTAAAATCACGGAGACGGAGGGAACCGTGGGCACGGCCTTGACCGTCCTCGTGACGGAGGCTATGGCGCCCGGTCGCGCCGGTCGAATCTGGGCGCAGACCCTTGACCTCGATGGACGGCGGGGCGACACTAGGTGCAGCGCGAACCACGAGTGCATGGGCGCGTAGCTCTTCTTCTCCACGGCGACGTGGAACACCAGCCTGACCGTGTCGGCGGGCGCTTAGCTCTGGCACGTCGGCCACAAGGATGCTCGATGACGAAGCGCGGCGTGTAGTTGTTTGGCGTCGGTGTATGGCATCACTTTGTCAAAATCTTTTAAAGCTTTAATGGGATGTTTATGGAGTCAAGCTATGATGTTGCTAGCATCTATGCAATTTCTGACCAAGTTCACCTATTATTGTAATTATTTTATGATTTACTAAAGAACAAATGTTAAAATACCTTAAGCTACATAAAAAAATTCAAAAAACATGGAGGGACACATCCTTTTATTGTATAAGTGTTGACAAAAGGTTCCAATTGATTATCGAGAAAGTGGATATGCACATCCTCACAAAGTCATATGCGGTCTCACACATGCCCTGTAGATGAGCGAGAGATATTCATCCTCGTATGAGATGTATATTATCACTTTGTCGAAATCATTTAAAACTTTAGTGGGATGTTTATGGAGCCAAACTATGATGTTGTGCGCATCTATGTAAATTTCTGACCAAGTTCACCTATTATTGTAATTATTTTATGATTTACTAAAGAATAAATGTTAAAATACCCCGAGCTACATAAAAATTCAAAAAACTTGGAGGGACACATCCTTTTGTTGTATTAGCATTGACAAAAAAAGTTTCAACTGATCTCGAGAAAGTGGATATGCACATCCTCACAAAGTCATATGTGGTCTCACACATGCCCTTAAAGATGAGCGAGAGATGTTCATCCTCCTATGAGATGTATAGTATCACTTTGTCAAAATCATGTAAAACTTTAATGGGATGTTTACGGAGCCAAACTATGATGTTGTGAGCATCTATGCAAATTTGTAACCAAGTTCACCTATTATTATAATTATTTTATGATTTACTAAAGAATAAATGTTAAAATACCCTAAGCTACATAAAATTTTCAAAAACTTGGAGGGACACGTCCTTTTGTTGTATTAGCGTTGACAAAAAAGTTTCAACTGATTTCGAGAAAGTGGATATGCACATCCTCACAAAATTATATGCGGTCTCACACATGAACCTATAGATGAGCGAGAGATGTTCATCTTCCTATGAGATGTATAGTATCACTTCGTCGAAATCATGTAAAACTTTAATGGGATGTTTCGGAGCCAAACTATGATGTTGTGCGCATCTATGCAAATTTCTGACCAAGTGTACCTATTATTGTAATTATTTTATGATTTACTAAACAATAAATGTTAAAATACCTAAGCTACATAAAAAATTCAAAAAACTTGGAGGGACACGTCCTTTTGGTGTAGAAGTGTTATAAAAAGTTTTCAACTAATTCTGAGAAAGTGGTGATGCACATCCTCAAACATGCCCGAGTAGATGAGTGAGAGATCTTCATCCTAGTATGAGATGTATTGTGAGTTCACTTAGAGAGAAAAATGATTGTGAAGATTGTCAAGTCTAAAAAATAAATTTAGTAACATATAGAAAAAAATTAAACAATGAAATTCCAAATTTTAAACTAAAAAAGAATGGAAAGAAAAGAATCGGGGACGCATATTAAAACTAAAATGTGCTCCGACAGGATTTGAACCATGGAGCTCAAGTTCACGTAAAACAATCCCAAACCCAACCAATGCGCTATGTATGTGTGTTTATGGTAACTCAGGTTTTAATTTATTTGAAATTAGTGAAGACCTTATTATGAGTTATAAAATGCATTTCAGATTCTAAGAAATGATAAGGAAATAAAATCTTGATTTCAGATTGCAACTTATAAGTGAACTCAAATACTTAAAACATTTAATGGATTGGCTCGTGTCCTGGGTCTGCATCCATTCCCGTCGGGTTCTTTTTCGCGAAACATTCCCGTCGGGTTCGATCGGGCGCTGAACCGCATTGGCCGCTGGCCCATATTCCCCTGGCCCAGGGAACCCCCTAGATATATATCGCACAACATCGCGCCCCTGGCAGTTTCATCTCTTCTCCCGACTCCTGTTCTTCTCGATCCTAAATCGTGAAACCCTAGAGTGGCGGACTCCGGCGAGGCCGTGACCATACTCGGTCGTCGTCGGTGCGTGGTTCTTCCCTGTGGAAGCGTCCAAGGAACCCCGGTCGCCGTGGGACAACGGCGTCAAGCACCGTGGCCTCCGCTCGCCCCACCGCTGCATCACTTCCTCCACGCCCTGTCCCTCTTGGATCTCTCTCCTCACGACGGCTCGCGATTCTCACAGCACGCGAGCAGCCACCATCGAACTGACGGCGGCGCAGATGACGGACGCGCGGCGACGGGTGCGGAGGTGCTACCGGCGTGGGACCACTCGCTGTACCGCGCTCGTGGACGAGGCTGCACGTGCCTAAGTCCAGCGGCTCCCCATCGACCGTCGAAAGACGACGCGCGTGGGTTGCTGAATCCTGATCAGAGACAGTAGCATCAGGGCAGCTGTTTCATGTGAGGTGCTTTCTGCCCTGCAATTTGTTACGTGTTGTGATTGCTGACTCTATGAAATCAGGGCAGCTGTTTGATGTGGTATTGCGCTATAAAAAAATACGAGTCAATAATTCTGCATTGTATTTTGCTGTGTAGGGTCATGAACTTTTCTGCTTGTGCTTGCTTGTTTGATTGCTCTACACTCTGCAGGAAGATTATGAGTCACTCCTTTCACCTTCCATTGTGGTTCCTAGAATGCTTGTTTAGAATAGTTTGCAATTCATTTCTTCGATTGATAGGACATAAAAATGCTCACCAACCGTCCCCTACATACGTTACGTCGGTCTGTATTTATAGGCGTGCAGTCGGTATTAGCTGTACTTACAAATCAGGACAAGGCATGCTTGCCACTTACGCCTAGGGCCCGCATAGGGGCAAACTGGTACTAGCCCGACCTAGGGTAGGGCGGTGAAAACACAAGTCCTGGCGCACTTGGGGCTTCATTAGGGCTTCCCCATCTTGCGCTGCTGCCCGGCCCTGAGTTCGCCGGGGCTTTGGCGCCCTCCGTGCTTGCGGAGGTGTCCCTCGTGCGCGCTACCCCAGCGTCTGCGGGGCCGCCTCAACTTCGTCGCGCCGCCCCGCGTCTGCGGGGGCCGCTTCAACTTCGTCCACGCTGCCCCCGCGCCTGCGGGGTTGTTCACATCGGCTTTGCCGCCCAGCGCTTGCGGTCTTTGCTTCAACTTCGTCGCGCCGCCCCCCGCCTGCGGGGGTGTTGCCATCGGCCGCCGCCCCGCTTGCGGGGCTGCTTGAACTTCGTCGCACTGCCCCCCCGCCTGCGGGGTGTTGCCATCGGCCGCCCGCCCAGCGCTTGCGGGGGCTGCTTCAACTTCGTCGGCGCTGCCCTCCCGGCGCTTGGGGTGTTGCCATCTTGGGCCCGGGGAGCTACTGGGGGGTCCCTTGGCGAGGGTCCCTCCCCAACACTTACTAAAGTTTAGCTTAAATCTGAAACTTTCTCCTGTAGTTTTGTAGTTTCATGGACAAAGTCACACCCTCAACAGAAGAGGGACTGCAGGACCAAAAAGGTCGACATTAAAACCTGATGCTACAAGTTGCTTAAAAGTAAGCATCTCTTGCTTCCAGTTTTCTATTTTTTTGAAGTACTTTGATGGGAATCCATTTGTCGTAAATGCAAAGACATATTTGTAAAATAAAAATAAATTTCATTTCAGAAATTATGATTCCATAGAAAAAAATTATTTGCTTCTTATTAGCATGAACCTGTACTGCAACTCAGCACATGTGTTGTAACTCTGAAAATAAGTATGAACCTCTACTGCTAGACTGTTGAGCTTCATCTCTAAATTAAGTTGTTCCTTGACTGCCTGATTGAAATTTAGTGCGAATTGAAGTTCCTACCAATACTTTATTCAAACAAAAGGGATTCCTACCGGAACCTAATGATGTATGCTCTTTTGTCAACAAAATTCTTATTACTATCAGGTTGGAATAGTTAGTTGTTATTTCAATAGATAATGTAGTTGTACTGGATTTGTTTCATAATCAGCTAGCAGTCACTTAACTGATGTTGGGATAAGTTTTCTAATCAGCTAGTGGTCAAATTTTGGTCCAGTGTGTGCATAACATTCAGCTATTGAGAAGTTAGAATCTAGCATAACAGTCAGTGTTCTTTGTGTTGCCTACAGTTAGAATCAAGCTTCTCCTTTGTGTTCTGGATGATGCAACTCATTCCGATGGAAGTGCTATTCAACTAGTAGTGTTCACTGAGGTTTTTCTATTCTCTTAACAGGGGCAATTTCCACGTGAAGACAGTTTGTGGCTGTAGGTTGCTGCTTTCAAATGATTCGACAAGCTGGATGCTTTAGAGTTCAGACATGCTTGGTCATACAGTTTTTGAAAGGTGAACAACTTCTAAAAACCCAGAAGAGATAAATATCCCATGTATTTTCCATGTAAGTAACTGCATT
Organism: Hyparrhenia diplandra; assembly: GCA_015847255.1. NCBI lineage: Eukaryota > Viridiplantae > Streptophyta > Magnoliopsida > Poales > Poaceae > Hyparrhenia > Hyparrhenia diplandra. Next base: position 1,125,108 of record JADLZK010013348.1, read on the forward strand.
AATATATCAAAAGAGATGTGGTTATCCTAATAAATATATTTTATGAGCAGAGTGTATATCGTGAACATTGGTATATGTGTAAATTTGCAATCCTAGAGCATATTAGTAAGCTACTAATATAAACATCGGACTATTATGTTCAGTGCTACTAATATAAATATTGAATGGATTTATCATCGAACATTGGTATATGTTTGATCTGTAGGATCACTGAAGCATATCAACAAAGTTTGCTGAATGAAGAGAAGATTGAGAGTTGGAGCACAAATCTCTGGATGCGCAAAAGCTTTACATGAGCCTAGATCCAAGTGTATATGAATTAAGGAATATACGTAATATCTACATATTGTATATGAATGATTCACGGTGTCTGCTCTAATTATAATATTAAATGAACACATTTGATGTGGGATTTCTTCTATACTATCTTCTCCAAAGTGAAGATATACACGCATTAATCAACTCCAAAAATATATTAGAAAAAAAAAAAAAAAACAATAGAAAACAAAAGATCGATGTATCAACTTTGCTTGATACTGATATTAAAATGTCTATAGAGGAAGTAGATACAATTATCAATCGTCTTTAGGAAGCGTGTTATGTCTTTAAGAAGCGCTTTATACCGTGTCTATAAAACGCCACATGTCTCCTAGACACGCTTGACACGGTCCGTGGGAGACGCTCAGACACGCTTTAGAGAAGCATTTCTATACTTCACTAGGTATGAAATAAAGCATATGTAGCCGAAAAATAGAACGTATCTAAAGGGGTGTTTCTTGTAGTTTTCCGACTCCGCCTCGTGCTGCACGCGAGCTAGGCTGTTGCTTGGTCTTGTGCAACTCCGCGCCTCCTTGAGCGCTAGCATCAACTCCTCCATCGCCTTCTTGATCTTCTCCGCCGCCCGGCGCCACCCGTAGCTTCGCCGAGAGCCGAACAACAGGGTGGGGGGGGCGAGCCACACGCGGGGAAAATAAAGAGCCGCGTGGGAGACGAGAAATGACCTAGGAGCGACGCGGTGTTGAGTTTTGCGCTAGAGTCCGTCTGGTACGTAGGAGGGGCACGTGGCCATAATCCAGCGCTGGGGCACACCCAGGGTCGCGTCAGCCCAGGGATCACACAAGTTTTTTCCGCGCGCTTGCCGCCCTTATCGGATCATGACTCCTCCGCACTTTGCATGTATGGCCCATGATGAGGCCCAGTGGGCGGAGCTAGCTTTTGAGCACTGGGGGTGCACTAAAAAATTTTATACACAAATCGGTAAACTATTTATTATTTTACATACAAATAGGTTTTTTAATACAAATAGGGTTTTTTTATTTTTTTAACATCCGTGGAGTCGGCATGCGGGCCACGGGGGGATCGGTGGACCCCCTTGACCCCCCTTAGCTCCGCCCTTGATGAGGCCCAATCCAAATCAGCCTCGCCTCCTAGTTCTCGTTGCAATTCTCAAAGTATATTGCAACCAAAAATAAGTGTTGCACTTGAACACAGTTTTCGCTTCAACCCTAGAGATCTCGTTGCAATAAAATTAAGCACTTGCAACAATATCAAAGTATATTGCAACTGCCAAAAAGGTGGCAATTGAACCCCACTTTTGCTTCGCCTCCAAGAGTTCTCGTTGCATTAAGCATCTAGCATTTGCAACGCTTATGAAATTTTATGCAACGCAAAAAAAACGTAGCAATAGTCACAACCAAATGCAACAAACGCAAATGTAGTTGCAGTACTACCATGTAATTGCAACCAAAATAAATTCTACTACAACCATTTTTCACCATTGCAATATCGTCAACCAAATGCAACAAAGCTTCGCAACACCTTGAAAACCGTTGTATTAGAGGCAAGTATCGCTACGATTTTTAGAATGGTTGCAATACAATCATCTCTAGCAACCAAAGTTTTGGCGTTGCAATTCAGAGGCGTTGAATTAGACCGAAAATCTTGTAGTGTTATTAATAGCAGCAATATAATTTTTTACACTTGTGCTGCTGTGCATCCCTTTTGTCCATCTTGCAGACCTTGATGTAGCTAGAGCAAGGACACTAGAAAGTAAGTGTCACTCACACACATGGTTGTGAACTGAAAAGCAGGGTATCTCCTGTGCATTGCCTGAACCTTGTTGTGGCTACAGCATGGACTATAGGAAGAACTGGTTCCCAATGTTGGCATTGGGGCCCTCCACCTTCTTAGCCCAGCACTGATGAGTTCTGTGCAACCCGACGAAAGTGTGTCTCCTATGCCTTGCCCTCAAACCTGGCAAGCCAACAAATCTCTTCTCTGATGGCATGTATTCAGGATATCAGCACGAGTGGGCATGACCCATCGATGTCCGTGTAATTCTCCAGGACATCAGCACGAATTGGACAAGAGTTATAACTGCAGTAGACCATTGAATCAGGAACAGACAAGGATTTCTACATTTCACTGTCCCCTTTTTCCGTGATGCATCCCATTCCCATAATGAGCAAACTTGTACAGACAAGGCTACTGGATATAATGGTAAACAAAGGCATATGATGGATTCACAGGGCAGGGGATGAGTCTCCTATATATATCTGCAAAAAGAGGGGGGGGGGGGCAATAGTGAGAAGAGAAAGGACTAATACTAGCCAATGCAACTACATAAAACATGCACGTGCAGGTGACGCGGAAAGAGGACACAAGCTCTGCTTACAAATTAAATAAACACTTTGAATTTAAGGTGTGCGTACATCCAACGTATGAATTCTATTTATTGATGTCTAGCGGCCCCGAGCAGAGTGTGTCATCCACACCTCCTATATATAGTGAATATATGCAAGGAAGCAGAAAGGATAGATTAATGACCTAGGTGCTCAACCAAACATGCTTTGTCTTCTGGATTTTAAGTGTCGGATATCTGCAGCAATGTCGGTACGTGCAGTATAGGAGTTTCCAAGAATATGTATATAATGGCTCAGAAAAAAAATTGAATCGTCCATTTTGAGTAAGAATTTGGTTTGAACTGAAGTTAACGATGTGAAGAACACTATAAAATGAATCAAAATTAAAGCACGCCTGCATAATGCATTCAAGAGCGGATAGGATCCGTCCAGCCAAAGTGGATGGGAGAAACATGCAAATGCAAGGTGCATATGAGATAAGTTAACATGTAAATGCGAGATGCTAATCATTCTTGAAAAGGTTCAAGTCCTATGTGTAGTGTGCAGGACTCTCTCTACCCACATTCTTAGTTTTCATAAGCTGCAGATGCACACGGCCTTCTCTCATTTGTTCTCAGTTTTCATATGGACATACAGCCAGTGCTCGAATCCTCAAAGACGACAGCCTGATGTGATCTCCGTCTGTCGAGACCTGCGACATGGTCTTGCATAGATGTCCGAGTCATGCGTGCAGCGAGTGCAGGCTAGCTAGTGGAGGAAAGAAAGCGGCGCGATTTATTAACAAAAGTGATGGGAAAGGCATGCACGAGCAATCATTTACTCATTTTAGTTAATCTTTTGGATTTCCCTAAGACTATCATTTTTATATTATAAGTATATCAGTTTTCATTACTTGGTGTGATCGTCCTCACAGAAAGATTTAGAGTGGGTGGACAAATCGTTAGTGTTCTGTGACCGTAACAGAACATAAAAAGGATAGTTCATTATTCTACCAAATGTTGTGATGTTCCACAACACAAAACTAAATTTTTCATTAAGTAATTTAACGATGAATATTTTCCTGAAAACTCCAAATACTTTTTAAGAAAAACAACAAACCTCCAATTTTTTCTAACTCAGTCCAGTCCATTTTGTCTTGTGCTAGTGTAATGATTAAAGGTTTCATGTTTCCTATACACCATGGGCCTGATATTCGGGTGACGTCTGCCCGCCCACATCGATGACACATGCCCGACACCCACTCGTTCGCACTCAGCCTCTCTCCTCTGTGATATACAGGATGGTCACCTGAAGAGAAATGGAATTTCAGACGCCTGGATTGTAGCAATTCCTTAAAAGTTTGTGTGCGTGTATGTGAGATGCTGCGTCCATACTCTAATAGTAACAACGAATTCACATTGAAGTTCCCAATCTTTGAGCATCATTCAGCAGTGGTGCTCTACGATAAACAGCCTGGTATATGTCTATTCAATTGTAAGATAGCTACAATAAGCTAATATAAGTACCTTACCATCTCGCTCCTAACATTTGTAACGCGCTACATCAAAACATATTTTTTACCAGTAACTGAGAGGAAGTTTTATAAAGTTAAAGGGACTAATGTTTTTGTATGAACTAGATGCAATTTAATGGCAAGTTATAGTTACCGGTGAAGTATACATACTTTCGATTAAATGATTTACACATTGCAAAACACTAGCAAGTGTACCGTGTGGGTTAAAAATATAGACAAAATGTTTGATGAATATAAGTTTTTTATTTTTATGAGTAAAACAAAAATAACACTGACAAGGCATTTCGATAAAACCTAAAACTTGACATGTATGATATTTGCATGCAAGCTTTAATTCAGGTGAATTTGATGCTGGCCATGCTGGGTTACGGGAAGGCTGTTGGCTCTGTGTCCACCTAATTATGAGTTGCCAACTTCCATTATTGCTTCTGAGTAAAGACTATTATTCCTTAGAGTATTCTGTTACTGCTGCAAAACCATAGTAAAGGGAAGGGCAAGAAAGTCAAAATCATGGCGTAGTGTGTGGTCTAGTGAAGAGTATTCCTTACTATAAATATAAGCCATTGGCACTATTTCAATTGCTCAGGGAAAACAGAGCACATGTCCACTCCTTCCATCTAGTACCCTTTTTGATGTGCTCAGTAGCCACACATGTTTCGCAACAATAAATCTCCCAAAAACTTCGACTTAGGGCATATTGTATCTTTCTTTCAAATTTTTCAACTTCATATGTATTTGAATTTTACCTATCTGGTTTCCAAAATGTTCAAATTCTTGCAAACATCGATTTTACAATCCTGTCCATGAATAAATAGTGATTGCCAGTTCATAGAAACACCATGTCACTATGACATAGATCTATTTTGAATGTAATGGAAACAGACATGGTTTAATCTAACATGATCATTTACATACCACAAATTTTTAAAGCAGATCGTTTGAATAGAATAAAAAAATATGTATAAATATAATTTTAAAAGAAATTTTGGCATAACAGATATCCATGTTGTTTGTCAACCATTTTTCAAGAGTTCATGAATGTTTAGAACTTTAGATATATATTTATGTTCTGGAAAATTGACAAGAAAATTATTGTCAAAATATGACAAAACCCTGGCTAGACACATTCCGGAGGGTCCACAGGCAAGGTAGAAAGACGGTTATCTTGTTGCCTTACTCAGAAATGGCAGGAGTGCATCTACAGCTTGATGATCAGAGAATTAATGCTTTCAGCATTATTAAGCCATCATTTTGCCCACTCTATCATGTCTGATATGTTTTCGTCAAAAATGATATCACCAGGTGAACCATCATTTTTCCCACTCTATTTTCCTTATGTCATCTGTAGTGATTGACGTGGCAACTGTTTGCATTTGCAAAGAAAAGGGTTTTCACCTGGCACTAGCAGTGTACATTTGTAGAAGGAATGCTGTAACAGGAAATTCATGGCTGTGAATTGGACCAAAGAACTAGTTAATTTGAGCCAAGTGCTTACAGGTTGTTTGCAACGTTATCATGTCTCGGGATCAGACCTCGAGATCCTCAGTTGCATATGCACAACTTCTCAGATCATCAAGGTCATCTTGTCGAATTTGTTTTCACAGGAATATGACCTCGGTGAATGAACCAAATTGCCTACTCTGCTTTCCTGATTCCTCTCATTCTTATCTATTTGAACCACAATGTCTTTTGTAGCAATTGATGACACAGATGCATGTATTTGCAAATGCCTGAGTCATCGCCTATGAGTATACATGTGATTGTACAACATAATGTACAACAACTTTTACCTCAGAAAAGAATATACAACAACTATGCAACGATGAAGACTACTAACTGGGACAACAACTAGTTCACTTGAACCAACAGGTTACAGGCTGTTTATATGATGAGCTAAGAACCTCACCTCCACAATCTTCCTGAGATAGAGAACCACAGCGTGGTGTGAGTATATATATAGATGTAGTTCTTCATTTGCTGGATGGACTGCGCCTGCAGCCACCATTCTGTGGCTTGAGCATTTACACACCCATCATAAAGAGTCGCACTGAGGTTCCAGACCTTGGCGTTCATGTCTTGACCGCCTTTGTTTCCACTGTACCCATGGCCAGCACACAAAACTCTGCGCCAATGTGGTCACACTCTCTGCTAATCCATTTTCCTAGTCTGAGCAGTTGTGCATATGCAAATTAGATATGTTGTTCATATGCAACTTATCCTGCATCATGAAGTTTGCAACGTTATCATGTGTCCCGTAATATATGGCGCTCAGATTAACAGTATGTTGTTTAACAGGCTAAGTAAGTAATCATTAGATCTGTTGTTCATCTGGCTGGCTAGTACTAATCACATGATGTTCTTTATTAGTATCAAATATCAACTACTTTTTTCCATACGATAATGGAATTAGTTATTTTTCAGCTTCTTTTTACACTTGTGCTGAATAATTTCATCCCCTCTCTCCGTCCTGTGCATGACTTGCCCTGATCCTTAGCCACAAAACGAGACTCGAAGTCGATCTACAGGCTCAGTCATGTCCTCTGAACCATGAACACTTTATGATATTAGTGGGTGTGGACATATTGGTGTCCTTGTAATCTCATCATCTAAACATGTCTCCAGCCAGGAGCAGACGATTGAAACGGGGACAAACCATAATTCCTAGCTTCGTTTCGGGCCTCTTTCCATGATGTGTCCCATTCCTGTAATCACCAAACCTACAGCTGAGCACTAACCTATCAGAATTTTATAAATATAATGTTGTCTAGTCTGGATCTTGCCATATATATGTTTTCATAATAAATTGGTAGCAACCGCGTATAATCAGTGCATAAGACAGGGGATGTGGCTCTTATATATACGCAAAGAGCTGGGCTGTAGTGAGTAGAGGAAGGACTCATATACTTGCACGTGGCGTGATGATGCAGATAGAGGACGAAACTCTGCTAAAAATAAATAAACACTTTTTATTTTTGGAAGACGAGTAAGTGCACCTGACCGGCTATATACTTTCAATATATACACGGACATGAATGCAATCATAACCTACCCGTATATGATACAGAATCCACTGCAGATATCATCCGTACGCGTCTGATTTACGCATCTGGGCTACAATTTTTTTGACACAAGATTTACCAGGCAGGCGCTCAATCAAACATGCGTTCCTGTGCACCAGATTTCGGTGTTCCACATCATAAGCACATTGATGGCTTTTCTGTTATTATTCATATACTTTAATAGTTTATTTGTAAGTGAAGGTCTCTGCAGCATATTAGGTATGTGCATACGTTCAGTATGGTTTTTTTTATAATTTAACCCATCTAAAAATGGATATATAACTATAACTAATTAGTAGTGTTTTATTGCTGTAAAATTGACACTGTGGAAGACAAAAATAGATAACTATGGAGTGCTTGATAATGGCATGATGTTAGTTAGATAATGGCATGATGTTGTATAAGTTTTGTTTAGCTACCTTGTCAAACTGGTTGGATCATGTCGCTGCAACTCCGATATCATGACATTAGAACATTCAATGTCGTCTGTTATTGGCAAACAAAAGACCCAGATAATTTCTCTTAATGAGATATATATATGAAGGCCTCTGTTTTTCTTATGTGCAATTCGCAATAACCAGCACACAAGGAATTTGTTGACCAGTCATAGTGGAATGTGAAACTGAAGGAAAACAATGTCTCAGTCACTACTTTATGGATGATGACATGGTCCTACACTTAACTGCTATATTTGTTGACTATTATTAACGTGAATTGCTTAATTATTATTTATATTTGCAGAACTACATGGTATAAGCTAATGCAAGACATGGTATATTTATTTGTAGTCCTCAATTTTTTAATTTCGAATTTTCGAATGATTTGAACCTTGGATGGAGACATGCCCTGTATCGATGTTGTAGTGCCTGTTTACAAGTCAAAATACTAATTACGAGATCGGTACATATTAGTATAAAAATGATAGCATCAGATATGTAGTTAGCACTGACTCTGTGATGTTTCATTCAGGGTTTGACTCTCAGTGGATGCACAATCCTGATCTAAATTGGGCTCTAGTTTTTAAGGAGCTATTGAATGTCTTACCACCTGCTATGGTTTTGGTCCACAATAGTAATCATTTGGCTTGAGCTGCTGTGAACATGTACTGCCTAATAAACTGAACAATAATAGATATCCAGGTACCCAGCATATGTTTCAGCGCCATATGCATGAATGCATAATCAGTCCACCCCATATTTCAAATGAAAGAAATGGGGAAAGCATGCGTGCAATGGCTACAGGCAAGGCACTTTATTCTTGGTAGATTCATGATAATATATGTGTGTGTGTGTGCGCAATGATGGCACTACTTCTATAAACAATATATGGCACTTAGAAGGAGAGGCACCAGGAAAAGCGAAGGCTAACGCTATACATCCATACGGAGCTCTCACTGCATCTGTGTGTGGGTTGTTTTATCGGTGCTAGGTGGAGCAACAGGGGAGGCTCCTCCTGGCGACAATAGTATGGATGAAAGCAGACATGTCTGTTGGCGGCCACCATGATCCTGCAATAAGTATGTGCGACCATTGGTCATCCTGTAGGAGAAGTACAAACTTGGATACAGAACCTGCTACTCTGTGCGTCCATGAAAACATCACTACACCACAACACTTAATCAACAACTGACTGCAGTTGCTAAAACTTTTAATTAGCATTGGATGGTGGGTTGCTAAAAGTTTGTCTCGGATTGACAGTTGCTAAAACGGAATACAGCGTTGGATTGTCCGTGGCTAAAATTAATTTGCTTTTGCATTGGAGGGTCCGTTGCTATATAGCAATAACAGGGTTAGATGGTCCGTTGCAAAACAAATTTTACATTGGCGGGATGTATTTGGGCCCTTTCCGCGGGTATTTTGGCCCAAAAAGACCAAAACCCTAACTTTTCCCCCCACAAACCCACCCACGCTGCCTCCACACGCCGCCTCCACTCTTGTTCCCCCCACACACACACGCCTCCTCCCTTTTTGCTCCGCCGCTTGCCGCGGCCGTCCATAAGGCTGGACCAAAAACTTCGAAACTTCGCTAGCTCGCTCGACTTCGCTCATTAATGGCTCGACTCGTGCTCGACTTGTTTCATAACAAGCCAACTTCGATTTAAAACAAGCCAGCTCGATTTTTAACGAGCTGGCTCGAGCCAGCTTCGCGAGCAGCTCGTTAGCTCGAGCGAGCCGGGGAAATTCCCAAGCTAAAATACTAAAAAATAGCTTGACCCATCAGTCGTGTAGTCATTGACTCATTTGCCTTGACTCGATAAACTACCTTGATGAATTCTGGATCATTCGATGGATGGATGGATTAAATATATATGTAGTTACTTTTTGATGGCTTGCTGCTCACGTGTATTTGCTTGGGATGTGTTTTTGAAGTTTGGCTCATGAGCCAAAACGAGCTTCGTTGGCGTGAAATTCTCATATTTATTTGGAATGTGATTTTGAGGTATGGCTCGCGAGCCAAAACGAGCTGCTTTCGAGCTATTTGGCGAGCCGAGCGAGCTACCCTTTCAGCTCGTTAGTTTATCGAGCCGAGCCGAGCCGAGCCAACTTCTTAACGAGCCGAGCTGTAACGAGCCGAGCTGGCTCGTTAGCCACCCCGAGCTGTCCACACCTGCTCCACGCTGCCTGCCCGCCTCAAGGCTGCACACGGCGTCGCCCGGCCGAGCCAACCTGCGGTCGCCGTCCAGTCCCCCGCTCCCGCCGGCCGCCGGTTCATCCCTCGGCGTAGTGAGGTCGTGAATCCTTCTTTCTCCCCTCGGCGTGGCGACAACACTACCACCCCAGCACAGGTACGACCCCGCTGTCCACTCCCTCTTCCCGATGTTAGATCCATTGCTGCGTCGCGACATGGGCGCGGCGTGAGGAGGTCGCGTCGGCTCGACGGCTGACCTGGGCGCACCCTGTACAGGGGAAGTCCCTGCTGGCGTGCTCCTCTCCATCTCGAAGCGGAGGCCTCATATGCAGGACCCTGACGAGCTCAGACGCGGAGGCCCGGACCTTCAGATGCGGGATTCGTGCAGGTGTTGTCAGCAACATTGATGTCAAGGTCTCTGCCTCCTCGATTTGTTTTTGCTGTTGCACTTAGCTTTCTCTTGCTGTATTGGACAGGTCATGTGTGGACACCCTCTAAATGAGTGTGGTGGTGGCTTGGACCAGGCGACAGCAGCAATGCAGCATGGATCTCGTGAGAACCTTAGCTGAGTTAACATCTTTGGTTTTGTTGGTCGGCCAGAAATCTTAGCTGAATCCACAACATCTGCTGCTGATATGATCTTGAGTAAATTGCTGATTAAAACAGTTACTGTGAGACATCTTGTTCTTGCTGGAAAGGAATTTGATGCATTGACACTACAGGTAATATGAATATGAATTGCTTTCTTTCATATGTTGATGTTCTTGTTTCACTAAATTAGCATTAAAGATTGATTTTTGTGGTTCACTGATTTCAACAGTTCTAGTGGTAGTTCTAGTGGTCTGCATTTGACCCATATATGCTTTAAAAGTGTGCAGCCCTTGGGTTCGTCTATGTGCCAGTTCTAGTGGAGTTTAGAAGCTCTTGTGCTTTAAAGAGGCTATGCGTAACTGGGATGGTTATAAAAAGAATGTAATACTGTTTGTTCAACAAGGGAATACTATAAATAATAAAAAAGAGTGTAACTGTGGTCAGATGGAATCAAATAAATAGGTTTGATACTGAAACATACTTCACTTGTATGCAGTAGAGTTTAGAAGTACTTTCAGATACTGAAACATACTTCACTTGTTCTTCAGGATCCTCTGCTTATCAACTTGGTTTTGTATCACTGCAGGTGCTCGTGGCTGATTCGGAAGCCTTGGTGAATCCTCTGGCTGAACCGTGTGCTGAGCTACTCCGTTGTGTTCAGCAGAAAGAAGGCTACTCTGAATGTGATTTATATCCCAGTCCCTCATCCGACCTCCATTCCCAAATGGATATGATTTGTCTCTTTTCACTATAGATAGTTGTAGTTGGCAAAACTAGTATCACCTTGAGATACAAGACCAGCTATGTGAACTCAGTATGGAGTGTCTCAGTCTTGATGGTCATCGATTTGAGTTACTACTTGTCTACTCTTGGAAATTCATAACCCAATTTTTTGTTTTAATGACTGCTACCTATAGACTAATGTGAAACATCAAACTAAGGCTGAGTAGCAAATAATGAGTTGTGTGTCCCATCATATTGTCAATCTCATTTTAGAATTGAATGTGGTATGTAATGTGCAGTGTATGAATTCTTTAGCTCTGCAAAAAGTACATGATTGTCCTATGTGCATGTTGTTTAACTATTTGTTTGCATGAATCTTAACTCATTGTTTAAACATAAATGAGGATTTATGTTTTCTTTAAAAAATCTTAGACTGATGCAGTCCTTTAATTGTCGAGCAGATAAGTGATTGGGGCAAGTGATGTCTGCAACAGTGTTGAGATGAGACTATATTATGAGCAACAGTGCCAAATTGAAATATGAGGACTATATTATGTGGTAACTGGTGAGTTCTGCATATTTCGTGCCTTAAATAAATAATTGATAACTTTGCTATCAATTGGGTGCTGCTGTGTGATAAACTAGTAGGATTTATGGTTAGTGAGGACTTGAATCAGTTCAGCAAAGAACATAGAAGCTACATATATCATTAAACATGTAAATTGAAAACAGTGTTGACATGTGAATCTGAATCTGAATTTGAGCTGCTGAGTGCAGTACCACCTTTTATTTAGCAATGTCTTACTGAATGCTCATCCTTATGTACAGAAGCACCAGAGCTCAGATTAATGATTCAAGTTAACTACTATTAGCTCTCATTTCATTTCTTGAGAATAAGTATATGTTATTTTATTAAATATGTGCCTATGGCAAAAGAGTTTGTTACCTGTCCAATATACGTCTATACACTGAAGAGTTGCTACACTAGCTACCAGATTTGTATAATCTGTTCTGAGATGTTCCGCTCTTTTTGTGTACTAAATAACTCTAAATATCTCCCCTGATGTGCAGCTACATTGTACGGGTGAGAGCCCATGTGCTAATAATAGTACAATGCCAAACTTTAAGTTGTGTGTTAAGCATGTTCCTCTGAAACTTTTTTTAGGACATATTCAAAGAGCCTAGTTCTACACGCTACTTTTTAACACTAAGATTGCTAGTGCAGTCGGTACCACATGGGTGTTGTGTGATGCATTATCTTGGTTCAACAGAAAACTTAGTTATTTATTGTGGTCGATCCATTATCTGAGTACAGAACCATATCACCGAGTGTATTTTTGATCTCTATGCCTTATATTATCTGACTACTATGCGTAATTCTCATGTCTCACTGTTTCATGGTCGGAACTGCAGATATCAAGCACGCTGATTGATTGGAAAGTTTGCATACAAAATATCCGACGATGTAAGGGCTTTCATATGCAATACTGTAATTTTAGGGCTTTCATAAGCACGCTGATCTCTAATGCAGTTTCATGTACATATGCAGATGAAGTTGTGGTTCAGAGGCTGTGGATGTGCAACCAACCAATTGGTCATGACTTAGGCTGTATTGTTGTGGATTTTGAGCTTTTGCCCAACTTTGTTTCAATGGACATGTGCTATGTTAAACTTTAGATCAACAACTAATATTAGCCTTTCTTTTGATCATTAGATACTTCAAACAAGGACTAGCTTGATGTTAAGTGACATAATGTATAATGTCCTTATTTGATACATGAATCAATATAATGTGACCACTTTTTGAATGTCATCACTTTTTTGTATGTGAATCAATGTATGGCTAATGTTCGATCATTAGCTATAATTTGAGACTAGCTTTTATTTTATTTTTTTATCTATTTACAATTGTGTGCGATGGACAGTCGGTTGCTATAAGTTCAATATTGCAATGGACCATCCGTTGCTAAAGGCCCTGACTGGTTATCCGTTGCTAAAGCTTTATCGTTGGATGGTCCGTGGCTAAAGGAGGGTCCGTCGCTGTATACATTTAACCACGGCTTCATTAGCATCTGCAGGGGGTCCGTCGCTGTAAGTTTTAGCCACGGACTGAAAGTTGCTGTACCCCCATATAGCAACGGATCGCAAGTCGCTGATTAAGGGTTGTGGTGCAGTGCATGCAATTCTAGCATTTGTCGTGGTTTAGTATCAAAAGTTTAATTAATTATAGAAAATATCAGCCTTCACTAAAACAGAATGATTATTAGAGGCAACTGAGAGGTCACTGTTAATAGAACATTAATGGAGGCGGTTTCCTCTTCCCGTCTCCAGAAATCCTATAAAGAAAAAAAAAAAAGAGAGACAAAAATACCGTGATGAACTGTCCCGGCGTGCCCATCATAGAGCCCTGTGGCTCACCAGATTTTTAGACACCATTAAAATATTATTATTTTTTCAGTCAGAGAGCCCAAAATACTAATAAGAATTTTCTTGGGTGCCGACCTCCAAGAAAAATCTATGTAACACCCCAAATTTCGCAATTTTTGAAAATAGGATAAAATGATTTAATTATGAATTTTGTGAGCATTCCAATTTAGGTAAATAATAAATTTTTGAGAAATTAAAATAAAATATAAGATATAGACACATGATTGAGCATTCATGCTGATGCATTTAATTTATTGAGTGAGTGGTTTTGACCAAATTATGAAAAAGGATTCCAAAAGCCTTTGCAAATGTGGTTTAAATCTAGATTTTTAATAGAAAAGGCTGTTCTTTTTATTTCTTTTCCCTCCCTGGCTTTTTGGCCCGCTGTTGCAAGCAGCCCAGCCAGCAAGCAGCACTAGCAGGCCAGCAAGCAGCGGCGCCAGCGTCGGCCTTGGCCCGCCCTGCCGGCCCGAAGAACGGCGGCAGCGCGCGGCCCGCTTTCCGCCCGAAGCCGCTGCCTTGCGGGTCTCGCTACCGCCCGCCCCAGCGTCGGCCGAGACGCGTCGTCGTCGTCCCGACCTCCGGATCGCACGGGACGCGACCGCCGCCGCTTCGATCCGCCCTGGGGGCGCGCACCGAAGTTCCCCGCGGCCTATAAAGGGGTCCGCCTCTCTCTCGGTGCCCCCTTGAACCCTAGTGGAGCCGTGCCGCCGCTGGTACCCCCGAAACCCTAACCCTAGGTTGCGCCGCCTTTCGAGCTCGGACGCCGCCGCCGATCTCCGCCTCCGCGGTGTCTTGGCCAACGAGATCACCGCCTCGAGCTCCGCCCGGAAGGTGAGGATCACGCCGGTGCCTGTATCGCCCCCGCTCCTCGCCGTTGCTTCGGCCGCGCTTCGCCGTCGCCCGCCACCGCGGACAGATCCGCCCGCGCGGCGTGCGCCGCCGCCTCCGGCGCACCCGTCGCCGCCGCAAAGCCCGCGCCGGGTCCGCAAGGTCCTCCGCCGTCCGCGCCCTCACTTCGCCCAACCGAGCCTCGAGCGCCATTCGGCGAGACTCCGGCAAACTCCGGCGATGGACGCCGTGCTAGCAGCGCTCCGGCAACCAAAGACTCCGCCGGCCACCCGCAGCCGCGGATCTCACGGGCGGCCCGGTCGACCGGGCGTACCGGTCAACCGAAGTCAACGGACCCGGTCGGCGGCCGGCGTGGGTCGCCACGCAATCGCCACGTAAGGCGCCATCTCGGCGCCACGCATGCGTTGGACCGTGTCGACGCGGTCAATCTGAGTCCGCACAAGCTTTTTTTGCGAGAAAAGCCCCCGCGGTTTCCCCTGTTTTACATAATGGTCCTTTCCAGTTCAAAAGTAATTAAACAATAGCCCCCGACTTGTCGGTTTTGAATGTTAGACCTCGACGGCTATTGTTAATAGCGATCTCGCCCCTGGTTTTCGCAGTTGTGCCCCTAGAAACCTTGTTTTGGCCATAACTTGCTCATTTTAAATCCGTTTTGATTCGTAGCGGCGTAAGCTACGCGTTAGCGATGATGTTAACTGTGTTTTGAACTTTTCAAATTCAAAGTTTGATTTAAATTTGTTTTACTAAAGGAAATCTTGTTTAATTCATAACTTTCACGTTCTAGCTCCGATTTTTCGTGATCTTCGCGTCTGGCGTGATCGTAGTGAGGCGTAGATTTGTTTTATAACCCTTTTATCTTGTTTTCATACTGTTGGTGTAATGTTCTAATATAGTTCTTTTGTTGCTTCGCGTATGATTTCTCGGATGCTTGTGTGGTGCTGTATGACGATGTCCAGTCGGTGAGTTTTACGTTGGTGGTCTAGAAGAAGAAGTTGGTGATCAAGTGGTCAGTTAGCAGTTCGTGGAAGATCAGGAATTATTTGAAGACCAGGATCCTCAGGAGTTCTTTGAGGAATTAAATAAGAAGGAATCTGAGTTTAAGGCAAGTATAGCATGGGACTATCCTTGTTACCTATTCACTTTATAATCATGATTCATATGCATGTGTCCACCTTGACAAACTTAGAGATTATACCATAGTTATTGTTATCTTGTACCTTGTTGCCTATGGGGAACTCCGGCCTATGTTGATTTGGAAGACTTTCTTGAGTCGTCTCAACATAGCCGGTCCCAAGCCCGGGTAAAGGAGGAGGGTTGCGTTAGGTTTGGCGAACCAGCGTAAAAACCAGCCACTCTAATGGATATGAAACCCATAAGAAATTCGTTGGGGCGTAACCCTCTTAGCGACGCGCTACATCGGAACCCGGGTGTGGTGTCAAATGGGCAAGGGCCGGGTCGCCATCCCCTTAGTGGCGCGTCGTATCGTGATCCGGGTACGATGAATAGTGAGCAAGGGTCGGGTCGTCGCAACCTTAGTGGCGCGCTACATCTGCGCCCGGGTGTAGTGAAAAATGAGCAAGGGTCTTTGCACTTTCCTCGACGGGTGCGAAGGGTAAGGAAGCTAGCCGAGCCAACTAGGATTCGTCTAGGTAGCTGGAACGTAGGGTCCCTAACAGGTAAGTTAAGAGAGCTAGTCGATGCGGCAACTAGGAGGCGTGTAAATATTCTATGCGTTCGGGGAGACCAAATGGAAGGGCCGAAGGCGAAAGAGGTGGAGGGCACCGGCTTCAAGCTTTGGTACGGGGGACAAGATCGGGTAGGAATGGTGTAGGTATCCCGATAGATAGGAGCCTTAAGGATGGAGTAGTGGACGTTAGGAGGCAAGGTGATCGGATACCGCCCGGTTTAATTTATACCGCCCGGTTTGGGCCTTGACGGGCCGGCCGCTTTTTTTTTTTTTTTTTTTTTCAAACTTCAATTCAAATTTTTTTATACCAAAACGAACTCAAATTTGAAAAATGTTGCACCGTTGGCTTCTATAAATCGCAAACTATTTTTACGATATTTTTCCACGATTTTTTTTTCAATTTTTAGATTTTGAATTTCAAATCTTTTTACCGGCGGGTCCGGATATCGGGCCGGACCGGTAAATCCGGAGACGCGGTTTTCGCGGAAAAACCGACCGGTATAAAAAACCCCGCTCTCGGTAGAGTCTCTACCCCCCCCCCAACACACACACACACACATTGAATTTGTATCTCACCAAGTGCCACTTCTAGCCGGGCGCTCGGTGGAACAAAATTTAAAAAAAAAAAATTAAAAACATTTTGGTGAATTTCTCTTACGGCGCCTTGACTACAAGGCTCTGGTGACCTAAGGTCAATTCACCGAGTGCCACGTCTAGCCCGAGCTCGATGAAACATATATTTTAAAATGATTAAAAACATTTTGGTGAATTTCTCTTCCGAGGGCCTTGACGGCAAGGACCATAAGGTTGCCGAGAGCCCCATATACCGCGGCGCGTTGTCAAATACGCTCGGTAAAGCTGAAATCGTCCCCACGAACCCAATTCCTCAGCTTCACTGTGTGCATTGTGAAATGTGCTCGGTAAAGGACCTCTTTGCTGAGTGCAATACTCAGCAAAACAGCTTTACCAAGGGCATGCAGGATGGCGCTCGATAGAGTGACCATAATCTACATAGTGCCTAACACCCGCTCGGTAAATTGACCATAGTTTACTGAGCGGCTAACTCTAGCTCTCGGTAGAGTTGACGGCCAAGGCGCATTCGGCCTCCGACAGACGCCAGGGCGTGAACTCTACCGAGAATGGAATTTTTGAAGCAGACTGGCTCTTGGTATATACTCACCCTTTACCGAGAGCCTTGCATTACCGAGGGTTTGGCTCTCGGCAACGGGACCTCTACCGAGATCTTGAGGTCTCTTAGAGCGGCTCTCGGTAGTGGGAGACTCACTGCTCACTGAGCGCTTGAGGGTGGGCTCTCGGTAAAAAAGTATGCCGCTCGGTAGTGACCTTCTGTGCGGTAGTGAACACTTGGATCAAAAAGCATGCATTTGATAGCAGTGCTCATTGCATCTTCTATTCAGCTGATAGTTGGAAATACATTTCTTTTAGTCCGTAAATGTAAGATGTTTAAGGCACACATACTACAGAGGATCGGATATGCCATTTTAAGAAGGGGAGGCATCGGAGAATGGCTGAAGTTCAGTCTCCATACACATATATTAGATAAACAGGAGTCCAACACAAAAAAGGTGATGGTGAGGTACTCTGTCTGGCACCAGCTGTAAACCTTTGTTAGTGTAGTTTTATCCGAAGGATCCCTGCTAGAGCCAATGAACAACCTATGATAACTACTAGTAGGGTAAGAATATTGACCTGATCTAGTTAATAATATATTGATCAATAATGAAGTAATATAGGTCCCTCAGGAAGATTGTTGTTTCTTTTTTGTTTCTAGCCAACGTCAGCAAGGGAAACCACAGCATTTTTTTTTTTTATTGAAGAAGATGGGACAAGAACTGAGCTCCTTTCTAAGAAATTGATGTAGACTAAGATGGTCCAAGAAGAGGTGTGGCATGAAGTATATACTTTTGCTTCTTAAAAAATTGTATAGTATGTGTTGTCTATGTAGATTATGGTCAATGCAAAAAGAGCTCCCTGTGCTTCTTGTCTGTTACAAAATAAAAAAATGAGAGAAGCTTGTCCTCTTCATTCACATCTATGGTATTTTGATGTATGTGAAATTAAGATCAAAATGATGTTTTCTTTGATATAGTATTTTGAGTCATTTTTTTAGGACAAAATTTTTGTTTTCCTCGGGCTTTGTTTCTAAAAACTACAGAGACTGCAAATAATAATATAAACTGGAACATTTCTATTACCCAGGTGGTCTATCTGATACATCATACTATACTCAAATTAGGCACATGCCGATTTCCATAACAAGAGGGAACATGCCCTCATGCTCGCTCCATTTCTTCCCTCCCTCTACATTTTTTTTTTTTTTTTTTTTTTTTTTTTTTGCGAAAACTTCCCTCTCTCTATATACTTCGATTGATACTCTTTCTGCTGCTCTTAGGAGAAGACCTTGAGATGAGCCATGCTGACAAGCTAGTACTGCTACTGTTTCTCCCCTTTGTTTGAAGGATTGATGGATGGCAGTAGGATACTGGGGGCATATGAACAATATGCTCCTTGCCCCTTTTCATGATGCTTCCCGTTCTCATAATGATGAAAGTTTTAGAGCCTCGCATAAACATACTGGACTTTTATATATATGACTACTCATGATCTCTGCAAACTCGATATGTATAGATAACAGCTACGATGTATATATCATAGATGCGAACGACTGATGCTCATATATATGCAATGGGCTATAGTGAGAAGAAAGCTCATACTAAAGCTACTGCGAAGAACAAGTGCATGTGACGGTGAGAGAGCAATAAAGAAAACTCTACTGACAACTAAATATATAAACAATGTCAGGACCTCACATTGTAAGGGCGAGTAGAATAAAGGGATGTCGAGTGGTTGTATGCCGACGTGAAGTGGGCCATATGAAGAGAGGAGAGGGAAGTGGACCAATAAAGTTTGTGAGACAAGAACGTGAGCCTGTTAGATTCTCTATAAATGTATATACAGCAAGCAAGTGGTTGTATTGTTAGCCTTGCTCTAAATGAACTGATGTTCTTCTAGTGTGTTCCATAGGGAACTCTGATACTATACAACCAAAGGATGTATGCAGTGTCCCATACTTCAGACAACTCTGAACACAATAAAATGGCTTGTTGAGTCATTGCTGTCAGTGTAAATTGATGTAGACTAAGATGGTCCAGTGGCTTCACTGCTCCCAGTGCCTCATGCATGGACTTCTTGCTTCACCTGCTCCGTCACTATTAATATGTCTCTGACCAATATTGTTGAGTCATCTTTGGCAATATTGCTCGCTATATGTCTCTGACCAAATTGGTATCATGATACAACCAGATGTATAGATATGATCCACTCTGTGTACAATCAGCAAATAACGTTTTACTGCTTGAAAATAAACGAAAAAAATATATATACAACTATCAACCGAATTTAAATTTGATGAACCGGTCAAAGCTGATTGCACTAATGATTTCTCTCAGCTACCTGTGTATATCGAGATGACAGATTTAATTGCACCTAGAATTTATAGGGATAGTTGAAAGGACACCCTCTACAAATTAATCAAAATATAAAATAAAACGTTCGAGAAACAACAACCCAGCACCACTGGTGGATGGACTTATGCATTTCTGCATTGCTAGCAACACCCTTGGTGGCTACACTTCTGCCAGGCCTACCACTCTACCGCTCACTGCAGGCCAATGTTGCGCCACTCGATGGGTTTTTCTAGGAACTGGCGATCATCTTTAATTCTTGTACAGAATTGCCAAATCGATCTTGGCTTGAATTTAAACATTTTTTATAATTGGCAAAGTAAAGTTCAAGTATATATATGCAGTTGGGCAATTTCAAGGAAAGAAACAACAGGCCCTAGGATGGCCTACTTGGGAGATAGTTTGTTGCAATGCATGTGTGCACTAAGCACATTAAGAGGCAAAGATAGAATGAGTGCACTTGTGCCCTGTTTTTAAGATGGTATTCACAATAAAATTGCTCAGCGTCAATTATTTTTCTGGGCACACGAAAAAATATTTTAAACGTCAATCGTCCCCACCGAGGTCCGAGCCCATGACGACGCTCTATCCAACGCTAAGGCTGCTCATTGTCTGCACTATGCAGATGATGCTAGTGTTCGGACATGCTGCCGTGGCACCTTGTCGGCGTCACACACCACACCAAAGCGGCAGGATGCGCAGGGGATGCTGGCGGCGTAGGTGGACAGTTGCAGGCTTTGCAGCTTCACCTTGATATACGTCCTGTGGGCATTGGAGACTAATCAGTTACCGAAATCGCAGGTGTCTGCAAGGTCCTCTAAGACTTGTTTTAGCAGTGTGGCCAAGCAGGCTAGCAGGCTTGCCCGCTTCTGCTGGCATCCATACACAACAGCAAAATGGCCCCCAGATAGCGAATGGTGAATCAACGAAAGCACCATCTGGATGGGTGAGTTCCTGAACTAGATTGCTTTTTGCGTCATGCTATCCGGCAGATCATTCATGTTTAATTCCTTGGATCTGTCAAATTTGGCTGCTGCTGAAATCATACGAACTGCCGATTGCCAATGTGACTTAAAGTCTAATTTGTATGTTAACATTTCCTGTAATTTGATAATTGGCGCTGCTGTGTGGATACGCCCAGGTCCATACATTCACTACTGGGCCATGGTGTATCTGGCAGTTGTGAGGTACATAGCCAAGGATCAATGTCATATTTACAGTGTTTCCAGGAACTGGCAATCACCTTTCACTCATGGACAGAATGCAAAATCGATGTTTGAAAGAATTTGAACATTTTGATAATCGGCTAAGTAAATTATTCAAGTGGGTAAGTAGTGGGGCAAGTTGAAGAAAATACACAGGAGGCCCTAGGTTATAGTATCTGGGAGTTTATAGTAATCCATGCGTGTGCACTGCGGACATTAAAAAGAGCGAGAGAGATCGAAGGAGTGCACGTGTGCTCTGATTTGAAGGATGGAGCTATTGAAAGGTTAGCATCTTTTGCCGTGGTTTGGTTTCCCTTCGTAATAATGTAGCTTCTGCTGCCATGAACAAGTACTACCTAATTAAAAAAATAAAAATGAATGCATGCATTGGTGCCCGACCTATATATCAGTTCCAAATGCACGAGTGCATAATGCATTCAACTGATGGATCAAATAGAGAAAGGAAAACAAGCATCATGGATGGAATAGCTAGCCAGCAAAGCATTTTATTTTCCGTAAATTCATGTATATATACATGTTGTATGCGTGATGATTTCTCTATATCTACAAAAAGAAACATGGCAATAAGAAGGGGAGGTACCAGGAAAGGGCTAAAATCGTGTATCCATCCATACACGTTCCACACAACATGACGATCAACGATTAGTGGGAGCGTGATTCTGGATTACTATATCCTATTTAGGATACAAACTTAGATCAGAAGCTCTTAGGTTTGCAATTGTTAGTCGACGTACGTGGAGGCCATTTGCTGCTTGGAGCTAAGACCTGTGTGTACATAATGTAAATGGTGAACGAATAAGGTTATTGTATGAGCTACCATGGTCGTATGCTTGCCACCATGTCCTCCCGGCCATGCTGACTCATTCATAGCGGGGTGTTAGAGTTGGAGAAAGCGTCAACCACATCAACCTTACCGCTACTCTAGCACTCAGATGAACTAGTTAGGCCTGGTTTTGGTGATTGAAACCCTCATGATTGCATTGACTATGGAGAGAGGTTTAGAGAGCCACTTTTCATAAGCGCTATAGGAGTGCCACATTCTAGGTTACTGAGATCAACCCGACCTAAATGACTTGCCGTTTTAGAAGAACATTCTTAATCTCCTTTGGATGTTGTACACATTGCATTATCCTTTGGTTTATCTTCCAAAACCCACCTTCCAAGGATGACACCAAAAAGCTTGTTGTGGCACCATGATATTTGACAAATGGTGTATTTCTTATGTGTCGAACAATGTGAAATAATTAATTTCTTCCTATACTGCATAAATGGGAGAATGTGCATCTCTCCTTGAGCATGAAAATCACTGTGGAGGCTCACATGAGTTTAATGGTCATTAAATAAGCTAGCATGACAAAAATAAAGGGTGTTGGTGAAAGTTTCATCCCATGAAACTTATCAACACTGTTTCCAACATACTTGTCTTAGAAACTAAGACATGAAACACTACTACCCAAATTAATTTTAGTGGCGGGCAAAAAACCCTGTTAGTGGCGGCACGGCTGCCCGTCACTAACGAAAGGTCACGGATAATCGTGGCCTTCCGCGTGGGCGGGCGTGCCACCGCGCAAACCACGCAAGCCGTGGCGGTGGGCGTAATCGCCCGCCACGCTTAATCTTAACCGTGGCGGGCGCGTTACGCCGCCCGCCACGGTTCTGATTCTTTTGCGTGGCGCGCGCGTTATGTTGCCTCGCCACGGCTTGATTTTTTTTTAAAAATAAAATAAAATAACATATATACATATATATATACATATATATATACATATATATATATAAACACATGTATCAATCCATACACACATATATATAAGACAGACACGTACTCTAATATACATCATATATATACATATATATACATCGATTCATATATACAAGTTTCACCGATCGATCGATCCATTGTTTCATATCCAACAAGTACTAGTTTTAATTACAACATCCATTACAACATCTATACAAACATTGCGAGCTATATGTTGACTGGATGAAGATAGTCCTTAAGACCTAGCTCTTCCCATCTCCTTAGCGGCCCAAACTCTAAAGACAGCCCCAGCTCACTGTCCCGATTGAAGTACGGCTGTTCTTCGTGAACTACCATGTCTAGAACGAACTTGCAGATGTCTGCTACTGTGCGCCTGAACCGCATCTCGTCGGTTGCATTTTGTATTACCCCTGTGAACTTGTTCCTTGCGTCCTTGAGCTGTCGGTAGCTGGATTTGTACCTTTTGCAGGCCCGGAGGTACTCACAGACGAAGAATCCACACAAGTTTGATCCGTCTGGTTGTTTGAGGCACTGCACACAATAAACCAGTGTTATTAGTAATATCGAAGCTATAGCTAGGTAGTCGTACTAAGAAAAACTATGTTTCATTTACGTACCGGGAAATTTCGCTTGATTTTGAGTCTATCTCCATTGCGCTCCTTACACTTCTGGGATCGACGATCCCAGCAGTTCGGATCCTTCAAGTATTTCTTGTAAGCGCTGTACGAAATGCACTATATTGTCAACGATATATGATATTCGACTCTAGTAATTGAATAAGGAGTTCATCGATCACTTACAATCTCAAGATTTTTCAATCGTCGGTAGCCGAGCGGGTTTGTGCCTCGTAGTGAGTCAAAGATAACGGCCCTCCCGTCCCCGAGGAAAGATCATGAAACAGATCCAATGTCCTACGAGCCCCATTCCGTATTGGTAAGGCGCCAGAATACATCGATACCCATTTTCCTTGACCTTTTTCATCACTAATATGACGTAGTCTGCTACCTCCAACTTCTTAGCTCTTTCATTCTTATCCCAGATCTTCTGTCTTTCCTCGTCCGTCAAGTTGACTAGGTCGGGATGGTCCGCTCTTAGCTTATAACCGACGATTTGTCTCTCACAGATGTGCCATGGAGAGAGGTAAAGAATACCACTGTTTAACTTCTGGGCTGCATCGGCGCACAACCTACAAGGACATGTGGCTGTGGCATAGGTACCTTTGAAAGAAAGAATCTATATACGGATGCAAGGGACATGTGCAAGTAAAATTGCGCTTACATCGTAAACAAGGTGACTTGGGCAACGTCAATGTCCTGTCGACGAAGTAGTCTCGACATGTCTTCGAATGTAATCGAGAACTGGAGCTCGGTGTGGTAGTGGAAGCACTCCTTAGGAAGAAGGACACTGAAGCTATACAATCCATGCTTTGCGCACTCTATGTACCATGCATGGAACTTCCGAGTCTCCCAGTCCTCGGCATCAATGAGCTGGGCCTTTGGGATCATGAACTTTCCAAACTCGAACGAGCCGGGGCATTCGTCCGTGACAAACCCCTTATAAGGTGGGGATTTTGGCCTGCAAAAGCGGCGGTACAAATGTTAGCTAGGGTTGCGAAACGAAGTAGCTAATAACTTATTACAACTCGTTGTTTCAGCGGGGCATACCTTTCGGATCGAATATCTATTGCTTGGGGCCTCCTGGGTGGCGGGTACTTCGGTGCTGCGACCTCCTCTTCATCGAATGTGTGCTTCTTCGGTGCTGGAGGGCATTTGCTAGGTCGAGCTGCTTTCTGCTTCCCCGGCGCATGAGGTGTTGTCCATTGGAGGCCTTGAGTGTAGACGGGTGTCTCGCTCCCTACTCTCGCCTCAGGACTTGTCAACGTGTTTTCGCCAGTTGCTTCCTCGTATATCGGCTGCCCCTCATGTGCCGGCTCATGAGGTGTCGGCTCCTGAGGTGCCGGCTCCTGAGGTGCCGGCTCTTGAGGTGTCGGCTCCCTTAGGCTCCTCAGGTGCCGGCTGATCGTGTGTCGCCTCCTTAGGCTCCTCGGGGTGTCGGCTCCTTCGGTGTCGGCTCCCGAGGCTCGTCTTGTGCCGGGTCCTTAGCGGGGGGGCTTTGGAACCATAAGGAGGGTCGTTGCCTCCGCCCGTCCCCACCATCTTCATCATCGTCGGAAGAGTCACCATAGGGGCCGGTGGCGCACTCGGGTCCGCTGGCCGTCTTCTTTGGCGAGCCGGAAGGTGGAGTCAACGTCGACATATTCAGCTCAATGTCCACCTTCGGCCACAAAGACGTTGTAACACGAGCAGCTCCTAGAGTGTTCACCTCGTTATGACCGGGATAGTCCGGCTCCGGTCTTCATGTTCTCGCGCCACGAACCCAATGTTGACTTTAGCACATTCTCGGAGGGATCTCGCGGCGCCGTACTCTTTGCAAGATCCGGGAGGAAATACCACCCCCTTGGCCACTACCTTCCTCTTGCCCAACCCGCCGACGGGTATCAACATATTGCATGGTGTCTCTTCGGTGATATCATCCACCGGGTCCTGTCGGTCAAAGAGCAGGTCTTTTCTTTGGGGTTGCTTTGGGGTGTAATGCGGCATACCAGCGTTGCGGAACATCCGCCGGGGGACTTCGACCATCCGGGGGTCGTTGCTCATGAGGGCCTCTTTGATGGATCTGTGTGATCATTTCTTTGCAAGGCCTCATCACGCCCTTCCCGTCTCGAGACCCTCCTTGTACCTCTGCCTCGTGTGATGCGAGGCAGCATCTGACTGCCACGAGCCCACCGTCGCCCAACTCTTCCTGGAGCTCATGCCACGGACGCGGCCGCGATGCTCGGGGTTTCCCAAGGCCATCGTCAGTGGATCGTGTCCCCGACGAATCTCGAGGGTCCCGCTGTTCTTAGCCGTAGTGGCCTCTATGACCTTCTTCTCGACCTCCTTCATCTGGGCTTGGGCCTCTGGCTTCTTGGGCTTGTGGGCGTAGAGGACGTCCGGGTCCTTTCATCACAGCCCTCATACGGATCCGGCTCTCCCGGCTTCTGTCTTCTCCTTTCTTCCGCCCGCCACGCCGGCTTGTGTCCGGCGTACCCAACACTGCCCATGTAGTGGGGCAGTTTGTTCCGTTTGGCTAGCTCAGAGAACTTCTCGCTCTTCGCCTTTGCTTCGGGCGTGTTTAGCCTTTTGCAGAACTCTTCCCATACTTCTTCTGAGATCATGGTGTACTTGGCGAAGGGTAGGCGTCCTTTCTTGTAAAAGTCTGCGTTGAGCCTATACTTCCAGTTCCGGAAGCTTCTTCCTGCGAGGAAGTTTACATGCTGCTCCACCTTTTTCATATCGGCGCCTGGCGGATACCGGAACCGTTTCGAAACCTCGCCAAACACCCATAACTTGTCAGTCTCGGGGACGGCTTTCCAGTCTTCGATAAGAATGGAGACCTTATCCTTCACGAAACACGACACACTGAGTCTTTGTACTTCACGACGACGGGAGGCAGCGGTGGCTCCGCCTCGCGGCCCCAACTCTTGAATGACAAGGACCTCATTGATCTTCTTGTGCCTCCCATGGTCTCCCCTTCTCCGCTTCGGCTTGTCTCCCTTTGCTTTGCCACGAAGAGGTGGCCGTGGGACGAAGGGGGGGGTTGTTGCTCGAGCTGCTTGTGGAGGGAGCGGTGGCCCATGGTCTCCCCTTCTCCGCTTCGTCTTGGTCTTGATATCCATTAGGAGACCGATCGTGCTTTTCAAGACATTTTTCTCAAGGTGCATCCGATCGATCGCGTGGGGTGTATGCGGTATCTTCGGTACTTTAGATACTTGAAGAAGATTGACTTCTTCTTAAAAGGAACGGCCGGAGGCGCTTCGTCCTCCAGTTTATCCCTCTTTCGCTTCTTTGTCTTGGAGGTGCCGTCTTCCTGATCATCGTCTTTCTTCTTCTTCTTCTTTCCAAACTCGCACTCCAAGTCCTTCACCATGTCAAACACCTTGGGACCATAACTAGTCGGTCGGCCGAGGTTTCGACTTCGCCCTTGTTGTCAAAGTACACATTCATTTTGCATCTCTCGTACCTATGCTTTACGTCAGAGGAAGCGTCTGGGTTCCATGTACACGGTTTTGGTGGATCCCTTCAGGTAAGTGGAGCAGGTTTCTTCGATGCAAGCTACACAGGCGGTCTTCCCTTTAATCTGCCCCGATAATGAAAACAGGCCGGGGTAATCAGTGATGGTGACAAAGATGATGGCACGAAGAGTGAACTTCTCCTTGCGGTACGAATCAACCATGCTGACCCCATCATCAAACAGTACCTGCATCTCCTCCATGAACGGCTCCAGGAACACATCTATATCGTTGCCGGGCTGCTTCGGTCCAGAAATGAGCATGGTGAGCAAAACATACCTGCGCTTTTGACAAAGATGTGGAGGTAGATTGTACATGGTGAGGACGACCGGCCACGTGCTGTGCGTGCTGCTCAGGTCACCGAATGGGTTCATTCCGTCGGTACTCAATGCGAACCGAACGTTCCTGGGCTCCTCTGCAAAGTCAGGGTAGGCGGCGCCGGTCTTGCTTTTGCTTAGCATCCGAAGGGTGCCGTAGCTTCCCCGTCATCCTTTTACACGATCGCTAGATGCATGCCACGCCATGTGCTTAGCATCCTCGGGGTTCCCATAGAGAGCCCCGCGATCGATGTGGGAAGGTACCACATTGACGCGCTGGGCGTTTCCTCTGCGTGTAACCTTCCTCTTCCTCGTCCTGCGTTGACATGATCTTCTTCGCGCCGCGACCGGTTTTCTTCGCCCCCCTTCTTCTTTTTTTTCGCCCGCCCCTGTTTCCTCATCGACGTCATCGTCCCACGACATCCGGCATTCCGCTTGTATCGACTAAGCGCCACGGTGCGGACAACCGGGTCAAATTCTCGTCTTGTCGCCCGATATAGGATACTGATGGTTAGGGCGAGCATCGAAACTTCTTCACTTTCATCGCCACCGGGCGGATCAACTTCTTAGCGTGATACGTACTAGCGAGGAACCTTGTTAGGCGATGGATACGTGGAGGCGGGTAACTTACGAGCTCATTGAAGCTAGTGTTAGACTAGCCATGACGAGACTTCAACATCGCAAGTTCAGGGTAAAACTCAGCGCCGTGCAACCCTCGGACTGTCTTTGTAAAGAGAATCAACTGCTGCTTCGCTTCATCTGTTTGAAGTTTTCCAACCATCTCGGGCACCCAAACGTAATGTTGTCCTCATCGAAGTCGGTTGACCAAATCTTCAAAAACCCGGACATCCTCGGGCTGCGTCATAGGATTCTCCCGCTCGCCGTCCCCTCCACCACCACCACCGTCATCGCCGTCATCGCCGACGTCCACCGTGGTTTCGAACAAATCTGATGGAATTGGACCGGCTGGTGGACTTTTCGGTATTGCATCGGCGGGGGACTGCTCGGTAATTGGATCGACCGGTGGATCGAAGGGTGGAACTTCTTCGCCGTGAAAAAGTCCGGACAAAATAGTCACCGACGAAGCCATGCATGATTAGGTGAGATCGCACGACAATGTCAGAGAAGGCTTTCAGATTCTTGCATTTTGCGCACGGACAGATGATCAGGCTCTGCTGAATTATCTCGCTGTGTCGCTTCGCTCGAGCAACAAATTTCTTCACCTCATCAAAGTATTCGTCATCAACCCTCTTCATCTCATACATCCAGTGGGCTCGGTGCCTCTCCATCCTGATCGATCCCTGCTCTTCCAAAAAGCTTAGTGCCGTTACATAGTACTCAAACCAAAAAAAAAGGAGAAGAAGTCCCACCATAGATCTAGATCTAGAGAAAGGCAGTTTTCTCTCTCCTCCAAACCAAAAAAAAAAGAGATGAAGTTGCACCAGAGATCTAGATCTAGAGAAAGGCAGTTTTCTATCTCCTCCAAACCAAAAAAAAAAAAAAAGAAGTTCCACCATAGATCTAGATCTAGAGAAAAGGCAGTTTTCTCTCTCCTCATGTCTCTAGATTTAGAGAGGGGATGAAAAAGAGGGAAAGAAAGATCAAAAGAGGCATTAACTGACCAATTAGTGTCTTCTCCTCCACCAAATCAAAGCCAAAACACCCAAATCAAAGTTTTTTGTCGGTGTTTGGATCAAAACCCCCCAACAAGAGTTGGAAGAGGAAGTTCGTGGAGAAGATGAAGAGGCGGCGGCGAGGATTTATAGGCTGCGGCTTTTTTGCGTGGCGGGCGCCCTAATATGCCCGCCACGCAAAAGATGCGGGACGCGTGGCGGGCGCCGCAACCCGCCCGCCACGGTTAACATATTTTACGTGGCGGGCGCATTGCGCCCGCCACGCAGTTAAGATGATCTTTTGCGTGGCGGGGCGTTAAGGCGCCCGCCACGTAAAAGTGCGCCCTTCTCGAGCAGGGGGCTGATCATTTCGTGGCGGGTGCAAATTGTGCCCGCCACGGAAATGATCAGCCCCTGCTCGCAAAAAATCAATTCGTTACTAGTGAAACCCAAACTAAGATGTCGGTAGCTAGGACTCAAAGTAACCATTATGTATCATAATAAGAGAAGACAGTCAGAATGGTGACCGCACACAATTGTGATATGTTATATGTGTTTCCCAAGTAATGCCCTGTTTTGATACATTTAGTTTTTTAGTTCTTAAGAATCTGGCTTTGGGAAACTAGGTGGGATCCAGACACCCCAATTTTTTTATTAGATTTCGCCGGAATATTAGAAGCTAGGAAGCTAGTGATACCTAGCTGTTGCTAGTTTTTGTGACTTAGAGGAACAAATAAATCCAGATTCTTAAAAACTAGGGGATCCAAACAGATCACTAGTATTTGCTCAGAATCCATATTTTTGAAACTAGAGACAAAAACTGAGTTTTAAGAATTCAAAACTGATCCGAATAGGCCATAAACCAGTGTATTCCATGTTATTGATATCGGGAAATAATAGTTTGAGACAATAATAAAACTTGGTGGCTTTTGTCCATCACATATTATTAATGTCCGACAATAATAACTTCTCCACTTTCGTGTTAGTTTTTAAGCTCAGCTGAGACTATGGATAATTCATTTTTAGCTAAAAAGAAAAACGCTGCACTGTTGCCATAAAACCCATGAGCAGTAGTGTATACAATGAGATAATTGCTATTATATGACTCAATTGGCTTCGTAAAAATAGGATTCCTAACGTTAGCTTCGTTAAAATATGACTCCAAACGTTTTTACTTTGGAATAATATGATTTTGAGTGTTTTAATTCATTTGGAATTGCAAATACATGTATATCTAGTCTATTTCTGTATTGACTTTTCTACCCTTGTGTAAAATCTAATCAATTCGTTTGGGCCATGCCATTCTACTCCCGTACGTGAGAGACCACGTTTGTCGTTCCCGTACGATCGATTGACGCCGCACGCCGCCACAAAAAAAAGGATTGACGCCGCACGCCGCCGCCACTCCGCCGCGATATCTCCGCTACTGCCTCCCGCGATCTGCAGATCTCCACCCCTCTTTCCCTCATCTCTCCATGGACAACGTACGGGCAGTGCCCTAGCCCAGGCCTCGGCGGCGGCTGCTGGCCAAGCCACAGATCGTGGAGGGCCGGCCATGGCTCCTGGTGGCCTGGGCGCGGCTGCAGTGGAGGCCCCATGGCCTAGGCGGGCATCGAGGAGCAGCCATGGCATGGCCGCATGCATAGGAGCAGCCATAGCACGACGGCGTCTTCGAGGAACATTTTGCATATGGCCAAGCCAAGACAACGTACGGGCAGCAAGGAGGCGCCCACGGACCAGGACAGACATGCACGGTACAGCCAGCCGAAAGAAATACGTGTATTTAGATGCACGATACAACTATCCTCTTAAGTCTTAACCCTGACTCATGTATTGAAAGCGTGTTACCTCTGCCGACAACCTCCCATTATATATATGCACCACTACGTCGCCTATTTGTGTGTCATCAAAATATGTTGGGAATTCAAATACCATATATATATGGCCGAATGCTATTAGGGAGTGAAGGACATTTTAGAAATAGGAGGCATGCAGGAAAATGTTACTACAACTTTGCGAGGATGGTCAGGGATTCTGGATGACAACGTCACTTGGAGTGCTTGTATTGCATGGAGGTGGGAAGGAGTGGAAACACTAGAGATTGGCGAGCATCTTTGGCATCACTGAATGAGGTAACCAAGACCCATGGGGGCGAGTGATGGAGAGGTGATCTTCCCGTATCTAGGTGAAATAGATAGTTATTTTGCCTTCTTGTCATCAAATTCAGTGAGCACTCCATGTCAGCGAGCATCTTTGGCATCTTTGAGCATGGAGGATGAGGCCATCTCCATTGATCAGAAAACGGATGCATCTTCTTATGAAACCACTGAAGATGCAAGCATGCAACCACTTCCCTCTACAGATGGCCATGGCTACTGTGTGCTAACTGTACAACTGTAGTTTTTCTATTTCACACATGTGCCTGCCTCGATCTGTTTGTGAGTGAAAACTTGACAACATTGCGCGAGATAGAATGGGAAGTATATTCTCTTGCTGTTTCTCCTTTAATTTTCACGATTTTTATTTTTTCTGTAGTTTGCAGGACAGCAGAGTGACAATTTGTTACTGTGTTGTCTCTGCTCGCTGGATTGAACGGACATGTGGTGAATGAATGTTATAATTATCCTGCTGTATCAACATAAATGAGTCTTATATTGAATATTTTCGTTCACAAAGGTTTGGCCTGCAAATGTTCTAACAAATTGAATCCTGGGAGTTGGACGTAAAAAGTTTGGCCTGTAAATGATTTATGAGTATTAGGACATACATCAACATGACTCAAAAGCTTACATTGAGGAAGTATTTCCAGTACTGTTAGTACTATTGTTTTTCTATCACTATCGTTAGGAGCTGGACACAACCTACAATGATATCATGGATCCAATTTGTAACCATCCTAGATAAATCGGAAGTAGCTAGAACAGGAACTCGGTAACTCACAACTCCAGCCACTGCTGAGAGAGCGCCACCGCCGGCCACAAGGCATGGTTCAAGTGTCGCGTTCGGGTTCAAAGATGAACTTCGCCTCCACGGCATCTTTTACATGAGAACGATCCGTTCCCCACACCCGTTTACATGGTCTTGAATGAAAACATGTATACGTATTGGGCCTTCATAGTCACATCCTGTCCGGCCCGTGGATCAATGCATTGGGCTTCCGGCTTCTCATGCTCCTCTGAGTGTCGCCCCCAACAAGTACGCCTTCATCCTCTTCAGTGTCTTTAGGTTCAGGCACGGTGACGGTGACTTCCCTCCCCCGACGAAAACCAGATTGTCCCCATGTCCCCATGACAGTAACT
Organism: Hyparrhenia diplandra; assembly: GCA_015847255.1. Classification (NCBI taxonomy): domain Eukaryota; kingdom Viridiplantae; phylum Streptophyta; class Magnoliopsida; order Poales; family Poaceae; genus Hyparrhenia; species Hyparrhenia diplandra. The sequence goes on from JADLZK010013348.1 coordinate 1,157,043, forward strand.
AGGGATTGGCGAGCATCTTTTGCATCACTGAATGAGGTAACGAAGTACCATGAGGGCGAGTGATGGATCCAATTCTACCTCAGATTCTCCCTCCCTCCATCTTTCTCTCTCTCTCCCTCTCACTCACTCTATCTAGATCACTGACGAAGAACGATAGGGCCTGGTAGATAGTTCCTAGTTAATCTGTAGCCTTTGGTTTTGATTTTCATGAAGCGGCTATGTTCAAAAAACAAATAAAAAGAAGAAGGTAGCTGAATATTACTCAAAGAAGCGTATTGTGGACAGTTGCTATAAATAGCCATCATATCTCATACTATGAGTTGTTTGTCTCAGAAGTGAGTATGCAAAAAAATTGTGTAATGAGTGACACCATCTACAGAGACACGGGCAGGTAATACGTGTTACCCAAATAATTAAGTACCCCCTGTATCCCTAGCCCCGTGTATCCCTGTCCACATTTTAGAAACTGATCGAAACATGCCCTAAACCTACTTGAGATAATAATAACCAACTATGAATAACTCATGGACTGTTGCCATGAAAACCACGTGCACAGCAGTGTATGCAGCTGTTCTCTTAACCCTGACTCTAGTATTGAGAGCTACTCCCTCCGTTACAAATTATAAGACGTTTTGGCTTTTCTATAGACATTTATTTTACAATGCATCTAGTTATACGTACCCCTGCCGACAAGCTCTCATTATATATATATCCACCACTGCTTCTCCTATTTCTATGTCATCGAAATATGTTGGGAATTCTGTTACCATATAAACGTCCGAGTGCTATTTGGTGAGTGACACACAATTTAGAAATAGGATGTATGCAGGAAAATCCTACTACCTCGTCTGCCTGGATGACAACGTAAACGTTCCGCTGGTCTCATCTTCTTATACCCTCTCAAGATGCATGCATGGAACCACTACGTTCCGCTGAAGGCTTTGGCTTTGGCTATTGTGTGCTGACCTGTCTCTGTTGGTGGTTCTCCATTAGTTTCCATGTTTTCTATTTTTCTCTGTTGTTTGCGGACAACACAGTGACAATATATTACTGCATTCTCAGTGCTCGCTGGATTGAAGGGACATGCTGTGAACCAATAGTATTATTATCCTTTTGTAACAACTAAAGAGAATCTTATATTGAATAATTTGGCCCATGAAAAGTTAGCCCTGTAAATGTTGTAAGGGCATGTTTAGTTCCCATGCAGGAATCTCTTAACACATGTATGAAGTATTAAATATAGTTAAATCAAGTAACTAATTGCAGAGTTTGGCTGAAAAGTGCAAGACGAATCTTTTGAGCCTAGTTAGTCCATGGTAGGATAATAATTACCAAATACCTTTGAAAAGTGTTACACTAGCCGAACCCAAATTGTTTCCCCAACTAAACACCCCCTAACAGACTGAATCGATTAAAAGTATGGTGTGTGTTTTTTTTTTATTTATAGGTCGCGATGATGGACCTTGTGACCTGTTTTGTAGAAAACATTTGACTAATATAAAAGTTTAGAGACAAATTTAGGGAAGGGGAAGGTTTATACACACATGGGAAACTCATGCATCTTAATCAAGGAGGTCTCTATGTACTAAAACTTTACAACAAATTTTTGACTCGTTCATGCTTGAACGCCATAATGTTGCTTAGCCTCTCGCACCGTACTATCACAACTTCACCATTATTTTTTCATGAATGGGAACTACATAAAAACAGAACAACGAGGACGTCAGTACACCACCATACCGTGCGACGTACTGCATCGTGCTACCTCCCTATAAATAGTTAGCCTCTCACACTAACCACCACCAACAGCTAAAACTGCAATAATTCGGCCCAAGACAAGAAAGAGAGATCGAGGTGCATTCAGGCTGCTCTGGTAGCCAGGAAACAAAATACATCAGTGGGTCATGTTATTATAATTTGGAGTAGGATGCAACAGGAATTTGGGCCCAAATGGTTCCAAGGGGTCATATCCGGTGCTCTCTTCAGCAGCATTGCTGGTTCACCCACCATGACTCCTCTTCTTGTAACAGAGCATTGTGCATTGAGCTCAATAAGTGTGGTGAACCGGAGAAGCCCAGCGATTATTGCCCATCAGTCTACCTCGACGGCAGGTTGAGATGAACATGCTGGTTGTGGCGTTGTCTCTGAGAAAATGAGAATCATGGACTGGGTAGTTATATCACATCGGGATATGCTCGCATCGCCACCGCGCTCATGCTGTCTAGGTTCTGCTTCTCGCAGCTGGGGGATGGCAATGAGGTCCACATGTGCAGTGACCTGCAAACCAAAGGACTAGAGGATCATGGCGATTATTGTTACTCATCTCAGACCACATCAATGGCAAGCTGAGCCAATCGAGAGATCAATTTTTACTTGGAGAAAATGGAAATCATGTTTGCTGATAGCTACCAATAAGGAGACAATGCTATATTTGACGAAAACAATACTAGTTGCATACATCTCTGCTGTTACAAAAAGAAGAAAAGAACTGCTCACAAAGAAAACACTGCTACACCACTACAGCATTTGGTCAGTATATGAACTTAAAATCAAGTAACAATGCATTCAGTTCTGATTCACACATTTCAGAAACACCACACGGCGTGCCCGCCCCACAGACTTCAGTCATTCTAAGAAAAAAACAGTGTGATGTGATTGATCTCAACCACCCTACCACACTAACTCAGCTCATCATCATCAATTAGCTCAATATATATTTTTTAGAATCATTACACTCGAACCATCTAGCGCTACAAGTCTGTGATCGCGACGACTCCTTTATAGGCCGACCATTGATAATAACAGGCAATTGTTTGGTAGGTGATCCAGTCATGCACTATCAGCGAACAATTGAGATAGCTGAAGCACACACTTCTTCATCAGTCTGCTATACAACTAGTGGCATGCATGCCTAACTCTAACGGTACATACCACTTGTGATGCAGTGCGCGCATGGGAATCAATGAAACCAGTGCCAATCTTATCCACTTTTTTTTGACGTTGATTTTGCGGGCATACTAGAAGGGATAGAGTTCGGAATGAAGATATTCGGGATAGGGTCGGGTGGCCCCTATCGAGGAGAAATTGATTCAACATCGGTTGAGATGGTTTGGACATGTTCAGCGGAGGCCACCCGAGGCGCCGGTGCGTAGTGGAGTTCTAGAACGGGTAGATAATGTAAAGAGAGGTAGAGGCCGACCTAGACTGATTTGGGACGAGGCGGTTAAGCGAGACCTTAAGGAGTGGAATATCTCCAAGGATTTAGCTTTGGATAGGAGCGCTTGGAGGCTAGCTATTAACGTGCCTGAACCATGACTTTGTTTCCTTTTCTATCTACCCTAATCTTTATCCTTTTGTCTTGTGCCTTTCTACGTTCTTTTGTACTGTTTCATATGGGTTTCATCTCTAGCCTACCCCAACTAGCTTGGGACTAAAGGCTATGGTGTTGTTGGTGTTGTTGTTGTTGATCCTATCTTATCCACGTGTGCAAGCTATAATGCGATGAGGAACAGAAACTTTGCACATCTTATTAGTGCCAAAAGCGTATTTTCAATTTGGATCCTTTGGTTGTAATTCACAAAAGCATTTGATCAAGAGGTCACAAATAAATTACCTATACGAGTGAGGCAGTGTTTTGTTTTGCTAGCTTGCTAATCAACTTGAAATTGTGTGAGACTGGCCATGAATCCACATCATGGATAACTGAGGGGTAAATCAATGACCATGAATGATGATACAACCAGATGTATAGATATGATCCACTGTGTGTACAATCAGCAAATAATTTCTTACTGTTTGAAAAGAAATGAACAAAAATATACACTACTATGAACCCAATGTGATAGACCGGTCTAAACTTATTTCAGTGATGATTTCTGTCAGCCACATGTACATGTATCTCCACAAATTGGGTATATGGAAATGACAAATCTAATTGCACCTAGAAATGGTTTTATAGGGACAGTTAACAGAACAGCCTCTACAAATTTATCAAAATATCAAAATATGGAAATGACAACCCAGGCCCACTGGTGGCTGCACTTCTGCATTGGTAGCACTAACCTTGGTGGCTGCACTTCTGCCAGGCCGAGCACTGTACCGCTCAATACAGACTGCACTTTCCAGGCCCATGTTGCGCCACTCGATGGGTTTTTATAGGAATTTGCGATCACCTTTCATTCTTGTACAGGATTGCAAAATCGATCTTGGCTTTAATTTGAACACTTTTGATAATTGGCTACGTAAAATTCAAGTATATATACAGCTGGACAATTTTAAGGAAAAATAAACAGGCCCTATCATGATGGCCTTGTTGGGAGATTGTTTATTGCAATGCATATGCGAGCACTAAACACATTAATAAGATGGAACGGGTGAACTTGTGCTCTGTTTTTAAGGAGCCGTTGAATGTCTTACAAACTACTGCTATGGTTTTGGTCTGCATTGGTAATAATTTGGCTTGGGCTGCTGTGAACAAGTACTGCCTAATAACTGAACAACAATACATATCCTGGTGCCCAGCCTATATATAAGCTCCAAATGCATGAATGCATACTCCATTGAACCGATGTTTTATCAGTAACTGGAAAAGCTAAGGCTATGGCACTAATTCTACAAAAAAATTAATATATGGCACTGATGAGAAGGAATAGGCACCAGGAAAAGCTAAGGATAAAGCTTTACTTCCATACAGGACCACACAATGCAACAGGGCAGGCTCCTCCAGGTGACAAACAGTAGGGATGAAAGCAGGCCAGTCTGCTGGTGGCCAGTAGGGAAGCTTCGCTGGAAGCCGCAGGGAGACCGCTGACTCTGCATTCCACAAGCTCGGATACAGAAGCTGTTACTCTGTGCGTCCATGAAAACATGCAATTCTAGCATTTGTCGTGGTTCAATATCTCAAGTTTAATTAATTATATATAAAAATATCTGTATTCACTACTATAGAATGATTATTGGACACAATTGGTTTATATTTCGGAAGGAGGCAAACGCAACCACAACAATTAGTTGAACATTAACGGAGACGGTTGCCTTTGCCTGTCTTCGAATACCCTATAGAGAAAACAAAAGAGAGAGAGAAAAAACCATCATAGGCTCGTTGAGCCCATCCACGGGCTCGATGTGACCATCATGGAGCCACAGCCACCATACCTCACCGAATCCACAGCTGGGGATCTCATCCTCGCGGGATATGCTACAAGGGAGGTCGTTCTTGCTGGATCTAGTGCCGACGGGATCTTCCTCGCCGAGACGCCACTACAGCTCAATGGATTCCACAAGCTCGGATAGAGAACCTGCTATACTTCGTGCATGCGTACATGAAAACATGTAATTCTAGCATTTGTCATGCTTTAGTATCTCAAATTTAATTAATTATATATAAAAAATATCAGTATTTACTACCAAGAGATCCTCCTCGCTGGATCCGACACCAGGGATGTTGCCCTCGTCGAACCACCACTGTAGCTCACGGATCCGTCACCAGGGAGGTCGGCCACACTAGATCTACCATGGATGTGTGCCTGCTCATCGATCCTCGCCGGATCTGCCACCGCAGCCAAGGGACCCACTGCCTCCATGGCCCAAAGACCCACGCTCCACGGTGTGCTCCTAGCTTTGAGAAGCTGGGTGGGATCCAAAATCCCCCAATTGTTCTGTTAAATTTTGCCAGAATATTAAAAGCTAGGAAGCCACCGATACCTAGCTTTTGTTAGTTTTTGTGAATTATAGAGCAACAAATGAAGCCATAATACCCCACTAGTTTTTGCTCAGAATCATATTTTAGAAACTGGAGGCAAAACTGGTTTTTAAGAATCCAAAACTGATCCAAACAGGCTCCAAACCCACTGTATCCTGTGTTATTTATAACACTTGGTGGCTTTTGTCATCATATATTATTATATCCGACAATAACAGCTTCTCCACTTTCGTGTTAACTTTTCAGCGCAGCTGAGACAAAGGATAATTATTTTTTAACTAATAAAGAGAAAAAGGCTGAGCTGTTGACATAAAAACCACGTGGAGTAGTGTATACACGTGTCCTCTTAACCCTGACTCATGTATTGAGAGCTAGTTACCTTTGCCGACAAGCTCCCATTATATATATGCACCACTACTTCACCTATTTCTGTGTCGTCAAAAATATCTTGGGAATTCAAATACCATATATATGGCGGAATGCTATTTGGGAGTGAAGCACATTTTAGAAATAGGAGGCATGCAGGAATATGCTACTACTGCTTTTTGAGGATTGTCAAGGAGTCTGGATAACATCGTCACGTTGAGTTCCTGCGATGGTGGTGTGAAGGAGTGAAAACACCAGACATTCACTACCGCAGAGTCAGCCTCCACCGAATGCCAGCACGTGTACCGAGCGCCCAACGGCCAGCGCTCAGTGGAGTCACTCCGTACCGAGAGCTCCTCTCTGAGAAAGATAGCTCGGTAGAGGATAGTCTACCGAGAGCCTCCGCCTCGGTACCCAGTCCCCCTCGGTAGAGTCTGCCTCCACCGAGCGCCATCTCTCCGCAAAGAGCCACCCATGGTGGCGTTGACGCGCCCGGCGTCTATCGTCGCCGACGACGGCGCCCCTTCCGTCAAATCTACCGGCGCGGTTGTTGGTGCTCGGTAGAATATGGTCACTCTACCGGGGCCAATTCCATGGCACTTTCGGTACAATGACCTTATTTTTTTTTCGATTTTTCAATCCACCTAGACAAACACAATTTAAAAATAAGTCACATAATTTTCACATCCATACAAACTTGCATAATTTAAAACAAGTCACATATATATCACATCCATACAAACTTACATAATTTAAAGTGCATAATTTAAAACAAGTCACATACTGACTACAAGTTGTACTACAGCTTCACTACAAGTTCACTTCTGCCGGCCTTCTAGCCAAAATTGAGTGAAGTGTAGGTCACCGATCTGAAATGCACAGATCTCCCAAATGTAGACCAACGTTCTCACTAATACATCCTCCTTTGCTTCACAACTACGACGACATGGTCTCTCGGCGGACGGTTAACCCTTATTTGGACATGTATTTGGATCTCAATCTTACGGGCAACCACCTTTGCCTAATATTCATCTGTAGTCTTGGCGTTGGTATTGGATTAGCCCATGTCCAAACATAACCCAATCGAGACATTATACGGGTAAGAATGGATGCATAACTACAACCAGCGTAGGTTAAGTCATCTGAGTTGAACTTTGTAAATATTGGAAAAAAAATATGAGAACATCTCTAGAGTACCACATCAATTCTAGGTATAAGCTATGTGACAAATTAACATATCGAGATTACCACATCATTTTGGATCCTCCAGAGCCTGGTTTTGCGGCAAATCCCGCAACATCATCAAGCATGTTCCTACTTTTTAGCTGTCATCAACAAAAAGGAGAATGTAGGCAGAGTGTACCCATGTTCTTGAAGCTTCGTTACACATCCCATGACGGCATATTTTTGTGTAACCGATGGCTGGCTCCCGGCGACTTTGTTCCAACGCTGAGATGTTTATAGGATTTCTACCTCTCTCCTTCTAGGGGCGATGGAAAAGCTAATTTGACATTGGATTTGTTGTCCCAATTCACTATGAAGATGATGTGAGTCTTTGGGCGACCACTTCTTGAACACCAAAGTGCGAGAGGGTGTGTTTAAGCCAAGTGATTTGGTCAATTGGCTGCAATACATTTAAAATTCATATAAATGGTAAATATACATATACAAAAATATTTGACAAATTAATTATACAAATACTTACTATTATTGGAACATTTTCCGTTATGGTGGGCGAGATCTTGGATCAGGGTCAAATCGAGATGTTCGATAGCGGTGAAACCGATAACTTCTCGGCGGTGGAAGATTACGTCCGGCCATCTAGAAATATATAGAAATTAGTTTCAAATTTTTTGCAACTTAATATAAATCATAGCAATGTAACTTAAAAAAAAAAAAAAAATTATAGCAATGTATACCTTAACGCAGATCGGCGTTGGTGAGGGTGGTGGCGTCTATGAGGGTGGCCGGCGTTGGTGAGGGGTGGCCGGCGTTGGTGGGGGGTGGAGGCCGGCGTTGGTGGGGGGGTGCACGCTACGGGCGGTGGCGGGCGGTGGTGGTGGCCGGCGTTGGTGGGAGTGGCGGTGGTGGGCGATGGCGGCGGGCGGTGGTGGTTGTGCCTGCGGGAGGCCGGGCGGGTGGCGGCGGTGGTGGCGGCCGGCGTTGGTGGGAGTGGCGGTGGTTGGGGAGGGTGGTGGCGGCGGCGCGAGTGTGGCTGATGTGGGCGGCGGCGCGCCGCCGCGGTGGTATTTGGTTGTTGACACCTGTTATAGCATGATTTTATTAATCAATTAACATGAAATAAGGGCTTAAGTTAGATGTCAACATAAGTCTAGGGGTCTAACTAATATATTTCCACGAGTTTTGGTATTACGTGACTCTCCGGGGACTTAATAGATAAATGCGAGAGAAGAATGGAGAAAGTTAGGAATATACAAGACATATGAAGACAAGACTTGACCGCGAAGTAACTCAACCCGAAATGTGGACTAAAACACTCTAGAAGGTACTAGAGGACACCAGAAGAAACAGGAAGCCGAGAGGGGATAGCCCCCTGGCGGCCGCCAGAGCCTTTTAGGCCGGCCGCCAGGTGGGGTCACCCTGTCAGCCTCACATTTGGAGGTCGGTTTGTAACCGACATTGAGGTTGTATCTACACCGTTGCCAAGGTCGGTTTGATCCAAGGGTCCACATTCATCGCCAAGGGCTATATAAGAAGACCACCTGACCCCAGAGTGAAACCCTAATTCATATCAATTCATTATCAACTCATATCAAGACCAATCCAAGTCCAACCAAGTCTAGACCTAAGCCCTAGTTCATCATATTAGAAGTAGTTAGCTATCTAGTTAGTTCTAGTTCAAGACCAAGTTCATCTTGAGTTCACGATAGTCAAGCAATAGCAGGAGCATTGTTCTTCGCTCTTGTATTCGATCCGTAAGTATTATTATTATTGATACACTATTGTTATGACTTTGATCTATATCATTATTATATTCTTATTGATATGTATCCATGCATGCTATGATTATATGTTTAGTTTAGTGAGTTTGTCTTATATCTTATGCATGGAATTGTATAGCATCCATATAGATGATCACTATGTGGGTGATAAGCAATGTGTAAACGTGGTGTTTATACAACGTTTATCCGCAATTGCACCCTACATTCGGGGACGTGTGGTAGATCGCGGGAGTGACGATCTGTTGAGTTCTTTGGAGTCCACCCTCTCGAATGTTAGGACACACGTTGAGCTTTAATTACGGTGATGATCAAGTTTCATCCTTGGTTGTCATTGGTAATGCTTACCATGTGTAGATATAATATAACCTTGCCATGATAGCTAGATGATAGCTAGATGTATTGCACTAATTGTAGTATTCATTGACATATGATTAGGAGTATCTTAGGAATATTCTTTCTATTCTTTCTATAACATGCTAATTGCTTTCGTATGATACTAGTGGCATATGATGATCTTAGACTTGGGTAGTTATCATTTATTCAATTATCTTTATCTTGTGACTTATCTGTTGAGTAATGTTAGATGCATATGGTTACTACGCATTATACTACTTGTAAGTGGATCTCATAAGTAAATCACTTCATAAATCATTAGATATCCTTTTCTCTCTACTTTCCTTAGACTTACCTTCCTTGTGGTAAAATATAAATACAATACGGATTACTCGGTGAAGTGCTACGATGGTATTTCTATGCATTAAACTGCGAGATATCATGTTCATTCTTTTTATCAAGGCCTATCAACAAATACCATGCCCGCATTTCTTTGGCGTTATTGCTAGGGTGACAGACTAGTGTATAGGTAATGCCTAGAAATGAGTGGTATACCTTGAGTACATATCCGGTGAGATTAACTCCACTATGGATAATGATGCTAAGTTTACATCCCACTACTAACACCGCCTAACTTCGCTTTGTTGGATCATGAGGTTAATCTCATATCCAAGCTAACATGATTAGATAGATATCCCATATATATTTCTTCCGCCTTCCTAATGAGGATCGTGTTAGAAATATCAACAAGCATTTCTGGCGCCGTTGCCGGGGAAGGCGTAGTCTATTTAGAGCAAAAAGTTTTTCTTGGCTTTGTTTTTCAAGCTTTCCTAGTTTGGAAGAGCATAGTCAATCTTTCAAAATATTTCAAAATGTGTTTTTGTAACTACATAAGTTTTCCTAGTGCTTCTTTCCAGCTTTCTCTAGTTTGGAAGGGTATTAGCCAAAACTTAGATAGTGTTATTCTTAATAAGTTGGTATTGTTTCTCGGGAAAAAGTCTAAATCACACCCCACCTTTTGGGAGGTGGTCTAAATCACCACGACCTTTGAAATGGTCTAAATCACCCCACGAACTTTTAAAAACCGGTCAAATTACCCCTAAAGCAGTTTTGAAAAATCATAGAAAATCATAGAAAAATCATAAAATGGAAAATAAAATTGTGCTAGACTCCAAATGAGTAGATCTACGCAATGAACATATAATATGGTATACTTTAGTACATTTTTTTTACAACTACGAGGAAAAGCATAAATCTAAAGCTACAGAAAAAAAAATGTACTAAAGCATACCATATTATTTGTTCATTGCGTAGGTCTACTCATTTGGAGTCTAGCACAATTTTATTTTCCATTTTATGATTTTTCTATGATTTTTCTGTGATTTTTCAAAACTGCTTTAGGGGTAATTTGACCGGTTTTCAAAAGTTGGGGGGATGATTTAGACCATTTCAAAGGTCGGGGGTGATTTAGACCACCTCCCAAAGGTGGGGGTGTCATTTAGACTTTTTCCATTGTTTCTAGCTTTCCTAGTTAGAAAGGGTGCTAGCCAAAAATGCTATAAACACATTATATAAGGAAACAAGAGAGATCACTTACATCACATAATGCATTGAGAACCCATCATCACATACTCAAATAGGTTCAACCCTGTTTTCTATTTGTTTTTATTTTTATGCGGGGGAATTGTATGAATTGGAACCGTCCAGAAAAATTTTCGTTGAAGGTCCTGAAAAATTAATCAGGCAGGCAAAAGCAAAACTCGAGACAAACTCCAAAGCACCTACATCATATTCATCATCTTCATCATCTTCCGAGACACCAAGACCATCTGATTTGGACGTTGATCAAGTAAGGCAAAGCTTAACATCTGAATTTGAAGCTATGGCAACCAAGACACTTTGTGAGTTCTCAGCTCCTACCACGGACAACATCCTCACGGGTCCGAAGGTGGAGGTTGGAGACAATGGCTTTGAGCTTAAGCCAGGGCTCATCAACATGGTGCAAGCTAGTCAATTTTGTGGAAAGGCACATGAAGATGCTAGTGCTCATCTCCAACACTTCCTGGAGAGATTTGCAGCACATTCACTATGAAGGATATATCCAAGGACGCAATCTTGCTTCGTCTCTTTCCATTCTCACTTTTGGGAAAGGCCAAGCAATGGTTCTATGCTACTAAAGAAAAGAATACAACATGGGATATATGTTTCACAGCCTTTCTTGCTAAGTTCTTTCCGATAGGCAAGACAAATGCCTTAAGGGGGAAGATATCAAATTTTCAGCAACAGCATGATGAATCGAGTCCCGGAAGCATGGGAACGTTTCCAAGAATACATTTTTGAATGTCCACACCATGGGATGGAGAAGTGGCTGTTGATGCAAACTTTCTATCATGGGCTTGTTCCCAGAGCTCGTGAAACTATAGATGCTGCAACTGGTGGTGCTTTCTTATCACTTACACTATCAAATGCTTTGAGCTTGTGGAGAAGATGGCTTCCAACCAAGGTTGGAGTGAAGAGCGTCAACCCCGCAAGAGAGGAATGCACCGGTGAAAGAAGTAGATATGCTATGTGCTAAAATGGACCTTATCATGAAGAAGCTAGAGGATAGAGATCCTCAACTCAAGGCAGTTATGCAAATCCAAGATGCACACATGACATGTGAAGAATGTGGAAACACAGGCCACACTTGGCAGGAATTGTCGAGAGATCACGGAGGACATCAACTTTATCAATAACAACAACAATTTCCGTCCTCAACAGAATCAAGGTTGGAATCAGCGAGAGGCCCAATTATCAAAGCAACTATCAAGGCAACTACCAAGGTAATAGCCAAGGTAATAATTTTAATACTTATCAACCTTCTTTGAGAGACCTTGTCCTTAACCAAGGTAAAACTATGGAGAATCGTCAAGAAATATAGCAACTAATGATAAAGCTCTTGAACTTATCAATACTCGTTTAGAAAGCTTTTCTTGACTATTAAGAATCAGCACAGCTTTAATAAAATGATAGAATCTCAGATTTCTCAGTTATCTATTCCACTAACCACACCGGGGAAAGATTCTGGGGCATGGGAAGAATTAGAAACTGCAAACCTTGTCGATATTTATAATGCAGGTCGTTACTATAGAGAGACCTCGGGGAAGCTGTTGGTTGGATGACTCGATGCCACCTAAAAAGGAAGATCCGGGGAGGCGGTCATTACAATCAAGATTGAACGCACACTTTCAATAATGCTCTATGTGATTTCGGCTCAAGCGTGAACATACTACCCAAGGTAATTTATGAAAAGATTTATAGTGAACCGTTGTGGAAAACAAATATGTGCTTGCAGCTAGCAGATCAATCATTCTCGTTATCCCGGGGAATCCTTGAAGACGTGTGTGTGGGAATCAGAGGCTCTTACGTACCAGCAGACTTCGCAGTCGTAGATACCGGAAGAAATGAAAGATCAACAATCATACTCGGTAGACCATTCTTGTGCTCAGCTAAAGCTGTCATCTACGCAGACAAAGTGTGAAGATTTGTTTCAACATCAAAGGAAAAAGGAGAAATTCACTTTCGAACAAGGTACACTATTCTCCTACTCAACCCCAAAATTCCTATCCTTATTTATCAGAACCAAAGGTAGAAGTTTACAACAAGAATAGAAGGAGGAATCAAAACAGAAACAAAACGCACAGCCTACAAAAGGTAATGGTGGTAAATAAAATAAAATCTTATAATGATCATTTACTTCAGTCTCCAATGCTTCGTCAACAAGATGATCCAGTACCCCAACTATTCATTGCTCTATCAATCAATGGAATTTCTATAATACATTTTTGCGATACGGGATCCGGTATTAATCTAATGGCAAAGGTAACATATGAATTATTATTTGGAAAATTGCCATTGCAACCAACATATGTGCACTATCTGAGATGGCGAGACCAATCTTATAGAATTCTGAAGGAATTGCCAAAGATGTGCCCGATCAAAATTATGGACCACTATGTTCTCACCGACTTTTGTAGTCATGGACATGGGGAAGGAAGAAGATCCTCCATTAGTGCTTGGGAGACCATTCCTCAACACTACTCGTGCAATCATCTACATCCATACGGGAGAGATTCATTTCCACTTCCCTAAAGAGAAGGTGCGTGTTTACTTTAATAGTTATAATAATTATATACCCGAGAAAAGAACAGGTCGGCTCGTCGCCGCCATAGGAGGCGGTGGATCAAAAATCTAGAAGAAGAGAAGGTATGTGAAGAAAGTAAAACTATTACACCTAATACATTCCACAGAGAAAGCGAGAATCGACTACTCGAGAGAAAAGTACATCATCCAAAAGATGGAGGAAGAAGAAGACATCTCCCGGAACATCATCCGAAGAAACTATAGAATCATCGGTACCACCGATTATGACAAGCGATATACCATGGGAGTAAAGAGCGAGAACTTGAAGTCTGTTCGGAGGACTCTAAGCGCCGAATCCTCGCCGAAAGGTAACTTCGGTAGTTATCCATATTTAAATCCCGCATTGCATATTTTATTCTTTCCATATCATATTTATCTTTTCAGTATTTTATATTTGCATTTGAAAACAACAAAAATATTTTTTGTGCTTTGTTTTGTGAAAACCTTTAAGCCCCATGCTAATATCCTTGAGGTAAACACTTCTAGGCTATTTCTTTGTGGTGGCATAAAAAATAAAATAAAGATGCATGAGTACTTTATCTTTTCTTGCAAATAAAAATAAAATAAAAATTTAAAAAAATGAAAATCTAAAAATATCCCAAGCAACTTAAAGCAATGTGACTAACCTCTAATGCTTAATCAAGTTCCACTAGCTTTGTTGTCTATTTCAGATTAGCGATTTCAAGAGGAGAAGAGATATGTTAGGCGCCATCCCCATTTGCCAACTACCTCAACTTCTACATCATTGAAGATTACACTCCAATCTAGCTTGGGGAGTGCAACCCCCGATTATCCCGATAAGTATCTCTATCTATTATAGTATTATTATTATTAGTTAAATAGTTTGTTTGCTAGAAAGTTTGTTAAGAGTCCAGGTTTTATAGAGTCTAGTTGTTTTAAGAGTCTTATGTTAGAGTGTGAATAAAAGGATCGAAAGAGAGTGCACACTAAGTTTACTTTGCTCAACTAAAAGGAACCTCAAAATCTGCCAACATGGAGATGATGAATAGTTGCTCGTTGTTATACTTTTTCTAGTACCTAGCTTTCAAGCTTAATTTCTCTTGAGCTCCATTTACAAAATTGCTTTGACTTGATATTTACTCTAAACACGAAACCTATGGGTTGCAAGTGCTTGCTCTGAAGTCTAGGTAATTAACGGATATGATATATGATAGTGAGCTGCTATTTGATCTTACTCCTAGTGACACTAGATTTCTGGAGATTTATATTTTGAAAATAGAAAATGCACATGATAAGTTCCTGTGTGACAAGGGTGTGAACCTCCTACCACAGACCATATATACATGTTCCCTAGATTAGGAAAACCTTTTGATATATATATATAGGTGCTTGCTTTGCATTGAGTTTATTCAATCTTTGTCGACCCTTAGAAACTTGTCATGCTGATCATGTACACTCCACTCATTCCATTCACTACATTCCACTCCACTCGACTCCATACACTTATATGCTATTTCCACCTTGGAAATACGCATTCACCACATATACATCCACCATATATATACCACTATCATTTCACTCTAAAGCAAAAATATTCTACTCCTATCCTTGGAGAGAATAACCAAAAATATTCCCTATACCCATCCACTCATTCATTGCTAGCCAATATCTTACAAAAGCTCCATTACATTTGTTTATCTCTCAAAAGTTATTGCATAAGAGATTTGGGTTGCGTGAAAAAAAAAAAAAGAGAGAAAAGAAGGGAGATGAAAAATGGACAAGTATCCTACGAAGCAGTAGAGCCTACCTCCCTAAGAAAAAAAAGAAAGAATAAAGGAGAGTTAAAAAAAATATGGACAAGTGTCCGCTAAAAACAATGGGTACTTAGATGCTCGCCTCTCCATAAAAGAAAAATAAAGAAAGAAAAAGATACGACCCAAGTTCTCTACAGGGTTTCCAAATTTCAAGAGAGAGATGATTTCTCAAGGAGCATAAGTAAGATTTTCCCTTATCCATTCTATCCACTTTACTATATTCTCTACCATCTATATTCTATCCACCATACACATGCACCACTTGATCAGTGTGACTTGTAACTTTGGATCCATTGCTTGAATTTACAATATATGCTTAGTAAGTAAGTTTAGTTTTCTCCTACCTATGAGCTCCGGATATAAAGCCTTAGATATAGGGTGAGAGAGAAGAAGGCATAGTGTTAACTCTTTGCCTTAGCCAAAAATACTACATATTATGAGAGAAAGGCAACACTACCTTATTGCCTAAGAGAGGATCCACAAATACCACATATGAGAGATTAGAAAGAGTCATACTGGGAACTTTTGAGTTTTATTTGAAAAACCAAAGCAAAAATTCGAAAAGGACGGTTAATCAAAAGAGTTTGAGATATAGTGCTCAACTTGATCGTTCTATCTTTCAATTACCCAAGATTGAAGAATAAGTTATAAGCCCCAAAAGGTAAGAGGTAATATGGGTAAGTTGAAGTTTTGAAAAGTTTATCTTTATCTGGAGAGAAATTTTGTTTGAAAGCATGTGTACTTTTAAGGTGTGATAGCGTTGGCAAAAAGCAACTCCCTCGATCCAAGTAAGTAGTTTAATATAATATCGTGTGTCTTGCTAGAGACTAGCAAGAGGTAAGCTAAGGGGAGCTTGTTGACACCTGTTATAGCATAACTTTATTAATAAATTAACATGAAATAAGGGCTTAAGTTAGATGTCAACATAAGTCTAGGGGTCTAACTAATATATTTCCACGAGTTTTGATTTTTCGTGACTCTCCGGGGACTTAACGGATAAATGCAGAGAAGAATGGAGAATGTTAGGAATATACAAGACATATGAAGACAAGACTTGACCGCTGAAGTAACTCAACCCGAAATGTGGACTAAAACACTCTAGAAGGTACTAGAGGACACCGGAAGAAAGAAACAGAAGCCGAGAGGGGATAGCCCTGGCGGCGCCCAGAGCCTTTAAATTTGGCCGCCAGTGGGGTCACCCCTGTCGACCTCACATTTGGAGGTCGGTTTGTAACAGACATTGAGGTTGTATCTACACCACCGTTGCCAAGGTCGGTTTGATCCAAGGGTCCACATTCATCGCCAAGGGCTATATAAGAAGACCACACGACCCCGGTATAAAACCCTAATTCATATCAATTCATTATCAAGTCATATCAAGACCAATCCAAGTCCAACCAAGTCTAGACCTAAGCCCTAGTTCATCATATTAGAAGTAGTTAGCTATCTAGTTAGTTCTAGTTCAAGATCAAGTTCATCTTGAGTTCACGATAGTCAAGCAATAGCAGGAGCATTGTTCTTCGCTCTTGTATTCGATCTGTAAGTATTATTATTATTGATACACTATTGTTATGACTTTGATCTATATCATTATTATATTCTTATTGATATGTATCCATGCATGCTATGATTATATGTTTAGTTTAGTGAGTTTGTCTTATATCTTATGCATGGAATTGTATAGCATCCATATAGATGATCACTATGTGGGTGATAAGCAATGTGTAAATGTGGTGTTTATACAACGTTTATCTCGCAATTGCACCCTACATTAGGGGACGTGTGGTAGATCGCGGGGAGTGACAGTCTGTTGAGTCCTTTGGAGTCCACCCTCCAGAATGTTAGGACACGTTGAGCTTTAATTACGGTGATGATCAAGTTTAGGTCCTTGGTTGTCATTGGTAATGCTTACCATGTGTAGATATAATATAACCTTGCCATGATAGCTAGATGTATTGCACTAATTGTAGTATTCATTGACATATGATTAGGAGTATCTTAGGAATATTCTTTCTATTCTTTCTATAACATGCTAATTGCTCGTATGATACTAGTGGCATATGATGATCTTAGACTTGGGTAGTTATCATTTATTCAATTATCTTTATCTTGTGACTTATCCTGTTGAGTAATGTTAGATGCATATGGTTACTCTGCATTATACTACTTGTAAGTGGATCTCATAAGTAAATCACTTCATAAATCATTAGATATCCTTTTCTCTCTACTTTCCTTAGACTTACCTTCCTTGTGGTAAAATATAAATACAATACGGATTACTCCGGTGAAGTGCTACGATGGTATTTCTATACGTGGCGCTTGCGGATATCATGTTCATTCTTTTATCAAGGCCTATCAACAAATACCATGCCCGCATTTCTTTGAGCGTTATTGATAGGGTGACAGGACTAGTGTATAGGTAATGCCTAGAAATGAGTGGTATACCTTGAGTACATATCTGGTGAGATTAACTCCACTATGGATAATGATGCTAAGTTTACATCCCACTACTAACACCGCCTAACTTCGCTTTGTTGGATCATGAGGTTAATCTCATATCCAAGCTAACATGATTAGATAGATATCCCATATATATATATTTCTTCCGCCTTCCTAATGAGGATCGTGTTAGAAATATCAACACCGGTGGCGGGCGGCGGGCGAGCGGTGGCAGCGTGGTGGAAGAAGGTGAAGTATCGAGAGAGAGGGAGGGATTGGGGAAGAAGGTGGAGAGTCGGGAGATAGGGCCTTTACCGAGGGGTTCAAAGCCGGCCCTCGGTAAACCTTTTTTTAATTTTGCCATCATATTTCGCAATGAAATGCTGAAATTCAAAAATTTCTGAGGATTGTACCGATGGCTTCATCGAAGGACCCTAGGTAGAGGTTTTTCAGGGGCTCAACTTATGCTCTCGGTAAAAAATCTTTTTGAATTTGGAGTCCATTTTTTGTGTGTGTCTTTCATACATTGCCTATTAGTTCATATCCAATTTTGACATTTTTTAAAAACAATTTACTATATATTTTGATTTTATTGCTTTTAATTAAATTTTTCTTTATAAGCCAAATTTAAAGCGTAAGACATTCGAATATAGGAGGAACATGAAAGGAAAAATGGTATTCATATTCTTGAATGCAATGTGAGGCCTAATTCGGGGATTGACCCAAAACTTTGAACATCTCCTAAGCGGAGCGTGACCATTCACTCCGCGGGTGAATAGTTTTTAAATTATATAAAATGCAAGCGAAGTTGAAAAATCATGAAACTTGTTGAGTTATCGCGAAATCATATGTGGAGACTATAAAAAATATTTGAGAATGTTTCGTTAAGGTTGGTTCATAGAATGGCCAAAACCCGGGACAACTCCACATAAGTTCTATTATCACATGTGTTATATGTCCACGAAGTTTCAACCATCGTTGACACCAACGTCAACTTAAAACCTTCCCAAATTTTTTGCGTAGTCTCCACATATGATTTCATGACAAATCAACAAGTTTCATGATTTTTGAACTTCGTTTTGCATTTACTATAATTTTAAAACCATTCGCTAACGAGTGAATGGTCATGTTTCGTTAAGGAGATGTTCAAAGTTTTGGGGATAGCTCGATGAGACCTCACATTGCACTCACGAATATGAATATAATTTTTCTGTTCATGTCTCCCCTCTATTCGAATGGTTTCCAGTTCAGATTTGGCTAATAAAAGAAAAATCAATTAAAAGAAAGAAAATCAAAATATATACTAAATAGTTTTGAAAAATTCCAAAATTTGAACATGACCTATGAGACATTGTATAAACCACACACAAAAAATTTGGATCCAAAATTCAAAAAAAAAATAGATATATTCACCGAGGGCCGGTGTCGGGCTCTCGGTACAATCTTGTCTGGGCACCGAGAGCCCGAAAGCGCCCCTCGGTGAAGTCTATTGAGTGTCCCCACGAAGCGGAGACCCTCGGTAAAAGCCCTAACCCGGGAACACCGGTCCTATCTTATCCATTCCCCCACCCCCACCCCAACTGCGCATCTTATCCACTCACACACACTCACTCTCTCACTCGGACCGTGCGCCGCGCCACCTCCCCGGCGTCAATCGGCCGTGCGCCGTGCCACCTCCGCACGCTCGCGCCCGGCCTCGCCCCGTCTGCGCGCCGCCCGGCCGCCGTCCTCGCCACCGCGCTTCGCATGCGCCCCCGCGGCTTCCTCGCCCGTCCCTCGCCGCCGTGCGCTTCGGCCACCTCCCGGCCGTCAAGCTTGCGGGCCGCCACCTTGCCCGTCTGCGCCCGCCGGCCGACGTCCCCCGCCCGGCCCCCCGCCCGCACGGGGGAGGAAGGGGAGGAGGAGGGTGGAGGAGGGAAGGAGGGGAAGAGGGAGGAGGGGCCAGGAGTAGGGAAGGAGGGGACGAGGGAGGAGGACCGGTGCCCTGCCGCGACCACCCCTGATTTGCTGCAAAGAAGGCAACGGGAGGACCACACCCGATCCGCGCAAAGGTGAGGTATTTGGCTACCACTAGTTGTGGTGGAGTGGTCGTGATGGTTGTGGTCGAAATTTTGACCTTTTATGCCTATGATGCTTGTTGGTATTTCTTAGCGTATAAAGCAAAGTCGTAAGTGCACGGAAAGTACCGTTGTAGCACTTCACCTAAAAGTATTCCAGGTATCGAATTTCCATAGGGAACGGGCGCTAAGTTTGTTCTTCCTAGCTATCAAGGGTCAAGCATAGGAGGTGATCGTGGAAGTGATGGGTTCCTTCAGCACGTAGACTAAGTCGGGCTACTCTTTCTATTAAGTGAGAATTATTGCCGGGCACCGGAGTGCACTTGGTCGCCAAGCAATGCCGGCATCTAGCTCTACTACGCAACGGGATGTGGAGGAGTACGATGGGCGAATAGGGCTGTCACCACCTATCCCCCTACCTCACTACCGTGGATTGCGGAGCAAACGAGGGTGATTCATAACTTAGACACCACGTCTACGTTACTTGTCACTACTCTAGCATCGATCAGGGTATCCCGTCTTCATGAGGGGCCCTCTATGTACTTTTACCTGTTTCCACGTTTATGTCTGCAAAACATATTTTCTTCGAATACAAGTGGAACTAGATTAATAGCAAAGGTTCATGTGGCAAAAGTACGTTATTCACTATGTTATATAACTAAGTTGGTGGTATAATTTGTATGATAGTGACCGCCAACAACTCCCCACACTTAGTCTTTACTGCGTCCTCGAGTAAAGTGCAAGACTAGGTGGGTTTACCTCGAGTGAAATAAAAATCTGCATACAAGTTATTCCAAGCTTCACCAAGCACTTGTGAAATTTTGATGTGTCTACCATATTAATCTTGGGTAATTGAATTATGGAACAACATGGATTCAAATTCCCTTGCTTGAGATAAGTGCGAGGAACTTGGGTTTTCATATGATTTTGAAAATGTAAATGTAGCCTTGCTCCTCGAATGATTCACTCAGATCACTCAAATATTTGTGTCTGGTTCCTCACCGAGGCATATGAGAGTTTTGCCTTCTTTCTTTTCTACTTCTAAAAAGCTTATATGGATCTTTGGGTAGGGAAAAGATATGAAGGCATACTTACTCTGCATATATTGCTAGGCCAAAGCTTGGATCCAAGGAGAAGGATGGCATACCCTAGATCAAGAAGTGCATGTGTGTGGATATTATAAAATGGAACCTATACTATACTCCTTGATGTGTGTGTGATCTCTCTTATAAGCACTTTATTCTTGAGAACATGGCTATCTTGTGCATGAGCCTTCATGTGCTCATCAGGCTTTTTTTATGGTAGTCTTGGACCTTCATGTGTCCAACTCTTTTTTTGTTTTCTTGGGACCTTCATGTGTCCCTATTTTTTTTTTTCATAGCCATGTCTCTTGAATTATGAAATTAAAGAGAGATCACTATCTTGTAGAACATGGAGTATTTATTTCTAAGATATCTTTTTGTGTCTACTCCCAGTGTAGGAGTAGAGCTTTTGGTATGGTGGACGAAAGCATGTTTTTAGCGTATTTCCATTGTAGGAATAGCTGATATATGTGGCGTGTATGTGATCTTGATCTTGGGGGCATGACAACTATCTCAACAAGGGTCAACAAGACTTGACACAAGCTCAATGCAAAGATAAGTAGCATATATATATATGGTAGGTTTTTGCATTTGATAGACTCAATATGGCTCTAGTAGGAATTTGCATATCATTGAGGAGCATGCTAATTGAATTTTGAATTTTTTGAAAACAAATCCCAAGTTCATATAAAAGAGCAAGGTTCAAATTATCCAGTTATATCACATATCCCAATTACTTAGATAACATGGGGTCCCTATGATAGATGATTCACAAGGCATAGGAATATTAGCGAGGAATAAAGTGTATGCAAATTTTTATCAAAGGATAGCATGGAGTTGGAGGCTCAAAAATTTGTCTTTTAGTGAGGAATAAAAATATATGCTGACCAAGAAAGACATTAAGAGATTTAAAGAGGTGGAGTTCAAGGACGATTAAATTATTTTAATGATTGTATACTTAAATCTTGTTCACAAAGGGTATGTAAAGGATTTCAATTTTTACCTTGTGTAGTCTCCTCCCCACACTTGTTCTTTTGGCAAATTATATAGATAGAAAAGACAAAAAGGGACAAGTGTGCATCCAACAGGTTTTGTCTTGTTGATATGTTCAAAATTTAAACTTCAAAACTTTTAGGATATGTGTGAGAGCGAGAGTTTTGCACAAACCATCATTGAAGAGGAAGGAGTTAATGGTAGTCGTTCATCCCGTCCTTCTCCATCGTGAGTTGTTCGATGTTTGTGGATTGTGTTGGGGAGATCTCGGAAGTTTGTTCATTGTGTTTGAGAGATCTCCCCCACACTTGGTCTTGTACCTGGTTTTATTCAAAAACAAGAAAACAAAACAAAAGAAGAAAAACACATGGCTCTACTGGGGTATGAACACCGTAAAGCCTTTATTGAGATTATTTATTTATTTTATTTGTTTATTATTTATATTTTTATTTATTGTTTATTTTTTTTTACTTTTATTTATTCACCTCATCATCACTCAAGCAAGGCTCATATAAAGAAGCGAGTGTAAAACATAGCCTTGATTCATCTCAACATAAGATACTCCCAAAGATCATGACAACAAAGTTCTATGTTCATTAACCAAACTCGACACCATGTTAAAGTTTGATTAAAGCGAGATCAATTTACCCTAAGCACCATGCTTAATGTCAAGCGACCAATAGATGCATTACACGTGCACGTGTAAATGTACCAAACTCAAAGCATATGTCAAAAAACCGGGGAGGTAGGAATTTGTGTGACCGTGTGGAGATAAAAATGAGTAAGAGTCTTTGGTGAACATTTATTTCCTTTTGCGTGCACGGATATACATGCACCGGCAACATTTGTGGATGAAACGTCGAGGTTGATGTTGCGGTTGCATGATGGTTTTGTCGGTGTACCATAAGACTAGGCCACACACACAAATTTGTGTGTATGAGCCATGGGTCTTGATGGTAGCAGCAAAGGATGAGAGATGAACTCATCTTGCTTGTGAAAGCAATGATGAGTGGAGTCGGCAAACACTTTGGTATGTACCTTGACCATGCGGGGCCAACTGCTCCTCTCTTCTCTTATTGATTTTTTTTTCTATTCTATTATATATATATATTTCTTTTCAATAACACACCTTTTTTTTTTTTTTTTTTTTTCTTTCTCTGTTTTTTTCATCTATATTCTTTTTATATATATATATAATTCTTCTCTCTCTTTCTTCTTTTTTTTTTTTTCTTTTCTTTCTTCTTTTTTTTTTTTTTTTAGCAAGGCGGGGTGACATCATCTTTTATTCTCTATTTTTTTTATGACGCCTTGGTGTATGGAACTTGAGGTTTTCACCATCTTTCCCCACACTTGGACTTTTTGTACAAAAGTCAAGTGTGCAAAAGTCCGGTCTCCTTTCGAAAGTGTGTTCCACCATCCATGAGCATCAAAGTTTTTTTTTTTTTTTTTTTTTTGTGCTGATGTCGGCCCCATGTTTTCAAGCATCACATGCCTCTTTTGATCTTCTTAATCGATCTCCACCTGAAATGGTTAGCGACAAGAATACCCGAAGGTGCATACTAACTTGATAACATGCTCTTGCTTTTATTAATAAGAGAAAAGAGAAAAAACCTTTTTTTTTATGATAACAACAAGAGAGAATTATTCATTTTTTTTTTTTTTTTTTTTAGGTCCGGGTTATCTCCCGGTAGTGCTTTGTTTATGGTCATAAGCTTGACCGCGAGAATTCTTCTTGCAGCTATGAAAGGTGGTGAAGTTCCGGGCTCACCACTAAGAAGTTAGCATTACGCTTAAGCTACAAGGTGCCATCGTGCCACTACGAGATCGTCAAAACTTGTGATAGACGAAGTCATCCACAACCATCCTCTTGAAAAGTTTGTGAACGAGGATTAAGAGAAGGTTGGGGTCCTCATAGGGGCACGTGGTCGAAAGCGAGACAACTCTAGAGATCCAAAAAGGTGAGCATGAAACGTGAGGGATCTTAAAAAGAAAACTTTTCATGCTCCTTAGCGGTTCTTATCTTGGTCTCTAGAGTTGGTGCCTCGGGCATGTCCATGGCGCATGAGTTCTTATCCTCAAAAGGTATGTCATGAAGGACAACTGTTGCATCTTGACCATTGTCAAGAATAACGTTTTGTTGGCCGGAGGGACATGCCTTGTGTTTGAGAGGGTGATTGGTGTGTTTCGTTTCACAAAGATGCGGTAGCAACTTAAGTGAATCGAAAGTGGAGTTATGAACTTCGCCTCCTCGAGCAGGGTTTTGGTTGGAAATGTGCTTCGCCCTGCGGGATTTCTAGGTGAGAGGCGTAAACGATCTTTCCCAACTTCTCATCATGGTTCCCCTCTATAGTTTTTTTTTTTTCTCGTGAAAAGTTTTTTTCCAAAAGGGGTGGCCTATGAGAGGATTGAAGTCAAGGATGAGATAGTATGGAAGTCTAAGCACACATCGGCTTTCGAGGTTCGTAATCACCCTTGAATTCAATCGGGAACTCGAAGGATGAAGCATTCCTTCCTTTGGTGTTCGTGGTTCGAGAAGGGCTCGGCGGTCGATCCTAAGGATGGTAAAGGTGGATTCGGTGATGAGGGCTTCTCAAAGCTTGACATGCCCTGGTTTTGGTGGGGTTTGTGTTTTACGATGGGAGAAGTGTGCTTCTCTAAGATGTGATTAAGGATCTTCCTTTGTTCCATCGTAATTTTATCGATAAATGACCCTCCAGCGATCATGTCAAGGCATAGGGTAGTGTCTATGTCAAGACCCGAATGAAAGATATGTGAAAACATACTCTCGGATAATGACAGGTCTAGGCCAGCGTGTGTTAACATAGTAAACCTGGCCTAGGCTGCACCTAGGACTCTTTCTCATCCTATTTGAAATCAAGGATTGTCCTTGGTAGGGAGTTTGATGGGGAAGAATGGTAGACAAAAATTGTCTTTGAGTTCTTCTAAATCTCCGTTCAACTTCCTATGACATTAGTGTACCATTGTTTTGCTTTCCCTATGAGGGAGAGTAGAAACAAATTCCACATAGAATTTATCGTGTCATGTCAAGAATGCTCCGCATGAACACGTCTCCTTGAAAATCTTGTAAGAGGCTAGTAAGGTTGTCATAGAGCTTAACCTCTTTTGGGCGTGTCATACTCATGGGGAGAGTCGTCGCGATTTTTTTATCTCATGTGATTGTAATAAAAAAAAAATGTTTTCCTCCCGACTTGACATCTACATCCCGGATGTTGATAAATTAA
This sequence comes from Hyparrhenia diplandra, assembly GCA_015847255.1. Lineage (NCBI taxonomy): Eukaryota > Viridiplantae > Streptophyta > Magnoliopsida > Poales > Poaceae > Hyparrhenia > Hyparrhenia diplandra. The sequence continues at coordinate 1,182,176 of JADLZK010013348.1, forward strand.
GAATTTTTTTCTTTTTAGGGATGCCCATTTGGAATTTCAATTTTTTTTTTTTTGGATATCAAAAATGTAAAAATCTTTTTTTACATTCTTGTGCAGAAGAATTCGGTCATGTATGGTCTCTTGGCAAAAGCCCGTGTTGTTTGGGTTCTAAAAGATTCCTTGTCACATTCTTGTGCACGGGATTTGGATATTTATACCCATAGCAAGGTTATACATGACCTCCACCAATCCTCAATAGAGTCATGGAGAAATGTTCATTGCGAGTGTTTCGGGATCGGGACGGGATTGGTGGTTTCTTCTATTGTTCGTATTTCGAGGTGTTACGGAATCCTTCAAAGCAATGTCGGCCTCAAAAAGCAGGGAGATCCTACCATGCGGTCCCCTTGGGTTTTGGTTCGAGGCAAGGGTCTCTCTATAGGTGTATCGGGTTTGGCATCGGTAGAAGAGACTTCCCTTTGATCCGCTTGGGTTCTACTCGGATGGGTTCTAGCGGAGAGTATTCTCAAAAATATGGTTTAGGAAAGCTCCTCCTTCCATTTGGGTTTTTATGTGAAAATGACCCTCCGGTAGTTATGTCACAAGCTGTAAGATAGATGCTCTATCAAAGGGTTTTCCGAGCTTGAAAAGGGTTGGACCGGACCATGGCTACAAAGCGGTATGAGCTCAAATCTCGAATTTGTGATTGGCATCAAGATTGACATGGTTCTAAGAGCTCGCCCTTAGGAGCAAAAAGGTTTAGAGATGGTTGCTCCATAATTAAAAGAAAATAAAAAAATAAAAAGAATGGCGAGGGGTAGGGCTCACACCGATAACTAGGTTTGCAAACTATAACGACAACCGTTCCCCAAGCAATGGCTTTAAATGCTTGTTGGTATTTCTTAGCGTAGCAAAAGAAAGTCCATAGCGCATACACGGAAAGTACCGTTGTAGCACTTCACCTAGAAGTATTCCGGTGCATCGAATTTCCACAGTGGAACGGGCGCTAAGTTTGTTCTTCCTAGCTATCAAGGGTCAAGCATAGGAGGTGATCGTGGAAGTGATGTGTTCCTTCAAAGACTTAGACTAAGTCGGGGCTACTCTTTCTATTAAGTGAGAATTACCGGGCACGGAGTGCACTTGGTCCGCCAAGCGATGCCGGCATCTAGCTCTACTATAGAACCGGACGTGGAGGAGTACGATGGGCGAATAGGGCTGTCACCACCTATCCCCTACCTCACTACCGTGGATTTGCGAGCAAGCGAGGGTGATTCATAACTTAGACACCACGTCTACGTTACTTGTCACTACTCTAGCGTCGATCGAGGTATCCGGGTCTTCATCGGGGGCCCTCTACTAGAGCATTCACCGGAAGGTAAACAACAATCCCATAATTCTCAACATAATAAATGATAGCGTGGAACTTAAGAATGGTAGCTGAAGGTAAGACACGAATATCTTTCACCAAGCGAAAAGATTACCCGCGAGAGGTTCAAGGTATGGAGGCGGGAGGCGGCGTGTCGAAGAGCACTCCGACGGCCGGGATGGGCGTCGCAAATCCTTACGCCGCACAAGACCGCGGGGTCGCTACTCCTCTCCCTCTCTACCTTTCACTCTCTCACTCCCTTACGAAAGTGTCTTGGCACTCTCTAAACCACCCTATATGTGAGACGTGGGGTGTAATTCCCGAAGGAATGTGGGGCAAGTGATGGATCACATGGTGAAGTGTGTGATGGAAAATGTGATCCTTTATTGAATGATCAAAGATCAAGTGTGTGATGAAGTGAATTGGTATGTGAATTGGTGAGTTACAAGGAGAGGCAAGGGCCTCTTTATATAGGGAAAAGCAAGAGGAAATGGATGGGCATCCTTGTTCTAGGGAGGTTTCGGGCGTTTGGCGGGGAAATTCTTGGCGCCAACTTGAAGAGCACCTCATGCAACCGCCTTCCCTCATCCGGACCTTGGTCAAGGCAAAAGCGCCGCGGGATCGGGCTCGTCCCCGGCGCCGCGGCGGGTGGGGCGGTCGACGCGGGTTTGGCCCGCCTCGCGCGCCGTGCCTTTTGCGGGTGGGCTTGTGGCCCATTGTAGGTTGCGTCCCTGAGGGTGCTTTGGTCCGATTCGCATTGGTTTTGGCCTAGTGGCATTCCCCTTGTCCAAAGCGCAGTTCTGATGTGCGTTTCTCTCTTCCTTTTGACGTACTTTTACCTGTTTCCACATTTATGTACGCAAAACATATTTTCTTCGAATACAAGTGGAACTAGATTAATAGCAAAGGTTCATGTGGCAAAAGTACGTTATTCACCATGTTATATAACTAAGTTGGCGGTATAATTTGTATGATAGTGACTGCCAACAATGCTTTACAATGCCCAGTGAAACTTCCATGCATGCTAGGACCTGTTTATGTTCTCATGCCTGTCATCGAACCATGTGACACATCCATGCCTAGCAAGCGTTGTCCACCTTTGATGACCTGATGGCTATTTGGATGTGTCACATGGTTTCATGGCCGCCATGAACTCAAGTTATCTATTGGTCCTTATGCTCCAAGTTCAAATATTAAAGAAAAAGGGCATTTAATTTCGAGGCTATGCTTATATATCGGTTCCTATGATGCAATGGTGGCCTATGATGCAACTGGTTTTCGAAATGCTTACATTTTATGACTGTGATGTTAGTGCCATGAATCGAGCTGCATTATCTTTATTATCTCATGGTGGTCATCAAACCGTGGCTCACGTCCATTCGGGCAATGATGGAGTCGGTTCGGTGCCTCCCTCATAGCCGATGGATGGGTGAGCCACGGTTCCATGGTTACCATGAAATTGCTTTGGCAGCAAGGATGATCAATGTGCACCTATGACTGAGTCCCTTTATGCAATGGTGGCCTATGATGCAATGTTTTTGCCGCTCAGTTAGAAAAGAACATCTTCGCTCCTCACTTTCTCCATGATCTTCACTTGTTCATGTTTAGAGAGCATCAAGGAGAAGTGAGGAGTGGCATGTTCTTTTTAGCAACCTATGATACAAACCTTCCTAAAAGCGAGGCTACCTTCTTTTCTTGCCACCTATGGAAGCTTTGCTCTTATATATTTTCATTACATTTGTTCTCCTATCTCATTTTCGGCTTATATATCGGTTCGGAATGCAATGCTGCCTTATTTTTGACAATTGGTTACGAAATGCTTACATTTTATGATTTGTGATGTTAGTGCCATGAATCGAGCTGCATTATCTTTGTTACCTCACGGTGGTCATCAAACCGTGGATCGACATCCATACCCAAGCAATAATGGAGTTAGAGTTCCATGGCTCCTTGATAGCTGGGTATGGATGCAGTCACGGTTCCATGACTACCATGAAATTGCTTTGGCAGCAAGGATGATCAATGTGCACCTATGACTGAGTCCCTTTATGTAACTATGTTCTTTTTAGCAGCCTATGATATATTTTCATTGTGTTGTTCTCCTATCTCATTTTGGACTTGGCCTGTGATGCAAAGCTTATGCCGCTGCTAAACAGAAAGAACATCGAGCTACGAACTTTCTCCATGATCCCGACTTGTTCATGTTCGGAGCATCAAGGGGAGGTTAGGGGGCTCGATGCTCTTTTTTTAGCATAAGGCTACACTATCTTATGCTGAGGCCCCATCTATATTACCTCATATTTGTTATCAAACCGTGACTAACATTTGCTTCTACTTTTTTAAGGCTATGGCTTGGTATGTTGTATACCGTGGAGAGGTTCCTGGAGTCTATGATAGCTGGGCAAAATGCAATGAGCAGGTGAGTGGTTTTCCTGGTAACAGTCACAAGAAGTTTCGCACGAGAGCAGCTGCAGATGCTTCCTATGCTGAGTACATTGCTAATTTGGACCACCCATTGCTGGTGCAAGCTCCACCAGCGCAGGTTAACCCATTAGGCTCTAGGTTTTGTTGTTGGTTTTGTTGAGTACATTCAAACTTGATGACTATGAGTTGTATCAGTGTAACTAGACTTGTGCCGGATATTGGACTAATTAATCTATGTTTCGATCATGTATGTGATATATATGTGATAATTGAGTTGTATTAGTGCATGGATGTCAAATATATGTGATATGTGACCTATGGGATTACATTTGTAAAGGTGGAATGGAAAAATAGAAAAAAAATAAAATTTTGTCAGTTCACCGAGGGTAGCACCGATGGCAGCTCTCGGTGAAAACAGCGCTAGGTGTAACTATGGTCTATTCACCGAGCGCGGAGGCAGCCCTCGGTGAAACAACCATAGTTCTACCGAGCGCTTGGTAGATCCCGCCCTCGGTACAGATGGTGTCCACGTTTTTTAAAAATTAAACTTCATCGAGGGCTAGGTCAATGTAGCCCTCGGTGAAGTACCTACCTTTGGCGCAGAGGTGGGGGGCTCTCGATGAACTTGGCGTCGGCAAGTGGCAAACGCCGTCGACGTCGGGCCAGGTTTAGCGAGAGGGTAATGGGCCCTCGGTAGAGGTTGTACCGAGTGCGCCGTTTAATAGCCCTCGGTAGAATCTTTTCCCCGTTTAAAATTTCACCGAGGGCTACTACCGAGCGCGCCCCTCAGTGCATCCTCTACCGAGCGCTATTAAGGCTTTACGGAGCGCTTCAAGCGCTCGGTAGAGGCTCAGCCTCCAGTAGTGATTGGCGAGCATCTTTGGCATCACTGAATTAGGTAAGCAAGAGCCATGAGGGCAAATGATGGAGAGGTGATCTTCCCGCGTCTAAGCTAAATAGATAGTTCTTTTGCCTTCTCATCAAATTCAGTGAGCACCCCATGTCAGCCATCATGCCGTAGAGCATGGAAGATGGGGCCATCTCCAGTGATCAGAAAATGGTTGCATCGTCCTGCATGTACGCATGCAAAGTGAATAAAACCACTGAAGATGCATGCATGCGACCACTACTCTCTGCTGATGGCCTTGGCTACTGTGTGCTAAACAACTATAGTTTTTTCTAATTCGCACATGTGCCTGCCTCTGTTTGTGAGTGATAACTGGAAAACATTGCGTTGTCTATGCTCACCAGATTGAAGGGACATGCTGTGAACAAATAGTATTATTATCCTTTTGTGTGAACTTAAACGAATCTTATATTGAATAATTTAGTACGTACATAGTATGGATTGCACATGTCATACAAATTGAATCCTAGATTGTATGGTGCGATTTTGATTTATGATTACTACGACATACATCAACACGACTCCAAAGCTTAGATGGAGGAAGTATTTCCAATATTGTTAGTGCTATTGCTTTCCTGTCAGTATCCTGAACGATGGTCCAATGCTTGCTCGAATTCTCACTTTATCCTTCTAGAAAAATGACGCAAGCTACAATGACGTCTCGGATCCAATGCTTCCTCGAATTCTCACTTTATCCCTCTAGATCACTGAAGAACGATTGGTCCTCGTAGATGGTAACAACAGACATTCTCATTTTTCTAAATAGTTCCTAATTGTTGAGGCGTACCTTCTATCCTTTATATTTTTCGTTTTTTAGGTTTTGAAAATCATGGAGAAGCTCAGTTTGGAAATAAAATAATCAGGAAGCAGCTAGCTGATTACTCAGGAAACATAGTGTGGACAGTTGATATAAATATTCATCATATCTTATACTATGACCTGGTTGTCGCAAAAGTGAGTGTGCAAAAAGTTGTGTAGCATGTGGCCATCGGCAGAGACGCGGGCAGGTAATACGTGTTCCCAAATAATTAATTACCCGGTGTATCTGTAACCTGCTTGAGCTAATTACACTCGGCTGATGATCTTGTGGCAATTATGGCCTTGTCTATGTCCAGTAGTGCAACGATAGAAGCATGTCAGTAATAGAAACTCTGTCAACACGAAAACCACACGGGGTCGTGCATATCGCACGACCGACTCATTTACTGAGAGCCAAATGTCCGTGCTGACTAGATCCCTTTGCTTATATGGAGGCAAATTATGAGAGACCCGGTCTTTACTAGATTTAAAAAGACCCCCCTTGTTTACTTGCACGTGGCTTACACAGATCTCGAAGCAAATAACCACAGCATCCTCAGTTGGAACGCTAGCCGTTAGCATCGGCAACAGACAAAAAGTTAAGTCTTTTCCTTGCATCCAAAGCCATCCGAGGCCACTGGGACGCCCAAGCCTTCCTTGCATACGAAGCCATCGGCGGCTGCCGCAACAGCAAAGCCCACCGTCAGTGCCATCTCCTTCGGCTCGATCTGCGCCTCTTCTCCCCATCGTTGCCTATCGCGGTCTTCGTCTATCTCGCCGTTGCCTTCCTGACGTTGTGTGCCTCGGCTGAGCGTTGATTGAAGCCGCGCGGCATCGACGGCCGCGTGCAAATTGGACGGAGGTCCCATCATCATCCGCCTTGCCTCAGTGGAATTCATTTAAGGTACGGCGGAGCTCTTCAGTGGCAAGGTGTGGCAAGGCCAGCGATTGTCTTTCTTAAATCACTCTCTACCATGAACAAATTAAGGAACATGAAGTTTCGGCATTACGAAGTCTGGGTTATCAGTCAGAGAAAGGAGAAAAGCGGTGAATTGTGTTTCACAAATAAAAATTTAATGTTTGAACTTACGTTCTTTGTGTTCCTACATGCCGTACTTTTATTAGCTATGTTTTCGACTTCGCCGTACCTTAAATTTTTTTGTCCTCCACCTACGGTCCACTCTTGATCCAGTGTTCAATCCTGGTAGAGTTGAAGCATCTTTGCTTAATTAGGGTATTATAGCACTTGCTCAGTGTCGAAGCATCTCTATGTGTATGTGTATGTGCATGTGTATGTGTACGTGTACGTGTACGTGTACGTGTACGTGTATGTGTATGCATTCACTGAAATCTTTTTTTCCTCTAGCATGAATTGAACAGGAGCTTTGTGTTCCTTGTCCTGCTGCTGCTATGATGTTGCTGATCTGACTCCTAATCTCTTTGTGGTATGCATATCAAGTCAATATCTGAATTGCTATATAGATTTGTGTTTTTTTTTTTTCCTTCCCAATAACATATTCTAATTGTCGTTTTTGAACCATCGTTAATTGTACAGGTTGATCCTGAAGTCGTTGCTTCAAATTTCAAAGTTGAAGCAAAACTAAGGCACAATTGTAGCCACCTAGACGAGTGCATCAGCTTTGCGGTGGCAGTGAATTTTTGAATTGTTTGATCAGCGTTGAAATTTCTGAAATGTGCGTACAACTCGAACTATAGCAAACAAGCAGTGCAGTCATAGTTGCATTTTACTACTTGAGCTTTTAGTGAACAATAGCACCAAATAGAACAACATTCGAATCCATACCCTTCTTAGTTTGTATTTCTGTAACCTGTTATCACTATATCACGACAATTTGCATGCCCCAATTTCAGGTGATCAACAATTCATTGAGGCCAACCTTGCAAGCCTGAGACCCCTACCATGTTATCAAATGTGGTTTACACTAACAGCGAGGTCGCCCTCCGTGTACGATGGTGATGGATGCTTACCATGTAAAGTAGTTAGTGCTGGGGGAGCTTCTTCACCTACATACTCACTCATAGTTGGCATACCGTGTAAAGGCAGCAAGATGTAGGCTTTTTTCATTTATGTTGATATTGATATACAACAAAATGTATAGTTTGCATCATAACTCTATGCACGTAGTATCATAACTCCAATCCAGGCTATCAACATCTTCTTAGCATCCAATCAGATTCTTAACATTGCTGTAATATTCTGTGTGGTTGCAGTAGCAACATAGAGATTTTAGTTGCTGTAGCAACATAAACATATGTTGTAGCAAAAGATGATAGCAGGCTTATAGAGTTCAGGTGTATGATTGCAGTGCAAGACATAAACAACAATGAGGGACGCTTGGGAGAGGGTGCGGGCGGGCAAAGCCCACCCCACGCGGTGCGGTGCGGAGTACCGATTCATACATTCTCTTAAGCCGCCGCACCGGCGTGTAACCTGACTCTTGATAATACTGATGAGTGTTTTGCTGGCTGGCGCCCATGCTTTTTACTCTCCCGCATTGGGAGGGTTGTCCACGCTAAATCTTGTGTCTCTTTGTGGTTTGATTGTGTTTCCTTCATCGTATTCGCGTCGCATTTATGACATTCACCTATTTCTGTGTTGCCAAATATGTTGGGTACCATATATATGGCTGAGTGCTATTAGGTGAGTGACTCACAAAAGAATAGACACTGTCCGAAGATGCAACCACTACCCTCCATGTACCTATACAAAGTGAATCAGACCACCGATGGTGCATAAATGAGGGAAAATCCTACTACCTCTTCTGGCTGGATGAAAACGTCACGTTCAGTGGCTTCCAATGCTGGCTGGTCTCATCTGACGTGGAGGTGGACTGAAGTGGAAAGATTTGATTGAAACTGTCTGAAGATGCGTGCTTGCAACTCACTACTGCAGACGCGTACTATAGGGGCGGCTCGTAAGCCACTGTAGGGGTGGTTTCCGTAACCGCCCGTAACTCTCCGTCCCTACGGTGGTTCCACAATAGGGGCGATGGGTGATTGAACTGCCCCTACTGTGGTATTCAGAAATCACATTTTCAAAATTTGAAAAAATAGCAAAAGATTTCTAGTCACAAGTCGCACATTTTTTCATGTAAAATCGAGGCCACTCTGCGGTGGCCGGGATTTCAACCAGCGACCTGCTGCTCGTGCGCGACCCCTCCCCTCCACTAGGCTACTTATGTGTATGTTTCCATACCTCACTCCGGATCCACACATATTATACAAATCCGAGTGAAAATTGACCATTTGAGTCCCTAAACGGATTCAAATCAAAAAAGTGATCAACTACAATGTTTCAAAAAATTTTGAGATCTACAATTCATATCTATACTATACCCCTTATTTTCGTAGAGCCTCCCGTCTCCGCCACCGGACACAATTCCCTGTAGTTTGCACGGTGCACCCTCCCCAGCCGTCCGATCCAAAACAATACGCTGCAGCCAGCCGTCCGTCCGTCCCCAACGCATCAGCCTTTTTCGCTCGCGTCCGTCTCCAGTGTCCGCACCGCGCGCCTCCGGCGCCAGCTCCCCGCAACCAACCTCCGCCCGCCACCTCCGCCCCCGCCGGGCGGACCACCGCGCCATCACCACATCCCGCTGCTGACAGTTCCTCCGCCTCTCCCCACCTTCCCACCGTCTAGACGCCCCGCTGCCGCCGCCGCCCACCACCGCCGCCTCTCGTCAGCCCCCCAACGCCCACCCCCGGCGTGCAAGCCGCGCGCGCCGCGCCAAGGGACGACCGGCCAGCAGGCCTGTCAGCAAGACTTCGGCTGCAGTGCTGACAAAGTGCTACTTCGCTCTTTGGCTGTACCCGTCCATTCCTCAGCTAGGATTTTCGAGAGGATCTGTTACTTTGTTCAGGTATTCATCCCCATTTATTGCTTACCTTAACCATTCATACAGTTGCCATTAATTTTTGTTTGTGCAAAATTTATTTTCCTCATTGCAAAAGCTCTAATGTTCCTCTCCTTTTAAAAAAAAAAAAAGACCACAGCCACACTACTGCAAACACTAATAGCTTCCCTCTTCCAGGTGTACTGTCCAATTGCTTTTCAGCACTGAAACGGCCAACGACTTGGACTTCTACAAGCCATTGCTTCCCTGCAGTTTGGCTATTCAGCTTATTATAGCTGTACAGCTCCACCAAATGTCCATAGCTAACCCTCTTTATTTTAGTTCATGGAAGTATCGTTAATCTGAAGTTTTCTAAATTTGAATTCGTCATTGCAAATGCTCTAATGTTCCTCTTCTTTGACATAAAAAGAAAAAAAAAACACAGCTACCCTACTGCAAACACTAATTACTTTCCTCTTTCAGGTGTACTGTCCAGTTGCTTTTCAGCACTGAAACGCGCCCAACGACTTGGACTTCTACAAGCCATTGCCTCTTAGTCAGTACGTGCAATTCTTTTTCCCTTTTTATTTACATTCCAGTTTTTTTGTTTCCAACAGTTTGGCATTCTATCGGTCCTATTCATCTTATTATGGCTGCACAGTAATAAAAAAAAACTGTACAGTATCCTCTCCACTACCTGACATGTATTATTGATACAGAAAATCCTGAATCTCTTGACCCAAATTTGGAAGCTTTCTGTACATCTATATAGCACACCCGTCCTTGATCTGATCTAATTTTCTTCACTCCGAGGTAACAACATGTTTCATTTACAAAAACAGTACTTTAACGGATTCAGCAACCTGATGTGGTAATCAAGAGTATTGCCTCTTCTGTCTTCTATATGTCAATTGTTGTTCTTATTAATAGTGTCGATGATCACTCAATTCAGTCATGTAATGGTTATCCTATCGTCATCCACTTGAATTTGCAGTGGAGGAAAACCCTGCAGTTAGACAAGGATCCATCATCAGGTGTAAATGTGTAATATATTGTCTGCACACATGCTCCATCCACTCTTTTTTTTGGTCCTCACTATTTTTCTGTGTATATATTTTTGATTTCAATGTATTATATATGAGCCTGCATCCTGATTAGGTCAGTCATATTCCTTTCTTGATAGTAGTGGCTCTAGACTATTCTTTAGAAACAGTTAATTGTATGTTTATGCAGGAATAGCTGAACACATCGGAATACCTGAACCTGTAATAATAGCTAAACATATTAAAATGCTGTGAACCATGCACACAAAGGGTAATTCTCATACTTAGCAAAAAGAGGAGTTGTTTATGCAGACCACCATTGACTGTTGGAGGTTTCTGTGTGCATTGTCCATGTTCAGAGAGATCATACAATCTAGAAAAATTAAGCGTAGTTCACCTGGAGTGCATGGCATAACAAAACTGTGTAAAGACTTCCCATTCAGCTTTACTGACTGATTTAAATGCAGATGCTTACTGCAAGTGAAGTTGATCTTACCATATAATGTGCAACTTTTTTTTTTATTTCACTTCTTCCTTTCTTTTTTTTTTTTTTCCTAAGATGTTCTTGGCAGAACTTTTTTGAAAGTTGCTATGCTAAAAAAATCACATCTCCATCCGCTTTGCGCTGGGTTAACTACTAGTTTAGGAAGTTTTTCTATCCGAGGTTGTTTTACTTACATTTGAATTTCTAATCTGAAACATTTGAACATAGCTTTTGCAGGACAAGATGATTTCAAAAAAAAAAAGAAGTGGTCAACTACAAAGATTCATAACTTTTCGAGATCTACAATTCTTATTTACACAATTTTTTCCGTCTGATGTCATTTGAAAAAATTTAACTTTTAGTACCATATTTTAAAATTCTGCAACCCACTGTAGGAGAATAAAAAGTCTTACTTCTAGTTATCAAACGCAGGCTGCTTCCGTTCCCCATCGAACCATCAGTTTTATGGAATTACAGTCATGGATTTGGAACTGAAATATATAGACTGAGCACCAATGCACTTCTCATTTATTTAGGTTATTTATGCCATACTTGTTAACAGCAACCAAAACTGGACTATTACTAACACAGAGCAGAGCATAGAAGAAGCTGGCAAGCCTTTCAATAGCTTTGGGAAAACAGAGCACATGTCGACTCCTTCCATCTAGTCCTCTTTTTATTGTGCTCAGTGACCACACATGTTTTGCAATAATATATCTCCCAAAAACTTCGACTTAGGACATGTTGTATCTTTCTTTCAAATTGTCCAACTTCATATGTATTTTTAATTCTTGCAAAATGTTTCTCCCAAAAACTTCGACTTAGGACATGTTTCCAAAATGTTCAAATTCTTGCAAACATCAATTTTACAATCCTGTCCATGAATTAATAGTGATTGCCAGTTCATAAAAACACCATGTCACTATGACATAGATCTATTTTTAATGTAATGGAAACAGACATGGCTTAATCTAACATGATCATTTACATACCATAAACTTTAGACTAGATCGTTTCACTGGAATAACAAATACTCCCTCCGGGCTGCATCTGGCTCCCGTCCGCGTCCATTAATTGCATCGCTTCGTTTGAACGGCCAGCGTGCAGCCCAACGCAGAAACCAACAGGCGCCCACCAACCAGCTGGCAAAAATATGCATGCATGCGGGGCTTGATCCTGGGCGCTCAAGCCTCAATACTAGCTGTGCTTACCAATCGAGTTGAATGCATTTGCTGTCTCTGATAGACTCGTAATTGTATTTATTAGGGGCATAGATGGAATACTTACCCTTAATTAATCTCTCCTTGGTATGCACAATCCTGTTGGGGAGGGACCCTCGCCAAGGGACCCCCAGCAGCTCGTGGGGCCCAAGACGACACCCCGCAGCGCGGTGGGCAGCACGGCCAAAGAGGGCACTCCGGGCGGGGTGCGGCGGAGCGGGCAACACCCCGCAGACGCTGGGGGGCAAGGCCGGCAACGCCGCCCAAGCAGCTGGCGAGGGGCGGCGGCTGGGAGGCACCCTCGCAGCGCCAGGCTGACGGCCGAGCAACACCCCCGCAAGCGGGGGGGGGCGGCGAGGCCGAAGATCGACACCGGGCTGCGCTGGGGCCGGCGGGGGCTGAACAACACCCCGCAGCGCTGGGGGCCATGGCCCGCCGGAGTCACGACAAGAGCGGCGGCGAAGGAAGGGAAACCCTTAATAAAGCCCTAGCCGCCAAGGGGGCATGTGTTTTTACAGCACTTTGGTAGGGTTTGTACCAAAATGCCCTCGCTGCCCTAGACGTAGTTTTTAAAATGTGTCGTGGTCCTAATATGTAACTACAGCAAATACCGACCGACGCCTATAAATACGGACCGGCGGGACGTATGAAGGACGGTTGGTGGGAACTTTATGACCTATCAATCAAAAGACATTCTCTCGGGATCAACACCTTTGTCCACGTCATATTTATAGGGCCAGGCTAGTCAACCGTGAAATCTCCCCTCACTCTCCCGGGAAGCCCTCGCCCCTCCTCCCGCCACCCTCGTGGCGAAGGTCGAGGGGCAGGTTTGTACCCCACAGTTGGCGCCCGTCCGTGGGCAACGACACAAAAAGCCATGCCGGCAAACACTCGCAAAGAACGCACGGGGGCACGGCACGCCGCCGGTGGGGACCCAGCCCCCCGCCACCCTCCGACAGGGGGGCGCACCACCCGCCCCTGGGCCCAAACCCCCCCCCGGCCCCGGAGGGCACTGCGCCGACCTCCGCACCGGAGCCGCATTAAACCCCCGCTCCGAACATGGGAGCAAGCACGGGGTCCCCGGGCCGAACGTATCCGGCCACCGGGAGCTGGGGGTCCCAACCGCCGGCCGCGGGAGGTGGCGTAGGGACGAGGCTCGATGATGCGTCGGCCGTTGCGCCCAACCGCCCCCCAAGGCGGAGCATACTCGGGAGCCTTCGCCGGGACTAGCGAGGGGCTCACCGAAGACGATGAAGATGAAGAGGCGGCGGGGGCCGCCGCCCCGAGGCATTGCAGCGCAGATCGCAGAGAAGCACAGTGCAACCTGGAAACCCTCGACCGAAGCAGCGCCGCGCACCATCGGTGGACCAAGCATAGGCGGCAAAGGGGGAGCTGGGCTGGCTAGAACGAAATTTACCGGGCACCCGCGAAGAAATACATGGCCCACATGGGGCCCCGCCTTCGGCCCCCGTGAGAACCAGCCATGCCCCACCGCCCCCTCCCGCCCGCCACCCATTATCACACAAAGCACACCACAACCGTTAACCACCCAGCAAAGAAGCTCAAAGCATGCCGCGCCCGCTGGCACGCCCATTTGAACCCCCACCCGGTCTCGGAGAACCACCCGCCGAGGCGGGGATCAAGAACCAGCGCACCTCGCACTACGACCCCCAGCGTTCGCTCTCTTTCGCCCTCCGGTGGCGGAGTGGCCCACCTCCCACAGCCACCACCACCTACCCAGTAACACACGGCGCATGACGCACCAGCGCCCGGTTTATCATGTCCCACGAGGCAGCCGTGGCGCAGTGAGGAGGGGCGAAGTCCACCATGGCGAAATCCTTCGTCATAGTGGCAAGAGACATCGCCCGGCCGTGGTATTCCACCCTACTCCCCCGCCACCATCAGCTAGCTTGGTCGGAACTCCGACGCACGCGGGCAGACAAATTTCAAGGGGGTGGACTCGCCACCGCTAATTCCCCCGAACTCCTCAAGGTCGCTCATAGCGGCCGACCGAACCCTTGAAGGATTGGTGGCGAAGGTTCCTCCATACCAAGGCAAGAACAGAGGGAGTGACAGACCAAGGCGTCATCATGGCAGCCTTGGCGTGCATAAGGCCGGGCCCCGCCATTCCAAAATCGAGAGGAGACAACCGAAAACCCTCGCCGAGCTTCATGAGATAATGGAGAAGTACTGCCAAGCCGACACCAGCCATAAAGCCAAACTCAAAGCTTTCCGCCCGCAACCCTCGCAGATCGGTAACCGCAGCAAAAGGCCGCCAAGAGCGCAGCACTTCGCCCACCAAGACCGCGCCAGGTGGTCGCGGCGATAGATACCACACCTCCACCCGAACAGAGAACGAACCACCCCGCTAAGCAAACCTATCAAACAAGGGACCAGCGGCCATACAACCAGCGCGATGAGCGGGGTTCAACCCAGCCGAAACAACCCTCGCCACTATTGCGGGGTAGACAAGGGCCACTACACCAAACAATCCACCAAGACGCCGGTCGAGGGTCTCCTTTTACCGACAACATCTCCGCAAGCCACGCCACATCGTCGGCGAGGAAAGCTTCTCCTCCAACTCCGCCCACCTTCTTGAGCAGACTCCTCCCCGGCCTTAGCCTCCCCGTGCCCCTGACCAAGTCAACGCTGCGCCGGAGGTCTCCACCACGTCGTCGTGGGTCTTCCTGAAACTTTCTTTCAGAAGAGGCGTAAGCCTCCGCCCGCTCTTCAGCCAAGGCTCGGGACGCGCGCCACCTCCGCCGGCGCGCTCCACCTCTTCGGCCCTCTTCTTCGGAATCTCCGCATCATCCCAGGCCGCAAGGCCCCGCGGCCCGCAGCGCGCCAAGACAGATCTCCGCGGCCTTGACCGCGATGTCCCCTCCAGCCCGAGCTGGAGCGGAAGGACAGCCTTGATGTTCGGCCTCCACACCGCAGACACGCCCGTACACCGTCCCAAGGAAGCGCCTCCGCTCGCTGACTCGACCTGGCACTCCCGACGTCGGGGCCGGCATGTCCGACCGGGCCCACCGGGCGACCTCGCGCGGAACCCGGAAGTTGGCGGGGCGAATGACCGACCGCTCCCCGCCGCTCCGGCCGTGCTCTCCGCCGCCGAGTTCCCCCCTCAATCTCCCCGCCCCCCACCAAGATGTGACACCGACCCGATCGCCCGGGCCCGGGCACGAGCGAGGGGCACCACCGTGAGTGGCCCAGCGGAGGAGCTTGGCGCCGGCATGGCGGTCGAAGCCCCGATCTTCATGAGCGCCGCAGGTTAGCCACCTCCAACCGAGGCGCCGGCACATCTTCTGGGCCGAAGCATCCTCGACCACGATGCGGAGAGTCCACCCTTCTTCTTGCGCGCCGTGTCTCCACCACGACCGGGAGGGATTCGTCCCCGTCGACCCGCTTGCGGCCGCCTTCCCCTCACCCCCCCGAGCCGAGCCGATGTCATGAATAAGAAGGGCCGCCCCCGCCCGACGGAGGGCGCCGCGTTCCCCGCGGCAAGAGACGAACCACCGCGGCCGCAAGGTGGTAGCCCCCGTCCACCCGGGCCGCCCGCGCCCCTACCTCCGCCGCGCCCCCACACGCCCGCGCCCGCGGGGGCCATCGGGACCCGAGCCGGTCCTCTTCTTCCGCGGCGGCACCCACGGCCGCCCCCCAAGTCTTCCAGGCAGGCCGGCCTGGAGTAGTGGATGCCGAACCTGGCCGAACACCCGGTTCAGCCTTTGCGCGCGCCCGAGGGCCATCCGAACCTTCTTGTACTCAGATCCTCGCACTTGCCGATCGCCTTCTGGTCCGAGTCTCAACCCGACAAGGACCCGCTTGACGGCCGCCCTTCCGCGATTGGCCCTACGGATCCGGTGGTCCCGCAGAGCGTCGAAATCCGGCCCGGCGACCCAGTCCAGCCCCCCGCAGCCGGGTCGACATCTTCCACCTGGGGCCACTCCTACGCCGAGGACAAGGGGAGCACCCTCGCCGCGACAAACTCCTCCACCAGGTCCCGACCCGACCGTAGCGGGCCATGTTGGAGAGCATCGCCCGCCGCTCCGCCATTGCATTGGTTTCCGCCCCACCCCCGGGGTCCCCTGTGTTCCGCAGCCCCGCACAGCTCAGGAGCCTCCGGAAGTTGATAATAGAACCACTTTGAGAGCCAGTCCGCCGCCCACTTGCTCCGCTGCGCCTGAACCGGCAGCTGGCGACCCTGGCGGTACACGAAGGTGTACACCGCATATTGCGCCCACCGTTGCACCCCATGTTGGTCCCCGCAAGTCGGGGTTGCAGATGGACCCGATGCGCGAACAAGAACGCGTCCCACATCCGGCTCCAAGCCCCGCGAGTGGCAGCCCCGGACAAAGATCGGCAAACCTTGGTGAAGCTTGCGGGGTTCAGCTGGTGGAAGCGGAGCCCGAGCCGCTTCATCACCTCCAAAGACGAACCCCGCGGCCGGAAGCCGAAGGCCCGCCCGTGAAAAACTCCCGCGAACACCACCACCTCGTTCGCCCTCGGGCCGGGACACGGGGGGGGGGGCTTCGCTTCGGTCGAGGTAGCCCAGCTCCTCGTACTCCCTTCAGCTCGGTCTCCCCAACCTTGCCGAGGGAAACAAGAACAGAGGGAGAGGTCTCCTTCACCTTGCCCTTAGCGGCATCCGCAGCTTCGACATCCCCGTCGGCGAAGGGTTAAGCAAGACTTCGCAAAAATGCGCCCGAAACCCACGCCGCTGCGAGCACACTAAACGCACGCGCGAGAAAGGATGAAAAGCGTAAAGAGGCAGGAGGCGAGTGAAAATGAGAGCACTGAATTTTTACCTCGCGGCACGACGGCTATTTATAGGAGCCGGACGTCCCAGCCAGAACGGACCCCGAGGGCGCCGCAATCCGCCACCACGTGCCCCGGCGGTTCACGCCCAACGCCCCAGATTCAACGCAAGAGCGCAACCGCTCCATCCACGGCAAGACCTAACACGCGCCAAGGCCCACCGGTGACCGGCCCAAGAGCAACTAGGGCGTCGCTGGCAAGGTTAGCCCCACAAACGCCCCAGCCATCTACGGGCCTCCCCTCGAGGTTTTTTCGTTGCTCCTGGCCCGGATAGCACTGGACCATACCCCGAGGGGGCTACTGTTGGGGAGGGACCCCGCCTGCGGGACCCCCGCAGCCCCGGGCCCAAGACGACACCCCGCAGCGCCGGGGGGCAGCACGGACAAAAAGACGACACCCGAGCGGAGCAACGCAACGCCCGCAAGCGCGAGGGGCGGCAGCCAGAGGCGGCACCGCAGCGCTGGGGCGGCGACGTGCCCGGCAACACCCCCGCAGCGCCGGGGGCGGCGAGGCCGAAAGACCACACCCGCTTGCGCGGGGCGGCGGCGGGGAACAACACCCCGCAGCGCGGGGCGGCATGGCCCGCCCCGGAGTCGAGACAAGAGCGGCGGCGGAAGGAAGGGAAACCCTAATAAAGCCCTAGCCGCGTTAGGGCATGTGTTTTTACTCGTGCACCCTTGGTAGGGGTTTGTACCAAAATGCCCCGCGCTGGCCCTAGACGTAAGCGGCAAATGTGTTGTGTCCTCGATATGTAACTACAGCAAATACCGACCGGACGCCTATAAACACGGACCGACAGGACGTATGAAGGGGACGGTTGGTGGGAACTTTTATGACCTATCAATCAAAAGACATTCTCTCGGGATCAACACCTTTGTCCACGTCATATTTGTAGGACCAGGCTAGTCAACCGTGAAATCTCCCCTCACTCTCCTGTGGGAAGCCCTCGCCCCTCCTCCCGCCACCCTCGTGGCGAAGGTCAGAGGGGCAGGTGTGTACCCCACAAATCTTGTCCTAAACGACTTCTAATACGAGCCCGGAGGGAGTATGTATAAATATAATTTTATGTGAAATTTTGGCATAACAGATATCCATGTTGTTTGTCGACCATTTTTCATGAGTTCATGAAATTTTATATATATATTTATGTTCTGGAAAATTGACAAGAAGAGTATTGTCACAAAATATGACAAAACCCTGCCTAGACACATTCTGCAGGGTCCACAACAAGGTAGAAAGACGGTTAACCTGTTTCCTTACCCAGACTTGGCAGGAGTGCATCTACGGTTAACAATTGTTTGATCAGAGCATTAATGCTTTGAGCATTACTAATCCATCATTTTGCTCACTCTATCTTGTCCGATTTGTTTTCCTCAAAAATGACCTCACCAAGTGAACCATCATTTTTCCCACTCTATTTTCCTTATGCCACTCGAAGCCAATTATCGATTTGAACCATAATGTCATCTGTAGTGGTTGATGTGGCAACTGTATGCATTTGCAAAGAAAAGGGGTTTCACCTAGCACTAGCAGTATACGTTTGTTGATGTAATGCTGCAACAGGAAATTCATGTTCTGTTAATTGGACCAAAGGACTAGTTAATTTGAACCCGCAAGTGCTTACAGGGTGTTTGCAACATTATCATGTCTCTGGTATTAGACCTCGTGATCATCCGTTGCATATGCACAACTTCTCAGATCAACAAGGTCATCTTATCGAATTTGTTTTCACAGAAATATGACCTCGGCTAGTGAACCAAATTGCCTACTCTGCTTTCCTGATTCCTCTCATTCTTATCTATTTGAACCACAATGTTATTTGTAGCAATCGATGACACACATGCATGTATTTGCAAAGGCCTGAGTCATCGCCTATGGGTATACATGTGATTGTACAATATAATGTACAACAACTTTTACCTCAGAAAATAATATACAACAATTATGCAACGATCAAGACTACTGACTGGGACAACAACTAGTTCACTTGAACCAACAGGTTACAGACTGTTTATATGATGAGCTAAGAACCTCACCTCCACAGTCTTCCTGAGATAGAGAACCACAGCGTGGTGTGAGTATATATATAGTTCTTCATTTGCTGGATGTCCTGCGCCTGCAGCCACCATTCTGTGCCTTGAGCCTTTACACACCCATCATAATGACTAGCACTGAGGTTCCAGACCTTGGTGTTCACGTCTTGACCGTCTTTGTTTCCACTGTACCCATGCCCAGCACAGCTTTGCGCCAATGCGGTCACACTCTCGTGCTAATCCGTTTTCCTGGTCTGTGAAGTTGTCGATATGCAAATTAGATCTGTTGTTCATATGCAGCTTATGCTGCAACATGAAGTTTGCAACGTTATCATGATTCATGTCTCCCCGTAATATATGGCGAGTCAGATTAACAGTATGTTGTTCAACAGGCTAAGTAAGTAATCGTTAGGTCTGTTGTTCATATGATGTTCTTTATTCGTATCAAGTATCAGCTACTTAATTTTTTTTTTGAATTTTCAACTACTTAATTTTTTTTTTCTATACGATAATGGAATTAATCATTTTTTCAGCTTCTTTTTACACTTGTGCTGAATAATTTCATTCCCTCTCTCCGTCCTGTGCATGACTTGCTGAATGTCCACACACGCTAAGCACGTGTTCCATACTGTCCACCTTCTTAGCACAGTACTGAACATTGTCTCTGCTTTGACTTGCCATGATCCTTAGCCACAAAATGAGACTCGAAGTCGATCTACAGGCTCAGTCATGTCCTCTGAACCATGAACACTTTATGATGTTAGCGGGTGTGGACATATGGGCGTCCTTGTAATCTCATCATATAGACATGTCTCCAGCCAGGAGCAGTTTGAAACTGGGACAAACCATCTTTCCCAGCTTCATTTGTGGCCTCTTTGCATGTGTGTCCAATTCTCGTAGTAACCAAACCTGCAGTTGAGCACTAGCCTATCGGAATTTTATAAATATCAAAATTGTCTAGTCTAGATCTCGCCATATGTTTTATAATAGATTGGTAGCAACCGCGTATCATTAGTGCATAAAACAGGGGATGTGGCTCTTATATACAGACAAAGGGCTGGGCTGTTATGAGAAGAAGTAGGACTCATACTAGCTAAACTATGTACTTACAACACTCGCACCTGATGATGCAGAACACTACTACAAAAGCTTATTATGGACCGCCCCCTTTCTGAATAGGGACAGACACTGTAGGTGCGGGCTGGTGTGACGAGCCGCCCCTAGTATATATAACGGGCGGTTCAATATCCAGCCGCCCCTATCATGGTCCACAGTAGGGGCGGCTCTATATTAAACCGCCCTATAGTGGGTTACCGATTTTTGAAATTAGACACTAAAATTTTTTTTTTTTTTTTTGAAAATTATCTCGGATGAGAAAATTACGTAAATAAAAGTTGTAGATATCAAAAAGTTATTAATCTTTGTTGTTGACCACTTTTTGAATTGACATAATTTGACGCCTCAAAATGTGGGTTTGAATGTCTAAATTTTGAAATTTAAAATTTTCAAACTACCTCGGATGGAAGAACTTGCTAAATAAAAATGTAGATCTCAAAAAGTTATGTAACTTCAAAGTTAACCACATTTTAATTCAAAATCATCTAGTAATGCAAAATCTACGCTCAAATGTGTCAAATTTGAAATTCAAATGTGTCAAATTTGGAATTCAAATTTTATAAACGACATCGGATGGAGAAACACTCTAAATGAAAATTGTAGATCACGAAAAGGTATGAAATATTGTAGTTGACCACTTTTTGATTGGAATCCGTTTAGGCCCTCCAATAGTCATTTTTTTCGCTCGGGTTTGTATAATATGTGGGGATCCGGAATAGAGTATATGGACACATACACATGTGTAACACAGTGGTGGTGACTCTCCACACGCGGGCGTGAGGTCGCGGGTTGAACTGCAGCGTCTGCATAGCGCGCGATGTTATGTGAAGAAATAAATAAACACCTTTTATTTTTGGGAGAAGAGTAAGTGCACCTGGCCAGCTATATACTTTTAATATATAGACGGACATGAATACAATCATAACCTTCCCGTATATGATACAGAATCCTGTGCAGATATCATCCCTAGGTGTCTGATTTTACACATCTGGGCTACGATTTTGTTGACACAAGATTTACCAGGCAGGCACTCAATAAAACATGGATTCCTGTGCACCAGATTTCGGTGTTCCGCATCATAAGCATATAGATGGCCTTTGTGTTATTATTCGTATACGTGAATAGTTTATTTGTAAGTGAATGATATATAGATGGTCGTGTCTATCTAACAGTATATTCTTAGTTGTGCAGGATTTAAACTTTTCAATACATGCTCAAGGTGTTATTCAGCAAATGATAAGGTGTTATTAGTTGATCTATGTCTGAAATCAAGCACACCTTAACTGGATTTGTGAGAGGTCTGGGTGCTCAGTACAGAAGACCTTTATTAGCTTGCTAATCACACATATTGGAGACCAAGAACCTAATGGATGTATCATGTAACAAACAAGCACAAGCAACTACACATTTGAGGCAAGAGTACTGACTATAAGCCTAGTAATAATGAGCTCTACTGGCAGCAATGATACACTTATCACATACTAATATTTGGTCTTAGCTGCTTCCAATTGTCTTTGTTCTCTGAAAGTCTCAAGACTGAAAAGAGAACAATTATTACGTTTTAAAAAAGAAACGAGGAGAGCATTTTATCCACTACATTCAGACCTGTATATGTAGAAGCTTTCAAGTTGTACGTCGCAGTTATATAGTGGCTTTATCAGTTTCTGCCGAGCAGTTGTTCCACATCCAGAATAACATATAATTTCGGTTCAGTTACTGTGAACATGCATGTACTGCCCAATAAATTCTAGAACTTTAAATTGTCGAATGGCTAGCCTATATAGCAGCTCCCAACTCATCATCCATTCAACAGCTG
Organism: Hyparrhenia diplandra; assembly: GCA_015847255.1. Lineage (NCBI taxonomy): Eukaryota > Viridiplantae > Streptophyta > Magnoliopsida > Poales > Poaceae > Hyparrhenia > Hyparrhenia diplandra. The sequence continues at coordinate 1,204,028 of JADLZK010013348.1, forward strand.
ACAGAATTACACAAATGTGCATATGAAAGGGAGCGATGGGACGAAGCACTTTTTTTTTTAACTCTGCCCAGAATTCCATGAAAATGTAGAGTTGATGATGGCACCACATGTACAGACAACAGATGTTTTATTGAGAAGGAGAGGCACCAGGAGAAAGCTGAAGTCTTGCAGTCCATATACTGCTCACAATGGTATGCAGTAGCACATTATAGCTAACTAGTAGGGGAGCCCGAGCTAAGCGCGGGGAGCATCACCGGGAGTATCTGTGTCGTAGATTGGATATGGGAGAGGCAGTGGCACCGGTCCTGGAATCCCTATGGCGGCGGCTGGGACATGTCGGGTACGGGCGACGCCGGCATAGGTCGATGGGCAAGGCAGTTGCCCGGTGGCCGGGCGCAATGTTCATGGGCGTGGTGCATCGGAGAAGGACGACGACGATTTGGACAACAATCCTGTGCTAAATTGGGAAACATGGAACGAGTGCACTTGTGCTATGGTTTTGGTCCGCATTAGTAATAATTTGGCTTGAGCTGCTGTGAACAAGTACTACCTAATAAACTGAACAATAATAGATATCCAGGTGCCCAGCGTATATATATCAGCGCCAAATACATGAATGCATAATCGATCCAAACCCATTTCCAATGAAAGAAAAGGAGGAAGCATGCGTGCAATGGATACAAGCAAGGCACTTTATTTTTGGTAGATTCATGATAATATATGTTTGTGTGCGTGCGCGATGATGGCACTACTTCTACAAACAATATATGGCTCTGAGAAGGAGAGGCACCAGGAAAAGCCAAGGCTAAAGCTATACATCCATACGGAGCTGTCAGATTCGGCTAGATTGGGCCGGAATTGACACCTGATTGCTGATCGTCGGGTGGTGAGGATGGCGAGGAGCCATGACGGAGGGGGCGGCGGCGGCGGTAGCATGGCCGCGCCAGCGGGCGGCGCGCGCTGGTCGGCGGGCGTGGGGGGCGCGCGTGGGGGCGGCGCTGGTGGCGGCGTGCGGCAGGGCCGGAGGAGGGGGGCGAGAGAGACAGGGAGAGATTGAGAGATAGAAGCTGTTTAGGGAGCTACCCTTTTATTTTTTCTCGCTTAAGATTCAACCGACTACATGCCCCTTGTATTTATAGTCCGAGGGAGACTTTGCCCGCTAAGAAAGATCTAGAGGTTTCCTTATAGATTGGAATACCTCTTTTACAAGCAATCTATTTATTCCCTATTTTATTCCTATCTTTATTCCTTAAATATTCCTTACTTAATTGCGAAGCAACCGACGCGGGCGCGCATTCACGGACGATGGCGGCGGCGCGTCGGGAGGAGCTGTAGGGCAAGGCTTCCGGCTTGGGGGCCCTGGTCGGCGCTTGGGCTCCCCATGGTTGGGCCCTTCTCCGGCGGGTGCTCCTTTGGTTCATGACATTTCTCCCCTTTACATTTGGCGGCAGCCCGTCGCTGTCGCCGCTCGCGACTTGTTGTCGTTGTTGATGAGCTGGGACGAAGATGGAGATGGTGACTTTTGTTGGTTGGAGAACATCCCTTAGCACCTTTAATAAGGCCGTGACATAGTAATGATAGGTGCCGAGGTAGACAATCTCTATTCTTTGGCGCCAAGTTGTTGCCCCCGGTTGGAGCTTGATGGTTCCGGGTCGATGCGGTAGGTTGTCATCCATTCGTGTTGCCAGGTGATGAAGCACGGGAGCTTCTGGGGTAGTGATGAAGTCGACGAGGTAGGGGGTTGATGTGGGTGGTATGTACCTCTTGTCGTCGTCGCTAAAGCTCACAAGTTGAGGCTTGCTGAAGATGGAAGCGTCGAACTCTTGGACGAGTTGGTTCATAGTGCTCCCTATGTAGGGTGCCTCCTGGTGCATTGCAGCCCACGGTATGTTGGCGTAGTCGTACTGGGCGTAGATGTCGTTGGGGAACATCGGGGCCCACTGGTTTAGCTCTGGAGTCATCCCGGCTGCCATAGCCGAGTATTCGACGTCGCGATAGTTGTCGGTGTCATCGTTGAAGGATGTCCCAAAACCGTTAGTGGGGCACCATGGTATGTTGTCTCCGTTCTCCCGTGGCACCATCTTGGTGATGCAGAGGAGCCAAAGAAAGAGGAGTGCCGTTTTCATCAGTTGGGCAGCGGTGTACCTGATTGTCCGCTTGCGTGGTGCTGATGGTGTCGCCTTTGCTGGAGCTTTAGAGTGATTGATGGTGTTCTCCAGCATTGTGGATGTCGGCAAGATGTCCAGCAGGTGTAGTAGATCGTCGTCATCGAAGGTCGGCGAGTGAACGATCGTCTCCTTGGTGGCGCTGGGGGCGTCGGTGTTCTCGTCGGCCGTGGCTCCCATGTGGGGAACATTGTGGTTGCCAATGTCGAGGTTGGCGAAGGGGGTCGCCGTTTTTCATGCCTTTGTAGTTGTTGTCGATGGTAGGCATGGCGAAGACGTAGTCGACGTCGGGGGCTCATCAACGGCGTTGGCGTCCTTGAGGGCGTCGTTGGCGTTCATAGCGCCCATGGTAGCGTCGTCGCCGTTATCGATGTCGCCGATGCCGGGGACGTTGTAGCTAGCGACGTCAATGGTGATGTCGAGGATGTCGTTGGCACTCGAGGAGGTGTCGTTGTTCCCTTCCTTGAGGCGTCATTGTTGTCGCCGATGATGCGCGTCGAAGGCGTCATGGTTGACGACGTCGAGCGACATCGTTGTAGCATGGGTGGTAGGGGTAGAAGATCCTTGTTGATTGAGATGGACTTGCCCGGTGACCGTGGATCGTGTGATGTCCCCGGTCGGCGAAGGTGTTGTCGCCGTTGTTGTTCACGCGGTGCGGTGTTGTCCGGGATGTCAAGGTCGGGCGACGCGTCGATGTTGTCGTCGGTTGACGCCGTTATGTCACCCATAGTGACGTTGGTGTTGTCGCCGATGCCGAGGGCGTCATGGTTGTCGACGCCGCGTGGTCATTGCTAATGTTGTTGGCGGCGCCCTTGGAGGCATTGTCGATGTCGAGGACGTCGGGGTTGAGACTGGCGACGTCGGTGTCGACGTCGGGCGACGTCAGTGAGTTGTTGTTGATGGTAATGACGTGGATACTCCCGGTGTTCCCAAAGGTCGAGAGGATGTCCGTGGCATAGGAACTTATCTCAGACTGCCGTTGGAGCCTCTCACGACGTTGGCCTAGTTGGGTAGGCTTTTCGCCGGCGGGGTGAACATCGGTGGTAGCCTCCCTCGACCGACCGATCCGGGTCGCAGTACTTGGGGCATCCTTGGGGTAGGTGTGCTGTAAACTACGGCGTCGGTGGTCGAGGAGAGGACGACGCCGGCGGCGCCTGGGGAGGCACCGTTGTCGTCGGTGGCGCCCTTGGTAGGGAGCGCCGCCGGCGAGGTCGCCCCGCTTGACGTGGTTACCGTTGATGTTGGCGCCGCCCGTAGGGGTGTCGCCGCTGCCGGGTGGCGCCATGGCGGGGACGCCGTTGTCGGCGGCAGTCGTTCGCTTCTCGGGGAGAGGGCGGTGGTGAAGGTGGCTTGGATTTCCTTCATGAAATTAGCAGCTCGCAGATCCCCCATCCGGAGCTCGGTGATCTTGTGTTTGTCCATCGAATCTTGGCATTGGTGGTGGTCGGAAGCCGTTGGTGGTGGGAATCGCCCCGGTCTCGGGATACCACCGCCGATTCTCGCTAGATTGGGCCGGAATTGACACCTGATTGCTGATCGTCGGGTGGTGAGGATGGCGAGGAGCCATGACCCGGAGGGGGCGGCGCGGCGGCAAAGATGGCCGCGCCCGGCGGGCAAGCGCTGGCCGGCCGCGGGGCGGGGGGCTGGGGGGCGGCGCCAGTGGCGGCGTGCGGCAGGGCCGGGAGGGAGGGGCGCGAGAGAGACAGGAGAGATTGAGAGATAGAAGCCGTTTAGGGAGCTACCCTTTTAATTTTTCTGCTTAAGATTCAACCGACTACATGCCCCTTTGTATTTATAGTCCGAGGGAGACTTGCCCGCTAAGAAAGATCTAGAGGTTTCCTTATAGATTGGAATACCTCTTTTACAAGCAATCTATTTATTCCCTATTTTATTCCTATCTTTATTCCTTAAATATTCCTTACTTAATTGGCGGCAACCGACGCGTGGCGCTGCGTTCACGGCGGGGGCGATGGCGGCGGTCGGTCGGGGAGGCTGGCGCGCCCGGGGCTTGGGGCCCTGGCCGGTGCTTGGGCTCCCCTTGTTGGGCCCTTCTCCGGCGGTGCTCCTTTGGTTCATGACAGGAGCTCACACTGCATCTGTGTGTGAGTTGTTTTATCAGTGCCAGGTGGAGCAACAGGGGAGGCTCCTCCTGGCGACAACAGTAGGGATGAAAGCGGACAGGTCTGCTGGCGGCCAGCATGATCCTGCAAAAAAAAGTACGTGCGACCATTGGTTATCATGTAGGAGAAGCACAAACTTGTAGACAGAACCTGCTACTCTGTGCGTCCATGAAAACATGCAATTCTAGCAGTTGTCGTGGTTTAGTATCAAAAGTTTTATTAATTATAGAAAATATCAGCATTCACTAAATAGAACATTAATGGAGGTGGTCTCCTTTGCCCGTATCCAGAAATCCTATAAAGAAAAAAAGAGAAGACAAAAACCGTGAAGAACTGGCCCGGCGTGCCCATCATGGAGCCCTGTGGCTCACCGGATTTTTAGACATATATTATTATTTTTTCAGTCAGAGAGACCAAAATACTAATAAGAATTTCTTTGGGTGCCGACGTCCAAGAAAAATCTACTTGACGGTTTTGAATACATCCAAGGAAATGGGCATTTTCCTTGACGGTTAAGAGCAACACTCATGAAAATAGTTATTTCCTTAACTGTTTACAATTACTCTCAAGGAAATAAGTTCTTTCCTTTGTGGTGGTTCAATACCACCATGGAAACACCCATATTCCTAAGCGGTTTGCTTCAACCTTCATGGAATATATGTTTCCTTGAGAGTTCACTACAACCGCCAAGGAAACTATCTTATCCTTGGTGGCTTGATTTTGGCACCCAAGGAAATTTCAGGCCGCCAAAGTAATTCAGGATTCGGTAGATCATGAATCCCTTTAAAGTGTGGTTGTATGAGACAAAAGCTACCAATTCATGAATCCATTCAACTAGTTCACTGCACTAATTCCACAAAGGAAATAATGTTGCAAAGGAGAGACACAAGGAGAAGGCTCAAGTCCAACTTTAATATGCTAATCATTTCTCCGATCTATGTACATTGCAAATAATGGAACAAATAACGGACTGCTGGTTCACTAAACTTAGTTATTCAAAGATTTAACTACTGGAAAAACAACGTCACAGCAGTTTGTATTTAGTTTTATTGCCAACATACAGATGTTATATATGTGTCGAAATGAAATGCCTTGAAACATCTAGTTGATCTACTCGACTCAATGGCTGACACTGACAAAATTCAACACCCCGGACATACATATATGATTGGAGTCATAATTGTGCATTTTCTGTGGGCTATGAGCAAATATCTTGTAGCTTTACCTTCTTGATCAGAAATCTAGAATTGTGATTTTTTAAAGAAGGCAAATTTGCTGTGACTTTAGATATAGGTGGAATCGACAATTTCACACCAGAAATGGCAAAACTGCCTAACTACAATCAAGAAACTTTGATTGTTCAGCGTGGGAGGCTGAAACAATTATAATATTATGTTTTCTGCTATGAGGGCGGAGATAATAGGGGAAATGACATTTATCACGTCATGTTCATCCTCTAATCCCATGCCACCCCACCCCACCCACATGTGCATCTGCTCCGTGCTTCTCACCGTCTCTGGAGATGTACCAATGCGATTCAATGCATGTGTCCAACGGACCAGCGCTGCCTGTTATTGCTGGAAAACTTGCTGGTAACAATGCTTACCTTCTGATTTGAAGATGCGCAACCACATGAAGGATGCATTACAAATCATCCTCGCCACCATTGGGTACGACGTGAATAACCGATTATACCATGAATTGCAATATTTGAAAATTTAATTTGATGTCACACCCGATTTTAAGAACAAAACCAGATATATCCTATATGTGAGCTTAAGGAGTCAAATCTCACATATAGCGACAAATAATGGAAATATCAAAACATATGCTTATAATATAACGAACTTAGTTCAAGAAACATAACCTTAGATAGCAACAATGGGAAGCACTCCGATCTTCAGGTGTGAACTCCACAGGATCCAACTGACCGGTTGATCACAAGCCTAAACTCCTCCCCGAGGTGTGGGCTTAAATTGCAAGAGTGAGTCCATGTCGAACTCAAAGCAAATATAACATGGGGTTCATGAGGCTCAAAAGGATAGACACTGGTTTAATCATGCGGTTAGCATTTTAGTGAGTCATAATTTTAACATTAATTAAACATATGTTGTGCTTAAGCCCCAAATGACCCACATAAATAATAATAAGAGCAATAATTCTCATCAAGGTCACCACCATCATCATCAACAGGAAACTCGTCTCCTTATCCTCATCATCAAGTGAACCACTATTCCATCGGTTTTTCCGGGTCGCCGTGACCGCGGAGCACGGCCGATATACCAGTTTTACTCTGCTTGCAGAGGTGTACACTTTCACTGTGAGTCATGATTCCCAAATGCATGGGTTTGCAAGGCCCAAACACCGGTCACCATATGAAGTCTTTCAAAATTCCCCTAACTAGTCGGGTTAGCGCCCCGCAGGGGAGCGGCTAGGCGAATGGAACCCAACATGGTGCCACTCTTAAAACCTAGGCTACCACAAGATCGGCTATAACCAACAAACTAGAAAAGTTCCTCATAATTGACTAGCTAGAGCCTTGTGGCCCTCACAGATGTACTGTATGTCCCAGCTTTTGCCAAAGGATAAGTTCTTACGGAGAGCCAAGAGATTCATGTAAAAAGCATGAACTCTCTCGCCCTAAAGTCCATGTTGCTAAAAGCATCTTTTCAACATTGTTGCATATCACCATTAGTCAATATTCGAATCATATAACTTATGTTCAAGCACTAGCAAGTACTACCCACATGCACTTCAACCCATAGGTAACAAGGAATCAAGATAACAATTGTTAGGTCGATCCTTAGGGTTATCAAATTAGACACATGCAACATGAATATTATTAAAGGTGAATAGGACAACAAGGAAGATCCCATGCTATACTTTATGTTAAAAGTAAAGATCCTTCTTCACGTCCAAAACTTCAAAGGATTCCTTTGGCAACCGCTTCTTGATCACCACGTAAAGCTCACCGACTATATCGATCGTCACGCTAAAGAACATACAAGCATTCCATGCAATCATACACGAAGCAAAACAAGAGCTATCATGAGAACAGTACACCAACAGCAAGTAAATAAATTAAAAATCTTATAAAACAAAAGTACACATCACTACGATCACATAGACGCGAATTTCACCGAAATCGAGCTAAAACGGCGGGTTACGCATTAAACAAGATTAGCATTATTAAAATAATAAATTAAATTCAAACTCGAAATTTAAAAGTTTGAAAAGTGGATTAACAGTAAGATAAACATGTAGATGATGAGGTTACAAACCCAACGCAAGTTGAACGGGACTAATCGGGGTTAAAACGACAAAGTTATGAACATTTGAATAGAATGGCAAAATCGGAAATAGACTGAAGTTAATTTCGGGATTAAAACAAATAAAATTTCTTTTATAATTCGGATCCAGGGACCTAACCATAATTAAACGTAGCCTCCAGGGACTATTTAACAAGATGGTCACCGAAGGGGTATCCTCATATCTGGACCGTTGGATTGAGATCCGACGGCAGAGAATAGATCGGGGAGGGAAGGGTGGCGCCTCCGCCGGACATGAAGCAGGCCACGGTGGTTGGCCATGGGACGCCGGCGAGGAGCTCGCCGGAAAAATGAAATCGGGCCATACCGGCCATCAAATCGGACGCAGCAGGGACCAAACGAAAGCGGGGATCAAGGGCTTCTCACCACTGACGAAAACGAAGGGCGAGATGGTCTGAAGACGACGAACGGACGGGAGTGGCGGACTGCTCCGACCTGCAAGGTTCGGCGACATGCTGCGAGCGATAAAACGCACGAAACGATGGAAAGAAAGCAGCGGCGAGTTCGCAAAGGGCAACGCGAAGCTCGGCACGAGTCTTACGACGATGAAGATGCGACAGAACGACGAAGTCGCGGACGAGCAAGGCGGCGGTTCCACCTAGGGTTCGTCGCGGCGCTGTTCTTCTCGGCGAGTACGGTAGCGAGTCACGAGAGAACGAAAAGGGCGACGCGGCGCTGGCTGCACAGCATATGTAGGCAAGGTGCACGCGTATTCAAGGAAAGGCGCCGAAGAAGGAAACGCGCGCGGGATTGACGGAGCCAGTTTCATCGCGATACGAACGGGCGACGTTGGCGTTCGCGAGAAGACGAGGTGCGTGCGCTGGTGCTGCTCACGGTTCAAGCTGGACTGGCCTTTGGCCCAAGTCGAGAAGGAGAGAGAGAGCCAGGCTTCTGGGCTTGCCAACCGAGAAAGGAAAACAGGCCAACGGCCGAGAACAAGGACGTCAGGTCACGGGCCAAAACAAATAAACAAGCCACGTTGGCTAGAAAGGAGAAAAATGGAGGATGGAAAAAGAAAATACTTTTTCCCCTTTATTTAAACCATTTCAAAAGAGCTTTTTTCAAGAGGATTTGAATACCTTTTCAAATGGATTTGAATAACTTTTTCTTTTCAAACAAAAGCCAATTTCAAATCCTTTTTTTTTTAAAACAAATTTGAACCCTTTTTTAGTTTGATCAAAACCACTCAAACAAAATAAATAAAATGCAAGGGCATGTATGCTCAAACATGTTTCTATCTTATGATTTATTTTTAATTGGATGAAAAAATTTTATTTTTCCTATAATTTCATGAACACCAAAAATACATAAATAAATCAAATTTTTATCTATTTCAAAAGGAGCAAAATTTAGGATGTTACATTTGAACACGTAAGCAAGATCCAAAAAAAGATACATGGAGTCAGGCTATTTGGAAGAGAAACAGCAGCTCTAGGTTGGACTGTTCCTAAGACAATTTAATTGCAATACATGCTCTAATATTGTTTGCCAAACTACAAAAAAGATCTTTACTCTGTTCACCATGAAGTAGTACTCCTTATTTCTTTCGTGCAACCACTGTAAGAGCTGGCTAATGAGATGTTGTGGTCTAAAGAAAATTGAATCATCCATCGACAAGCCAGTCTGATATACTGAAGCTTGAGAAAGGCTTGCCACCATCTGACAATGTTTTTCTAGCCTGGGTCTCAATTTAATGTAAACATTGGCTTCATCTGTTGTTGGCTACATGTGCAATCTATGGTCATGAAACCAGGGCAGGTCCTCCCTTTTTATGTGCCCCATTGACTGCTCAAACTATGGCCACAGAAGGCGAAAGCCCACCAATGCCAAGCGTATATATCGTGGCTTCGCGTGCACACACCTCCGGTGTGCTGCCTTCCGTGCCCAGAAACTACTGCCTACTAAAACACATTAATTTGGCTTTTGCAGCTGCGAACAATAAGGAATGCATTGCTACGCCCGATCTTATATATATCTGTTTGACAGCTCCTTGGGTTCATAATCCATTCAACTGATGGTTCGCTGAGAGAGGGAGCATACAAAGCATGTGATAGCTAGCTAGCGAGCAAGACATCTATTTCTTGAAAGAATACATGGCATTGAGAAGGAGAGGCACCAGGAAAACTCTAGAACCGTTCCTTCTCGGGTACACAGTACAGATAGCACGTTGGCCAATGATCAGAGGCTGTGCCATTGTGTTTTAGTGCCGGCCAAGATGGCGATGAAGCCGGGCGGCCACTCCAGGCCCTAGCAGCCAACGGGCCCCAGCTACAATACGTACCATCCACCCTCCTGTGCGTGCAGTGCAGCATTGATACATACCCAGGCGATCAGCGTGCCGTTTGCTCTTCAGCTCCAATTAGGAACTAAATTAAGTTGCTAACTTGCTATCCGGCACCTGCAGTACTGCAGATCGTTCTTGGTTAATTCATTGGTTAGTTTATTTATTTTTGCTGCACGAATCATAATAACTACTGATTGCCAATGTGGCTTAAAGTCTAATCACTTTCCCTGTAATTCGAAAAGTTTCGGATTTTTTTTTTTGGGCAGAAATTGCCTGCTGCAATTGGTAACTTTGTAATCACTTTCCTTATAATTTCTAAAACAATTTTGTGTCAGTGTTTTCTGTCCCATGATATATTAAGACAATCATTTTTCTGTTGCCATCAGCTCATTTCACCATAGATAGTTTTTTAGAGTAAATTCACTTGGTAGTTGATGTACTTAGATTCATCTGGACGCTGAACTTAGTACGAGAATAAAAACAGCCCAAGAACAAAATATATCATTGGCAATCAAAAGATCTAATATTTCTTTGGTGCAAAAAAAAACCCCCGTATAAAAACAACCCAACGGGAGCATGGTGATAACATCAAATGGTTTAATGATTTGAATTATCTGTGGTAGACCAATCGACTAACAACTGCAAGTCACGATTGGTCACCTTAGCTTCTCCACTTTTCGCTACAGTTTTTTCACTATTGGTCCATTTGGGTTCCTTCATTTTGGGAGAATGGAAACTCTATAATAAACTAGGCTATTTTTGGCTTGGAATTTAACATTGCACCATTTTGCAAATTTCACATTTAACCCCATATCTCAAATTCATAAGGCGTAGGAGATGGGAATTGAATGGAACCATGCTATGTATGCACCCTCCAACTCCATTCCAAGTATATAGCTAGCTCAAAATGGTATTTTAGCCATATTATACGTGGTATGAGCAGATTGTAACGCTGAGAGGGCAAACTTATGCTACATAATATGTGTTGCCCAAATAAATCCAGTGTACCTGGCCTGCTTGAGAAAATAATACGTGGTGGTTTCATTCTGTCCATCTGGTGCTATTAATATTCTGCAATTATAGCTTCTCCATGGTCGTGTCGGTTTGTCAGTGTGACTGGGACTACGAATAATGGTTTTCTTAGTATTGCAATGGGAAAAAATGGAGTGATGTTGCCATGAAAACCACGGTGCAGTCGTGCATGCACCACTACTGTTATCTCAACCCTGACTCATTTACTAATTATTAGTAGTCCATGGCGACAAACTCCCTTTATAAATACGCACTACTGCTTCACCTATATCTGTGTCAAAATATGCAATGAAATCAAATATATGCTGTCAAATGTTGTTAGGCGGCTGAAGCACAGTTTAGAAATAGGTGGCATCCAGGAAAATACTACTACTATTTTTTCAAGTAGAATAGGGAATCTTGATGACAACTTCACGTTCAATTACCTACTGTGCCTCCTGGTCTAGTCTAATGTGAAGGTGGGAAGGAGTGGCAAGACTAGCCAGTGCCGAGCATATGCGGCGCCACGGAGTGAACTAACCAGGAGCCATGAGATTCAGCGATGAAGATGGTGGTCGAGTGTCGACGGGTTATCGGCGATAGCCTAGCAGGGGTATACCCAGCTAGTAGTTTCGAGCGGTAGAGGTGCGCTAGACGACTAACAAGACGTTTAAGCAGAACGAGCGAAGGGAAAAACACACGGGTTTACCCAGGTTTGGCCGCCTTGATGGCGTAAAACCTACGTCCTGCTTAGATTGTATTGATTGATTGAGTATCAACGTGAGTTCTAGAGGGGGACCCTGCTCGCCTTATATAGTCCGGGGAGCAGGGTTACAGCTCGGATCCAAGCCGACAAGATCTATCCTGATCGGGTACAATAGGGAAGTTTGTAGTGATTACAACAGAGCTATAACAGGTAATTATCTTGGCGACCATGTTTTACCCGCGTGATCTCCGATGACCGCCGCCTTGGGACGTCGAGGGGCTTCAGTCTTGCGCCCTGGGCCGGCCTAGAAGGCTCAGCCCGAGGTGGGCTGTGAGGGGATAGGGGTTTATCCCCCACAGCTAGTCCCCGAGCACGCTGTGTGCTGCAGGTGAAGGAGTCTTGATGCTTCGACCATCGGGAGGTGTTGTCGACCAGTCTTGGTACGGTGTCGACCAGGCTAGTTTAATGCCAACTAGCCCGGGACAGCTCTCGACCAGCCGATTATTGATACTTGTAGCTTCTTCCCATCGCCCGACCAGTCTAGTCTTGACGAGTCCGCCCGCGGATCTTCGGGTGCTCTAATGAAAAAATCTTTTTCCATCCGGCGAAGTGTGCCCACGTTAAGTGGTTTCACACTTACAAACGACAGTTGTAGATTAATCTGTAGAAATGAGCACGATTCACCGCGTAGGTGAAGTGTGCCCACTTAGTCCCCGAGCCTAGTAGTAGGTGAGTTATCACGTACTACTAGGGTCAAAGAAAAGTCATGACAGCCCCCCCGAGTAATCGAAGACCGCATCGGCGCCAGATTCGACCGGAGCTGGCGGCCGACGCAGTCCCCCGAGTAGATTATTTTCTACTCAAGGGGAGTATCCTATGGTATCCATCGAGCATCCAATATATGCCCCGTCACTAGGTAAGAGAAAATCCCGGGTGGAAAGGCATATCTTGGTGGATCTTTCTGGGAAACAGAAAGGTATATCTGGTAGGCCCGTGGATCGAGGGGAGATGGGCAGAATATCTGTACTTCCCCTGGATATGGATGGCTTCGAAAAGAAGATTGCAGTGCACGTGTCCCATAATCTGAACTGTAGCATATCTGGTCAATTAATATGGAAGATTGTGTGGGGAACCGAACGCCCGAGGAACGAGGAGGGGACACGCCGGGCGCGTGCCCCGGATGCGCCGCAAGACGGGGAAAGCGCAATAATGGCAATCGACGCCGCCCGCCACGCGCACTCAACCCCTGGAAAATGGGAGGTGCGGGCTCGCAGCCGCACGGTTACCCATGCAAAGAACCCAAGGGACGCAGAACCCGCAGCATAAATACCGGCGCCCAACTCCTCCTCGCACCATCCGGGCCGCTCGGCTATCCCATCTCCCGAGTCTTCGTCTCCTTCGTCTCGCTCTCCGCGCGAGCGCGGGGCTAGGGTTTGCGATTGCGCCGCGGACCTCGCCTTCTCCCGCGCCGATCCGCATCGTTGGAGGTAAGCATTTTTCGGGATCTGGCGGTTCCGTCGATTGCATCCCAATGGGAGTATTTTTCGTGCTAGATTTGTACCGACAGTTTTTCCTCCTGCACTGCTCATTTGGTGTCTTTGTGCGGCCGGGCGAATCACCCACCGGGACGAGATGGACCGCCGCGCCGCGGAGGGCGGCGGGGGTCGTGGTGGCGGTGCTGGGCCGGCGGACGCGAGGAGCCGCCGCCGCCGGCCGTGGAGCCGCGCCGCCGAGGACGCGGAGGCCCTCAACCACTCGCGGTTGAGGACTGCACATTGAGATGGACCGGGGAGTGGGGAGTCGCGATCCACTCATGAGTCCTTGCCGCACTGGTGGATGCCGGCGTCGTTTGCCGGAATGAGGCCGTCGCCGGGTGGCGGGCCGGAGGTGGAGCCATACCCGATGCCGCGGTAATCGACGAGGCGGTGGTGTTTGAGAGCTACTTCTCATCTGCGGATTCGGCCCGCCGGTGCATCCCTTCTTCGCTGGAGTTGTTGGCCTACTACGGGCTGCGGCTCACGCCACCTTCCGCCGAACGGCATTCTCGACATCACCATCTTCATCACGCCTGCGTGAGTGCTTCCTCGGCATCCTCCCCAACCTTAACCTATGGAATTATTTCTTCTATGTGGGTTTGAAGGGCTCGGAGGGATCCCGCATTGCCGGGCGTGTATTTGTGAGGTCGCTGGGGAATCGTTCGGGTCACTTCCCGAACACCCCACCGCTGTCCAATGTGCCTCGCTGGATGACGCGGTGGTTCTATCTGCCGCAACCGGAGATGCCGATGATGCCGGCCGATCCCAGCCGTGTCCCGGTGAGGCGGGCGAGCTGGAGCGAGGAGCCCCCGGCCGAGGACATGCACCGCGTGATGGAGTTGGTGGCCCGATTGAGGAGTGAATATGGACGGCATTGACATCGCCCAGACGTTCGTGGAGCGCCGCATGCAGCCCCTGAAGTGGAGGGACCATCTCGGGTTCCAAAGTACCGGGCTAGACGACGGTACCCGCTGAAGTCTACGGAGTACCCGCTACCGCGAGGTCCGGAACCGGTGGCCAAGATCCCGCCGACGGCGGGGTGCCTCATGATGCGGCGCATTGGCGCCGCATTCGATCTGCCGGAACTCGGCCGCCGGGTAAGTTTCTTTGTTATGCATGGGCAGTGTATTGATTGATTGGTATACACATTGTGGATGTATCTGGATGCTTGTGTCGCCTGTCCCTGTGTAGATCCATGGCATGTCACGCACTGCATTTCCGGCCTCTATCGCCGAGGAAGCCGAGGACGTTCCCGTCGGCGCGCCGTTAAGATGCCTGGCCGCCGCCACCGCCGTGCCGAGGAGACAAGAGGGTGAGGCAGCAGCAGAGGAAAGGGTTTGCGGCAAAGGTCCACTCGAGAATCCGTCCGGGCCCGAACTTATCAGGAGGAAGGTAACAGCTGGGAGGCCGTTCCGGCGTCGCCAAGAGGAGACACCTCGGCGGCGCTCTGTAGTCTTGTCCGATGATGAAGAAGAACCATGTGTTGATTCTGCAGCGTTTGTAAGTAAAGCCGTCTCCCGCTCGGCCCCCAGCCCCCCGAGTCGACGAATGTTGTATAAAGTGACTGTTGATATTTGCAGCAGTCTACTGAGGAGATGACACCAGGAGAGACATCAGCCCCGCACGGTGGCGTGTCAGCACCATGGGGTAGTGGTGGGAGGAGTGGTGGACACTCCAGCGGACGTGCCCACGGCCTTCGCTTCGACCGACCCAAGAAGCATTTGCATAGTTGGTTGCTTTTTTAGGTAGATGATTGTAGATGTAAACTTGTTGATTTCGCAGGCACCGGTGACCACAACGCCGAGCCGACGGGTGGGGCCTTTGCGGCTGGTCACCGAGGGCGCCCGCCATGCCGCCGCCACCTCAACCCGGCGTCCCTCGTCGCCAAGTGCCTCGCCGACACCGTCGCCGAGCCGGAGGCGCCAAGGGCGCAGGAGGTGCCCCCACCCACATGTCCCGAGTCTCCCCCGGACGACATCCAATACCGGGGAGACCGGGAGATGGATGAGGCGAGAGGGTGGTATGCCACGAAAGCGGCGCCACAACACGCCGCCGCCCACCGGTCCGACGTGGAAGAGGAGGATGAAACAACGCGTTTGACGCGTCAGGTCGCCGAATCCGCCAAGCGCCTTCGGGTATGAATCTTGTTCCCCCAAAAACCGTTGCCTCGTTTCAGTTTTGTAGTGTAATCGTATGCTGTGCAGCATATCCGGATGGAGGAGACCCGGCGCCTCCAGGAGGAGCTGGACGAGTGCCGGGAGGCACTACAGGAGGCCAGGCAGGCGCGGGATGAGCTCTCCCGAGAGCGTGACCGGCTCGCCAGAGAGCGGGCGGAGCTCGAGGATGAGAGGGACCGCATGCTGGCTGGACGCGCAACCATTGGCAGTGCACGGTGCCGTGCCTTTGCCCAGGAGAGGGCAGCCCTTGCCACCGAAAGCAGGAGCTCTTGGAGGTTGACCGCACTCGGATAGAGCGGGAGGCCGTTCGCCGCCCGGGGGACGCCGGGTCGCGGAGACCCCTGGATGCCAAGCGCGCCGCTTGGGCCGCCGTCGCGTTGTCGGAGGAGGAGCGTGCCAAGCTCGCCGCCTAGGAACAGAGGATCCGTCGCGAGGTGCGTGACCAAGTGCTCGATTAGTTGTCTTTGTACTCCTTTGGTTGTTTGTTAATTGCGGAGATATATCTGCGTCGATCTCGTGACAGATTGTTAGTCAAAACAGAATCTGATTATGAATTGGTAATACCTGTAGATTATGAAGCCTCGGTGGAGACTCTCCAGGAGGAGCTTGTGCTGGCCAATGAACAAACGGAGCTCCTGCGCGAGGAAGTCCGCAACACCGGTGCGGATCGTGACGGTATGTTGTCCAGAATGTCGATCTGGTACCTGCAACATAGCTATGGAGTGATTGGATGAATTATTTTTACCTGGGCAGCTCGCCCGCTGCCGCCGCAGGAGGAGATCCAGATCTCGAGGTCCAGCGTGCCCTTTGGAAGGGCAACACGGAGAACATCCCGCAGGGGCATCGGGCCGGTCCTTGACGCAATCCATGGCGCGGCGGTCAGAGGGGTCGTCCGAGACGGGGCGCCACCAACAGACGGTGTGAAAAAGCTTGTCCTTGGTTCAAACTTGAATACATGGAAAGGCAAGTGATCTAGATGAGACCACATGTGATACTTTGATTGACTTGATTTCTCTCATTTACACCTTTTTGGTGATTGTTGACAAAGGGGAGAAATAAGTCATAAAGATGTTGGAAAGATCACACAAAATAGGGAGCAAGCTCATAGACTATTTGTGCATTTGTATGTGCATGATCATAATGTGATGTTGCTTGGTGTATGCTAGTTTTTGAAAATTGATTGGTGATTGACCAACTAGCATGCATAGGATGTATCTAGACAAAGCTCACATTTTAGCCTATAATGTTGATCTCATGGGGTATGTTGAGTTTTTGATGAATGTCTAGTTACATGATGCTAAGGACTCCGATGGTTTCACGCTTCAAAGGTCCAATTTCTAGAACCTTAGCATCTCTTTTGGTATTAGTATCTCTCCCCAAGATTTCTATCCATACATATGTGCCAACTTGATCCAAACACATGGAAGCACATATGTAGGGGGAGCTACTACTACCAAAACCGAACCTTGAAATGATTGTCCATTCCTTGACTTTTGATCAAAACTCAATGGGCAAGCAATTCAAGTTCAATTGATTTTTTTTCTTATCTTTGTGAGTTGGTTGTCATCAATTACCAAAAGGGGGAGATTGAAACCTCTTGTTTGGTTTTGGAAATTGATGACACACTTGTGGACTAATCCTTGCTCTAAGTGTTGACTATGAGATAGGATTAGATGGATGACAAGGATCATGATGATCATGAACATGGACGATGATGATGGACATGGTGGATCGTCAAGCTCGGTGATCGGCTTGAGAGGAACCCAGGAGATCAAGGCAAAGGTATCTTGATAGGGTTTTCCTTTTAGTGATCAAGACACGATAGAGCGTGTGATCACATTATAGGATAGATAGCCGACTATCAAGAGGGGATGCGCGACAATCCTTTGGTGAAGTGCTTCTAGGTCCAATTGACTTGCATATTGCATTTAGGACATGAGAGCACTAACTCGATCTTGCCTAACTTATCGACGTGCTAACATTGGTGATAACGGTATCATCTTGGACGTGTTGGCAACCTATGGCAAGAGGCTAAGCAAGTTTGAAGCAAAGAGCAAAGAAAAAGATGAAGATCACCTGTCAGGGGTGACCGGACGTGCTCGGCATCGACCGAAGCACTCACCGGGGCGCCGTCAAGCGTCCCGCGTAGAGCTCGCGGCCGCAGCGTTTTTGCCGGACGCACCGACCGGACCTCGACCGATGCTTCCGTGTCGACCGGAACTGGTGACCGGACGCCGCGGAGGAGGGCGCCACCTGTGGCCCAACCCTTGTCAGAGCGACCGGGAAGCACCGATCGACCGACCGGACCGGCCGGTGGTTCCGGGCCGGTGCGCAGAGAGCAAATTTTTAGAGCAACGGCTCCATTTCGAGAGGAGCCCTATATATACTTGGTTGGCTATTTCTTTGGGACCTCTCTTGCACATTTGAACACTCTAACTTGCTTGTGAGCATTTGAGACTCCTCTCCACTCATCTCTCCATCCATAACTCGAATTCTTGGTGAGATTGAGAGTGATAGAAGTGCATTGCATTGGTGGTTGCATCTAGAGGCACTTCATCCTTGGAGAAGCCGCTGGGATTCTTGTTTTCTTGGGAATTTGCCCGGTTCCCTAGAGGCTTGGAGCAAGAGGCGGTGTTGAGCTCAAGTGGAGCTTGTTTGAGGCCACACCGGTGGTGATTGTAAGGGGCCGTTCCTTACCCCGCGGGAGATTCGCGAAAGGAGCACTAGGGGATTGCTCGTGGCTTGTTGGACCCTCTCTTGTGATCGTTTGCTTGAGCTCCCATAGGGGATTTGGCACCGGCCATTAAGCTTAGCATACGTCAAGTGAGTGTGTCGCCACAACGGGGACTAGCGTGCCGGCAAGCACGTGAACCTCGGTGAAAAATCATCGTGTCACTTGTTCTTGCTCGTTGGAGATTTCTTGGTGATCACGGTGATTGGCTACAACCTCGACACTACACCGGTGGTATTGTATTCTAGCACCTCTTGCCTTACTTTGGTAGTATATCTTGTGTAGCCTTGCTTAGGTTGTTAGCTTGTTTAGTGTAGTTTAGCTCCTAGTGGTAAATTAGTTAGTCTTGCTTGCTCACCTAGGAGTAAACTAGCGACCTAGACCTTGTGTGGATTAGAGACAATAGAAATTGACTTGTGGCTTGCTTAGCTAGTTGAAGCATTGCTTATTTGCTACGCCATCTTGTTGTCTAACCCGGGTGCTTAGTGTTGTTGCAAGAATTTTTAATAGGCTATTCACCCCCCTCTAGCCATTAGGACCTTTCAAGTGGTATCAGAGACGAGGCACCGTATTTGAGTGGCTTAACATCCAACGGTGACAAGAAAATGGCTACATTCCATGTCAACAACACCAAGAAGGCGCCACCTTTTGATGGCACCAACTTTGGGCATTGGAAGTTGAAGATGACCGCACACCTCAAGTAAATAAATAGAGAAGTGTGGCTCGTGACCGAAAAGAAGTTTGAGGTGGCAAAGCCAAATGAGCCAACCGCATTGGAAGAGAAGAAAATATATGCCAATGATGTGGCCGTGAGTGCTTTTCATGAGGCATTCAACGATAGAGTGTTTGAGCAAGTCAAGACACTCACCCTCGCCCATGATATTTGGAAGAAGCTAGAAGAGTGCTATGAGGGCACCGAAGGCGTCAAGCAAGCAAAGGCATACATCAAGCTTGAGCAATTCAATAGCTTCAAGATGGAGGAAGACGAAAGTGTGCCGGAGATGTTCCACCGCATGCAAGTGTTGGTGAATGATCTCAATGCACTTGGTGAAGATATCAAGGACACAACATTTAACATGAAGTTCTTGAGATGCTTACGGGAGAGATTTGAGATGCTCAAGACGGTTTTGGTGAAGACAAACTTGAAGACCTTGACACCAAACCAATTGCTTGATGAGGTGATGACCGATGACTCTTTTAGAGATGATTCAAAGAAGCAAGAGCTCATCAACAAAGCCAACAAGAAGACCAAGGATGAGGACAAGAAAGATGACAAGAAAGGCCTAGCACTCAAAGCTAGTTCTTCATCCAAGGGCAAGAAGAAGAAGGAAGAATCAAGTGATGAAGAGAAAAGCACTTCTACAAGTGGGAGTGAAGTGGATGAGCAAATGGCTCTCTTTGTGAGGAGATTGGGAAAGTTTGTGAAGAAGAACTACATCTCCAAGAACAAAAAGAAGCAATCATCCAAGAAGAAGACCAAGGATGGCAAGAATGAAGGCAACATGACATGCTTTCGGTGTCATGATGATTGTCACTTGATTGCCGAAAGTGCCCATATGATAGTGATGATGAAAAGGGCATCAAGAAAGCAAGAAAGAAGAATGATGCCAAGAATGAGAAGGAGAAGAAGCCCAAGAAGAAGAATGAGTCACATGTGGCTACTTGGGATAGTGATGGCTCATCTTCTTCAAGTGATGAAGAAGAGGAGAAGAAGAACAAGAAGAAGGGACAAGCTCACCTTGCTATGCATGACAAGATCTCCCTCTTCGACACTCCTTCTTCATGCTTCATGGCTAAGGCCACTAAGGTACAATCTATCACTAAAGATGATGATGATAGTGATAGTGATAGTGATGATGAGGAGCCAACTCAAACTAGGGAGGAGTTGCAAAGCATGTTTGATGAGTGCGTTGTCATGTTCAAGCAAAGTAGAAAGGAATGCAAGGGCTTGCATAAGGAAACAAAGAGCCTTAAGCAAGAACTTGATGAGCTTCGGGCATCTTATGAGAGTCTAAAGAAAGACCATAAGAAGCTTGAGAAAACTCATTCTAAGTTAGAGAAAGCTCATTCCTCTCTACTTGATGAGCACAAGTTGTGCTTAGTTGTTGAGAATGTTGATACATGCAATGCAAGCATCATGTGTGATATCCTTGTTGATGAATCAACCCCCAAGTGTGAGACCTCCACTAGCTCTATCACTAGCATATCCATCTCTAGTGAAGATAATGACAACCCTATGCTTATTCATGAGAATGCTTGTTTAAAGAGGGAAGTAAAGGAGCTCAATCGCACCTTGGCTAAGGCCTATGGTGGTGAGGACCGCTTGCTTATGTGCTTGGGTAGCCAAAGGGATCCTTATACAAGGAGGGCTTAGGCTATATCCCCAAGAAAGGCAAGGCCACCTATGTGACTCACAAGACTCGTTTTGTGAAGAGCAATGGTAGCTATTGCAAAGCTTGCATGCAAGTTGGTCATGTAGAGCAAAAGTGCATGAACAAGAGGACCAATGTCTCTTCTATCAATTTGGATAATTCATATATGCTTGTGAAGAAGAACAATGGTGTTCGTGCTAGGTACATTGGTACACCATGGATGGGCTCAAAGAAGAAAGCCATTTGGGTACCAAAGGCCTTGGTGACTAACCTTGAAGGACCCAAGCAACATTGGGTACCTAAGAAGAATTGATCTTATTTTGTAGGTCAATTATCTGTGCTAGGAGGAGAGCATTGGATAATGGATAGTGGGTGCACTCAACACATGACCGGGGATTCTCATATGTTCAAGTCAATTAGCATCAAGGGCATTGATGAATATGAGTCTATCACTTTTGGCAATGACAAGAAGGGTAGTGTTTTGGGTCTTGGCAAGATTGCAATTACACAAGAGAAGACTCTATCCAAGGTGTTGCTAGTGGACAATCTTGATTACAACCTCTTGTCGGTATCTCAACTTTGTGATCTTGGTTATAAATGCATATTCACAAGCCAAGAAGTTGAAGTGGTTAGTGGTGATGGTGTCAACATGATATTCAAGGGATTTAGATATGGTGATCTCTACCTTGTTGACTTCAACTCAAAAGAAGCCAAGTTGACAACATGTTTACTCTCAAAGGCTAGCAAAGGGTGGTTGTGGCATAGAAGGCTTGGTCATGTTGGAATGAAGCAATTGAACAAGTTGATGAAGCATGACTTGGTTAGAGGCTTGAGTGATGTGAAGTTTGAGAAGGACAAACCTTGTGGAGCATGTCAAGCTGGGAAGCAACATGGCAATGCACATCCAACCAAGAGCACAATGAGTACAAGCAAGGCATTTGAGTTGCTACACATGGACTTGTTTGGACCAACATCATACTCTAGCATTGGTGGCAATAAGTATGGTTTTGTCATAGTTGATGACTACACTAGATACACATGGGTGTTCTTATTGCATGACAAAAATGATGTGTTTGAGCTTTTCAAGACATTTGTCAAGAGGGTTCAAAATGAGTTTGAGACATCCATCAAGAAGATTAGGAGTGACAATGGAAGTGAATTCAAGAACACAAGAATTGAAGAGTTGTGTGATGAGCTTGGAATTGGACATCAATTCTCACCAACCTACACTCCTCAATCCAATGGTGTAGTTGAGAGGAAGAATAGAACCTTGATTGAAATGGCAAGATCAATGCTTAGTGAGTACAATGTTAGCCATTCCTTTTGGGCCGAAGCAATCAACACGGCTTGCTATTGTAGCAACCGTCTCTATTGCCATGGGATGCTTGGCAAGACACCATATGAGTTGCTCAATGGAAGAAAGCCCAACATTGGTTACTTTAGAGTCTTTGGGTGCAAATGCTACATTCTCAAGAAAGGCACAAGATTGGGCAAGTTTGACAAGAAATGTGATGAAGGGTTCCTAGTTGGATATTCAACCACAAGCAAAGCCTATAGAGTTTGGAACTTGGGTAGTGGCAAACTTGAAGAAGTTCATGATGTGGAATTTGATGAAACCCAAGGCTCTCAAAATGAAGTTGAAAATCATGATGATGTTAGTGGTTCCAACTTGGAGGATGCAATGAGGAATATGGATGTTGGTGACATTCGGCCTAGGCAAGTTGATGATGATGATGACACTCCGTTGCCTACCACTACGGTTGATATTGGTGCAAATGAAGCTAGCACTAGTGGCACTCAAGATGAAGATCAAGATCAAGAGCAACAAGCTAGTCCATCCACCCATCCTAGTCATCAAGTGCAAGTGATGCAACCATCCAACATTGCAAGAGATCATCCAATTGATCAAATTGTTGGTGACATCAATAGTGGAGTGGTTACTAGAAGAAGATTAGCATCATTTTGTGCTCACCATGCCTTTGTAGCACAAGAAGAGCCGGAGAACATTGAGAAGGCACTAAAGAGGGAGGATTGGGTCAATGCCATGCATGAAGAGTTGAACAACTTCAAGAGAAATGATGTGTGGGAGTTGGTGGAAAGGCCAAAGGACTACAATGTGATAGGAACCAAGTGGGTCTTCAAGAACAAGCAAGATCAAGATGGAATTGTTGTTAGAAACAAGGCAAGGCTAGTAGCTCAAGGGTACACTCAAGTGGAGGGTCTTGACTTTGGAGAGACCTATGCACCGGTTGCTAGACTTGAAGCAATTAGAATCTTGCTTGCTTATGCATGTGCTCATGACATCAAGCTCTATCAAATGGATGTGAAAAGTGCATTCTTGAATGGCTTCATTAATGAGTTGGTGTATGTTGAACAACCACCGGGCTTTGAAGATGAGAAGTATCCCAACCATGTCTACAAGTTGAAGAAAGCATTGTATGGTTTGAAGCAAGCACCAAGAGCATGGTATGAGAGGTTGAGAGATTTTCTCCTCTCTAAAGGGTTCAAGATGGGCAAGGTGGACACCACCCTCTTCACCAAGAAGATTGGCAAAGACTTGTTTGTGTTGCAAATCTATGTTGATGACATTATCTTTGGGTCAACCAATCAAGAATTTTGTGAAGAGTTTGCAAAGATGATGGCCAATGAGTTTGAAATGTCAATGCTTGGAGAACTCACATTCTTTCTTGGTCTCCAAATCAAGCAATTGAAGAATGGCACATTCATAAGTCAAGGCAAGTACATCAAAGACATGATCAAGAAGTTTGATCTACAAGATGCCAAGTCAATGTCCACACCAATGGCAACCAATGGAAGCCTAGACCCCGATCCAAGTGGCAACATGGTTGAGCAAAAGAAGTATAGGTCTATGATTGGTAGTTTGCTCTATGCAACCGCATCAAGACCGGACATAGCATTTAGTGTGGGAATGTGTGCTAGATATCAATCCGATCCAAGAGAAAGTCACCTCATGGCAACAAAGAGAATTGTGAGGTACTTGAAGGGCACACAAGATGTTGGACTATGGTATCCAAAGGGATCCAAGTTTGATTTGATTGGATATTTCGATTCCGATTATGGAGGGTGCAAGATCAATAGAATGAGCACAAGTGGCACATGTCAATTCCTTGGAAGGTCACTAGTTTCATGGTCTTCAAAGAAGCAAAATAGTGTTGCTCTTTCAACCGCCCGAAGCGAATACATTAGTGCGGGAAGTTGTTACACTCAATTGCTTTGGATGAGGTCAACATTGAAGGATTTTGGATTCACATTTGACAAAGTCCCATTGTATTGTGACAATGAAAGTGCAAGGAAGATGACCCAAAATCGGTTCAACATCCAAGAACAAAGCACATTGATATAAGGCACCACTTCATAAGAGATCATCAACAAAAGGGTGACATTTGTATCATGGGCATTGGCACCGAAGATCAACTAGCCGACATATTCATCAAGCCACTTGATGAGAAAAGATTTTGCATGCTAAAGGGAGAATTGAACATTATTGACTTCTCCAACTTGAGTTGATGCACCCCACTTATATGACATGCCTCTCCTTCGACAAACCCCAAGGTAAAAGTTGGTTGTCATGGCATTCATATGTTGCTAAGGACTTGTTAGTGCATCTAGCCATCATGCATGCTTATTAGGCTCATTCATGGAAAATCAAATGTTTTCAATGTATGTGTGGCACCGCTATTGCTTTGATTGGTTCTATGAACTAGTGGTGGCATATGACATGTTTATGTGCTTGCAATCCTAGTGTCAACTCTAGAAAATGCGCTATTGATGTGTATTCTAACATGGTGCAAGATAAACCTTATGTATATGAGGTGTGAAAAAGCTTGTCCTTGGTTCAAACTTGAATACATGGAAAGGCAAGTGATCTAGATGAGACCACATGTGATACTTTGATTGACTTGATTTCTCTCATTTACACCTTTTTGGTGATTGTTGACAAAGGGGGAGAAATAAGTCACAAAGATGTTGGAAAGATCACACAAAAAGGGGGAGCAAGCTCATAGACTATTTGTGCATTTGTATGTGCATGATCATAATGTGATGTTGCATTGGCAATCTAATTTCAATATACATGATTGCTTGGTGTATGCTAGTTTTTGAAAATTGATTGGTGATTGACCAACTAGCATGCATAGGATGTATCTAGACAAAACTCACATTTTAGCCTATAATGTTGATCTCATGGGGTATGTTGAGTTTTTGATGAATGTCTAGTTACATGATGCTAAGGACTCCGATGGTTTCACGCTTCAAAGGTCCAATTTCTAGAACCTTAGCATCTCTTTTGGTATTAGTATCTCTCCCCAAGATTTCTATCCATACATATGTGCCAACTTGATCCAAACACATGGAAGCACATATGTAGGGGGAGCTACTACTACCAAAAACCGAACCTTGAAATGATTGTCCATTCCTTGACTTTTGATCAAAACTCAATGGGCAAGCAATTCAAGTTCAATTAAATTTTTTCTTATCTTTGTGAGTTGGTTGTCATCAATTACCAAAAAGGGGAGATTGAAACCTCTTGTTTGGTTTTGGAAATTGATGACACACTTGTGGACTAATCCTTGCTCTAAGTGTTGACTATGAGATAGGATTAGATGGATGACAAGGAGCATGATGATCATGAACATGGACGATGATGATGGACATGGTGGATCGTCAAGCTCGGTGATCACTTTGAGAGGAACCCGAGGAGATCAAGGCAAAGGTATCTTGATAGGGTTTTCCTTTTTAGTGATCAAGACACGATAGGCGTGTGATCACATTATAGGATAGATAGCCGACTATCAAGAGGGGATGCCGCGACAATCCTTTGGTGAAGTGCTTCTAGGTCCAATTGACTTGCATATTGCATTTAGGACATGAGAGCACTAACTTCGATCTTGCCTAACTTATCGACGTGCTAACATTGGTGATAACGGTATCATCTTGGGCGTGTTGGCAACCTATGGCAAGAGGCGAAGCAAGTTTGAAGCAAAGAGCAAAGAAAAAGATGAAGATCGGTATCGTGGGGTGATCGGACGCTTCGGCATCGATCGGAAGCACTCACTCACCGGAGCGTCGTCGGTGCGTCTGGCGCAGAGCTCTGCGGCAGCGTTTTTCTCGACACACCGGCCCGGACCACTGGGACCCGGATGCTTCGGTGTCGGCCGGAACCGGTGGCCGGCCTTGCGGAGGAGGGGCACTTTCCAGGCGTGGGCCCAACCCTTGTCGTAGCGGCGGAAGCGAGCCCGGACCCTCGACAGGACCCGCTGGTGGTTCCGGTCGGTGCGTCGATCGGTCAGAGCAAATTTTTAGAGAAACGGCTCCATTTCGAGAGGAGCCCTATATATACTTGGTTGGCTGGTTCTTTGGGACCTCTCTTGCACATTTGAACACTCTAACTTGCTTGTGAGCATTTGAGACTCCTCTCCACTCATCTCTCCATCCATAACTCGAATTCTTGGTGAGATTGAGAGTGATAGAAGTGCATTGCATTGGTGGTTGCATCTAGAGGCACTTCATCCTTGGAGAAGCCGCGGGATTCTTGTTTTCTTGGGAATTTGCCCGGTTCCCTAGAGGCTTGGAGCAAGAGGCGGTGTTGAGCTCAAGTGGAGCTTGTTTGAGGCCACACCGGTGGTGATTGTAAGGGGTCGTTCCTTACCCCGCGGGAGATTCGCGAAAGGAGCACTAGTGGATTGCTCGTGGCTTGTTGGACCCTCTCTTGTGATCGTTTGCTTGAGCTCCCATAGGGGATTTGGCACCGGCCATTAAGCTTAGCATACGTCAAGTGAGTGTGTCGCCACAACGGGGACTAGAGTGCCGGCAAGCACGTGAACCTCGGTGAAAAATCATCGTGTCACTTGTTCTTGCTCGTTGGAGATTTCTTGGTGATCACGGTGATTGGCTACAACCTCGACACTACACCGGTGGTACTGTATTCTAGCACCTCTTGCCTTACTTTGGTAGTATATCTTGTGTAGCCTTGCTTAGGTTATTAGCTTGTTTAGTGTAGTTTAGCTCCTAGTGGTAAATTAGTTAGTCTTGCTTGCTCACCTAGGAGTAAACTAGCGACCTAGACCTTGTGTGGATTAGAGACAATAGAAACTGACTTGTGGCTTGCTTAGCTAGTTGAAGCATTGCTTATTTGCTACGCCATCTTGTTGTCTAACCCGGGTGCTTAGTGTTGTTGCAAGAATTTTTAATAGGCTATTTACCCCCCCCCCCCTCTAGCCATTAGGACCTTTCACGCGTCCGCTTTGGCTACGCACAAAGGGACCTCGAGAGACCGGCGTCATCGACTGCGCCGGGATTCGGATGAAGCGGCGATGATCCCGGGCGGGACGAGATGAACCCGCTCCTCCGGCGGTGATGGTGAAGCCCTAGGTAAGGTGCCCCTAGGCATAATATTTTGATCTTGCCGTAGCAGATAGGAAGTGAAAAACAGTGAAAACACTTTTATTTGGTTCGCCGAGCCACGCCCGGATGTGGGTGGCATGAACTCCTTTGCTTTGTTTTTTATTTTAGTTTATAATCGTTTTAGCATGCATACGATTATGGTCGACGAACAGTTGAAGTATAATTGCGTAGACAGGTGGGTCACCATTGACGGATGCCGGTCCTAGCCTTGGTGTGCCGGTATAGCCACAGCAAGGAGGCGCGATGCTCAGGCAAGCTATTGGGCTGTTCGACTACACCAAAGAGTCTCCTGCCGGCTGCCAGTCTATGCGGGGAGTACACCCGGTCGCAAGATCTTGTGAAACGACCAAGTACGAGGGGACGGCTCTAGGGGGTCCAGTGACATAGAGCAAAGTTGTGGCATATAAAAAACTCGAAGGAAGGTTAGTGTGCGAGGAGAAAGTAGCCAGATCAACTTGCTCAAAAAACTTTATTAAGTTTGCGATTTACGAAATAGGAAAATAACACAAGGCTGGCTTACGAGAGTCCCGGGTTACGGGTAAAAGCGTCGCAGATGCTCAATATTCCAGGAGTTGGGGATGTCGATGTCTTCCATAGTAGTCAGGCGATTGGCTCCTGGTCGAGTGACCTCTTTGACTTTGAAGGGGCCCTCCCAATGTGAGCCCAGCTTGTGGACGCTCTTCTGTCTCCGACGAAGGACAAGGTCGCCAACCGCAAAGGCTCGATCACGTACATTGCGGTTGTAATAGCGCCGAACGCCTTCGAGGTATTTAGCATTCCGAGTGCAAGAGTCGAGGCGGTGCTCTTCTAGTGCAACGACGCCGTCTTCGAAGCAGCAAAGGCGGCTTCTTCGTTATAGTTCTCCATGCGAGGAGATCGAAAGGCGATGTCGGCAGGCAGAACTGCTTCGGACCCAAATACCATGAAGTATGGAGATACACCGATGCTGCGACTGGGCTGGGTGCGGAGTCCCCAGATTACTGCTGGCAATTCCTTCAACCATCGGTAGGGATATTTTCCATCCGGTCGGAAAAGACGCGTTTCTTCAAAGCATCAATGATCATGCCGTTTGCTCGTTCATTTTGCCCGTTCGCCTGAGGGTGGGCTACGGACACATACTTGACTCTTATGCCTTTGTCTTCACAGAAATCCCGAAGGATTTGCCAGGTGAAAGTGCTACCGAGGTCGGTGATGATGGAATTCGGTATACCGAAATGATGGATGATGTCATTGATCATGTCGACCGCTTTGTAGGAATTAGCATCCACTAGCGGAAGGTACTCGATCCACTTGGAGAATTTATCGACCATGACGAATATCCACTTGAAACCACCTAGAGCTGCTTTGAAAGGCCCGATGGCATCGAGTCCCTAGCACGAGAAAGGCCATGCCGCTGGTATCGTCTGGAGCTCATGCGCAGGGACGTGAGTCTGCTTAGCGAAGAACTGACAATTCGCGCAATGACGTACCAGGTGTTCTGCATCAGCAACAGTGGTTGGCCAATAAAAGCCGGCCCTAAAGGCCTTACCGACTAATGTGCGGGAAGCTGCGTGATTGCCGCACATGCCGCCATGTATCTCATCGAGTAGCTTGATGCCGTCTTCTTCAGATATGCACTTCTGCAGTACTCTATCTCTGACATTCTTCCGCATGAGGAAACCATCGACCAGTACATAATTCTTGCTCCGGTGGATGAGGCGCTCCTGTTCTGTTTTGTCCTCGGGGACGAGAGCCTCGGTCAGGTATTTTATGATCGGGACTCTCCAGTTTTCCTCGTATGCAGGAGAGTGTAGCGATGATGTGGTCGGCTGTCTCGAGGGGTGGCCCAGCTCCGGTTCATGTATGGTTGGCTTCCAGAGATCTTCAATGAAAACGCTAGCCGGTACCTTGGCCCGAGAGGAGCCGAGCTTCGAAAGTTCATCGGCGGCTTGGTTGTAATCTCGAACCACATGTTCGAAGCTAAGCCCGTAGAACTTGCCTTCCGGCTTTCTAATAGCTGCCACATAAGCATCCATCTTCTCGCTTTCGAAATCCCAGTCCTTGTTGACTGCTTGATCACCAAAGCCGAGTCCCCGAATACCTGAAGTCTTCGATGCCCACCGGATGGCAATGCGGAGGCCGTGCGGGGCGACCTCATATTCTCGCGGCGTTGTTGGACGCCGGGAAGTGGAGTCACAAGACATATCCGAGCTTCTCCCCGGAAGGTGATATGATGTAGACGCCTGCACCCAGCCCGTCGATGTTGAGCGAGCCGTCGAAGTACATGGTCTAGCGCTCCCGGCTGGTGTCTTCAAGGGGAGTCTCCAGATGTGTCCACTCACAGATGAAGTCCGCCAGGGCCTGTGACTTGATCATCGTCCTGCTCTTGTAGTCGATGTTGAACAGGCTGAGCTCGATTGCCCACTTGCAGATGCGGCCGTTGGCATCCTTGTTGCGCAAGACATCACCCAATGGGTAGTCGGAGACCACCGTGACCGTGTGATGGTCGAAGTAATGACGCGGCTTGCGCGACATGATAAGAATACCGTAGAGCAATTTTTGAATATGGAGGTACCGAGTTTTGGATTCGTTAAGTACCTCGCTGACGAAGTAGACCGGCCGTTGGACGGGGTACGTGTGCCCTTCTTCCGCGCGCTCGACAACCAGGGCGGTGCTAACCACCCGATTGGTTCTTTCGATGTAAAGCGATATCTCCTCGTTATCGTTCGGGCGCCACCGGTACCGGCGGCGTGGTGAGGAACTTCTTGAAGCCATCAAAAGCCTCTTGAGCCTCGTTGGTCCACACGAAGGCTTCTCCCTTTCGAAGGAGTTTGAAGAACGGGGAGACCCTTCTCGCCAAGTCTCGCAACGAAACGACTTAGGGCCGCCATGCATCCAGTAAGCTTCTGGACGTCCTTGACGTTTTGCGGCGGTTTCATCCGCATGATGGCGTTGAGCTTCTCCGGGTTGGGCTCGATGCCACGCACGCTAACGATGTTGCCGAGCAAGTTCGGAGGGGACGCCGAAGACACACTTTCCCGGATTGAGTTTCCCGGTATTTTCGTTAAGCTTCGCGAACACCCTAGTGAGATCGTCCACGAGAGAGGAGGCGCTTTGGGTCTTCACCATGGCGTCGTCAACGTACGCCTGAGCGAGGTCGGGGATAAGGTCTCCCAAGCAGCCTTGTATAGCCCTCTGGTAGGTAGCTCCAGCGTTCCTTAACCCGAACGACATGGTATTGTAGCAGTAGGTGCCAAACGGAGTGATGAAGGATGTCTTCTCCTGGTCGTCGACCGCGAGGGCAATCTGATGATAGCCGGAGTAGCAGTCCAGGAAGCTAAGGAGCTCACAACCTGCAGTGGAGTCCACAACCTGGTCGATGCGCGGGAGACCGAAGGGGTCTTTAGGGCAAGCCCTATTGAGATCGGTATAATCAACGCACATCCTTCATTCTTTATTCTTCTTTTTTACAAGGAACGGGTTAGCTAACCAGTCCGGATGATACACTTCTCGAATAAAACCAGTAGCTAATAGCCTAGTTACTTCTGCTTTAATAGCAGCTGATTTTTCTTTATTAAAGCCACGCAGCTTCTGCTTGCACGGCCTGGCCGTCGGCTTGACTCTTAGGCGGTGCTCGATCCAGCTCGAGGTACTCTGGCATGTCCGCAGGTTTCCACGCGAAGATACTCACGCGTTCTCCCTCGGGAACCGGACGGCGCGTCTTCCTATTTCGGGTCAAGCTTCGTGCCAATCTTGGTGGTCTTGGTCGCGTTGCCCTCCACCAGCTGGACGTCTTTAGTGTCCGATGGCTTGGTGGTCTTCTTAGTCCGCTCCTCCTCAGGTATTTCAAGGTTAGAGGGATTCATCTTCTTGGCGTCCTTTATGACCTCCTCCTGGCGGATCGACTGAAGGATGAACTCCCGCTTGTCGAGGCCTTCCTTCTTGCAGATGAACGCCATGTGTACATTGGCTCGCAAGTGAGGACCCCCTTCTCCGTGGGGATCTTGAGGATGAGGTAGCTATAATGCGGGACCGCCATGAGCCTGGTCGATCCAGCCGCCCGATGATGGCGTGGTACGATGAGTCAAAGTTGGCGACGACAAAGTTCATGTCTTGTATGCGATGATGCTTAGGGGTGCCGGGCGTACGCGAAGAGTGACTGCCGAGAGGAGTGGGCGATTCTCGGGCAGAATACCCGAGAAGGGGTGGTCATACGGCTTGAGGTCGGCCTTCGTGATGTCCAGAGCCTACATCGAGTTCCGGAACAACATGTTGAGGGCGCCGCCACCGTCGGTGAGGACTTTCTCGAACCATAGACGCCCGATGACCGGGTCGGGGCGAGTGGGAAACGCCCGAGTGCGGGTTATTGCACCACCGGTCGTCGCGGGTGAAGGTGATGACCTGTTTGGAGAACTCGGGCCATATGGGGTCGGTGGCGCCGCCGCTGAAGTCCTTTACGGTCGGGACATTGCGGGGCGGAGATCTTGCGATCCCGCCCGACTCGCGGCCGTAGTGGCCGCCCATGACCGTGTGGATGATGCCGTCTTCCACCCGTAGCGGTGCTTGGGGTCCACGTCGTCGTCCGGCTCGTCGTCCGGCCGGGCGCCGGGAGCCTTCGGCGCCTCGTGCGGGCGTTCTTCATCGAGCTTGAGCTTCTTCCGCTCACTCGTACTCGGCGTTAAAGTGCCGGCACTCGGCGGTGTGGCCCATGTCCGGATGCCGGGGCACTTTGCTGTGGCCGTTTCTTGATCTGGTCCTGCCAGTTGAGGGCCTTCTTCTTCCCTCCGGCCTTGACATTGTTGACGCCACCCCGCGTCGGTTGCGGTCACGGCGGCGCTCGCGAAAGCCGCTGCGTCCCTCGTCCCGGCGATTATCACGGGAGTCGTCAGGGCGGCGGCTATCATGACGCTCGTCGTTCCTTCTGTCGTCGCGGGCGGCATCACGCTGGGGGGAGTAGTTGTAGTCCTTCCTGAAGACGTACTCGGCCTCGTCCTGCCCGGCGAACTTCTAGGCCACGTCCAACAACTTGGACATGGTCGTGACCTTATTCCTATGCAGCTTCTTGCGTAGCTCCTCGGCTGCGGAGTTGCTATTGGAGATGAGGCCCTTGGTGAACGCGCTTACGCACTCCTCGTCGGTGATGTCCAGGATCGTGAGGCGGACCTCGGAGAACCGACGGATGTACTCCCGGAGGGGCTCGTTGCGGCGGAGCCGCAGACGCTCCAGGTCGTACTTTGTACCTGACTGCTTGCACGTGGACTTGTATGTGTTGACGAAGATCTCCTTGACCTCGGCCCACGTGCGCAGCCGCCCTTCGGGAAGGGCCAGGAGCCAGCGATTGGCCGCCTGGTCGATGCTGATCGGGAAGTAGTTGGCCATGACGTTCTCCCCTCCTCCGGCTGCCCTGATCGCGATTTCGTAGAGCATGACCCAAGCAGCAGGGTCTTGATCGCCGGTGTATGTGGAGAGGGCGTTGATGCCCTTAAAGCCCAAGGGCCACCGGACTCGTCGAAGGTCCCGGTGGTATGGCGATGGTGGTGTACCGAGGTTCCCGGTCGGGTTCCGTGACGTCATGTTGTACTCTTCACGCCGCAGGATCTCAGCTTCCTCCTGGGCTTGTTGGCTCGCGGTGATGTGGTGGCGGACATCACGGGCCACATTGATGCTGCTTCGGAGGTCGGAGGGACGCTGGTGTCCTCCCTGGCCGGGACGCCTGGGTGGTTGCCCACCCGCACCCCTAGCCGATACACCGCGCCCAACCCCATGCTCCTCTTGATGAGCGTCATGGGCCCCGCCTTGCCCGGCGGGCACCGCTGCGCCCCTAGCACCGGGGGAGTTCGCGTCTTGATGCTGGGATCGATGTTGATTGCCTCCTCGGGGTTGGGAGGGCCTTTGGTCCTCGCCAGCGCGATTCCTGTGGCGAGAGCGCCGCCAGGACGATCGGCGGGACGCTGTGGCCGTTTTGGAGCTATCCATGGGATTGAGCTGAGCGTGGGTAGCATTAATGTATCCCCTGAGCTCATCCACGTTGGGGTTTTCCCGCGAGAAGTAGGGCCGTGGCCGTGGCGATGTTCTCGCTGCGGGGTATTATGAACAGGGATGTTGTCGATGGTGTTGAACCGTTGCATGAGGTTCCGGGAAAGTCCAGCGGCGGCGACCGCCCGTCGTCCGGCCGGCGGTGTACTGGTTGAGCTGAGCACCTTGGGCGGCGGCAACCAGCTGCGTTCGCCTCATCTTGCTCCGCCTGTCGATGGCGTGCCCGGTCGGCATTGCGCCCCTCCCAGGCGACACGCTGTTCGTCGGTCTCCGCTTCAGCAGCCACCGAGTCATCGCTGACGGCGTAGATCCCCCCACCATACATCGTCCGGGGAGCGGTACCCGGGGCGAACGGTGGGGAATCGTGGCGAGATCCATCTCGACCGGCTCCTCGACGAGGGTCATGGTGATCTCGGACGGGAGAGGGATGCGGTGCGGCCGATCCCTGGGCTCGGTAGCCTCCTCTTCCTCCGGGATCGGGGAGAGTTTGGCCATGCAGATCTCATGGTCGGCCGAACTTGAGCCGCCCTTTTGATATGTCGGGGCGTCAACGAAGTCATAGGGCCCTGGCCGGCCTTCCGACCAGTCCCGAGACCAGCCGCCTGAGCTCGAGCAGCTGGAGGTGGTCGAACGTGGACGACCCGCCCTTCGGGAGTAGCGGTGATGACCAGACCCTGGCCGAGGAGCGTACGACTCTCGACCAGATCCGTTTCTCCCGAAGGTGCGAGGAGTTGCCCGCGTTGTTGTCGAGGTTGTCCCTCGTTGGCGGCGATCTAGTCGAAGTCAACCAAAGGGGAAGACTCACCCATACCCAATGCGAGCTTGTCGAGTCCCGAGCAGGTTGTCGGTCGTGGACGGCGCCGCTGGTACGGCACGAAGGGGTGGGATAGCCGGATCGGAAGTCCGAGCGGCCCGCCTCCATTGATGAAGCCGGTGCGGAGTTGTTGAAGCGGGTGTCGGCGCAGATTGGATCTCGAGTCGACACGGGGTTGTTGACGCGGAGGATGGCGCCGTTGTTCGCACGATCGTCCCGAACTGGATATCCTCTGCCGGATCGACCGCCATGGAGTCGAGGAAGATCACCATCTTGCTAGTCATGGCGTCTTCGTGCACACCCCTACCTGGCGCGCCGATTGTCGACAGCGTTATCTGCGATAGCCTAGCAGGGTGTACCCGGCTAGTAGTTTCGAGCGGTAGAGGTGCGCTAGGCGACTAACAAGACATTTAAGCGAGCGGCGAAGGGAAAAACACACGGGTTTACCCGGGTTGCCGCCTTGATGGCGCGCGTAAAACCTACATCCTGCTTAGATTGTATTGATTGATTGAGTATCAACGTGAGTTCTAGAGGGGACCCCGCTCGCCTTATATAGTCCGAGGGAGGCGGGGTTACAGGTCGGATCAAGCCGACAAGATCTATCCCGATCGGGTACAATAGGGAAGTTTGTAGTGATTACAACAGAGCTATACAAGGTAATTATCTTGGCGACCACGTTTTACTCCGTGATCTCCGATGACCGCCGTCTTGGGACGTCGAGGGGCTTCAGTCTTGCGTCCTGGGCCGGCCTAGAAGGCTCAGCCCGAGGTGGGCCGTGAGGGGATAGGGGTTTATCCCCCCACATCGAGCATTTAGTTCTTACATCCCTCTCTTCAAACTCGTAGTGTTCCACATTGGCTAATATTTTTCGTGATGCGTGCTTGGCTCAATTAGTGTGTAACTAATGTAACATAATTTTTATGAACATATCCATTTTTTTAAAAAATGTTTTGACTGCATTTATTTGTTATTCGGTTATTAAGACAAAGTAGTTGTGTTCATAAGGATTTAAAATATAACTATACAAAATAGATAAATAAAGATTCATAAATAGTAAGGATATGGTCATTAGCCATAATCCATCATAAACATTGGCTTATAAAAGCTAAAAATTAATGGCTTAAATTCATTTGAGATATTACATCATATGGTAAAAAATGGGCTTCTGCGGCTATCAACAAGTACTACACAAACCACTACTGGAGGCGCCCCCTCTACCGAGAGCTGGAAGCGCATAGTAGAGGGCCAATAGCATTCGGTAGAGGCTATACTGAGGGCTACTCTCGGTATAAGCCCCTCGGTGAAATATAGCATTGGGACCGGCGTTTACCGAGATCTCATACGGGAGCTCTCGGTAGAGTCTCTACCGAGCCCCCCTCTCGCCAAAGCATAGTGGACATCGACGGCGTTTGCCTCCGTCGACGTCGACTTCACCGAGCCCCCCACCCCACCCCACCCCACACACTCGCTGAATTTGTATCTCACCAAGTACCACTTCTAGCCGGCACTCGGTGGAACATAAATTTTAAAACCATTAAAAACATTTTGGCAAATTTCTCTTCCGAGCACCTTGACTGCAACGCTCTCCGTGACCTATGGTCAATTCACCAAGTGACACGTCTAGCCAGCGCTAGGTGAAACATAAATTTTAAAATGATTAAAAACATTTTGGCGAATTTCTTTTTCGGCGCCTTGGCGGCAAGGCCCTCGGTGAATTGACCATAAGGTTGCCGAGAGCCCCCTAGGAAACTGTGGTACCCAAAACCCAATTTCTCAGCTTTACCGTGTGCATTGTGAAATGTGCTCAGTAAAGGACCTCTTTTGCTGAGGCCCTTGGTGAATTGACCATAAGGTTACCGAGAGCCCCCTATACCGAGCGCATTGTCATACACCTTCGGTAAAGCTAGGAAACTGTGGTTCCCAGAACCCAATTTCCTAGCTTTATCGAGTGCATTGTGAAATGTGCTCGGTAAAGGACCTCTTTGCCGAGTGCAATACTCAGCAAAACAGCTTTACCGAGGGCATGCAGGATGGCGCTCGGTAGAGTGACCATGATCTACCTAGTGCCTAAGACCCGCTCGGTAAATTGACCATAGTTTACCGAGCGACTAACTCCAACTCTCGGTAGAGTTAACGGCAGAGGCGCATTAGGCCTCCGACACACGCGAGGGCGTGAACTCTACCGAGAACGGAGTTCTGCAGCGGACTGGCTCTTGGTATACTCACCCTCTACCGAGAGCCCCGCATAACTGAGGGATGGGCTCTCGGCAACCGGACCTCTACCGCGAGCTTGAGGTCTCCATGAGTGGCTCTCGGTACTGGGATACTCACCGAGCGCTTGAGGGTGGGCTCTCGGTAAAAAATGTGCCGCTCGGTAGTGACCTTCTGTGCGGTAGTGAACAATTGGATCAAAAAGCATGCATTAGTTGGAAATACATTTCTTTTAGTCCGTAAATGTAAGATGTTTAAGGCACACATACTACAGAGGATATGCCATTTTAAGAAGGGGAGGCATCGGAGAAAGGCTGAAGTTCAGTCTCCATACACATATATTAGGCAAACAGGAGTCCGACGCAAAAGGTGATGGTGAGGTACTCTCTCAGGCACCCGCTGTAAACATTTGACAGTGAAGTTTTATCCGAAAGATCCCTGCTAGAGCCAGTGAACCGTCGTTGTGAACAACCTATGATAACTACTAGCAGGGTTAGAATATTGACCTGATCTAGTTAGTAATATATTGATCAATAATGAAGTAATATAGGTCCCTCAGGAAGATTGTTTTTTCTTTTCTTTTTTTCTAGCCAACGTCAGCAAGGGAAACCACAGCATTTTTTTTTTTTATTGAAGAAGATGGGACAAGAATTGAGCTCCTTTGTAAGAAATTGATGTAGACTAAGTTGGTTCAAGAAGAGGTGGCATGAAGTATATACTTTGCTTCTTAAATAAAATGTATAGTATGTGTTGTCTATGTACATTCCGGTCAATGCAAACGGAGCTCCCTGTGCTTCTTGTCTGTTGCAAAATAAAAAAAAAATGAGACAAGCTTGTCCTCGGGCTTTGATGTATGTGAAATTAAGATCAAAATGATGTTTTCATTGATATAGTATTTTGAGGTGGTAAAACTCATTTTTTTAGGCCAAATTTTTTATTTTCCTCCGGCTTTGTTTCTCAAAACTACAGAGACTGCAAATAATAATATAAACTGGAACATTTCTATTACTCGGGTGGTCTATCTGATACATCATGCTACACTCAAATTAGGCGCATGCCGATTTCCATAACCAGAGGGGACATGCCCTCAAGCTCGCTCCATTTCTTCCCTCCCTCTATCTACTTCGATTGATACTCTTTCTGCTGCTCTTAGGAGAAGACCTTGAGATGAGCCATGCTGACAAGCTAGTTCTGCTACTGTTTCTCCCCTTTGTTTGAAGGATTGATGGGTGGCAGTAGGATACTGGGGCATATGCACAATATGCTCCTTGCCTCTTTCATGATGCTTCCCGTTCTCATGATGATGAAAATTTTAGAGCCAAGCATACGCATACTGAACTTTTACATATATAACTACTCTTGATCTCTGCATACTTGATATGTATAGATAATGAATAGGATGTATATATCATATATGCGAACAACTGAGGCTCCTATATATGCAATGGACTATAATGAGAAAAAAACTCATACTAAAGCTACTGCACAGAACAAGTGCATGTGATTGTGAGAGAGGGATCAAGAAAACTCTACTTACAACTAAATATATAAACAATGTCAGGACCTCACATTGTAAGGGCAAGTAGAATATTTGAAGGGATGTAGACTGGTTGCTGAGGTGGAGATGTGGCCCATAGGAGAGAGGGGACGAGAGAGAAATGGAATGAACTGATGTTATTCTAGTGTGTCCTCCAGTGTACTCTGATATTATGCAGCCAAAGGATATATGCAGGAGTGAGTTAAGACCGCTCTGAACAAAAGAAAATGGCTTTTTGAGTCATTGCTGTCAATGTAAAATGTAGGAATGCTGATGGCTTCAGTGACCATTTGCCAAAGGCGACGCCGTGCCCGCCTCTAAAAACTGTTTTTGACCACCTCCAAAACAAAACAACAATTGATGGAAAAGGTGTGGCATACACATGTCTTTTCATTGGGTCCATGGATATGCAATGAAACATGTTGAACTTCAACGTAGATTTCATTCAACAGAAGAACACACTATTGTCTACAAAGTGTCTCTCAACACAATCTTCATTGTGGCCTCACATGTACTCGTAGTTGTCAGTGTGCCAGGTGTCAGCCATGCGTGGTCCATACTCTGGACAAAGGTTGCTTTGTCCGAGCCTTCTCGTCTGGCCTTCCCTTCATCCAGTGCATCAAGCATGGACGTACTCCTTGCTTCACCTCCACAATCACTATTGCTCTCTGTGGCATGGTGAGCATCAGCCGTTGAACTATAAGATTAGGCGATTCTATGGATGAGACTACCTGGAAGCCTTAACAACCAATATGCCCGATCCCACAGTGAGTTCATGTGCTCAATCCTAGAAGGATAAACATGGTCTGTGCTTTCCATCATCGAAGCTCTAATGAAGCCATGTCATGCTCTAATATGTACAATTTTGTAGACAATTTAATTGCAACACGTACATTGTGTGCAGCCTCTTGTTGTGGACTTGATTGAAGTATAATTCACTAGCATATAGGGATGAATAGCTCCAAGCAAATTAATAAAGGTTCCTACCGCTGCACCCAGAATTTTGGAATAATTTATTACATTGCCCAGATGCATATTTCTAGTGGTAGCTTTTCAGAGCCCTCTCACTACATATACCACTCCATCAACATCCTGAAGTTTCGTGAGTAGTGTAGGATGGAGAGTGTTGATATTACTCATATGTGCACCGCTAGTTGTGTCAGCCCTGACAACGAATGAAACATACATATACCAGGACTGGCTGGCATCAGGGAAAATGAACCGAAAGCTAGGGTCAGGATTTGGGGCCTGGTGCCTAATTTGAGATCCGAGGGGTTAAGGCTTCTTCCGAAAACACTGCATTCCTGTAGTCAGGAGCTCTGAAACTGCTTGTCATCTCTTTCCTGATCAACTGGACTGAATCGTGGTGGGAGAAACCGCCGGTCTCGGTGATATGTTGATATCTCTTTTAGAAAAGTGGATTTCTCTGGTATTTTTTGGAATATGTCAAAATATATGTGTGGGGAGCAAGAAAGCCAGTGGAGGAACAATCGAATATAGCTAGCTGATCACAAAGTCATTGTAGATGTTGATTACAACTTGTAATTTGTATGGAAATAAAAAAAAATGTTTACTCCATAGAAGACCCTTCTGAACCGACATTCTGATAAAAAAATAGTCTAGCAATTTATAAATTGATTGCAAAGGTCCACAATAAGTGCTAAGTGGGAGTGGGATTAGTACCACCGATGGTATGTTCACTATGGAGCTAGTTGGTTGAGCATAGAGAGAAATACTATTTTGTATAGAACCGACATTGTGAAAAAATTTGGTGATCTAAAGCAGTGTAATAATCATATGGCTTCAATGTGCTGAAATACCTATCAAATTGAAGTGCAATGCATGCATGCATGAATCCATTCTTGACCTATAAGTTACCAACGTGTGTGGATATGGATTCATTCAACTGGTTGGATGAGTCAAACACGCGATAATGTTGAGGATAGTTGATGCGGACAGGCAACACGAGAAACATCTCATAGTGTCGAAACGCATGCAGGATGATACATGTGTCTTATAGTGATGCAGTATTTTGTTTTGCTAGCCAGAGCTAGATGGATAACAGTGCTGTCAATCCGTGACAGTGTATGCCAATCTTTTTTTCTGCTGTGTACTGGCCTCACCAATTTAGTAGGATGATACAACCTGTTGTATAGATATGATCGACTATACGTACAATCAGCAGATAATTTTCTACCGTTTGAGAAAAAGGGACAAGATTATTACACTACTATGAACCCAACTTGATGAACCGGTCAAAGCTGATTTTTAATCATGGTTTCTCTCAGCCACCTGTACATGTGTCTCGAGAAATTGTAAGATCTAGGCACGGCGATTTACGCCAGTGACAAGAAAAAGAGTTGAACGATGAACTCAACACGCGGAATTACTTGGACACAATGATTTTTGTGCTGCGAACAACTGTGCAGCTTTTCTGTTTTTCCTTCTTCTCCTTTTATTGGAAGGAAATACAGCAGAAATTAAGATCGTCCTGCTTCTGCATGCCGCTTTGTCGCGTGTCCATCCCCATGCCCACAAGTGTGCTAATGGCTGTATTCAGATATTGTGGACAAGCTTTTCTGTTTTTCCTTCTCCTTTTATTCGTGCATTTGCCATAATCTGGAGCTCATGCGCTGCTAACTAACTGAATGAAAAAAAGGAACTAAATGAATCTTATGAACAAGAGTTACTACCAGAAATTGGTATACACGGATGATAAATCTAATTGCACCTAGAAATGGATTGATCGGAATAGTTGAATCAAGGACAGCTCCAAACAGATAAATAATAAGAGAACTAAGAACAATTTGCAGCAGGGCAATTTGAATGAAAGAAACAAGCGTCCCTTGGTTGGCCTATATATAGTTTATTGTATTGCATGCGTGAGTACTAAGAACATTAACAAGAGGGCAAAGATGGAATGAATGCACTTTTGCTCTGTTTTTACGGAGCAGTTGAATGTATTACAAACTTCTGGTACGGTTTTGGACTGCATTAGTAATAATTTGGCTCCAGTCGATGTGAACAAGTACTGCCTAATAATCCAAACAACAATACATATGCCTCGGTGCCCAGACTATATATCCGCTCCAAAAATGCACGAATGCATAAATCCATTCAACCGATGTTTGAATGAAAGAAAGTGGAAACATGCATATGCGATGGCTACAAGCAACAAGGCATTTTTTTTTTTTGGTAG
The DNA here is from genome assembly GCA_015847255.1 of Hyparrhenia diplandra. NCBI lineage: Eukaryota > Viridiplantae > Streptophyta > Magnoliopsida > Poales > Poaceae > Hyparrhenia > Hyparrhenia diplandra. The sequence goes on from JADLZK010013348.1 coordinate 1,244,657, forward strand.
ATTCTTGAATATATATGTTTGTGTGTGTCCACGATTATGGCACTACTTCTACAAAGAATATAGGGCAGTGATGAGAAGGAGAGGCACCAGAAAAAGCTAAGGCTAAAGCTATATATACATCCGTACCGAAGCTCACATTGCATCTGTGTGTGGGCTGTTTTATCAGTGCCAGGTGGAGCAAGAGGGGCGATCCCTCCGGGCGTCAACAGTAGGGATGAAAATGGGCCAGTCCGCGGCCAGCATGATCCTGCAACAAGTGCGTGTGATGATTGGTCAACCTGCAGGAGTCCGCAAGCATAGATTACCTGCCTGCAAGGCATTGTAGGAGACACTTTTTTTAGATAATGGATATAAAATCTGGCTTCATCTATCAACACATATACTTAGGCCAATTATTAGAAGGTCTTGACAAAATAAAAGATAACTTTCTACAAGCACAACAGAGACGCCACCTGGAAAAAAGGATAACTGAAACAAAATAAGATTTTTTCTAAACATGACCAATATATCTTAACGATAACCATCCTTTGGAACTAAAAAACTGCAACGCCGATGACTCAAGATGCTGTGCAGCATGGATCAGTTTTTTTCCCGCTGATCATCATGTCGATTTGCAGACTTGCCCACTGACGTAGCCATTACGTTCCTTAAAGCATACCCGCAAGATTTTTGATCTACATTTATCAAAAACCACTTCGTTTCTTGCCAACCAGATTGTCCAACAAAGTGCATCAGCAGCAGTTAATAACAATGAATTGTACTTTTTATTTGCAATCTTTGACCACCTTATGAATAGATCACTCATATTAGTTGGAGGAGGTAAACCAAAAAGTACATGCACATCACGCCATAAGAATTTGGCATAAACACAATCAAAAAGAGGTGTTGTATTGTTATCGGAAAATGACAAATACAACAATATTTATCACCATTCCAGTTACGTTTAACTTGATGGATACGTAGACGCCATAGGAGCCTGCTGGCTCGCATCCCGCAAGCTAGAGAGAGGACCCTGCTACTCCTGTGTCCAAAAACATGCAATTCTAGTATTTGTCATGGTTTAGTATCTCAAGTTTGATTAAGTTTATATTAAAAATATCAATATTTGTGATATCAAATAAATATCACTAGATCAATTATGAAATTTATTTTTTTAATAATTAATTTGAAGTCATAAATATGAATAGATTCACAATAAATTTTGTAAACGTCAACCCCCACACAACCCGAGAGTTCATGTTTTCTTTGACAGAGGGAGTACATGCTATCTGGCAGATCATTTCGTGTTTAATTCCTTGGATCTGTGAAAATTGGATGTTGCTGAAATCATACCAACTGCCGAATGCCATCGTGACTTAAAGTTTAATTTGTACGTTAACATTCCCTGTAATTCAGAAATTGGCATCGCCCTAGGGCCATACAGTCACTACCGGCCCTGCTGTCAAGCTGATGGCCGGACATTGGGAGCAAGCCTGCTCCAGCCCAGACGCCATGTTGGATCTGGCAGCATTGAGGTGCACAACCAAGGATCAATGTCATATTGACACAGTGTTACTAATATGGTGCATTCAAGAAATTCATTAGTGTACCACTCACTTCCATTCGGTCAATTAGTTCATCAAATAGATAGGAAGAGATGTGTCAATACATGTTTGACTTCCACAGACGTGTGAGCATGACCACGCCGTGGCTTTATGACCCGGTGCGTGAGGGTCAGCCCTTTGTTCTTCAGCTAGTGGAATACGCTGCTTTTCACTAGTCATTCACAACATTGGGTTGTAAAAGCACCAATACAAATAAGATGAACTGCCAACAGTAAAGTTGTTTTTTTTTTTTACTAGTGTCTTGAGCATTTCAAGTTATGTGGACGTACGATGTATGTGACCGTGATGTTATTATTTCTATGCCACCTTATCGAGTAATCGTCCATCTTCTGATGTTAATCAGGCTACAGGGTGGTATTTGATCACACAATGTTCTTTATTAGTAGCAACTATTTATCTTTGTATATAACAAGAATGGAATTAGTTACTTATTCAGCTTTTTTTACACTTGTGCTGATGTGCATCCCCATTGTCCATCTTGCAGATTTTGCTGTAGCTGCAGCATGGACACTGAAAAGTAGGTGTCACACACATAGTTGTGAACGGAAAGCAGCACCTGCTCAGTGTCTGCAGCGTATCTCCTATGCATTGCACAGAACCTTGGCATATGCCCTGAACGTTGCTGTGGCCAGAGCATGGACTATAGGAAGAGCGCTATGTGGTTCCTAATGTTGGCATTGGGGCCCTCCACCTTCTTAGCCCAGCACTGATGAGTTCTGTGCAACCCGACAGCGTGTCTCCTATGCCTTGCCCTCAAACTTGGCAAGCCAACAAATCTCCTCTGATGGTGGACTCAAGTCATCTGAACCATGAATTCTCCAGGATATCAGCACGAGTGGGCATGACCGTTGTCCGTGTAATTTTCCAGGATATCAGCATGAGTGGGACAAGAGTTATAACTGTAGTAGACCATTGAATCAGGAATAGACCAGCATTTCTACATTTCACTGTCCCCTTTTTCCGTGATGCATCCCATTCCCATAATTAACAAACTTGTACAGACAAGGCTACCAGATGTAATGGTAAACAAAGGCGTATGATCGATTCACAGGGCAGGGGATGAGTCTCCTATATATACATGCAAAGGGCCGGGCAATAGTGAGATTAGAAAGGACTAATACTAGCTAATGCAACTACATAAAACATGCACGTGCAGGTGATGCGGAAAGAGGACACAAACTCTGCTTACAAATAAAATAAACACCTTGAATTTTTGGTGTCCGTATATCTAATGTATAAATTCTATTTATTGATGTCTGGCATCAATAATATTGAATATGTCATCCGCATCTCCTATATATAGTAAATATATACGAGGAAGCAGAGTGGATAGATTAAGGTCCTAGGTGCTCAACCAAACATACTTTGTCTTCTGGATTTTGGTATTCCTTATCCTAACCAAATTGATGGCTTCTGTGTTATTATTATTATTATAGTTGAATAATTTAATTTTAAGTTTCGGATATCTGCAGCAAAGTTGGTACGTGCAATAGAGGAGTTTCAATGAAGTCTTTGTTAGCTAAACTACTACTAAGAGTCCTTATGTAATCTAGTTGGTTAGATCAAGTCAGATAGATGGAGAGCCTGAGCCAAGGCGTGCTAGCTTAGGACTCATCCAGGTGGAGTTTCTTACTTCTACGCCATGACGTCGGTTTGCACGTAGCGGACACCGCAGGAGAAACGGTGTCGCGCTCAACGAATGGCATGGCGTGGGGGACTCGGAGTCCTGTCGAGTCTTGTATAAATATCAAAGGTAATAAACGTCAAAAGCTGCGTGTTAGGCAGTGCCAAATACTCTTGCATATCGTAACTTGTTTCCATCTAGGTTAGACAGAAAACTCGCCGTGAACGCCATCGCGCCGTCACGTGATCACCAACGATCTCGCCGTGGTCACCACGTCGTGGACAGCATCGTGTTCCAACAGTCTTTTATAAAGCCCCAGAACAAATTTTGAAATGTCCATTTAGAGTAACCGTGCGATCTCCATCCCCATTTAGAGTAATAACTTGGTTCCAACTGAAGTGAACGATGTGAAGAACTAGCCTATACATCAGTTCCCAGTGGATAGAATCCGTCCAGCCAAAAGTGGATGAGAGAAACATGCAAATGCAACTGCAAGATGCATATGAGATAAGTTAACATGCAAATACAAGATGCCAAAGGTTCATGAAAAGGCTCAAGTGCTATTTGTAGTATGCGGCTCTTTCTCTTCCCACGTTCTTAGTTGACTATGTCCTTAAGCTGCTGCTGCGCGGCCTGCGAGGATTATCCTGTCATCTTCAGGCGATCCGGCCAGAGTGGCACACAGAATGGATATCTAAAGTGTTGCACCGACGCATAACATATGTTCGCTTTCAGTTTTGATAGGGACAGTGCGCCAGTGCTCGAATCCTCAGAGGCGACACAAGATTCAGGCTTGAGCACCCATCTACACTTAGGAATTAAGGCTGTTAGGCCGCATCGGTGCACCATCACTACCGGACGATGCCTCGCTGCCGGCGCCAAAACACGGGCACTCGGCAATGGTCAAATTTTCCGACTTTCTTGATTCCGCCGCTCGGCAAAGGTGTTTCTTCGCCGACAGTCGGCGCTCGTAAAAAAAAAATACGCCGCAACGGAAACAGAGGATAATGGATTCGCCGGCGTATAGCCGTCGGCGCCGGCAAGCTGTGAAACCTTTGCCGAGCGCCAGATGCCATGCACCCGGAAAGAGGAGATTTGCCGAGTGTCTTTGTTGACACTCAGCAAACAATATTTTTTTTTTTCGGGACCATTTTTTTTTTCTTTAGCTTTGGTACAGTAAATGTGACATCATATTGAAATTTAGCATTTTTGGTACTTTTTGCTGTATTTTAAAATTATACCAATTTATTTTAAATTTTTATGGAAAGCCAAATTTGAACTGCAAGTCATTTGAATAAGTGTTAATGGTGAAAGGAAAAATGGTGTTCGTGTTAGTGAGTGCAATGTGAGGCCTCATCCAAGAATGCACATAAAATATCGAACGTCTAGTTCAAGAAACACAACCAATTGGTGCGATAGCAGGCCTGCGTCGCTCTGGCCGGCGACTTCGGGCGGCATCACGCCTTTCGCCGCCGGCCCTTCGAGATCCATCCACCGCCTTGCCGCGGCTGGAGCTCGATGCGGACGCCGGCCAAGAGCAAGGATGGCGGCGGTGGGCAATCTCCCTCCCACGCCCTCGTTCTTCCCGGAGAAACTTACGCAGCAGCCGATCCGTTTCCTGCAGCGAGCGCGCATGGATCTGGCGCTCCTCATCCTGATCTTCGTCGGGAGGGCAGCATCGGCGTGCTTGGCCGTAGCGGCGGCAACGGCGATACTGTCGGGCCATCGATCCGTGCTAGGGCCAGGCCGGTGGTGATGACGTGGCGGCGTTTGTGGACTATATATGGCCAATGGCGTGTCTCTGCCTCTCACCGGATCCGGCGGCCTAGAGGCTGGATCCATGGCCTCCGGTTGCCGGCCCGCGCAGCCTTGTCCCGCGGGCGTCACCGGTGTGGCGCCCGACGCGAACTTCGCCGTCCCTCCTATCACGATCCCGACGTCTTGAGCATCGATCTAGGCCGACGAGCAATTCCACATCGCTGCCTCACCTGGCCTGCGCCTCGAGCTTAAGACGTATGCCACACGCCCACCCTGCCCTCTCCGGATCCGACTTTCCCATGGCTGGAGTGGCGGTGCGCGCCCCTCCATACTACAGGAGGCAGCGCCCTTTACCCCCGGCATGGAGCCCCGTTGCGCGCTGGCGCTGACTCCCGGTCCACACCGGAGCGCTACTTCTCCAAATCTATGGAGGAGGCAGCGCCCTTTACCGTGATGGTGACGACGGCATGGCGGAGCTCCCGGTGTCTTGCGCTACGATCCACCGGACGACGTCCCGTTCTTCGGGTGTGGCCAGATCGGGAGGGGCTGCATGTCATCGCCTCCCTTGGCTGCCGAAGATGGTGCTGCCATAGTGTGCAAGAGCATCGGCTTAAAGCTTTGCAACGATGACACCTATGGACGTCATGTTCCTTCCCGAAGGCATTGCAGAGATGCTTCCATTCGCGACAATATTTGGCGTCACGATCCACCTCGGCGACCCGGCAACGCACAAAGTCGGCGGATTGAAGACAGTTCGGGGTCTTCCTCCCGCACAAAAGATCGATGGTGGCTATTCCGAACGCCACCAATACATCAAGGTGGAGGGGCAACGGTGAGGGTACACGATTTCAAGCGTGGGCCGATTTGCGACATGTAGTGGGGGCTGTCTCCATCCAAATGAGTTTCTTTCAAGTTCATTTTGGTGCACGTTGTTCAAGACATAGTGGCCGATGTGAAGCTTCACCCTTGTTCTCATGGCTATGGAAATCGAGTAACTTAGGAAATCAGATATTTTCTTCTGGCTCCTTTTGAGAAACCTCAGACGAAGGAGAGCTCCAGTTCGCACCCCTCAGAAGTTTCTCAGCGCAGCTGATACTATCGATAATTCATTTTTCACTGAAGGGAAAAACGTTGCATTGTTGCCATGAAAACCACGTGCAGTAGTGTATATATACAGCTGTTGTCTTAACCCTGACTCATGTAATTGGGAGCTTGTTACCCCTGCCGACAACGACCTCCCTTTATATACTAGTGATTTGCGCGCGCCCATGCGCGCGAGTCATGGCCACAACTCTATCTGGGCATTGGAATGACGTTACCATAGAATTGACATGCTGTGAGAAAAACAGGCACTTCTAAGGCAAGCCAAGATAACAAAACATGTTATATATGATGGTGCACTATTCTTAATAATTCTCATTTCAAATTTCTATTGAAGGCTCATTCTGTGTGTTCCGTTCACGGTGAAAAGAAGCACAAGATGCTTATTGGTTAATGAACAGGAACCGGCTGCTCGATAACGAGATACAACATTGCTACTTGTGCGATGAATAAGCCTGAGTAGGCCCTTCAACCGCTGTTGCAGTCCAATAAGAAATGGCACCTCAGAGCTTAAACAAACCGGGAAGATGGAAAGGTCCTTCGCTGGACACTCGGCAAAGGCCGTGATTCGGTAGTGCCTTAGGTGTTTCATCTGCACAAGGCCTACAACAGATGAGCTGCAGAAATAAATCATTAGATCAATTGCAATAATAGATAAAGTAAAATCGTGGTAACTAAGAAACCCAAATAAGGACTTGAATAATAATGTATAATGTTTTGAAACCACAATACAAGGGTTGTTTGCTGCAGAAAAGCAAAGCTGTTGCTAGCTTAATTCTCGCCAAACATCCCCAAAGCGATCGTCCGAGACAAAGTCGATGTGCAGAAATTAGGATCTGGATTAAAAGGTGTTCACAATACCAGCTCACCAGCCACTCGTTTATTATTATTTTTTGGTGTTTCATTCATATAGCAGCGATATATTCTCTAGGAACTAAGAAAATAAATAATCAAGACAAAAGAGAAGGCATTTAATTTAGAGCGCCTGGTTTATTCATGTTCTTGCCTCTCAAAAAATAAAAAACCTTGACAATGGACCCATATAAATTGGAAATCTATCCTTGGGTTTCCCCTTGTAGAAATTATAGATGGCTTTTACTCCATGTGCTAGACCTTCAGAATAGACCACTTTCACAATGGATCAGGTCTAGAAAGCAAGGAAAAGAACCAACCAATCGATCCTCAAACAGATCAAACCTCGCTAGCGTGCGCCATAAACAAGAATAGGCCCTCCCTTCATTCAGCACCATGGCCTGCAGTGCGTCATAAACCAGGATGGCAAACTTGACGAGCTGATAGATCGAAGCAAACTTAAAGATTTTATTTTTGACATGCTAAAATTACGGGAAATGTTTCTTACAAAGCACAAAGTTCAACATGGCACAACACATATTCAGAGTTACTCTAGTTGAAACCATTTTAATTTGTGGTAGTGGTTGAATACGTTATGCAATATACATAATTTTGTAGCTTTTCCATATGAAGTTATTGAGTCTAACTTATTTTTATCAATATAATATGTAGGTTTCCCACCTGTTTATTTTTTAAGATAAAGAAGTATTGAAACTATGGAGAGTCCCAAACTTCTAATTGAAAGCGACATTTCAAAGCTCCAACCACTTAGCACATGTGCAGTTTATTTCTGAGGTAAGCACAAAAATATTCATGAACTTATATAATGCATATATGATGAACACCAAGAGAAAAATGACCAGAGGACGGGAGCGCCGCAAGAAGCTTATCACTCACAATGCTGCAACAGGAGAAATGATAAAGCGATAACTTTGTTGATACATAGAGATGTGCTAGGTGAACTAACATAACAGTTCTACCAACACTTTTTCAATTCCGCCTTTAATTCTATCGATATCATGACCTTGATCAATTAGAGAGATAGGCAAACCAAGCCGGTCAGCTTTCCTCACGGAACATATAGAATAGGTTTGACGGGATGTCTCACACACACAAATTGCACATCCGCAAACACGAGAGACATTGCACATAAAGAAATAGATTAAGCAAGATGGACTACCATGCAACATAAAGTGAGTTTCTCAAATATTTCAGCAAGGATCAATTCTATTGTTACCTTTATGCTTGACACTCAAGTTTGTCGGCAGCTAGGTAGGTAACTTGATGAGATGACTATGCAAATATATGGTCCTTGAAAATGTACAATTAATACAATGCACGGTGAGGGAAAACCACATATCTAATATGAACTCAACCTAACATAATGTGTTAATTAGGCCAATTCACCACGGATTGGCTTTATTCAAAATTTAAAATATGCAAAGCTCTACCAATTTACGAGAAAGTAAAACAATTGGAACTTAAAGCCGGTTCCAACAAAGTTACCTTGACAACCTAAATTCAAGGGGTGGAGAGGAGGGAAGAGAGAGCAGCAGTTCTCGAGGCAAGCATAGGTTAGCGGGAGAAAAATTATTTGAGAGAAAATTAAACAGGGGAAATAGAATGCTTGAAAAAAAAAGAACAGAAGCTATAAATCATCTTCACATGAACTTTCTCGAGCTCCCTGAATGTAGCAACATCAATACTCAAAATTGAAGATATTTGAATTCTCACCTTGCTAATGGAAAGGTTCATGTTCTATCTAATGGAATTCCTAGATTATATGAATACAGAACAGATAACATCTCCAAGCGAGAAAAACAGTTCGTCGGCTAATATACATGGAAAGGGGTGTAACATGATATAAGCGGCATGAATTTAACAATGTAAATTTATCATTTTTCATCCAACTATTCACGGTTTCTTGAGAACATTTTTGTTAGCATAGCCCGACAACCTGTCTTTTCAAAACATTTATTCTCAGATGGCATTCTACATGCTTCACAACTCAGGAAATGTTAACCTGGAGCTAGAAATCTGATGTATAGAAAGCTTTCTTTCTCATAAACCGTGAAGCCAAGTCAGAAAAGTAGCGCTTGTTTGGTAATGTGGGCTGAAAGGCGTATCTTTCGAAGAAATATGAAAACTAAGATAATTAACTCCAACGGTTATGAAACATCACAAATTAATGGAAGCACCATTACCTCCATGTGTACAAGGTAGCAGCACAAAGGAACATTCTAGCATTAATCATCATGCATGCACCCCTGCAATAGATGAAGACTAACTGGTTAAATTAATCATCACTCATTCACATGAATGGCAGTTGAAAGAAGCATATCATTTTTTAATCCCAACCTAATGCTACCTAAGATAATATAATCAGCCAAATTGACTCTACGGAAAGTGGTACAAAAATTCCAACAATCTTCCAGACTCAAATGTAACGATATGGTGTGATAAAAAATAAAAACATTGTATAAAAACTGTTAAAAGAACGATGTATACAAATAGCTTGACTCTGCATGCTTTGAGCAAGGGATGTGAAAAATCATATAAACTCTATCCCTTTAGCACACAAACTAAGAGCTACAATATGAAAGGTAACATGTCTAAAGAAACTGAGAGACAATCTGTTGTAACAAAGACTGTATTCTCGACCCAAACCTGTTTTCCAGTGGTCCTTTTTTTATCCTCTCTTCCATCTTCTATGAGTGATCTACTATATTCAAAGCATCGAAGCATGTATTTGGATTGGAGTTTCTTTAATATATATAACTGATCTACTATATTCACTCAAAAAAAAACTAAACTGAATCAAATTATCGCACACTAATTAATAGCTATTATTAAACCACCTACCAAATCCACCTGCACAAACAAGACACGAAGCAAGAAAAGCTCACCAAAGCATACTGACACCAAGGCTTTTGACATAACTGGACTGCACAACTAAACCAACTCAACATCAATCGAAGGCTCTTGTGCGCCGCATCCGGATAACCTCCTCCCAAGAAAATTTTCCAAATGCTACATCGGTCAAGCAACACCTGCATTGGGCGGACAAAGGGGACAAGCACAATATATCAGTTCACCTAGAATTCAAGGCGAGGACCGCTTGGCGCCGCAGGACGTCCCCATGCGACATCTCTCGACGCCGGACACTGCGAAAGGACACCACAAGGCCAGATCAGGTGGGGAATAAACGGATCCTGTTTTGGAGGCACCATATCGACCTAGCAAAGCACGCATAACGCTTCATTTGTGGCACCGGCGAGCTAAGGAGAGGAGCAAGGGCGAGAGGCCGCACCGCCGCATCATCGGGTCAGGGGCGCGGCGCCGCTGCGCTACCAGCGCCGTCGCCGGCGCCGCGCTCGCCCGAGCAATGCCGCGCCCGCGCTAAGCCGCCACGCCGCCACCATCCCTGTGCCGCCCGAGAGATTGGGGAGGGAGGGAGGCGGAGACGAGAGGGAGACGGAGCCGCCACGAGAGAGACGAGGGAGAGGGAGCTGCGATGTGGACGCCGAGAGGAGCTAGGATTGGGCTGGTATATATTGGGCATGGGAGGAGGCAGCAGCACCGTCCATCTCGAGATCAAATGGCCGACAGTTTTTGTGGCTAACGTGGCCACCCTGAGGCGGAGCTTCTCCACACCAAATTTTCTCTTTAAATATGCACCTCCTACTCCACCTCTTTCTATGTTGTCGAAATTTGTTGGGAATTCAAAATACCATGTATATGGCGAATGCAATTAGGCGAGTGAAGCACAACTTAGAAATAGGTGGCATGCAGGAAAAATCCTACTACCTCCTGGTGAGTTTGGCTAGGAGTCTGGATGACAACGTCACCTTCATTGGCTTCTGTTGCTGGCATGATCTCCACTGATGTGGAGGGTGAGAAGGAGTGCAAAGACTAGACACTAGCAAGCCATATGTGCAATCATTGAATGAAGTAACCAAGAGCCATGAGGGCGAACGATGGATAGTTCTTTTGCCTTCTGTTCATCAAGAGCCTGGAGGATGTGGCCATCTCCAATGATCGGAAAACAGACGATCGTCCTCCATGTACGCATGCAAAGTGAATCAAAACATTGAAGATGCATGCATGCAATCCCTACCCTCTGCTAATGGCCTTGGCTATGGTGTGCTAACCATACAAATGTTTTTTTTTTTTTATTTCCCACGTCAGAGAAAACTGGACAACATTGTGCGTGTTGAGCATATGTGTCTAATGTCTATACTTGTGTAATTTGCAAAACGAAACAATTTCTTTGTATATATGCTAAACAAGGAGAAAATGCATCTCTCGTAGTAAGAGCAGATTGTTACAATGCTTGAGATAATACGTGGTAGTTCCGTTCATGCAATTATGGCTGACACTAGGAATAATTGTTTTCTTAGTATTGAAAGGAGACAAACGGAGTTATGTTGCCATGAAAACCACGGTGCAGTCGTGCATGCACCACTACTGTTATCTTAACCTTGATTCATTTACTGAAAGCAATAGTTGTCCATGGCGACCAGCTCCCTTTATATATACCCCTACTGCTTCACCTACATCTGTCTCAAAATATGCAATGAAATCAATATATGCTGTCAAATGCTATTAGCTAGGCGACTGAAGCACAGTTTAGAAATAGGAGGCATCAGGAAAATCTTACTACCTTTTTTTTCCAGTATCATCAGGGACTCTTGATGACAACGTCACCTTCAATTACCTGTTGTGCCACCTAGTTCGAGGTGAGAAGGAGTGGCAAGACTAGCTAGTGGCGAGCATATGTGGTGCCACCGAGTGAATTAACCAAGAGCCATGAGATTCAGAGATGAAGAGGGTGGTCGAGCATTTAGATCTTACGCCCCACTCTTCAAACTCGTAGTGTTCCGTATTGGCTAAAATTTTTCATGATGTGTGGTAATCTCAATTTTTGTGTAAGTAGTAATTTAACATATATTTTATGAACATAGCTTTCCCATTTTTTAAAAAAAATGTTTTGAGTGCATTGTGTTTATCAACTTGTTATTAGGACAAAATAGTTGTGTTCATAAGGATTTATGATATAAATATTTAAAAAATAGATAAATAAAGATTCATAAATAGTAAGTAATGGTCATTAGCCATAATCCATCATAAACACGGAAAGGAAGGATGTGGCCACGAGCATGAACAAGGAAAGACTTGTTATTAGAACAACAAACTACTGTCTACAAAGTGTCTCTCAATACAATCTTCATCATCGCCTCACATGTACACCTAGTTGTTAATGAGCTATGTGTCAACCATCTGTGGTCCACGTTCTCAAATAATTATTACTAGCAGGAAAGTTGTTCCTTTCCTGTCTCCCGATATAAGTCCATTTAACATGTTGAGGAGCCGAATTTTCTAGCATTATGGATAGCTTTGTGATGTTTAAGCATTGCAGATGGACCTGAGGGTTGGCTTTGCCCCACACTAATGATTACGTGCCTTCTGTTCTCTGTAGTAATCTAGAAGGGAAATGGTATCCTTTTGCAAACATATATAGTCAATATTTTTTTTCTTAGGTTATCTGGTCAGAAAAAAAAAAAAAACCTTCAGGTAGAGTACCTGGTGCCCTATTATGCAGGCATAATTCACTTGTCCTATAATTCTTTTATAGCTTCACTGTACATTTGTTGGTATATACATTTCTTTCATTCTATTAAATTTCTGATCGCACACCCTTTACCTTGTCATTCTCATCCTACAATTCAGAAAACCAGAGGTATTTGTCTATATAATATTAATGAAGGATTGACCCTCAGGTTGGAAATAGGCTGGATGCAGAAAAAATACATGTGACATTGCTTTGTAGCATATTGGCATGTCGGTTGGTTAGCTTTTTGTTTACACAGCCTGTATAGAGCTAAAGAATGGACAGCAATTGAACATTTTTCTTGCCGACCAATCATGGCATGCCAGCCGTTGTAGGATTCGTCGATTCTATGGATGAGACTCTAGTTGGAGACCTTATGTACTCAATCCTAGAAGGGTAGACATCGTCTATCCTTTCAGTGATCCATGCTCCAATGAAGCCATGTCAGGCTCTAATATGTACAGTTTTGTAGACAATTTAATTGCAACATGTACATTGGTGAGCATAAAGAGAAATACTGTTTCGTTTAACTGACATTCAGATAAAAATGATCTAAAACACTGTAATAATATATGGCTTCACTCTGCTGAAATACGTAGTAAATTGAAGCACAATGCATGCATGCATGAATCCATTCTTGACCTATAAGTTAACAACGTGTGGATATGGATTCATTCAACTGGTTGGATGAGTCCAATACAAAATAATGAAGAGGATAGTTGATGAGGACTGGCACCATGAGAGTGACGCAGTATTTTGTTTTGCTAACCTGAAATTCCTGTGAGACTCACGAGCATGGATATCTGATCTGTGAATCCAAGACAATGCATGCCAGTCTTTTTTCTTTTTCTGTACTCGCCTCACCAATCTTTTCTAGCAGATAATTTTTTTTACTGTTTGAAAACAAAAGGACAAGAATATTACACTACTATGAACCCAATTTGATGAACCGGTCAAATCTGATTTGTAGTCACGGTTTCTCTCAGCCAGCTGTGCATGGGTCTCAAGAAATTGTAAGTTCTAGGCACCGCGATTTACGCCAGTGACAAGAACAAGAGTTGAACGATGAACTGAATACAACACTCAATGCACGCGATCACTCGGACACAATGATTTCTGTACTGTGAACAACTGAGCAGCTTTTCGGTTTTTCTTCTTCTCCTTTTATTGGCAAGAAATACAGCAGATATTAGGATTGTGCCACTACTCCTTACCGCTTTGTCGCATGTCCATCCCCATGCCCGCAAGTACGCTCATAGCTGTATCAGGCATTGTGGTCAAGCTATTCTCGACCCACGGCAACCTGTGCGCACGGTTTGCCACAATTTAGAGCTCATGCACTGCTGACTAACTGAATGAAAAAAAGAAATATCTGAGCTAAAGGAATCCTATGAACAAGAGTTACTACCACAAATTGGGTACATACAGATGATAAATCTAATTGCACCTAGAAATGGATTGATACGACTAGTTGAATCAAGGAAAACCTCTTCAAATTGATAATAAAAATAAGTGAACTAAGGTCGTTGGCATGAATTTTAAACATTTTGATAATAGGCATATAAAGTTCAATTATATTTGCATCTGGGCAATTTGTAGGAAAGAAACAAGCGTACCGTGGTTGGCCTATCTGCAAAATAGTTTAAGTTTATTGCAATGCATTGTGAGGACCCGAACGGATCCTTGGGTAACTAGATGGAATCGGAGTTTGGGGAATTGGAGAGCAGAGAGTTTGGGGAAAAAGCAAGCAAGCGACCGAAAGCAATTTCAGGAATTAGAGTTCAAATCGTTCATGCCATCCATCGTCACCGCGCGGTGCTTGTATCTCACATGTCCACACCAATTACATTACGGCCTCCGGCCCAATACAATTCGGCCTCTGGCCCAGAAACGAAATCATAAACGAAATCAAAGCCCATCAATAACGAGCACAGGAGTACATCTCCCGCCTCTTCCAGCCATTTGTCGATCTCATACCCGACAATCGCCCCCCCTTGCAAAAAGCTTGTCGTCAAGATTGGAAACTGGGAAACCTTCGCCTCATATCCGCCGCTTCCTCCTAGATGGTCATGGAAGTAGGCAATGACTCCCACCGCACCTTGACATGCTTAAGAGATGACGCCCCTTTCTTGATGATCGAGTTCCCTGAAACTTCAATGGAGATACGAGACATAAGAGGATCAAGAGGCAAAACCACCAGGTCAGGTTCCACCGAAGCCATTGATGGCACATGCCTTTTAAGTTGAGAGACATGCACCAGAGGATGAATTCAACAATCATCAGGAAGATCTAGCTTATAAGCCACTTCCCCACATGAGCCAGCACCTTGAATGGCCCAAAGAACCGAAAGCTCAACTTCTGATTACCTCTAGGTGCCACTAACGACTGAATATAAGGCTCAAGTTTCTAATAGACCAATTCTCCTACTTGAAATTCCCTCTCTGACCTATGCTTATCATCTTGAAGTTTCATTCTGTTCTTGGCCCTCAACAGATTATGTTGCAAGATATCACTCAACAGATTCCTCTCTACGAGCCACTGCTCTAGGTCTGAGCAATGGAAGAGTGTCTCATTACTAATGCCAAACTGCTGAGGAGAGTGTCCATAAACAGCTTCAAAAGGAGATCTGCCCAAAGCTGCATGGAAGCTGGTATTATACCAAAACTCTACAATGGACAACCATTTACTCCACTGTTTAGGAGTAGCATTCACACTGAGAAAAGTCTGCAGACATTGATTAACCCTCTCAGTCTTCCCATCTGACTGTGGGTGGTAAGATGAACTCATGATGATCTGTGTATCAGTTAGCCTGAACAATTCTTGCCAAATCTTGCTGGTGAAAACATTATCCCTATCAGACACTATCTTGGCTGGTAATCCATGCAACTTACAAATGTTATCCAAATATGTCTAAGCCACTTGTAACACAATATAAGGGTGGGACAATGGAACCAAATGGACATACTTAGTAAACTTATCTACTACTACCATAATAGAGTCATATCTCTGAGATTTAGGTAGCTCACCAATAAAATCCATAGTAACCACTTGCCAGGCTTGTGTAGGAACAGGAAGGGGTTGAAGCATACCAGGGGTCTTGATGTGTTCCACCTTGGCCTGTTGACACATAGAACATCTTGTGACAAACTCCTCAATATCCTCCATTTTTGGCCAACCAGAGTGTCCTCCCACACCACTACAATGAACAGCCTACATAACATGAGAATGAGCCAACTTGTTATCCACCAACCACATTCTACCTTGGAATTTGATCAATCCATCCACCAATGTATAATCACCAGTGTACTGCATGAGGTGCATGCAACTTTTTCAACAACTTTAGTGCACTTTCATCCTCCAAATATCCTTGCTTCATCTGTTCCACCCAATCAGGTTGATAGGCAAATATAACCATCAATAAATTTGGACTAGAATACCTTGATAAGGCAACAACTGCTGCATTAGAAGATC
The DNA here is from genome assembly GCA_015847255.1 of Hyparrhenia diplandra. Classification (NCBI taxonomy): domain Eukaryota; kingdom Viridiplantae; phylum Streptophyta; class Magnoliopsida; order Poales; family Poaceae; genus Hyparrhenia; species Hyparrhenia diplandra. Next base: position 1,260,678 of record JADLZK010013348.1, read on the forward strand.
TAGCTACGTACATAATTTTAAACTTAAGGTCCATCAACTAAACCAGGCCTTTTGCTGCAGTTTGGTTGCTATTCTTTGATCAGTGAGATGCAACAGAGTGCACTTATCAGTTTTCAGCAGAAATTCCATATTCTATAGATAGGGTCTCCATTTCTCTACATCTAAAATGATGGCCATGCACTCTTTCTCATAGGTGGACAGGGATTGATTTTTTAGCTCCCATAGCTTTGCTCAAGTAAGCCACTTGGATGCCCTTCTTGCATTAGTATTGCTCCAAAACCCGTGTCACAAGCATCGGTTTCAAGACGAAGGGTTTAGAGAAGTTAGGAATGGCTAAAACTGGTGTATGCGAACCAATGCAGTCCTTAAGCGTTGAAATGCCGATTCAGCTTCAGCAGACCAAACATATGGCACTTCTTTTTTTTACAACTCAGACTAGTACTGTGTTGAACTTTGTGGCGGGCATTCTAGATTTTCCATGGCGGTTTTTTGTTATCGCCACAAAGCTAGAGTCATGGTTAATCAGTTCATTAACCATGGCGGTTTCTGACCGCCACGGTTAATCCATTAATCATGGTGGTTATTTAATAAAACCGCCATGGTTAATAGATTAACCATGGCAATTTTCGTAAAGTGACTGCCCTGGTTTATATATTAACCATGAAGGTTTTTAGTACATAACCACCACGGTTATTTAATTCAAGATTAATAAAAATAAATCATAAATATTATAAAATTGTAAATTATGATATACATCACAGAATAAATAATAAAATAAGAGAATATTTACACAAATCTTCAACATGCATCACATTTTGACATTCAAATCACATGGCGGTTCTTTTTCGCCATGATACTTCCACACAGTGTACCTCGGCTCCTTGATGAAACCATAGCGTATCAAGTGTGACATCACCTCATCATCCTTAAGTAAGAACATGTTCTTGCAGTGATGGCACGGGCAAACCATTTCTTCCAAACCCCGGCTTATTCGATGCTTCTACGCAAGCGGGCAAAAACTTTCTTCACACATCATTTTAGAAAGACGGACTTATCCTCGACTTGTACATTCAATCCCCTGTCTTTCATGACTGGCCTGCTACCAAAACCATAGCAAAAGAGAGAGAAAAGTAACTTAAGTCATCACCAAAGGGTATAATTAAGAGTAGATTTAGTTTTGTGTCCCTCCTAATTTGGACCTCAAGGTCAACTAAAACAAGCAAAAGAGAGATTAGAGTAGATGTCAACAAAATTTAGCACCTAAATTCATGCCAAAAGAGAGAGATTAAAGTAGTAGACTAAGAATCACCAAACTGAGCAAAAGAGAGAGTAAGAAGCACCAAAATATTGAATTTAGATCACAAATTCATCAAAACAAACAAAAGGGAGCAATTGGGGGAGAGGAGAGTAAGAATACCCCCTCTTGCGGTGCCAACTTCAACAAATCCAAGGGCAAAACCTCCCCCCACCCCCCACCCCCAAAAATGGCATTTTTTAGGGTTTTGGAGCTCAATACCCTAAAAATGGAGGAGACCCCGGGGAAGAAGAGGGGTGGGGCTGCATTTTTAGCCTAGACTTTTCCATGGCAGTTTTTAACAAAAAACCGCCACGGTTAATGGGCATTAACATTAACCGTGGCGGGGGTTGCTGGTTCACCGATTAATGGTGGTGGTTTTCCAAATAACCGCCATGGAAAATCATTTCCAAACGCTGTATAAAATCTGCTGTGTAGTAGTGTTAGTCGGAGGCCTGCCAATAATCCCATAGTCGTTGATAAATTTCCGATAATTGCCAGTGAGGCCCAAAAATCCTCTTAATTCTTTCAGATTTCTAGGTCTAACCCACTTCTTAACTACCTCAATCTTGCTAACTTCAGTAGCAACACTCTTTTCAGAGATTAGATGCCCTAGGTACTCCACCATCCTCTGGGCAAATGAATATTTTGACAATTTTAGATAGAACTGATTGGCTTGCAATATCCTAGAGACTTGTTGTAGCAACTTAACATGCTCTTCCAAAGTTCTAGGGTAAATAAGGATGTCATCCATGACCACAAGCACTCCCTTCCTCAGCAGCTGCTCAAACACTTGGTTCATAATGCTCTAGAAAGTAGAAGGGGCATTAGTCAACCCAAAAGTCATGACTAAGAATTCAAACAGACCTGGATGAGTCTTAAATATAGTCTTATATGTATCCTGTGCAGCTACACAAATCTGGTGATAACCTGCTCAAAAATCCAATTTTGTGAACCAATTAGCTAAAGCTAACTCATCAATGAGCTCTTCAACTATAGGCATTGGATGTTTGTTTTTTACACACTAAACATTCAAGTAATCGTAATCAACACATAATCTCTATGAACCATCCTTCTTCTTGACCAATAAGACTGGAGATGCATAGGGACTAGTGCTGGGTTTAATGATGCCATTCTAGAGCATTTCCTTGATTTGTTTCTCTATCACATCTTTTTGGACTGGTGAATATCTGTAAGGTCTGATGTTCATAGGTTTGGATCCTAGAAGAAACTGATTAGTATGGTCAAAAGCCCTTTGAGGGGATATTAATGTAGGAGTTTGGAAAACCTGCTGATATTCATCTAACACCTCTTGCACCTCACTTGGAATTTCACTTGCCTCTAAAGCCATAATCCCACCAGTACTAGCATGCTTAGATCCTGTAGGTTGAAACTGACAAAGGACTACAAAAGCCACTGATTGTCTGTTCAACAGTCCTTTGCACTTTTGGCTCTTCACAGCACTACATTTCAACCCTTCTGAAATTTCTTGTTTGGTTTTTGATAATTGATGAAACCACTAGTGGACTAATCCTATGCTTTGAGTGTACGACATAAGATAGGATTATCCAACTTGGAGAAAGGAGCATGGTGGACTATGGTGATGGACATGATGGATCATGAAGCTCACTCGATTGGAAAAATAAAATGGGCTCGAGGCAAAGGTATTTTTATAGGGCCATTTTATTTTGCTATCAAGACATCTAGCGGATGTGAGTGGTTTAGGTTTGATAACCGTACTATAAAGAGGAGAATATTATAATCGCTTTACTCACCTAGTGCCACTAATTTGAATTGCAAATTGCATATGCATATGGGGTAGTGACACGGTGGTCAGATGAGAAACTCTTTGAAAAAGGCTTGAGAAAATGCCATCTAGGTGTGCTCAAAAAGTTTGGAATACTTTGGAATTGATGGCATATTTTTCTAGATCAAGGTTCATTGAGAAATTTGGAGAAGAAAAGAAAAAGAGAGGAAATGCTTTTTCGTAAATATATATACATGCATATACATGTATATATGTTGCACTTGCACGTGCTGGTGGTGGCCGACGGCCGGATAGCTTTGCTAGCTTGCTTAGCTAATGCAATTACGTTCTACTTGCTTGTTAGCTGATGGACGAGTTTTCAGATTAAAACTAGGGCCTCGTTTAGATGGCAAAATATTTGTCAAAAGCACTGTTCCGAACTCCTGTAGCACACTGTAGCACGTTTCGTTTGTTTGTGGTAAATATTATCCTACCATGGGGTAATTAGGCTCAAAAGATTCGTCTCGCAATGTACATCTAAACTGTGTAATTAGTAACTTTTTTTATCTACATTTCATGCTCCGAACATATGTCTTTTGGTGTATTTAATGTGATGTGATGAAGAGAGAGTCTAAAAATTTGCAAGTTTTTGGCAACTTTCTTGCCAACTAAACAAGGCCTAGAGACGTGCAGTGCCAGTCGTTGGGCTCCGGAAATGGCTATTTTAATTAGAAAATTACGTTGTCGCTGCTGGGCTGCTCGCCCTGGCGTACTGCCTCTGTGCTGCTGCTTTGCAACGCACGGCCCAAGGCCCAGGCAGAGGAGAGGAGCTGGCTGCTGCTCACGTCATAGGCCCAGGTTGAGGGTGTTGTCGGCCTGCCCACGAAGACGAGCTGATCTGGTCCGATTTTCATCGTTGTGGAGCGCCTCTGGTCCGTTTCTTGGCTCGGCTGAGTGGTCCGATTTTTCTATCGTAGACAAGCTACAAAGCCGCCGCCGCCACTCGGTTCAGAAGGGAAAAAAAAAAAATAATCGCCTCTGCTTCCTGCCTGTTGGGGGCTCTGCTCAAGGAGAGCGCCTGGGAGCTGCTACAGCCGACCATTGGTGAGATCTGCCCGTTGGGGGCCAAGCCAGGGAGGATAAAATTAAGCTGCTCCGCTCTATGCTCTCTCTCGCCTAACTCGAAAATACAGGGAGCCCTCTGTTCTTCTTGCTCTGTTTCTTACAAACCCTAGAGAAGAAAGCTCTCATCCTCCCCTCTCTCGATCTGTCGATTTGAGCTGAAATCTTTTGAGAGGGCCTATGGTAGAGCGTGATTTGAGAGCTCCAAGAGGATTGCCTCCCTCTCCTCTCCAATTTCTTGTTGAATATGTGTTCTTGAGAGGATTTGAGGGAAACCCTAGTGCATTGCATATTGTGATTTAGGTGGAGATTGCAATTGTGGTAATCTTATTACTCTTGGTGATTGCCGTCACTTAGACGGTTGGAGTTAGTTGAGGTGTTGAGCTTGACCGGTGATTGTTCGAGGCCACACCGGTGGACTTGTGAGGGGTTGAGCCTTCCCCGCGGGAGATTCACGAAAGACATCACTAGTGGATTGCTCGTGGCTTGTGGATCCCCTCTTGTGAGTGATTCATTGAGCTCCCTCCGAGGGATTTGGCACCGGCCATTATGTTTGTGAATCATCAAGTGGGTGTATCGCCACAACGAGGACTAGCGTGTCGGCAAGCATGTGAACCTCGGGGATAAATCATCTTGTCAATTGTGTTGAGCTCGTTAGAGATTTCTTATTGACATCGGTGATTGGCTTCATCCTCTACTCTACTCCGGTGGTATTGTATTCTAGCACTTCCTCACTTTACTTATTTTGTTTAGCTTGTTTAGCTTGTTCTTCCTTGCTTAGATCCTAGTGTTGTTTTAGTTAGTTTACCTTACCTAGGAGTAACTTAGCAACCTAGCACTTGTGTGTGATTAAATATATTAGAATTGTTAGAAATTGCTTGGAGGCTTGCATAGCTAGAGAGAAGCATTGCTTAAGTTGCTACGCCATCTTTTTGTCTAACCTCTTTGCTTAAGTGTTGTTGTAGAAACTTTTATAGGCTATTCACCCCCTCTAGTCATTAGGACCTTTCAAGTGGTATCGGAGCCGAGGCACCATTTTTGAGTGGCTTAACAACCTACAGTGACAAAATGGCGTTGAGTTTGCATATCAACAACAACAAGAAGGCACCTCCTTTCGATGGCACCAATTTTGCCTATTGGAAGGTGAAGATGGCCGCACATCTGAAGTCTAGCAATAGAGAAGTGTGGAAGGTGACCGAGAACAAGTTTGAAGTGGCAAATCAAGAGGCACCAACACCGGTTGAAGAACCGTGAGTGCTTTGTATGAAGCGTTCACCGACAAGGTGTTTGAGCAAGTCAAGTCACTTGTGATTGCTCATGACATTTGGAAGAAGCTTGAGGAAGCTTATGAGGGCACCGAGGGAGTCAAGGCCGCCAAGGCTTACATCAAGCTTGAGCAATTCAATAGCTTCAAGATCAAAGATGATGAGAGTATCCCGGAGATGTTTCACCACATGCAAGTGTTGGTGAATGATCTCAATGCTCTTGGAGAAGAGATCAAGGACAAGACCTTCAACATGAAGTTCTTGAGATGCTTAGGAGAGATTTGGGCTGTTGATCACCATCCTCATTAGAACTACCTTGAAGGACTTGACACCCAACCAATTCCTTGATGAGGTGATGACCGATGACTCATATAGAGATGACAAAAAGAAACTTGAGTTGGTCAACAAGGCAAAGAAGAAGGACAAGGATGATGATGACAAGAAAGATGAGAAGAAAAGTGTTGCATTCAAGGCTAGTTCATCATCCAAGGGCAAGTCCAAGAAGAAGGAGGAGACAAGTGATGAGGAGGAAGGTACCTCTAGTAGTGGAAGTGAAGTGGATGAGCAAATGGCTCTCTATGTGAGGAAATTGGGAAAACTCATGAAGAAGAAGGGTTACATCTCAAAGAAGAAGAGGCACTCATCCAAGAAGAATGAAGGCAACTTGAAGTGCTTTAGATGCCATGACACCGATCATCTCATTGCCAAGTGCCCTTATGGTAGTGATGATGGAGATGCTATCACCAAGGCAAGAAAGAAGAACAAGAACAAGAATGAAAAGGATGGCACTTCTCATAAGTGATGAAGAAGATGAGAAGAAGAGCAAGAAGAAGGGTTATGCTTGTGCCGCCATACAAGAGAAGATTTCTCTATTTGACACACCTTCTTCATGCTTCATGGCTAAGGCCTCAAAGGTACAATCTATCACTAAAGATGATGATGCTAGTGATAGTGATAGTGATGATGAGGAACCTACTCATACCATAGGAGAGTTGCATGTCATGCTTGCTGATTGCACTAACATGTATATGCAAAGTAGAAAGGAATGCAAGGGCTTGATTAAGGAGAGAAACAACCTTAAGCAAGAACTTGATGAACTTAGAGCATCTTATGAGAGTCTAAAGGAAGACCATAAGAAGCTTGGAAAGTCTCACTCTAAGCTTGAAAATGCTCATTCCTCTCTAATTGAAGAGAAAGAAAGCATGAGCATGCATGTGGCTAAGGTTGTTACTTGTGATGCTAGCATATCATGTGATATACTTGTTGAACCTTTGCCTACTCCTATATATGTTGCTTCCCCTAGTACTTCATCTAGCACATCTATTTCTAGTGATGCTATTTGTGATGTGCCATGCTTATAGATGAGAATGCTAACTTGAAGAATGTGGTGAAAAAGCTCAATCACACCTTAGCTAAGGCTTATGGTGGTGAGGACCGCTTGCTTATATGCTTGGGTAGCCAAAGAGCTTCTCTCTACAAAGAGGGATTGGGCTATATCCCCAAGAAAGGCAAGGCCGCCCTTGTTACTCACAAGACTCGTTTTGTGAAGAACAATAGTAGCTATTGCAAAGCTTACAAGCAAGTTGGTCACATAGAGCAAAAATGCATGAACAAGAGAACCAATGTTTCTTTCATTGCTTGATAACTCTTATATGCTTGTAAAGAGAAACAATGGTGTTCGTGTTATAATTGGTGCACCATGGATGGGCTCAAGGAAGAAAGCCATTTGGGTACCAAAGAGCTTGGTGACTAACCTAAAAGGACCCTAGCAAGTTTGGGTACCTAAGAAGAATTGATCTCTTTTTGTAGGTCAATTACCGTGCCGAAGGAGAGCATTGGATTCTTGATAGTGGGTGCACTCAACACATGACCGAGGATTCTCATATGTTCAAATCCATTAGCATCAAGGCCATAGATGAATATGAATCAATCACTTTCGGCAATGACGAGAAGGGAAATGTCTTAGGACTTGGAAAGATTGCAATCGCACAGGAGAAGAGCATATCCAAAGTGTTGCTAGTTGACAACCTTGATTACAAACTCTTGTCGGTCTCTCAACTTTGTGATCTTGGCTACAAATGCATATTCACTAGTCAAGAAGTTGAAGTGGTTACTGTTGATGGGACCAACTTGATCTTCAAGGGATTTAGATATGGTGATCTCTATCTAATGGACTTCAAATCAAAAGAAGCCAAGTCAAAAGAAGCCAATACTCTCAAAGGCTAGTATGGGTTGGTTGTGGCATAGAAGGCTTGGTCATGTTGGGATGAAACAATTGAATAAATTAGTGAAGCATGACTTGGTTAGAGGTTTGAGTGATGTCACTTTTGAGAAGGACAAACCTTGTAGCTCATGTCAAGCCGGCAAACAACATGACAATGCACATCCATCGAAGAGCACAATGAGTACAAGCAAAGCATTTGAGTTGTTGCACATGGACTTATTTGGGCCAACAACATACACTAGCATTGGTGGCAACAAGTATGGTTTTGCCATTGTGGATGACTACACTAGATACACATGGGTGTTCTTTCTTCATGACAAGAGTGATGTATTTGAGCTATTCAAAACCTTTGTCAAGAGATTCCAAAATGAGTTTGAAACATCCATCAATAAGATTAGAACCGACAATGGGAGTGAGTTCAAGAACATAAGAATTGAAGAGTTGTGTGATGATCTTGGAATTGGACATCAATTCTCACCAACCTACACTCCTCAATCCAATGGTGTAGTTGAGAGGAAGAATAGAACCTTAATTGAAATGGCAAGATCAATGCTAAGTGAATACAATGTTAGCCATTCCTTTTGGGCCAAAGCAATCAACACGGCTTGCTATTGTAGCAACCGCCTCTATTGCCATGGGATGCTTGGGAAAACACCTTATGAATTGTTGAATGGAAGGAAGCCCAACATTGGTTACTTTAGAGTCTTTGGATGCAAATGCTACATTCTCAAGAAAGACACAAGATTGGGCAAGTTCGACAAGAAATGTGATGAAGGATTCAACCACAAGCAAGGCCTATAGAGTATGAAACTTGGGTAGTGGTCAACTTGAAGAAGTACATGATGTTGAATTTGATGAAACTCATGGCTCACAAAGTGAAGTTGAAAATCATAATGATGTGAGTGGCTCCAACTTGGAGAATGCAATGAGAAACATGGACATTGGAGATATTAGGCCAAGACAAGTTGATGATGATGATGATGCTCCATTGCCTAACACCACGGTTGACATTGATACTAATGAAGCAAGCACTAGTGGTTCACATGATGAAGATCAACAAGCTAGTACACCATCTCATCCGAAGTCATCAAGTGAAAGTGATGCAACCTTCAACCATAGCAAGAGATCATCCACTAGATCAAATTGTTGGTGACATCAATAGTGGAGTGATAACTAGAGGAAGATTAGCTTCATTTTGTGCCCACCATACCTTTGTGTCTTAAGAAGAACCAAAAAAACATTGAGAAGGCATTGGAGAAGGAAGATTGGATAAATGCAATGCATGATGAGTTGAACAACTTCAAGAGAAATGAAGTGTGGGAACTAGTGGAAAGGCCAAAGGACTATAATGTGATTGGAACCAAGTGGGTCTTCAAGAACAAGCAAGATCAAGATGGAATTTTGGTTAGAAACAAAGCAAGACTAGTTGCTCAGGGCTATACACAAGTTGAGGGTCTTGACTTTGGAGAAACCTATGCTCCGGTTGCTAGATTGGAGGCAATTAGGATCTTGCTAGCTTATGCATGTGCTCATGATATCAAGTTATATCAAATAGATGTGAAGAGTGCATTCTTGAATGGTTTCATTAATAAGTTGGTCTATGTTGAGCAACCATGCAGCTTTGAAGATGAGAAGTATCCCAACCATGTGTACAAGTTGAAGAAGGCTTTGTATGGATTGAAACAAGCACCTAGAGCATGGTATGAGAGGTTGAGAGATTTTCTCCTCTCTAAAGGGTTCAAGATGGGAAAGGTTGACACCACTCTCTTCACCAAGAAGCTTGGAAATGACTTGTTTGTGTTGCAAATCTATGTTGATGACATTATCTTTGGGTCAACCAATCAAGAGTTTTGTGAAGAGTTTACAAAGATGATGGCCAAAGAGTTTGAAATGTCAACGCTTGGAGAGCTCACATTCTTTCTTGGACTTCAAATCAAGCAAATGAAGAATGACACATTTGTTAGTCAAGGCAAGTACATCAAGGATATGATTAAGAAGTTTGGCTTGGAAGAGGCAAAACCAATGTCAACACCAATGGGTACAAATGGAAGCCTAGACATTGATGCAAGTGGCAACATGGTTGATCAAAAGCAATATCAGTCCTTGATTGGAAGCTTACTCTATGCAACCACTTCTAGACTGGATATAGCATTTAGTGTGGGCATGTGTGAAAGATATCAATCATCTCCTAGAGAGAGTCACCTCAAGGCAAGTAAGAGAATTTTAAGGTACTTGAAGGGCACACAAAATGTTGGTCTTTGGTATCCAAAGAGATCCAAGTTTGAGCTTATTGGATATTAGGATTCCGATTATGGTGGATGCAAAATCAATAGGATGAGCACAAGTGGCACATGTCAATTCCTTGGAAGATCACTTGTTTCATGGTCTTCAAAGAAGCAAAATAGTGTTGCTCTCTCTACCGCCGAAGCCGAATACATTAGTGCGGGAAGTTGTTGCACCCAATTGCTTTAGATGAGGTCTACCTTGAGGGATTTTGGATTCAAATTTGACAAAGTACCATTGTTTTGTGACAATGAAAGTGCAAGAAAGATGACACAAAATCCGGTTCAACATCCAAGAACAAAGCACATTGATATAAGGCATCACTTCATTAGAGATCATCAATAAAACGGTGATATTTGTATCATGGGCATTGGCACCGAAGATCAACTAGCCGACATATTCACCAAGCCACTTGATGAGAAGAGGTTTTGTATGCTAAAGGGAGAATTGAACATCATTGACTTCTCCAACTTGAGTTGAAGCACCCCCACATATATGACATGCCTCTCCTTCGACAAACACAAGGTAAAAGTTGTTTGACATGGCATTCATACTATGCTAAGGACTTGTTTAGTGCATCTACACATAACTCATGCTATAGGCTCACTCATGGAAAATCAAATGGTTTCAATGTATGTATGGCACCACTATTGCTTTCTATGCTTATATGATCTAGTGGTGGCATATGACATGTTTGTGGGCTTGCAATCCTAGTGTTGAATCTAGAAAATGAGCTCATAATGTGTATTTTAACATGGTGCAAGATAACCCTTATTCTTTTGAGATGTGACAAAGCTTGTCCTTGGTTCAAACCTAAATACATATTATGGCAAGTGCTCTAGATTGGACCACTTTTTGATCCTTTGATTGACTTGATTTCTTTCATTTACACCTTTTTGGTGATTGTTGACAAAGGGAGAGAAATAAGTCACAAAGATGTTGACAAGGGATCACACAAATAGGGGAGCAAGCTCATAAACTATCTGTGCATTTGTATGTGCATGATCATGATGAAATGTTGCATTGTGCAATCTTAATTCAATATACATGATTGCTTGTTATATGCTAGAATTTTAAATTTGAATGGTGAAAGGATCTACTAGCATGCATAGGATGTGCCTAGACATTTGCTCACATTTATGCCTATAATGTTAATCTCATGGGGTATGTTGAGTTTTTGATGAATGTCCAGCTACAAGATGCTAAGGACTCCGATTGGTATCACGCTTCAAAGGTCCGACTCTATATACCTTAGCATCCTTTTGGTAATATTATCTCTCCAAAAAATTTTCTATCCATACATATGTGCACAATTGATCCAAACACAAGGAAGCACATATGCAGGGGAGCTACTATTACCAAAAACCAAACCTTGAAATGTTTGTCCAACTTTGATTCATGACCAAAACGCTTTGGACAAGCAATTCAAGCTCAAATTGAATTTATTTCATATCTTTGTGAAGGTTGTCATCAATTACCAAAAAGGAGGAGATTGAAATTCCTTGTTTGGTTTTTGATAATTGATGAAAACACTAGTGGACTAATCCTATGCTTTGAGTGTATGACATAAGATAGGATTATCCAACTTGGAGAAAGGAGCATGGTGTACTATGGTGATGGACATGATGGATCATGAAGCTCACTCGATTGGAAAAATAAAATGGGCTCAAGGCAAAGGTATTTTTATAGGGCCATTTTATTTTGCACTCAAGACATCTAGCGGATGTGCATGTGAGTGGTTTAGGTTTGATAACCGTACTATAAAAGAGGAGAATATCATAATCGATTTACACACCTAGTGCCACTAATTTGAATTGCAAATTGCATATGCATATGTTGATAACCGTACTATAAAGAGGAGAATATCATAATCGATTTACACACCTAGTGCCACTAATTTGAATTGCAAATTGCATATGCATATGGGGTAGTAACACGGTGGTCAGATGAGAAACTCTTTGAAAAAGGTTTTGAGAAAATGCCATCTAGCTGTGCTCAAAAAGTTTGGAATACTTTGAAATTGATGGCATATTTTTCTGGATCAAGGTTTATTGAGAAATTTGGAGAAGAAAAGAAGAAGAGAGGAAATGCTTTTTCCTAAATATATATACATGCATATACATGTATACATGTTGCACTTGCACGTGATGGTGGTGGCCGACGGCCGGATAGCTTTGCTAGCTTGCTTAGCTAATGCAATTACGTTCTACTTGCTTGCTAGCTGATGGACGAGTTTTCACATTAAAACTAGAGACGTGTAGTGCCAGTCGTTGGGCTCCGGAAATGGCTATTTTAATTAGAATATTACGTTGTCGCTGCTGGACTGCTCGCCCTGGCGTACTGCCTCTGTGCTGCTTCTTTGCAACGCACGGCCCAAGGCCCGTTGGGGGCTCTTCTCAAGGGGAGCGCCTGGGAGCTGCTAGAGCCGACCATTGGTGAGATCTGCCCGTTGAGGGCCAAGCCAGGGAGGATAAAAGTAAGCTGCTCCGCTCCATGCTCTCTCTCTTGCCCAACTCGAAAATACAGTGAGCCCTCTGTTCTTCTTGCTCTGTTTCTTGCAAACCCTAGAGAAGAAAGCTCTCATCCTCCCCTCTCTCGATCTGTCGATTTGAGCTGAAATCTTTTGAGAGGACCTGTGGTAGAGCGTGATTTGAGAGCTCCAAGAGGATTGTCTCCCTCTCCTCTCCAATTTGTTGGTGAATTTGTGTTCTTGAGAGGATTTGAGGGAAACCCTAGTGCATTGCATATTGTGATTCAATTTCGTGACATTAGGTGGAGATTGCAATTGTGGTAATCTTATTACTCTTGGTGATTGCTGTCACCTAGACGGTTGGAGTTGGTTGAGGCGTTCAGAGATTATTCGAGGCCACACCGGTGGACTTGTGAGGGGTTGAGCCTTCCCCGCAGGAGACTCACGAAAGGCATCACTAGCGGATTGCTCGTGGCTTGTGGATCCCCTCTTGTGAGTGATTCATTGAGCTCCCTCCGAGGAATTTGGCACCGGCCATTAAGCTTGTGAATCGTCAAGTGGGTGTATCGCCACAACGAGGACTAGCGTGCTGGCAAGCACATGAACCTCGGGGATAAATCATCTTGTCAATTGTGTTGAGCTTGTTGGAGATTTCTTATTGACATCGGTGATTGGCTTCATCCTCTACTCTACTCCGGTGGTATTGGATTATAGCACTTCCTCACTTTACTTACTTTGTTTAGCTTGTTCTTCCTTGCTTAGCTCCTAGTGTTGTTTTAGTTAGTTTACCTTACTCACCTAGGAGTAACTTAGCAACCTAGCACTTGTGTGTGATTAGAGATATTAGAATTGTTAGAAATTGCTAGGAGGCTTGCATAGCTAGAGAGAAGCATTGCTTAAGTTGCTATGCCATCTTTTTGTCAAACCTCTTTGCTTAAGTGTTGTTGTAAAAATTTTTATAGGCTATTCACTCCCCTATAGCCATTAGGACCTTTCACCTTCATTGGTAATGCCTTTTAGAGTGATTCTTCTGCCCTGATGAGTGAATTTCATCACCTTTTTAGACCAGTGTACCCACATAGGACTACATGACTCAAGCCAATCTTCACCCAATATCATATCAAAACACTGCAGTGGTAGGATTCCCACAGATGAAGTGAAGGTCATATCATGTCAAAACACCCAATATCATATCATGACCCTAGGCATGCCACATCAGATTATTGATCCTCTGAGAACGCATCATAGAGCTACCATCGGCAACTATCAATTTGATAACTGAACAAGTCTTTGTTTGATTAGGTAATTGAGTAGCCAACTTTTCACTGATGAAGGTCCCAACACTCCCAGAATCAATTATGATAAGGAAATCAAGCTTGCCAATCTTACCACGTATCTTCATTGTCTTCCTCCTGTCCACCACATATGAGTTGACAGTATCTACAGCCAACTTCCTCAACTTCACACTCCACTAGTTCAGTGTCTTGTTCTTCCAAGGCATCAAGCAACTCCTCAATAATATGGAGAGAAACTTGGGCAAGACATTTATGACCCTGACCCCACTTCTCACCACACTTAAAGCATAATCTATGTTTCCTTATGTAATCTCTGAGAGAAGCCAGTTTATCATCTTTGGGATTGGGTTGTTCTGTTTTCACCAATCTCCCTATTTCTGACAGAGCTTTAGAATAACTTTTGCCCACTGACTTACTCTTGAGCAGACTCATTTCTTCCTCCTGTATGAGAGCGAGCATACTAGCAGTTTCCACATCCTAAGGCATATGTAATGCAATCATAGAACGAATTTCATCCTTCAGTCCTGACAGGAACCTGTTAACAAAATACACCTCATCAGAGCTATTGTTGTACAGAGAGATCCCCTGGGCCAACTGCTCAAACTCTTTGTGATATTCCTCCACTGATCCTTTCTATTTTAGAGCCTCAAATTTCTTGAACAGGTGCTGGTACTGATGCTTGTCAAACTTCTCCATCACTAATTCACAGAGACATTCCCACTCAACAATCCTGCCCTGCCGCTGCACTGTCTGAAGCCATGAAGCTGCTACACCCATGAAGTTGAGTGTTGCAAACCGAGTCTTCAACGGAGCAAGTACAACATAGATTGAAGTAAACCTCGCATTGATCACGCCACCATCGTGGCAGATCTTCGTCAACTTTTGGGAAATCGATTTTAGGAAATGGTGCGAACACCCATGAACATGATTATCATCGTGCGAAGCAAAAGGGATCTGAGGCTCATGAAACGTACCCTTAGGGATGAACGGTGGTAGATTGAGATCCACCACCTTGGTCGTCAACGGGTGTTGTGTCAGAGCTTAAGGTGCGGGAGCCATCGTCAGCTGCGTCTCGATAGAAGCCATCCTTGACGTAGTGAGATCAACCCACTTGGTCACGGTCTCTAGAGCTGTAGCCGTGCCTGTCGCTCGCTCACGCAAATCATCGAAAGCACCTTGTCCGCACCAACTTGCCATGCCTTCACGCTATCAATGGAGTCCAAGGAACTCTGCAGCATGTCTTGAAATTTGGCAAACTGCTTCGCCATCTTCCCGAACTCCGCCACCAGATCCTCGACGGACTTCGACATGTCCTGCTGTAGTTTGCTCGGCCCTCGCTTCGGCGCCAGTGTCCTCCACTCGACGACCTCCACTACACCGCAACCGCGCCGTGATCGTCAACCTCGCTCAAACTCTACTCAGACATGCCCCGATTCTGGAGCCTCGGCTTCGTCCGACGGGGATTACAACGCCGCAACGGATGATACAATGGAGCTGATACCAATTGTGAGGGCCCGAACAGATCCTCGGGTAACTAGATGGAATCGGAATTTGGGGAATTGGAGAGCAGACAGTTTGGGGAAGAAGCAAGCAAGAGATCGAAAGCAATTTCTGGAATTAGGAGTTCAAATCGTTCATGCCATCCATCGTCACCGCACGGTGCTTATATCTCACACGTCCACGTCAATTACATTACGGCCTCCGGCCCAATACAATTCGGCCTCAGGCCTAGAAACGAAATCAAATCCCAGCAATAACGAGCACAGGAGTACATCTCCCGCCTCTTCCAGCCGCTGTCAGTCTCATACCTGACATGCATGCATGAGTATTAAGCACATTAACAAGAGGGAAAGATGGAACAAATGCACTTGTGGAGCTTTTATAGAGCTGTTGAATGTATTAGGAATAATTTAGTTTCAGTTGATGTGAACATGTACTGCTCCAAATGCACGAATGCATAAATGCATTCAACACTTTTTTTTTTTTGCGATTCATAAATGCATTCAACCCATGTTTCAATGATAGAAAGGGGGAAGCATGCATGCGATGGCAACAAGCAACAGGGCATTTTATTTTCGGTATATTAATGAATATATATGTTTGCGTGTCCACGATGATGGCACTACTTCTACAAAGAATATACTAGGGCACTGATGAGAAGGAGAGGCACCAGGAAAAGCTAAGGCTAAAGGTATACATCCATACGGAGCTCACATTGCATCTGTGTGTGGACTGTTTTATTAGTGCTAACTTCTAGGTGGAGCAAGAGCGGAGGTCCCTCCGGGCGTCAACAGTAGGGATGAAAATGGGCCAGTCTACAGGCGGCCAGCATGATCCTGCACTGCAACAAAGTGCATGTGACGAATGGTCATCCTCCAGGAGCCCACCAACATGGATTACCTGCCTACCAGGCAGTGGCGTAGCTAGGTGGGTGGCACCGTGGGCCACGGACCACCCTAGAATTCAACAAAATACCTTTTAAATATTAATCCTAAGATATCTAATTTTATTTAGAGATAAATTTTAGGTACAATAAGGAGATTTCAAGGTATTTTATGAGGCAGTTTATTTAGCTTTGGTACTTGTTATGATAAATTAACACACTACATTTGTAATATTAAAAACATAATATAAGTTGGACCACCTTAGCGTAAGATTCTAGCTACGCCACTGCTACCAGGGTTTGTAGGAGACGCTTGATGGATACATAGACGCCACAGGAGCCTGCTGGATCACCTCCCGCAAGATAGTTGAGAAGACCCTGCTACTCCTGTCTAGGAAAACATGCAATTCTTGTATTTATCATGGTTTAGTATCTCAAGTTTCATTAAATATAAATTAGAAATATATATATTTATGATATCAAATAAATATCACAATAAATGTGAATAGATTCACAATAAATTTGGTAAACCTCAGTCAATTTTAGCCTCACGCAACCCGAAAGTTCATGTTTTCTTTGACAGAGGGAGTACATGCTATCCGGCAGATCATTCGTGTTTGATTCCTCGGATGTGTCAAAATTGGCTGCTGCTGAAATCATACCAACCGCCGAGTACCATCGTGACTTAAAGTTTTTTTAGAAGAAACCATCGTGACCTAAAGTTTAATATGTACGTCAACATTCCCTGTAATTTGAAATTGGCACTCGCCCAGGGCCATACAGTCATTACCGGCCGTGTTGTGGAGCTGACGGCCAGACATGGGCAGCAAGCCAGCTCCCGCCGTTTGTTCTTCATGCCATTGCCAGTAAATCATGTCATCAGAACCATAGCTACTACAAGGATTCCTTGCCCATCCAAGCTCCATGTGCGTCCTTTCATTCTTCTTGTCCAGCCAAGGCACCAAGGAGTAACAGACTACCACTACAGGCGTCGAGTCTGGATCTGTGACTCTGCTTGAGATGTCATCGACGGGACTGTAAAATCGATGTTTTACAATAATCTGAACATTTTGATAATCAGCTAAGTAAAATTCAAGTGTACATAGCAGTTGGGAAGTTGATGAAAATTCACAGCAGGCCCTAGGTTAGCGTATCTGGAAGTTTATAGCAATGCATCCTTGTGCACTGAGCACATTAAAAAGAGTGAGAGATGGAAATAGGCACCGTGTGCTCTGTTTTGAAGGACAGAGCTATTGAAAGGTTAGCATCTTCTGCCGTGGTTTGGTCCCCGTTAGTAACTGCTGAGTACTGCCTAATTAACTGAACAATAATGCATGCATTGGTGCCCGACCTATATATATCAGATCCAAATGCATGAGTGCATCGTGCATTCAACTGATGGATCGATCTGTGAAGGGATAAGCATGCATGTATGCAATAGCTAGCGAGCAAGGCATTTTGTATTTGGTAGATTCATGAATGTGAGTGAGAAGGGACAACTGATGGATCGATTTGTGAGTGTGATGATTGCTCTATTTCTATAAAGAACATATAGCACTGAGAAGGAGAGGCACCAGGAAAAGGCTAAAACAGTTTATCCATCAATATGCAGTGCATGTTTCAGAGGCAGTTCGGTACACTATTGTAAACAGAAGAGGAGGCCATTCGTCATTTGGAGCAAATACAAGTGCCTACATAATGCAGGTGTTGAAGGAATAAGGTTGATGTAGTGGTTACTGTCATCGGCTTCGGTGTAGAGTGTTGAAGGATCTGACTCGAAACCCCTGGAGCAGGTGCTTCCCGCCCAAGCTTGGGGAGAGTCGACAGTGCTGACTATAAATAACCTGCCCTAAAAAAAAAAAAAAAAAAAAAAAAAATGGGGTATATTTCAAAAAAAAATGGGGTATATTTCAAAAAAAAAAAAAAAAAAATGGGGTATATTTTTTTTTAAAAAATGTGTTTTATAAAATATTTTATTATCAAAATTAAAAAAAAAAAATTTTATTACATAAAATCTATAAGTAAGTATTTTCGAAAACTAAAACAAAAAGTCTTTATAAATAAAATAAATTCTTCCATGAAAAATAAAGAAAAAAATATTTTATACATAAAAAAATATATACAAAAATACTTTTAAAATGATTTTTCTATTTAAAAATAAGTTCATATTTGAAAATTTTGGAGAAATTCAAAAAGGGGAGAAAAACGGTCGGAGTAAGCGCGAGCAAACAACGACCCCACGAACTTTTCGCGGACCGTTGAGCACGCCCGGCCAAAGCACAGCAGCCAGAGGCCTCGGGCAGGTCTTGCCACAAGCACCCCAAAGGTGCGCCGCACCCCCGCCGGCACCGCGCAGTCCAGCCTTCGCCAACGGCTCCTAGCCGTTGTGTGGGAGCCGCCCCCGGCCGTTGGCTCGGCTATAAATAGCCCGAGCACCGGTGTGAGAGCACCCACCTCTCATTTTCACTCTCTCTCACTCTCACACTCTCTCCCACTTGTTCTACACTCCATTTTCTCCACCAAAAACATTGTGTCAAGCAAGACCGCGGGTGTGAAAGTTCATACTTTCAACTAACCCTTGCACACCCGAGGTCTCGCTCAATCGTTTTTGCAAAGAGCCATGAAGAAATTTGGGAAGATCTTCGGCCGGGTTGAGGCGGGTCGTCAAGGCATAGCTCACGCCAAACAAGCACAAGCTCCGCCCTCAACTTCGACGATCTCGAAGGCTCCCCATGCAAGAAGACTTGCGCCCGTCGGGGAGGAAGAAGCTCAAGCTCCCCAACAATCGACGGCCGACGTGCCGTACCTCGACATCCGTGGAGATCGGGAGATGCAAGCATATCTCCTACTCAAGGACCGTGTGTTCCAAAGACACGCCCGAATCGACTCCGAGCTCCTCGAACAAACAGGTATGGACGATGAATTTCCTATCCTTTGGAGAGCGGTCGGGTGGCGGATATTCCCCTCTTGAGGAGGAAGGTTCTCGCCTCGACAATACAGTTCTTGTGCACACTAGTAGAGGACCAGCTAGGAATCTCTTTCCGCCTCTTTAGTACACTTTATCATGTCATGTGGGCGGACCTAGCTCGTCACCGGGGTTTCAGCTATAGATGTGCACTAAACATAGATCTTTGCTCTTCCCGGCTTTGTCGTAAAACCACTTTTGGGAGGAGATATCCGGTGCTCATGAGGCCGGTACTTTCAAACCTCGCCACTCACGAGATCCAAAGACCATCACTTAGATATATCCATCGCCTGGATCTTGTTGACTTTGTTTTCTAGACACGGGGGTTAGATGGGTGAATGAGGTTGAATTAAAATTACTCTATGCTATTGTCCACAAGGAGAACGTAGCTCCAAAGTGGTAGAGATGTGCAGGAACTTTTTGCATATTATCACAAAAGTTGTTGTTCCCTGCCACTGCACATCCCTTATCACACGCCTCGCTTCGCGATTGGAGCTTTGGATAATCGCAGATAGAGTACATTTCCACACCCAGGATTTTTGGACTATTAAGAGCTTGTGCGGGGGCACTTAGTTAAGATTTTACCATCCGGGCGAGCTTGGTCATCTTTTCCCCGGCTATGCAACTATAGTTCGGTTACCTAACCCGGACTTACAATTGTATAAAAGCCGGTACTAACATTTGCGCCGAGATGGCGATAGCTTGCGCAGAAAGACACCCCCATCGGTTCTCACGCAAGTGTCGAGACGGGAGGAGGTCGGATCCTCCTCCCATGGGCCCTACTTCACGCCACAGCCACGGCCACGGCCTACACCGGTGTTCCGGGCAAAGCATGGCCTCATCCTATGGGGACCCCCGGGGTAATACCCGGGTATGATCCTAGGTGGGAGCCGCCGCCTCACACCGGCACCATCGAGTGGCCCGAAGGAGACAAAGAAAGCATGGAGGGCCAACAGATTTGACTTTGACGACAGCTCCGGCGATATGCCCCCACCGGTCCGGCCCAGCAGCCACCACCACAAGGAGTGGAGGCTATCGGTATCCAGTGCAGCACCTAGACGTCCGCACTAGGAACATTGAGCACACGCCAACACCCATGTGCAAACCACCGCATGGTGGCAAAATAGAACCGGGAGGGAGTCGGCGAAAGATGGACCCAATTGGAGTCCAACATGGCTACTTCGCAACGCCGCACGAGGAAGCATTCTCGGAGGTACCAAGGCTTCGATCCCGATCAAGAGGCCTCCAGATAGCTTGGGGAGGACCCCCACAGGTATCATTGCATTGCATATTTATTTCCATCAAATTTTATTTCATTTTAGCATGTTTAAATTTCAGCAATCTTGCATTGAAAAAAAAAAAGAGATAACTAAAAAAATCCAAAAATAGAATAAGTAGCTCTTCTATGTGCCTTAATGTTTATATATATGAGCTATAAAAATGTTTAGTCTTAGTCCTTGTTGAAATGATAAATAGTTGCTTTGTCTTATGTTTTGCTGTGCCTAGTTTATAATTCGAATTTCTCTAAAGTTTGGGTTTAGTGGCTAAGTCTAAAAACTCATCCCTGAAAAACCCTGATTCATGTGGGTTGCATAGGCTCTATCTAGTCTAAGTTGTTGCCAAGTATGATATGGTACAAACGGATTTGCTATGATTTCGTCCGAAAAGAGAAACTTGACATCCGGGAATCTACTTTGAAAGAAAAGAGAAATGATATGGGCTATGCTAAAAAAAATGATGAGATGAAAATGGACAAGTGTCCGAGGGCGAGTAGAGCCCACATCTCTAAAAAAAAAAAAAGAAAAAAAAGAGAGGAAATAAAAGACAAAAGTCTAGGGCGAGTAGAGCCCACCTCTCCAAAAAAAATATATAGCAATAAAGCCCATTCTTTCTCGAAAAAAATAAATATTGTCTAAATAAATAAATCCCGGATAAAAAGTTGATCAAAAGGATGAATGATAAGCATCTCTGTTATAACCATTCTATCGGCAACCGCCCAAGGCTTTGAGAAAAGCTAAAAAGCCCCACTACGATGAAAGGTAATAAAGGGTGGGAAAAAGATGTGCCATTTTATTCAAACTCTAGTAGAAAATCTTATTATAACCACGGCACTTGTAAAACGTAATCGGCATAGTAGCAACTCCTGATCAACAACCAAGTACTTATCTCGTTTGCAGGGACGCGCAAAAGGGTAAGCTTGGGGAGTTTGTTGACGGTCACCAACGACATATTTTTCCGTCAACTTACTACCATAAAGGGAGTAAAACTATACCTTTTTATACTCATATACATTTATCACTAATAAAATTCCACTTGTAGTGTCTATTATTTTATTTTGCAGATTTATAATAAAAGCAAGTGGAAAATCGACCAAAGTACGCCATCCGGAAAGCGCATTATTGCAAAACACAAGCCCAGGAGCAAATCGACCCAAAACATCAAAACTGGGCCGAGCCAAGCCCGGCCCACAACTTTTCAAGACGAGGGAAGACACCCCACCGAGACCCGGGCCAGGCCGAGCCCAGGGGGGTGCGCGCGCACCACCTGGTGCGGCCGCACCCTCCCTGAGGCGGTTTCGGCCCAACCTCGGGGAGGCGGTTCGTGCACCTGCCAAATGGGGATTCCCGCCGTGGGATGGTCGGTTTGCTCAGATTAGGAAGGTTTACCAGGTCGGTTTTGGTGTAATTTAGCACTTAGGCCCCTCCTCCAAGTGTATAAGTAGGCCCCCTCTCTCCCTCTCTCAACACACACCACTTGGAGTCCAGCAAACCAGCAATCTCTCTCTCTCTCTACCACCTCTACCTCTCTCTCTTCTTCTACTTCTTCTTTCTTCTTCTATTTTCTTCTTCTTCTTAGTTCTTGGTTAGCACTTGGAGTAGAAGAGCTACAAGGAGGGCTTGTCTCCTAGAAGAAAGTGCTTTGGTAATACATCTTCTCTATGGAGCATTCTTCTATTTACAAGTCTTATATCTATGTTCTTGGCCTAACTTATGAACTAGAGTATAGTCTTGTTCATGTTCTTGTGTTGGTATATGAACTAGCATATCGTTTATATATCATAATCTTGACATGTTCATCTCAGTTCATCATCGATCATCATATGCCTAACTTGATTAGAGGTGGGATATCGGTTCGTTGTTCCTTCGGGTTTGCTCTTGTTCTAGTCCGTCCATTCGACCGAGTGGGGATCTGGGGGGACAAGAGTAGTGCTCTGTTATGCGGGCATGGTGCCCGGGTATTACGACACCTGCGGATATGAGTGCATGCCACGGTTGAGGGGGTAGGCGGCTTGGTCGTGACAAGCCTTGACCGTCCCTTGAAATCCCCCCACGTTCGTATGTGCTGTAGGAGTTCGTAAATGCCTTGGTGGGAAGCAGACTTCCTGGTGGGGTCTCCCGTTATCCTAGACCTAACCACGATTAAATCGGTTTGCATATGATCCTAACTATTCATTTGTATGGCCATGACTAGATACATTAGAATTACTCCATTAGGTTATTCATTTATTCTTTATCTATTTTCTTTATCCTTTTCTTTGGTGGATTCTTAAGTGTGTGTCACACTATCCATAAACCATTATTGCTTACCCCCTGTTATGAACAATTTGGTCTAAGCAAACACATGTTCCTCTATTCGGATGCCATGCTAGCTTATTAATCACATGCCTTCCTTTGGGAAAATATAAATAACGATACCCCTGAATACTTCCGAGTGAAATGCTACAATGATAGATCCGTGCGCTATGGATGAAATATCTAAGATGGCAAGATCTATCCCGTTGACAACCCCTTTCGGATCACCGACATGGTGGTTTTTCTTAGGAATGTCGCGGTGCATTTAAAGTTTGTTATTGGGGATGGGTTTTATACTGTTTCCTTTGATTGCGCTAAGAAATGCCAACAAGCACTTTGTCTCAAACTCTTTGTTCAACCATCATTAGGAGTTTTTACTAGTTTTCGAAATAAAACTCAAAGTTCCTTTAGTATGACCCTTTCAAGTCTCTCATTTGTGGCTTTGGTGGATCCTCACTAAGCAAATAAGGTTGTGTTGCCTTTCTCTCATAATATGTGGTATTTTTTGGACTAAGGCAAGTAGGACACTATGCCTTCTCCTCTCTCACCCTATATCTAAAGCTTATATGTGGAGTTCATAGGTGGGAGGAAACTAAATCTACTTACTAAGCATATATTGTAAGTTCAAGCAATGGATCCAAAGTTACAAGTCACACCGATGCATGTGCATGATGGAATGGAATGAATATGATGGTAGGTGTGAAATGAATGAAATGAATGTGATGAGAAAAAATCTAATTCTATTCTAGCTCTTTGAAAAATCATCTCTCTTTTGAAACTTGGAAATTCTTGAGAGAACCTGGGTTGCATTTCTTTTTCTTTCTTTTTCATGGAGAGGCGGGCATCTAAGTACCCATTGTTTTCATATCAGACACTTGTCCATTTTTTTTTAACTCTCCTTTATTCTTTTTCTTTCTCTTTCTTTTTTTTAACTACAACCCAAGTCTCTTTTTGCAATAAACTTTTGAGAGATAGACAAGAGTAATAGAGCTTTATAAGATTGTTGACTGAATGGATGGGATATTTTTGGTTGCTCTTCTCCCAGGATAGGAGTGGAACATAATTGGCGGGTATATAATGGATGTGTATGGTGGATGCGTACTTCTAGGATAGAAGCAGCATATATGTGAATGGAGTCTAGTGGAATGGAATATATGGATGTAGTGGACGGATGGAGTGTACATGATCAGCATGATAAATTTCTAAGGGTCGACAAAGATTGACCAAACTCAATGCAAAGCAAGCGACCTATATATATATCCAAAGGTTTTCCTAATCTAAGGAGCATGTATATGTGGCTGTGGTAGGAGTTTCAACACTCTGTCATACGGGAACTTATCATGTGTATTTTTATAATTTTCAAAAGATAAACCTCCAGGAAATCTAGTGTCACTAGGAGTAAGAGAAATAGCAGCTCAAACTTTCATATATCATATCCGTCAATTACCTAGACTTTAGAGCAAGCATTTGCAATCCACAGATTTCAGGTTTAGAGAAAATCTCAAGTCAAAGCGGGTTTGCATTAAAGGCTCGAGAGAAATTAAGCTTGAAAGCTAGGTACATGAAAGGAATTACGACGGAGCAACTATTCATCATCTCCATTATTTTTAAGGTTCATTTTAGTTGAGCAAAAGCATAAAGGTGTACACTCTCTCTTGATCATTTATTCATACTCTAATAAAGACTCTCTAAAGATTATAAAGACTAGACTCTTAGCAAACTAAGCAAACCAAAATATTAGCTAATAATAGATAGTAGAGATACTTATCGGGATACTTGGGGGTGCTCTCCCCAAGCTAGATTGAAATGTCGGGTTGATGATGTGGAAGTTGAGGTAGATGGTGACGATGGTGTCGGCTCATCATGTCTCTCTCCCTTGAAATCCTGCTAAACTCAAATAGACAACAAAGCTAGTGGAACTTGATTAAGCGTTAGGGGTTAGCCACGTTGCTTTTTTGTCGCACAGGAACTTTTAGTAGTAAATATATTTTTGGGGTTTTGTTATTTTATGCAAGACAAGATAAAGAATTCATGAATGCATCTTTATTTTATTTTTATGCCACCCACGGCAAATATTCCCCGAGGGTGTTTATGCCTCGGGTTTACTCACATGGGGCTTCATGGATTTAGCAAAGCAAAGCACTAAACATTTTTATTGTCTTTCTCGATGCAACTTATAAAGGAAATATGCCATGCAAAAAGTAAAAATAAATATGCAATGCTGAGAATTAAATATAGATAACTACCGAGTTACCTTTCGGCGAGGGTTCAGTGTTTTAAGTCGTCTGAATGAGACTTCTTACCTCATTGACTGAAGGATGATGTCACTCATGTTCTTTGCTGGTCTTGCAAGTTGGAGATGAGTATGGACGTAGGCAGCATCTTGTTTAGTGTGCATGCTCGTGAGACATTCACTTGTTGAATTTTGGAGAGACAGATAGACTTCTCCACCTTTTTGCTCAAAGTGTGTCCTACTTGCGAAGTGAAGGTAGAGATCAAGTGCATGGGCTCTATTGGTGGGAAAACACCAACAGAACCAAAACCATAGGCACATTAAACAAGATAGAGTTGATTTCTTATATGCTTTGGTTAGTCCTAACTTGGGTGACAAGATCATAAGGTTGAGCATGAATGTTGCAGTTAAAACTTTTGGCGGATTGAAACAGACTCCTTGACTCTTGGAAGGGTTTTCTTATCTTTACATGATGTATTAAAGGCATGATTGTAATTATCTTCTTCCAAAGTAAGGTGTGCAACATTCTAGCTTACATGATTAGGACTATGAGATCAAGAGAGTGGTGATAGGAACAATTAAAGAAACAAAGCAAGTTGAGCTAATAAAGCTAGATCGAGCAAGGTTGTTACTCTAACATGTTTGATTCATTATTTATGAACAAGCCATAATTAAGGTAAAGCTTAATTAATGACAACTTACCTCAAGATGTTACCTTATTATTGGAGTGTGACGGCATCGTAACACCTTGTGGTGGTCCTTTTTTTTCTGCTCGAAGCTTTTCTTCTTTGGCCTCTTGTGTATCTTGTTCCTCACTTGTCTCCTTTATTGCATCATCCTTTCTTTCTTGTTCTTTAAATTGCGCTCGGACCTTTTTGCTCCTCTCATGATTTTATTTCGGTATGTCGAGTGACGGGAGCTTGAGAACGAGGAAGAGATTTGTCGGATCATCTTGTAGAGGAATTGGCCTTCCTCCCCCAAGCTTGCTCCTTGCATGCCGACCTGTTCTTCTTTGGCTGTTCATAATTAGTATAACTATTAAAGTACAAAGCATACCTTTTCTGTAGGGAATTGGAAGTGGATCTTCCCCGATCTGATGTAGATGATGGCGCGCGTGGTGTTGAGGAATGGTCTCTAGCAATTCCTTCCAGGAATGATTGGTCCGCCATCTGCAGCTGCACATATGTTGGGTACAAAGGCATCTTACCAAATAATGATTTATATATTACCTTTGCCATTGGGTTGATGCCAGATCCCGTGTCGCAATAAGTGTTGTTGAAGGTCAACTGGTTGATGGAACATGCTATGGTCGGGACGCCTGGATCTTCTTTGTAGGCTAAGCCTTCTTGTTCTTATTCTTGTTCCTCTTTTTGTTGATGGTTTTGATCGTAGGTTCTGGTGTCAACTCGCATAGGTATGGTGTTCGTGGGTGAGCAGGAGATGTAAGTGTCTTGTCCTTGAAGTTGAATCTCTCCTTTCTCCCCTTGATGGTGAAGCAGATTTTTGAACTAATGGTGTAGATGATAGCTTTGGCCGTGCTTAAGAATGGTTGGCCTAATATGATTGGTGCCCTTTCCTCTCCTCCTTGTTTCAATAACCGCAAAGTCTGCTAACACATGAGTGTCCAACCATACTTCACATCTTCAAGTATTCCTTTGGGGTAGCTGGGTGATTGGTCTAGAAGCTGCAAACACATGGTTGTATATAATAATAGTGAACCATGAATTTTCTCATAAATTACCTTAGGCATGATGTTGATGCTTGGACCAAAGTCACATGGCGTGGCCTCAATGGTGTGGGTAGGGAGTCATCTTTTCATCCATTCTTTGAACACTCTTTGAAGTAGAAATCTGCATTGAATACATCGACAAAGTTTGCAGATTCTAATTCTTCCGGCTGGTCCGAATCTTACCGGTGTGGTTAGTTGAACGGATATATAGCCACTCAAGAAAATACGAGACTCAATCATTTTATGTTGATTCTTTAATTGCGAGAAGAAGAGCTATCCATTTTATAGTTTCTAGCATTTTATCATTGGAAGCTAACTTCGTAGATAGATTTTCTATGGTTTTACCTTGGTT
Organism: Hyparrhenia diplandra; assembly: GCA_015847255.1. Taxonomy (NCBI): domain Eukaryota; kingdom Viridiplantae; phylum Streptophyta; class Magnoliopsida; order Poales; family Poaceae; genus Hyparrhenia; species Hyparrhenia diplandra. Next base: position 1,287,612 of record JADLZK010013348.1, read on the forward strand.
TAAAAATGAGGTTTCTCAAGGAAGGCTGATTGAAATTGAAATTGTTACCTTGAGAATTACCTGAGTAGTTACCTTGGTAGTTGGGCCTCTGTTGGCTCCAACCTTGATTCTGTTGAGGAAGTTAGTTTTTATTATTGTTGATGTAGCTCACATCCTCTTCAATCTTCGGGCAGTTGTTGTCCGTGTACCCTCTTTAAGCTGGTGCATTCCTCTTGATCTTTTGTAGGGTTGACGTTCTTCGTTCCATCTCTGGTTGGAAGGTATCTTCTCCACAAGTTCAATAGATTTGATGAGTGTAAGTGATAGGAAAGCACCTCAGCAACAACATCCATGGTCTCACGAGTACTTAGTTGAACTCGTGGTAGAAGGTCTGCATGAGTAGCCAATTCTCCATCCCGTGATGTGGTTATTTAGAAATATAATCTTGGAAGTGTTCCAACACTTCTGGGACAGATTCATCATGTTGCTGCTGGAAATTGGATAACTTTTCCGTAAGGCACCTGTATTGCCTATAGGAAAGAACTTGACTAGGAAGGCAGTAGAGCAGAGTGACCATGTAGTATTCTTGTCTTTATCAGCGTAGAACCACTACTTTGCCTTTTCCAAGAGTGAGAATGGGAAGAGGTGAAATAGGATGGCGTCTCTTGGTACTCTTCTTAATGGTGTAAGTACTGTAGACCTCCACGAAACGTTGGAGATGAGCACTCACATCTTCATGTGCCTTTCCACAAATTGGCTAGCTTGTAACATGTTGATGAGCCCAGGCTTGAGTTGAAAGTTATTGTCCCCAATCCCAATTACCAGCCTAGTATTGACCATAGTTGAAATAGAGAACTCTCATAGTGTCTTGTAGCCATGGCCTCAAAAACTGGTGTTAAGCTTCGCCTTGATTAATGATCGTCCGGGACAGAAGGTGTTGGAGTTTTTTCTAAGCTTGGATTTTGCCCTTCTGATACTCCAGGATCTTCAATATAATTATCCGGACGGCCACTCCAATTCATTCATTACCCTGCATAAGATAAACACAAGTAGACAAAACAAGGGCAATCCTGTTCGAGTAGTGATTAATGGTGTCCTCAATACCTTACATGATGTAAGTGATATCAATCTATCCAAATGTGTATTCGTTTGGCTAGCACCCTTCCCCGGCAACGGTGCCAGAAATGCTTGTTGACATTTCTTAACGCAATCACAAAAGAATGGATTTAAGACCCACTCTCAGGATGGCGCCAGAAATGTATAATGGTATCTATCTAATAAGTTAGTGCGGATGTGGAGTTAATCTCACATTCCAGTGGGGTTAGGGCGGAGAGTTAAAATAGTTAGACGAATTAGTTATGGTGTATGACTCTGCAACATTATCTATGGTGGAGTTAATCTCACCAAGATAGGGACAAAAGCTGTACCACACATTCTAGCATTGCCTACGAAACAAGTCTGTCACCCTAGCTCACAACGCTAAAGAAATGCGTGAACGGATATTTCTTAATATGACACTTGAATCTCTTGCAATGATATTATAATTATGGTATCTGCAAGCGCACAGATAGAATTACCCATTGTAGCACTTCACCAGGAGTCTATCCAGGTATCGTATTCATATGTTCCACAGGGAAGGGGTAGGTTATGGGTAGATTGATTGAGGTCACTTGCAGTGTAGTAAAGTAGAATAACCATATGTAATCTAACTATTCTGAACAGGGGTAAGTCATATAAAGATAAAGATAAATGATAAGTGCCAAGTCAAAGATCATGGTGTGCCACTAGAATGTGTCATAAAAGGCAATGATAGCATGGTATAGGTAGAATAGTAAGAATATTCCTATGTTACTCCTACTTATATGTCAATGCATACTAAGATTAGTGCAATACACCTAGTAATCATGGCAGAAAAGCAATATATCTACACATGGTGAACATTACTAAGGAAGATCAGGAACAAAGCAAGTCTACCATAGTAATAAAGCTCAACTAGCCCTACATTCGGGGTGGATTACAAAGGACTCAATGGCAATATCACATCCACGATCTACCACACATCCCGAATATAGGGTGATGTCGCGAGCAAACGTTGTATAAACACCACGTTTACACATTGTCGACCACCCACAAAGTGATCATCTAAATGGGTGCTATACGACTCCATGCTTGAATATAAAGACAATCTAGCTATACTGGATATATAATCATAATAGTCATTTGAACATATAACTAAGAATATAATCATTGAATAGAGCAACGTCATAGCATTTGTAAATAACCAAAATACTTACACGATTAGATACAAGAGAGAAGCCACAAGAAGCTCGGCTCCGCTACTTCTTGACGATCAGGAATCCAAGACAATACTTGACTTCCTCTAGAACTAGCCTAGATAGCTAATGCTCTAATATGGTGGAACTAGGGCTTGGGATCTTGATTTGATGACTTGCAGTAGAATGATTGGAATGAATTAGGGTTTCACCGGGTCGGGGGTCTTGTTATATAGCCGGAGGATACACCACCGACCCTTGGATCAAACCGACCTTGATAGATGGACTAGATTGCTCCTCATATGCGGTTGTGAACCGACCTTGAAGTAGAGGCTGACAGGGGGCCCCACCAGGGCGGCCCGCGGCCTACCGATGGGGCGGCCGCGCCCGGCTGCCAGGTGGGCCCGGCACGTGTCTCGTGTCTTACGGTGTCTTCTAGAATGTTCTTGCATGGGTTTCAAGTCGAGATACGCCGTGGATAAGTCTTTATGGCGTAGGGCTTGCAAACTCTTGGCGTTTTCTGTTTAATCCTCGAAAATATATAAATCACCAAAACTCGTGGAATTATATTAATCAGGCCCCTATACTATGTTGTTATTCATTTTAAGCCCTTATTTCAGTTTTAAAAGCCTCTATATTTTATGCTATAAGGTATACCAACACAAATCCCACTCAACCAGATTCAGAGCTTCTTTTCGACATCTTTAGAGGAAGAAACCAGCGTCTTTTAGGCATCAAAAAATGGTATTCCCTTCTTTCCTCATTATAGAAAGATAAGCTGCAACAAACATGCATGCTCCCTGTACCATAGATAGTCCTTGCTTACGAACTCCGATTGACTATTATTTTCGCTCCTCCCACGAGCATGCCCTGGTCTTTGTTCATTCATAGGCGGGCCGTACCCTTCCTGTCCTCTCAGTTATGCAGCCCAACACTGCCACAGAAGAGGCAGAGGCCCGGCTTACCTATGCTGTGATTGCTCTCGACATTTGCTCCAACGGTGTGCATGTCACCGCTAGAGACATCGGACATGCCGTGGAATCACAGTTTAGTTTTGCTCCTATTAGCATCGCGGGTTTCAACTCTAACTACATAATTCAGTGTGGTTCTAGTGCTGAGAGGGATGTGCTTGCGTCCGTGAGATCCTCCAGCAATGATCCCACCTTCCGTGAGGTTGGCCTGCAATACCCAGCACAGCATGGGGTCACCAACGTCTTCTTTCCGGTCAGAATGAGAGCCTACAACTACCGAGAAGCACCACCGTTTATACACGACGGGATGCACAATCATGCACCAGCTACGGAGGCTGTTGACTCTGGTTAGTTCAATCTATAAAACTAACACCCTGTTATGTTTATCAAATCCAGCTGATGAAGTAGGCTGCGACAGGGAGATCTATGATGATGCCATGGCCTGGCAGATGAGAGGTACCATGACTGACTATTATACATACTTTGTTGTACTTATCTTTTCATTTCATCACAGCCATAGATCTCTTTTAGCCAATGCGAGACTCCAGCGTGCGAGACTCCGCGGACATGCCTCAGACGGCGAGTCTATTGCCTACACCGACTCCTCTGATGAAGCACGCTACTTATTACCGCGGGGTACGTTAAACAAAACACCCAAGTACAAATTAAATATATTTTCACCACCTTCTAAGCAATCGAACGATTGACAGACTATGACGCAGGCGAATCCATCGAGTCTAATCGAAGCTGGCACCTCCGCTATGCCCCTTAGATGTACTTCCATCCAGCCCATCGGCGCATTCTCTTGTACGTGTTATTGTTAGGCCTATGAAACTTCTCTATAATAATTGCACTTTTGTTTTAAAAAACAAGAATCGTTGCACCTTGCTGGACGAGCATTTTTAGTCCATGTAACACTGTGGCGCCGCTTTTTTTGGCGCCTGTTTTCTATGACAGGCCGGCTGGTCATGATGGCGCTCGTACATCTTCTCCGCAGAAAAGTATCCCAGCGTCAGCCTAGCCCAACAAGAGGCCGCTGTTAGCTCACCAGCGTCGCACTACAACAGCCCATACGAAGTTAGCCGATTGTTTGTGCCGCCAACTAACAAGGCCGCTCTAACTACAGACGGTAGCAAAAAAACCTTCGACGTGAGAAAATACGTTGCCCTAGACGAGGTCGACAGATCCTGACAGGATTCCTTACGGATATCCAGCACGCAACCTAGAGACTCAAAAGATCGTGCCCCATCGCATTGATGCCTAAGCGATCTGCAAACACCAGTTCAAGGGTCATTCATGCACGTTCACGGCAGCCAATGTTCATTGATTCATGCCTAGGTCACAAGTCTACAAAGTCTATGCTACCTGTCTTTCACCATAGGTGCGAGTAGCTGGGCTACGCAGTGAGCATCCCTCGATTTTTCTTCTAAGTTTTTTTTTCAAAAGACGCGTACTAGTACAGATTCGCCACAGCCCGGTGCTCGGCGCAGTGGACATCGATGCTCTATCCGGGCAGACGGTGTCACCGGTTGGACACAACGGTGTACAGGATGCCGAGTACATTGTTTCATCTCTTTACCCGTTACGACTACGGCAGCCGAGTCCGCCTGCGAATCTGAAAAACGTTTGCAGCGTGCCATTGAAACGTCAAATAAAGTCGCACTTCAGTCGATGCACCTTTGATAGCGTTCAGCCAATGCGTGGCATTTCTGCTAGCCACCCCGCCATTTCAGCCTCCACGATTCCCCTTCCATTGCATGCCCGTGAATCCAGCAAATGTGGTTCCTGGCTGCCTATATAAGACCGTACCAAGGCATCTTCCTTCTCCATCAAAACAACAGCCATTGTCACACATACTATCCAAACTTTCCTTCCTTCCAAGCCTTCTAGGTCTCAAGCCATGGCAGCCATCAATGATGACACCTTCAGCGGCGGCGAAGAGTACAGCGACATGGTGGTGGAGATCCTACGTGGGTTCAACGACGGAACCCACAGGATCCGTCGCGTGAACGGCCACTTCGCCTGCAACTTCTGCCTCAGCCGCCAAGGCGTCAGGGGAGTGGTAAACTTCTCAACCTCCTCGACCGCTTGAACGGCCACGCTGGTGACCGGAGTAGCATCTCGGGACCCCAGCACAAGGCCCTCGCCGACTACATCCTCACAAGTCCCGCCATGGCCCGAACACGAGCTGGATCGTGTCGGTGACTTGGCGGCGGTAACACCGGTGCCAAGGCCGAGCGGGCTCGTGTCCATGCCACCAACCATGCCAAGACCGAGTGCAAGGTCTAAACAATCCTATTCTCTAAACACACATCTGTGTTATCTATTTTGCTTATGGTCTATCTAACTCTACATCGCTGCTTTCATCTGCAGCGCGGTGCCTTTAATGTACGTTTCCCAGCATGTATCGATAATGTCAATCATCTATCATGGCTCGACCAAATATTTATCTCCCACACCTTTCACCTGGGCATGACCCACGCATAAACACGAGTGGAGGGAAAAAAACGCAACTACGGGAACACGCCGATTGCACACAAATTGTTAAAAAGAAACCATTCCAAAAAAAAGGGACCACGGCGGGAACAAAAGTGAACTGCACTGGATTCTGGCCGCCGGCGCAATAAGCAAACGACGTCGGCGCGGGGGTCACGCGGCGCATAGATGGATCCGGCCGCTCGGTAGGCAACGGATCGACGGTCAGAGGTGACCTACACCGACGACAACCGCCATAGGATGAACTGACAAACCACGAAAAGGCCCATGGGCCAATTACACGGAAACATAATATAATAACTCTCCAGCATATTAGGTGAAAAATAATCGCATACCAACGAAAACGAGGCCAAAGGCCTATATCCAACGAAGATAAACACGTACAGGGGTAAAAAAAACCAAGTTGGACGAATCCCAACAACCATTACAAAAACAAATAGCTTGCCTTCAGTTTAGATGGCCGGTAGAGGATACCAAAAAATGAAACGGTGCAGGTGCACATAAGTAAAATAAAAAACAGATCAAGCAAGTTTGGAACATCCCAGTACTAATATGAGGAGATTAACAAGCATCAACATCTGCAACAGCTTATGCATCCAATCTGAGGAGCCATACACACGCTCCTCGACGATCCAAAATACATCATTATATTCCCATTTAGACACCACGTTCTCGAACCACACACTGTCTACACCTTAAACTAACCCTAACTATACTAACTACACAAGCTTTACAATACGCCATCACAGCACCAACACAGACACTTTAGTCTACATGGATTACAACCATGCTAAATCCACTCATCCTCATCCTCTTGAACTACAACAACGCGAACATGCGATACCGTACCTGTGTATCCAAGTAGTACTGACCAGTGCGGAACTCATACCCATGCTTTTTCTTGGATGCGACGAGCTATCTGATACGACAAAAGGCCGATCGCAGCGTATGAAACCTGGGCTTGATCCATAATAGCCGCCCAGAGAGTATGCTCCACGTCATCCTTCTTCTTACGGTCCTTGCAGCGAATCCCGAGAACAGCCCTGCGCAATCTTCATCAGCGAGATTGTTGTACTCGGGAACACCAAGATCACGAACAATCACTTGCAGATCTTGTGGATTAGAGACCATCACTCCACAGTCCTCCTCCAAATGAACGATGTCATTTGCGATGTGCGCTCCAGTGAATATATGGCCCTCCTTGGACAGAAAGCGCTTCAAAACATCCGGAAGATCGCCACCGGCCTGATGAACTTGATACAACAGGCAGCGATGACCCACACACAAGCTGCAAAGCCACGGCGATCCTATAGATCTCGTTGCCAGCCTTGTTCTTGCCGATGCTTCTCCACTCACTATCCAGACCAACCACCAAACCGCGCTCGCCGGGAGGCTTACCACGAATCTCCTCGATGAAATCCTCGACAACACCATCCTCGATCGTCACCGTCGTGTCGATGGCCTCGTAATTAGAAGGATTGGTGTATCCACACGGATTGAAGTACACCCACTATCTCTTGGTATACGGCCGAATCTTCTTGCCGCGGCCTCTTTGGCGGAGGCTGCGTCCGAATCGTGCGCTTCCGCGGGATCATCGCGGTGCTCCCATGGATTGCTTAGCGGCGCCATGGTCTTCTTCTAACTCCACGCAAATGAAAGGCTCCTAACCTTCTAACTCGCTCAATGTCACGAGGCTTCAACTTAAGAACCGCTCGCTCTAGATGTGGAAGGCGGCACCCCCGAACGAAGGCGACTCTTGATAGTAAGCAAAGAAATAGAACCGTCCACGAGGCTTCCTGCTGCTTGAAACACGGCCGTTCACCTTGCACAGCGTATATGGGCTGCCATGATGCGTCTAATCTCTCTATAACAGCCCATATAATGGTCGGCCCAATTCGAGATAATCTTAGGCTCTTCGTTACCTCAGTCCGGTACACGGCGCACCACGAGACACGTAAGCTACCCTTCTCTACAACCACACGTGACTAAGCGTTAGGAGCGGCGTTTTTTTTGCAACGCGGTGGTTTAAGAGACCTCCGAATATTCGAGGCCCAAACATTTTTCCGGCCCCGCCTTCATACAACAAAGCCCGGCCGTTTGGAGCGTCTTGGGCCGATCACTAGAGCCCATTACGCCCGGCTTCAACCCGGTGGCTCACCGGCGCATAGGAAAACCCTAGACCCCGAGATCGAGGGAAAGCGGGATCACTCTTGCCTCAAAGGTAAGCAATCCTAGCCTAGGCTAGTGATTACTCCATAAATTTGGACGACTGCGGCATATGCGCCATCACTACCCATAGCCATCACCAATCCATCGATTGGACAACACCTTTACATGACGCTCAATGCAGCCCTGCGGTACCTCTTAAGGCGTAACGGGTAACCGTGCTGCTACGGTCACACCCGGCTACACCACGGCTCACCAACACATTGTGAGCGAAGCAACGCGTCATGGACGGGCGACCACGAAGAATCTATCGGCATACGGCTTTTGGAGAGAAAAAAAAAAAGGAAGCACAGCAAGCGGGATACTCACGTGTAAACCAAGCGATACAAACGAGGTCGACACGCTAATCCACACATAGTTCATATTGCATGAAACTTCAAAGAAAACATTGAACCGCATGTTTAAACCAAACTACAATGTCCAAAGCATCTAGACATCTTCTCTATCAGCTGGAAACATTTGATTCAGAATGATCCACGGAGGAGTATTATCGCGATGGCAGCGACATGGGATGGTACTTATCTTACGCTTTGCCAAGCTTATATGGAGGTTTTACCATTGCGGAAACCGATGCGGTACCTAGAGTAGGCGGTCCCCTGCTACGAGAAGACATGGCCGCTAAACCTGCGATAGTACCAAAGCGAACTCCATGGATGGCGATTTCTTCAGCACAGCTCGGGATTTCTTCAAGCCGCTCCAAAGCAATTGCCCCCTCGGCGCCCGGTTGCATCGGCGACCCTCACGGCTGCCATCTCCAATTGGTCAAAGCGAGTCCTCGGTTCGCAGCGAGGCCCATCATGACCAGATCGTCTACGGTGAAATGGAATCTAAAACAAATCATTAGCTTATTGTGCAGCGCGTGTCGGAAGGCGATGTACATCCTCTTAGGTAATGCGATACTCTCCATAGCAAGCTTCTTTACCACTTCATGGTAACACGCCCGCGTATCTTCTAGCTGGTGCCTCGGGCGGCAAACTTCGCCGGCCATGTCCGTCATTAGAACGACAACAAACCGGATCCAAAACTGCATTTACCAATGAGCGATGATGTGGTAGCAATCTTCCATGCGATCAACCCTCCAAATAGTTGCTACCATGGTCACCCATGGCAACTCCCTCCGTCTTTAAGATAGTCGAACCTGAGAGAAGAATGGCAACCGACCGTTCCACACGTTCTATTTATTTCCACCCTACCCCAAACCAAAGCTCCCAAAAAAAAAAAAAACTATCCGCCCGTTGCCCGGCCCATCTTCTTTTTCGGCCTAAACAAAGCTGTAATAATGGGCGAGAAAGGGCCTGGACCACGGTGCACGCCACACGTGACCGGCCTCGCCCTATGGGCCGCTTAAGCGAGGCCGGCACGATGACATGACAGCCCACCGAGAAACAGCCCAAAGGCCGCTTACACAAAACCGTGGTATTCGAACTAGGCAAATGTCCTCCTTTTACTGCTAGCGCTATCACAATAGAAGGAAGACGGAAAAAAAAGCCGGCATGCACCGACTTTGATAAAGGGAATTCCCACGGGCGCACGAGCACATAACTTAGAGCACGAACGCACCGGTGAATCTAACAACGTATCGGTGATACAACAGCCGCATCAATCAAATAAGCATTAATAAGTACAGTAATGTTTAGCTAGAAGGGCCTATCCGGCGCTGTGGTAGGGAGGCCCATCCAACCACGGGAAGAAAACAACGAACAAAATCTACTAATTGCGCCTAGCCTTTTGGGTCACACAGCGGGCCCATACATCCTCACACAGAAGAATGGGCCAAGGGCCCGAGCCCAAGTACATCCACGAGAGCCCAAACTCGGTTGGCGATATAAACTGGGCTGGCCAAATACATTGTCCCCTTGACGGGGCCGGGCGCGCGAGGGCGCGCCTAGAACACTAGTTTTTTAACATAGATGCCTAGAATTGATGAAAGTTTCATGGGACCTATCCACACCTTTCCCATCATTCAAAAGTCTTGGAAATTGGGACATCAAACCCAAACTATGACACGGTCTTGGATGTAAATAACTATCATTTCTCATAAGTACCAATCATGTCTAGTATTAAGGGCAGATAGTTACAAAATGAAAGAAAGAGGATATCCTCAATGCACCTGATCACGGCATGCATATGTAAGTAACATAACTTATTTTTATGAACATGACTTCTTTTTATATCACTTAACAAATTAACTAGTTAAAAATCTAAAAAGTCAATGGCTCAAATTGATTTGAGAAAGTTATATCCCATTGTAAGCATTGCCCTTTCCCTATAGCCTTGGTTCACATCCATTAAAAAAATGGGCTTCTGCGGCTATCACTACACAATAAATCAGATCAGAATGCATGCACCCAAACCTGACCTATATATATCAGTGCTCATTGCATGCATCATCCATTCAGCTGCATAGTTAGATATCAGAAATAGAAAAGTCAATGCAAGTGTTTCGAGTCAATATTCCTTTAGTCCATAAATATACGACGTTTATGGCACACATACTACAGAGGATAGGCCATTCTAAGAAGGGGAGACATCGGAGAAGGTGATGGTGAGGCACTCTGTCTGGCTTCCGTAGTACATCATTGACTATGAACTGCTCCAAATGTCCCCTGCTAGAGCCATTCAACCATCGTTGTGAACAACCTATATATGGTAATTAGTAGGGTTAGAATATTGACATGATCCTGTTAATAACATACTGATCAATGCTGACGTGGTATTAGGTCCCTGAAGAAGATTGTTAATGCATCTTTGTCGAAAGTCGAAGCCAAAGCAGAGATGATGCAGAATAAGATGGGCCAAGAATGGAGTTTCTTTGTCGAGAAATTGATGCGGATTAAGAGAGTTCAAGAGAATGGCCGCCACGTTGGGACAAGAAAGTAATATATACTTTGTTTCTTAAAAATATGTATAGTTTGGGAGATGTCTATGTACATTTTGGTGAATGCAAAGGAGCTCCCTGTGTTTCTTGTCTGTGTTAAAAAACAAGGAGACAAGCTTCTCCTCTTGAATCACACTACTACACAACTGATTTTGCACAACGTTTCGAAATCATTTTCCGTGGCGGTTATTTTGAAAACCGCCATGGTTAATGCCCCAATTAACCATGACGGTTATAATAACCGCCATGCTAAATTGATTAAGCGTGGCGGTTTTTTAAAAAAAACTGCCTTTGTTAATGCGCCCAAACTCTGGGCAAACCCTAAGGACAAAAGCCCACATCGCCCGAGATAATTTGTCTCGTATATAAACAAGTGCTAGGGTTTCACCCACTCCCTCACTCTCTCCCACGAACTCCCTCTCTCCCCTGTGTGGCCGCCATCTCTGTCTCCTCTCTCCCGTGGCGCATCTCCCTCTCTCTCTTCCGTGGCCGCCAACTCCCTCCATGGCTCGTCCCCACTACTTCCCCTCCATGGGCGCGTCGGCCGGGCTGCGTGAAGCGGCGGCGGTGCCCCCTCGGCGCTTCGCGTTGGCGGACCCGGCGGCGGCTCAGGCCGTCCACAGCGGTGGCGCGGCGGGGAGCCATGGTGCGGCGGCGGCGCAGGGGTCCCTCCCGTCGGCGCGCACGGGCAAGCCAAGGCGCGGCGGTGTGGGGCATCCTCTGCCGTGGCGGCGCGGCGTCGTCCTCGGGTGGGCTAATGTCGCTACGCGGCGTGGCGGCCGGGCTGCGAGTGGCGGATCGGTGGATCTCGGCGGTGTGGCGGCTCATGGCGTCGTCCTCGATGGGCTAACATCCTCGCGCGGTGGCCAGGCTCAGTGGCGGATCCGGTGGATCCACCGGTGGTGTGGTGGCCCGTGGCGTCCTCCTCCTGTGGGCTATCCTTCTCGCGTGGTGGTGGCCTGGCTCGGCGGCGGATCCCGGTGGATCTCGGCGGCCCGGTGGCTCGTGGTGGACCATAGCGGCAAGCCCATATCTAGGCCCATTTGGGCCTAGATGTGGGCTTTTTTTCTGATTAAGATCCGGGCTTTTTATTTTATTTTTTTTTTTCTGATTAACTGTGGTGGTTCCAAAAACCGCCACAGTTAATCCATCCATTTACGGTGACCTTCCCTTCGTGGCGGTTTTGAAAACCGCCACGGAAAATTAAAAAAACCGCCACGTAAAAAATCGAATAGGTAGTAGTGTCGGATCTATAGTATTTTGAGGTATGTGGAAATAAGATCAAAATGATGTTTTCTTTGATAGTATTTTTGAGGTATGTGGAAATAAGATCAAAATGATGTTTTCTTTGATAGTATTTTGAGGTGGTAAAACTCATTTTTAAGGACAAAAAATTTTTATTTTTCCTCAGGCTTTGTTTCTCAAAACTCCAAAGAGACTGCAAATAATAATATAAGTAAACTAGAACATTTGTATTAGCCGGGTGGTCTATCTCGATACATGATGCTGATACTCAAATTAGGCCCATGCCGATTTCCATAACCAGAGGGGACATGCCCTCAGGCTTGCTCCATTTCTACAAAGAACATATAGCACTGAGAAGGAGCGATACCAGGAAAGGGCTAAAATCGTGTATCCATACGCGGCTCCACACACGGCATGATGGTAAAGCGGTTAGTGGTAGTGTGATTTTGGATCATTTTGTCCTTTGTTAGGATAGAGACTTAGAAAATAAATTCTTAGGTTTACAATTGTTACTAGATGTGGAGGCCATTTGCCGCTTGGAGCAAGACCTGTATGTACATGATGCAGATGGTGAAGCAATGCGGTTAATGCAGTAGCTACCGTTGTCATATCTCTGCGTCCATGTACTCTTGGCCACGATGACTCATTCATAGTGGGGTGTTAGAGTTGGAGAAATCGTCGACAGCAACAACCTTACCACTACTCTAGCACACTCAGATGAACTAGTTAGGTCTGGTTTTGGTGATTGAAACCCTCAGGACTGCATTCACTACGGAGAGAGGTTTAGAGAGCCACTTTTCATAAGCGCTATAGGAGTGCCACATTCTAGGTTACCAAGATCAACCCAACCAAAATGACTTCCCATGTTAAAAGAACATTCTTATTCTCCTTTGGATGTTTGTACACATTGCATTATGCTTTGGACACACATGGGTTTCTCTTTCAAAACCCTACTTTCGAGGACGCCACACCACTAGCACCATAATATTTGACAAATGGTGTATTTCTTATGAGTTAATGAATGTGCAATAATTAAGTTCTTCCTATACTGCAAAAATGGGAGCATATGTGCATCTCTCCATAAGCATGGAAAATAATTGTGGAGACTTCACGTGAGTTTAATGGGCATCAAATAAGATAATATGACAAACTAAAGGAGTTGATGAAAGTTTCATCCCATGAAACTGATCTACACTGTTTCCAGAATACTTGTCTTAGAAACTAGGACATGATCGAAACCCAAACTAAGACGTCAGCAGGGCTGAAAATAACCATCATGTCTCATAATGGGAGAAGATAGTTAGGATGGTGACCGTGCACAATTCTGTTATGTTATATGTGTTGCCCAAGTTACGCCCTGTTTGGATACGTTCAGGTTTTACTAGTTTTTAAGAATCTGGCTTTGAGAAACTGTGTGGGATCCAAACACCCCAATTTTTTTGTTAGATTTTGCCAGAATCTTATAATCAAGGAAGCTATTGATACCCAGCTTTTGATATTTTTTGTGAATTATGCAACAATAAATGAAGCCACATTCTTAGAACTAGCTAGGTCAGCGCAGCCCAGACTATGGATAATTCATTTTTCACTAAAGAGAAAAACGCTGCGCTGTTGCCATAAAAGCCACGTGAAGCAGTGTATACAACTGTCCTCTTAACCCTGACTCATGTATTGAGAGCTAGTTACCTCTGCCGACAAGCTCCCATTATATATATGCACCACTACTTCGCCTATTTCTGTGTCATCAAAATATGTTGGGAATTGTTTCGCAAAAAAAAAAAAATGTTGGGAATTCAAATACCATATATATGGCGGAATGCTATTAGGGAGTGAAGCACATTTTAGAAATAGGAGCCATACAGGAAAATGCTACTACGACTTTGCGAGGATTGTCAGGGATTCTGGATGACAACGTCACTTTGAGTTCCTATATGGCGTGGAGGTGGGAAGGAGTGGAAACACTAGAGATTGGCGAGCATCTATGGCATCACAGAATGACGTAACGAAGACCCATTAGGGCGAGTGATGGAGAGGTGATCTTCCCGTGTCTAAGTGAAATAGATAGCTGTTTTGCCTTCTTCTTATCAAATTCAGTGGGCACCCCATGTCAGCGAGCATCTTTGGCATATTTGAGCATGGAGGATGAGGCCATCTCCATTGATCAGAAAACGGATGCATCTTCTCATCAAACCACTGAAGATGCAAGCATGCAACCACTTCCCTCTTGCTGTTTGTCCTTTAGTTTTCATGATCTTTATTTTTTTTGTAGTTTGCGGGACAGCAGAGTGACAATTTGTTACTGTGTTATCTGTGCTTGCTGGATTGAACGGACATGTGGTGATTGAATAGTATAATTATCCTGCTGTATCAACTTAAATGAATCTTACAGCGAATAATTTAGTCCAGAAAGGTTTGCCCTGTAAATGTTCTAACAAATTAAATCCTGCGAGTTGGACGTAAAAAAGTTTGGCCTGTAAATGATTTATGAGTATTAGGACATACATCAACATGACTCAAAAGCTTACATGGAGGAAGTATTTCCAGTACTGTTAGTACTATTGTTTTTCTATCAGTATCGTTAGGAGTTGGACGGAAGCTACAATGATACCGTGGATCCAATTCTTCCTCGGATTCTCCCTCCTTCCCTCTCTCCCCCCTCTCACTCTCTCTCTCTCTATCTCTCTCAAGATCACTGATGCAGAACGATAGGACCTGGTAGATAGTTCCTAATAAGGCCCTGTTTGGCATAGCTCTGCTTCTTTGGTGAAGTCGTTTTTTAGGATTTCAGCTTAATAAGCAGCTTTTATGTTGAGGCTAATCTATTTTCGGCACTCTGTTTAGCAAAAACAGCTCCCAGTGTCATCAAAGAATCAAAATGACCATATTGCCCTTCCTTCCTTTTTTCCTTTCTTTTGTTTTTTGGTCTTGCTCTGGGGTCTGTATTTTCGTGTCCGCCTCGTCGTCACCGCCGCTCGTGTCAGGCCTCACGGGTGGAACTCCCTTCGTTCTCATCCTCCTTGAACGAGAGAGAGGCGAGGGCGATGGGTCGCCGGGTGGCGCGGTGAGCTCGGCCACGGCGGGTGGGACTTGGCTAGTGGGCGGGCTTCGGTCGCTTGCAGGGTGGACAGCGGCATCAGCGGCGCTCGGATATGCTGGTGGTGCGAGTGGTGTGGTGGAGCTGGTGCGGTGGTGGTGGCGGCGGCCCGGAAGCGAATCGGCGGCGCCTATGGCGCCCGCGGCGACAGCGCACCGATGGCGGGCAGCGCGTGTCGCGGTTGGCACGGCGGCGTAGCTGGGCGGCGTTCTGGTGGGCAGGTGGCGCCGCGGGCGGTCGTCGCGGTGCCGGTGTGTGGTGTGGCTGTCCGCCCGGCGCGGCGGCGCGCGGCCTGGCGAGCATGACATTGAGCACGGCGGGTCAGCGTGCTAGGCAGCGTCGGCTTCGGCGGTCGACCAGCACGGCGGCGGCGGGCTCAGCGGCTCCGACAGCGTGGCCCCGAGGTGGTGGCCGTCTTGTGGCGGCAGCGGCTCGAGGTTTTCTATGCTGCGCACTCAAGTCTATCTCCGTGTAGCGGGCCGGCGAGCTCTTGATGGAGCAGGCCTGGCGTGAGCGCGCTGCCGCTCGGCCATCCAGCGGAGCGCCGTCGGCGTTGCGCGTCCTCGGCTCCGGCAATAGGGCAGAGGGCGAGAGGGGGAGAAGGAGCAGGATCACGTCACCGGTGCGAGCTCCGTTCCCCATCTTTCTTTTGCCCCGCTTTTCCGTCGGCTAGATCCGGATGCCAAGCACGCGGTAGGTCCGGGGCGGCCGTGCCTACGCCTCGCCACGCCCGGCAGCCGCGGGAGCCGGCAGCTGAGCACGCCCCCACCGGCGCGTCGCGAAGCTAGGTCTGCCCGCCAGCGCCCACCGCGGCGTCGCGCCTCGCCGCCGGCAGCCGAGCACGGCCCCACCGGCGGCCGCGAGGCGGGTCTAACCCACGCTCCACCAGTAGCTGCGGGGTCGGCACGGCGCCCTCGCCCCACCGGCAGCTGCGCAGGCCGACAGTTCGATGGGAGAGAAGGGTCCCACTTGTGTCAGATGTGGGGGAGAGAGCTGCTATTTTGCAGCTTCACCGGCGGCACGCGTTTTTCTCTCAGCGCAATTTTAGGGAAGCTGACCATAGAGCTGACTAGAGAGCAGGCCGTTTGGCAATTAAAGTTGTGAAGCCGCTCATGAAGCGGTACCAAACGGGGCCTTAATCTGTAGCCTTTGGTTTTGAATTTCATGAAGCGGCTATGTTCAAAAAAGAAAATAACAAGAAGCAGGTAGCTGAATATTACTCAAGGAAGCGTATTGTGGACAATTGCTGTAAATAACCATCATATCTCGTACTATGAGTTGCTTGTCTCAAAAGTGAGTATGCAAAAATTGTGTAACGAGTGACCATCTACAGAGACACGGGCAGGTAATACGTGTTACCCAAATAATTAATTACCACGTGTATCCCTAACCACGTGTATCCCTATCCACATTTTAGAAACTGATCGAAACAGGCCCTAAACCTACCTGTGTTATCTATATCCGGCAGTTATAGCTTGAGATAACAATAACCGACTATGGATAACTCATGGACTGTTGCCATGAAAACCAGGTGCAGAGCAGTATATGCAGCTGTTCTCTTAGTATTGAGAGCTACTCCCTCAGTTTCAAATTATAAGACGGTTTGGCTTTTCTAATGGCATTTATTTTGCGATGCATCTAGTTATACGTACCCCTGCCGACAAGCTCCCATGATATATATCCACCACTGCTTCTCCTATTTCTGTGTCGTCGAAATATGTTGGGAATTCTGTTACCATCACTACTACACAAACCAGGTCTATCCTCGGATGCAAAATACACTACGATTCGATTCCCAACTAGAACCAGGGGATAAAGCTTCATTTCTCCAGGTTCACACCAACAACCGGGACTAAAGGTCCGTGGGCGACGCCCCAAAAGAGACTCAACCGGGGCTAAAGGTCTCCAACAGTGGACTAAAGCCCTTACTCCCGGTTAGTGAGTAGAACTGGGAGTAATAGTTTCGTGTTTCTCCGGGTTACGACTTACGACCAGGGACTAAAAGTTTTTTTTAATCAGGCGTACTAGCAACGTCCTTTTTCCACATAAGACCCCAGGATTTCTTCTTCTTCCCACCTGCATCTTTAGCATGACATGTAGGAAAGCGTATATAAGGAAATACGTTTTTCCCTTAATTACATATTTGCCATTCCGATTATAATGCTTATAACTTTTGTGTTTTAAATCCGATTCGATTCGTTCTAGTTTTATTAACCGTGTTTAACTTTAACACAGGCTCGTGTCATTATTTTAACTAATTATAAGTGTTAAAATTTGAGTTTGATTTAATAAATTTGTAATTAACTAATAATATTTGGTCGCACGCGTCACGTAGAAAAAAAATACAAGAATTCCAAAAATGGCTAAAAAACCTAGAATTTTGCGTGGGGCCATATTTTTGGGTATAAATGACCACAAAAAATTTTTTTAGGAAGTTTGGACATAGGCGGAGCAGACGTGCTTCACACGGTGGTATCACGGATCCTTTCACCGAACCCTATCCTTACACTTAGGTTTCTCATGGTTGTGTGGCCCGTGCGCTTTGCGGTGTGCTATCAGACCTCAAACTTTTTCTGAGGCGTCTATATGGCATGTGTGAAGTCACCGCCAAGTTTGAGAATTTTCTCGGAATTGTTTGGTAATTTTCTCTAATTATTTTAATTACCGCGTGACTTCTCCCGGTAATTATACGTTGAACTCGCGACCACCCCGAAAAAAGACCTGAAACGGTGCCAAACTTTGCTGCAAGGTCTCTTGTGCCCTAGGAGGCAAAACTTGTGGAGGCCGGTGCGGAATTATTGTGTTTTCAAAGTGTAATTCACCATATTTGGTCGCGACGCAAGCACGTAGAAAAATACGGTAATTCCAAAAATGGCTAAAAAAAACCTAGGATTTTACGTGGGGCCATATTTTGGATGTAAATGACCACAAAAAAAATTTGAGGAAGTTTGGACATAGGCGGAGCAGACGTGCTTCACGGTGGTATATACGGACTGTCACGAGAACCCTATCCTTGCACTTAGGTTTCTCATGGTTGTGTGCCTGTAAGGCGCTTTGCGATGTACTATCGGCCTCAAACTTTTTCTGAGGCGTCTACATGGCATATGTGAAGGCACTGCCAAGTTTGAGAATTTTCTGGAATTGTTTGATAATTTTCTCTAATTATTTTAATTACCGCGCGACTTCCTCCTAGTAATTATACGTTGAACTGCGACCACCCGAAAAGACTGAAACGGTGCCAAACTTTGCCGCAAGGTCTCTTGTGCCCTAGGAGGCAAAACTTGTGGAGGCCGTTGCGGAATTATTGTGTTTTCAAAGTGTAATTTACCAGTATTTGGTCGCACGCGCACGCACAAAAAAATACAGTAATTCCAAAAATGACTAAAAAAACCTAGGATTTTGCGTGGGACCATATTTTGGGTGTAAATGACCACAAAAAAAATTTGAGAAAGTTTGGACATAGGCGGAGCAAACGTGCTTCACAGTGGTATACGGAACCTTTCACCGAACCCTATCCTTACACTTAGGTTTCTCATGGTTGTGTGGCCGTGCGCTTTGCAAAGTGTGCTATTGGCCTCAAACTTTTTTAGGGCGCGTCTACATGGCATGTGTGAAGGCACCGCCAAGTTTGAGAATTTTCTGAAATTGTTTGGTACTTTTCTCGATTATTTTAATTACCGCGCGACTTCTCTCGGTAATTATACGTTGAAGCTACGCGACCACCCCGAAAAGACCTGAAACTGTGCCAAACTTTGCCACAAGGTCTCTTGTGCCCTAGGAGGCTGAAAACTTGTGGAGGCCGGTGCGAAATTATTGTGTTTTCAAAGTGTAATTCACCATATTTTGTCGCACGCGGCACGTACAAAAATACTGATAATTCCAAAAATGACTAAAAAACCTAGGATTTTGCGTGGGGCCATATATTTTGGGTGTAAATGACCGCAAAAAAAATGTGAGGAAGTTTGGACATAGGCGGAGCGTGACGTGCTTCACGGTGGTATACGGAACCTTTCCCGAACCCTATCCTTACACTTAGGTTTCTCATGGTTGTGTGGCCACGTGCGCTTTTGCGGTGTGCTATCGGCCTCAAACTTTTTTCGAGGCGTCTACATGGCATGTGTGAAGGCACCGCCAAGTTTGAGAATTTTTCGGAATTGTTTGGTAATTTTCTCTAATGGTTTTAATTACCGCACAAAGTGATTGTCTATTGTCTCGTATTCAAACTTTTTTTGAGGCGTTTACATATTTTTCATTTGTGCATTAAAGAAAAACAAAATGTAACATACATTTTTTCAAAAAAAATTGCCCAGTTAATAATTTACGGCGCAATTAACAAAGGTTTACTATATATATAAATAGAATGTATAAAGAAAAAGTTAAACTGTGCTAGTATGTGGCGGGAAATAAAATTCACCACCTTTAGTCCCGGTTGTCCTTAAGGCCGAGGACTAAAAGCCCAAAAAATTTCACTGTCCCAAAGTCCAGCGCCAAAATTAACTTAAGGCCCGGGTCTTGAGAACGGCGGGGCTAAAGGTCCCAACCTTTAACCCGGTTGTCCTCTACAAACCGGAGAAAGGGGGGAGGTTTGTCGGTGATTGCCAAGAACCGGGGCGAAGGGTATGAACAGGCGCCCTTCTCCGATCCATCTTCGTGGACTCCGCGCTCCTAGATCTCTGCTGCTGCCGACGCCGATCTGCTCCATCCGCCGCCGCCCGACGCGCGATCGTGCCGCCCGCCGCCCGCCGACCCTCCGCAAGATCGGCCCCGCAGACGCACCCAACAACGCGGAATCGCCGCAGAAGACCAGCTCGGGCGAACAACCCGGCTCATCGTCTCCACCTGCTGGTTACTCCATTGCCGCTAAGCTCGATTTCTTAACCAATCCTTTACAGGCACCAGGAGCCTGCAGCCGTCCGTGGGGAACGTGGACAAGACAGGAACTTCGGCACCCACAGGTCGGGTGTGCTTGGAGCCTTGGAGTGGCCAACGCCAGCCAGCTACGGGCGCTGTGCTGGCGCAGGTCCAAGCGACTCAAGTCCAGGGCCGTCGTCAGCAAATTTCATCACGTTCTGGTAAAGCACAGAGTGCCAATCAGGTTTCTGAAGTTCCTATATGGTAAACCAAATTGAACTAGAAAATGCTTGATAGCTTGATCCACTTGATCGGTGAAATCCTGCGTTTCGGATTGCAGCATCGTGCTTAAGCGTTCGATTAACCATCAAGATTCTAATAACTTTCAGCCGTTGTGAAGTCTTATCCCTATTTATACCTGCAGCGGCTAGCCATCTTTTAGGCCCAGGCCGTGTTGACTTCAGGTTTTTGTCTTAATAAATAGAAACTTAGCACTGATTGATTGCAAAGCTTTTATTTTAATTAAGTTTTTAGCGTAAGGATTTTTTCAAATGAGCTAATCTCGCAGTAATGATTATTTAGAGTACCCTTAGTGTTTGGGATCTCTGTAACTTCATTAATGGTATGTCTAGATGAGATTTAAATCAGTTGATGCACAATTAGATACTCTTACATCTTACAGGCACACTCCGGAAGCACATATCTGAGCATGTGTCTATATAAATGTATCCGTGCTTGATAATTTGTTAATATAAAAATATCCATTACTGCAATCCATTGCCAACAACTTTGACATCTGTAGTTTTGCAAACGTGGCACTTGCGTCAAAGCTCATAAAAAAACCCTTATCTGAACTTTTTCCTCAAATAAAATCAACCGATTGTTCATTCCTAAGCATATTCATTATTTAATCTATATGCAGTCAAAGCTCTACCTCAATTCAATTGTTTTTCATATGCAGACCAGCTGGTCCTTAATAATATTCAGTTATATGCATATCACTCTTCAGAAACTCAGCTCTATGTCACCTAAATCATAGGTTGATCTGATATGAGGCACCTGAGCCTTGACTCCTGCTAATTTTATGGATATTGGTTCCTGTAGTACCTGACTAAGTTATGTGTAAATCCTCACTGTAATATAACTTTCCCTGACATTTTGCATTTATGGTTAGCTGATTGGTCATTTATGTTTTTTCAAACACTTTAGACCGTCTTTGTTCTTACGTTACTGCTTCTACATTCAGTTGGGCCTAAATAGCCAGCTACGCAAGTCAGTATCTTAGATTCTTAGAGTACAGTGACTTCCCTTGAACTTTTCGTTTGTAGGCATATCAATTCCAGTTGTGAAACCAATATGCTATATACTTTTAGGGTCGTCTTTGCTCTGTCGAGATTAGGCACTGATATTGTCATGGTAGTTAGCTTATATTTAATTTTCATTTCACAGAAATAATTTGATAAGACCTTACAAGCAAGATATGCTTTAAAGTATTTATTCCATACCAAAGCCCACGTGCTTTTGTGTGCATTATTCGGAATTTTGATTTGTTGCATGCTCATACTGAACCCCTTTCCTGACATTTTAGCAAGGCAACGCATTTCTCCAGGAGAGCATACTACAGATTTTATTTTCAAATTGGTATAACTGAACTAGGCATGTCTGTTCAGTCCTTGACTAAAATAACCATTATCAATAGAATATATGTTTGATTGTCGAAGGGTGTTTATATTAAAAAAAAACATGGGTTTATATGATTGCCTCATTGGAAAATTATCATCGTCAATACCCTTTTCGTTTGTTTGGGTGGGCGCAGCGGCATAATTCAGTCATTCCGGTACACTGGAAGAATAGTGCAGTTGTTCGGCCTCTTGTCAGTAAGTTCAGTACTTTAGCACATTGTGTCCTTGCATCGACTGAATTGCCTATAACAAAAATGCAGATAAGCTGATCAGTATTTTACTTTTCTGAAACCCTGCACCATTATGCAGTTTTTCTTGTGTATAGTCACCATTATGCTAAGCAAAATAGTAGTAACGACTACTTGAGATAATTTGTCTCCTCAATTGTTAAGTGAAAAATAGACAGTCTATGTTGTTAGAAATAACTAAGGTGAGTCATACTAGCAGTTTCAATTTCTAAGAAAACAAAACTGCCTGCTATGGTTCACTTCTAAGCTTTTATCTCTGAATCGCCAAGAAGAATAACCATCAGATGTAGGTCATCTCCTTCTCTCCTGGGTGCTAGATCCCTTTCTAAGCACTTTTTTACTCAAATTTCCCCACAGTGATTAGTTATTCTACTTGAGTTCGAGCATCTCATGGCGCGAGCAGAGGACACACATATAGCCACTTGCTCTTTGTGCAGTTGAGTTCAGATATCAGCCTGGTTTGGCTAGTCAAGAAAACCGCTGCATCGCGGCAAATTTCCAGCAATTTTATTTTATTTTCGCTGTTATATTACGCAAAATCAACATACGAATTGTATTCATTCCATATTGTACTATTATTTTTTTATCTGTCTAACATTGCACGAGTCACAGCCCAGATAATATTATCTGCCTCTCTGTTTTCTGTCTAGGATGAGTGCAGGATTTTTGATTATACTTTAGTATAAATAATCTGTGCAAAATTGATCTACATGTACTCCGCTTATCATCTATAAGTAATTATTTTGCTCCAGGATTTCTCTATTGCACTTACCTCATTTGGTTATTTCAGATATCTGCAAGGGCAATATGTGAACCCATTCAGCATTGAGACTTTTCTTTGGTCATCTACTTGTTGAGCAGAAAAACAAAACTGCTATTTTGCTGGGGATAGATGTCCATGTACATGGAGATGGATATGAAAAAAATAGCTATGATGTTTATTCAAAAATTAATTTTTCTCTTCTCTCAAAGAAGCACAAGTCTTCCAGAATCTAAAACGAATTTTGGAAAAATGACAAAGTTTTCCTAGCTGGCTAACAATTTACTATTCGATAACCCTTCAACCCCCACGAAAATGGGGCGAAGCAAACAAAAGCCGAAGAGGCATAAGACTTGACCACCGAAAATGGGGGCGAAGCAAACAAAAGCCAAAAGAGGCATAAGACTTCGACCCACCGAAAATGGGGGCGAAGCAAACAAAAAGCCGAAGAGGCATAAGGCTTCGATCACCCGAAAATGGGGGGCAAAGCAAACAAAAGCGAAGAGGCATAAGACTTCAACCACCCGAAAATGAGGGCGGCGTAAGCGAAAGCACAAGAGCTTAACACCGACCCTCAGAACCACGTGAGAGGGCGGCGTAACAATGGCATAAATCATACAAAAATCTTATGACTTATCAGGGCTTAAGTAGAGAACCTCGAAATTCTTTTCGAAACAGCCACGTATCGAGCTTGCAAACTTTGTTCCTTCGTTGGCTACAAGCAACGGATGGGTACATAAATATTCCTTCATATCCAAAACATGTTGTGCACTCCGAACAATCGAAAACAAGGTGCAACTAAAGTCGCACCTTCAGTATTCGAACGCTAAGGTAAGCGGGCAAAAGTATGCGGAAGAAATCAGCAAACACGGTTGTTGTGCGAATGAATAGAGTGAAATTATCAAATTCTTGAAGTGTAAAATTAGATAAGGCTCAAGGTGAAGATGCCTGTAAAAACACGCGAACAATGCAATAAACGCCAAACACTTATCCAAAGAAAACCTGTTCGCAAGACCTAGTCGAAGGCCATTTGAACCCCAAAATAGTAATCGTTAGTCGAAGATGAAGCGATGAATACGGGGGTGCGAGAGGACCGGACGGACTAGCGGACAAAGGGAATGGCATACTCGAAGATAATGAAAACAAGAAGGTGTCGACAAAGAAGAATCAAGGATGAAGTAGTCGATCATGATGTCGCCAAAGAACTAAACACAGCAAGTCAAATTGCAAAACCTCGA